>OX421360.1:19747379-22147379 GCA_949126925.1 Cheilosia vernalis
TAGAGTCCAATGACCCATTCTATAAGTAGATATACAATAGCCGTGGGATTTTTCATAGCAGGAATAAAGAAGAAAATAAATTAATTAAAGATTTTGTTTTATTCCTTATTTATTTATTTGTGTAGCATACTTAAAATATAACACATTTACAAAGAAATCGTTTAAAAATAAACCTATAAGATGTGCAACCGGGTTTTGTGGACGGAAGACAGTTCATATGAGCCTCTTGGATGACCGTAAAGAAGATTTGTTCGGATGCCTAAATCATCTCGTGAAAAATACTAACCAGTTGCTCACACCAGCATGGTTGCGGGCTTGTAGCGTTTTAGGGTTGTATACCGTCCAGCGGATGTGCAAGTGATGGAACAATGATCCAGCACAAACTTTGAACAATTATACGCATTTCCATCCGGCGATAGACTAATTGGGCACCATGTCCAATGGTGATTAAACTTTTACCGGATATTGAACTAAAAACACGCAACTGGCCACCCCGAGGCGCAGATTTCATGTTATTGAATATATTATTGAAAAAATGTCTATGTTGACCTGTTAATTAAGTACCTAAGTAAACTGTGTCTTAATTTTTTTTTTTTTCAATTGTGCCTGGAATTCATAAATTTCAACTTTTCTGTCAAAATACTTTTGCTGATGTACCAATGGTTCGTATCTTAATGCTCTTAGGCCTGTTTTGATTGCACAGAACCTTTAGGCCGTATTATTTGTAGATGCAATCGTCGTTGGCCTCTGTTTAAAAAGCTTCACATTTGCCAAGACATTAGTATGTTATTGCGGAAGCAATAACTAACGATTTACGAATTAATAAAATGGCTTTTGTTAACCTACCGATTGCACGTACAACTCATTCTGCAAATTTTTACAAAGTTAAAGCCCTATGCTTTTTAAAAAGTTATCATATTTAATCCCAATAACCGTTAACATTCGAAAAATTAAGGACTGGTTATTTAATGTAGATCATGCCAGCATTGAGACTTTATAAATAGTCCTAAAAAGGCAACATATATAGGCAATAATTATATCTGCAAAAATAAAAGTTGGATGATGGATGGGTTGTCCTCATGTTCAGTTGTCTCATGGATGAGTTTGTATTAGCCATGGAAGAGTTGCTATGATGCTAAAATACATACAATAGTTTAAAGACATTTTGCCCTTTCAAGCCACTGATTTGTGACAGATGAGTCGAACTTATCCAATGGATGAGTTGTCTCAATGTGACTTTTGCACGACGCAATGACAGCGATTAGGATTTTAAAGTCTTTCGCCCCTGGGGGCAGATTCTGTACAACAATAATCGCCTGGACATCGTTTCAGAAATTTTTATGATTATAGTAACTTCTATTACGGTGGAATTTTACTTTCGTCGGCTTTCATTTGTAGAATTTTTGAATCAGTTGAATTTTTGTAATCAGTTACTATTCTTGAAGGTCTATCGTTTCGACGATAATCTTCTAAAACGTTACGAAATGAGTAACCTGGTTGTTTGTTTTATGGCCCTTGTTTCCGGGTTCTTGGAAGTAAAACGTGTAAGCGCGTACACACCGCTTTGATACCTCACGAATCACGAGACTTGTTGTACGTAAAAAAAAGGAAAATGTAAAACCCCCTCAAAACCAACCTGCCGAGTTAAAGAACTTCATAATGTTGGTGGTTGCCTGAGACGTTACTCCACGTTATGTATGAAATTCCTTTGTGGTTTTGAAACTTAATTTATGAAAAAAAAAAAAACGATTTAAAAGCAAATTGCCACCAGAAATCAAGAATATCAACTGCTTTTTGATTCCATGGTAAATGTCTCCATCATATACCTACCTACCCGCTGATTGTTTAGACAGCCCAAAGTGATTAGTGCCCTGTCGTATTGTATTTGGTGGAAGAAAGCGTTGGAACTCCCCACGAAACCACTCTGTCTTGGACAGAATTTGTGTCACCATTTTATTACCATTTTCCATTTGTTAACCCTTCGCCGATTATGTTAATATATACAAATTGTTACCTAAATCGCTCGGTAGGTGTATCTTTCCACTTCTTTGTTTGCTTGTTTGTGTGTCGTTTGTCGCACGAACAAAGCTAGTTATTCAAAGGCAGTTCGTCATCGAACGGTGGTAGGTAGAAACGCGGGAGGTCACTTCAGATATAGTTGTACGGCGACATAAATTGACTGACTATCTACAGACAGACACGGGACTCATATGGATGTTGTCGGGATGATTGTGATTTTCGTCAACCGACGAAAAAGAAGAAGACCCAATGTATTAATATTCCAGCAGGAAAAGTAGGAGTGAAACGTGGTTAGCGCCAAAGAGTCGCGCGGTTCTAAAAAGAATTATAACCGCTTCACTGATTCTTGCAGAGAGATAGAGAGACATTTAGACATTTGAAAAAAAAGGTGTGCGCTTTGTTATGCAAATAAAATTGTTTATCTTTTTTTTTTCTCCTACCTAAACTGCTTAGAAATGTAAATAGCTTTGACTTGAAGGCATTCAGTGTGCAAATTTTAAAGAAAAAATTCATTTCAATTAGTTTGTGTATCCAAACATTTTTTTTCTTCTTTTTTTGAGGTGGAAAAGGTCATTCCACCTGGTGGAATCGCAATTTAGTTGGAATAGTTTCAAATCAGACTCAGTTTTTTTTTTTTTTAATGTTTGACATCAATTGCTGGCAATAAATGGTCTACAGTACAGAGGCAAACGAAGGCTGTCAATGTTATGTCTAGGATATGTACATTCTTCGAGCGATAATTATTGTTGTTATCAAAAAAAACGTCGCTGAAAAAATGCCGTTTGATGTGAATTCAGTTGCGCATACGCCACCTAATCAAATAAAATTCTATTTGCAATTTATTCATTTTTTTTTTTCGCTTGTTTTCTATTCAAAAAGCAGTAGAGGAAGTACGTAGATAAGATTTGTTGCTATCAACAAGGTTGCTTGGGTGTTTTTATACTTTTTTTCAAAGTTTATGGTTAGTAGATGACGATGTGGATTGCAACGCGGACATGCGACGGATCTTAGGGGAGTGTTTCTTCCGTTGAACGTGGTAGTGGTGACGACAGTTTCTATAAGTTGCCTCTTAAGTTTCCTTTCTTTGAAGTGATGTCTTCTTCTGTGTAAACATTGTGACTTCCGCTCTTACAGTATTCATAAAGTTGGCCGCCTGATTAGGGCGAATTTATTTGTTTTTATGCTACAATCATCGTTAAAAGTCTGTTGTTGTTTATTAGGCCCAGCAGCCACCCAAAGGAGACGTAAAGTTGAGGGCGCTAGGAAAATTGCTATTTATAAATAATGAAAGCATGTAATTAAAAAATTAAAAAAAAAGGAGTTGCGCCAATTATAGTGGCATCATTCTTCTAAACATCGCATACAAGATCCAATATCGCATATTTTGTGAACGCACCTTCTTGAGCAAGCTGATTGACCTTATCAGTAAGGTTTGAGGCGAGGAAGGTTTTTCACATCTAGGGAGATACTGAAAAAACTCAAAAAGTCCAAATCGGTATAGGTACGCACCGTATTTTTATCGACCCCAAAAGGTGATATGACAGCATTTACAAAGACGAACAATATAAAGAGCTGTACCTTGTTCCAGCATCCCTACAAAACTTGTCCGTCTGTGTAAAATGGCGATGGAGAACGCTTGCTGCTGCATTTAGGTCGGTAACGACCTCACCGGTCAATGTCAAAAAGGGTCTTAGGCTGTTATGTCTTGTTTTCAATATCATATTTGAAAGGATTGCGCGGAACTTACAACTCAACACCAGAGGTAGAATTTTTAAAGAGTCTAATAGCCTATCCCGATATATTTAATAAAACGGGGCAACCAACATAAACGAAATGGACTGAACGTCACAATCGACAGCTATCACCTTGAGGTAGTAGGAGTCCTTTTCTACCTCGGTGCTATTACTTCGACGTCTCTTCGGAACTTAAGTGGAGGCGTAAATTCCAACCCAAGGTTCTTACAAACATCCGAGAGTATAACTGTCTTGAAAGAGCTTCTCAATCGGCCGTTTGGAATCGGCATAAAATTGTAGATCCCTTCCATTCGTTCCAAAAAATAAAAACTCACACAAAACGAATGGTTAGGAAAAGCTAGGCGCCAACTATTATTGTTATTATTATATCTCTTGCCAATCGCTGTTTCTTGGGACTCAGAAGGTCGTACGGCCCTTTCTTAGGGAATTCTGTATAAGAACCTTCTACTGTTTTACGACGCTGAAGCTTGAACTTGGTCTAAAACAGATGAAGACATCCTCGGTCTCTTTTAGAGGAAGATTCTTCGTAACATTTTCGGTCCCGTATTGTTGTCAAAGATGGAACCTTCAGAGCGAATAAACACAAAAGCTCCGACCCTTCTAACTATTAGTCTTGGGCGAATAACTTTGTTTTGTGGCAGATTCTTGTATGAAAATATCAACGGGTTTTAGATTGAGCACACCTTATCCTACACTGTTCTGCTGAAGAACTGATTCTCATTCTCATTGCCGTTGTCAATGCATTTGGATTAATATGGTTTTACGTTATTGGCTTAAACATAGCTCCAAATGTTGGGATGAATATTGTCCCTCGGTGGTTGCTTGCAATATGTTTGCCAAGAAAAAAGACAAATGTTAGTTTTTGGTTTGAGAGAGAGGTCTAGATCACTTTTAAAGCTTGCCATATCGGCTTTATTATCGCCAGGTATAAACACATTACTCGGACCTTCGAATATTTCGCTGACAGTCATAGGAAGCTTTATTTTTTGATTTTTTTAATTACATCTTGCTATATAAGACCACTTGGCTCCGTTCAAATTTTAAATGGGTTGTACAAATATTGGAAACAAAATATAGAAAAACTAAATGCGCCGTCCTGGCTTTGCCCGTTCTAAGGAACTTTTTTGCTTACATATATGGTCTTGTCTAGGCTGACCAGACGTCCTCTTTTTATCTAAGAAAAAATGTCCGGTATCGTCTTGCAAAAATATACGAGCTGTCCTCTTTTTTGGATTTCTCGGTCTACGGAATTTTACGACACCGCACAACTACAATAACACTAATTCAGAAATCTTTCTGGTGAGCATCCGAACTCATTCACTTCAGAACACAACACCATTTTTTTTTTTTTTTTTTTAACAATCGTATGAACACAACCACTCATTTTTTCTTTTAAAATTTCATTGGATTTGTTAAAATGCATGTTTTTTTGTTTGTTTTAATTTATCAAAACAAATATAGTTTAGCTTCCATGAGTGTCGAAAAATATCCTTTTCAGTGTTCTTAGACTCAAGGTTATGTTGAAACAAATTGTTGTTGACGCTAATAGTGTTTTCAATAATGGAGGTATCATAAAATATCCAAAATAAATAATCAACGTTTCACAAATTACCGAAAATCGCCGAAATCATCAAAAAGTTTTTGACGCCACTCGAGTTTCAATTACTGATTGATTGAAAAAGAATACAGAGACTTTGTACTTCAACTTGAAAAACATTGGAGCTACACGGTTTTGCATTGACTTTGGATTGGCTACTATCTCAATTGTTCAGCAGCTGCGTGTGCTTCTCATTCCTCCTGAAACTGAAACTATGCTGACGACAAATCAATCTGAAAGTCAAAGCACGAAAGACTTGAATAAGTTTTAATAGAAACAATAAATGTTTCACAATTGAACCCAAAATCCAATTATAAATTAGTACAAAAGGGTTCTGTAAATAATCTCTGAAATCACCAAAATCATTCAGACGTTTTTGACAGTTGCATTTTTAAAAAATTCCACGTAGAAAATGTGGAAAATTAAATTTTACCAAATCTTCAGTTTCCCTTTAAAATTTTCTCGACGTATTGAACCTTCCTTAGTCGTAAACAAACACAACAAAGAAAATAAAGCTCAAATCGGACGATTCGTTCTCGAGTCATGGGCGGTCTTACGGACACAACTTTGTTTTATATATATACTAGCTGTACCCCCCGGCTTCGCCCGTGCAAAATGTGGTTTCAGAACAGTTGATGGAAAAAAGATCTAAGAAATTTGATATCTTGTAGGGGGCCTTTTTTTTCGCAAAAAATATATATTCTCATAACCAGGGAACGGATTTTGTTGACCTAAAAAATCAAAAAAAAGGCAATACTAATCTGTGAAAAAGGCATAAATGCCTTTTATTAAAAAGCATGAAAAAAATCATTATAATAACACTGTACTACCATATACATTTTAAAATGTTCTGGCAACAAACGTCTGCGATTGTCCCTCAAAAATGCTTTGAAAGAGCTGAAGGACCTGTCCACATGGGCAGAGACGAGTGGAGCGCAGTTAAAAGATGTCACGTCATCGACTGCATCATTTAAAGGGAGTTTGGAGTCAGCGCCATTTACAACACAATTTATTTTTCGGATGCTGTTGAGTCCTTCGTTTGCAGAAAAGACGATTTTGAACTTTTTCACCACAGCTTCAGCAACTGGTCCTTTTGCTTTTTGCAGTTTCTTATCGATCCCATTCCATCGGTGGAAAAGTCATCTTTTCCGAACTTTACACCACAAATTGTTCTAATTTAATTAAATCTTTGCACGCGTGAAAACAAACACAGTGAAAGTTCACACACAAACGCAGTTGTAGTTGGTAAGAAATTTATCCAAAAAGCTAAACTAAACACAGGCATTTTGCCCAAAAAGGTTTTTTTCCATGGTAACTCGTAAACAACAATACGATTAGTAATTCGTGCAAACTTCGGTAGTGTTTCAGCGATTTTATTTTTTAAAATTTTGTAGTTAAGAAGAAAGTTCACATAAACTTTCAATATGGCTAAAAAAGGCAGAAAAAAACCATATTGGTAAAAAAAGGCAAAAAAGGGCAACATGGGTAACAAAAGGCAAAAAAAAGGCAATGTCAACAAAATCCGTTCCCTGCTCATATGGCTTGAGTTGGCCAATAACAGGACATGTCTTCCCACTGCATAAATTAATTTGTCTTCGTTCCGTAATTTTAACAGGTATTCGTTTCAAATGTTAAATCATTTTCTTTCAGTCCCGTATACATTTCGCACCCAATCTCTTTCAATCCAATGCCCCACACGCCACATTCTTACTCGAAAAAAAACCTGTCGAAACACGCTGGGTGGTCAAAATAAGACATTTTAAAATTTTAAAATTTTGTTCTTTTAAAACCCGTGCTGAGAAAATACCTTTCCAACAAAGTATAAATCATTAAAATCGGTTCAGCCAATCTCGAGTTATGGGATAACATCGCTTCGGACACTTTCTTTTATATATATAGATTTTTTTTTTTCAATGGATCTACTTCATATCAATATTTAGACAGAGATTTAGATTTATTTGCATAAATATCTATAACTCAATATGAACAATAGGTTCGTTCGGGTACTTTTTTGCAAACGTAAATTTATTTAAAATTTGCTAAGAAATTGTGCAAATGCGACCACTGAGAAAATTTAAAAAAATTAGAGAGAAATCCATTTCCCCTCTTTTCATTTTTTCTCGCTGAATTTCGGATTACTGAAAAATGAAAACTGCCAGCTAAGTGACAGCTCAAAAGTTTGACAAGTAAAACTATTTATTTTCGTCTTCAACTACGTCAGAGGAACAAGTTATAACTGAATGTTCTCCTAGAACATATCAGCGCATACAAATGGAAAGTTTAACAGATATTTAGCTTGTAAAAAATTCAATTCCAATTTATTTTCTAGATGCTGCATTTTCCGATTATGTCAAAATGACTATTCTTAAACTTTTTGTAAGAAAACCGATCAGGTACTTTTCTCGAAATTGAGAGAATTCTCTCTCGATTTTAGATTTTTCATTTTTCTATGTTGAAAGGACACGAACGGACCTAATAACTTAAATTAATTTATGAAATTCATTTGCAATTCTATATTTAACTAATGGACCCCAGCCTGCTTTGCTAGGCGTTAAAACTTAAATCTTTTCAACCTACTTATTTTGCTTCGTTGAGTCGAGGAGCTTCGATAAATGTTTAGGGACGAAGTTTTCCAAGCTTCACAACGAATTTTTCACCCTTTCAAATCATGCGATAAAATGCAAATTTTCGTCAAAAAAAAAATTTTATTTTCCGAATTTTCCACTAAGAATTTTCTATTTTTCCAATCGAAAAGCCATTTCGGAATATGTAATTGCACATACAAAAAATAAATTTTTGATTGTCCCAATTTCACGACTTTTCCGGAGGGTTTTACCGGAATTTTCTTTCGTAAGAACCTTCTCCTGGCAATTACGAACAACTGGAAAATATGTTATCCAAAGCGGCACAGCCGTTCTTAATTGATGAATTACTAAATTATTCACACCATTTTCATATTTATTTACTACCAAGTTTTGGAAAGTAATTTCAATTTAAGCCACCCTGTACAATAACCGAACTGGCAGAACTTGAATAACCGACCTCCGGCTGTTTAATTGGCTTAAAATGTTGCGTGCACACATGACGTATCGAGGACATTCGTTGTAAAATATGATTTCACATTTATACGGGGCGAATACTGGCTGATCCAATGATTCAAATGCTGCCACCAATTAATCCGGCTGCTATAAAATTGTGGACAGATTTTGTTCCCCTTATAAAAAATACGAGTATGTTACATAAATCAAAAACATTTCAAAATCATTTGAATTATATAAAATCTCAATTCTGCTGATGACCATCTGCAATCATCCCGCCGTCCTGCGTGTTTCATATTTGGCAACAGCCTGTTGCCATTTGCTAAAAGCCACCTTCACCATTTAAAAATGCTAATTGATATTTACTAAACGCTAAAAAGGCCTCCAACAAATATCTTATGGTAAAGCACGGCGTGAGTGTGTTGATTGATCAACAAAAAAATAAAAATAAAAATACAAAACTGGAAGTAACACTAGTTCGGTAACAGATAAAATACCAAAGAGCACAAAATCGAATTATGTGAGGGTCATTAATAATGAGACTATAAATGCGTGGTTGGAATTAATTTTCCTTTCTTATGGATGGAGATCGAAAACAGAATACTGAGGAGAGGTACCTACCCGAAAAAAAAAAACAATCGGTATATTGGTGGATCAAAAGAACGCAAGAACACACGGACACGGCTGACGGCAGTGCGTATAGAGCTTTGAATATATTTTCTCTCATTTTTATTCCTTTCGAGTTAATATCTTTTTTTTTTTGTTTCGTATTAGCCTGTCATTGGATTGGTTAGGAACACATGTTTATCGCTTCCTATTCTCAGTTTGGTTTTGGTGAAGTTTTATTGTTTTTTTTTTTTATTTTGTCGATTGTTGGTCGTAAAACTGTGACTGGAGGTGTAAATAAGTGTAATAAACGAAAAATGAATGAATAAAATTAATGGCGATGAAAATTTGATATTCATTCAGTGATTTGCATTTCATGAACAAAGAAAATAGTCAAAAATGTCCCTTGACTTTATTTTTGTTGTTAAAGCTGGTGCGGAATGTTGTGTAACTGTTAGGGTGCATAAGTTGGAGTTTGGGGCAAAGTTTGACTTTCATTTCCTACTTAAATATGTGATGTATCGACTTTGTTATGTTGTGCTCAGAGTGATAACTTTGGTACTCCTAAAGCGAACATTTGTCTGAGTGGACCCTCAGAATTTGTTGTTAGAGTGGTACATGAGTGGAGAAATTAAGAACTTGGTCAGAGGACCGAGTTAATTTTCCATTTTCTATTCTAATTGTGATCTTCCGTGAATTTAAAGTCGAGTCTAAAATTTGTTATTAGTGCTACGCTATGAGAAGCGTTCTTTAACACACTGATAACACCTGAATGCGAAAAAACTGGATGTAGATTCCGTATAACAAATGTAGTCTTGACGATATCGTTTTTTTTTACATTTTAATGACCATAATAAGTTTTATGCTCAACGAAGTTTTTTTTTTTAACTATTTTCATATTTCATTGCATTTTTAGAAAATGAACTGAATTAATCTCTCAAACTCTATTTTTGCACTTAGCTGCTAGTTGTTGAGATCTATCGTTTTGGCAACTATCATCTGAAGAGTTACGGAATGAGTAGAGTACCCAGATTTTTTAATACAACTAAGTTACGACTTATCTAACACAAGTAGAAAGAAAAAAAAAAAAACATTTTCGTCAGAAAAAAATATTGTAATATAAAGAATTTTATACTTTGGCCCAACGTTAAAAACGCTCACCAATTTAAACCGTGTGGCCAAATACGAAAATTAAATTTTAAAAGAGAAAATTCTTGGTACAGAACAATAAATGTAAAATTTTTAAAAATATACATTTTCGACACAAGAACAAATTCCGCGGTACTAATAATCATTTTTAGTGTCCAGGCTAAATTTTTCGAGCTCACAATGGCGAAAATTTCCATACAAAATTGTATATTGTGACCTAGGAAATATTTAGTGTGAAGGTTAAAAATGAAATGAAAAAATGAAATGTAAGGCCCATTGTCAATAAAAAATGGGAACAAAATTGATGGTTAAAATATTTAAATTGGGATATTTCCAAAAACTTAACTTCCGTTAAGAACTCGTCATCAACATACTTTAAAAATAATGGTTGTTGAAATAAATCCATTTGAATATTTTTTTTTTTTTTTGAGTAAGACAATATAAGGCCTTTTTTATTATGCAGACAAGATCTATATAGATCATTAATTTCCACTGTTTACAACAATAATAAGTGAACCAACTGTTGTTGTAAACCATAGAAATCAATTATCTATATAAATGTTATGACTGATATTAAATGTAAGAAATATAGTGCAGCGCCAAAACTAAATGTCCAAAAGTTTTATTTAAAAGCTTAACCATACGGGAAACATTTAAGACATTATATTCATTATGTCAAAATGTATTTTTGCTTAAAACCAATATTTGTATACCTAAATTTAAACTCACCTTGAAAACATCGTTTAGTTTGAGTAATCCAAAAACTATTCCTTCTCCAGGCAAAAATTAACACAAATATTACAAAAACATACCTAAAAGAAAAAGAAACACTCATAATTAAGTAGGTAATACAACGAACCATACATTTTTTCCGTGAGCGTAAGCAGTTCTTAAAAATAACTTACATACAAAAAAAAAAACTAAAATCGAACAACTTCTACAGAGCTATTTAAAAGTGACCACATGTTGAAAAATTAATAATATTTTTTATATATGTACATAGGTATATCTTAATTTTTTTTCTATTTTATATGCCCGAAGTTTTTCTTAAATAAAAAAAGATCTTCAATATATTTTCATTACTGAATTTTAAAATTTGACAAAATAGTTAATTTGAAAAAGATTTCCTTTAAAAATCAAACTTTCTACTTGCCTCCCTACAGAAAGATGTGTAGGTACATAGATTAAGATAATATGAGTGTTTCATGAGTTTTATTAATATCGATTTTTTGCAATATGTCTTTAATCAATATTTTCAATATTTGGATTTGGATTTACCTCGAAAACTGTATGAGGAGACGTTGCTGAGCTGGCATGCAACGTTTCCATTTAGTGATACCATGGAAAGGATTTTGTCTTGTCACTCCGGAAATTGACGAAATTGCCTTAAGGCTTTTCCGAGTCTTACTAACGAACCATTTAAAATAAAAGTATCGATGTATGTCGATGTCCAATAGTCTTTACGTCAACAGCGAACAAATATTGTTTTTGGTTTTAATCTTGTAATAGCGGTAATGTTTCACTAAGTTTTAAGAGCTGCATGTATATAGGTATATAAAAAATAGCAAGTAACAGGCATACGTTGCTGCTCTTACTTTGTTTTCCTATCCCGCTTGGAAAACCTTTGCTTGGAAAACGCATATAGATCTCACAAATTTTATAACTTTAGATCCGTTGAGCCTCAAAATAGTGTTTAAAATATAAGGGGGCATGCCAGGCCCCTTGGCCGATTTTGATCAAGCTTCACAAGAAAACCTTTTTGAACCAATGCCGAAGAACGGCAGAAAATAGAAATTCAATCGGTTGGGTGGCTATATGTCAACGGATTGAACAGGATAAAAGTTGATAGAATGCAGCGACATCTAGTAGGCGTGTTAAAACTAAGGGGATGGCAGGAAAACCTTGTATTATAATTACGGTGACCATACGTCCCGTATTTCCCGGGACAGTCCCGTATTTAAATAGCCTGTCCCTGTATTTCTATTTTAGTCCCATATTTGTCCCGTATGTTCGTATATTTTTTTTTGTAATATTTTATTATCTATTACAAAAATTTACCATTTCGTGATCACTAATAAAGTGCAAATAGCCCCTTAATAATCACAAGGGAATCTACTACAAAAATAATACATCTATACGATGTTTTTGTTATTTTTGGCCATTTGTGTGCTGCTATATATTTTTGTTTGTCCCGGGTTTCGCTCTTGAAAATATGATCACCGTAATTATAATAGATATATTAGATTGTATTATAAGTTGCTGGTATTTACAGCCCAAAGAATTGGGGTGCTCAGGAACTCCATATGTGTTAACGTTATTCGAAAACGTTATTCTAGGGTTAATGAAAAAGTATATGTACGTGGGAACTTTCATGGATCCAAGAGAAATCACAGGGATTAAAGTTCTATTCCCTACAAGATTATGTAGGTCAGATAGACGGCTGACTCGGAGCCCGAGTTTCAGCTATTTGAAAATCGTTTCAAAATTAAACGCTCTGCAGTGGGTGCGAGTGTATTTTATGAGTCTAAACGCCTCTATAGGCTTCGAAATACACCACCACTGAGTTCCGGGCGGAACTTCTGTTGGGTTTGCTGTCAAATGAAACTGCACAAAAGCATAACCCCGAAGATGAAGCTACACCTACATTAATGACCAAGCCTCAGTCATTATAACCTCGAAGTTAGTGCTCCAAACTGGCTTTACTTGATCTTTTCAATGTAACTCTGATTATGGTTCCGGGTCAGAGCTACGTTTATTAAGACGAGGTTCAGCCATTAACTGCTCGTACACATTCCGTAAAAATGTCTCTGAAGGACATCTTCAACTTTGATTCATTTTGTGAGCCATCTTCAATGTAATTGTTTTTTGTGGAGAATGTCTTGTTTTAAATGGTTTCTTTCCTAAAACTTTTCTTAATCTGCCTGATTCAATGAGTGTCTTGACCTAAACTCAAAAATGGAAAAAATGCGTTTAAACGCTTGTTCGTATTGTCATCTTAAACCTCTTTAGTAGCTTCTTGTTTGACCATTTTTTAACCTTGAAACACTTGTAAACAACATCGATTGCTTGTGTAAAATACATATTTCTTTGACTATGCAAAAAAGCCTTCTTCATATTAACCTCCTTAAAATGTCATCGCAAACCTGCTTCTATCCACCATTTTGTGTAATGAACACGTGCTCAACATCTAGTACGCAAAATTGCATTTTAATTACTCAGGCGATAGATTGCCTTTCGTGTGGCTTTCGAAATATCTAATTGATATTCAATTAGCGAAAGGGTGTGTCTCCACATATGCCTGCATGAATTCCCTTAGTGGGTGGCAAAGCAAGAAAAAAAAAAATAAAAACTGTCGTGAGGTGACATGATATCGCGCATTAGAATCAAATTTGCATGCGCGTGAAAAATCGATAAACCGGAATCAAAGTGTGGTATTTGCACCCTGGCATTTCGAACTGCAATTTATTGGAAACAAAAAAAAAAAATAAAACATTCAAAACTGTCCACAGAGCGAACAAAATATTAGCATTTTGCGCTTTGTGATTTTGTTCAAGCTTATGTCAGTCAAACTTCGTTGGCTTTCAATATAAAATGTCAATTAAAAAAAAGTTTGAATTTGTATTTATAACAGGTGAATGCGACAAGTGCAAATTGGGCTTATCCATCATTAACTTTAATTCGGGTTATTCATTTGGATGCGATAGATAAAAGCAATTGAAAGTAGCTTTTTATTTGTTCTGTTCATGTTTTTTTAACACGCTAACGTGGTGCGGCTAAATCGGTATTTAGTGCCATCACATGGAATGGGGAGGATTTAAAAAATAAATCCAACATCCTGCAGCCACTGGGGACCCTCGAGCAGATACGGAAAAGCGACGCAACACTTTTACCTCCACCGTGATAATAATATCAGAATGGGCTTTAACAGTCAAAGGTTTGACCGAATAAAATATCTCTAAGCTTAGTTTAAGAAAAACATTTTTTAAAATTAAACACGTCTTTCATGTCGCCTTAAAAATAACCGTTCTAGGGCTACACTTCAAATTCGTTTTATCCACTGTTTCACCTCAGCCACTGGTTTCAAACTGGAATATGTAGATATTATATTCGTCTAGTGCCTTAATCACAATGCGGGATATTTGACAAGATAGTTTTTGACATCTGTGTACGTCGTGTAGGAAAAAAATAAAAATATATAATCGTTATGCATAAAACTAGAGCATACTATAAATCCTTACCACTAACTAACTAATTTTCCACTTTAAAATTTAAATAGATTTAAAACTACAATAATTATTACCTATATATATATTGAAATACGTGTCAATTCTTGACATGCCGACGTCACTATGATGTCAAAAATTTGTGTGATTGCCTGTCATGCAGTGCATCAAGCGGCTTACCACGATACGACAGATTTTAGTGACTGTGTGATCGCCTGGGCAATGCTGTTAGGACTGAATGACCAACTTCTTTTGACAGAATGTCAAGAATTGACAATGTTTCATTCATGACACTGTACGACCCCCTATAGTGTCAAGTATATCGCCCGGCAAGTGCGCGGCGTTCACTAATCTTTGTCATTAAGCTCTGTTGCAGTATAGCAACGTTGGCCATGGATTTTGTACATAACCAATTTTTGTGACGGCAGTACGTCAAGAATTGACACATTTTGTGAAATGTTCTGTCGTAATTTAAGTTGTGTGATATTTTTGAGCTCCATGCCGTGTCGACAGTAGACAGTAGTAGTTGGCTTTTTAGTGAACCCATTTTAAAAATTGTTCAGTCGATGCAAAGGCGGAACCAGGACTGTATCATTGATATCACGAACAGCTGAAAAAAAAAAACATTTTTAATAGTCTGATGAAATGGCAAATCGCCTCCCTCGTTTTGTTCTTATTTATAAAAAGGAATACAAATTATTATTATATTATTAATTATACAATACATGCAAGTCGTAAGGTATAAACATCATTAAAAAAAATCAGTGCACAAGTAGCTTGACAGTTTTCAAAGTTAAGAACTGAAAGTGACCCCGAAAGGTCCGCCAGCTGCAGCTACATAACTCACAACTTTTTCCGATCTCGCATACAATGTTTCCATAAAAAAAAGAAAACATTGCACAGCGATGCTGAAATTGCAAGTTTTGTTCGACAGCAAAAAGTTGTGGTCGGTATGTTTTGTTTTGTTTTGATCAATTGTTCGCACTGAACGCAATGTCATATTCTAATTTTAAAATTTTCCATAGTTAGCTATAAAGAGAACCACTGTGCGCAGCTACATATACACCTAGAAAAGAAAATCGTTGAAGTGTAGTGCCCCGGATAGTTGGTGTGGTGACTCACTCAATGTGGTGCTTAGTGCGCATTTGATTTATATTTTCTCGGAAATCACCTCTTAATTTATCGCTGTTATGGCGAACTTTTATTTCATGATCTCAGTTGTTTACACTTCGAGTAGAAATAAGCTGTTTCGGGCTTATAAATTATGACAGAAAAAAAAAAACAACTACCCGGTGTCAAACAAGTCTTAATAAATTTATATAAATTGTGAAATGGAAGGGTATTTACAAAATGATATACCTATAGGTATATATAGAGTGGTAGTATGGGATTTTAGTTGTCGAAAAAGACAGCTTTTACTGAACCACTGTCTACTTTTTTAAACAAGTTGCTCCAAAACTTTGAGCATTCAGAGTGGCAGTGATTTACTGTCCCACCGGCGGATACAAACTGACGCCCCTCTTGTCATGGGTCACAGTGTCAAACCCTATAACCACTAGCACTACTCTATATATATGACATTTAAGCAAAAAAAGGTGATACATGTGGAGGTGGACGTGGAGTTGTCAATATTCTTGTGGTGGTGGAAAACTATTTAGAATTTTGTTGCCCAACGGAAAATATTTGCATTCATTCAGATGAATGTACGAATGCGTACCTATAGTGTTGATCTCGTGCGTTGTTAATTAAATGGTGGACATATGAAACGCAAGATAAATGGAGACTCCATTCCTTTTTCGAATATTGTAAAGGAGGGAAGTGACTATCCCATGGGTTAAGGCAATATTCATAGGTTGTCTGAAATTGGGACTCATTCCGGACAGCTGGAAAGTAGTGAGGGTTGTCTTCATCCCCAAAGCTGGGAAACCTATAGTCACTCCAAAGCGAAGGAATACAGGCCAATAAGTCTCTCTTCCTTTCTTTTGAAAACATTAGAACGACTGTTGGACCTGCAGGTAAGGAACAATCCAGAGGCTATTATGTGGTGCACAACACGAGAAGCCGCTCACTACAAACCTATCAGATGGGAAAAAATTCAAGCAAAGAACTCTCAGAGAGGAGAACAACAAAAGTCCGTAAATACATAGGAGAGAGGAGACGCTGAGGCTGAAATAAATTGAATTGCAGTTAAATGTTGCAACGGGCCAAATAAATTAAGCAAGTGCCAATTTATTTATTTATTTATTTAGATCTACGAAATATTAATATCAACAGATCGAGGAAAATATTAAAAAAAAAAAATTATTTACAAACTTAAAAATATAATTGTCTTAAATTTAACAATACTAGTTCCTTAAATCTAGATCTTAGCAATACTAAATCAAGCTGCTAATAAACGATATAAAATAATTTACAACAAAGCGTAACTGGCTCATTGGCCCCATATAAAGTGGAGTGATGAACTTCAAATAACAAAGATCTGGACCTAAGAGCCCTTTGTGGGGCATATAAACAAATTATAGAAAGTAAATTACCACAGTCAAGAGACGAACAAAGTTAATCTCGGACGAACATAACACCTTGCATTTTACGGCGAACTTCGAGAGAATCCAATCCCAACAGCAAACATTTCGAACGGTAGGAGTGGTGGACATTATCGCTCAAAAAGAAGCGGCGCAGTGCAAATCGCAAAAAGTTTTTTTTTGAACTTTTTCGATTCTAATAATATTTTTTGCAGAAAACGGGTTCCAAACTACACTACAGTATTCAAGACACGGTCGAACCATGCTTATATAAATGGCCTTAAGGGTATAGGGATCCTTGAAATCCGATGAATTTCTTTTCAGAAATCCTAATGCAGAGTTCGCTTTTGACATTATGTTATTAACATGAATATCAAAAGCAAGTTTCTCGTCAAACACCACACCGAGATCTTTAAACTCAACAATTCTGATAGCTTGGTTTCGAAGGCGATACTCTGGGATAGGAATATATTGAGTCCGATTATACGATATGATGGAACATTTAGCGAGATTGAGATGTAGATCATTTAGATTACACCATTCAAAAAAAGCATCTAAATCTCTCTGGAATAGACAACAATCACTGAGGTTAGAAACTGTTGTGAAAAACTTTATGTCATCTGCATAAAGAAGACAAGAACAAGAATTAAGAATTCTGGGCAATTCATTAATAAAAATAAGAAAAAGGATTGGTCCAAGATGGCTACCTTCCGGGACCCCAGACACAACATTAATTTCGTCTGAGCATAAATTCCCGATAGAAACAAATAGTTTCCTACCGAAAAGGTACGATTTAAACCACGAAAGTCGTGGGCCAAAAAGACCATAACACTCCAGTTTTCTTAGAAGGACAAGAAAGTTTATTCTACTGAAGGCTTTCACGAAATCATGCACCCGCTTATGATTTTCAATTGAATTTAAGCAATAGTTAAACTGAACTAGATTAGAGCAAGTCGAGCGACCCTTCCAAAAACCGTGTTGAGAATCACTTATAAAGCATTTTAAAATTTAGGTATTTTAAAGTGAGGTATGTTTAAAAATGCAGTTTACAAGCAGAGCTCAAATAAGTTTGTATTTTTGTGAATAACTCACGGAGCGGCGCCCCTCATTGCTCTCTCTACGGCGCGCACCAAGGCACCGCAGCGTACACTTCGGGAACACCTGCTTTAGGGTATATTTTTTCTGTGCCAATTTCTGAGTCTACGATTATACATGATACTTTTCATGTCAAATTTTGACATGCCGACGTCATAATGAAAAAAACATTCGGCCTAAACTTTTTACTACAAGTGATCGTCAGGCGTTTGGTCCCGCTGGCTCTCGCAGCGCACTCTTACGAAAGACTTTCCAGCAGCGTTGTGCTGAAGTACTAAATTGGGTAATTTGGCACAAGTATTTTAGCTTTGGCTCAGTGCTCCGAGCCAAAGAGAAATGGCTCACATTTGTCTTGAAACTTAAACATAATTTTCTTCAAAGAACAATTATCTACCTATATCTAAAAAAAAATAAGTTATATTGTGTTTGTCGCCAATGTTCTCTGTAGTGCGTGAACCGATTTTGATTCTGGAATTTTTTAATGAAAGGTGACATTAATACCATGGTTTGTAAGTATATACGGTCTTTGTAGGTGTATTGGTTCATGAGTTATAGGGGCGTGGCACCTCCCATACAAAAAACGCATTCAAAATATTTTATTTCGAAAACCACCCAATCGATTGAGTTAATATTTACACACTATGTTAGGTATTGGCCCAGGAGTATACCTGTGGAGATTGGTCAAAATTAGACAAAGGGGTGTGGCCAATAACATTTTGTGGATGGGTATAGTTAGTTGGAGGGATAGGGTAGGTACCTATCGGTTTGATCGAGATATGAACATACTTCGTTATTCTTTCAACTTAATTTGTAAAGTAAACATTCAGAGAAGTCTTACTTATGGTGTGTAGTCAATATCCGTCCAGTCCATACGTGAAATTGCTCTGTCATTAATTGAAAGCTACGAGTACCTATAGATATGCTATTGTTTTTTTTTTCCTCCAAAAGCGATAGGTAGTCTCAATATTGACTTCATTGATCAGCAACCATTCACATTCAAAAATTGTTTGTTTAGATACCTACACATAAATAGGTACGTGATTTTTTTTTTATACAAATTCGTCAAGTGATCTTTGTGATCATTAAAATGGTTTATGTTTTTGAATAAGAAATCCGTATCAACCATCAACGTTCATTTAAGTTTGAATTTTAACGCCTAGCAAAGAAGGCGGGGGTCCGCTAGTGAAAAATAAAAAAAAAACCTAATCAAGAAATGAAAATTTACTCGACAACGTCACAGAAGAACAACTACTTAAAAATATCACTAAGTGAAAGCGCCCATATATTTCGCATTAATTTTTTTTTTTAGAAATTACATAAAGCTCCACTTTTTCATTTACCTAACTAAAATGGCTCAAACTTGTGTGAGTGAGATGGCTCCGACAAGGGCTCAACTTCAAAATTACTTCGGAACAACGCTGCACTCCAGTGACCATCCAATGCCCGAATTTTGGTGACATTAGGATAGGATGGCAAAATTTGCCACGGAAAAAATATCCCTGTATTTGTACCGAATGCCCACGCGAATAGATCCAGTTTCTTTGACCAGTCTTATATTCAGCGAATACGAGTCAGAGTAAGCCCCTCGGTTGGGACAAATTTATTGCGCAGATTCACTTAAGCGAATAGATCCAGTTTCTTTGACCACTCTTATTCAGCGAATACGAGTCAGAGTAAGCCTCTCGGTTGGGACAAATTTATTGCGCAGATTCACGTAAGCTTGGCGAGAAGCTGATGAAGGAAGTCCGAAAATAAAATATAAAAAAAAAAAATTATACGAAAGGACGAACCTTAACCATGTTCTTAAGGAAAGCCTTCGATTTCTTTGCGTTGCCCACTGGTAGGTATATCTTTTCATTCCCTGAAACCGCATACTTTTATTTTGACTAGTGTCGAGGAATGGAAACTATTAAATTGGATTAGATTATTGAAATCTGAAATGAAAGACTTTAGCCGAAAAACTAACACTATCTGGTTGGTGTTGTGTTGTTTTCTGCGAGTGCTTGAGATGGTTTAAAAATGCGGTCGAAGCATGAAAGCCGCTACAGCTACGTGGAGTAGATATATTCACATATGTATATATATATCGCTTACAAAACATTATTTCCCTGGAACAATATTTCCAAAATGCCCTCCTATACGATCACCAATCAAATTCGACCCACCATTTTTTTTTATTTCACTTTACAATGCGTTGAATAGCCCGTCTCACAATCTTCTACGGATCACTTTCAGGACTCTCGATAACTCCACCATTCTCTGCGATTACCGAACAGCATTAGGACGCCCCACCTAATGTAAGTGCTAATAGAAAACCAACCCAAATGGACTCCAAGTTCGAGCTAAATCCGTGTGCGGTGTCATTGTTCAAGACTACCGCACATAGCTCCTGTCAATGGCGGAAATAAACCCATGACAATGGCCCTCGTATACGTTAGCAGAGAAAAGGAAATGCAAAAGTACCTAAGCGATAAATCGCTGTAGGTATATCATTCCCTCTTCTTGCCGTCGTTCTCCTAATATCTATTGGATATCTCATTGAGCGCGTTAGCGCGGAAGTAAATTAAATTTAAAATTTTCCATTATATTCGTTGTTCTATTATGCGCTTGTGATGGAAGTATAATCGAATTCCAATTGCGCGGGCTAATATTGTTATGACCGATTCGACGACCGCGTCGCTTGCTCCTTTTGTTTGGCTTGGTTCTTGGCAAGCTCTCAATTTGGTATATTAATGCTGGAATATCATGCAATGTGAATCCGCAAACAATAAAACAAAATGAAATCCTTCAACTTGCACAACTGCATTTGGCATTATCGGGCATCAGATCTGACAATGCAGTTACACTGGTATTGTCATCGTCGCGTCGTCGTCGTCGTGTGTTCCGTGTTCGACGATAGGTAGAGCTGCATTGTATATCCTTTGTGGGCTACCCTATGCAGTGTAACATGCGACAGACCATAGAGTCGCAGAGGCAGGCCAAAGTTATCGTGGCAAGAGTCATATTTCATCTTTTTAGTACATTTTTGAGAGCACCTATCGGCTGGTTGGTGTTGGTGTACGCCGTGTCGTGTCGTGTGAGTAACCTTTCAATGGAACAAATAGAGATACCTATAACGAGAGCTTTTTATCACACTCAACAGTTGATGGCAATGCAGACGGGGGTACGTGACTGGCTTTGGTTTTTGACAATTGACAGTCGCGGAAATGTGTTCACTTGTTTTTGTTTTCTATGCTCCTATCTAATCCTAGCAGCGTTGTGGAATGTTTTTGTGGCTAGCAAGTGAGCTATGCAGAGGCCAATTTGTAAATAAATCGTGGTGTAGGGAATGGTTCGAAAAGAAAGCCCAGGGGACTGCGCCGACTATTTATTTACGTTTAGTTAACAAAATAATGTATCCTCTTCCGACCTTTTGATAAGTTGTAATATGTTCGCAAACAACTTTCAATCTGTATATTCAAATTAGTTCCCCAGCTAGTGTCTCAAATAAAACTTTAAGGCCCATATATTTTTATATGGAAAACTCCCCAAGTTGTGTTCAACTTCGAGTGAATAAAATGGGCCTAAATGTCTTGTGATTCTTTAAATGTTGGTAACCTAGAGTGCTCAATTCCAGAAGTTCAAAATTATCTTTTCTTGTTGAAATTAGTTGCAAATCTTGGTTTCGAGGGCACCCCGCCTCTTTGTTTAATGTATAACTTGTTTCTACAGACAGTAAACATTTTGAAAGTTTGGAAGAACTCGTTCATAGCTCAGATTTTTAAATCCAAAATTTCGCCTAAAAGTAAGCTATTTACAAAAAATTATTTATCAGAAACTTACACCTCTCGAAAAGGGAGTAATCTCTCATTTGCAACATGGATTTGAAGCTGGTAGATCTGCCTCTGCAAATCACGCAATCTTTTGCAAAACAGTGCTGGTTGCCTTTGAGAAAGGCTTACTGACTTTGCCAAAGCTTTTGACAGCGTTAATCACCATGCTTTAATTTCAACTTAAAAGATTTGAATTTCATTCCAACTTTCTAAAGTGCATTCGCTCCTATCTCACGCATCGTATTCAGTATGTTAGTATGAAAGATGTACTTTCATCACCAGTTTATGTCACCTCCGGACTGCCTCAGGGCAGTCACTTCGGCCGCTTACTTTTCCTTTTATTTATTAACGACATAACCGATCTGTTTTTAAATTTACAGTGATTGCTGATAATGATAAAAGTGTTCCGTCACATTCAGTCTGAACATGACTGCATACTTTTACAGGAAGATCTTAAAAGACTTTCTTTGTGGTCTCTAAATGTCAAAGTTATGCCATTTTGTCTCACATACGTACATGATCGATATTATCCCACTGTCTATTATCTCCTCTGAAAAAGACCTGGGAGTCATATTTGACAAAAAAATCGATTTCTGTAAGCATATTCACTTCTTGGTCTTGCATAATTCCATGTGGGGTTTTATATTGCGAAGCTCTAAAGACTTTCATGAACCGCATACTCCTAAATGTCTATTCTTTGCATTTGTTAGGTCTAATCTTGAATTCTGTAGGTAGTATAGTATGGAATCCATTTTATGAAAATAACGAAGCGTTTTTCAAAACGAAAATAAACCATATTGTACGACCTAACAAAATTTGGTTAAGACACTCTTTATAGCTAAGCTAAAGCAAGAGCTAGTGGCGAGTGTCCCTTAAAAAATATTCGTATTCATTCGTGTGACTGTGTAGGGTAAAAAAGAAAATATCGGAAAGAGAAAAGAAAGTATATTTATTATTGATTTAAATTATATGATTAACTGATTGAAGATATTATGTGAATTTCAATTTGAGTATGATAAAGAAGCCAAGATTTTATTTTGTGTAGGAAAGGTGACAAATTCCTTAGACTTCTGATAGAGAAAGGTATAGTTTATTAAAAATTTAATCAGCTACTACTGTGAAGAATTTTTGGTAGGAAATTTTATTATACGCTGGGATATTGACCAAATAGATTATACAGAGAGTTTCTTCTAACTGAAAGATAGTCACTCCTAATAAAAAAAATCGAGCTGTCGTGGGACGGCCGAATGAAGCGAAGCATTGGACGTAAAGTATTGGCCCGTGTTACGTGGCGGCCTATTTGAAATTCATTTTAATTTTTCATAGTGCCAGTTAGTTTAGATTACTCTCTCTGTTCCTCTTTCGCTCTCTACACACATATACACATATATATACATACATATTATATATATCTTCTGTTATTTACATTATCTATATTATAGAGAGAAAAGATATATACGCTACCGCTTTCACCTTTTCTCGGTTCATAGTGCAAGTTAGTTTAGATTACTCTCTCTGTTCCTCTTTCGCTCTCTACACACATATATTTGAGAATTTTCCGACTTTTCTTTTTTCCTAAACCATCCCTGAATCAAGACGAACAACACAAAACAAAAATCATCCAAATCGGTGGAGCCGTTCTCGAGTTTTCATCTTCCAAGTGCGCCATGGAGAGGGAAGTTAACGCTACGGTGACGATTTTTTTCGGTTTACTCCCCATCTTTTTGAATAATTTATATGCGTAACCCACCGACCGTCCGTAAAAAAGCTATATTCGCTTCAAAAATAGTTTTACTACTTTAAAGTAGTAGAGATGCCTCAGTGGAAGAACTTTTAGTTCCTGAAACAGAATCAAACTTTTGTGAGGCCATGTCATCTGCAAAGGCTGTTATTAGGCCTTTAAAATTCTGATTAAATATATATATATAGGTATATATAATTGGCGCAACAGATCCGTAGGGACCCTAGGCCTGGCTTCTCACAACCATTCGTTTTGTGTGCGATTTCTTTTTGGAACGAATTGAAGGGATCTACAATTTTATGCCGATTCCAAACGGCCGATTGAGAAGCTCTTTCAAGACAGTTACACTCTCGAATGTTTGTCAGACGTTTGCGAGAGGTGGCGCAGTGAAAAAACCCTGAGTTGGAATTTGGATTCGAACCTGGGACCCCTGGCTTATAGTAGTCCAACACACTAACCACTAAGCTACTGCGCCTACTATTAAATATATAATTTATAAAAATCAGGACAAGCAATGGACCAAGTACCGAACCTTGTGGAACACCAAAAATTATGTTGCGTAATTCACCAAAGCAACCCTTTATTTTAACTGTCTGTCTCATATCCTTTAAATAAGAAGCTAACCAGTTATATATAAAACAACGCATAGGTATCTGCATTTTATAATTTTGTCAAAAGGATTTGTTGATCAACTAAATCAAAAGCTTTGGTTAAGTCAGTGAAAACCCTTGCTGAATTCAAGTTACTGTTTATGTTTTCATATAACTGACTACAAAATTTCAGCAACGCATCTTCGGTTGACCTACCAGCACGAAATAAATATTGGGATTAATTAAACAAATTACTTTTATTTAAGAACGATAAGATTCTCCGTTTTATCACCTTCTCCAACATTTTTGAGCAAACAGATAACAAAGATATCGGTCTGTAATTGTTCAGATCTCACTTTTTGTGGAGAGAAATGACTTCAGCAATTTTAAGCGCGCTTGGGAAAATTCCACAGTATACGCTTTTATTGAAAACATGTGCAGGCAAATCGATAACATTTTTTGAAAATTATATGTTAGAGCAACCATCGCCGGTAACGAAGTTGGAATTGTTTAGGGATCTAATGATGCTAAGTAGTTCGCCAGCCGAAATAGGATCAAAAAAAAAACTTTTACTTAACAAAATGTCATGGAATATACCTTCAGCATAAAAACAGTCATTGTTGTGCCGAAAAACTTCAGTAGATACATTTTCAGTTATAGAAATGAAGAAGTCATTAAAACGATTTGCAATTTCAGTGGTACCATCAATTCTTATATTATCTTCTTCAATTTCTAACAGCTTCACTTTTTTCCACTTTTGTTTCGATGTACTTCAGGCTTTATACAATGTCTACATACCTTAACAAAAGATGGCTCACCCTATACAGTCGCACAGTCGTATAGTATTTGTTTCTAAATGCATATCGTCTCTATAGGATTTTTTTATTATACTTACGTGATCTATATAGATCATAAATTTCCATGGCTAACAAAAACAGTCGGACCACGTGTTGTAAACGTTTAAAATAAAAAACCACCCGAGGTAAAGGTAATTTGATGTCCCTGCATCTACTTGTGTCGTGTTTCAAATGTCGCATGACACTAAATTAATTGTAACAGTCGTTATAGAAATGAAGAAGTCATTAAAACGATTTGCAATTTCAGTGGTACCATCAATTCTTATATTATCTTCTTCAATTTCTAACAGCTTCACTTTTTTCCACTTTTGTTTCGATGTACTTCAGGCTTTATACAATGTCTACATACCTTAACAAAAGATGGCTCACCCTATACAGTCGCACAGTCGTATAGTATTTGTTTCTAAATGCATATCGTCTCTATAGGATTTTTTTATTATACTTACGTGATCTATATAGATCATAAATTTCCATGGCTAACAAAAACAGTCGGACCACGTGTTGTAAACGTTTAAAATAAAAAACCACCCGAGGTAAAGGTAATTTGATGTCCCTGCATCTACTTGTGTCGTGTTTCAAATGTCGCATGACACTAAATTAATTGTAACAGTCGTTCAATCACCCAAATCGGATTGTTTCGATTGTTTACACCTGCTAGCCATAATTATCAGGAGAACTTCTAAATAAAATCTTTCGCCAACACATTTATATGCTGGCCACGAGGCGAACGCGAATCTAATCAATCGCCGAGCCACCCACTTAATTCAATTGACTAATCCCACTAAAGCACTGACGTAAATGCGTTATGTTTGTTACCAAATTGTTTCCGCTCTGCCATAACAACAAACGCGCCCCTTTGGCTTCTTTACACAGCTCGGGCCGGGCCACATGTCAATTTCATTGATTGAATGGGGTGGGTTCGGGTTGTTGCAGGCGATACTCAAGGGGGTTCTTTATTTAAATTGCTTATCGCCAAAAGCCCTGGCGGGGTGTCTCTTAAGTGACGTAAAAGATTGCAAATTTTTCCGCCATGCTATAGGTACAGCAAAATGGTGGATGGACACAGACATAGACGTCGACGGGTAGCAATGTGAGTTGTGGAAGGTTTCCTTATCCAATGTGTGGGTTGGAGAGAAATGCGTCTCTGGATTTGATGGTTTTCTTTCTTTTTAATTTGTCTAAAGTTCAACGATTGTTTAAAGTTATAAAAAAGGATGTATAAACAACTTAATTATGGCCTTAGTAGGTTGCTTTGTTATCCTTGTTTAATTAAAATCACTTAACATTTCAAAAATAGCCAACTTCAACAAGGATTAACCATTGATAACAGGTTTGCCCTTACCAAATAGTTGTGGGGAAATAAAAGGGATTCATGCGCTTAACTCGCCGATCCTTTGAACATGTTTATGATTGCGGCGGTTGGATAGATAAACCGGCCACTTTTGCATATGCTGGCAAAAAATACTTTTTATTCACAAAAAAAGCGGTGGTGGTGGTGATGTGGCGTTTAATTTATATTTTCCGGTGAAAAGTGCAGATAGGAGGCAAAACAGCTTTTTCCTCTTTGATGGGAAACCAAAAGAGAATTTTTTTTAAGGATGTATTGGAATACACATGAGATATGGTCCTGTCTGGCTGAGAATGTAATTCATGTTGTGGTGCGGACCGAGTAGGCCACAAACGATGAGCGGGTTGTATTTCGCATAGCAAATAGTGGGCGGTTACGGAACCAACACAACCAACACCTAAAATTTGTTTTCGAGGCACAGAAGAGCAAATAAAATGCACTGGACAGGATGTTGCTACTGGGCTGACAGAAGCTTGGATTGTGTTTTCAATGAGTAAATTTTTTGCTGATTATCGTTCCACAATTCGCGTTCCAACAACTAGCGAATAAAACATTCGTTCGAAGTTAACCTCAAACTTGAAATGTCATAGAGACAAATGACGGCGACTGTCATTGGATTCGTGGTTATCTGCGACCAAATTAATTGTATCATGTGAATGGACTGTCACAACTTGCGAATATTCATTCGTTCGTAGGTAGTTGGTCGCTCTCATGTGAATGATCCTTTACTCCTATTGAAACTGGCATTCGATTTTTTGAAAGACTTGTTTTGTCAAGAAAAATAGTTCAATATCCATCTTTCTATATCTTCTTCTCTATATATATAAAATTGTTGCAAGTGCGTTGTGACTTTATAACTCACGAACGGCTCAACCGATTTCAATGATTTTTTTTTGTGTTTTATTCGGCTTGAATCAGGGATGGTTTATGAAAAAAGAAAAGTTGGAAAATTCTCAACAGGTGGTGTTGAAGGCACACATTTCGTTTTTCGTGGGGAAAAGCATTGAAATCGAGTAGTGCCACTTCAAATTAGAGATGTAACGGATATCCGGTTAGTATCCGTTATCCGGCTATCCGGCCACTTTTTTTTCTATCCGGCCGGATTGCCGGATAGAGAGTAAGTATTCGGCGAATACCGGATAGATAAAATAGAACATAAAAACAAGAAGTCGATTGAAAAAGTATTTTTTTTTTTTTAAACAAGTAACAAAATTAGTACTTATAATTAATTAAAGGCAGATTATGATGAACAAAAATTATTTTTTCTGCACTAACCGGTAAAAGACGGTTGCGTTTATTTTGATATACTAAACCAGCGCCATCTTTAGAAAACAGTCTCTCGCCGTATACGCTGCTACTTGGTGATGAAAGATAGACCTTCACAAATTTTGCTAAAATTGGGAACTGTTGATGATTAACTGACCCCATGTAAGGGTCGATATTCCGGTCAGTCCGAACTTTTTTTAAAAAAAGTTCAAGATCAGTCGCAGTATCATTTTTTTGAACTAGAATGCATCGCTATGAATGTATTCTGCTATCGACAGTATATATATATAATATTCGGCCGCCGGATATTCGGCTATCCGGCCAAAGTGTATGCCGAATATCCGGTATCCGGTATTTTGCAAAATCACTATCCGTTACATCTCTACTTCAAATACAAAAAAAAATATTTCATATTTTCAAAGCAATAATTGTTGTTGTCAATTATTTTAATTATTTTCCAAGCAAATTGTTGTTGTCAACAATTTTTAATTTTGTTTTTTAAATATAACCTACCTAATAAGTTTGTTTATGTTTACTATGTTACATTAAGTAACTTTTTGAAATGAAGCAGATACTTTGATTTATTTCATAGTTTTTGAATTCATCATTTGCGTTTGACATGTATTTTCAGGATCCTTGCATAAGAATGTGTGAGTAAGTTGAAATGTAGGGGTGATTCTGATGACGTGGACAATGATGACAGGTAACAGGAGTTGTGGAGCGTTTTGAGTTTGCACGTAGGGGTTGTTACGAAAAATGAGCGAGTAACAATCGTGGCATTCTGCTCATTCGTGAGTAGGGCAACTCAAAGGTACCATAACACCTTCGGTACCGGTGTAGAGAGAGAAGGGAAAAGGCTTACCAACAAAGTTGATAGGTGCTGTTAGTTTTCTTCTTGGCTGTTAAAGTTACAAATATTTCGTCGGTCGCTGATGGACTATATTGTTAAGCATCGTGTCTTTGGTTATATACTCGATGTTGGATGTATTCGATTGAATGGCAAAATGAGGCTTGCCTCATGCGCACATTCTCATTTGGTTAGTCGAAAGAATGCAACCAGACCAAGTTGATGACATCATATGTGCCGAGGTTCCAGATCCCGAAACCGATCCAGACCTGCATGATGTCATAATTACAAACATTATTCATGGGAAGGTTTGAAAATGGTGTCAGTATTTTTATTTCACATTTTCTGTTTCGTGCGAACCAATTTACAAACAAATGAAAACCAATTTAACAGCTCACTAAAATTCGATCACATTTCGGTAACAAGCATTCCCAAATATTTTATACACACTGTTACTGTTACGGAAATATGTCTGAAATATAAGAACAGTGCTTACACTATAACCATCAATTTCTACTTGAGTTCTGGACCCGATAGGTGGTGCTGAAAGATAGGATACCACACTATAGGTGGTACTTTGCAAAACATAAGCGGTATAAGAAAACGATTTGCGGCACCTCCCATTCAAAATTAAATCATTTCTAAAGTTGCATAATTAAAATTATAATGAACATTGTCCAAATAAAGCCCTTTGCATACCTCAGCGGATTCCGCTTATTCAGAACGGCTTGCCATTGGTATTTAAGGGTCTACATAAAAGAGCATGTGTATATTGTGCATGCTCGAAATTTTAACTTTCATTACATTAACGAATTTGGGCGGAACGAATTTTGCGGGGTCAGCTAGTCACAAATAAATCTCATTGTCCAATATAGCTTTATGGAGGAACGATCCATTATTAACTGCATTTTAAAATAACAAGCACATTAAAAAAAAAAAATATAACGTATACCGAAATACAAATAAAATATAATTTAAAAGAGAAAAACCAAAATGCTATATCAATCGACTTTTGGGCTGTTATCCTGGCTGAACCTGAGCATAAATCAATACGCTATCGTCAACAAATAGCTCCCTGTTGCTCACTCCAAGTTCGTTGAATTGTGCCTCTAGGTTGGAGTCGAAGGGTCTTCGAACCCGCCGAAAATATAACGACCTTGAGATGCCAAACTTCCCACAATCGTTTCGAATTATATCAAAGCATCACAGAGCTATAGCTTGGGAACTGGTGCTACCCTTGGTCTCAATAATAACCTCTTTTACTGAAAGAAATCTTGGGACTACATTTTTCAAATCACATCAGACACATTCTGTGGCGATCGGTTCAAGGGATTTATGGTCGTCGCCATTAAAAATAACAGAAAAAATCTATGTAGCAATCACCTGCAAGTCACACAAAAAATCACAAGCACAACCATAATAGGGAACCTCTGATAAGCCGTTGAATGTCCAAGAATCCGCCCTTGTGTATCTAAGCAGTGAAATACTATACATTCCAGCATTCCCTCAAATCTATATGGGTTAAAGCTATATCTCAAAATCGTTTCAAACATCTGTCGCTGTAACTTTATTTTTACCGCCAATTTCAGCAGCCCATTTAAATTCTTCTCACGCAGTACACGCGCCATCGTCTACCAACAATATCCAAGGCACGCACACTGCGCCCGCATAGCACCACCCCAAATACGGTAACCAACCCACTTGCCATTCTCAACAATTTACTCATTAAATCCAGACAACATCAGGTTGGGGGAAAAAAAATCACAAAAATCTTGCCATTTCAAGAATTTCGATGCAATACCCTCGACAGATACTCGAACCCTGTCACAATGCACAGCCGAAGCCTAGGTATTCAAAACTAACAGCCAATTGACACAATCGCACGCCATCAGCACTCCGCTGCACTGCGCCATACTCTCAAGTACGTCCAGTAGCAAAGTAGCAAAGCGAGCGCTTTTAATTGCCAATAATTATCGTTTGCTGCGGCAAATAGATACAACAGCAGCGGTATCTGCGCGGTGATGGTATGTTATCTAGAAATCAAAATTGTAAGGCGTGCGTTCGCGAGACGCAAACCACCACAATCAGCGCTCGTCATCATCGGCAAGCGTCTTTTCTCACCGTGTAGTCTAAGTATACCGAAGTGCGCGCTCGTCATGAATGTTAAGTAGCCGACGCCGCCGCCGTCAATACACGAATTAGATACGTGCTGTGACTACCATTTTAGATACACAAACGTATCAATGTGTTTACACTGTGTATGGATGTGTGTGTGGTTAATCGCCTCGACCATCGGCCAATCCCACACTTTTTGTGTTTATTTGTATTTTTTTTTGTTTTTTTTTTTGTACAGAGACACCGCCGCCGTTGTCGACGCGGTTGCATTTGGAATGCGCACGATTGGAAGTTATGTTTCACCATTAAGAGAGATGCTTGTACGAGTATCTACCATCTGAGACATACCCATAGAAAGTTGGCTGTAAGCAACTGCGAAGTCGAACAGGCAACTACTACAACTGTGTGCCTGAGGATGCTTAAGCATTTCAGTAATTCCTTTCGGTAGCAGAATGTTTCCAGTCGCGTTAGAGACGATACTGCCGCTGACCGAGAAGAACAAGAAAAACCAGCGAAGCTGCGAAACAGACTTTGTTGCCAGTGATATATCTCAGTTCGGAAGCTGGCCCTAATTGGATCATCCTGGGCAGTTTTATGAGGTGGTCTCCTCGTGTTTCTCACTTGACGTGATCGTTTATCTCGTGCATCCTTGTCGTGGGAATATATTGCCAACTTGTTGCTGAACAGGGATACAGAAATATATACAGATCGAGGAAGACTGAATGAATTATTAGTTAACCTTACTATCCGCGTTTCAATATTGGCGCCGTTTTATTGACTTTTAATCGACTACATTGGTAGCAGGATCATAATTTTGTACAAATTGTCGCGCCTGTCATTCAGATAACAAAAGATTGGTATTGCAAACGCTCAGCTGTCGTCGCGCTGATCATGATCACTTCGATAGCGGTTCAGAGACACATCCGCATATATTATGGCGGTTGGATTTCTGCCAGTTTTTGCCTGCAGCTGTAGGCGTGTAGTGTTTTCTTTTTTGTTGTGACTGTCTCTCATTTTTCACAACATCAATTTATGACAATTGTATTGTTTCGGCGGAGATGTCGCGTCGTCGATCCGATTTTTGTGGGATTTCAATTCTTGCATGGAGTGCAGGTATTTTTTTTTTTGTCTTTTGTAAACATGGGTAGCTTACAATATAGAAATATGTGAACGGCTTCGGAGCCTTTTTCGACATGTTTTGCTGAACAGAAGCTTATGATGAATTGGCTGAGAATTGTCATTGTGTCGTGGCGCTATCTGGTTCATATCATTCGGGTTGCTGACCCGAAAAAGGTTGAAAGACACTATTTGGCTTAATGATGTTGCTTCCAACAGGCTTCCAACAGTGCAAGCTTGGATCTGGCAGGTTTTGTGAAGTTATACTTGACTGAATGGACGTAAGTTGATCGGTTGCAAGCTACATCACATTTAGCTTGTTTTGTTAGACTTCCAACGTTCAATCCGTTTTTAGAACGGAAATCAATAGAGAAGGTCAATTTTAAACAACAATTGCATTCAAATTGGAGGCAAGAGTGGCTTCCTCACCATCTAACTTGCTTACCCAAAAATCTAGTTACTTGTTGCTTTTTGTGGTCAATCCGGAACATATACCCTCAGCATTCCTCCCAGATAAATGTACTACTCCAGGAGACTGCCGCAGTTAAACTTCCCTTCAAACTATTTGACCCAAGGTCATTGAATTGCCTTCAAAGGTCTACTAACATCAAAGGCGCAAAGTATCCGCAACAGACGATTAGAAGATACCAACTGTTGTTGGGGCACGAATCAGCGGTCCTCACCGCACTCCAAGCTTAAATCTTGCAATTAATCTTTGTGCCATGTGAGAATTTTCAAGCACATTGTCCGACAGTTACGTGGGTTTACAAGCAGAAGTTACCAAGTCAAAAAGCATAGTTTTGAGCAAATTGAAATTAAAGAAGTGTTTGCTCATAATAATTCAATAATTACAGTTTTTAGTTGCTCGATCGAATTGATATACACTTTTTTTGTTTGAAATTGATCTAAAACGAGGACTATTTTCCTTCACATAATTTAAAGTTTTCCATTAGGAAACTGTGAACTTTGTATTGATTAGAAAACAAGGATTGATCTTTTGTTGTCTTTGTAGGATGTATTGCCTCTTGCAGAGTAAGCACCTCACATTTGATAGGAAATTCCATGTTTAGAGCTATAATCTCTGGCTTCGGTCCGACTTAAGAATTTATTGTCGGTGGTAAAATGTTAGGTTTATAGTAACCTTTCCAGTCGCATCAAATGGTGCTTTGGAACCAGGTTAGTTAGACTGTATAAAGAAAAAAATTGCACTTGCTTTGGTCCCAGAATGTATTCTGAATAGCTATAGAAGACTGGGCGTGGGCTGTGAGACTCCATGCCATACGATCTGTGGCCAACCCATATATACCGAAGAAAGCTGTAAAGTCTAAACTTTTCAATCGGTTTTTAATTGATATGGCAACGACAATTAAATGCGGGCCTCAAAAAGACTTCAAGACAAGCTTTGGGCCTTTCCGAAGGTTCATCAATTAACTCAGAAGCACCTCTCTGCGGTTGTTTTTAACCTATTGGGAGGTTTTTTTTCTATTGATGTTTAGGCTTCAGAAAAATAAACATTTTTACTTTATAACGGGTGATTTTTTAAGAGGTTTAGAACTTTAAAAAAAAAAAAACACAAAAAATTCGAAAAAATGAAGGAAATATTTATTTGAATCGATAGTTTGAACCTTGCAATTTAATGTTTAAAGATAATTTCATGCAAATGTTGACCGCGGCTGCGTCTCAGGTAGCCCATCCGCTGAGTCCAATTTTGGCATACTCTTTCACACATATCGGCCGGTATCTCACGAATGAATGCATGGATGTTGGCTTCCAGTGCGTCAATCGAAGCGGGCTTGTCCCTATACACATTAGCCTTGACATACCCCCACAAAAAATAATCTAATGGTGTCAAATCGCACGATCTAGGCGGCCAATTGACCGGCCCGAAACGTGAAATTAACTGTTCACCAAACTCGCCTCGCAATTGCGCCATTGTTTCGCGTGCTGTGTGGCATGTGGCACCGTCTTGTTGAAACCACATATCATGCAAGTCAAGAACTTCCATTTCGGGCAAAAAAAAGTTTGTTATCATCGCTCGGTAGCGTTCACCATTGACAGTAACGCTGCGATTCGCATCATCTTTGAAGAAATATGGCCCAATAATGCCGCCGGCCCATAAACCGCACCAAACAGTGGCTTTTTCGGGATGCATTGGTAGCTGTTGCAATGCTTCTGGCTGATCTTCACTCCAAATGCGGCAATTTTGCTTATTTACGTACCCATTCAACCAAAAATGAGCCTCATCGCTGAACACAATTTTTCGATAAAAAAGCGAAAATGAACATTTCGAACCGAGCACGAATTTTGATAGTAAAATTCAATAATTTGCAATCGTTGTTCATTTGTAAGACGATCCATGGTTAAATTGCAAATCAAACTGAAGCTGTTTGACAGTGACACAAGGTACTAAACACACGTCAGCTGTCAAAACCAGTGTTGCCAAAACCAAACCAGCTAAAAAATCACCCGTTACTAGAACGAGCAGTTGGTTGATTGGATTAGATTCTCTAATGGTTCTTTTTCCATGTGAAAATTCAGCAAAATATTAAATTTTAGGAAAGTAGAACACACTTCGCGCTATTTAAAAACATTGTTCTTTTGGGACTGTACAGAAAACTATCCCCCAGTATTGCATGACACATTTTTGGAAAATAAATTCCGACAGATTGGTTAGTGGTTAGTTTGAGAAAACATTGAAAACACATGAAAGCATTTCGATCCTAGCCAAATTCAGCAAAGCATATGAAGCAAGATCGCAATAATTAGGGAGCTTCCACACCGGATGGAACAAAGCGGCTTAGACAAAAAAACTGTTTTTAAGGTTCCGTACCCAAAGGGAAAAAACGTAACCTTATTAGTTTCGCTCGGATGTCTCTCCGTCTGTCTCTCTGTCTGTCTGTCTGTCTGTCTGTCTGTCTGTCCGAACCCACTAAGCCAATTTTGTTACCAGGTCTATCTCAAGAACCGATTGACATAGGAGGCTAAAATTTACACACAACATCCGGTATAACCTCTAGTTAAACGACAAATACCAATGGAAGGAATACATCGATTGGTTTTCGATTAATTAGTAATCTGGTGAAAAAAATATTTTCATTCGCCCAAAAAACGGTTTATTTCTTGATTCACAAAAAAATACATAAATTTCTTTTTTGTAGATCATGTTCTTATCTATATATGTGCTGAATACTGTTTTGCCGAAAAGTTAATAGTTTACAAGATATTTTCAAAAAAGATAATTTTACCATGTAAAATACGTTGCTCTATGTTCTAATCTCTACTACGCAGTTGTGCACAATTGACCCCATCAAAGACAGAAGAGAGTCACTGGTGGTATACACCAGGGCTACCGCTTCATAATTTCGTTGGGGAGTATTGTATAATACATTTTTTGGGGAGTACAGAACAAAATAAAAGTAATATATTTTTAGTCAATAGTTTTTAATTAAGATAGGTCGCATACAGAATGGAAAATTGGCGTGGGTTGGGTACTAGGTAATAATTAGAAAATGAGATTCATGTGCGAGTAATTTTTGAGAGTAAAAATATTAAGTTATTAAATTAAACTAAATTGTGATGAATTCATTAAGAGGGGAAAGATTGAATGATATTATAGATTTCAAATAATATCTGATGTGTTGGACTTTAGCCAAATACGGAACCTTCGGTGCGCGAGTGACACTCGCACTTGGCCGGTTTTTATTATCGTTTTGTTTTGCCTTATTCAGTGTAGGCTCGCGTATTGAAATTTGGGTATTTAAACTCCAAAAACACACAGAAAAACAGATATGCTCGTCTAAGACGTTTCATTCGATCCGGTGTGGAAGCACACTTAAACTTTCCTGATATTCTTATCTTTTTTTTAACTTCAACGGGAAAAATCGACAGAGCTTATTTGCTTACATATCTGAGTATAAGGGTCAGCATTGGCACCTTGTGCCAAAAAGGACACAACCCCAAGACCATTTATGAGCACACGTTATTTAAGGTTTTCCTCGCCATTTACTTGTTCACCTTGTTTATGTCCAACTAAAAGTCAGCAGACAACGCTTAAAAGTTTCTCAATAAATTCCCCTTAAAATGTACATAAATCATTCCTTTGCACATTTGCATTCTACAGTTTAAGCTACAACTCGCATAAACCTACATAGTAATCGTGGTTGCATATTCACTTCGCATAGAACTAATTTTCTTTGCATCAAAAAGTTTCCTGTTCTTGTTAATAGTGCGTAATCCGTGTAAGAACGTAACCGACTCCATGAAGAAACTAAACAAACGAAAACTTTTCCAATTCTTTGATATAATTTTTTATTTTATTGTTTCTTGCAAAAACGGAAAAGAACCATACAAATTGTAAGAAGTGAGAATGTGATTGCGAAATGAAATGAAAGAAAAATGATTGCAAAAAAAAACAAGTAGATGTGAAAAAGTCTATCTGACGAAGGAAAAAATTATGTGAAAATAAACGTAGGATGGGACCCCTATTTTAGACATCTGGTTGGAAAGATTTATTGTTTGGCATTGCCGATGGTGGTGATGTAGGGTAGACACTTTAATGTACCCATGTACATACGAGTATATTGCGGGCTATATTCCTTGGGCTGATGTCGTTGACCCATTGCAAAAATGATGGGGCAATTAATTGTGATATATTCGAGAAAGCCTTTAGAAAAGAACTATGATGACATGGGCGCAGTGTGGGCTGGTTGCCAGGTTGAACGCCATAAATTAGTAGATACTTAAGCAGCTCTTAGCTCGACAACTAAGTCGGATGTTTTTTTTTTGGGGGTTAGTACGTTCATACAATAGCCTGATGCTGCCAGCTGTCGTCTGATGACTTAAGAGACAACAATGACATGGTTACGTGAGATTAAGCTAGTGTCAGAAATTGAGGAAAGTCCGTTTAAATGTCCGTCGAATGCTTGAAACGGGACATTATTTGCACAATGGCCAGTAAAGACAGTTTCAGAAAACTCGTATGTTGACTTAAGCTGGATTTAGCCGACCAAATACTACTACTTTTGGTTCTTTCATTATACTCTTAGAATTATCTCATAATTTGGGAATGAAAATCACTTCCGTTAAGTGTGTATAGTAAATTTTGAATTCGACTACCGTAAGGGCTATCGTGGTTATTTTCCCTCCTGCAATACTGACTGTATAAGGCCAACTGGAAACACATCTGGCGCACTTTAATACGGGTAACGGGGTAAGACTTCCTGAACAGCTTCTATAGACTTTACGGAAAACACAACCCGCGGTATAATAATCATTTCTAGTGTCCAATTTTTCGAACTCACAATGGCGAAATTTTCCATACAAAATTGCATATTTTGACCCAGAAAATATTTAGTGTAAAGGCTAAAAATGATTATTAGTAAGGCCCAACTTCTTTAACCTTGTCATTCCTTTACAAAAGAAAAAATTCACATTTATCACCCGTGGGATATTCAAGGCCGTAGACAAATATTTCGGGGGGGGGGGGGGGGGGGGGGGGGGGGGGGGGGGGGGGGGGGTATATGATCTTTAAAATATAACTTTTTATTTTAAAGGTTGGAAGCGATTGAGGAAAATAAAATAATCTTAAATTTTAAATCTAATTTTTTGTTATTAACTAGTAATTATAACAAAAGTAGGAATAGTTTAAAAAAAATATACTTATATTCAACATAACAAAGTAAAAAATTATTTTATAAAACAACATTTAATCTCACGGCCTTCTTTGCTGCAAATAAATCAATTACTTCGTCAGTATTTATTTCTATCTCGCGATGAATTGACATTAAGGCTAAACCAGTAAGTAGATCTTCACCGTAAGTCGATCTTCACACCGGTAGAGTTTCTTAAAAAGATTTTAAGCATTTCATCGTCGAAAAGGTTCTTTCTTGTGTATATGTCGATACTGGTAAGGTTGCCAAAAATTTTCAAAGTCGATGTATTTTGGGAAAAAAAAATCTTTACTGCAGTCTCCTAAAGCTTTTATGGAGTTTTGTTTATGGCATTTTGTCTTCCACAGTAGATACTCAGCCTTCAAGTTATCCCAATCCAAAAATCTTGTAAAGGGTGTTTACCTCTAAAGTATATAACTTTGAAATGGAATAAAACAAAGATGATTTTGATGATGAATTAACATGAAATTTACTTTATTCGAAAAATAATCTTCTGGCTTATAATTTAAATATGATTTCTGGCATATGACCGCCACGGCTGGCTCGGACGTAGCCTAATCTGGATGTCCAATTTTCGATGAGTTTTTCCAACATTTGTGGGGTTATATCGGCAATAACGCGGCGAATATTGTCCTCCAAATGGTCGTTTCGGGCTTATCGGCGACTTCACATATCCCCACAGAAAATAGTCAAACGGCGTTAAATCGCATGATCTTGAAAACCAATTCACGGGTCCGCAACGTGAAACTATGCGGTTACCAATTGTTTCCTTTAATAAAACAATAGTGCACGAGCTGTGTGACATGTTGCGCCGTCTTGTTGAAATCACAGCTCCTACACATCATGGTTGTCCAATTGATGAACGAAAAAACCCATAATTATGGTTGTATAGCGGTCACCATTGACTGTAACGTTCTTAAAGAAGTATACGGACCAATTATTCCACTAACCCATAAAGCACACCAAACAGTCAGTTTTTGCGGATGTAACGGTGTCTCAACATACACTTGAGGATTATCATCACTCCAAACACGGCAGTTTTGTTTATTGACGTATCCATTCAACCAAAAGTGAGTTTCATCGCTTGACAAAATTCGTTTAGGGAAATTGAGGTTTTTCGAACAGAATCATGATTTTCAAAATAAATTTGCACAATTTGTAGTCTTTATTTGGGCGTCAGTCTATTCATGTTGAAATGGCAAACCGAACTTAAAATAAATCACTTGACAGCTGACAAAATCGCTTCCAGTTAAAATAGTGCTGCCAACTTAAAGCTTTATATACCTACCTCTAAAAAAAACACCCTTTACATAGCCATCGATTTGCTATCGGAATCAGACTTTTTGGCCAACAATACTCTTTTAACACCTCTGAGACTCACACTAAAAACTAGTCCCAAGTAGAAGTGAATTGGGAGCAGACAAATTCTGAGTTCTAGGGGAATTGTATAGTTTCTTTTGACACCTTTCTGGTTCGTGACACTGCTACTAAACTGATTGCAATGTTAAATCATATCTAAAGCTGAGACATTCACCAGTTTACAGCAGTTTATCAAACATAGGTACATACTTGCTAATCTGTAGGCTGAATTGCTTTGCTTTTGTATTTTTCAACTTTTAGGTAGGTTTTCAATAAAACAAGTGCAAATATTAAATAAATAAATAAAAAAAAATGTAGCTTTGAAGCCAGCAATCAGCAATCTTTGTAAATCTAGATTTCGCTTAAGAATATTGTTATACGATTGCCAGGTGTCTTGTCAGGCTTTAACAGAAGCTGTAGGATAGTCCGCTTGACACACCCACAGTGTGACTGATGTCCCCACCAAGTCAAGTCGTGCATAAAAAATTATGCCATTCAGTATTAAAATAGAAGTGGTTTTTCTACCGACGGACAACGCGATTAAGTGAATCAATAATCTTTGCATCGTTAAGAGAAAATATCGACAGAGGAACAACTGGTGCATCTTTCGTGCTTACTACCGATGTCACGTCACCGAAGTCTATCGTAAAGTGTTAAACAAACACAAAAAGAAAAAAAACGTACAAGTCCTTAAAAACCAGATTTGTAGCACAAAACTCGTTGGATGTCCTTTAGCGAACACCAACCCCTTATTGTGTCAAATTAATTTGCAAATTGCCTCTATTAGCGGGAAAAATGGTTATAGGTAACATTGAATCTAATTACCACCACCTACCTTTTCCATTCTGCTTGTCCTTTTCCCGTCCACTTCGCTGTACAAACACCAAGGGGAAACAACATACAGAACAAGTTCTTCATATACGAGTTTGGCAGCGGCACTCGCCCCGCTTAATATTACTGAGTAGGTGTCCGTTTGGTCCATTTGTTTTAAGGGGTATTCCCACGCAGTCGTGCATGCATTCAGCTCGAACGTTAACGTTATCCTGTGAATAATTTGTAGCCACACGCGTGGATGTACTTCGTCGGGTATGCTAACACTATTCAAGGGCACAACCGAGTATGCCTGTGTGTATCTCTGTTAGCTTGAAGTGAACTCCAAAGCGGTCATAGTTGACGCTGATGAAAATACAGCCCACAACAAAGCGCAGCCACCGACGACGTTCTCAGCTTGAGAATCTTTGGTAAATATTTGAAAAATGTGAAATCTTGATGACATTTAATTTAATGCTCTCACAAGAACCGCGCACCCTTCCCCCTGTGTACCTGTGAATTGATTGATTAATAGATGAAACCAAATTTGCCCCCTGGTAATGACAAACTGGTCAATCTTTGTATAGTTGATTTCGTTTAAGTTTATATATCAATGAAGCGGATGACAGATTGCCAAAAGTCGATTTGTCAGTGTCATGTGGGTCAAATGCGGTAAACACATTGATTGGGTTAAAAATGGTTGGAAATGTGGCTTTCACAATCTGAAGACAGTTTCGGTATCAACCTGCAATGGTAGCTATCTACTCAAGTTTACAATTTTGCTTGGTATTTATACATAAGCTGGCTCACAAATTTTGATAGATCATAGAAGAACGTCAGTATTTTTCAATGTCGTTCAGAAATGTCAGTTTAGCTCCGCACTATTTTAATTGTTGCTCTCATTTAGCCATGCATCAATCTCGGCAGAGAAAGAAAAATGTCCGTTTAAAAAGTAAAAGGTCGCACCTATCGGAGAAGATTGACTTAAAACACTCGGAGACGTCTAGATAGGGATTGTAGGATTGAATCTTCAAAATTCATTTCCCTGTCACCGATTACTAATTGCTCGAACCACTCATCAACTCACGTAAAGCCAATAATTCCATTCAACCATTTTTGATAGGCAGAGAACTTCCCTCGCCATATACCGGAACTGATTACACGTTGTCATGTTAGCGTTGTTTAATTGTAGATTACCTCCTTGCCACACGACTCAAGTCCTCAAATTGATTCTACAAAGTCGCCCTCGCACTGAGTCACAGTCGAACCCGCGCAATTAAAGACTTTTTCGGATGTACCGTGCCGATAAAATTTACAAAAATGAAATACTGCTGCGAAATCTGCAAAAATTACGAATTCCATAGCCGACAACCGCCGCCGCTTGAGAATGCGATTAAATCAAACGCCAAACCCCCGTCACCCACCATCGTTGTGATGCCAGCGGCAGCGACACTTGCAAAAAACGACCAAGTCAACAGCGATTCCCGCTCGAGCCGTTTACTGAGCAATTACTGCAACAGCAACCGCAAAACGCCACATCAGCGGAGTTCAAGTGTCGGCAGCAACGGGAGCAGTACATGCGAAACACTGTCGTCGTCCATATCGTCATTATCTCCAACAGCAAGTGTCCTTTCCGCATCATCATCTCTGTCATCTTTGTCATCGGCTTCGTTGTCGTCGTTGTCATCGTCATCATGGTCGACGGCGTATCTCCCACCAGGAGGTACAGGGTTGCCTGGGAGTAGTATGGATGGTATGGGAATTGATGGCTTCCAACTGAGAAGAAGCGCAGGAGCAGGAGACGCTTCTTACGGCAGTGTTCCTGGTAGTGCAATGACTGCCAATTTGGCACAGTCGTTCACCCTATTGCATCATCCGCAGCTACATCATTCGGCGATGCATCACTATCGTGAAATGCTTTATGCTGCACATCTATGGGGCCGAGGTAAATGTTTGTGTTTGTTGTTTTTTTTTTTTTTTGTTCCGTTCGACTGTTTTTTGACTGCCTTTTCAATATTTTTGGCATGTGTTTTCGATGGGTTTTTGTGCAAATAATATACATCTCATGTGGTATTCGTTTGCCAACAAATGCAACAATTTGTGAGTTATGAGCTGTGATTGGTTTTTGTTCATTCCATCATAATCGCATTTAGAAATAGTCGTTCGATTGGCAATCGTTAGTAACAATTTCAGTTTCCTTACACATGACCTATGGAATTGGTAGGGAGAATCGAAAGTGCTACTAATTTTAATAACAAATAAAGCGAATCCCGTACCATGATTGTGGAGAATGTTATTTTTAAATAAGGGATTAACCTGCCATAACTAAAAAGTGTTGGTTTCCTTACATGTTACCCTTGAAACTGGTAGGGAAACGAAAAATGTCACTAATTCAAATAATAAATTGACACTTAGATTGTTGGTCATGTAAATTTTAAGTGCGGTATTGAAACTGCCTTAATTCAAAACAAAAATATTCGTTTCCTTACACGCAACATATGGTCGACGTGCCTCTTTATCGCCTTGTGAGCCAGAAGTTTTTTAAATTGTGATAAGATAGCCAATACTTTGATTGTTGGGAATGTGATACTTAAATAAGAAATTTAAACTCCCATAAAATAGGGAATTGGAAAGTGTCCCTAATTCTAGTAGCATATTGACACAATTAGGTTGTTGGGAGTGTAACTTTAAAGTGGGAGACTTAAACCGGTTTAATTTAAAACAAAATGTTCGTTTCCTTACACACAACATGGAATTGGCAGGGAAATAAAAAGTGTTAGTAATTGTAGTAACATAGCCAATACTTTGATTGTTGGGAATGTGATTTTTGAATGCGAAATTTAATTTTCAACAACAAAAAAAATGTTTCCTTACACGCAACCTTTGCAATTGGTAGGGAATTGGAAAGTGTCGCTAGTTTTAATAGAATATTGACGCAATGAGGTTGTTAAGTATGTAACTTTAAAGTGAGAGATTTAAACTGGTTTAATTTAAACAAAAAAGTGGGTTCCTTACACACAACCTATGCAATTGGTTACAAATTGGTAAACGTCCCTAATTCTTGTAGCATATAGACACAATTAGAATGTTGGGAATGTAACCTTTAAGTGACCATTAACTACCTTAATTAAAAAAAAAAGTTTCCTTAGATCAAATCTATGCAGTTGGTAAGGGTATGATGGACGGATCATTAGTAGATGTCTCGGTGTCTGGATCAGACGTCCAAATCTCTGTCATTTTCCATTGTAAACTACTGTGTAAACGTCTCACCCTAGTTCTAACACTTTAAATGAAATTATCTTCCACGAAATCATCACAAATGATAGTGGTATCAAATTAGGATAAGCTACTGAATTAACTCTATTTACTGCTGTGCCCCTTCTCAGCGCAATCATAATTATTTCCGCTTTACAAGTTCACATTTATGTTCTTCACCTTAATTGAACAGACCAGGGGAGAAGGTGACTACATTACAAAGAAAGCCACGCCTATTATATACCTTCTCAAAATGTAGCAGAAGACTTCGCGCGCTGCCTTCCACTTTCATTAGACTCTGGCCAACACAAATTTTCGCTCAAAGAAGAGAAATTAGTTAAATGCTGTAGCAGTTCAATGTGTTCTTTAGCCCCAGCTGTACAGTCATGGATGGGGGTAGCTTAATGACCCAACCATCAGAGTCATTCGATGCTACACAGATATAGCTTCTATACATTTAACGTAAGGAAACCAGATAGAAATCGTAGTCAAACTGTTGAGGAAATGACCCTCACAAGTCGCTACACAGTGAATCGCGTTAGCGCGCAAATTTTCTTTCTTTTCATTCTCTGAAGTAGGTTAGGTGCAGCAGTGGATCAGTTCAGTACCCACGAAAACGTTTATGTCTCTCATCTGTCTTGGTGGGTATGGCATGGAGACGGACATGGGCGAATGCACCATGAACGAAGTCGAAGTCAACTCTCCGTTCTTGGTCACATTAATGCGTTTGGCTTTCTTTCTTTTTCTGTGCTGCAGTCAAGCGGAACCAGTTCTAAGTATGTATAGTTATTTAATGTGTTGTTGTTGTAGAGAAGACATTTACAAGCTTATAGCGTAGGGTTTGTAAAAGAAGGGTAAACACTTAACATATCGGGCTTCGTTTGTTATATTTTCAATAAATTGGATAGAGTGGCAATTTTACTTGTGAGCGCGATTAAAAGTAGTAATATTTATAAGTTGAAAAGCTTACGAGGTAATTGGGTTTTCGTAACTTGCAGTACATTTTGGTATAGTATGGAATCCGTTTTATGAAGTACATTCTATTGGAATACAGAAGATCCAAAAGCATCTTACTGGAGTAGCCACTCGTAGACTGCGATGGAATATTTAAATGCCATCTTATGAGACGGGGTGCAAAATATATAATATCTTACCTCTTTTTAAACAGAGGAAACATTTTTCAATTACAATTATTCGTGGCGAATGGACAAAGTATTAGGACATCTAATGCGAAAATGCAACGACATGCTCTGCTTAGCGTCATTGAAAAGAATAAAAAAGGAAGCTAAGAAATGCTCATGCCCCAGCCATTTTATTGCATACTATCACTATCAGCGATGCCAGATTTTTTTCAAGATTTTTGAGCTCCAAATTCAAGTCAATAATTTTCTAAATCCAACAAATTAAAACAATTTTTTCAATTGAAGAAAATGTTTTCTATTAATTCCATTGTTGTGTATAATGTGAGTTGAAAAGAGCCCATGCACAACTTCGGTTTTACTAACGTTTCCATTAACTCTAAAGTAAGGAAATTATTTGTCGTATGTAAAGGCACCAATAGTGACAAAGAACAGAAACACGGAAAGAAACTAAAAAAGAAACAGATCCATAAAAACATGGCTGCCGCCTATTCCATGAAAGTGTTTAAAGACGATTTACATAAAGCTAATTGTCGAATTGCGGCTTGCTGGACAGCAACAGAAACAATCAATATAAACTTATTTACGTTCTGTCGTCAAACAGCCATTTTTCTGTCGCTAAATTCTGTTGCAAATGTATGGAATTCTGATTCTGTTTCAGTTTCAAGTCTTTGCCATTTGGTGCCTCCAGTGATTAATTGACATTTACGAACGATACTCGATTGAACTAGACATAATTTGGTGAAATAACCGATGTAGTATGTTTTTGGAAAAATGTTTTAGGAGTAAGAACAGCGGATGGAACATTCGAATATCCAATCTTAAAAGTTTTTATTTTCAATATTTGTCGGCTGTAAATTTAAATAAAACTAAAATCTGTAATCGTTTAAATACTGAAACAGTTGAAATTTTAATATTTACAAAGGATTTCTTGCGCTTTAATGAAGGGAATTGCTATGATCTTGATGTCAGCAATGAAGTTGTAAATCTCTTAAACTCAAATATGTATAATTAAATACATTCAACCATTTTAAAAAGCAATAACAATAATTTATGAGCATTAATTTGTTTATACATATTTATGTGATACCTATTAGGTACAATCTTTTCGAAAAAATAAATATAAGTTTTATTTGAAGTATGAAGAAAAGATATTTTATCTCGGAAAAACAAGATTTTCAGATTTTTCATCTGGCAACACTGCAAACTATAGAAGCGGCGATGCCAGATGTGGGGATTTTTCCCCATTTGGAGGAATTTTTTACTAAATGAGGAAAATGGGGAAGAGTGATATTTAAGTGGGGAATAACGAAATACACGCATGCTTGTTAATTTTGCATAATGAATCCCAAAGGTAAAAACATCACCGCGCTTATAGACTCTCAGCGATTTAGCTCTAAGCGCATTTCGAAGTGAATACCACCTTTACATGTGTCATTTTCGCATTCAATATCAGCTGTGAAGTTCAACATTTTCAAAACAATAAATTATCATTGTTTTATGATTTTTGTTCCTAGTTTTCTTTAAATGGATACTGGTAATACCGTTATATATTTTTGTTTATAATTATAGTAAAATCAAAGTTCAAAAGAAAATGTCACTCAGAAAGCACCGAAATTCACATGAATTTTGTATGGCCTTGCTAAAAAAAATCGTGTTAACTAAAAGAAAATAAATTTGTTCTTATATTTAAAATGCATTATTTCGGCAAAAAAAATCTGACATTAAAGGTAAGATGACTTGGTAAATATATTTATATGGAAATTGTTTACTCTAACGACATACCTACATGCAAATCGCACATATACAGAAAGAAAGTACAAAAAATACGTGAAATAAGCGAAAACAGTTAAAAGATATTGCTTTTTACCCTAATGTGCGATTGCGATTGCTTACACGATGTCTCCACTTGGGATGAATTGAAAGCAAATATCAACAGCAAATCGTATAGCAGAGTAACTGATGTCAAATTTCGTTTGATGGGCATTTCATAGCATGCTTTTTTTTATTATGAAGACAATGGCAACGAGCATACACATGAGGAGTAGGTACCTTGGCAGTAGGTATTGAAAGAAACAAATTTGTAATAATTAATAATTTATTAATTTTAAGATTTCTTTCTAGTGCTTTATTTTCCAAATGTCCATTTTTTTTCATTTGTATAGGTAATTAGAAACTTAAAGCGATAACTGATTAATTCGAATTGAAAAGAAAATTTTGAATTCCCAAACAGAACACTTTGATTTCAAATTGAATTGACAGCAATTTCTGTGTCTGTAGTATGCGATAGATGGTATGCTATAAAAGCATGCTTTCTATCGCAAACTATAGAAATAAAGCTGCTATAATGGTCTCCACTTGTGATAATGTCAACATGCTCTATCGCATAGGTACCTACTCTGAATTCATCGCAAGTGGAAAAGCGTGTTATGATAAAAAGATTGCACCACTAATTTTGCCTTCACATCGCATGTGGCTACTGTAAATGCGTTCTCCCATAATGCTTTTCTCTAATCGTCCTGAAATTGTTGCCCGTGCAGTCGTATTCTCTCTCTCAGGAAGTCAGGACTCAGGAGGGATGACGATGAATTGGTATGAGCAGGTAACCAGCTTTGCTTTTGTAAATTGTGTTATACCTATTTTAAGTTTTGCCATTGAGTGCCTAATTATGGATGTTTAAAATAGGTGTTACCTTCTATTCTACAAAATTTAACGTTTTTTCTTTGCAATGACTTCGTTAAATACCATATTTGACGATTTTAAGTTTTATTGCCATCACTTTTTAGGTATTAAATTTGTTAAATGGTCACTCTAATTACTTAGAGAGGATTGTTTACATTTTTTTGTGTTCAGTGGCCGTGCGCTTTGTAAAAAAAATAATAGAAAAGAAAAAAGTTTTTGTAATTTGAAAACTAAATAAAATTATGGGAAACATTATTTTAGGGTTTTGGTGGGCGAGAGGAGAAAGAAAACTTTTTAGTAAGATATATAAAAATTAAGGGAAAATAGCGACAGGTGAACCAATTAAGTAATAATAACGGACAAGAAAAAATATTAAGTTGTTTAGTAGTGATTTTTTTTGTAACTTTCTCCATTAGGTACGTACCTATTAAGAGAAAGATATTGTTTTCGTACAAAAATTCGAACTCGAGATGTTAATCAATTCTGACATTACGATGATAGTGTAACTGAAAAAAGTGGGTCGCAAAATCCTCTCCGTTTGTCTGTCCTTCCAGTGGTCAACACTTCTACAGCCTAAACGGCTGATCGGATTTCGTTCAAACTTCGGATTTTCAGTTTGTGGCCATACAGTTCGGGGGCGTTTTTTTTGCAAGTTAACCTCAATATTAATGGTACTTCCCATATAAAATTTTCGTACCAGTTTGGTTTTATCGAAAACGGGTCTAACGATTTCAACCAAAATTGATATTTAAGTAGGCCAGATTACACAGTTTTTTGGCTAAAAATTCGAATAACGGTACTTTTGAAATTTCGACATATCTCGAAAACGGTCTATACATAGATTGTAACAAAAAATAATTTCGAAGGAAATGTGGTCATTTATAACTTAATAGCTAACTAAGTCTTTCTCTATACATATTATCGTACAATGGATTTTTGAAATTAGTAAGTTTTTTTTTAAAATTTGGTTTTGTTTAGTTTACCTGAAAACGGTAATGACGATTTTGACCAAAACGCAGAACTTACAGTAAAATTGATATTCTCAAAAATATTGTGTCCTTTATTTTCCATTCGAAGCACCAAAAACGCTAATTTTAAAAACTGCCCATATCTCGAAAACCCCAATTTCGGCTTCGATAAAACTTAAAAAACCGGCCAAGTGCGAGTGTCACTCGCGCACCGAAGGTTCCGTATTTGGCTAAAGTCCAACACATCAGATATTATTTGAAATCTATATCATTCAATCTTTCCCCTCTTCATGAATTCATCACAATTTAGTTTAATTTAATTACTTAATATTTTTACTCTCAAAAATTACTCGCACATGAATCTCATTTTCTAATTATTACCTAGTACCCAACCCACGCCAATTTTCCATTCTGTATGCGACCTGTCCCAATTAAAAACTATTGACTAAAAATATATTACTTTTATTTTGTTCTGTACTCCCCACAAAAGTGTATTATACTCCCCAACGAAATTAGCAAGCGGGAACCCTGGTGGTCTTCTGTCTTTGATATGGGGTCAATTGTGCACAACTGCGTAGTAGAGATTAAAACTTATGAGAGCAACGTATTTTACATGGTAAAATTATCTTTTTTGAAAATATCTTGTAAACTATTAACTTTTCGGCAAAACAGTATTCAGCACATATATAGATAAGAATATGATCTACAAAAAAGGAATTTATGTATTTTTTTGTGAATCAAGAAATAAACCGTTTTTTGGGCGAATGAAAATATTTTTTTCACCAGATTACTAATTAATCGAAAACCAATCGATGTATTCCTTCCATTGGTATTTGTCGTTTAACTAGAGGTTATACCGGATGTTGTGTGTACATTTTAGCCTCCTATGTCAATCGGTTCTTGAGATAGACCTGGTAACAAAATTGGCTTAGTGGGTTCGGACAGACAGACAGACAGACAGATGGAGAGACATCCGAGCGAAACTAATAAGGTTACGTTTTTTCCCTTTGGGTACGGAACCTTAAAAACGAAGTTATGCTTACATCCCGAACAAAAACTTTTAATCGGCTTTCAGATAAATAGTTATGCATTAGTATTTTCCAAACCAAACATTGCAATATTTGGACTGCCAAATTTTATAGAAACCGCTCTAACGATTTTGATCAAAATACATATTTAGTATAATAAAATAACACTTATTAAGAGTCCATACACTGTTTTTCTGGAAAAAAAAATCGAATAAACAAGTTTTGTAATGATTTTTCATAAATTACTACCCAAAAGCCGATCTGTGTTCATACATCCTTTTAAAACTCAATACCGCACTTGGTGGAAGTAGTTGCATTGCATTTACTGACAACATTTATTACACGAAAAAAAATTCTAGGGATTTTAGGATCTGCATTTTTAAACAGGATGGCAAAAGAATATAAATGCTTTAATTGGTAGATATTCTTGCTGCAATAAAAGAAGACGGCGTTAAGTTTCTTTTAACAAGAAATCTTAACCAAGGTTGATTGGAAAACACCTTTGCAGTTTTACGCAACCGAGAACGAAATAACAAGTTGCTGCCTACATTTCAATTTATGTAGGTATTCATTTGAAAGATCGTTTTCGGCAAAGCATAAGATTTTACCCGTGGCCATAACTGCAAACATTTAAGTGCAGATGGAACCAGCAAGAGTGTCCCTATTCACTGTAAGTAGATATGCCAAAGTACACCATCTGTTAATAAGCAACAGATTAGCAAGACGCTCCCAGTGTTGCTTTTATCATTTAAGCTCCCATAAAAAAGAAAATTTTAAATGCAATATTTATAAAAGCTAGATATAAGAAACCAATGATCTTAGACGAGCATACAAGACGAAGCCAGAAGAACAAATCTCATTTGTTTATTTATTCGTTCAGAAGCGGAACCGGAATTCGTCGCTTATGATGAATTTCGACCGAAATAATGCACTGTTGAGTTTCAGGAGATCTTGAACGTACTTGGGACACATTTTGGCTTCTTTTGTAATGACGGAAAATTGCGTAACACGTTGACAGCTCATTCACGACATCTTCATGTTTATGTAAAGCTGTTCGATTATAATGTGGACTATATTTCATTCCCCGATTTTGAACGAACGAATTGAAATTGAATCCTAGACTCAGGACCGCATTAAAACTTCTGTCATTTTGAATGCACTACACTAAAAGTAGCACAGCTGATGCGTAAACAAAGTCAATTTAGTTTCAGTAGTCTTTCACTTGCATCAAAAAGTACCCACTATTTGTTGAACAATCACGAAAACTGCACATGAACTGAAATCCGAACGTAGTTATTCAGTTTTCCCACATTATATTTTCCAACGTCGAATACGTTTATGTCACGTAGACCCTACTCCTCCATTCCCTACGATATATCTAAAGCTAGAATTTATTCTTCCGATCATAGTTACAAAGAACCAGACGACACATCACATCGCTCGTACAATTTATGGTGAAAAGAAAACCGTAAAACTATTCCTTCCTTGCATTAGCAATCCTGTCACACAGCATGCACAATGACTTCAACATTAAGCTACACATCAACTTTAATTTCGCAAATATTCCGTCAGTTTATTGCGAATTGGGCATCCATCAATTGAAACTACCATAGCTGCATACAAATTAGCCGAACGATATCATTTTGATCGTCGCCCTCTCTGTGTCGCTTCGTTCTTATCCCTCACATTAATCATCGCCACTAATTTCTTTCGAAGGGAGATTTCATGCATCCACTACCACTATATCCTTTTTTGTTCGTATCCAAACTGGATTTGAGCTCGCGCCATTCATGTTCAACTCCGCCCACATAATAAGTTCGCGTTTTTATGCCATTCCCTATCCCTTGGGGAAGGTTTTGTTTTTCTTTTGTCTCTCATTTTTTGAAAGTGCCTCTGCCTATTACCTGTCAATAATTTGTCACGCATCGCACACAGCAAAGACGATTGTCACACGGTGTGTCGCGCGCAATTCGTTTCGATTACAAACAGACGAGTGAATGAACAGAGAAAGAGATACAACTCCGCTCCAACCTAACAGTAGTGCTAAGAACACCAATCACTCAGAGCGACTCTTTACGTTTACGTTGGCTGCGTTCGGCGACTAAATAGTCGCTCAGCAGTCAGTCAATCAACAACTCGGACAGATTTGAATATTTATGGACCTTGATGTCGGCCCGAACACGTCGAAGAGAACGAAGGGCGGGGGAGTGAACCGTCAAATGGTCGTTGAAAGTTGGGCTTTCAGCTGGAAGTCGTCAAAAAGTGACAGTGTTTATGGGAAAGAATGCACACGGGCGCCGCTGTTCACCGCCAGACCAATGGGAACTAAATTCGACAAAAAAAAAGGAAAATGCACGTCACCAGCTGCATTAATATTCCAGAAGGGAGTCTCAATCGAATATAGTTATGAATTCGTCCTCACTCCCACCCCAGACAAGAAAGGAGTAATAAATTTCTGTTATTAGCCCCAAGTATTTCACTAAATGGTTTCGGTGACATTTATGTCACGACATTCGTGAATAAGAATAATAACAAACCAAAGTGTGTGTGACGAAGAGTTTTGTTTTGACACTTAAAATACTGTTATGCCTGATTTGTTATGCAGCGTCAGGTGATGGTAATCTAAATAGGAGTTATGTTATACGTAAGTGTAACTGCCCTGATGGTCAGATGATTGGCAATTTTGCAGATTTAACTTCTAAGGCGCGGTCGTTTGACAACTATTCGTATATGGGCAGCCAAATGTGGTGTTAACTGTCCACTTAAGGTTTAACATTCACTGGAAAAATGTGGGAAATCATGTCGGTTGGTACCTCTGTCCAAGCCGTAAATTACCTACCTTTTGTCTGTGTAATTTATTAAAAAAACATATCCGCCCTCAATCAAGAACGTGATAAGCTACTGCCGAGTGATGTCCGCCTTAGGTATCCCCCATTTAACTGACTTCCAGTTAATCTCTCTCTTGCCAATTAGCGTTTATAATTTACATCAAGTGCTGTACAGTTAATTTTTAACAGTTGATGGTTGGTGGAACTATAAAATGTATTCTTAATATTCTCCACAGACATTTATTGTGATTTACGTTCTAAACTCTTTTCCTTTTTTCTTTGCAGGTAAGTGCGAAGCATTAACAGAGTGGTGTGAACTCCATTTCAGAGAAAGTGGTAAGATGGTAGTAGTTTTGTGAGATTTATCTTCCAATGGAAGCTTAGTTGTGCACTGAAAATCGATGGAAAGTTTTTGATTAAATTTGAGGACTTAATTTGAAGACATTTTGGGTTGGGATATTGAATATTTTTGAAGCTAAAATGTAGGGTAAGGTCGGGAGGTTTTGACAAGTTAACCAACATTTGGAGATATCTTAAAATCCAAATAAAATTTAAAATTTTCAAAATTTACAAAAGTTACAACATACTTTTAGCAATATAAAAGCTTTATTGATTAATCGATATAAATACTTTTTAACAGAGTTGTGAGGTTTTTTCCAGAACTTTACAAAGTGTCAATTCCTCCTACCATGAAGGAGGATTTGCCATCTGCCTAAAGAGGTATATTTTGAACTGAATTGAGCATTAATTTGTTGAACTTCGTGTTTTTTTTTAGTTTGAATATTTAAGTGGTACGTTTAATAAACAATTTTTGGGGCAGCACTGCTTATCGACTCTGTTTTGTTTTGAATGTCTTAAATGGCATTCTCAACACTTGTTTCATCGATGTTGCGGTGGGGATTTTTGTTCTTGTAAATATTTGGCATTTTTGCATTCTAACAAATTTTAAGAAGTTGTTTTACCATCAAATTTTTATTTTGACTCATAAATTAGGTTTGGACACTCTGTCAATTCCTCCTTCAGCATAAATGTCAAATCCTCGTTTTTGATAACTTTTGCGACTACTACAAATAAAAACGTTCTGGTGGTCAGGATAAATGATTATTTATTAGTGATTTTAAAACGAATGAATGTGCACTACATTGCACTTTCAATGTCAAAAGCTACATAATTTAAATATTACAGTTGGATTGCTTACCATAAAAGTAAGATGAAATGGGCCCACTTCGCTTACCTCCTAGACCACAGTGATTGTTTATTTATGACTCAAAAGAATCGTTACTAGCTTCGTTTTCTCATCATTGAAAGAGCTGCCAAGGTCTTAGTTTTTCCGAAAAGTGTTGATGTCAACTCCTCCCTACCTTACCCTACTAGTGTACTCCATAGTCCAAAATGGCACAAACGTTTTATACCGAATTCGAGTCATGTGGTTACTTTTGCGTACACCTGCACAGGTCCGGCTTGGACCTCTGCCTCAACTAATAAGCATGTAGTTTAGTTCCATCACCTGGGCCCTACCTAATCTCGTAAATTTTCAACCGATTCTCGTCGAATGCTTGACCTGCAACTAATAAAAAAATTGCGGTTCTTAGATGTTATTGCAGTATAATTGTCCACAATAAATTAGGAAAAAAATTTACCCCGAAAATAACTATTATTGTTCAAATGCAATATCGTCATTTTATGTGGGTGATCTGCCCACAGATGTATTGTCTTCAATTGCGCATAAAATAAAATATATGAATCAAGATCGACTTTTGGATAGTAATTTTTGATAAATATGTAATTAAAAAAACTGATTTATTCGAATTACTAAGGGCCGGTATGTTCACAGTTGGTGTAATTTACATTAAGTGTAAATTACGTAAAAATAAAATGAATATTTCTGCAACAAATGGTGGACCTTCTAAGCATTGTTAATTTACGCCTTCAGAGGATTTAGTGATAGATTTGCTACACATTAATGAATCGATTAGCGGTATCTCTACGCAGCGGAGGAAGAGAAGAATATGTACAAAATATTTTTTTTATTTGAAATTCTTTCACTTTTGCTTGACAGATATTATACAATATTGATAGAAACTCGAGAAAAAGGTGCGAAATGTTATTTTTTGTATATCGAAAGTGTTACAGAGTACATATTCATTTAAAAGTGGAACGGAAAGCAATTTCGAATAGGATTGACTTTCAAAACGAAATAGAGAGTAGGGCCCCTGATTAGACAGACTGCCCGTACCAATTGACAAAAAAACCTTCAGTATGAAGTCGCTTCCCATAAATGTCAACAACAACTGCAACTCCGAAGTCCGTTTAGATTTGTAATGCCTTCCTCAAAAATAATAGACGTATATGCAATTATCATTCGGTTGACAAATTCTCTGCGCGCTATCAGACAGAGAATTCCTGCAATAATTGCCAAGTATTTGCGCCAAGTCATTCATCCTTCGTCGTGAATTAAAATTTCCCTTAAATAAAGGAAATTACTAAAGAAAAACACACACAAAACCACACAGCAGTTTGAATTCCTCAAGTCGCACTCTTTCAACAACATTCAACTATACTCAGTCACTAACTCACAATTCCGGGTGGAAATAAGTGGATAAAAAAAGTGGGCAACGAGGAGTTCCTTCAATGTGCAGTGCATTGCATATATGTCGCTTGGCAACTACACGCAGAGGTAGTTATACGAAGTAGGTGAAAAATAATCAGATATCAGGTTGAACGGTTTGAATTTATACCCAAAGCAAAGCGCAGTGGATTAAGCAACAGAAATAAAACATTTTAGTGCAGCAAAAAAAAAAAAAGTATTTGAAGTCCTCGTTTTGACAGTGTATGCCCCACGATAGGACGACGCGACGTCTAAAAGACGACAATTTCTGGTTGATACAACATCGGAAAACTGCACAGCATGCAGTCGTTGCACCTATATGTGCAGCTAAATTTCATTCAGATACCACCCGTGTCTGCTATTGGGGTGGCAACTGGGCAACTACGGCGATGGCATAGAGAGCGAGCATGTTCCACAAACAGCCAACCGGTGGCTAAATGGGGAATTCCAATTGAGTGCCTGTAGCCTGACAGTAGATCGCTGAAGGAGGTGACGCGACGTAGAGAGGATGAAAAGCCTGAACCTGGTCAGAGCTCCTCAGTAATTGGGGCATCTGAACAATCGTACATATGTAGGAGCTGTGTGGTTATGTATGCAGTACGAGAGTTCGAGTAACTATAACTGTGAGAATCGGACGATGACGTGTTTTACTTTAATTCGGAGCCCCACAGCGAAATATAGGAAATTTTCTAACGATGTTGGATAGTTTCGTGCTCTATTTTTCTACTTGGACTGAATTTGAGAAAGTTGCCTGTTCAGATTTGGACGATTGATAATGGGACTGGAAAATGGTCATCGAACACGATCGGCTAATGAGGATAATTCGAATTGTTGCTGTTGTAACCGATTTTTCACATTTCTTACTGAAAGGATTTTGCGTCTTAAAATAAAATTTGTAATATTGATCATACAAATGGTAACCTATCGTAAGACTTCTTCAGTTGTCGGCTTGGAGTTAGGGATGATAACAGGGGGGTCAGAGCGAAATTCGAGCTATAAAGTTGAAGAACTACAACTGGTGGAGTCTTTTTGATGATTTCGGCCGTTTTGAGGTGGTTTGTGGAGTTGCAATGGACACCAATTCAATTTGATATTTGATATTATATGACATGGTTCCGTTCTTTGGTAATTATCTCCGGATGAAGTCTATCCTCCGGTGGGATACGTGAAGAGGTATCTCTTGCTCTTTTCATCAAATCCGCCAGATAGGTAAACTAATCTGACAAACTGCGTCATTTCCGAGACAATCTGTCCGGCTTAGAATTGAGCTAAACAAAGAACTATAACGCATTTGCGTAGCCAAACTTGGCACCCCTCATAGTACCCACTGTCAAAGCTATACAGGGTTTGATTTTCGTTCCGCATAAACGTCGTCAGCTTAAACTAGCCATGGTCAAGCCGTTCTTTGATTACCTCTCGGACATCTGTGGTAGCAACTTCAATACACAATCGACTTCCTAAGCTAATCAGGTTTGTTTTGAGACGCGCAACTACTTGTTAACTTTATATACATGACCCGTGAGTCCCGATTTGGGGCTTTTAAAACACCGTTTTCGTTTCCTGCCAGAGATCCAGGAGGAAGAAGCTTAATTCTACGTTACCACCGGACCCATTTTATATATAATTTAAGTTTAGTCCAAAAATATAGGTAAAATACTGGTATCTACCTAGAAATTTGGAACCCCATTTACTAAATTCATCAAAAACCATCTGACAACACTATGTATACAAATAGAATTAAACGTAACTATTTATAAATAAAATGACAATTCACAATAATTCTTAGATTGCTTAAAAGATTGTCAAAAGTTGGAACTAGCTCAAACTGGTTTTTATTCATACGAAAGGTAGCAAATGCTTCGGAGTGAAGGAATTGAGCACGACTGAGTATCTAGTTTAGTAAGTCTGACAGCTGTCTAGCCGTAGCCGACGAATCTAGTCAAGAAATTCCTAAATGAGTTCTAAGTTCACATTTATTTTGTTGTCAGTAAGTAAGCTCTCCCTACCTCTTTTCTTTTTTATTCCTGTCTGTAAATACATGGAACTTTTTCAATAAAAAACAATTTGTAAATGAATTTTCTAGTTAGTTCTTGCGTTCAGGTTATTTCTTATCCAGACCAATCTAGTCGACTTAAGATAACTAGATTCTGGAATGCGGACATTGCCACATTTTATTCATACGACCCGATGACGTTTTCCATTTCAGACGTATGTTTTCTTCCTGTCACTGTCTGTTTTACATTTTTGTTATCACACGCTGTCGAGCGTGTGTTTACAAATCCGACTCTACGTGCAAACCTGGTTGGTTTTCGAGATTAATTTTAAATCTCGTATAATATGCATGAGAAATCTCCAGACTTATACGAGATTAACGGAAATTAATTTTGGAGTTAAAACTAATCGCGAGATTTAGGGCAACAGATTACAAATAAATCCCGAGGTGTTTTTAACAACAAAAAAAAAACAAGATTAATTTGACATGCGGCGAACATGTTGTGAACTACCGTCAAATCGAACAACCCAAAATTGTTATATTAACAAAAAAAAAGATTAAATTAACAAAACATGAGTTGCAGAAATCCTTACATATTATTAGCTTATAATTTAATTCTACAAAATAAAATGAAAGGCTTGATTGTTGCATTTCTAGGAGAAGTCGCTTTATTACAGAAATAAATACACAATGTCAAATTAAGCCCTGTTTGCTTAGTATATTTGACAATACCGCATTTATTTAAAAAAAAATATATTAACACCGACGCAAAACTTATTTTTAGCAAATATTACGCATCGCTGAAAATAAAACCCTGGTATATTTGATAAAAATGCGGGCTCTATTTTTTTGTCAATATACGTCCATCAAAATGTTTCTATCAGATTGACAAAATAATAAAAGGTAGTATCGCTTGTGGTCGAAAATCCAACAAACCTTTTAGAAGTACCTGTGTATACAAAAAAACGTACTACAATTATTTTCGTTATTTATTTATGTTTTTTATAAACGAAACGAAAAGAGCGACATCTATATATCAAAAAAAAAAAAAATACGTAAATGAGCTGCTTATTTTTAGGGGCAAGTAAATTGCATACCAATATGGATAAATGATTCTCTCCAACAGGTTCTAATCTAAGATTATTAAATATGTACGTTACTATGGAAACATGACGGCGACAAACGGATTGTCACCAAAATCCTTTTATTACCTGTTTTGTATGGGGAAGTCATAACTTATTTTTACCAGTCTTAATGGTGACATAACCCACGAGTTTGTGTTTTTGCACATCTATGGCACAGCACCTTTCAAATAACATAAGTTTCATTCTCCTCATTTCATATTAAATACTAAAAAAATTGGCTTTGTGGGGTCGGACAGACAGACGGAGAGACATCCGAGCGAAACTAATAAGGTTCTGTTTTTTTCCCTTTGGGTACGGAACCTTTAAAAGCGTACGGAAAGCTCGGATGTTTACGTATTAATATAATGATTAAAAAATTAGTTATACTAATTATTATATAGGTACCTATGTATATTACAAAATAATATTTTTTTTCCTGCATCCTTGTCAATATTCGTTCCACCTCGTCTAATGTCCTTCCAATAATCATAAAGCGTTCTGATAATCCTTAATAGAATATTTTATATGGACCCTCTTACAACCGTCGTTGGTCACTGACTAGCTGGTCGGTATAAAAGCTGCATATGTAGCAAATAAAACACGGCGGCAAATCGGCCATCTACGAGGGGAGTTCAATATATTCGCGGTATGGGGGGGATACTCCAAAGATGTGTAAAAATTATTTCGTGATTTTAGTAGCCCCGTTATTCAAGTGTTTTACTGTAAAATTTCATTTGGCTGTGATTATAAGTTTACTTTGTATTTTGCGTTGAACGAAGGTGAAATGGCTGGTGTAGCGATTATCACTAAAATTGAGAACCGCGCTGTGATAAAATTTCTTACTAAACAAGGAAAAAGTAAAAAAATTATTCACGAAGAGATGGTGGCTGCTTTTCGAGATTCTGCACCTTCGTTGTCAACTGTTCAAAAGTGGTCGAGTTTATTTCAAAGGGACAGGGAGAGCATTGAAGACGACCTTCGCTCAGGCTGCCCACTAACTGGCTGCACCGGAGAAAACATTACACAAGTCGAGAAACTTGTACATGAGGATGACCGAGTAAAGGTTAAAACGATAGCTTTGAAGATTAACCTTTCTATTGGTACCATACACACCATTCTTCATGACTGTATAAATCTTTCCAAAGTCAGTGCAAGATGGGTGCCTCGAATGCTCACATCGCTCACAATGCTCCGGTGCACACGGCATGGATTTCTAAGGCTGTAGTACGGGATTGTGGTTTCGAAAAATTTCAACATCCAGCCTATGGTCCGGACCTAGTGATTAATTTTTGTTCCCAGATTTAAAAAAAACCTTCGTGGTAAGCGATTTACCGATGATGAGGAGCTCAAAACTGCAATAAATGAACATTTTCGAGAGATGGATGAAAACTATTTTTTTGAAGGTATATAAAAGTTAATTTCAAGATGTAATAAATGCATTAATGTATGTGGAGATTATATTGAAAAATAAAAATATTTTTAATTTAATTCGTGCTTTCCTTCATGTCGATACACGAATATATTGAACTCCCCTCGTATTTAGTAAAAGAAAAAAATGCATTTGTTGTAAGCTACCGTGTCAATACAGATGTATTTGTTTTTTTGATTTTTAGTGGTTGGGGTGTGAATCTCGTTTTTGTAGTAAATAGAACCTGGACTGTTTTGTCTTCATTTATTTTAATGTGCCAGTCATCAAAGCATTTGGAAGTGTCGTCTAGAATTGTTTGTAGTTGCCTAGTCGCTATTTGTAAGCATTTGTGGGAGTAAAGCAGTATGGTGTCATCACCGAGGTTGTCTGTGTTGGAAGAGGAATGTATCTGGTGTAGAGATTGTACAATAGTGGTCCTAGTACACTGCCTTGTGGGACCCCAGCTACTGTTTCGTCTTTATACTTGACATAGAAATGTCTATCAGTTAAGAAGTTTTTATTCGTTAGATAGAAGTCCGACGGTAGAACATTTTCTAGTTTTAGCAGTAGCCATACGAAGTCGAAGGCTTTAGCGACGTCAAGGAATACTCCCAGCTCCCACACAGAATCTTTTCTCCTCCAAGTCAGCTGAGATTTTGTTAATCACTCACTATTTGCTGGATTGTCGAGTGTTGTCTTCGCAATCCGAACTGATGATTGGGTATTGCATGTAGTCTGTTCAATATGGGTGCCATACGGTAACACAATAGTCTTTCTAAGATTTTCGACAAGACACGCAGCAGACTGATTGGTCTGTATGATGTTGTTTTGGTAGCATCTTTCCCAGGTTTTGGTATGTTGTATGTGTTTTGAAGATGTTGAAATGGTTTTATAGGTAGTTTAGTTTGTTAAGTATTTTTCCTTTTATGAGGTCATATTCGGGAGCTTTTTTTGTTGTCAACATTGCGTCTTATGCATAGTTTTATTTCATTTATTATTACGTTTTCAAATTTATGGTTATTCGTCATCGTTGTGGAATGTTTTCCTGAAGTGTTCCGCTAGGGTGTTTGCTTTCTCATGATTTATTCTGGCCCAGTTTCCATCTGTTTTCCTCCGAGGTGGATAGTGAATTATTTTGTTTCTTATTTTTTATTTTTTTGCTTTCCAGAGTGAGTAGTTTGTTTCAGAAGTTGGATTATTTTTTTTTTTTTTAATATTTTGTCAAGTTATTATTTTGGTTGCTCATTAGAGTCTCCTTTAGATTTTTGATTGCCTTGTTTAGTTTTTTGTTTGTCTGCCGGTGCTCTTGTGAGCTGCCATCTTTTCCTTAGTTTCCTTTTTTCTTGTATTATTGTCTTAATGTGGTCTGGGGAAAAATGAACGTTTGTTTTAGGTTTGTTTCTTGATGTTGTCCGGTACGCAGCTTCGTTAATCATGTCATTGAAACAAATGATTGATCTGTCAATGTCCATGTGTGATTTAAGAGATATATTGGTTTGTAAATTTAAGTCCAAGAATTCTTGGAATGCATCCCAGTCCATTTTGTAGTTAAAGAGTTGAGGATTTTTTGAATATGCCCCTCAAAATAATATTCTAACCACTTGGAATTTACAGAAAAATCCTCCTCACTTGCACTCCCACGCACACGTCCATCGGGGTATTTAGTTTATTTTATAGGGAGTGCCACGCCCCTTGTACCAAACTTTTTCGCAGAAGTCCAAAAGTAGTTCGACGGTCCAGGATAAAAATGTAACAGCGCGGATAAACAATAATTATGTGTACAATTCGCAATAAATAAAAAAAATAGTTGGTGCCGTAAATCACCCTACGGGAAGCTTACAAAAACAAATCGATTGTGTGAGTTTTAATTGTTGAAGACACATGGAAGGAACCTGCAATCATATACCGCGTTTGATATTGAGGAGCTTACTCAGGACAACTATAGGTATTTTTGGATATTCGTCAGAAGTGTCGTCGTGGAAAATAACTATAATTCGTGCTTTCTTATCCACTGCACATATTGCAAATGAATATCGATATTCGATACGTCTATTCTGATTCCAAGAATTTCAGCTGTGAAAAGTAAACTTTTTACGTCAACTATCAAACAATAAAATCTGAATCTGAATCTAAATCTTAAAAGTACAAAGAAGGTTGGACCAATTATTTTTGTTCCCACATCACATTTAATATTCTGTCCAGTTTGTCATTGCGTTTGCGGCTTCATTTCCTTTGCAAGAAACCTCGAGTGAAAACTGAAAACTCCGCTAATGATCTGTACCAACCAAAGTAAGTGTAAATTTCAAATGCATTCACAAAAAAGGAGACAGCAACCATCCATTCGGTGGGAAAATGGTAACAAAAACAAGATTAGCCAAGGCGTACACAAGATAGTTTCCATTTGGTCCATCTCCAAGATCTACTCATAAGATTTATGCTGCCTGTAGAAGACTATACCATTGCCGATGTTTGGTGATCTGGAATCAACACAACGAGCGCGCACACACCTCTAAGCTATATTGATTTCAACGCAACACGCTAATATAACGTGTATCCAGCACACGTTTTGAAATAAATCAATTCAATTGCGGAAGTGTCTATTTTCTTATGCTAATGGACCGCGATTTATTTGCTCGCACATTGGACAACGACGACGAAGACGACGACGACCGTGGAGACGACTATGACGACAACGGTGACGGAGTGCGGCTGCGGACTTCCATGGGGCATTTTGAGCTTCATTGGTGAGCGCCCGGCTTAGGTAGATGTTGGCGCGGTGGCATCTGGTAGATCCTCGAAACTCGCGATGTGTGCAATTCAAGTTGCAGTGGAGTAGTTTAGCTCTCAAACAAGGAGTGGGAAGTGACTTGCCTGCGAGTGCATGTATTCCTTTCGCAAATATTGGCAATGAATTTGTGTTCGGCGGCGGCGACGGCGGGCGGTATCTGTATGTGCAAATCGGTAATGGAATCACGGAAATCTTTGTGCATCGTTTGGTTTGTGAAAAATCGCAAAAATAAATATGCCGAACAGGAATCAATGGATAAAATCGAAGATAGAGTCGAGATAATTGCGTTTCCTACACATGACAGGTAGTGGCGCAGAGTGTTGACATATTATACATATTTTTCTTTACGTGAATAAGTTTCTAAGAAAGGACCACCTCTGGTGCGGTTTTCTGTCCACAATAAAAACTGACTGACAGTCATGTATCTCCCCAAAATTTACTCCTTTCACACACACATACGAATACAGATGCATCGTCGCTGGTTATGCAGCAGCAAAATAAAAGAGTTAATTCACAAATCTTTCTTCCGCATCGTTTCACGGAACGACCACTCACCAAACAAGTAGCCGTACGTTAAGTATATTTTACGACTAACTCCACTTGCACCTGCGCCTTCCAATCCGCATGAGGCCACGGATGCTTCACTACAAAGGCACACAAGAAAAGGAAAACCAAAAACTTACGGAAGGAGAAAAACAGAGGCCAGCATAGTTAGGTGTAATAGCAGCATAAATGCCTAAAATGAGAAAGGCTTGGTGGTCGAAACGGAGTTGTTTGTTTTTTTTTTGTTTGCCTCTGTTTGTGACCACGCAACATAAACGGGTAATTTCGATAAATGTACTTGCAGTAAGCAGATAAGCGCTGTTGAAATAAATAAAAAAAAAAAAAACGAGGACAACATGCAGTTAACATCCAAAACCGAAAAACAGGCCACAAACAGAGAAGCACACCATCTGTAGGAAAGTTGCATTCAGCAGCAATGCTTTGGATATGGGTTTTAAAATGCCAGGCCGAACTTTCACTTTGCCAGGGGCCTATGGCAAGTCGATCGATCGGAGCAATAATTGATTCCAATTAGTCCGAAATTCGAAATAAAAGTAAACATCTGCAGCATGTTCTTTTGTGTGTCAAAAATAGCAAGACTGCGGTTACACAAAGTGTTCATGTTCGGCGAGTTTTTAGTACTCTACTCATCGGTGCTTCTGTTTTGGAAGCTAAGTCCTTTTCAATTAGAACTCATTCAGTGGGTGTCCAACTATTTCAAAGAAAGCTTAGATAACCCTATGGTAGCTCAAGGCTTAAGGTTTATTTCAGTGTTTAACTTTGGCACTGGGCTACATACCAAACCAGTGGAGACGAGCGAAGGTAGTGCTTATTCCGAAAGTGGGAAAAAAAGGACCAAGTCTAGCGAAGGCAGATAGACCAATCAGCCTTACCTTGTTCCTTCTTAAAACGCTGAAAAAGGCTGTGGGCAACTACTTAAGCTAAGATGTACTACGTATATCGACTCGTCATCATTGTCAGCATGACCACTTAGCGGGCAGATATACGGAGACTGCTCTGTACCAGCTAACTAAAATTATTGAAAGCGCTCTTGAAGCGAAAGAGATAGTATTGTGTGCCTTCTTGGACATTGAGGGAGCATTCGACAACACATCGCATGATGCAATTATACGAGCTCTTGATAGAAAAGAAGTAAATAACACAGTACCGATACCGAGGTGGATGTATGACCTCCTGAGCACAAGATCAACAGAGACTCACACATCAGAAGGTATTGTCAAGGTTAACACAGAAAAAGGCTGTCCGCAAGGAGGAGTTCTATCTCCTCTTATGTGGAGTCTTGTAGTGGGCGAGTTACTTGAGAAATTGACGAACGAGGGCATCAACTGTCAAGCATATACCGACTTAGTAATTTTTGCCAGGGGTAGATTTGAGGGAACCCTATGTGACATTATACAAATGGAACTCGAAATAACTCGGGATTGGTGCGTAACGGCTTGGCTAAGCATTAAATCCGTCAAAAACAACAATAGTACCATTCACGAGGAAAATAAAACTTGAACGAATAAGGCTATCGGGTACAACACTGATATCAGTCAATGAATTTAAATATCTGGGACTAAACCTAGACAGCAAACTCGTCTGGCAAAAACACACAGAAGAGATAACAAGGAAAGCAACGCGGGCTTTAATGATTTGCCGGAGCCTAGCTGGCAAAGATGGATGTAAATTGCGACCCATGAGCATATATGGAGCAATTGCATGGCCAAAAAGAACCAGTCTATCTCACAAGGAAGACACTCGATAAAGTGCAATGTATTACAGGGGGACTTGCCAACCGCAGTGCTATGGAAGTGCTATTTGAACTAACTCCGTTGCACCTCTTATCTCAGTCAGTGTTCTTAGCACTCTCTCTTTAATTTTCCCATGAAGTGTGGTAATATTTCCCTTTTCACCGAAATCAAAAAATCTTACTTTTAAAAGTAAAATTCGTATTCTACGGAAAGAAATTCACATAAAATCAACCTCGGAATAATAATCGCAGTTTGTAAAAATTACAATGATTATTTGTTTGTACTAAAAATGTTTGCTAAAGACAAATATCATTTTTATAGCCATCTATTTAGTGTAGGTATTGATATTCGTGGTGAAATATAGTTTGAATGTTTTTTGTCAGATTACTTACATTCCCACAATTTTTTTGTTTGTTTCTCGGAAGCCGAAACTCCCACAAAAATGTTGAGATATCACGATGCAGGAACACTGCTGCATGTCAGTAGTTTATTACACATCCCGTCATTTAGAATTTATTCTTTCTTGCTGCTTCACACGTATTCACAAACAGTGCAATTGAGAGCGGGATGAAGGGGCTAATATTGAAAAAAAAAATTGCTGGGAAAATCGGGGAGACGTAGAAAAGCTGTCAGACTATTTCGACTTAGTTTATGCCTTAAACGCAAATACTAAATTATACGGAAACGTTACTTATTCATGAAATACGTACTTTACGCCACGGCTAGAGTAATATCTATTTGTGCTGGATCTGGATGTCAACCATGATGTCAAACCAAATGTTTGTCTTATGCCCAAAACACATGTGAAGAAATTCTGCACGCAGCGCAGAGTACAGTGCTGCAAGTAAAACAGATGTGCAGAAAATGGTTTGACATGCATTGCATCGGCTAAAAGGACTTCTGTCATTCGCCGACTAAGGCCCCAGTTAAAGCCATACGTAAAATTATAAAGTTAGTTTATCAAAAAAAAAAAAATTGACAAATAGTTTATAAATTTTTCTGCACGAAAAAATGTTCCGATTATGGAAAAATTAAGAAATTCTTTTGAAGAAAAAATAAACTAACTTTAAAATTCATAAGCAACGTTTTAAGACCAAGATTGAGCTCAACCATCAAGTTTAAGTGGTCGAAAAAAGTAAAAAAAATTGATAAGGTTTCGTTTTACGTATGGCTGTAACTGGGGCCTAAACATCTGATATGTTTAGGTACAATGCTCGCGCTAAATTTTACCTCCCATACAAAAATGTCTACAAAGATAAAATTTAGCGAGGCAGTTTAGCAAAGCAGTATCCTGTTCGCACGCTAAATTCTTAATTTTATATAGATGGGCCGATGAAAAGTCTCCACTCATTTAGCTCGCGAAATAAATGTCCGGTACTTTAAAGCGAAGACAAATTTTGAAAGAAGAACCGGAATAAAAAGTTAGTTTTAATTTTTTGGAGGAAAACGCAGACAATATTTGCGTGAGAAATAAAAGTAAACGCAAATCCAAATCAGTTTTGCGAGAATGTCTTTCGGGTAATAATATTTTTTCCACGACTGTAAAGAGGTTTTGGAAAGTTTCAGGACACATAATATGGAAGTTCTCCTTATAGTTCAGCTGATGCAGCAATGATAACATCTTCTTCAATTTTTATAGATAGGTATTTAAATATTGCGATGCTTTTGAAGTTTACATTTCAAATTACTTGTATAATAAATTCACGTTTACTGACATTCTGTCATGAACTTACGGCTTTAGTCCCATCTATATTTAAAAATTTAGCTATGCTGTGGAGAAACGGAGTGGAGACCAAGGGGCGCTAAAATTTAGCGCGAGCAGGATACCTACTAGTTTTAATACAAAAACAAACACGATCAGCAAATTTCAAAAGCCGATGATGCCAAATACTTGGAATTCCAATTTATTTTCTTTTGTGTTGTGGTAAAAAATTTAAAAATAGAGACAGCACACAGGGAGTACAGAATTTACATGTGCCTATATCCATATAAACATTTGTATTCTAATCTTGCTGCGCAATGAATCCTGCACATGTGTTTTGGGCTTCTTAATGCCCAAAAGCAGTGTAGTTTAAATTTCATAGTTTTACGTTAATTTGTATACTTGGGGGAGCTTTGGTTTCTGACAGCACTACTGGAATGTGCAATGTACATATTTTCAGTTTTTGCTTTTCAAGTTTTTCACTAATATACATTGTCTCGAACAATATATTTTTTTTTATGGGCATAGCAATATCAATTTTTTCTCAATTGTATGTTCTTATTTATTTTGAAGTTACACAAAGTAGCAACGCCATAGCCATATTGAAGACAAACAGCTTTTAAAAATAAAAATACTTTATTTCATTGCACAACAGCTTAGAACTAAATTAAGTTAAAAATTAGAAGGTGCAGATTTTACATGTTTCTAAAGAAATAGTAGAGTACCTACAATCAGCTGTCATAATGACAAGAGGCGAATGTACCTAACAATACAAATACAAGTTAAAAGTAGACAGTTGATGGGGAAATATTAAACAAAAAATAATAATAATTAATAAGAACAAACAGAAAACAAGGAAGTAAAGGAAAATCCAAGCAAAGAACTAAATTAGACAACAGGTATGAACATTAAACAATTTATCAATTACTGAATGATTAAATGAAAATAGCCAATTTTTAACACCATACAACAACACTGTTTCCGGTCTCTCACATCTAAGGTAAACCGGTAAAATACTATTAAAAAGACGGGGTGCAGTGAGTTGGTAAAACCGTGAAAAATGCGTTTTATATAATGTTGGCAGTGTTACAAAATGTCTGCTATTGACTCTTAAATTGTAGTTCTCATCAAGTCTAACATCATAAAAACCCGACTTTTCAAAAAATATTTTTAAAACTTTATAGCAGTACAGATCTGGTCGCAGTGGCTTAGTGGTTAGTGTGTTGGACCACTAAGCGAGGGGTCCCAGGTTCGAATCCCGCAAAAACCCAAATTCTAACTCAGGGTTTTTTTCACTGTGCAACCTCTCGCGAACGTCTGACAAACATCCGAGAGTATAAATGTCTTGAAAGAGCTTCTCAATCGGTCGTTTGGAATCGGCATAAAATTGTAGATCCCTTCCATTCGTTCCAAAAATTAAAAACGAATGGTTGCGAGAAGCTATGTCCTGGGTCCCTACAGACCTGTTGCGCCAACTATTATTATTATTATTAGCAGTACAGATGCCTTATAGGGAGAATTCCACAAATTTTTAACAGTTCAAAAGTATGAGTTCTACGATTTATCCACACATTATTCTAATTGCATGTTTTTGTTTTGTTCATAGAGGCTTAATTTTATTTAAATACTTATCGATGCAGTAGACAAACTTAAAGATAGGTACATGAGTGATAACATAAAGGGAGCGCAGTGCAGATTTTTCCCTTGATATTAAAAAGCATAAATTCCGTTTTGTTGCTGATTACCAGTTTATTTTTGTTAAACCATCTTCTTAGTATATCTAAATCATTGTTAACATCTGAAAACATATTTAAATTACTGTTATTTGAATACGAAAGAGCAGTTTCGTCAGCAAAAGCTGTAATTTAACCTTTAAAAGGTTTCATAAACAATGAATTAATAAAAATCAAGAATAGGATAGGACCCATCACAGAGCCTTGAGGGACGCCTATGTTAATTAAGTTAGGGGAACTAAAACTGCTTTTGATTAAACTATTTGCTGTCTGTTTTTTTAAATAAGAAGCAAACCAATCAAGCATAAAACCTCTGAAACCAGCAATTACAAGTCTATTTAATAGCAAATTGTGATCAACCATGTCGAACGCCTTGGTAATGTTAATAAATAAAGCACCACCATTTTCCGAAATATTTATTTAGACTACAAGCATACAAGGAGAGGAAAAAGCGACGCTGTTTTAAAAATGACATGGAGCAGGGTGTCTCTTTTTACAGCAAGAAAGAATTTCGTTGCCACTATCGAAATCGAAAATAATCTTAAGGGGAACATTCAATATTATTTTGCCGCCTGTTGATATCATTTTAATACGCAAAAAATTCAAAACAAATGCACGCATATGCCAAATGGGATAACAAACCTTAAATCAACTGTATCGTAAGGTGAATATGAATATGACAGCTTTACCACTTCTTACACCAAGAAATTTATTGACTAAAAATTCGTAAGATTCTCAGTGGCGGTGGCGGGAGGCGGGGTCATATTTTGCTCTCTCGATGAGGCTCTCTTTTCCGAATTTTTAGAGTTAGGGAACGGCAATGAGTAAAAATTCGTAGGAATTAGTAAAAATTCGTGGATTTAAAAGAAAAGGGTCAGACCTCATATAATTACTGTCAATGTCAACGTTAGGCAGACAGGGCAACAATAGAAACCCAAGCCGACGTCTCTCCTCAGATCATATAATTTTATTTTCGTCCTTCATAGTGTCACTCGGTTTTTCAATTCAATTTCATTCGAAAATAAAAATTTAAATGTCTTTCCAATGTTCACATTTCACAACCCACGCGTTAGGTATTGTTTACCAAATCCCTTAAATTGGAAAACGCCATCGTGGACTGACACGTGACATGCCGCCCTAATTATCAACCAACGATTCTGTCCAATTGGCAAAATGCATTTCTCTTTGGGTGATCAGAAACAGCTCTGTTTAATTGAATTCCTCTCTACCCCAGTAATTGTTTCAAACGGTGCAATAATATTTTCCTTTTTTTCTTCAACAGGTTACTACCAACCGGCTGGTCCATTAATTTCACCGCACGTCCTACCACCAGTGGCTGCAGCACCGCCCCAATTGTCACAGCAGCAACAGACACTAGGTGGAACAAAAGGCAAACAAATTCCGACGCCACTTGACTCTGATCCGGAACTAGGTCAACTACAGCCGCCACCTTCATCCACTTCGACAGTGGAAAGTTCAGACAGTGATGTCCTCATAACCGGTGGTGATTTGGCAACATTCCGCTATCCAACGCAACAGCAGGGCAATCAACAGTCGGCGAACGTTGCCTCACAGCAACAAAGTCAACAGCAACAATTGCATCAACAAGCCGCCGCAGCGGCAGCAGCAGCCGCAGCAGCCGCCGCAGCCGCTCATCAGGGTGCACCACCATATCCGCGATCAATGCATCAAATGCACTACACGTCGGCATATCCGCCCAATTATTATTCCCCGTATCCGGGTGAGGCGATGTGCTACTCGCCACCCTATCAACCGTATTTCCCAGCCAAAGTATATCAGAGTGCACCGCCACCGCCATCGTACAGGCGTTATCCGCCGTATTATCAGCCAGGACCGCCAACGGGACCACCACCACCATCTGATATCTACGAGCAGTCACCGCCTTCCGGTGGTCAGCCACCACCATCAGGGCCACCGTCCGGTACGCAACTAGTACCAGCGGGACCAGGAGCGGCACACACACAGCACTTGGAACATTATCCGGGTCCGCCGGGATACTACTCGGGCTACAGTCCGGGCGGCGGGGGTCAATGCTACACCCGCAGCCCCTATATGGGTAAGGAAAAGTATGGTTATCCGCATACAATTAGATTATGTATGTTTCACTGTAATGTTAACCGTCGTTTATTTATTAATTGACTGTTAAGTTTAATTTTAGTTTAAGAGATTTATTGGGTGAACTGCTTATGTAAATGGAGGGTTGGAATGATTACACGGGATTAATCTCGGTTAACTTACGCTTTACTGACTTTGTAAGTCGCCTTTGCTACGCTATTCTCTGCGTCGCTCTATATCGCATTTTGTTTTGATTCGCTTCTTATTTTCGATCTGAGGGAATCATCGCGGCAACTATTTAATGAATGGACTGAAGTCGATCGCAATTGGTGTCATTCCAAGATGAGTTCCGCCACAAACCAGGGGTCGAATCGCCACTTCTCTGAACGAGCTATACGTTCACGGAATTAAGTTGATTTTACATGTGAAACAAAAACAAATTCCGTCTCGTAATGCTCGTTCACGGACGACGCGATTCGACCCCAGAACTTTTCACGTTCACCGCAAACGACATCTGGCTACGATTCGCACTGTCCCTCAGCAGCTTTGATGTGTCCCGAGTTGTGACATCCACCGCCATTTCGTTGACAAGTTCACCCAATAAATCAAATTTCTTTCTACTACCTATACTAACATTGATTTACAATTGCAGATTATCCGCCACAATGTCCATGTCCAATGCAACAGTCGTGTCCAAAAAACGTCCATACTGGGCCTCATATTGGTAGCAACAGCAGCAGCGGCAGCAACAACACCAGCAGCAACAACAGCAGCAGCAACAACAACAATACAGCAGCACCAATACCTGCCAACAGCATCAGCAACAGCAATCCTACAGTTACAACATTAACAACAGCGATGGCACCAGACGCTTTAACGAATATAGTCACCTCGGCCAACAATGCGATCAGCAAATCGAGTGTGACTTCGAGTTCGATGAGCAACAGCAACAATATGCTGCCAGTGTCAGCTATCCTTAACAGTAGTGGAACTGTGAACGCTAACAGCAGTAGTAATCAGCAACAACAGTTGAACATCAGTAGAGGCCCAGGTACAAATAATAACAGCAACACAATTCACCAGCAGCAGCAGCAGCAGCAACAATTGGTGGTGACGGACGGTGTAGATGCCGGCAATCGTCACTTCCTACATCACCCGCATCATCATCCGCATTTGCATCATCACCATGTACAGACATGCGATGAAATCGAACTTTTGAAACCGCTCAAGTCGGAACTCAAGTCCGAGGATATCGATGTGGACTCCAAGAGCAATCAGTACGAAGCGGATGTCATCCAGCCGCCTACACCGCCTCTAAGCTATGAAAAGCCCACAGAAGAAGTAGTGGTGCAGGAGAAAGATCCTCAGAAAACCGTGAACGGCACGGTGGAGGCTTTCGATTTGACAATATCAGCGGCATCGCCTACGATCCTCACGCCCAGTCCGATTGTGGTCGGAAGAAAAGCGCGAATAGGCAAAACCATGGCACGCGAAATGGTTTATGCGGGAGCGGCCGCAATACATAATCCTGTTCGATTGCAACAAGTGCAGTCTTCAGTGCAACCAGCTGTGGAACAGCTCACACCGCAACAGCACCAACAACTGACTCCTAGTCACCACAATGCGGACAACAGTATTGCTCTCAACTGTGAGATGATTCTGGAAACCAAAATAAAAGCCGAGCAAATTAAAACCGAGAAAGACGAAGACCTATCGATAGTATTGCCTCACAGCGAGGATGACAAGGAGCAATTAAACAAAATAAAAACAGAGCTTGAGGTTATCGACGACACAAAGGCATGCACCAGCAGTCCTGAGGAAGACGATGATATTGAGATCACAAGTCCCTCAGCAGATGGTCCTAAGCAGCGCATAAAAATTCTTGAATTCCACAAGAACCAATGCAAGAAGTCTCCACCGAACAGCTACAAGAGCCTCATCAAACAAGCCGAACCAAAATCCTACCTGTGCCTCAGTAGAAAGATCGAAAAACGAAACCGCTTCGGCAAATTCAACAAATCCTCGAAGAGCAGCGGTGTGCGAAAGCGTCAACTCGTGCTCACCGATCAGCAAAAGAAGAGCCTTCGTCGGCGAAAGAAGAAATTAGCCGCATTGGAACGGCGAAAACAGGAAATCAAAGAAAAACGGCGAATTGCGGCAGCAGCCAAACGATTAGAAAGGCGGCAAGCGGCGAGGAGAGAAAAACTACAGCAGGCACTGTTGCTGAACAACAATCCACCGCTCGAGTCGGCAATTGATCTAGTTGCACGAGGCTACTTCTCGGAACCGGAAACGCGTTGTATCGCCCAATGTCCGACGACTGGTCGCAAGGTGAAAAAATCTAAAACAGCCGAGGCTCGTTCCAAGTCTGAGACCAAGAAACCATCAGCTTCTCTACTCAAAGCGGAGCGATCAATTCACTCAGCGTCATCATCTACCTCAACTAAAAGCAGCATAAACTCAGCCCCGGAAAAGTCCCGAGCACACAAGAAATCCAAGTTAACAACAAGTAGCAGTGTAAGGAAGAGCGGTAAAACGAAAGCGCCATTCAATGCTGCATCAACGGTGCAGGAAAAATCATTCACAAACGCTACGGTTTCTACAGCCTCTCCGGACTGTGAATGGGTTGAGCAGAGACGGCTAACAGACATCGCTGATGATCCGATTGCAAATAATAACAACTCGTCGGAGGCAAACAACAACGATTGCTCAAAGAGTTCGCAACTCGCCACAACCAGTTCGAACAGTTCACTTGCGGTTACACCGGATATTGATCCGCTGAGTTTAAATGCCGCCACTATATCACTACCACAGTCTCCGCCTTCTGAATTTGTGTTCCTGCGACCGGCAATACCGAGATTTATAAGACATCACGGACCGATTAAGAGGATACGGTCGCGTTCGAAATTCGGTTGCCGGAAACGGCAAAAGCATAAACATTCCATTGAGGTCGATGAAACTATTCAACCTACGAGACCTGACGTGGTGCCGAAATGGAATAACGGCTGGCGCTGGGAGGGTGAGCCATTCCAAGGTCCTGTTTTTCTAAATGTAAGTGCAAGCCTTTTCCTATTTGTCAGTGTAATTTTCAAAATTTTCTTATTTAAATCTAAGTCCATGCTTCGGTGGACCTATACTCTTCCAGCTGCCGACTTTAAAAAGTTCTTGCCTCTGATAGAACTATCTCATTAGGCACACTTGCCGATGAGAACGGCCGTCAAACAGAAAATATGAAAGAGGCACTTCATATTTTACTTAGATCACACTTTCCCGGATCAACTTTAATTGATCTCCTCACATCAAACCTATCCCCCCGACTCGAGCGGATCTGCCTGCCGACGAGAGGGGACTGGAAAATCGCAAATCTGCATTCAGAACGCCATAATGGGCCAGATGGGCCATAACATCCCTGAAGCCCTATAAAGCAGCAGGAGAAGATGGCATATTTAAGGCACTTCTGCAGCAGGGAACTATTCAGCTGTAGTCTAGCCTATGGTCACATACCGGAAGCCTGTCGCAAAGTAACAGTTAAATACTTACCTAAGGCAGGGAGGAATTCGGATTCAAGCCCGATATCCTTTCGCCCCATCAGTCTTATGTCTTTCATTCTTAAAAGCATAGAAAATCTAATTGATAGACACATAAACGATGTAGCCCTGAAATCATTTCCGCTAAGCAAGTCTCAGCATGCCTATCAACCAGGTAAATCCACCGAGCCTGTCTCGTCGCTTTCCTCGATATTGAAGGAGCTTTTAACAATACGTCTCTTGAGTCCACTAACAGGGCTCTCAACAATATGAACCTATCTCCTAGCTTAGGAAGATGGTTAACGTCATTTCTGAATAGTAGAATAATTCAGACCCGCATCGATGATGTGGAAATCGCGGCACTCACAGAGGGTGTCCTCTCGCCCCTTTTATGGTCCCTTGTCATTGGGACCTACCTTAGTCCTTAACAAATCAAGGGATCTATGCCATAGGATATCCCACCGACGTAGCAATCGTTATCAGTGGCAAATTCGAAAGCACTGTCTCAGAAATACTGCAATTCGCCTTACCTGTCGTTCAGAGATGGTGCATTAAAGAAGGTCTTTCTGTAAATCAAAAGAAGACAACGATAGTCCCTTTTGCAAAACGGAGAAAAACCAGATCTCCTTATTCGCCCTACCATGTTCGGCGAAACCATTGAATTTTCTCCTGGATATCCAAATACCTCGGAATTATTCTTGACAGCAAACTATCATGGAACCAGCAGATTGAACGTACCGTAAACAGAGCCACCAGATCTTGATGGATCTGTCGACGGGTCTGCGGTAAGAACTGGGGTCCTAGACCTCGGATGATATACTTGCTTTATTCGCTCGTCGTAAGACCAGCGGTCACCTATACTGCCGTGGTCTGGTGGTCGAAGACTAACGAAGTCACCACAGTCAAAAAGCTAGAACGGAATCTGCATGACGGGCTGTTTACCCTCCACTCCGGCTATGGCACTCAATGTCATCCTAGGTCTGACACCTCTTCAAACGCATATTCAAATGGAGGCTATACTTAGTATTCACCGCCTGTTCCATTCGAATAACTTGGACCCCTATTGCTATCATGGAGGTCATCTGTCTTTACTCGACAAAATGTAGCCTTCAACCTCATTCAGCATGCCTCTTGCTTTAGAATATGGCTTCCATAAAAACTTCTCCATAATCATCCTCCCTAGGGAAGACTGGGAAAAATATAAACCCAATCCATCACGACTCGATATCATCTGGTACAGAGACGGCTCTAAGATGGAGTCAGGGACTGGCTCCGGAATCTACGGTGAGTCGCCCCAGGCGAACTTGTCAATCAGCCTTGGGAAAAACTTATCCATATTTCAGGCTGAAGTCCTTGCAATCTACCATTGCGCTAGAATAATTGTAATTTCTAACACACGGGGAAAGCAGCTCTCAAAGCTCTTGACTCATCTCTCATAAAATCTAAACTTATCTTAGAAACATTCGCAGCCATCCACGAACTTTCTTAGAAAAACATAGTCACCCTCCACTGGATTCCAGCCCACAGAGGATATGAGGGTAACAAATCAGCTGACTCACTGGCTAAAATCGGAGCAACCACTCCACTTATCGGACCTGAACCGTTCTGCGGAGTCAGTAAAATCCATTTCAGGAACTTCATTAAGAACCTATCTCGCATCGAGTCAAATGAGATTTGGCAAAATACAGCTGGGCAGACTCCAGAAAATTTTACCCTAAATTCTCCCCCAGAAAATCGCTCTTCCTGATTAATCTGAACAAAAATAGTCTGACGATCCTTACAGGAATTATCAGTGGCCATGGTCACGTGAAAAAACATCTCCACCGCATTGGCGTATCACCGGATCCTATCTGAAGACTCTGTCTTGAGAGTGATGAAACATCTCTTCTCACTCACAGAGTGTCCGACTTTATGTCGCCATAGAAAAAACATCCTAGGGGATGAAATTGTCAATTCAGCAACCGTTGCTGACATACAACCAAAGAAGATCCTTGTCTTCCTGACTGCCTCTGGAGTGAAAATATGGCTCTAGGAACCTACCTGGGAAGGCACAAAAGGCTACTTTAAGAAGGCGCAGCGACAGAACCCCTTGAAGGCTCTCCCGCCTCATAATCTAATCTAGGTTAGGTTAGGTTCAAGTGGTTGTCGCCGGTCCAACACACCCATTATAAAGTCCCTTGTGATATTACATGAAGGTAAACACAGCTTAACAGCTAAGTGCTTTCTGCCGAGTCATATTTGCACCTTGGCCATACTTCCTAGCTTTTGTCTTGTGAAAAGTACTCCAAATGCAAGTTGTATATATTCAATCGCCATTTCGGTAGCCTTAATATCATTAACTTGGACAGAACTTGAGAAGGATTGATGCTGGCTGCTACACTTTTGATAAATGTGGAATCCTAGACTCATTTTGAATAACTTAAAGATATTTTTCTGTAGTAAATCTGTCACCACACTCCTTTGGTTGGTAAACCGTTTTCTGTCCGTCACAAGCGAATCTATCTTCTCTTTATACTTTGGTGCGGAGTTCGTCGGCACACTGGTCACGCACGGCGTATACGCAATATTTTGTTATCGGAGAACAACAACGTTTACTAGTTATATTCATTTTATTTTGCGATATGATGTTGCCGTTCGTTGAATGTGTCATCAGGAAGTCATTGGTTTCATGGCCAGTATGGTACGTGCCTTCGTGCTGTAGCCTCTATATTGCTCCTCAGAGAGAGATATTCCTATTCCTCTCGGAATCAGTTATGAGGGTCGTTCTCTCACTTTTCCTGGCTGAAAAAATCGTCTAAAGCACTCTTCTCTAGTCCAGTTTCCTTCAAGAATCTAAGGATAAGTTCGAGATCCAATGACAGTATGACCTCATCAGAGTATTTCATTATTTCGTGGGTCAATGGCCCACATGATCACAGCACGTACTCTGCGATTTAACTGGACTCATCTGCCCAGATTCCTGTGGTATTCGTGATTAGGAAGTCCTGTGGATACGAAGGCTACTTTTTCTCATGCCGATGGATGCTTTTTCCATTGTTTTGCCCTTGAAGTTTACTTCATATTCGGCAACCGCCAATCTCGTATATAATAGAAGCAGGAAGATGAAGCAAAGCAGTTATTTTAAGAACATTTTTGACCTGCACCCACTTACTACTGTCCATTTGCCTTAACCGATTCAACATCACAATAGAATTTTATTCACTTCTATCTTTGCTTTCTCACAAACAGAGCGATGATCCGCATGTCATTCGAACCTGTTATCCTGCCATGCGGCATTCAGAGGGAGATATTATCCGGCCGAGAGATTGTGTGCTGCTGAAAGCCAACGAAGATAATGAATTGCCATATGTTGCTAAAGTTGCCCATTTGTGGGAGAATCCAGAAGACGGTAAGTTCACAATCACAGCCCCAAGCTCCGTTGGTCTAATTGCAACTGCAACATCTTTGTTTTTAGGAGAAATGATGATGTCACTATTATGGTACTACAGACCGGAACACACGGAACAGGGTCGCCAACGAAACGACTGTCCCGATGAAGTCTACGCATCCCGCCATCGTGATCACAACTCTGTCGCATGCATAGAGGACAAATGCTATGTATTGGTGTTCAGAGAATATTGCAGGTAAGAACAATGTAAACTCATGATCCACTGAAATGACTAACAATCGTTTCCATTCGACATAGATATCGTCGGAGATTACGCGCCGCCGAGGAAGATATTGAGGACGTGTCGATTGTACCGAAACGACCGAATTTCTTCAATCCACGACTGGTTCCAGAGAGCACAAATCCAGAACTGGTAATGTTCTGCCGACGAGCATATGAGTTCCGCACAAAACGTTTGCTAAAGATGCCAAATAAGCATGATAATGTCACAAGGAGTAGCAATTAAGTTGTATAATTATTTACCTTCTTTTTCATCATTATTTACTTACTATGTTATTTTCTTATACAATAAGAATAGATTAAAGTGTTTAGGGTAATTTAAAGTAATGCAAAACAAACAAACAAAAAGGAGGACGAGAAGAACTACTAATTTAACAAAGTGAACACCAGAACCAAACGAATGAAGAAATGAATATAAATCAAAATTATACAAAAAAAAGAAAATACACTAGGCAAAACTATTATTATACAGAAATAATATTATATCCAAAAAGAAAACAAACAAAATTGACCAAATTGTTTCGATTTTATTTTGTTTTTAGTTAGCTATTTAATCTGGGTGGGATATTACATATCTTTTTTATATGAAGAACAAAACTATACATAAAATGAATGAAATTTAAAAAAAAAAAAAAAAAGCAGAAACAAGAATTATCCAAAAATATTATCACAGAGTGAACGTATTTGAATTTTTTTTTTTTTTTATTAATATTATTTTTACAATTTAAGTTAATTTTCTTTTAATATATATGTATGTTTTCGTTTGAATAATTAATATATATTTATTTATAATTGTTGGAATTTATTTTGTGTTGGGTTTTTATTTGTTTTTCATATAACCAATGATTTGCATTCCGTTTTGTTGCTTTCGATTAAATTGTGAAATGTGTTCCCTTACGAAACGAATGTCATCGAGATCTGTTCCTCTTCCTGTTGGCAGGAGAGAGTCACAAAAACGGAGGGAAATACTTTCTGTCGACTTTTACATTTTTTGCCAGCCGCTTTAAGTGTAATTCACAGGCACAGGCCTTTAAATTTTCCCTTTTCCCCATTTTTAGTGGTGGGATTCCCCAAAGCAATATTGGTAGAAATTCTTATATTTTTTAAATAGGCGTAGGCAGATAGTTAAGAACCACTTTCACTGCCTTAAGCACAACATATTCGCTTGATTGTTTTTTTTTTTTTGTGAGGATCGTGATGAGATGTTTGGTGGGTGTAATTTGTTGTGTATAAACCAGGTCATTGGTAGAATTTCAACCACAACTCCAGTTATTATTGTTGTAGCAGCGTCATTCGTCGTTCATTTTTAGTCCTAGCACGGTGTCTCCACGTGCAATTTTTCATTTCATGAAATATTTCATACTATGAAAATTTCCCGTGGAGACCACAAATTTTATGAAAATACCAGTTTCATGCAATGTATTGCTCAGCAATGAAATGAGCTGCAATTTCTGTGCAGTTTTGCACTTGATTTTCATTTCCACGCTTGTAGCGCTGAAACTACGTATTTCAATAAAAGAGACAAGATAAGAATACGGTAGATGGGAAAAGAGAAAGGATTATGGCCTAATGCTAGAACGCAACGATACGCTCTGCTCAGCGACATTTCAACCAAAGAAATGGATGATATGAAATGCCCACCCTAAATTTTGTTGCATACTCGTTCTTTCTTACAATCAAATTTGACATATTGCATGAAATGAAAAATTGCACGTGGCGACACCGTGTGAGAGAAAACAGGAGCAAAGAAAGGACACAGCTTTCCAATTGAAATTTCCATGTGCATGGTGTGTTTTTACCAGAGATGAGTGAATAAAAGAGATGGTTATCATTCGTACGTCTATCCCCCCAAAACCCATTTATTTACATTGTTGTTTTTGTAATTTCAACCCCCGTCTGTGAATAGGTGTGACCAACAAAAAAGTTCATTGCTGACTTCATGAATTTTTCTGGAAAACAGCTTGTAGGCAGCCGCCCTTCCATTGGAAAGTTATATATCCCTGTATTCCACTAACTTTGGTTTTTGCATTGGGCTTACTTATCTCACACGTACCTAACCAAAAACAACCGAAACCAAGTCGTGTGTTGAATTCGGTTTTAAGCAGTGGCGTGTTGTTATACCAGTTTTCGGGCGGTTCGTTTTGATCCATTGGTTTTTGTCAACTCGGTTTGATATGAATCGAACTCGGTTTAACTCGGTTTAGCTCGGTTAAGTTGTTAAGTTTATTATTCTTCAAGTGAAGCATTGAAAACCAGTTGAATAGAATTTTTGGACTTTGTTTCGCTAATATTTGAATTTGTTGTCTTAAGAAAAACTCACTTTTTTCCAATTACAAACAGTAGAATATTAAATCTGTCAGCTCTCTGACGTGGTGTGTTTGAAGAGCCAAACCAATAGAATCGTCGTCGCAACGTATTCAACATTCAACTGACAGATGTAAATATGTACATAATACAAGACAGCTAATGGAATCTGGTTTATTGGCGTTTTCGATCGAAGAAAATAATTATTGCCCTTTCTATTAAAAGAGAGAATCTAGATGCGCTGTTGCTGTATGTTTTCTGTGTTTCATTGAAACAAAAATCGCACTTCCACTTCCAGGTCCAGGTAAGTTCTTAATACGACAGAAGAGCCCCGAATATTTTTAAAGAATCTCCCGGAACTCACAACACATACTACCAAAAATGTCAGATTGAAATGCGTATTGTGTTGTGCGAAACAAATTTCGTGATGTGTGATCAGAAAATATGCAATATACATACAAATACCTATAAACTTAAACTTTATATTTACTATGGAAAAGGACAAAAAGTAGCAGCAGAAAACAGATCTCACATAATAGGTTCGGGTACTTTTTTTCAAACGTAAATTTATTTAAAATTTGCTAACAAACGGACTGAGAAAATTTAAAAAAAAATGAGAGAGAAATACATTTCCCCTCTTTTCATGTTTTCGTAATATCCTTCTCGCCGATTTTCGACTTACTGAAAAATGAAAACTGCCAACTAAGTAACAGCTCAAAAGTTTGACAAGTAAAACTATTTATTTTCGTCTTCATCGACGTCAGAGGAACAAGTTATAACTGAATGTTCTCCTAGAACATATCAGCGCATTCAAATGGAAAGTTTAATAGTTAGATATTTAGCTTGTAAAAAAATGCGATTCCAACTTATTTTGTAGATGCTGGGGTGGAATCGACCAAGGTGATAGTTGACAATCAAAAAAATCAAAGCTCTACGTTCACGTAAATTGACAATCGCTTTTTTGCGATCAATTTCATGTGACAGCTATTAGGTGTCGCTTTCATACATTTGTGTCATTTTCATAGGTATACACCTCGGCTTCGACTCCAAATAAATTAAATACTTTCATGAAAAAAAAACTGCTTGATTTACCAACTGGAATAAGGTCAACGCATGTTGCACCCATCCACAGTGATCGATGTACGCAGAGCAAAGAAGAGTTGATAATAAAAAACTACAATCAAAAAAGCGACAATCAACTATCACCTTAGCCGATTCCAGCCCTGCATTTTACGATTATGTCAAAATGACATTTCTTAAACTTTTTGTAAGAAAACCGATCAGGTACTTCTCTTGAAATTGAGAGAATTCTTTCTCGATTTTAGAGATTTGACATTTTTAAGTTTTTATGCTGAAAGTACACGAACGGACCTAATGATGTGCTTGTATGGCTATCACTATTGCGAAAGTTTGCCAACGAATTTCATTGAATAGAGTAGTTTTGAATTTCGGTGCAATTCATATACCTATCAGTTGAATACTTGACAGTTGTTGTCACAAATTAAGATAAAGCTTATTCATTAGCGGCAACAAAAGCGGGGCAAGTCCATATTTTTAGCCTAAAGCTAAGTATCCTGCTCGCGCTAAATTTTATCTCCCATACAAAAATGTCTACAAAGATAAAATTTAGCAAGGCAGTTTAGCAAAGCAGTATCCTGTTCGCACGCTAAATTTTTAACTTCATGTAGATGGGCCGATGAAAAGTCTCCACTCGTTTAGCTCGCGAAATAAATGTCCGGCACATTAAATCGAAGATAAATGTTGACAGAAGAATCGGAATAAAAAGTTTGCTGTGTGTTTGCTATTTTTAACTTTCTCCATTACGTAGTAAGAGAAAGATATTGGTTTCGTACAAAATTTCGAACTCGAGATTTTAATCAATTCTGATATTACGATGATAGAGGAACTCAAAAAAGTGGGTCACAAAATTCTGTCCGGTCTGTCCGTCCTTCCACAGGCCTACAGCCTAAACGGTTTCCCAGATTAAGTTCAAACCTCGGATTTGGAGTTTTTGGGCTTACAGCTCGGGAGGTGTTTTTTTTTTCAAGCTAACCTCAATATTATTGGTACTTCATATATAAAATGTTCGTACCAGTTTGATTTGATCGAAAACGGCTATAACGATTTCAACCAAAATTGATATTTAAGCTTAAGTAGGTGAGGTTACCAGGACTGTGTACCCAGTTTTTGGCTAGAAATTCGAACAACGGTACTTTTGAAATTTCGAAATATCTTGAAAACGGTCTACCTATACGATTGTAACAAAAATGCATTTTTAAGGTAATGTGGTCCATTAGAACAACAGCAAACTCAGTTTTTCTCATTATTATCGTAAAAAGGATTTTTGAAAATTGTATTTTTTAAAAATGTTGTTTTGTTTAGTTTACCTGAAAACGGCAACAACGATTCTGACCAAAATGCAGACTAAGAGTCAAATGGATGTTTTCAAAACTATTGTGTCCCTAATTTTCAATTCGAAGCACCGAGAACGCAAATTTTAAAAACTGCTCATATCTCGAAAACCCCATCGATTTCGACCAATATACATATAAAGCTCAGTACGCAGATGACCCGAAACGGAAAATCCCATACAAAAGTGACACAACGAAATCATGAACGAAAAATTTCGCTCTCCTTTTCGTTTTGCAGTACGCAGCTGGTACGCAGATGCTGCGAAATGATGGCGGAAAAGTGGTTAGTTGTAGTAGATTGCTTGGTACAATTCACCACTCTCTTTTCGCACACGTTTATTGTCCGGGACATTATTTGCTTGCGAAAATTTGACATTTGTACTTCAGTGTTGCCAGATTTATAAGAGGTATGGAGGCAAGTTGGATAATTTTGGCGCCAAAATACCTAAACTTAAATTGTTTAAGTACGACGATAAATAAAAATTAGGCGGTCATAGCAGATAGCACAAATTTAGGCAGATGGAACAGTAAAGAAATTAAATATTTCAGTGGAATGATTTGTTTATGTTTTTTGTGGAATTAACTAAGAAGTTGATCGGAAAAAATTGTTCATACGGAAAAATTTCTAAAATCTTTTTCTAGAAAATTTAAAGGTAATTTGCCGATATTTTCTTGATAAACTTACTTTATAATTCATAAGCAACATTTGAAGAACAAGAATGAGTTCAGCCATCAAGTTTAAGTGGTCAAAAAGAGCAAAAAAAAATGTTTACGGGTTCGTCATGCGAAAAGAATACGTTTGTTATTAAAGTACCTATGCATTTTTAGCCAAAAAATCACGAAACTTTAAAGTAAATATCTAAATTAGGACAGTTACCAATTGAAAATTTTAAGGAGCCAGCGAAAAGTTCGAGTATCCAAATCGGAGATAAATTGACAGTGATGGTAACACTGCTACTTGTGTAGCAGCTGATCAAAACCTCCACAAAATATTTTCCGCTGCCTTTTCGCAGACGTTTCGTTGTCCTTTTGGAGACCACCGGAAAATTTCGTTTCGGATCATCTGCATACTACGCTTAAAAGATAATATACCTAAGTATTAGCCGTGTTTTATTATCAGCCATGATCTATATAGATCATCGATTTACATGCACTTACAACAACAGCATATGATCCTGCTTCTCATCGAGATCATGAACCATGATCTGAAAATTATTTCTACTATTGCTCGCAGCGCTGTTTGGCGCTGTTTGTTTCTTTCTTGAATGTTGGTGTGCCTGTAAAAGATAGCCACACAGTCACGTTGCCAGACTAAAAAATTCAATACTCTTCATAGCACAAAAAATCAATAAGCATATTTTTACATCCAATAAATTTCGCGCCCTTCGAGATTTTGCTTTTTAATTCTGTAAAGGTATGACAAGCCCAGCGAAATATTCCATAATTTTTTAAGTAAATGTTTAACAAAAAATGTTTATGAAATGTGTCGCTGTCGCAGTTCGTAAATAATTATTGTTTCACAAGTTTTCCGGCAGAAAGGTGATAGTTGTTTTTTGTTTTTACATAAAGTACAAATCAGGTACAAATGTCCAGAAAATCTCGGAATATCTAATGAAAAATGTAAACTAGCAGGCTGTTTTATAACTGCAACTGTTTTCGCCGAGTTTTTTTTTGGACAATTAGCTTTAAATTTACGTGAAGTGACGATTTTATTTTAACAATCAAACGTATTTTGTGTGTGTTCAGGGAGAGAACTATGGTATTATTATGAAAAGTATAATGCTTTTTCTAAGAATTATTCCAATCTAAACGGACCAGATGTGTAAACTGCGGTTTTCATTATATTTCGAACTGATTGTAAACACTTTAAATAAGTTCTTAAAAAACTCTCACCTTCAAAAATGAAAAATGATTAATTTGACTGATATGGCAACACCCCCGACAAGCAACTGAAATGTCGTTGTACAGAATGTTTGCAATATGGCTGGTAGCATGGTCGTCTTTTGAAAGCAACTGTTGCCACAACTCGTCTATGATCCGTATTGTTTTATTTTCGTGATCTGATTCGGATCAGATCACGCTGATAATAAAACACGGCTATTATTAATAAGATCCCGTACTTTCTTTTTCTAAAAAATTTGAAGATGTGAGTTTTTTTAAATTATTTGTCAAAAAATACTACAGAAATCACGATCTATGTATTTTCATATATATATATATATATATATGCCCCATATCTTGTGAGTTGTAAGACCTTATAAAATAGTACAGTAGCCGCTTATAGCCCTCTAGCCAGAACTTGCGACAATTGCCTGTTACTGAGTGCTTAAACTTTTAAAAACTTATATTGTTATTTTATGTAACTGCCATTTGAGATAGATATCCAATTTTTTTGTTTTCTTTAATCTAGTATCGAGAAAGTTTCGTTCGACCCAGTCGTGCACTTTATTTTTATAGGAAAACGCAAAGAATATTTGCGTGAGAAACAAAAGGAAACGCAAATTCAAAGCAGAGATATCGTTTTGCGAGATATCGAAATATTTATTTATATCAGAACAGAGAATCATTTGGCCTCGAATGTTTATCGGGTAATAATAATTGTTTCGCGAAGGTAAAAATATTTTGGAAAGTTTTGTCTTCTACTTGTTGCTATAGAAATTGTTTCAGCTAATGCAGCAATGATAATACCTTCTTCAATTTTTGTAGTATGCATTGTTTTAAATATTGCGATGCTTTTGAAGTTCGAATTTAAAATAACGTTTACCGACATTCTGTAATGAACTTATGTCTTTTGTCCCATCTATATCATATTTAAAAATTAAGCTACCATTTATCTTTGCTGTGGAGAAACGGAGTGGAGACTAGGGACGCTAAAATTTAGCGCGAGCAGGATACTTAGCTTTATGGCTTTTTTCACTGACAATTTGAAAAAAAAAATCAATCAATGGTGCATAAATCATAACCGAGGCAGTTGCGACTTTACGTTTAGGGAGTAATAATAATAGTAATAGCAAAATATGTACCTATCTGCCACTCTAGAGCGTTTGGTGCAAAAGGCGGCAGGTCCGGACCGGTTTTCTTTGATTTCCCACAAAAAGTAAAATTTGGACTTGCCCCTCTGTTGATGCAAGGACCTCGTCCCGAAATTCAAAATTGTTCTTGAAATGAAATTCGCTGGTGCGCTTTTGCGATAGTGGTAGATACCATACGCACATTTTAAATGGGATTTGGTTTTCAGTTTTTTTGGTTTTTAAAGTAGGTAAATATGAATGTTTGAATGGACCAAATAAATATATTTCTATTAAAGTTTACATTTGGACGCATAATTGCATATTCTCGAATCACATAGTGCAAAATTTGTTTCTAACAACCCAACAAACATTTCAATCTGACATTGCGCTAGTGTGATTCGTTCAGTTCAGGGCAATTCTTTAAAAATATTATGTATTTCTAAGATTTTTGTTGTGCTAAGAATTGACCTGAAAGTGCTTTTTTTTGTTCAATGAAACATAGCAAACGTATATAAAGCACTTCTAGCATTGACCTTACGAAAGAAAATTATCCGCATGGAAAACACAGACGAGTATCATTCGGTTACGGAAGTTCTCGTACGCGGATATGGAGAATTGCAAATTTCAGTTTTTCGCATCGCATATGAGATTTTGACAGATCAACGTATGTGCGAATTCTTGATAATTTGGGTCCAGGCATTTTCATGATAGATCGTACGCAAATGCCACTTAAACGTCACTTTTTCTTTTTTGTGTTGATATTCGTTCGATACTTTTCTATGCGTTTTCCACTTCACTGGTTAAATTTTATAATAAAACATTTGAAAAAATATAACTTTTCCACTTGCACTGGAAATCCATTTCGATTGATTTATAATAATGCATTTCGGAATAATTAAATATAAAAATTCGATCCCATGTGTGTAAAATGAATAATTCGGCAAAAAAAGCAATCCTTCCAACGATAAACAATTCGTAAAACCCAGCTGTGTGTCATAAGCGTTGGATTAGTGAAAGTATGTGTAAATCTAAGAAAAAAATTTCTGATTATGTACTTAAAAGTGATCTGAGATCAGAAAATAAATTATTTTTTTTTGCAAATCGTACATGAAAAGCAATCTAGATCTCAAAAAAAAATGTTTTTTCTCCAAAAAAAATGTATATCGGTCTGCCAAATCGAAAACGACATCACGTTCGCTCAAGTGCTCTGAAAATGATTGTTTTTTTTTGTGCTGCACTAACAAAAAATGTGATCTAGAGCAGAAAAAAGTGCTCTGAGAGTGCGAAATGCACATAATGAGGTAAGTAATGCGAAACCCATGCTATCGTCAAAGTTAAATTAAGTTAGTACTCGTACGTCTTTTCGGTACCTACGCACTTCTCTTCTTTCTACTTATTACCAGCGTTGCCATTTGGCCCCTTTTTGAGCCTCATGACCCTTGCCCCCCCCCTTTTTGAAAAATTCAAGTAAGATATTATTCTTTATAAGAATGCAAACATATATAAAAAAGTGTTTCGTATTGAATAAATATGTTTTTTTTGTTTAAAATAAAAATGTCTTTGTTGCTCCGTTTTCTTTTTTCTTGTTTCCATGCTATATTTGTATTTTATGTGGAGGCCCCTTTTTCGGCTCGGGCACCTTTTTAGTCCCCTTTTTGAAATTTCTTGGCAGCAACGCTGCTTACAAACAACAAGAATTAGGTCAAGGTCGAGTAGGGAGCGCCACAACGCCCTTTGCAATAACAAAGCCCCTGCCATAGCACGATAAGTTTTACCCGTTTCTTAAAACATTTATGAGGCAATTACTATTATTTTTCTTTTGTTTGAGTGTAGGAAGCTCAACTGTTTCCTTTTTGGTTGTTGCCGCATAACATACGAGTAATCAGATACTTATGGTCTCAATTAATTGGTTTAACCTATCAATTGAAATATATCAGAAATAAATAAACCTACCAAAAATACCATACACCTAAAATAAAAAAGTCTCAAAATATCGGAAAAATTAAAAAAATTAAAACACAAATGTATACAAAGGTAGCATATATTGAAAGTACTGTAGTATTCATAAATACATTAAAGTGAATAGAAATGAATGAAAACGTAAGAGTGTAAGCTTACCGACTATAAACAATATACGTATACAAGATTAGCATTACCTACATACAATGAAACAGGATACTAGAGTGCAATTTAATAAACAATATAAATACAAAATACAAAACTGCAACAAATTAAATTGCTTATAAGCAGCAGTCAACAACAGTTACACATTTCCATAAATAAACGACAAACAAACACATTAAATGTCAAAATAATATAAAACAAAATAAAAAATAAAAAAAAACTTTATATTTCTATAACGAAATACACAGTAGAGTAAATTAATGAAAGTCATATACAAAGTAACAAATGAAATGCATTCAGTGTATAATAGATTTTTAGAGCATAAATAATGTTTGTATTACATAAATAAAAGAATATAATAAACAGTTATGTTATTTATGTCAATGCGTATTTATTATTGCTATTTATTATTATTAATACCCAAGGCCATGAGCTCTGGCTTGTGTCCTTGGTGTAACTGAGAATTATATATTAATTTATTGTATGACGAAAAAACAAAACAAGAACATTCAACCATAAATATATAATTTATTAGACAAAAAAAGAAAGTTTAACGTGTTTTTGATATTTTTGTAAGCTTTGGATTTGGATAAGCGGAACGTTCCGAATTTGCAATCATCCTTTTGGCTTGCGTTGCGACTGTAGGCTTGTTTTTTTTACCTTCGATCTCAGTAAGACCTCAGTTATAGCCATACGTAAAATGCAACAGAAAAAGTGGGAACAGTATGAAAATAATTTTTTTTTCGTTTGTGCGGTTATAGCCAAAATTGCGTCAGAAAAATGTTTCCCTACGAAAACAAATACAACAAATCAACCACCCAGCGATGCCAGATGTGGGGATTTTTCCCCATTTTGGGGAATTTTTGACTCAATGGGGAAAATGGGGAAAAGTGCTCTTAAAATGGGGAAAAACGGAAATCCATGCATGTTTATTAATTTTGCATAATTTCAAAATAAAACTCGTGTAGTTGACTTTCAAATATCTCCCGAACATAAAAACATCACAGCGTTTATAGAATCTAGGCGATTTAGCTCAAAACTGAAACACTTAGCGGAATTTTACAGACGAAATTATGCTGCAAAAATGATCAAAAAGTTGCTTTGATCTTTGCATCGATAAAAATGCTTGGTTTTGCACAATATAAAAAAAGTTACCAGTCCAATGACGATTAGTGTACCTACCTATCGTTATATAATAACTTGTATTAATATAATTTATAACTTAAATACTTAACATATTTTTTTATTTATAATTTTTTGTATTTATGTACCTTTCAAAATTATAATTTACTTTCAACCTGCCTCGTTATTTGTGAATTACCCATGCCTTTTAAATCTATTCAACCTACCTGCAATATTTGCTTTCAATTTTACTTAATTTGTATTACTTTAAACTGCAAGACTTTGAATATTATTTGTTTTTATTTTATTTTTGTAACACATTTTTTAAAAAAAAATGGCTAAAAAAACAAAACAAATTTTTATTATACTAAAAATGCGTCTTTACTTCAATGAATTGAAATGGGGAAAAAAGTGGGGAAAAAACGGATATGAAATGGGGAAAATTTTCCCAAAATTCCCCAAAAATGGGGAATTTAGACAAAAAAAATCTGGCATCACTGCAACCACCACTGATTGGATTCCATCAGAAAAAAAAATCCTGTGCCTTGATTTTGTGCGGTTTTTGAGGCGATGTCGCTACGGAACGTTCCGAATTGGGTTTGAATGTGTGAGTGAGCCGCGCGCTGTGACCAACGTGACCGTAGTGCAATAATTTGGCACTTTTTCGAGGACCCTAATACTATTTGTTGCTACTTTTTCCCTTTTTTTTTAGTTTGAAAATTCACTTTGGAAATTTTAGAAACCCTGTGATTTCCAAATGAATTTCTATAAAATATAACGCTGCTTTCTATCAGAACACGATTATAGTGTTAGGAGAGCCAACAATTGTTAAATATTGTGCGAAAATTCTTAAATTGCAGAGTAGCTTTAGAAATGACACTTTTTTTTTTTTTGTTACTTTTCAGAATTTCGCAACAATCTCCCGGACTGTTAGAGAAAGGTTATAACTTATAAATTTTAGTTTTAGTTTCACAATAAAATATAGACTATAAAAAGATCACTCTCTCACAACGTTTCTTTTATAAAGCCAAAACAACCAAAAAAATTTAGAATTAGATGTCTTTATGCCCAAAACACATGTGCAGAAATTCTATACGCAGCGCAGAGTGCAGTGCTGCAAGTATAACAGATGTGCAGAAAATTGTTTGACTTCCATTGCATCGGCTAATATGGAAACTGTCTTTCGCCGACTAAGCAGCTGATGTGTTTACAACCAAAACAAACACAACCAGCAGTGTCAAAAGCCGATGATGCCAAATACTTGAAATTGCAATTTATTTTCTTTTGTGTTGTGGTATGTTTGAGTTTTGCAGCAAATTTAGAAATAGAGACATGTTGCAGTACTGCAGTGAGTGCAGAATTTACGTGTGTCTATAACCATATCAACATGTGTATTCTAATCTTGCTGCGCAGTGAGTTCTGCACATGTGTTTTGGGCATTTAGGCTAGGAGCGCACATGCGATTTCTTGTCACACCGAAAGAAAAATCGTAGTCGCAAAACAAAATTACCATGCACGCACTTGTGGTCTTCTGTCGCACAATTATTTAGTCGCAAAAAATAGAACATACCCCTTTTAATGTCAATACACACATATGCGACCAAATAATCGCTACGTCAAAAAAATCGTTTCTTAAAATGGATCTTGTTACGTTTTTTTAATCGCTGCGGTTATTTAGTTGCATATGTGTGCATTCATGTATAAAACAATGGGTCTCATATTTTGCGACTAAATTATGATGCGATAGAAAATCGCAAGTGCGTGCATACCTACATCTTGTTGCGACAACGATTTTTTAATCGCAACGATTTAAATCGCAAGTGTGTTTATATTGCTTGAAGTTGATATGGGTTATTTATTATGGCGACAATCGCGTCGCTCTAAAAATGGAACATTTCGCGGGATAATAAACGCTGCGATTTGTAGATGTTGAGTGCGCGCATTCACATTGAAATGTGTGTGTTACATTGTTTGCGACTAAGCAGTCGTGCGATTGAAATCGCGTGTGCGCTCCTAGCCTAAGGCTGTTCTGCGGGTAAGCTAGACAGTACTTTAGATGCAATTCGTTTTCAAATAACAAATTTTAAAATGAAAACCTTTTAGCTTTGATTTTTATTTATAAATATATAAAAAATTAATTGAATTTTGTTTATAAATTATATACTTTTGAGATCTCCTTCAATTTAGTTTTAAAAAGTCCATATAAAAAGGGGCTATGAAAGAAAAGTGTGCCTTTTTCTGACGCTGTTACATAAATTTAGTATTTTGTAGTATTTACACTATTTACGCGTTATTTTTTTAACATATTCATTTTGAAATCACAGTTTTTGAAAACTTTTTTAAGTACTATTCACATGAGCGCGAATTGCGAACAAATGAATTTAATTGTATTTATGAATTGAAAATTGATTCTTATACTATTTACCACCAAAGCCTTAAATTAAATTAATTTTAAGTCTAATCTAAAAAAAAAATCGGACTCTCAATCGATGTAAATAGCTCAATTTATAATTATTACAGCAATTTAAAATTCTTGTGGCGAACTGTCACACTTTATTCACAATCCACATAAAACATTCGCGGATCCACAAACCCACGAATGAAAAAATTCTATCGAATTTAACATTAAACAATGATTGAAGTAATTGAAGTGTAAAAAGTCCTAAAATGTGAATTTTCCAAATAATAAAAAGGAACAAAGGAACAACAAATTGTATTAGTGTCCTCGAAAAAGGTACCAAATTGTCGCACAACGGTCACGCTGTTGTCATTTGTTCTTATCCGACATCCTTCTCGCTACCTAAAAAGGTTGCGTCTGGGAAAGATCGTCTGGAATTTCCCGGAACAAAGCAATATAAGAACAGGAAATATGGGAAGTTGTCAGTTCGCGATATCACTCACACAATTATAGAATCCGCCTATACGTGAACCCTTTCCGACACCGCCATTGCGGCAAAAACCGCACAAAATCAAGGCACTGATAGATGGAACAGTTAAGAACTGAACTACTTCAGTGGAATGATCTGGGTTTTTGTTGTGGAATTGACTGAAAAGTGGATCGGAAAAAGTTTTTCGTACGGAAAAATGTATAAATTATTTTTCTAGAAAATTTAACGATCATTTGCTAATTTTTTTTTGATAGACTAATGTCGTTTTCTATTTGGCTTTTCAGATTTTGATCTGAGATTTCAGATTTCTGCTGCCAAATCGAACATGAAATCTGAATTATATTGGTATGTGTGTGTATTGAGTTGGCGGCAAAAAAAAACATATTTGCACTTGCATTCGAAATCCATTTCAATTGATTTTCACACATTTATAGTACTGCATTTCGAAATAATTTAATATAAAAACTCGATCCCATATGCGTAAAATAAATAATTCAGTTAAAAAAGCAACCCTCCCAACGATAAACAATTCGTAGCCGACGCTGTGTGTCATAAACATTGGTGTTAGTGAAAGTATGTGTAAAATCTGAGGAAAAATTGAGATTTCTCAAAAGTGATCTGAGATCAAAAAAAAGATTGATTTTTTGTCAAATCGAAAACGACATAACTTTATAATTCATAAGTAACATTTTAAGACCAAAATTGAGTTCAACCATTAGGATTAAGTGGTCTAAAAAAGCAAAAGAAAATTTTTACGGTTGCATTTTACGTATGGCTATAACTGGGGCCTAAAGCAAAGTACATACATAAAAAGCAAGCCCAAATTTCACACCATTCACACCGACCACCAACTCGTTTTCATTTGACGTTTCAATCAGCTGTGAGACACTTCTAGCCCCTAAATTTCAGTGCAAACTTTTTTGGTTACAAATTTCGATCGCATTAATGCACAAACAAAATGAATTTAGTGCATTTAAAAACATCGTGGAAAATGATATTAATTTGTGAATTGTGACATCTGTTCTGTAAGCCATTTTGCTGAATTTGCTGGATATTGCAAAAGGTGTGTTTGTTTCAATCCAACGATTGGAAGTCGTTTTCGCGGAAAACGAGTGCAAACGACTCGTTTTGAAAACTGAAATATGTATGGGAAAACTTCGAGTTTTCGTGTGTTTTGCCGAAAAACCGGTTTTGGGCTAGGTGTGAAAAGACTATAAAGGAAGATTTTCAGCGCGCAATTACAGCAATTTCGCTATGATTGACACTTCGAGGACTCACAGTAGTTGTTATATCGAAGCTCAAAAAAACACGCCTATTGTCACAAGAAAACATCGAATATGTGCCTGAAGTGGTATTTAAAATATTTACAACTGGCTTTCTGCTATCCCTTACTTTACTTCAGATCGTAAGCGACGGGTGCTTTCAGGCACATCTTGCTGCAAGGCCTTTGAAATGTAATAAAATGTTGTATATCAAATTGCAATCTACTCATAGGGCGTCTACCTAAAGACACGAATTCATGACTTGAAAGTCCCTATGACATCTTTTCACAGAGACCAGTAAAAGTCTTTCGAGAGTGCGCTGAATTTAAGTCTGGCAGGACACACGTCTGAAGAGCATCACTAAAAAGCAAATGACTTACTTTTTCAGTTGCAAGGGTAGCGCTGTGAGCCTTCAACCTCAACTCCAAAGACTATTCAAACTAGACGGCAACTTCCGTGCACCTACCCGATTTTCCTAGCAAATTTTGGATGACAGCCCTCTCTCGCCCGCTGTTTTTTTTTTTCCCCTGTTTGTGAATTGTGTTTGTGAATACGTGGTAATAAAGGCCGCCGGTGGGCACTCTCAAAAATAAATTGTAAATGAATTTATAACCATAAATGGAAAAATAATGAGAATGTTGAGTATGGTTTTTTAGATAGCTTTACTTGTTTTCTATACATATTCGGCGCCAAAAAATGTCCATCCATTCACATTTCAGGTATTCGCGCGATTCGAAATGTGTAGTCTTCGACACTTTTCTAGAAAAATTACTACGAAAATTCTCAGTAATTAATGTGGAAAATGTCAAAAAAAAAAAATGCATTCCGCGATACCAATAATCATTTTTAGTGTCCAGGCTAAGTTTTTCGAACTCACAATGGCGAAATTTTCCATACAAAATTGCATATTGTGACCTAAGAAATATTTAGTGTGAAGGTTAAAAATGATTATTGGTAAGGCCCATTGAAAATGTATTCAATTTACATTTTTAAGGTGCTGGGTGGCAGCTTTTTGTTTACATTTCAACATTATTAGCCGTGTTTTTTTAAGCTTGTATCTCAGTAAAGCAAAGCAAAGTCGGATTTTCAGCACGTAATTACAACAACTATTGCGAGTCTCGAAGTGTCAAGTCTATCGTAGGTGTTGTAATTTCCGTGCTGAGAATCCTACTTTACTTTGCTTTGATGAGTTCGAAGCTCAAAAAAACTGGCTTATTGTCATTTGCCTCCCTGCGCTTTGAAGTTTGTCGTTATAAATTCGTTTCAAAACTAGTGGTTGCTTTACAAAAAATTGCTACACCTTTCGTAATACACATTTTGTCGCTTTTACACGAAGCTGACATTTGAACATGATTTAATATAGATAGATAGATAGATAGATAATTAATTTTATTTTCTTGATCTATTATGAATATGTACATACAAAATCGAAACTTCAATGGTACAATGATAACAGACTGGGAAAATGAGACATTCTGTATTTTACATATTAAACAATAGGAAAATAGTGATGAATGCCACTTCAAAGGGCTTAACAGTACAAGATATAATTATATGATAAAAATGAGAGTAAAATGTAGTGTCATATACGGGATTAATCGATTTCCATTCACTGGTAAAATTTTATAATAAAACATTCGAAATTTTGCGTCCCGATTGATTTCTAAATATTTCTATACAAATAATTTACAAAAATAGATTCACATGATGCAATGAATTTCTTTGCTGTAGAAAAAGTTCACGAAAACGTAAACAAACTCCACCAGTTGTCAAACTCAAATGCATTTCGCGAAGCTATGCCTTTCAGAACTGGGCTTTCTCTTTCAAATTTATGCCTATCTCCCGCCATATAAAATTCCGTTTGTTTTCCTACAAGTTTCTCAGCTGTCAATTTGTTTTTTGTTTTCTCATTTGACATTGACGTTACTCTACTGGTAAATCTGAAGCAAATCTGAGTAAAATCGAGATTCGCAAAAGTGCTCTGAAATCTGAAAGAGATATTGCTTTTTTTTTGTACCAAACTATATCATAACAAATGCTCTAAGAGCACCAATCGAATGCGTAGCACATAACTGTTACTACGGGTGGAGTACATACCTACAATAATGAGGTTGTAATTTACAAAAACAAAACATACTTTAAAAAAATATTAAAAATCAATGGCAACACTTAAAAGAAACATTTCCGATATGTATGGTAAATTTGTATATAAAAATTAAATAAACATTGGGGACGTTCGGATACCTAGTTTATGTAAAACGTCAACTAGATTGGTCGTGACTATGAATCCGAACGCGTTGACTAAGCAAGTTGAATTGTTTTTGTATTCTCGCGGCCAGCGTTACCTTTGTTTGAATTTGCGCTTTTTTATTTGGAAAAGCCCCTTCATAAATTTTTAATAAATTGCTATTTTCAAAAAAGTACATTTAAAATGTAACGCGGCTGACAATCACTACACTATTATAGTGTTATGCGAACTAATGGTTGTTAAATATCATGTGAAAATTCTAAATTACCAGAGTGGCCTTAGAAATCACACCTTTTTCTCTCATCGCGCCTTTTTTCGACTCCTCAGAATTCTGCACCGGCCACTCTGTTTATTTTAAATTTGACTCTTCGAAACGTCAACTGAGTACGCAGGCAGGATTTTCTTGACTAGATTGGTCGGCTTCCCCTCCATAAACGTCAACTGCAAAAACTATACACGTGAACACTCTGGGCCAATAAAAACTGAGACGCATCTAGTCAGACAGCTGTCAGACTTACTAAACTACGAATCCGAACGTCCCCATTAAATTTGTTTCTGGTATTTACTGCCACTATTAATTTTTAATCCAACACTGAGAACCAGATTGATTTATGACTTATAATTTCTCAGAAAATTAAGAATTGCCTACATTCTTTTCTCAGCAAAGCAAAGTAAAGTAGGATTTTCAGCACGCAATTGCAACCAATTGGAACAACTACTCTGACCCCTCGAAGTGTCAAGTAGAGTGTAGTTGTTGTAATTGCGTGGTGAAAATCCAAATTTTTACTCAAGAAAGTATTCCTAATATCGTACTCGTACCTAACGATATTAGCCATTATTAAGAAACCGAACTCACTCCGCGTACGGACGGATTTTTGAACGGAACCGGTCCCTAAACCTGCCTAAAACAATACCTAACGGCAACGCAGAAACCCAGTCGAGGCATACATTACATGCGTTGCGTTGCGACGAAAGTTCATTATGCGTTCATTTCATTCATTTTTCATCGAATTTTTAACATCTGCATGTTGGCACTCTTGACGGTCAATGCCTATGGTGGCAGCCATATTACAAAATATAGAGGTTGATTTTTTTGCTCTCTCTGTGGGTCTGATCTATGTGCTGGCTCTGTTAATTTTTTTAATTCTTCGCGTTATCCACAATTCCGCAATATAACAAAATTGTCTAAATTGGATTGCCGATTGTTAAATTCCGGTTCGCAGCGCCTCAAATACGGGTAATTCAAGCGTAATTTCAGTGAAAACATCCAAAGAAAAATTTTCCATCTCCCAGCGAAAAAAAGATTTGTTCCTCCAAACGAAAAAAAAAAAAAAACCGAAAGAAAGAACTCGTCGTGGTAAATGTGAACGTGTACATTCGACGAACTGGAAAATTTTTATTTCGTCCACTGAAAAGTGATGCAAATCTCATTTGAAATGTGTTGAATTAATAAATTGTCATCGAAATATTGTCTAATCAAAATGCTTTGTGAAAAAATGAATTACACCAGCGAAAAAAAATCTTTTACTCGATATTGAAATGAAAGTGCTGTGATAGTAGTGGTGTAATTGTGATGATGGTGTGGTATTCTGGTTGCTGCTGTTGCGATGTTCATTTTGCTCTCTACACCTCTTTCTATGGATAAAAAAAAAAGTGTATAAAACGAGAAAGGAAGAGATTCAAATTCGATTTGACATTTTTAATTTGTCCGTATTTTATTTCTCTACAACTATGGATGAGTATGAATGCACAAGGACTGGAATAATTTCCTAAAATTTGTAGATGTAATTTAAGTCGACTCTGTTTCGTTTAATTAAAATATCGACTTGAAAAATGAAACATGACGTTTGAAGAAAAAAGTTTCGCACATTTTTTTTTTTTTTTTGAAGAAGAACGCAAAAGAGTGAGATGCAGTTATGTGTGCAGTGACACTGTTGGAGCGGTCGTGCTCCTCAGATTCTATGTGGCTATATTTTTGCAAATTTTATTCTCGAAGTGGAGTGGTTTGTTTTTCAGGGAATAGGTATTTGTCACCGGATATTGGTGAACAATTGATAACCTATTTAAAAAGTTTGCGAAGAACATTTTTTATTTCATTAAAAAATCTATTTCGTTTATCAAAAAAAAAAAAAAGAAGTTATGTGGTTGAAGTAGTGTCATCTCTGTTCATCGTGTGACTTCATTCCCTACAGGAAAATCGGTTTCGTTCGAGTATCGAAATTCGATAAGAACCTTCTATATGGCTGTCCTTTTTTCAGCTTAGTAAAAGGTGCATTCTCCTCCCACAGAACTAGTTAATTTTTTTTTTAATGACGAAGGAATTATTGGAAAAATTAACATTTTCCAGTATCAATGATTGGAGGGCACTTGAAATGAGTTAAACAATTTTCTACCGAATGCACGAATGTCGTACCTAGGTAATATTTGCAAAGCGTAACTAGCTACGGAAAACAACTAATCAATTGTGGATGTCGGGTTCTCAGTGATAAAATGTCGATTGTCCCTATGTAGATGGGGTTTTGTTTCGTGGACACGATTTTTCTGCGACACTGAAAATATAATTTACATCTACGCATTTGGATAAAATTAGGTCATACGCGTTTGGTGTGTGTTTTTTCGGTTGGAAACAAAAATAAAATGTTTCATATTCATACGCACTTGCTGTTAAACTACGCGAGTTTCGTAATTCGATTAGTTGATTGAATTGCGGTTTTGACTTATTGAATTTAAAACGCTTTGTTTGGATAGTCTCTGTTCCTTGACCCAAAGCGAAAGCGAGCAGCGTGGGTTTTTATGCCCTAATTTGCTGTTTTATACAATTAGCTGTAAAACTTACGCCATCTGACAGTTCGATGACCTAACCGGTTCGAATTTAACTGCGTATTTCACCTACTTGGAAGATAAAGATCTGTTCGTCGGAGTGTAGCTACATTACATACTAAGGTATTTAAGATTCTTACTGGAGCCCTAATGACACCTGATTCTGTTGGCTATTCAGGTAACTAGCCGGGGATAATTGTTGTTCAATTGGGCCATACAAATGTCTTTGTATTTTTATAGTCAGGTACTGCCACCGACTCTAAATCATCACAGGCAATCCTCTCACGGAAAAGGAGAGGATGTCGATAGGGTTGAAGGTGGAGTTTATGATAGATTTACCTTGACCTTGACCACACTTTGGGATCTGATAAGAGACTACGGAAACCCTCTGTTGCATTGAATGGGCGTAGGTTAGTCAATTAGATTGATTGCGACCTGAGTGGTGTATGTTTTAACATCACAAGGGTTTTTTCTAGAGCTCCAGGCGCTACAGCAGTCAAACCTGATTACTCAAAAATATGGAACGCGCTGACAAAAACATGTCTGTGCCTTTTTCTCCAAATCCTTGTTAAGATTTGGTCAATTAGAACAAAGCGGACTCATACTAGGTTAGACTATAATGCCTTGACAAGTCCTTGTAATTATTCAAACACGATCTTTACCGACGAAGAACTAGCAGGGACAAGTGCGTACATTCTTCCGTGTAAAAATTTCTGGCATTTATGTCTTCTGTAAAGCTCCGACCGGCTCCAGTGTCGTCACCATTGGCGTAATAGGAACTTGCAAAACATATTTAGGTTTGAAGGGACTTCCCTTAAAATGTATGCTGCTTTTGGGATACCGGATCTTGAGTATAACATCGTTTTAATAAATCATGTGAAAGCTGCGCTAAGATGATCATTCAAACCTAACGTCTTAAGGACTAAGAACACTGCACTGTTGATGGTTCTTTTGTTCTAAATATTGCCCCGAATCGTGACAACTGTGTAACGGCGTGCAGCTACTGCAATGCCTCGGGAGACAAATGTTTCAAGGCAGTACATATTATATTCTAGGCATGGCCAACAACTAGTCTTCTTCGAGCTAGCAATAATGTGTGTGGAAGTTCAGCATTCTCTGTATCCATTCAAGCGACATCTTAGTAAAGATTTTTTTTAAACTTATTGCTTCGGGGTAAAATGGTTTTTACTCTAAATAGGTGACCTAATTTTCAGTTCCACCAACGGTTTAGTTGATGGTTCCAGTTATACAGAAGCTAGTGTAGCCACGGACCTCTCAGTCTAGGAGATGCCAGCCACACTGACCAGATTTAGAAAACACCACAAGATTTAGCTATAGCTTCGCATAAATCACCAGGTTTATTATATGTTTCCAAAATTATTATAAATCACTTATCTGTCATCGTGGAACTCAGCACGTCAATCAACAAAGAGAAACGGAAGAAAAAGTTCGTCACATCTGTGAATTTTTTGTGTGGTTTATTTTCTTTTTCAATCCGTGAACAATTTTCGACAACTTTCGTCAATGTCGTAAGAAATGTCTATAGATATAAATCTGTTTTTGGTTCAATGGTAATCGATTGTTCTTTCTTGCCCTAGGTCATTTTCTATATATGATTCATAAGAGAAGTAGTTTCATATACGAGTATATATAGGTAGATGCGATCTAGCAATTTTTTTTTACTTTGATCCGTGATAACTAATTCACCTGGCCATTCAGATGAGATCTTACGGTGGTGTGCACAACCAAGTTTGGTTTTTTCTTGGCTTTGATATTGAAATCGGGTTCTTGCATCTATAATTAAAATTTTTTTTGAAAGCAGTTAAATTTCCCTCGGCCAGCAACATTCAATAGTCGGCCACTTTTGTAGCAGTATCCTGCCAGGTTATTTTTACTTTTAAAAACTGCAATTACAAATTAAATTAAGCATTTAAACTCACTTTTAATCTATCTTCTTCTTCTTCTTCTTCTTCTATATATATAAAATTGTTGCAAGTGCGTTGTGATTTTATAACTCACGAACGGCTCAACCGATTTCAATGATTTTTGTTGTGTTTTATTCGTCTTGAATCAGGGATGGTTTATAAAAAAAGAAAAGTTGGAAAATTCTCAACAGGTGGCGTTGAAGGCACACATTTCGTTTTTTATGGGGAAAATCATTTTGAAAAAATATAAATTGGAAAGAAATCGAGTAGTGACACTTCAAATACAAAAAAAAAAATGTTTTATATTTTCAAAGCAATTGTTGTTGTCAATTATTTTGATTATTTTTCAAGCGTTTTGAGTTTGCACGTAGGGGTTGTTACGAAAAATGAGCATGTAACAATTGTGGTATTCTTCTCATTAGTGAATTGGGTTATGGGGAGCGCAACTCAAAGGTACCATAACACCTTCGGTACCGGTGTAGAAAGAGAAGGGAAATGGCTTACCATTTACCAAATATTTCGTCGGTCGCTGATGGACTATATTGTTAAGCATCGTGTCTTTGGTTATACTCGATCTTGGATGTATTCGATTGAATTGCAAAAAAAAGGCTTGCCTCATTGCGAACATTCTCATTTGGTTAGTCGAAAGAATGCAACCAGACCAAGTTGATGACATCGTATGTGCCGAGGTTCCAGATCCCGAAACCGATCCAGACCTGCATGATGTCATAATTACAAACATGATTCATGGGAAGGTTTGAAAATGAAAACCAATTTAACAGCTCAAAATTCGATCACATTTCGGTTACAAGTCATTCCCAAATACATTATACACACTGTTACTGTTACGGAAATATGTCTGAAATGTAGGAACAGCGCTTACACTATAACCATCAATTTCTACTTGAGTTCTGGACCCGATAGGTGGTGCTGAAAGATAGGATACCACACTATAGGTGGTACTTTGCAAAACATAAGCGGTATAGAAAAACGATTTGTGGCATCTCCCATTCAAAAATAAAATCTAGCGCTATTTCTAAAGCTACATAATTAAAATTATAATGGACATTGTCCAAATAAAGCGCTTTGCAAACCTAAGCGGATTCCGCTTATTCAAAACGACTTGCCATTGGTATTTAAGCGTCTACATAAAATAGCATGTGCATTGTGCATGCTCGAAATTATTACTTTCATTACATTAACAAATTTGGGCGGAACGAAGTTTACGGGATCAGCTAGTTATTTAATAAAAATACATTTTTAATGTATGTAGTAAAGTAATACGAATTCAGTTAGAATTTCAAATAAAATAATATAAAGTAAAATAATAAGAACTCAATTATTACAATACAAAGTCTGCAGATATAGCCTCATTGTATTCTAAAAAGCTTATTGAGCTCATTAGTTTCTCTTTGCATTTGTAGCATCTGAGGACTTGTTTTTTTCCTTTTCTTTAACTTTCCTTTGACTTTTTAGCTTCATTTTCTTTTTCGTAGTCTTTCATCTTTTCCCTTTTCGACTGCATAGATTTTTTCTTGTTTAGCTAGTTCTTCAGGCTCGTACCTATATATCCTTCCAAGCCTGTGAAGAAATTGCGCTTGGAGACCTGGAGGGCTGTGCAGTGCTACCGAAAGTACTACAATAGGAGTATTGTACTCTTTTTTCGTCTGCTGTACTCCCGTACTCCTCAAAGACAAATTGTACTCCTATTACTAACTTCGGATTTAACTATGTATTTTCACATGCCTTGACATTTCCCTATCCAGTAAATTGCAAGACTAATTTTACTTTCTGGATGTTTTATTAAGATTTTTTTATTGCATTGTTGATTTTGTTACATTCGTGTCGGTACAAACAGTTGCGGATCCTGTAAATTCATTAAGGATAGGTAGATGTTGAAACGGTGTTAAACAAACTGATTGTTGATTGCACTGACGAACACTCATTATGATATAAAAGTCTTATGGCGTGGTGTTTCGGCATCAGATTGGACAGACGCCACCAAAACAATATAGCCGCCATAGCCTGTCTAAAGCGACCTGTCCCAATTAAAAACTATTGACTAAAAATATATTACTTTTATTTTGTTCTGTACTCCCCAAAAAATGTATTATACTCCCCAACGAAATTATGAAGCGGCAGACCTGGTGTATACCACCAGTGACTCTCTTCTGTCTTTGATGGGGTCAATTGTGCACAACTGCGTAGTAGAGATTAGAACATTTATGAGAGCAACGTATTTTACATGGTAAAATTATCTTTTTTGAAAATATCATGTAAACTATTAACTTTTCGCAAAACAGTATTCAGCACATATATAGCTAAGAATATGATCTACAAAAAAGGAATTTATGTATTTTTTTGTGAATCAAGAAATAAACCGTTTTTTGGGCGAATGAAAATGTTTTTTTCACCAGATTACTACTTACTCGAAAACCAATCGATGTATTCCTTCCATTAGTATTTGTCGTTTAACTAGAGGTTATACCGGATGTTGTGTGTAAATTTTAGCCTCCTATGTCAATCGGTTCTTGAGATAGACCTGGTAACAAAATTGGCTTAGTGGGTTTGGACAGACAGACGGACAGACAGACAGACAGACAGACGGAGAGACATCCGAGCGAAACTAATAAGGTTCCGTTTTATCCCTTTGGGTACGGAACCTTAAAAATGTACCTACATACTTGCAGCGATTTAATTCATATTGCGAGCGACACTCGACAGATTATCAGAAAGTGACCTAAATAAAATTGTTATTAAACTTTGTTTGCAAAGCACATATCAACCGATACTGTATGTCCCCAGAAGTAAAACATGTAACATACACTTTGCCATTGTGCAGTTTCACTGCCCGATGCTGGTGTCGATGGAAGAGTAACAACAAATTAGAGTTGTAATCAAGTACCTTCTTCGAAAGTAATTTACATATTGTTGGTAGGTACCCGTTTAGATAGTAAAAAAAACCCTTCCAAAAATGGATCGGGGCGCGACCATGCCAAAGCAAATAGAAAAGGCTGTTTAACTTATATTAGTTGCATAATCACATCCGGTAAAAAATGTGCATAGAATGCAACTGCCAACCATTATTTACCACTTACCTTTATAAACGGTTATCTTATCGATGCAGTGGCAGAGTATTTATTGGAGTACACTGCACAAGTCACTGAGAATGCCATTCCAAGTTCGCTAGAAAAACTAAATCACAACAAGATCGAGTTGAGATGTGTACGTTCGTCTTTGAATGTGTCCATTTGTACGAATTGAAACATTTTTTTTAAGAAATGTGCTGTCATAAGAAGTGAATTTGACTTAAGTTGTGTAGTTAATTTAAATTTAACAGCACCAGGTACAAAGTTTTGAAAACACATTTTTTGCAGTTTTGTTGACGGCAGTTACTAAAGAAAATACGTTCACTGAACGCATAGCTACACAAGCTTGTGTGTTCTGTATGCACTGTTACACAATTCAATTCTACAGATCTTTACGAAATGTTACCACGTCATAGAACCAAAAAGTATTGTAAGGGTTTTCCAATAAGAGGTGTTATTTTGGTATGCAAAGAAAAATTTCATTTTTTGAGATAAATGATCGGATGTTTATTTCATAATGAAGAGGAAGGTATGCCGTTAACAATGAAAAACAACATCAGCCAAATGGCCACCACAAGCACGAATGCAGGACCATATCCTTTTCATGAAATTTTCCATAACCGAATCGCAAAGTGGCTGCCCTATGTCCTCGATAGCCTCACGAATTTTATCTTTGAGGTCTTGAATCGACGCTGGGATTTTGGCGTAGACCTTATCTTTCACGTGGCCCCAAAGGAAGAAGTCGCGAGGTGTTAATTCACAAGATCTCGGTGGCCAATTGTGATCACCTCTTCTAGAGATAACACGGCCCGGAAACTTTTCCCGTAAAAGATCAATGGTTTCGTTGCTTGTGTGGCACGTAGCGCCGTCTTGTTGAAAGTAAACCTTGTCCAGATCAATACCATCCAACTCCGACCATAAAAAAATCATTAATCATCTCTATAACGTTTGTGGAATGCCCAATTCCAAAGAAGGACAAGGAAAGGACAAACCTGGGTTTTCTTCAACACTTTGGGTTACAGCAACAATATTCTCAGTTGTTCTTGAGCGACGTTTTATCCTTCACATCACTAACTTGTCCCAACAACTCGAATTTTCCCACCAATTTCTGTATATTGCGGTCCGACAAGGTCCTTCACGACGATTCAAAAATTCTTTAGTTTTGCGAACTGTGACTGGAAGATTTTCACCATTTTTGTAGTGAATATTAATAATTTCAATGCGTTGTTGAAGCGTGTATTGTTCCATTTTTAGTAATGGCGTAGTTTCTACTTGTCAAATGTCAAAGAATAACAGCTTCAAAAGTGACAGCTACCGAAATAGCGGGTCATCCACAATAACACCTCTCATTGGAAAAACCCTTTAGTTATATCTAAAGATTTTTGAAGTCTGCCTATTGGCACGCCGTTTATTGTTTTATCGACGTGCTTGACTGTTCGTAGTTAACATTCTTCTTGAACATATATGGCACGCCCACTTTTTGGGCTGTTTTTGGAAACTTAACGGAAAGTTTAAAGATTTTTCTTAAGGCACTACGTGACAAACAGAAAGTTTTTACGTTCTGTAGTAAATTCTAGTTCAGTTTTGACTTCAACGAAAAAATGGAACCGATTTGTAAAATGTTTAGTGAAGACGATTTACTTGAAGCTAAATAATTGTCGAATTGCGGCGTATATTTTGTAATTTATACGTTGTCATCACAATACAAAATAGTACGATGCGAAACTAACAGCCAAATGACAGATACAGAAAAATCCAAACAAAAAAAAACCTCCCCCCACGATAAATTGACATTTCTGTTGCTGGCAGCAACCGAAACAATCAATATATATTGTTACGTTCTTTCGTCAAACAGAGATTTTTCTGTCGCTAAATTTTGTTGCTGAAGAAAAAAATTCTATCCCTAATTCTGTTTCTGTTGCCAACGCATGGGATTCTGTTCTTTGTCACTTGGTGCCTTTAGACCTTCAGGAACATTTTGTAGATGGACACGGAAGTTGTGTTGTTAGAATGCAGCAGGAACCCATTCGCCACTCCTATTTGGCACAGCCTTTTGACTTAAATGTTGGCGTTTGGCAAAAGCTGGCATTTAGAAATTTGTATAGTCCGCATATTGACACTGAATGTTATTTGTGTTCTTTAAAAAAAAATAACCAGACAATACCTTTCTTAAAACTTAGCTCAGTCTTGTTGTTTTTTCGATAAATTTACATTTTACCATTTTTTTTAAAGCTTGGTTTAAAATATATTGAAAATTTGACTCCAAAGCCTCAGCCACGCCTACTTTTTGGATTTTTTTACGAAAGCAAATATAGAATAGGTTCTTCTTAAACAAATTTCGATATGCCTCAGAGAGGTCTATTCCTTCAAAAAGAGTTCCCTCATAGCATTTTAGAAGTTCTTACACTCTACTTTCTCATTTAAGAATTTAAGGATGAGAGCTGGCTCCAGAGAGAGTATTTCCTCATCAGATAGTTGGTACTTGCCCAAGTATTTCAGCCTTTTGTGGGTCATTGAACCTACAAAAATCACTATTAAAATAAATAATATACATATGTATCAGTGCATTTTTTTTTTTATAAAAAATGCGTACAAGACGCAATCTTAAACAAATTCTTTTAGTGATTTACAATGGAAACACTTCTGACGGGCGTTACGGAATGAATAACTTCCGAGTGCTGTTCTACTAATCACATTTACTACCCACGTTAAATTTTACAAACTTTGTCCATACAAATTTATCTATTAATTGAAACTTACAAATAGTAATTTAAATTATTTAAAAATTTCCGAACATTTCGTTAATTTCGGACACTTTTTTCCCTAATTTGATTGAAGCAACATTTGTTCAACATTATCTGGGTTAAGGCGAAATATTTATCATTTCGATAAGAATCGTATTCTCCGATTACCCTAAAAGTGGTTAGCGATAACGATAATGTTTGTGTTTTTCCCGATCAGGTGAATACAAATTTTGTTTTGCTTTCGGAACTATTTAACCAGGATTCGGATGATAAGAGGTTATGCGTTGTTTGCTAAGTTTAAAGCTCATGACGGGGTTCTTTTACCCAATCGCTTTTATCACAGCGCGCAGCTTTCCAAGTATAGTATATGTATATGTATAAGAAATTAATAAAAATCGCAATACACTCTTTAAGGACATCAACAAATTTCAATAGTGTTTTAACCAAGCTTTAAGGAAATAATAATAATAATAATTTTTGGCGCAACTGGTCCGTAGGGACCCTAGCCTAGCTTCTCACAACCATTCGTTTTGTGTGAGATTTCATTTTTGGAACGAATGGAAGGGATCTGCAATTTTATGCCGATTCCAAACGGCTAATTGAGAAATGAGAAGCTCTTTCAAGACAGTTATACTCTCGGATGTTTGTCAGACGTTCGCGAGAGGTGGCGCAGTGAAAAAAACCCTGAGTTGGAATTTGGGTTTTTGCGGGATTCGAACCTGGACCCCTCGCTTAGAAGTCCAACACACTAACCACTAAGCCACTGCACTTTAAGGAAATGCTAGAATAAAATTTTTCATTAATAAATGCGGCCTGTTCTGTTCTGTCTTCTGACTAAAGCAAAAGCATTTCCTTGGCCACAAAAAGAGAAAAGTGCTAAAAATTATCACGTCCTAATGAAATTCAGGAGGCGCATTGTCTTGGTGGTCAGTGTGTTGGACTACTAAGCTAAGGGTCCCCGGCTCGATCCCCAGAATATACAATTTACATCCGAAGTTTTTTTTTCCACTGCGCCACCTCTCGCCAACGTCTGACAACCATCCGACAGTACAACTGCTTCTGAATTAGTCATTTGGACTCGGCATACAATTGTAGATCCCTCCCTTGAATGAAAAATTCAAACAATACGAATGGTTGTGAGAAGCTAGGCCTAGGGTACTTACAGACCTGCTTCTACTAGCTGACCCGGCGAACTCCGTTCCGCTACTTATTATTATTATAAGGGGGAAACTCCAGAGGGCGTTGTTAGCGTCAAAAGTGAATTTACTATTACAATACTCAACAAATTCCTTGGTGTAAGAATTAGAAAAGCTGTCAGTCAAATGACAATTAACACATGATTTGAAATATCTCGTCGCATTTGCCATACGCGTGAATATTCTCTTCTCGTCTTACTATAAAAGTAAAGGAACAGTCCTAACATCTTCGCCCTCGAATGTTACATTTAAAATCGTTGCTTGAATGACATTTAGTTTGAAATTCTTCACAATCAAACGCTGTCCGTTAAAAATTATGACTGAGCCCACTTTCAATTTTAAATTGTGTGACCAATTACCCAAATCCAATTGTACCGAAACGAAATCAAATGCAGTTTGTTAACCTCGCTCTTCACAATGCAAATTCGCTAGATACCTGACCACACCCAATAACAAATACGTCAAATTCGATTAGAATAAGGAAACGAAAAGGACACCTGTCATATTGCACAATGCCAAGTGGATTCATGACTCCAACTGGCGGTCTTACGAATCATCAACAAATGTCAAAGAAAAAGAAGCGTCATCTGTTTTCGAACAAATGAAGAAACTAAAAGCAGCATGTGCTGTTCTGGTGATTCCGATTGCGTTGTTGTCTATCTCTGATACTCATTTTCACGAACAGTCATCCTCGCCATACGTCTCGAATTTCGAAAGCGGCGTTAATGGTTTGACATTTTTACTGGTCGCACTTTAAAGCACCGAAATCAAGCAATAAAAGTCTAACACCTCGTTTTTATATTCAGTTTATTTTTTTAAAAGTGCTTTTCCACATACAAACTTTCATCCTCTTGTACTAGTTCATCACCTTCAAGTTTTGTTTTCGCGACATAAAGCCTGTGTCCTTCCTTGGATCAAAACGAATCCATCAAGCCCCTGATGCTAGACTTTAGAAGCAGGTTATCCCACGGCTATACCCAAAAAATCCCTTTTACCCCTCGGCGAAATTTCAAAAATCCCACATTTATCCCACGAAGTATTAAATTTTAAAAAAAACATGTATTTCATTAAATTTAGTCTTTTTTTCACATGTTATTAACAAATACAAGTTACAATAGGTGTGTTTTATTTAAACTTTGACCTCAGCAAACCAAAGTAAAGTAGGATTTTCAGCACGCAATTACAATAACTATAGCGAGTCTCGAGGTGTCAAGTATAGCGTAGTTGTTTTAATTGAGTTCTGAAAAACGTACTAACTTAAAATAAATATCTTAAGAATTATTTGAATTATTGGTATGCAAAAAACTTTATCTCGGTTGGACAAATGTTTGAACCGCAAACTGTGTTGCACGATCTCGGTTTTGCCGCAGAAGAAAATGAATGCATTCAAATATTTTGAATGACTTTTTTAAAGAATAAAAGTATTTATTTCGATCGTAGGTTGACTAATTCTTTTATTCTTATTGAAACTAGCATTTTATGAACAAAAATTGGCCAAAAAGTAAAATCCTTTTTTTTTGTACTATGAGGTTTCAAAAATCCCTTTGGCCCTTTTAGCTTAAGTGAGAAAATCCCACAAAAAAGGGATAAATCCCTCGATCTGGTATCACTGCATCAAGCCCAACATCGAGAAAATTGAATTATCCGTTCACAACTTATGCGCGCACACACGGACTTTATTCTCTTTTATATATAGAAGATTTATTTATTTATTTTTTAATATTATTGGCGCAAAATTATAGTCGGATAAAGACCACTTTATGATTACTTTAGTCTGTGACAATGTCCGTATTAGTATTTGTCTAATTATAGTCGACAAAATACCCACATTATAGTAATAACCTGCTATTCAATTTAAAACCACTAAAAGTGGGGATATCCCGAAAATGATTGTTTTATGTTCTCCTTTTGTTTTTAATTCTTTTGTGTCAGTCGCGCAAATGTTTATCACTAGAAGAAAAATTTAAACTTATCAAAGAAATTGAAAGTGGACTAAAAAAAAAGATGAAGCTAAGAAATTTGGTATCCCAGTGAGTGCGGTTTCCAAAATCTTAAAAAATAAAGAATCAATAATCACGTCAATTGAATCGGGAACTTTTTCTGGATGCAACAAAAGAGCGAAAATACCAATGTTTCAAAATGTTGACAAGGCTGTCCTGGATTGGTTTAAAATAAATATACAAGTATACACAATTGCAGTTTAATTTAACAACCATAAAAGAATATAATTTCTGAAAGTCGAAGTCTCTATAAGTCGAACTTTTACCTTGGATAGTGGTGATTCGAGTTAGGGATGTTTGACTGTATATTTGAAGATTTTGAGCTTTTAAGAAAAAAAAAATAAAACCCAAGCATATCCTTTTGAAGATTTTGATGAGGAAGTGTTTTACTCGCTACAGATTCAATAAAAAAAACTGTTCATACCAATCCTGCATTTAAATTTTTTTTTTTCTGTTATTTTTTATTGCTTTTGCTGTCATTTCATTAAAACTTGCTTAAAAAAAATTCCCCAAACTGTGCTTAGTTTCTCAAACTGTACATTTTTGGGTCTGTTTGACAAAAATTTGCGTCGCGCCCGCTCTAAGTTTGGTAGTTACTATTTGTAGGCAAAAAAAAAATATAAATAATTATTCAGTTGAAAGACAAAGAACAAAAAATGTCAAATATCTGCAATTGTATGATGTAAATTGGGCGACAACGTACCCTTTTGTTATTTCATGAAGTAAGAATATATCTATCTATCTATCTATAAACCCTATCTCTTCTATGCTACAAAATAATTTTATTTTGCGTTCGTACTATGCCATAACATTTGGAAAATATCACAATCCTCGGTTGGTTACCAAAATTGATCTCCTTCCACTAACCATCTTCACAAACCAATGTGTGCGATGTCTTCCTCGTCTATATTGTTACAGAATCTACACAGGTATGTGTGCGAAAGTCCCACAGTCTTTTGGCATGCTTCTCGAGAACACAGTGCCCAGGCAGGAATCCTGTCGCTTTTCTCAGGTTTGTCCGGCTAAGTTTGAGGGCTTCCTTCGTATGCGCTTGTGGTATATTTCCGGCCACAAAGCCTTGGATACTCGATGAACGGTTGTGTTCCACGGGCAGGTAGTCTTATTTAATGAGTATCAGTTAAGATGTGACAGCTGTAATACACGACAAATGTAAATTGCCCTATCACATTTATATAAGAACTATATTTATGCGCACTTTACGTTAAATCGCCAAATAAATCTCCAATAAAAACCCACTCAGCTCCACTGGTACAATATATACCCATTCCGTATAAAGGTGCCTATGTACTTTTGGCTATTAAATCAACTCTGGGCTAAATATGGGCCGCCCGCTAATGACAAAGGTGTCGCAGACATGCTACGCAAACCACCGTCTTTGTCCAAGTATAAATTAGGTTAATGAACATCTTTCTCAGTCTGTTTACTTGAAGCACAACTGTAAACCGTGTACGAGTGCGAGTGCGAGTACAAGTACTCCTTCCGACAGTGTGACTCTATTCCCCAAACGTATTCGAATTAAACCCCAACATGAACTGAACTGAAAGTATCTACCCAGCGTTTGTATCGTTGCACGTCATCACTGTGACGAAACCAACCTTTAAACTCGAACACTTTTCGTTCCAATAAACTTATTCCAACAAGAAAAATGTGTATTATTTTTTTTTTTTCTCTGTTCCTATGTTGGCTATGGCTCTCCCCGAAGAGAACAACAGAGAATGAAATGACTGCCGAGCTATTAAATTTACTTGCGAATGGGGGAAAAGTCGATTCCATTGCTTTGGATACGTTTTACCGCAGCGTACTGCGCATCGCCACTTCGAATCGAATCGCTCTCAATATTATGCCCGCTGAACGTTCTATCCCAGAGAGCGAAAATTCATTTCGCGTGTGGTACTGCACCAACCGAAACGATGATGACGATAAAAAGTAAAGAAAAGTTCGGCTGTCATCGAGTGATATCGGTTGAAAAGAACGCGAAATTTTCTTCATCTACTTGAATATTGTCGTTTAAAGAAAAATAATGTCCTAGTTGATATGTGCACGCATTCATGGTGTCCGCATGGAAAATTGAAAAAAAAAAAAAACCGTAGGAAATTCAGGTCGTCAACCCCCCCACTGGGCGCAGTGTGCAGTCAAAAGTGATTGTCTTTCGGTGCAAAAGTCCCAAATAAAATAAAAAAAAAAATGAGTATTCGTTTCGCAAGTGACAGAATTTTCAATTTTCATATTTTCCTCGGTACTGAATTTCAAAAAATCGAGTGTTCTTCTTCATAAATTGGAAAAAATATAAAAAATCGACGACATAAAAGAGTTTCCCCCAGCCGCAAACGCCAACGAAAAGGTACCCAGAAGACCGTGCTTGTGAGTGGTTGCAAAATCATTCAGTTTTCGACAAGTGACAAGTTGTTGGTGAAAAGTTTTCAGCGTTACTTTCAAAAAATGAAAGGGCAATTTTGGTTAATTTTGAAAAACTCGCCTTATTTCGTGTAAGAAAATTCACTTTACATGGTCGAATTTTCCCGCTTCGGCGCAGAAGTTAAAATCGTTATTGTTGGCACAGTTGGTAGAAGTTTTTTTTTTCTTTTTTTTTCTTATCAATTTCTCTGTCATTCTATGTGTTTTGCTGCATTGAATTGTGGAAGGTGTTTTATGTGAAAAAAAATAATGTCGCAAACTTGTGACCACGAAATAAATTGATTAAATAAAGTGTGTAGCGGGTTGTTGTAACAGAAGCCGGAAGAAGAATTTTCGCATTTGGCTAGTAGGTCTCAGCCCCACCCCAATTTGCCAAGGGTTGCCAAGATTACGAAAGTGTAGTTTTGTGTGCCAATTCGTAATTTAGGTTATTTCGATGTTCGAGTAAAGTGTTTCCAAGACGCAGAGTTGGCCGTGCAAAGTTTTCTGATCTTTCAAACGTTTCAAAACCACAACCACAACCGCATGAGATATGGATTTTTGTTTTTTGTTAAAGCGTCTTTGATGTGTTTGCGTTTACAGTCGCATATGTGAATGAAAAGTTTCTGTTTGAAGTGGAAAGTATTTTGCAACTTTTTTTCCGGAAAATACCCTACTTAGGGAAGTTGGTTTTGTGTTTATGACTGGAGGCATTTCGTTTTTATGACCTAATTTGAATTAAGGTCAGGCACAGTAGATCATGGCACAGTTACAAATGTATTTTATCGAAAAATCTAGATTCTTATATTGAGCAGGTTCCCGTGTGGATGTCATCCCAACCAGCCTCCATTAGGAAAACGGTGAAGAACTTTTTTTGGTTTCGGATACCATAACGAACATGATTAATTGAATATAATTCAGGCCACCAGTTAAAAGGCGCACTTTAAAGGTTGCCATCTTTTCCATGCTATTTTAAACATAATTATACCAGTTTTAAACTCTTTATCTGGAACGGGAACTCCTACAACAGAGTACCTACTCACCGCTTGTCGACTACGTATTTCATTTTTATTGCATTTTGAGTGCCTATGACTACTGTTAAAAGTGCTATGGCGCTTTGACACTGGGTATGCAGTTACGTGGGAGTGCCTTAAAATTTCATAAACTGTTCTCTCCCCCAGTGACATTGACGTATCCCAGGGGATTTTTTTTTAAGAGAAAGCAACTCTGGATGGAATAATAAGCAAGGTCCGTATAGGACTATAGTCTTGATTATGTCGTTTAAACTTTTTTTTTATTTTTCTGTCATAGGTACGGGCTTTAGGGCCGGTCTGTTCAAAGCTGGTTAAATCCTTGGTTGGGTTACCGTAGATTTAGGTTCACCAATGATTCTAAATCCGTGATAACCAATCAGTGTTTGTTGAGCGTTTTTTCACTTCGGTCACCAAACCATAGCTTTCCAACAAATCGTTACATTTTTCCAATATATTTGTCAGTTCAGTGATTGACGGAATCCTTGGTTATTTTTTTTTATGTTTTCGGGTCCTTGTGTTTTTAATAAATAATTTGTTTAGGTAGATCTTTTATGAATGTATTAAGTTTTAGTTATTTTATGTGGTTTTCGATTGGGCTTCTTCATAATTATTTGCTCTCAGTTTTCAGATTTCGTGTACCTATCGAACATTAAAACCTGATGAAAATGTCACTTGCTCTTTTGTGTGTTGATATTCGTGCGAATATGTGTAGTCTTCGACACTTTTCTAAGCGATTTCCATTCACTGGCTATATTTTGTATTAAAACATTCGAATTTTCCGTCCCGATAGATTTCTAAACTTAAACAAATTCCATCAGTTGTCAAATTCAAATGCACTTGGATTGGTAAATCTAAAGTAAGTCTGACACTTTTTGAAAACTGAAATCTGAAAAAAGATTGCTTTTTTTACCGAACGAACATAAAAAATTGCTCTGAGAGCGCCTAATCGAATACCACGTTACTAAACACAAAAAAGAATGTCAAAATTATTTTTTGTATGACAAAAAAGCTATTTTTTAAATCCAAAACCAATACCCAATAAATTTTGTTACAATATTTCCTCTAATGCATGTGCTTTGTTATCTCAATTTATGAGAGCTCTCATCGGCTTAAAATGATGAGAATAATCCTTATTCATCCATTTATTTGTTAGAAACCTACACCTACAATTGACTGGTTTGTAGTGTATTCTATATAATGTGTCCGTTGCAAACGTCAACAAATCCGATGTGAGGAATTTTATGGGTTTTCTCCATCTTTTGCATTACATATTCGTTCACTCGTATCATTTGTATTTTTCTTTTTGTTTGCACAATATTGTACAGACATTTTTGTGTATAGCCTATACGTCAAAATGTACATCTACGTAGTCCCTAAAAAATCTTGAACAAACGAAATTACAGAAAATCAATGGTTAAATCTCATTAACCGGCCAAAATCGGCTGGTTATCGATTTCTCCGGTTTACTAACCAAACCACTGATTCTCTGGTTAATATTTTTCTGAACAAACACATTCGCTGGTTACCAGCTGGAATAACCTCTGATTAAAGATAACCAAGATTGAACAAACCGGGCCTTAGTAATATCTATTTTTTTGTCAATCGAAAACAACAACTCGCAACCAATTTAAGTTTGAATATTGTTTTTTTTTTCACAACTAAAATGGTCCATTTGACGAGCTGTAAAATTCTACCCACGTTCGAAAGGTGAATATAATTTTCGCATAGGTAGGTGAAAAAAACCCGAACAGCTTTGAGTGTACCTATTGTTTTCCTATGCGAAAATTTCAGGCGGATTTGCTCGTCTAAGAATTGTGTTATGCGGAATTTGAGAATTGAAGTCCTGGACGCGTGTGAATACAAATTCAGTGTAGGTGTTTCCCCAATTTCATTTTTTTTTGGAAAGAACTCGATTTAGTGCGAGTAAATCTTTGTTCAGACAATTGCCAAATCTGACAATATCCCACCAATGTACTGACAATAGTGAACTGCCTTACAACACTAAATTGTCAGGTCACACGGTTGCCAGGTTATGTCCCAAACTCTACCAATTTAATCGTCATATAATTTCTTTGGTAACAATTTGTCTTAACAACGTTGTCGGGTAGAAATGTGTCCGTCGGCAGTGAGTCGATAACAGCATAAACAACACATAACCTAGAAACCACAACATTTAATTTATTTAAATAGCTATTTGTTTAGCTTTGTAAACTAATGAAATGGATTGAAATGACCTATTCAGCAAAGTAGCCGCTAAGCTAAGCGGGCGCCACTGCGCATTCCGTATTCAAAGTCGTTATGCAAATACGGCCTTAAAATTAAAGCCATAATTTCCATCAACTACGAATTTAGACTGTTTTTCAATATAATTTTGACCGATTAATTGGGGGAGGTGGAATCAAGTTGCCATATGCGTGATTATTTTATTTGACCAGCTTGAAAGTAATACAAATTCCGCTCTAAATCAGTAGATATAATGGCTAAGTGGGAAACGTAAGTCTATGTTTTCCAAGAAGTAATTGAGATCGTCAAAGGTGGCTTACTCTATGCTACTAGCGTCCATTGGTCAGGTAAACAACTGACCATCAATTTCTACAGTCTTTAATACTTAGAGGGGACAATTCATTATGCGTATGCTTAACATCTCAACAAAGAACGCGTTTGTATGCCTCCAAAGGAAGTTCATTCGTGGATCTCGTATCAATATTTGTCACTTAAGACTTTACAGCAAATGCAACAGAATTTGTTTCCCCACTGGCCTGCTCATATTTCCGTTTGCGGTGGGATTTTCCAAGAGTTGCGTTCTTCCTATAAAACGCCAGAATAATTCTTTAGGAAAGTGAGCTGTCAAAGCGGCTAAACTGATGCAGGAGTATTTTTTTTTAAGTCAACTTACTTCTCACTTATTCATTATTCACTCGTAGTGACATCAAAATTATCCAGCTGTTGGAATTTATCTTCCATTTTAACACAATTCGCACATGGCTTGAGCCAACACGGCCTATTTTTATTTGCTTTTAAATTAAGCTCATTAATAAATTATTACAAAAAAAAACCGAACGCGAATGAAACTCGCCGAACAATATAGTCTGGCTGGCGGCAGCAATGCAAAAATAGCATAAAAAGAGAAAAACCGGGTACAGAGAATGCGTGCTTCTTTTCTCATTAAACTTATAGTGAGTGAGTGCGAGGGTGTACTCGTATTAATGCACAGAACATTAAACATACGATTCATCATGTTGTCCCTGCCGGCTAGTAACTATATGGTCCTCCCTTTCTCTCGACACCATCCATCCAAGTTCGCACCAATATTTATATTGGTAGTATGTTAGCTTTTTGGCAGAATTGCTGGTTTCTCTGCTTCCTAGTACAACGCTACAACGCTTCACCTTCCTCTGTTTGAATCGTGAAAAAAAAATAACTTGTTTCTCTCAACTTTTTTCATGACATCTTTTGGGGCTTATTGATAATTGGGTCAAGTATTTGGGTTGTCGTAGTCACGGCTCGGTCGACAGAGGCTGTCACTCGATGATGATGATGATGATGATATTTATCGCTTATTTTGCTGTGATTTCTGAGTGATTTCTCATTACTCAGCTATTGTATGCGCGCACACAGATGAGGGGGAGGATAGAGGCATCTGTGCACATGTTGTGATTAAAGCTTTTTGTATATTTTAAATGGGTGGAATGTTGCAATTGACTGCTCTGTTGTTCTAAACGCATTTTGGCACTGTTTTTGCATATTCGTCATTCGTGGTCAAGCAAGTGGGATTCTTGATAAGCCTACTTAACAATGTGGTGCAATGTTGAATATTGTGCTCTTGTGGTGATTATGGGTTCATACACTAGTCCGCATAAGTATATTGACGAAACCATTTTCTGGCTACTGAATGAATTAGTATCGTTAAATAACGGGGCGGAAATGATGCGCAAAAGAAAGAATCTATTTTTAGCTCTATGCATGCCCAATTTTGTACCGTTTACCTTTTGCATTCTCTTTCTGCTGATTAGAATTCATGGAGACAACAAATTTTTGCGCGGCATAAGTATTTTGACGGAACCTATTAGTAAATATGTTCGCACTTTTGAATGCCTACGTTAAAGCCAAACAACTTTTGTATTTAACTTTAATTGATCATAAACGCTTATAAAAAAACAGATATTGATTAGAAGGTGTTATAAACCATGGGTAAAAAGGCAGAGCTGAGTTTGGTTACCAGATCTTCGATGGTAGCAAAGTTTAACGCTGGAACGGCAGTAAAAGACATTGCAAAAGAGTTTAATGTGTCGCGTCAAAATGTGCACTATCAAATAAATATGTTTAAAAAACATAACGACATAAGTAACTTAACGAAATCAGCAGCTAAGCGCAAAACAATGCCCGCTCAAGACCGAGTCCTTCTACGGGAATTTAAGAAAAACATTTTTCTGAAGCCTCAATCTGCTGCAGATCAATGGAATTTGACGGCCAAGAACCCAATCACTGTCCGACGACGTTTGAAGAGAGGAGATTCTAAGACAATTAAAGCTAAGGGCGTGCCATATATATCGAAGGCAAACAAGCTTTAAAGACTGGCCTTCGCAAAGGAACATCTGCACAAGTCAAAGGAGTTTTGGAGAAGCCTTCTATGGACAGATGAAAGATTCTTTGAGTTATAACTATTTAAAAAACAAATTTTTTGTAAGATTGCCAAAGGTAGTTAGGCAAAAGAAACCGCCCGCTTGTCAAAAAGTGAGCCTGGCGGAGGCTCTGTCATGTTCTCGGGATGTGTGGCGTATATTGGACTGGATGACTTGGTTCCTATCACCGGCTCAATGAACCGAAACCAATATTTAATTATCCCAAATGATAATGCCTTTACTTCTGGAGATAGGCTTATAGGCGAATCATTTATCCTGCAACAGGATAACGCCCTGCGCCACAAAGCGCGAAAGATTTCTACATTTTTGAAAGATATTAACACTTTGGACTGGCCACCTCAAAGTCCGGATTTAAATACTATAGAAAACGTCTGGTCTGTTTTGAAACACAAAAGAACAGTTTCGTTAAATAAAACAAGGGAGGAGACAATTTATGGGATCACTTCTCTTTGGATTCTCCAACATTTAGTAGATTCGGTACCAAGACGCCTTCAAAAAGTTATTGAAGCCAAAGGAGGATATACATTTTACTATTTAGTTTCATTTCTTTACTTTTCTTAAGTTTAAACAATGAAAAAAATCTTGTTTTTTTTATTTTTAAGTTTGAATTAGTTATATATAAATAGGAAAAAATTAGGAACAATTCTTTACAAAGCCGTTTAAAAGTCAAACATTAAAATTCACTATTTTTATTTCGTCAAAATACTTATGCCGACTAGTGTAGTTGTATATTGATTTTGTAGAAATGGTTTAGTAGTTTAATCATGCCTAAATGAGAGGAAATGACACAAATTTTTCCCGAAATAATATTGGTTAGGGTACACTCGCCTTTTGAATTGTGCAAGTCTTTGGTCGCACTCAATGATATTATCTATTTGTATTTTTTTATACTTCTGTCTCGCCAAGGCGATAAAGAGGCACGTTGAGCTTAAAGATCTATTGTGCCGAAGATTGCCAGAAAATAAATTTAGGCTAGCAGAGTTTGCAATTCCCTAATGTAGCCAATAATGTTTTGAGCAGAGGACTTCTTCAGTTCTTTGGGACTTAGTAGTTCACTGAAGAAGAATTCCCTTTACTGGACAGAGCTGGTCATTCCCACATGCTGTGCTCAGCTCGTCTTCTTCGAAACATAGTCGGCGCTCCGTGGAGTTGACTATATGCATATCGCAAACCGTGATGACCTGTTCGGTAGTCTACAAGGTTTTTGATATAGTGCCTTTTGAGGTTTAGAATTTCCTTTTTGAATGCCAATATTGCCCTGGGCATGGGATTTTTTCCCACTGTTTGATACACATTTTGTGCTCCCAGCTTTCTATAGTGGAGTTAATTGCTGATTTGGTGACGGCGCAGAAAGGTTCTGGTCCTAAGGGGTTTCAGACCCTTTTCTAGCAAGTTCGTTAACTTTTTCGTTACCTTTAATACCCTCGTGTCGGGGGAACCCACCATATTTTGGGTTTGTTTCTTGAGCCAAGAGTTTGGAGGGCATTGAAGCAGTGCATGACTGATATTGAGACAATGGTTGGTGAGCTAAGGGCATTTTTAGCTGATTGACTGTCTGTGTGTGTATATATATTGCCCATTCCTTAAAAGCATCGAGTCGAGCTCTGCCTGAAATACACTGGGGCTTTTTCCCCTAGGTATTGATACATTACGGTTTGGCCCATGTATGCTAGCTCCCACACCCGAGTTCATTTTGGAACCACCCGTATACCACTTTAGGCCGTTTTGGCAGTTAGGTGGGTTATTGCAAAATTCTCTTTTAATTATCTCCGTGAAGATATTTTCTGTTTAAGCATACAGTTTTTGGGGAAGTCCCGAGATAAGGGTCATAAGCTCCGGAAGTTTATCTCTTGCCCTTGTGCAAGGCTTGCTGAGCTGCGTATAGCCACTTCTTTTATTTGTGTGTGGAGGGGTGTTAATCCTATTAAAGCTTCTATAGCAGGACAAGTTCGCATTGCGCCGGAAAGGCCCAGGCATGCGAGGCGTTTTAACTTGTTCAGCTTTGCAATGGTGTTCTTTTGGATAACTTTGTTCGACTATAAAGGGTTTTCCAATAAGAGGTGTTATTTTGGTATTCAAAGAAAAATGCCATTTTTTGAGATAAATGATCGTTTATTTCAAATAAAGAGTAAGGTATGCTGTTAAAATTGAAAAACAACATCAGCCAAGCACGCATACAGGACTAACTAACAACTAATATCCTTTTCATGAAATTTTCCATGACCAAATCACAAAGTGGCTGCCCTATGTACTCGATAGCCTCACGAATTTCAGCTTTGAGGTCTTCAATTGACGCTGGGCTGTTGGGGTAGACCCTATGTTTCATGTGGCCCCAAAGGAAGAAGTCGCAAGGTGTTAAAGCACAAGATCTCGGTGGCCAATTGCGATTACCTCTTCTAGAGATAACACGGTCCGGAAACTTTTCCCGTAAAAGATCAATGGTTTCGTAGCTTGTGTGGCACGTAGCGCCGTCTTGTTGATCAATACCATCCAACTCCGACCATAAAAAATCATTTACATCTATCGATAGCCCAATCCATTCACCGTAACTGTTAATCCAACCTCATTTTTGAAAAAGTAAGGTCCAATGACCCCGCCGGACCATAAACCGCACCAAACAGTCACACGTTGAGGATGGAGAGGCTTCTCAACAATAACTCTTGGGTTTTCCGAGCCCCAGATGCGACAATTTTGCTTGTTGACGTAGCCACCGAGATGGAAATGGGCCTCATCAGTCAAGATGATTTTTCGATGGAATTCCGGATCATTTTCATGCATTTCAAGGACCCAATCAGCAAAGACACGACGTTTTTGATGATCGGCCGGCTTCCATTTTTAGTAATGGCGTAGTTTCCACTTGTCAAATGTCAAAGAATAAAAGCTTCAAAAGTGACAGCTACCGAAATAGCGGGTCATTCACAATAACAGCTCTTATTGGAAAACTGTTTACTATAGAAGCATATGTTATAATCGGTCTGATCACGACTGTGTAGATCCAGTGTGTGATTTTCGGTGTAATCCCCCGGGTTATACCGTATATAGGACGACAGGCTCATAAAGCATTAGAAGCTTTGTTAATTTTACTCGTTACGTGGAAATTCCAGTTCAGTCGTTTATCGTTTATCTAGGATGACTCCAAGGTATTTGACCTCATCGGAATACTCAATAGGCGTTTTCCTTTTTTAGTTCAGAGCACAACCTGAACTGTTATACAAAAAGTTCGTGTTTCTTTTTTAGCTCAGACACTTCAGAGCTCGAATTTGTGTTTCTTTTTTCGCTCAGAGCGCGCTCTATGAGCTCAGAAAAAATTGACTGAGCAGCCTGAGCAAAAAGCTAATTACACTACACATGTACATGTGCACTTCCAGTCACATTTGAAGGGCAAAAAAACAGGAAAAACAAAACATCCTCTGAACGCTCTGAGCACGCATGGTTCAGAGCGCGCTCATAATGCTCGAACTCTGTCCAGTGCTCAGCTCTGAACTAAAAAAGAAAAACGCCTAATGAGTGTGTCATTGATTGAACAACGCTTCCAAATTCTGCAAATTTAATTTGAAAATCATGGTTGTGTTCAAAATACCGTATCAATAATCAAAACTGCTGGAGTGATGGTAATCCTCAAGTGTATGTCGAGACACCGTTACATCCACAAAATCTGACTGTGCTTTATGGGTTGGTGGAATAATTGGTTCTTACTACTTTAAAACCGATGCTGACCAGAACGGTACAGTCAATGGTGACCGCTATAGAGCAATGATTACTGACTTTTTCGATCATCAATTGAATAACCATGATGTGCAGGAGCTGTTGTTTCAACAAGACGGCGCAACATGTCACACAGCTCGTGCCGCAATTGATTTATTGATGGAAACGTTTGATAACCACATAACCGTGAATTGACCTCCACGATCGTGCGATTTAACGCCGCTAGACTATTTTCTGTGGGGATATGTGAAGTCGCCGATAAGTATGAAACGATTGACCACTTGGAGGAAAACATTCGCCGCGTTGTTGTCGATATACGGCCACAAATGTTGGAAAAAGTCATCGACACCCTCCAGATTAGACTACGGCCGAGCCAGCCGCGGTGGTCATATACCAGAAATCATATTTAAATTATAATGCCAGAAGATTATCTTTCTAATAAAGTAAATTTCACGTCAATTTAAAAAAATCTTCTTCGTTTTATTCCATTTCAAAGTTTTATAGGTACCTCTAAAACAAAAACACCCTTTATAAGTGAGATAGAAACAACTTTGTTTATTTATAGCTATTTCTAACTACACTACAAATTCATAATTACATTTTCTTAAACCATTTTTTGGAACTATTGAATTCTGACAGTCAGCACTTCAACTCGCGGTCAATTGTACAGCTTTATCACTTGCAGCTTGCACCACCTTTTGAATACAACAGAGAGGCAGACAGCCGTCATGCATTTTTCTTGTTGCTTACAAAATTTCTGTCCGTCTCTCGAGTTTTTTATTATTTCTATCGAACAAATATAAATTTATAAATATAGAGAGCGAGCAACCAGAACCAACGACTATGCCATCGAACAAATTTAAATATCAGAACGATCACATTCAAATGAAGATATCATCACTTTCAAAACTAAAACAACTATTAATCCTATTGCTAATGTTTTAAATTTCTTTTTCAGACTCGCCACGTAATCTACTCTTCCCGTATGGACTCCATTCTAATGAGAACATTGATAACAAGCTCCAAAACGATTTAACATAAAAGTTAAATGAACTCTATTGCCCAATCAAAATATCAAATTGAGTGAAGCAAAAGCAACCACCACAAAACTACACTCACTTTCCTAACGTGTTTCTCCAGAAGTCATTGTGTTCTTTGTGATTCTTCGCACGTGGGGTTGTACAACAACAATAACTCTGTGTTAATATAAAAAAAGAAAAATATTTCCAAACAAAAATCAACCATCAAAGAAAACAAACCATTAAATTATTTATTTACCTTTGTTTTTCTAAGTTTTGTTTTGTTAAATATTTTATATATTGATTTTTGTATTAAAAAAAAAAAAGTATTTCAAGTGAAAAAGTTATCAAACAAAAACACAATGTTAAACTAAGTGCGTAAAAAATTCAATTAATTTTTTTTTAATTTCATTTTGTGTACTAAATTGTGTATAGTGTTAAATTAAAAAAAAAAGAAAAAACAGTTCTTTCAAAACATTGTGCATCATTAAGAGAGAAAGTTGGTCCGGGGGACCACCATCATCAGCAATCTTATCCAGTTAACAGACAGGACATCCAAAACCATCGTAGTCAGCGTTACCGCCGCCGTCGTCGTCGTCGTCGTAGCCAACGTACGCGTGGAGAAGCAGTGTCACACTCACTGCAAACGCTTTCCAAGAGGATTTTTGGTCTTGCAAAGTTAGAATAACGGCAGCATACACGATTTCATCCACCAGTGGCAGTAGTAGTAAAAAGAACGCCGAAGACGACGACGATATGAGTGGGCGTCCAAGGACAACCTCATTCGCTGAGGGCAATAAAAATCCACCCAACTTAGTTCTGGGTGGTATGAAAATAAGCAGTAAGTACACAGTCCTTATTACCTACATATAAGTATATGATATGACATTTCGTACAGATTATTATTATTATTTTTTTTCAAGTAGGTACAAGGAAATTATGGTCATAGAGCGAACGATGTCTGTAGACCTTTTGTGAGTCTGATTAGAGGTTGGAACGTTGTTGGAACGTTGTATTATTTAGATTGTGCGGCTTTGAACATGTGGTTAGCAATGGTACGAGGAATGTTCACAAAAGCCCAAAGGGGGTTGTGCTTTTTGGTATTTGACTTAATTTGTAAAAAGAGAACCAATTTATGTTATCCAAACTTTTTTTGTCCCCCGCAACAACTCATCGAGTGCGTTTATTGAATGTTTGTGTAAGTTATATTCTATCGTATATCTGCGCTCGTTATCGTCTTAGAAACTTGTGCGGGGCAACATAACGATAATGAAATGACTGATAAAACTTTCTTTGCTAGACCGAGAACCGCATTCAGGTACGGGAAGTTATAATACATTCATGGAGCGTTACTTTTAAGACGACCGTCTATAGAGCTGAACTTAGTGCCTTAGATGACAATGATAACAAAAACTGTGAAGCACCTTGAATATAGCCCATTCTGGTAGTAAAAGAGAAGGAAGCGATCGCTTCAACGGTCGGTTTTATACACCACTCCACGTGTAAGATTAGCGTGCTCTGTTTGTTAGTTAATTAAGAGACTAGCTGATGTGTCTGCTTTCCAATAACCTTATTTTTATAAGGCTATAAACCTTTTTTAGATGTCTTTATATCCTTTTCTTCTCTGACTAAATGAGACTTTAGCAGCTTTTCACGGCTCAACTCCTTGTTTGCAGTCTTGCGAGATAAACCTTTTGCTTGGCAGCATTCGAAGTTCCTTGTTGCTGGACTTCTCGTAAAAATATGACTTCCGGGCACCTTAAGTTTAGGTTAAGCATTGAGCATGGTTGAAGCTTGCAATACCGGTCTAGGGAATTATCGAACTATTACTAGAAAGTGATCCCAGTCGATGTTGATGTGGGTAGAAAGAGGATGCCTCCCGTTGATGACAATGTGATCAATCTGGTTCTTTGTGTTTCAAGCTGAAATTTTTGTCTATTATGACGGATGTGGTGCCGTGTATATTATTCATACCGATGGCATGGTTAAGGATGTAATCATTTGTCTCAGCATTTAAAATGCCGCACGCACACTGAGTCTTTCCTGTCCAAGAGCTTGTGAAAGCATATATTGGATCTGTCGTTGTTAGCCCCCTTCAAGGAGTGTTTCGCATTTGAATCCGTTGTTGTGGAAACCAGTTTTGATACAGATAGATATCTAAAGATCATAACAATCTCCATAGTAGAAGTCAACGTTTTTCATACTCATGTTGTCTAGCCTAATTACTTTCTTCAAATACAAAAATTAAAGCTTTGACCGGCAATTTATCTGTTGCTCGGCAGAACCTGACTTATAAGCTTTCCCATCATTCAACTGTAAAATAAACATTGTCTGATGATGTAGTTTCCTCATTAGAATAGGCTCAAGGGGGTTAACGAGACGCCGACTATAGCACGTCCATTTATTTTGTCTAAGACGAATAGAAGACGATCAGCTCAACAGCAGCCATGATCTTCCAAATATATTTATACATACTTTCAAAAGTAAAGAATACAAACTCGTCCGAATTGTTACAAGTGTTCCGAAAGTCAGTTAACTAAGCTTGTGCTCATTCAAGTGTTCAGCTCTTTTACACTTGGTTGCGTGAAGATTCTTATAACCTGTGTATCACATCAAGAGCACGTTTTATTCACCGTGCAATTGTAATTTTGAAAACTAATTTCGAAGTAGCAACTGCTACTTAAACTTTTAAGTGTGGCCAATTTCGACACATTCTTGCTTCGAAAGAAAAGAAACCGACATCACTATTGTGTCAATGAAGAATCCCATAGACGCATGACAGTTGGATTTGGGTGACCTTCTTGCAACACAAGTGGAATCATCAATCTTTTGTGCAAAAATTTCTTTCATACCGTAATCAGGCGATTTAGTGACGTCGCTTTATTCCCCGATCTTTACTTTTGTGACATTCTGTCCTTTATTGGTAGGGCGTACCGTTAACGATCAAGCTAGCCACAGTTGAAGCAGTCATTCGATAGAAATTGAATTCTTTGCTTAAAGGGAAGGTTTATAGATATCTAAATAAAAAGTAAATAGTTCACATGGGACGAGTGATATCGTCGTAAGAATTGAGAAACTTTTTCATCAGGACGGTTATTATTAAAAAAATCGAGGGTGTAATTTGTGTTCTTCCAGGAGTTGAACCAAAATCTCAGCGCTCAGTAGTAAATTTGTTCCAGATACTATCCGAGGAACCCGGTGTCCTGGAATACATCAAGAATTCAGATGGCTCATGGACCGAATCTAGTCATGAATCAGTTATCACTTCCCTGGTTGCACAGATCCCGGAATTTATGATACGCCCACAGTAGAACTCGTTTCGGGCTTCCCATCTGGGATAGAAATATAGAGATTATCGATGAAGACAAAACAGCATTTGCAGTCAACACTTTCCAACCCTATAAATCGCCAGGACCGGATGGTGTCACTCCAGCCATGCTACAGAGTTCTCTAGACCACATTAGGTATGCTCTACCCAGTACACATCTTCAGAAGCTGTCCACACACGTCATATATACAAAAACTCTGGAAGAGGTCTTTATCCTCAAAGCGGGGAAACCTAGCCATGTCACTGCCAAAGACAACAGACCGATCAGTCTCTCGTCGTTTCTACTAAAAACACTGGAGAGGCTCATCGACCTACATGTTAGAAGCTCGTTAAAATTTCGAAATGTATGCCAAGCGCGTACCTAAAAGATATATCAGTATAGATTGCACAACACAAAAAGATAACTCACTCCGTCACAAACAGTTCACAATGGCAGCCTTCCTCGACATTGAGGGAGCCTTCATCAATGCCAAAACAGAAGCAATAAAATCCGCCCAAGACCAACCAGGTGAAGTTGGTGATTAATATGCTTGAGGATCATCAACTCAGACATGGGACCCAGCTCTGTAAGAATTAAGAGGAACGTCACAAGGGGGCGTAATCTCTCCCCTACTATTGATCCTCCATCGTCGACAAAATCCCTAAAATATTCGAAGGGAGATGAATAAAAATAATGGCCTATGCGGACGATGTAGTCATTCTGATCTCAGGTGAATTCCTATCTATCATCAGTGAGCCTATGGACTCAACTTTGAACGAATTTTCCACATGAGCAGATGAAAATGGCCTTTGAATAAACCCCCCTCAAAACCGAGCTTGTTCTGTTCACCAGAAAACGAAAACTTACCAGATCTCAAACTGCCAAAGTTAAATGGAGTCACCCCCAATTTAACATCGGAAGCAAGATATCTCGGCATCATCCTAGACTCTTAAGTTATCCTGGAAAAGGAACACAGAAGAAAGGATGAAAAAGGAGAGGAATGGGAGACGAACAAAATATTAAACGACCATGAAATTGCTATTTACACCGACTGCTCCAAGATGGAGATAGGTACGGGGGAAGGTATCTATTCCGAAAAAATGCAAATAAAAAGAGTCCTGGAGACAACCCAACTCTCGCAGCGTTTTTCAAACAGAGATACTAGCCATAGATAAGGCAGATGGACACGTTATAGCAACATTCCAACTTCGAACATAACTATTTTCGGAGACAGTCAAACCGCTCTTAAATCGTTTAAAGCCAACACAGTAAAATCAAAGGTTGTAATGAACTGTCTAAGCTCATTAAGCAAAATTAATAACCCACAACATCAAGCTCTGCTGGGTTCCCGGACATAGCAATATTAAAGGGGAAAAAAGGCAGAAAAACAAGATTGGGGTCAGCGATGAACGCAAACGAGGCAGACTACTCAATACGCCTCCAATTGGCGTACTGTATGGCATTGTAAACGAAACATTCATAAAAGAGACCAACAACACCTGGTCCTCAAAAACAAAAACTGCAAAACTGCACGAGCCCTATGGCCACAACTGAATGAAAAAAAAAAAAAAATTCATATCTCTAGACAAGAACTCAATTCGCATGCATACAGGTATAATCACTGGTAACTGCGCAACCAAATCCATGCTCCGGAAATGGTATCGAGAAACCAACGATCTATGCAGAAGCTGTGAAAACGATAAAGAAACGGAGACGATCGAACATTTCCTGTGCCAATGTCCCGCTCTTCAGGAACGACGACTCCGAACCCTGGGGTACAGGTTCTTCGATAATCTCTCGGAACAGGCTGAAGCAGTAATGACGGATCTCCAAGACCACCAACTGCTTTAAACAGTCAGATCGATGAAGAGTCCACCAGATTGTTTTTGGGGTTTATTGGATGTTGTGGCCACACACCCTTCCCTGACCTATGCCACACCCTCTTTTACCTTAAACTGACATCATTTAGTTGAAATTACTACTTAGTAGCTGCCCATAATGCATTGAAATCTACCAAATACCCAATTACTTTGTGCTCTTTCTATGGAAAGCATGCCACAAAAGAAAACCTACACAGAAATATGTGTATAACCATAAATGCCCCACGAAATATGCAGACAAATGAGGCCAGTTGAAAAGGACGATATTCGAAATGTATACTTAGGCACGTAAGTGTACAGGAGTTATGGCTATTCCCCTTCCGCCGTGCCACCTTTATACCTACTGTGTCACAAATTAGCCATATAACAAAAACCAAACGCCTTCAACATCTGTTTCTGTACACTCCATGTACTGTGCTTTGCCCCTGATTGTTTCCCTGAAAAGAGTTCTTTATCTTCGCTTGGCTTTGAATGGAAACTTTGTCACCGATTCGGCTTTATTCATTAGATAAAGGTTTTGGCATTCACTCTATTTTTTCTTCTTCTTTAATGTATTGTTTCGCCTGAATATAACGTAACGTCGAGGTATACTCCTTTCTGCAGGTGATTGTCAAACAATATTGCAGGTTGTCAGTGTCACTAGCAAAGTGTCTTGTGTGGCACGTGTTTTGTCGTTTTTGTGGTATCGAAAAGAAAAAAAGAAGTTCTCACTAAAGCAATGTGTTTCTTTAACAAACAAGTGTGTGGGTGGTGTAAGTAAAGTTGGCAGCACTATTTTAACTGGCGGCCATTTTGTCAGCTGTCTAGTGATTTCTTTTTAGTTTAATTTGGCATTTCAACATGATTCAACATGCAAATTTATTTTGAAAATCATGGTTCTGTTCGAAATATGTATCGCACGTCAATTTTCATAAGCGAATTTTGTTTAACGATGAAGCTCACTTTTGGTTAAATGGATACGCCAATAAACAAAATGCCGTATTTGGAGTGATAATAATCCTCAAGTGTATGTTGAGAGACCGTTACATCCACAAAAACTGACTGTTTGGTGCGCTTTATGGATTTGTGGAATAATTGGTCGTACTTCTTTAAAAACGATACTGTCAATGGTGACCGCTATAGAGCCATGGTTACTGACTTTTTCTTTTATCAATTGAACGACCAAGATGTGCAGGAGCTGTGGCTTCAACAAGATGGCGCAACATGTCACACAGCTCGTGCCACAATTGATTTATTGAAGGAAACGTTTGGTAACCGCATAATATCACGTTGCCGATCCAGCCAATTGGCCTCTAGTGTGTTTTTACCTCTTGCAGTTCACACGCTCAACCAATCTTTACAAATGAAGTGTCAAAAAAAGATGTCTTCTGGGTGCTAATCTTTGCATTTTTACTTTTTTTTTAAATATTTAAAATTAAAAAAGTTCAATTTTACTACATTAAATTTGAACTACGCAGTTGTGGTGTACAAACTATGATTCCGGGAAATACTTTTCTTTCGTTATTCATGCCCGTGCAAACTACAAACGACTTCACGAAAGAGAGTCGACGGCCGAAGAGAGTCAAAATTAGTGAAAACATAATGCTCTTATGACTCTTAAAACACATTCACAGATAGGAAATCTAAGAAAGAATTTTATTTTCAAAATTTGCGGCTCGATTGGGTTGGTGCGATGACGGTCTATCCGTTACGTGGCGCTATTGTCGATCGCCGGAACCACTCAACCGATTTCAATGAAATTTTGTGGATATCCATCCAATTGGTTTCAGTTTTAAAGATAGGATAGTTTTGGACCCGATAGTTCCAAATGAAAGGCACGGAAAAACCGGGTGGGTACCCCTATAAATAAAAGAGACGGACGTCTGTGTGTGCAGGTGTGCACTCATAACTCGAGAATGGATCGTTCGATTTTTACGATTTTATGGTTGGTGGATTCGTATTCTATATGCTACTTTTTGTCGTGAATAAAAACTTTTAAGGGGATGAGATTGGGTAGACTGGATAGAAAAACGGGTAGTGCTACTTCCAATACAACAAAACTTAGTTCAAATGTTGAATTTCTAAATTCTTTGGATGTTCCTACACAATTTGAAATCGAAAGTTTGATTTGATTGTGAAGAATATCAAATCAAATGTCATGGAAGCGAAGATTTTGACTTAACAATTCGATGCTTTGCCAATGGTTTTCAAGCGCCTTCAATTTCCCACGCGCATTGCTTTTACTATGAAAAATAATAAGTGGACGTGGATAGTTGGCTGACACGTCAATCATTGCGGTTGGATCTAAACGCATCGACAATGCTATACTTCAGTTATTTCTATTGTATTTGATATAACTTTTTAATACAGAATTTTAATTTACCGAATAACATAATGCAGCATGTGCATTGTTCATTCTCGGAATTATTATTTTCATTACATTAACGAATTTGGGGAGAACGAAGTTCGCCGGGTCAGCTAGTATATTACAATTTCGAAAAAAAGTAAATTTCATGTCAATTTAAAAAAGTCGTCTATATTATCTACCTCTTAAAAAAAAAACAATCCTTTACCTACGATTTCAACCAAAATTGATATTTAAGCATAGTTAGGTGAGGTTACCATGACTGCATACCCAGTTTTTAAATTCTAATAACGGTACTTTTTAAATTTCGACATATCTCGAAAACAGTCCATACGATTGTAACAAAACTTAATTTCTAAAGTAATATGGTCAATTATAACTTCATAGAAAACTCAGTTTTTCTCTATATAATCTATGGATTTTTTCAAATAATATAGTAACTTTTTTAAAAATGTAGATTTTTAGTTTACCGGAAAACGGCAGTAACGGTTTTGACCAAAATGCAAACTTAGAGTCAGATTGATGTTCTCAAAATGATTATGTCCTTAATTTTCAATTCGAAGCACCGAAAACGCAAATTTTAAAAACTGATCATATCTCGAAAACCCCATCTTCGATTTCGAAAAAAAAAACTTTAAAAACGAAGTAATGCTTAAATCCCGAACAATGACTTATAATAGGTTTTCGCTAAATAGTTAAGCAATAGTATTTTTCAAACTAAACATTGAAATATTTGTAACTGTTTTGTCTGCCAAATTTTACAAAAACCGCTCTAACGATTTTGATCAAAATACATATTTATGATAATAAAATAACACTTATTAAGATCACACACTTTGTTTTTCTCAAAAAAAATCTAATAAACAAATTTGTAATTATTTCTCAAAAATTACTACCCAAAAGCCGATCTGTGTTCATACATCCTTTTCAAACTCAATCACTTCCATTAAAACTGCAATAACAGCGACGAAAAACTTGTTTTCTGCAAATATTACTCACTTCTTCTTTTCAACTCGAATTTGCACCTTAAAATAATTCCAGCCACTTGGTGCTTTACTTAATCAGAAAGTCATACTTATTCTTAAATCTTTACATCTATGTAAAGATATCGGTCTAATACGAACCCTACTTCCAATCATAGACAACTTAAACCAAAGTTACTAAATTATTCCAGTCCAAAATAAGAACAAACCCTAGCAGATCAGAAAAACAGAAACTCCGACTACACTTTGGCTTGCACTCAAAAATCTTATAAACTGTAAGAGCACAAAATAGTACAGAAGGCGCTTGTAACTCTCTAACCAGAACTTGCGACAATTGCATGTTACTGAGAGCTTCAACTTTTAAGAACTTATATTGTTATTTGATATAACTGCCATATGAGATAAATATCCAAAAGTGGATTTTGTTTTCTTTTATCTAGTAATCGAGAAAGTTTCATTCGACCCAGTCGCGCACTTTATTTCGTAACGAAAATATGTTTTAATTTGAATTTCAAACAATTTACGTTTTACAGCGATTTTTTTTAAGCTTGTCCCTCGTTTGAACGTTTTTCATTCAAAAAGCGCATTTTACCCCAGTAGAGCACGACTGGCTCCAGGATTCTATGCTCTCTGAAATTATAATTTTCATAAAATTGTCTATAGCCTTTTTATTTGATTTCCAAATTAATATTGTGAGTTTGTAACTTTCCCAAATTTTATTTCGTTGTTTGAAGAATTATAAAATTCAATTTCTTGCAAGGAAACTCACATACTTACTTACTTAAGGTGGCGCTACAGTCCGGGGTGGACCTGGGCCTCAACCAATACGCCTCTCCAGTTAGCGCGATCTTTGGCTAACTGCCTCCAGTTGCGCACTCCAAGTTGGTTGAGGTCCCCTTCCACTTGCGCGCGCCACCTAAGGCGAGGTCTTCCTCTACTGCGTTGTCCCTCCGGGTTGGAATCGAAGACTCTCCGGGCCGGAGCGTTGGTGTCCATTCGCTCTACATGTCCTAGCCATCTTAGACGACTAATGCGTACTTTTCTGACCAGGTCGATGTCGCTGTACAGCTCGTAGAGTTCGTTGTTAAATCTTCTCCTCCAAAGCCCGTCAACGCAAACGGGACCAAAAATCACTCGAAGAATTTTGCGTTCGAAGCGACCAAGAAGATCCTCATCCGTCTTTGCTAGGGTCCATGCTTCTGCGCCATAGAGCAGGACAGGGATGATGAGGGTCTTACATCTCACATAACAGAAATAAAATAAAACACCCAGCAATCACGAAAAACTATTCAAGCTACTCATTTGCATTTGCATCACCGTCGACACCATTCTTCAAGTGATTGTTCCCTGATCCGAAAGGACTATACCACATACTTTGAAATCAGCTGTTTCCTAATAATAATCTGCACCATGACCATCGTTCTCAATCATTTACCATTCAGAACAATTGTATAAGACTCGCCGGCATGATTGCAACGTGTCGCTAATCCTCTAAACCGACTGACGCAAAACGAACAAGATGTCCTTCTACAACACATATTTTCGATTTGTGTTTTTATTTTTTTATCATTTATTAACACTTAATTTTTATTTCACATCACCGAGATAAAAGTTGAAGAATTAAAAAAAACTACCAAGCAAAACGTGCCAAAACTATCGTGAATAGTTTGTTTTTCGAATTTTTTTTTTCTATTTCCGAATATTTTTAAATCATTTTCCTATACGATATTCTAATTAATTTATTCGAGCTCCCCTTTAAAATTGGATACGATTGAGATGAGTGTCAAAAATAAAATGTCGTGTTGTTTCTAGACTACGTCGACCGTTGTGACGATGAGGTTTTTAAAAAAATAGTGAATTCCGCATGTTGGCATCGTCCCAGTATACGAGTATTTGACCGAAGCATATACGTTTTTGACGGTACTCATTGCTCGAGAGCAGGCGCAGTAATATTTGCGATTATTATGGGGACGTGCACACCTTTAATTTTGAAAATGTTGCCCTGGTATTTTGTTTTCCTCTTTTGTAGCATTGGCCTCCTTTGCTAGGTAGGTGTAGCTATTTTTCTTTCTCTATATGTGTGTGAAATATGTTGTTGCTAGGAGAAAAACAAATCGACGAGTACATTTTTGTTATTTTAGTGAAACTCGTGATATAAATGAGTCAGATGGAACTCGATTTCAAAACAATTTCGGTTGAAGAGCATCAGGGTAGGCTGGCAGGCAATTAACTCAATATGACGAAAGTATGGTCGTCAGTTTGTGCTGTTCTGATTAATATTATACCGATCAGCCGTGGAAACTTTTGAGTACCTACATTATAAGGTAGCGGGAGGTCGAGACCTTTAGTGAAAATTTGAGGAAACAAACTTTAAGGCAGTTCTGGGCCCATGTTCTGTAATTATCACATCGATATATTTATCACTAAAACGATACAAATTGAAAAACATGTTACTATGTTTTCGATGCGAAAATTTATCGCATGAGTTACAGAACATGGGCACTGAATAGTTTTTCTTTCTTCTTTTGCTTTGATGTTGTTAATTGATTTTAAAAATAAATTTATGTATTAAATATTTAAATTTAGAAAATAGTTATTTTAGAAAGCAGCGAGTTGGAAATATATGGATTTTTTTAATAGCATACAAGTTTTCAATTTGAAAAATACTGACAGTAGAAACTATAAATACTTTCTCGAAATGACGGTGTAGTTCTTAGTGAGCCATTAACACAGGGTCGGCATTCTGAAAGACGAAAATGTTTAAAACAAAAACCTTTGACCCGGGTCTGGAAAACCATCACTTTTGTTTTTTGAATTGACAAATTTCCAAAATCTATCGTTCCTAGAACTAATACTATTCTGTATGTCATTTACATAATATACAAGAAGTCGTCCGATGTTGTTTGGCTCTCATTTTTTGTTCTAATTGAAAAACTTCGATTCTGTTTTTTTTATTATGTTTATTGGAACCTTTAGAAAAGATGATAGCGGCCAAATGGGCGCCGTCACAATTGATTGCCATACGGGCTCGTTTTATGGCATTTTTCATCACTTCGGCGAGAACTTCGAGCAACAGATTCTCGCACTCGTGTTGAATATTGCCCTTGAGGGCTTCTAGGATCTCGGGCTTATTCATGTAAACACAGGCCTTCCAAAAACCCCACAAAAAAAAGCCTGGAACGGTTTAATCGGGCGATCTTGCATGCCAGTGCAAATCGCCAAAAACGAGACTCGGGAACACCGCTTTCAGAATATCGATTGTGGCTCGCGCAGTGTGTGCCGTAACTCCATCCTGTTGGAACCACATGTCCTCCAGTCCTAATTCGTCCAATTGCGGCAGAAAAAAACTCGGTTAACATGGTAATATAGCGCGCACCGTCCACTGTTGTCGTTAGACCAGTGGCGTTCTCGAAAAAAAAAAAATGGCCTGATGACTCCCAGCGTGAACAGCGCACCATGCAGTAAATTTGAGCGGGTGTAATGGCTCCTCGTGCATTACTCGTGGATTTTCGGTGCCTCAGAAGCGATAGTTTTGCTTGGTCACGTACCCGCTGAGGTGGAAATGAGCCTCATCGCTCATTATGATTTTGGTCGAAAAATCGATAGACACGATTATTCCGCGTTCTTGGGAAGTGTATCGCTCCATGGCTTGTTCACTTGTATTCTACATCTGTCTAGTCCACAAATGTCAAAACAGATTTCACATTGGCGGCCATTTGCAAAAATAAGAGGTTGATCTCTTTTGACCCACCTGTTACTTTAACGAACATACTAAAATTATTTTTTTTTAAGCAGAAGACTTCTAAATTTTTGTTTTAACATGAGATCAGTCACCTTATCTGGATCCACATTAATATGCGAATGAGCAGATATCATAGCAAGTGAGCTTAATCTGGCATTCCCCACAACGCTTCGGGACACTGTTTTAATCCTTTTCATCGTTGAAAAGCTGCTTCCAACACTAGCTATGGTCACTAGAAGCCGTGCCCCAAACCGACAGTAAAAATTGTATACCTCTAAAGTAAGTCTTGTCACATTTATCAAGCAATTTCAAAACTTCGGTACTTGACGATATTTTTTCACACCAAAGAATGTACATGCACAACGAAATTGCATTATCAAAGTAACATGTTAGCTTTTCCATTGAATCTGTCCGTAAGATTTCGTATTAACGAATCTACAAGGAATCAGTAGGTGTATGGACACTCTTTTTTGCTGTTCCACTCCCTTTCTAGCGGCAAGTGCTGATCCCAGTGTAGACCAAATCGATTTGCAATATTATTTATTTCTTTCACACAAAAGAGTTGTTTTTCCAATACGATTTTGTTAAGTTGATGTGGTAACCTATAGTTTCATTGTATTCGTATAGTGCTTTGTTGACATACCTTAGATGTAAGTCTATAGTGAATAGAAATGTCCATCTTCGGCTCCGGTCCTTAGCGACAAGGCGTAGTTAGGTGGTAATTTTAAAATACTTTTCAAAAAATATCGTTGTAGTTTGTCCACTTCCACAAACATTCTAAAGCCCCAGACTTGAGCACTATAAGTTTGGATAGCTCTGCAGACTGCCAAAAATAGTTTCCACTTTCCACTCAGGGTTATATTTTTTTTTGCTTAAAAAGCAATATGCCATGTTGTGTTGAAGCTACTCTTCGCTGCGTTATTTCTTTTCTCCACATGCCTTGTGAAGTTCATTTTCGGAGTAAGAAGTAAACCAAGATAGGTGTATACTGCGAGGCTATTCGAATTTCTTCCCCTTTGAAAAACCATTTTTCTTGACTTGATAGTCTCCCGCCATTTCGGAAAACCATGATTTCAGATTTTGAGAGGTTCACTTCCAGACACCATTTCTCGCAGTACTCTTCAAGGCGGACTATCATTTGTTGCATGACTATGCAATATCATCCGCTAAGATCACCATGTCGTCGACGTAAAGCAGTAAACGTATGTTCAAGAGCTCGAAATTGAGACCTCCTCCTATATGGTCATTTAAATCATTAAACAGTGCGAAAAGTAACGGCGATCATAAGCATCCTTGTTTGACCCCAAAAAGTGTTTCAAAATACTCTGATAGTTCATTTCCCGTCCACACCGCTGATTGAGTATAAGAGTATAGGCGTTCAAGAAGATTAACAAATTTGGTTGAAACTCCCATTTCACGTAGCTTATACCTCAGCAATCTTCTCGAGATTTTATCAAAAGCGGCTTTTAAATCCACGAAGAAGGCGTATACCTTCTTTTTTTCGACCAGCCTGATGTGTAAGATAGTAGCTAAATTATGTTATCAACAACTGTAGAGTATTTTTTTCTTAAGCCAGCCTCGTATTCTGTTAAAATGTTATTATTACAATAAACTATACCTAACTGTGGATAGTCTCCTTATTTTTATAAATTTGAATTGATGTTATAGAAGGTTTTTGTTTCTAGTTTTTTATTTCGATGAGTGGGGCTTCAGCACGAGAAGTTGACAGTAAGTAGCTATACAATCCAAACTGGTATGCCTGTCGAATTTATCTTAACACCTCCATCTACCTACAAATACCATAAATTTCTTCATTATCATACATCAGCGTTCAACACTTATGAATTAATAATAGAAAAATAAATGATTCACTGAGATACTGTCACATCTGCTGATGTATACATATCAACTAAGACGGCTTTGCCTTCATAAATAAATTGTATGCCATCAATATGTAATGGTGTTAGCAAATTAAATTAAAAATTGCAAATTCATATTACTCGTCAAGAGGTAGTACTGCATTATGCGCTGTAATATGGAATGCGTTGAATCCTCACGAGTCCTTAACGGCTCTATTCGATTTTCACTCAAATTCTATAAAAGGGGACGAAACTGGTGCAAGGTGCAGTTTGTACATCGATTTTATTTCCATTTTGTTTTCTTCCCTTTTCTATAGACAGAGCAAGCAATATTCTTTTGTAACGACAGGCATCTGATTGAATGCGTTTAAGACCGTGTTTTTCCTTTTTTTTGTCATGGGGATGGGCGTGTGTGCTCTATCACTTTTATTTATTTATTCAGGGAATTGGGTCAGTGCTTGTCAATTCCTTCTTCCTCACTTAACTTAATATAGTGGAAAAGTAGATACATGCGGGTAAGAAGGACAATCATGCAGCGCCGAGAATTGGTTAATGGAGACATTTCCATAGGAAAGTCTTCTTTGTGGTGATAGTTTGAGATGAAAGTCGATTAGAAAAAGCATCAAGGTATCTTTGATGTAGGTACTTAGGTAAATTCCTCAAAGCGGAGAAACTTGTTGTCATGTGCTGTAAGGCACTGTCGCGATTCTTATGACCGATATTGAGCTTCGTTGTAGAACTTTTGATTTAGTGCAGCAATCTCAGATTGATGGTCGCAACCAAACTAGTAGCAGTCACTTGCAGGACAAAAGGAGGCTACTCTGAAAGAAGATGCACAGAAGTTAAAGGTTAAACTAGAAAATACACTCCTTGAGTGGTAAAATAGGTCTGTATAAAGTATAAGTATTGATTTGACTACTGACTGGAGTGATACTTTATTTCTTCTCAAGTCGGGAGGTATAAATGTTTTGTTCAGCCAATCAGTTTGTAGATTTGCATCTTTATGATGGGTTCTAGGTACAAAGTGGCGCAAAAGTTATCACTCGATGTTCGATGGTTGTATTTTTTGTTTATGAGTGAAAAACTCTGGTTCTGCTTTTGGATTATGTTTTTTTCCATCAAGTTCAGAAAGTGATATCTGCTAAGAGGCCACCCCCAGAATTGATGACCCTTTGGGACCGATTTCTGGCATCTTCCATCACTCGGGGCAGAATTTTCGGCGATAGGTCCTCGCATTTTTGACGGATATTCTCTTAGAGGGCTTAGAGAGTCTGAGGCTTGTTGATATAGACTCGCGACTTAAAAAAAACCTCAAAAAGAAGCCTGCAATGGTTAAATGAAGCTATATTGCCAACCAGTGCAATTCGCCAAATCGAGCGATTAAACGACCCGGTAACGCAGCCCTCCGAATTGCGATGGTGGGTTACAGAAAAGCTAATGCACTGTCTGCATTTTGTAAGGGAACGTTTTAAAGACGGACGATTGATGCCTATAATTATGTGGCACGTCGTCTGGTCGATACTCAGGGCTCGTCTGCGCCATTTTCAGGCACAGCTGCGGGGGATTTACCTATAATTTCTTGCAAATCTCTCCGAACAGCGTCCGCACCGTTAAGAACTTACCAACTTCGAAATTGTGTTATATTAGTTCGCATAAAACGAACGTATTAAAATCTACTGATTGGGTCCCCAAAAATATAGCTCTATCCATTGAAAACGCACATCCCAGTCTTACTCGTAATTGAAAACATACTCGTACGTGCATCAATATGCACATGAAAAACGTAGTTCAATATTTCAAAATATTGTCTGTTTTTAAACACCTGTATTTTCCAAAAGAGTTTTAAAATTTCAAGATCTGTTTTGACGGTTTTGGTGTTTTGGATATTACCTTTTAGCTGAGCTAGTGATCGCAGATGTGTCGAAACTCTGTCTTATCATGGTTTGGCTATGAGTAAATTTATGGAAATTTTCCCTGACACCTCTGGGAATACTTCAAATAAGAGGTGTTATTTTGGTATTCAAAGAAAAATGTAATTTTTTGAGATAAATGATCGGATGTTTATTTCATAATAATAAAGTGAAAGGTATGCCGTTAAGAACGACAAACAACATCAGCCAAATGGGCACCATACGAGCACGCATACCTTTCATGAAATTTTCCCTAACCAAATCGCAAAGTCCTCGATAGCCGCACGAATTTTATTTTTAAGGTCTTGAATCGACGCTGGGCTGTTGGCGTAGACCTTATCTTTCACGTGGCCCCAAAGGAAGAAGTCGCAAGGTGTTAAATCACAAGAGGTAGCCAATTGTAATCACCTCTTCGAGAGATAACACGGTCCGGAAACTTTTCCCGTAAAAGATCAATGGTTTCGTTGCTTGTGTGGCACGTAGAGCCGCGCCGTCTTGTTGAAAGTAAACGTTGTCCAGATCAATACCATCCAACTCCGACCATAAAATTATGCAAAATACGGTGTAATGAAGTTTGTGGAATGCCCAATTCCAAAGAACGACTTGGAATGGACAAACCCGGGCTACAGCAGCGGCGTAGGGACATAAGTCCCAAAAGTGTCTCTTAAGTGAGACATAAGTCCCAAAATCGATTTGGGACTTATGTCCCACACCAAAAGTGAAATAAAGCCATATTTCAACAGTATTGCGGTCCGACAAGGTGCTTCACGACAAAAAAAAATGCTTTAGTTTTTGCGACTGCAAGATTTTCACCATTTTTGTAGTGAATTTTAATAATTTCAATATGCGTTGTTGAAGCGTGTATTACATGCGTAAATAATTGAATTTAACGGTCAACGTTCCGAAGAAAAACGCGTGTGACCTTTTACAAACCGAACGAAATATTCGTTTGAGATAGGCACCACGAAATAAATCTGTATTATACTCCTACGTAGTATTGTGCATTATAAAACAGTAGAACAGATGTTTAACGTACACCTCATTACAACGTACGGTGAAGTTGTTGAATTCATTATTAATTTATCGATATCTTATCATGTGGTAAAAATGAAAGTACTCCAAACCGATTTATAGTTGTTGCCGAGTTTTAAAACAGTGGAAACATGACAATCCGCATACTAATCAGTCAGTACTTATAATTTTGTGCAGTGCCCGTTAACCCGTCATTACTGATGAGTTCGACGATGTGAACTCCCAAAAATTTGCAGGGAACAGACGAAACATCAACAGGAATTTCACCATTACGAAGCGCCAACAGTTGTCTAGAGAATCCAGCAGCCAATCATGTTCGTGATCAATTTCAACTTCTTGACATGCCGCGTTTGACGAAAATCTCCGGAGAGCAGTATCATAGCCGCACCAAATTGTCTCCAATCACTACGTAAATCCTTCATCGTTCGGTCAACTGCCTCCAAAGCTCGCTTGTGCGCCGTCATGCATTCATCCCAAATGTTGATTTTGCCTTCTCGCATCAATTTCGCTGTCGCCGAATTTTTGGTCATCGTGCATGTTGGCTTGTCAACCGTGATAAGTTTTATCGGCAGCCTCAAAACGGAATGTGCAGTTCGACTGCCTTCCAACAATGTGGCAGCACTGCCAGAGGATGTAACAGCCAACGGAATTTTAGTTCTTGACCGAATTGTTGCCAAAATCAACGAAATGACGAATGTCTTACCTGTCCCACTGGGAACATCGAGAAAGTGGATGCCTCCCGTTGCATGGTCAACGTGCAACGTACGATTTGGCGCTGGCATTCCCAATGTCGACATCAGACTGCCGCACATGAGCACGGACATGCAGCAATTTTTCTAGATTTTCCAAGCTTTACACCGAATTTTCCACCTCTACATCGTCCAAAATCCAAATCGTATAATAAAATGGAAAATTTCGTCGAAAAATTTTTTTTTTTAATTTTTCGCGTTTTTTCTGAGTTTTTCTATTTTTCCATTCGAAAGGCCATTCCGTAACAATTGCACACAAAACTCCATATAAAAAATCAATTTTCATTTTTTTTTTTTTTTTTCAAATTTCCCGACTGTTCGGGATGGTTTTTCCAAAATTTTCTTTCGTAAAGGCCTTCTCCTTATAATTACGAACCGCTGATAACAAATTTGAGTCAAATCGGTTCAGCCGTTATCAATTGATGAATTACCAAACATTTTTTTACACCATTTTTATATATGTATATAGACGAGATATTGACTAGCGGTTGCAAACTGCACAAAAAGTGGACAATGGATGAATAATTCAGACTTTAATAGTGCGCAGCGCGATCATCATTAAAATCAAAACTTGTTGTCCAAATTTTTTAACAAGAAATCACTGTTTTATTTTTGATACTATGGAAATTTAAATAGGGCTACTGCGTGTGTTTCTTCCCTAAAAATATTTGGTCACTGTTGTTTTTGAGCAATTTTGCGCAGAAATGTTTATAAATAGGTATGTAATTATTTAGCCAACCGTCTGAATAAAATGGGAAACCAATTCAAGGACCCCATAAATGTCACAGTGAAAAAAAAGTAAAATAAACTCCACTTGAAACAAAAATCAAAATGCCTAGCATTCAAATTTGTCTGCCGCAAAGGGTCAGCGCCAGCTCGTTGTCACTCACAAATGACACAGCGGACATTGACCTTCAAATTGGAGGTGTCTTTGAATACTGCTCTCGCTTTATTGTGTGGCTGTAGCGGTTCCTACTTTTTTTCTGTTCATTCATATAGCCCACACCCGAAATGTACTCTTAAAAATCTGTTTGGTTTTAAAATAAACAAACATTAAAACAAAAAAAAAAAAAAAACTAAATCTAATTAAAAATTTCTTTTCTTATCTATTTCCAGGTAAGTTTCAATTACCATTTATTTTGCATAACATTATCCAGGTAAGTTTTTGAGCACCACATTCAATATTCAACAGTACCTACGTTCGGAAAAGCGAATTTACGAAACTAAATTAATGCATCGCTTCACATGGACAATATTGTAACTCAAACCAACATAAAGTTTAAACAACGCACACCCAAGCAGACTGAATAAAGACATCAACCAACAATTCAATTCCGTGAAAGTCAACCCAAAAAACAATATGTATTTAATTTCCGTATGAATAATTTTATGATATTACTGCAGAGTACGCAGTCATTTAAATTTAATTAATCGCAACTTTTTGACCTACTATCACGGATACAAGATGAGGCGGTTCTCCCACGAGGTGAATTACGCGACAATGGAAATTAGCCCGAAATTAATAATGCAAACCTTGTGATATCGTATAGTCTCTTTAAGAAAGATAAGTATGAAGATATGCGAGCGGTTTTGTGTTACAAATTTGAAATACCAATTAAAAAGGGTAAACGTATTTAAAAATTAGTTATATACGTAGATTGCTATGGAGGTTTGTTAGAAAGGAGGGACATTCTTCGCTTGGAATACAGATCTCGACAAATTTCCTTGAAACACGCAGAATTATTAGAATCAGCGAGCCGTTTCGCTAAAAACTTGTCACTTCACTCTAGGACAATGTGTTGAACGGGTCTGAAGAGCTATTCAGCTGCACCAACAACTTTTGAATGTTCACTTTCCTATTTTTCGTCGCGGAGAATTTTTTCGATAGTTCAAAACGAGTGCTTGACGTTGTCATATGAACTCAAAATTGTTTGTGATTTTACAACGTTCTCTGTTCAATGTCATATAACAGAAAATTATGTATTTGCTTTCAGTTTAGGTTTAGTTGAGTGAACACAATTTTTATGTGCTTAGGAGAGAGAGATCCGCCGAAGGGCGAAAAGTCGTGTTAAATTGTCATCAATCTGCTGCACGCTGTCTACATAAATCATACCCTCTATGTGGTCATAAGCTAATAGTAAATGTTACAGGTTAAAAACGAAGCACCACCTGCACAAATTGCGAAAAAAAACTATAAAGCTCTCAGAAGAACTTCTTACTCCTTTATTCAAAATTTTGCTTCGTGCGTCGTTTTGTCGTCTACAAATCTACAAGAGCCCACTCGGAAACACACGGTGACTGTCTTATGCCCTTTGAGTTTCGCTTTAAAACTTCTGCTCATCTGTCATCTGATTAAAGCCTGTTATTCGACTGGGTAAACATACGGTTGTTTTATTGACCATCTGAATCAAAGTCGAAATGCTGAATAAAACAATTCAGAGTGACTTGCTCCAAATCATCCTGCACGTATGCAAGCATTTCTGATTAGGCGCTGTAAACTCGCTATTTTGGTGCATGTCTCGACTTTTCGTCGTTCTCGTATTTCCCAGTTCCCGCTGGTTAAAAGTGAATCACCTCTATCGGGAATAATATTTCCCCCGGAATGTTTCCTATTCAGCAATCTTATTTACATTGCTGACAAGGGAAACATTTCCATCGGAACTTATTTGCGATAGCCCTAAATAACACTGATAGCTATACCTATAGGTTTCACATTTCACTTTCACTCGAAATGAAATTGAAATCGATCGAAAATAAATTTTTGTGTTCTACATTTCACTGTAATCGATTTCGATTTAAAATTTTTCGAAATCAAACAAAGTGAAATTGCTGTCTTCCATAATTCGATTTTGTCGATTTCCAAGTGATTTCAAATCGATCTAGGTCATTCGATGTGAAATAGTGAAAACAAAAAGACGCATTAAAGAATGTTAGTAAAAAATGTAATTTTAAACAAACTTTAGTTTATTTCACTAAAAATATGTTTTAAACAGGGATAGGTAAACATAAAAATACTGCACAGGAGGCAATATTTACTCGTTTTATGGAGCAGCTTAAGGATCTCGCAAGAGGCTTTATGAAATAACATTAGTTATTTGAACTACTTTGTACGGCTGGTATTTGAGATAACAAACCAAACACATGAAACGGTTTTTTAAAACGCCGATTGTTCGCTGAATGACGTTTCGAAGAATGTTTTTGATTGAATGCGTGTTCTAACTTTCCCGCTTCGGAATTCCTATATGTTTTGAGAAGGAAGGGTTCTAATCCATAGCCGGCATCTCCTCATAATGTCATAGTTCTGAGCTTTGCTCATTCTCCAGATGAATGCGTCATGATTAGACCCTGGGCGACGCGCGTCGACAGCATTTATTACTATAAGTTGTGGTCGCTTATCTTTAAAAGGAAAAATGTGTAATATACTATCTTTGTAAAAAAAAAAAAATAACATACATTCATTGCATTAATTGAAAAGTATCCCTTTGTATTATAGAAAAGAGTTGGATCTTGATTTGATTTCGACATTTTTATATGTGTACCGTCGACTTGGACAAATTTTATTCTCTGTTAATAATAGTTAATACATTTGTCAAAAATTTTGACACAGTGCTTCGACCCAAAGCGAGGTCAGCATCTTTTCCAATAGACCTTTGGAAACATCCTTTGCCAAAAAAAAAACTCAAAACTGCGGTTAGCTGCAACGTGCCAGGAATGGAAGATTGTTCAAGGTGTGGTTCCACAATTTGCAGGACCATTTGGAATGTGCATTTATTAGGACGGCAGTATGAAATCAACCTATATATTATGGCAAAATTGACAAAATTAAGCCTTCCTATTTCGCTTTCATAACATACGCAATATCTGCAATTTCCAAGGGACTTGATATATCTCTAAGCCTTCGTCTTTTCATTTTTTCCTGTCCATATTTATATCTTTCTATTTTCAATACCGCAGCAATTAACATAGCACTCATTATAACGATTTCTCTATATCTTTTATAAGAAAATAAATCTTTTCAAACCTATAACAACAAATTTTACAATTTATTCCAAATGACAGTTGAGAGCTGTTTTCAATTTCACGAAAAATGATTTCGAAAAAAATCGATCGAAATACAGAACACTGAAAATGAATTTACTAGATTTACAATTTCAATTCCGATTTCATTTCACTCGAATTCTGGAACCTAGCTGTGAATGTATTTTAGTAGCAGTGTGATGAACCCTTTCTAGCAGTTATGCCTTCAGAATTAAGTTGCTCACTTCTATCAGTGATACAAATCTAGTGTGAATCTCACAAGTGTCAATTAGAGTCTATGTATGTGTGGTTTATTTCGAAACAGTCCTATTCTCAGCAGAGTCTAGCAGATGAATCATTGTCTGAAGAGTAGTTTGAGTTGTTTCTCCTGCTGAAAGATCGTCGTTGGTGCATACTTGACACTTGTAAGGTGTCATATTTCCTCCTTTCCCCTTCAATATGACATTTAACTCAGTCGGTATAGCATTTACCATTTGGAGAGATGCTGCATCAAAGAATTTGCTAATTGATGACAGTCCAAAAGGTGGAACGAAGTTGAGAAAAGGAAGTCCAGAGTTCTGCACCATTTCGCCGGAAATAATGCCTTCCAGTGTCTATATTGGCTTGCAGAGTACATACAACTAACTTCAGTTGCTTCAGGTCATTTAAGTACCTACCTATACAGAAACAACACAATTCCGGGGTTTTTTTTGACAGCTTCTTAATAAAATGTCTTAACTATGCAAACTTCAATTTAGGTACTTACCGACATTTAAAACTGCGACAGTCGCTTATAGTCACACAAGTCCCATTCTGTGAATCACCCTCAAAGGCCGAATGACAAATCAATCAAACACCAAATGTTTCCTGTCAGTGGCTTTAGAGAAATAATCCAAATTGGAATAAATTGTAAAGATAGCGCCAGTGTTGTCAGCAAAAATGTCTATAATAAATTATTAAAAATGATAACTCATTTATTAATATGCCTCCAAATAAAATCGATGTGAACAACAAAATTTTGTTTTTGTGTGCAACAAAGATAAATTTGAATGTAAAAAGCGAAACAAAAATAAATTAATTTAAAGTGTGTCGTTCATTGTACTATACATTGAACTCGCCGACAACTTCTTTGTATTTATCCATTTTGCGCAGTTACAGCACACATTTCGTTTAAACCAAAGAGAGCTTTGCTTTGGTGACATTGCCACAGTGGTTAACCAAATTTCGTTTTCGAGTGTGTCTTCTTATTCTTAATAAAAACAGTGATAAACAAAAAAACGTACGCTAATGACGTCAAAGGTCCAACAAGCGAAGCGGCAGCGTTGTGTTAATGACCTTTTCTATGGGCCAAAGTGTAAAAATAAAAATGAACCGAAGAAAGAAGTGAAAAGAAAAAGAGGAACACTAGGTAGCACGTACAACGTGTCCCGTTGACGCGGTTGTGGTTTCTTTGTTATGAAAGTGCAATCACAATGGTTGAGTAATTTTGTTCGAATTTTCGAATAACATTTGGCTAAACTATGTGAACAACTTGAATGTTTTTCTGTACACGAGTACTGCGTATTTTAAGCTCTTGATTTTGTTATAATGTACACTGATTGAAGGTTTAGAAAACAAAAAGTGGAACAGCGCATTCCTATTACCGAAGAACGTTGTTTCATGCGAGATGGCTGTTTGCATTGCATTTGTGTGATATGACCCTCTAATAGATGGGGGGGGGGGGGGGGTTCGTTAAAGCTGCACAAAAGAACGCCGTCATAAAATACCCAAAGCATTTATTGTTTCACGATACTGTACTGAACTGCAATTAGTGTCTGCTTTAGCAACCTTAGGTAATGAGTATGTTAATTAATGATTTCATTTGGTAAATATTTCTTTTTGACAAAACAAAATCATAATTCCTCAACTCAAAAGCGTCTAGAGGTGTTTGTAGATAGGTGCAACGTCTGCCCTTAAATTGTCGTAAGATGTAGTTATCAGTGTTTCTAGATTGAGGGTAAAAGCGCCAATTTTAGCAAATTTGAATGAGAAAAGGGAAAAACGAGGGACAAGCTTAAAAAGGGGGAAAATAAAAAAATCTCTGTGAAATGCAATTTTGTTTAAAAATAAAATTTAAACGTATTTTCATAACGAAACAGTACGAATGACATGAATGAATCGTTCATATTAGACATAAAAAATAACCCATCGAATGTCTACGTAAGGAGTTTTGTGCATCTGAATGCATTCATTCGTTTTTATATAACGTCTAATAGGAGAAAAAAATAAAAAAATAACCGGCCTTACCAATAATCAACTTTAGTCCGGCAGTTTACGCAATGACAGAACACTTTCCAAAATCCCTTTACCAACAAACAAATATAGTTGCCAGAATATCGCTAACTGAAGGGTCAAATGTTAATGTTGAGAAAGCCATTTTTATCTCGTGCACTTAATGTCATTTTGAAGACAAGTGTTGCCCAACCGTGCCAATTGAGGTCTCAGCCTTTGAGTAAAACTGAACGATAGCTTCTAGCGCTCTTAATAACAAAAAGCGCATCGATCACGTATTTTCGGCAAAAGTACTGGACGCCAAGATCTATTGAAAAGGGCTCAATTATACTAAAATTACTGAAGCGTTCCGCCATCAGATAATTCATACTATAAGACAATTTGAAAATCGCAGTTAAGAAGGAACATGGAAACCCAGAGACAATACTGAGACCTTCAACTTCTGCTAGAAATTCGTATTGACAAATGTCACGAAACTTCAAAAACGCTCAAAAAATATGAACCACTTCCGCTGTGGGCAAAGTTGCTGCCAGCGGTTATAGAATTTTATCCGTTAAATTTGAAATTATTCGTTACGTGTGGCTAGTATTTTTTAGGAATAAGTGTGGTTAGGTTAGGTTAATGGGTTGGTAGAACAGGGTAAACCCTACTATACCACACGTACGTCCTTGTGGAGCCATTGTAATGCCCTTTTGGGGGCTAACCGTTGGTGTTGTTGATGGTTACCTCGTGTCTTTCCTTCTTGTGTTTACCCGACGCCGTCCAGACATCCTGATGTTCTCAAAAACCTGTAAAGATCAGAAAGTGTAACATCGGAAAGCTCTCGCAAGTCATGGAGGTAAAAGCTTCCAAGAGTTCTGTTCCTCAAGTGACACGAGGCTCGGGCAATGACAGAGGGAGTGAGGTGTCTCTTCGTGGACCTCTTCGTCTCCGCAGCCTCTATATATATCGTCATCTTTGAGATTTAGTTTCATCATGTGATTTCTTAAGACGTTGTGACCCGTTAGAGCCCCTACCAGCTTAGACAGCGATGACCTGTCAAACTGAAGAAGTTTGATGGTTCGGCCTCTGTCATACCTATACTGGCCATGGCTTCCGAAATACTTCACAGGTAGCTAGTGCTTTCCACCTGTTACTGGTTTTCATACGAATCTTGTTCTCCAAATTACAGAGTGGAGGCTTGTTCGACTGTAGTGCTCTATCATGATCCAGAAGTCAGAAGTGACAACTTTCCCAACATTTTTCTGTAGAATTAGTGCATAGCTTAAAGTGCAAAGCAAGGGTTCCAGGTATTAGTTTGGCTAAAGCACTTTTCTCCATGTAAAGGTCCAGAGCAGTCAGATTGAAAATTGCCTCTAAACCAGCTGTGGACGTAGCTCTCATTGCGCTGGTCTTTGTCATTGCCTTGAGATTGGTCGCCTTGCCACCAGACTACGCTGCCATATATGTGAGTATTGGCCGCACGATTGCCGTGTACATCGGCATTAGCTGGGGCCAGATTCTGTAAGGCGAAACGATCAAACGTTTTCGTGCGCACGAATGATTGGCCATATGTTACACAAGCAAATTTCTTCGTGCACACGAAAACGTTTTAACGTTTCTTCTTACAGAATCTGTGGCCTGCTTTCTTCACTCTTTCATTGACGTTCGGCTTCCAAATTAGTTTCCTATCAAGGATCCTAATTTTGCTTAAAATATTTATCAGCAATGTACCTAGATTGGTTGAGGGAAAATAACAACATTTCGAGTTAATTTTCTTCAGTTAAAGATGTTAAAGATATTCAAGAGCGGCAAATACACAGCCATGTTCGTCCTAATATGCTTTTAGTATATAAAACAACTCATTTAGACATTTTTATTAGCCAAACAAACTAACCAATAGCATTCAGTAAAGTTAAAATGTGGTATTCCCGAACTCTACTATATTCCCCCACAGTTGGCAGCATTTATTTTATATTTTTTCTATGTTTCTGCATGTCACACGGATTCTAAAAGGCGAATCAAATAAAATTGAGGGGCCAGCGGATTGTGAGTTGTTGGCCTCAGTATTGTCCCTGGTTGAAACTTCTGTCTCAAGTAGTCGAGTGGCCATTTTTGATCGGGTGACTGTCACTCGCACTCAACGAGTTATCACTGGCAACCTACGAATGAATCTAAATGAATGCCACTTTGGCTTGACTCAACTTGACATTGTTATGGTTTATTTGCCACAGACTACTCACTTATTTTAAACCTATTCAGTTTCTATATTTTGTTTATCTCGATGGAAACTTTTATTCGTAAGCGCACAAAAAAGTTGGCTTTCCAAACTGCTGCCTGCCTGCCTCTAATCAAGTGAACCGCAGTGAATTCATTGATATTCATCCGAATTTACAGTGAATTTCCTTTTTGTCACTTCAACTTTATTCATAAAAATTTTTCCATTTACTTATTATAATAGATTCAGTGCTATGATAACTGCAAACTTATCATAGCAATGAATATATGTGATCACAACCCTGGAAAGCCCAAACCACACAATCTATAACTTTCGAAGATATCGAAGAATTTGACACAACTCACACATATTCCCAATTAGCCATAACAATGCGTCAAATCCGATCGACAATCAAATTGTTTGGTATCCTACCGAGCTGCGTGGAAATAAATTGAATTTAACGGTTAAGTAATAAAAGTCTAATTTTCTAATTGCGTGAAGAAATGCCATTTCCACTTAGACAGGTGGAGTATTTATAAACACGCGACGGGTGAAATTTCGATAGCACCGCAAAATGAAGCATGCAGAAGAAAAGTATGTACAGCACATCTTGAGATGTAAGCGTCGACTATATATGCTGCGTTCCGGCAAACTAATACGCCATAATTGCTGCAAGTTTTACTTATACGCGAGCGCACTTCGGCCGATGCTATAACAAGCATCGCTAGAAACTGAAAACACACGAGACCGAGGCACGATATTCACATAAATTAAAACCAAAACCGCGACGAGATAGAGACAGAAAAGCTCCCGAATACAATATACCTTTTCCCATCTGTCGCATTCGTTCGCTTGCGGCCCAAATTGCGGCTTGCGGGCGAGGTGTGTCTCTGACAACGATTGTTAAAATAGAAGATCTTGTCGGCTGTCGCTGGAGAGCTTTTTCGAAATTGTACATTTCTATCGAGAGTGATTAAGTGATGCATATTTCTAGGCGGATAATTTAGTTGGCTTGCGAGAAAACGTACCTACTTTATATTGAGACGCACGCTGGCATATTTTTGAACAGTAATTGAATTGGACATTTGTCGTTTGTCATTGATTTCATTTGTGGGACTTGTTTTTCTATGGGTGGTATGAATTGCGAAGACTCTTAAGAAGTAAGCCGTCGGCGAAGCGAGGCGAGGCGATTTTAGCTGATATAATTTAGCGCCCAGTGACGTCTTTGTCGGTGTAAACAAACTTGTTGACATGTGGCAAACTACGCACTTTGGAAAACAACCTCACATTATCTCGTGGCGTACCTACATTGATATTTACCACCACATGCGACTTATTTTGCACCCTGCTGGAGTCGATCCGAAAGTTTAAGAAATAGTTTTAGACTGCTCTACTGAAACAAATATCAATTGCTGGTGGCATTTAAATTATTTCGATCTTCGTATTTAATCCGTTTGACTGCGTTTAAACCTAAAATCATTGAAATTTTGTCGTGAGCGTATTTTCAACTTATAATGTTATTGTTGGGGACGTTCGGAGTCCTAGTCTGACAGCTGACTGACTACATGTATTTCCGTTTTTATTGGCCGAGAGTGGTCACGTGAATAGTTTTTGCAGTTGACGTTTATGGAGGGGCAGCCGACAAATCTAGTCAAGAAAATCCTGCCTGCACACTCAGTTGACATTTCGGTGAAAGAAAAATGTGTCTTTTCTAAAGCTACTCAGCAAATTTTGAATTTTTGCACGATATTAAACAACCATTAGTTCGCATAGCAATATATTATTAAAGTTTTGCGATAGGCTGTTACATTTTAGTCAACGCGTTCGGATTCCTAGTCCCGACAAATCTAGTTGACGTTTTACATAAAATAGGTATCCGAAGCCGAACGTCCCCATTATTCTGTTCAATTTAAATAAATCGCCTTACAAATAGTTACTTCAGTTTTTTTGTGTTCATGGAATTCGAAGAATAAGCTAAAAATTCCTTCAGAGGTAATTGCCGGTTATTTGTAGTTAGCATTGTCAAATTTTCGTGTATGAAAAGTTGGAAACAAAACTGTTTTTTTACTTTAACGATGGAAGAGCGTTCGTCGAAGTAGAATAGGTTCATATGAAGTCAAAAATTGCACGTCTCCAGAATCTTTATCCGATCTTTTACCATGAAGCTTCTTCTGAGGGTGACTTTGGCACTTACCAAGGGAAAGCGAACGTGGAGCCTTCTACACGTGAGACGCCTAACTTGATACGATGAAAACAATATTCCTTGGCATATGTATAATGGGGGACCATATTTTATAATTTCAATCAATGAACAATAGAGAAAGAAACAAATGTAAAACTTTTCAAAAACTGAAATATATAGGTAAACCATCTGTTTGTGTAGCCAGTTAAAGTACCTACGTAAACATTATCATAGTTTTCATTGAATTTTGGTTTTCTAAGTGTTTAGAATTTAAATGAAATACAAAACAAATAATTCTTAGCAACGTCAATGTTGCAAGTTTCCTTCCTCGGAACTCTGAAATCAAACTCTCGACTCGTTTTTATCAACAAAAAGTTTATTTAAATTAAGTAAGCCAAATCGTTGAACGAGCCGTCCTCGACCACAACAAAAAACTAACAAAACCATGCTCTCTCTCTCGATAATCTTCTCCTCTCTTTTCTTTTTTTGTTTGTTGTTGATGTTGCCAGATTGCTAATGAAGAATTTCTAAAATACAAAAGTTGGTTGCTTTCACACCACGGATTCTTCCGGAGTAAGCTGGTAAGCCATGTCTGTCGAGTCTTTATACAGTGGTTGCTGATAGCATATATATAGAATTCAATTGAGCGAAACTTGAATGTAAAATATTCCCATCCGTGCATAAAAGTCCTTTGTTTGGTTTGATAATGTTTCCTCCGTGATATTACAACATCAGACCTCGACGTTCGACGATACTAACTACTCAGTCTTTGAAGTGTCCGAATGTCATTGAATCAGTTGTTCACCACCCAAAGCAAGGGCTCCCGGAAATTACGCCAGAGGAAATGTTTTTGTTTTCAAATTTGGAAAAAATAGCGGAAATTACGGAAATTAGGACAACAGATTTGGAAAAAGCACCAGAAAGTAAAATGGAAAAGACCAGAAAACAAACAAGCCTTGGCACTATTTAAAAATGCAAGTGAGAATTAACTAAACCCTAGATTTTGAAATAATAATACGAAATAAAGCCAAAAAATAATAGAAAGAATACTAAACTACAATGCATAAACAATTTAATACGTATGGGGGGACATGCTGCCCCCCTGTAACCCTCCTGCTTGGTTTCACTGTTAAATGGTTGGAGTAGATGCGAGGAATAGTATCAGAAATATCGTTTCTGGCATTTTTTTCAAACATGTTCTCTCTCTCTTTTTTACCTATTTCAGAAATGAAAAACTTTTTGGAAAAAATGACTGAAATTGTGGAAAGATTGCCAGAAAAGTCAGGCCTTTCTTCCAGGAAAGAAAGCCAGACTTTTGTATGGAACATTTTCTGTCATTTTTTTCCAAAAATAAATTCTGGCGTAATTAGCGGAAGCCAAATGAATTGCAGCTGCTATATTACAAATTGGGTGCCGTGAAATAAGGCCATATTTCAACAGTTGGCCTTATTTCACTCCGGCAAAGTGCAATAACGCCAAATTGGTGTTATCGCGCTTTCAAACTATGAAATCTGAAGGGGGGGGGGGGGGGGGGCATGCTGCCCCCCTGCAACCCCCTTGCTTGGGTTTTTTGTTGGATTACGGGGTGGGTGCAAGTTTGGTCTTATTACTCAAATTTTGTTGGCATTATTGCACTTTGTCCGAGTGAAATAAGACCAACTGTTTAAATATATTATTTCACTCTTGTAAAGTGAAAAAAGGCCAAATTTTCAGATTTGGCTTTATTTCGCTTGGCCTTATTTCACGGCACCTACAAATTGTTCTAAATAAAGCAAATTTAATAAGAATTTTACAAAAATAAAAAAGAAGAATAAGAAAACGAACTAGGTACTAGTTTTAAGTGACGTATGGAAGTTGTCAAAACCCAAGGAAAAGCGAGTAGTATCAGCAATTTTAGCTTATTAGGGAGCAGCCATATCTTTACTATATCAACGATTACTCCCAAGCAGAGTTGCCGTTGAAAATTTACAAAAATGGGACTGAAAAGGGCCTGAGACAAAAAGGGGCCTCCACATAAAATATAGCATACCAATATAGGAAAAAAAAAAAAACCAACTAATACATTTATTTTTAACAAAAAGCTATTTTATCCATCAAGAAACATTTCTTTTCATATGTTTGCACTGTTTTTCGTTCAATAAAGAATAAAATCTTACTTAAACTGAAAAAGGGGCCATTTTGATTTTTTTCAAAAAGTGCGGGCCAAGAATCCTTAGGCTCCAAAATTGGCCAAAACAACGCTGCTCCCTAGTATCCTGTTCAAGTTTAACTCGATTACCCATTATTTCGATTATGCCCATTAAAAATAAAAAAAAAACTTTCTATTTTCTAGATTTTGAGCTCATGCACATTTTATAATATTTTTATAATATTTCTAATGTCAAAAGTCGCACGGAGGCTGTTGTGACAGACAAATAATGAAAACAACTTTAAGGCTTTATCATGATGTTATAAAAATAGCTACTCGAAGGATAAATAACGACACAAAATCCTTTATGATTTTATCTCTATGATTGGTTCAAGGTCGACCTTTTAGGACGATTTATTCACCCCCGTGTGTATAGTACATAAATCGATAAATTCTAGTGGAACTGAATGCAGTATTGAATTTAGGGTGGCGCAAAGACCATGACAGCATTCAATTTCCAATAAATATTGAATGTATATACTTGCGTTGTTCATGCGTGTTTAGAAAATTAGTTTATATTCTTATCAAACCATAGTCGCTTTTGGGCAAACATTCAAATCGCGATTAAGATAAGATATTTAACAACAGCGATAAGTGGGTATATTGCCGACTTTGAACATGAGCTCTGTGTAATGCACGACCTAGTAAGCATTGAAGCTGGTTATACACTTTTCAGGCAAACAAGTAAACTACAAAATAAGCCATTTGTGCTGGTATAAGCTGTAGAAAATGTTGTGCCCTGGTATCGCGATAAGGTTATGCTGAATCATGCAAACAAAATAATCTTATTGATCCAGTTCTTTATTCTGAGAAATTTTCTTAAAGGGAATGGATTAAGTTTTCCACTTTGAATTTGGATGTAGGGATACTTATATTTATTAACCGGGCTTAAAGCTTTATGTCAAATATTCTTTGACGCTTGAAGCTGTCAGATATACCACAAAAATGTCACGGTCTTGAGTTTGGAAGGTTTTATTGTTGTTTTTTTGGAATACAAAGTTTTGTTTATCTGCTATTTATAAGGCCCTTCGTCCACATTCTGTGGAAACATTCTGTGGAAACACTCGTCAGCATTTATATAAAAATGTTAACATCAGAATATTGCATCTACTGTAGGATGTCCAGAGTCTGAATTCGATTGTTCGAAGCTACTGTATTCCGTGGGGGAATTCTGCAAGAAACCAAACGATAACCTACAGGGTCATTTATTTCGTGGTTTCGTTTTCAACATTGTTAGCGCTGGCATTTGACACCTGTCAAACTCAGCTGTCATTTTCAGTGTCATAATATTAGTTGAATGTTTGCCAGCTGTCATTTTAAATGTCATAATATTAGTTCAATGTTGCCATTTACGTTAACGGATCGCTTAACAATCGTATAATGCGTTAGAATTATTAAAACTTACTACAATAGTTGTGACTCAGAGCCACTTTTCGCGCATTACGCGATGATTATGGTCGTCATAATCGACCGACTTCTCATGCAATCGGTAAAATTGTAAAGAAATTTTAAGAAAGTGGAAGCGTTACTGATGTCGTGCATCATCGTAATGCACACTTAGTCGAAAATATTTCTGCCGCAAGTGCAAGTGTTGCTGGTGATCCGAATAAATCGATTTATCAATTCGGAGCGATAGGGACGAATGATAACCGATTTTCTTGTCCGCCGAGTGAAGATCATGACTTGGACGATATAAGTTGACAAAAAAACCACACAACACCACCAATTATGGCTTTATTGCGTGAGAATCTTCCTGGTTGCATTATTCAACGTTTTGGCCACTTCAATTGGCCACCAAGATCATGCGATTTGACACCGTTCGATTTTTGTTTGAGGAGCAACTCATAAGACCGTTTTTACGCGAATAATCCCCGAACTCTACCCGCATTAAAAACCAGCATTACTCAAGTTATGACCGAGATACCGCCCGAAATGTGCGAAAAAGTGGTTAGAAACTACCTCAAAAGAACCGCATGCTGCGAATCTTCCCGAGGCGCCCTTTCGAACGATATTGTTTTTCACGCTTAATGGCAAAGTCCAAACCTTATATTGAAATAACATTTTTTATCAAAAATTTATCGCTGTGTGTGTTTTATTTAGCTTTCGAAACTGAAAAATTTAATGACCCCTTATTTTCATATTTCAAAAATCTTTTCATATCCGCAAAAGTTTAGGAAGCGGTGTTGTTTAAATTGCATAGTTTTAGGGTTCTTTATTAATATATCATTTGACTTATTCTATTGTACAAATGTACATACGTAAACGGAGCAGTTTTGATTTTCTTCTTATGATTAGGTTATTTTAAATTAATTGAGGAGACTTTTCACACTAATTAGTCAACGAGCAGTATCGTTCTATTGACGGCATTTGCTAAGCTAATCTTTATAGGGGTAAAAGCCCAAATGGAATTTATTCTTTAGAAATAATCAAAGAAAATTAAAAACTTCAATAAATGAACGTCCGTTTTTATTAGTGAAGCAAAACATTAATTCAAGGGAAAACAATTCATCTTACAGGTAGCCATCCTTAGGAGAGTGCGCATTCCATTTGAAACTCCCCTTAGGAAAAAGAGCCATCTCAGGAAGGTTCCCTTCAAAAAAAAAGGCTCAGTTCTGGGCCGCTATTATTTTTTATTTTTGACAACTCTCTTCTTAAACAGAAGTTCAATGGACAACCAATTGCCTTTGCTGATGACATTTACGTATCACGGGGTAACAAATTTCGAGTGTGTGTCAAAAAACAAGAAGATCTACAAAAACTAAGGTACTGGTTGACTTTGCATAAGCTTACTATCAGTCAAAAAAATCTAGCGAACTCGAAATTGCAATATGGCCTCGCCTGTTAGGGCTGGTCTTATGCTAGCTGTTTTAGTTCCTTATTGATTACGCAAAAACATTTAATAAAAAATAATTTGTGGTAAAAATCGCTTCTCACATTCGTGGCCTCTTTTTCGTGATCTATTCCCTTGCAAGACCTGATGATGATCCCTATTTTTGATATGGGACACCATACGGTGAGCAAGTGAATCTATTCTGTCTTAAAATCGACTGCTGGAAAGAAGTGTGCCCATCATTGTGAACCTTAAATGAAAAGTCCGCGAATTTGCGATTCTTTACTGACCACTCGCGATTTGTTGCTAAGAATTCTTGAAACAAAAACTGCCCGTCTATGGCACTGTAAGAAGACCGTGCTTAAGCCTCAAACACCCGATTCTCCCCCGCTTGTATTAGGAGCAACAGCTTGTACAAATAATTGTTGGTTATTTAATGAGTTGTTTGAGAGAACAGCAGCTTTGCAAACAAATACTTTGGTTGAAATAGTTTGCCCTTCAAACTCGTCTGAACAGTTGAAATCTGACAGTCGATTCTCCGTAGGTATAAATAAAACGGTAGTCAGCCCAAAGTCCATTTCGTTTACTACGCCTTATTCTAATATACCATCAAAACGTCCAAGTCCAATATAAGCGTTATATTTTCAAAATTACCTTACTACAAAAGTCATTGTTGAAATATTTACACTAGAGCTGCCTTGCGTTTATAATGCCCTCCAATTTGAAAATAAAGTCACCCCTTAGTCATCTCAGTTTAGATAAAACAAATTATACAAATTAATTAATTAATTAACGAAAAAAAAACAAAGTTCGATGTATTCCGGCGACCTACTAATGAATTCTAGTACAACCATGGTTGTTTGTTGATTTTGTATCTCGGTAATTCACTGTAATCGCTGACCTATATAATTTGTCGCTTAAACGACTTACAAGCACAACGCAGCACAGCACACCGAGTGCGTATTTAAAAGCAAATTTCAAATATATTCTCATTTCCACCATTGTTTTTGAAGTTTCTCTTTTTGTATTAAGATCGCCCTTTGTATTTGGTTGTTATTCAAAACTGCACTGATAACAGTCAATCTATCTGCTGGATTGTTGTTATAAACTAATGCCAATGCATCTGTAACAAAGAAGCTCACAATGTTGACAGAAGTATAGATAACTTGCAATGAACCCTGCAGGGCAAGTGAAAACAAACAGTCAAGTGCCAGTTATCGTTTGTCGAACCGAATCACAGTAGAAATATATTTTCCAAGCCCGATAAGTGTATAGGTACTTTGGCTTCTCGTTGGCGGGTAATTAGTAAACCACAAGCTATCATCAAACTGTAGATAGTAAATAAGGGCATCCGTTTTATTTGGCTGCAAGCTTAATGAATGAATGGAACATTTTGAGAATGACCTAGTTTCTATTGGCAGATATAGAGTAAGTACTTAAGCGAATTTCAAAGGTCAGCACAAATGGGATTGTATCCCAGCATGGAATTTAGAAAAATTAACTCCAGATGAACGATTTATCTCAGTTTACAGCGATAAAACGAAAAGAAGAAGTGCTGTGCACACTATTGATTTTTTTTTGCAAGCTCTGTGTTTGTTTTGTAAACTCAAAATGTAAATCTGTTTCTTTACATCTAAATCCACTTAAGAACTGTAATCACCCTATAATTAAATACCGTGAAGTTGTGAAGCTAAAGCTTGGGGTTGTTTCATGTTGGTGGTCTCGAAAAAGAAAGAAACATGCTTTTCCCAGCAGTTGCATGACACAAAAAAATAATTAGAAACACGAACAAAATTCAATATTCATAGTCATACCAAAATAAGTCAAGTCATGTTTGCGTGCACGAACTAAAAGATGTCCGTGTTGAAATCCTTGTCGTTTTGGCATTTCAATTGGACTTGAGTGTGTAATGGAAAGAATTAAAAATGTATTGACCTGTTCTAAATCATTTTATTTGCAAGAATGTTGGCGTATTAATGAGCCATATTGCTCCGCCTCTGATCAGGATTATTAGCACCAGCTTAAGATTTTTGTTGCCTTGCGATTTTATTTCGCGTTGCAGCAAAAGCTACTTGAACAATTTGAAATTTTTTTTCTCATATTCGATATTTATGTTTATGAAACTTGGTCGACTGAGTTGGCAGTATTGAAAATAACTATCGGCCTTACCAATAATCAACTTTTGTCTGGCAGTTTACGCAGGCTTTACACTTTCCAAAATCCTTTTACCAATAAATAAATATATAGTTGCCAGAATATCGCTAACTGTAGGGTCAAATATTAATGTTGAGAAAGCCATGTTTATCTCAGTGTTTAGCTGGTAAATAAATCATCTCTTAATGTCATTATGAAGAAAAGTGTTGCCCAACCGTCCCGGATTAGGATTTGGAGTCTGTGGGCTTACAGTTCGGGGCCGTTTTTTTTTTTTTTTTTGCAAGGTAACCTCATATAAATTTTACTTCCCATGTTGAAATTTTGTACCATTTTGATTTGACCGAAAACGGCTTTAACGATTTCAACCAAAGTTTATATTTAAGCTTAAGGAGGTGAGGTTACCATGATTGCATACCCAGTTTTTGGCTAGAAATTCGAATAACGATACTTTTGAAATTTCGACATATCTCGAAAACGGTCCATACGAACAAAAATTAATTTCTAAGGTAATGTGGTAATTTATTACTTAATAGCAAACTCAGTTTTTCTCTGTATTTATCTGGATCTTTGAAAATGTGTTGTATTTTTTTTTAAAATATAGTTTTGTTTAGATTACCTACCTGAAAACGGCAATAACGATTTTGACCCAAATGCAAACTTAGTGTCAAATTGATGTTTTCAAAATTATTGTGACCTTAATTTTCAATTCGAAACACCGAAAACGCAAATTTTGAAAACTTCTCATATCTCGAAAACCCCATTTTCGATTTCGACAAAACTTTAAAAACGAAGTAATGCTTACATCCCGAACAATGATTTATAATCGGTTTTCAGCAAAATATTTAGGCAGTAGTATTTTTCAAACTAAACATTGCAATATTTGGAACTGTTTTGGCTGCCAAATTTTACAAAAACCGGTCTAACGATTTTGATCAAAATACATATTTAGGATAATAAAATAACTCTAATTAAGATCCCATACTTAGTTTTTCTCTAAAAAAATCGAATAAACAAGTTATTTAATTATTTCTCAAAAATTACTACCCAAAAGGCGATCTGTGTTCATACCTATAGGTACATCCTTTTAAACCTCAATACCGCACTTCCATTGAAAATGCAATAACAGCGAACTTATTTTTAGCAAATATTAGTCACTTCTTCTTTTCAATCATATTAAATACTAGCTGACCCGTGCTCGCCTTGCTTCGCCAGAGTTCCACTTCTCAAATTTAAAACAAAATAATAAGAGCTGTACAAACCCACTCCGGTGCTGTAAGTGACGTTTAGCAAGAAACAAAGGAAACAATGACTTAGTTTGATAATAGTAGGGATTTTTGAAGTATGCTGTTTTTGTAAATATAACATAGACTTCAGTGGAATCCAGACACTCTTACCCAAAAAAGAGAAGAAAAACTGTCAGTAAAACAACCCAAACAAATAGTTAGCCTTGATTTTTCAAATCGTCAGGAGATATTTTATTGCGCGGGAAATACTTAAAACTGTTTTGGTAGTAAAAACAGCGAACAAAAACATCAACAACAGCGCCACCTATCGGGTCCAAAACTATCCAATCTTTCTAGCTGCATACAACCATGCACACAAACAAATTTTCATTGAGATCGGCTGAGTTTCTCAAAAAAATCGACAACAGCGCCACCTATCGGGTCCAAAACTATCCTATCTTTCTAGCGGCACACAACCACGCACACAAAAAAGTTTCATTGAGATCGGTTGAGTTTCTCAAAAAAAAAAATAAACAACAGCGCCACCTATCGGGTCCAAAACTATCCTATCTTTCTAGCGGCACACAACCACAAACACAAACAAAGTTTCATTGAGATCGGTTGAGTTTCTCAAAAAAATCGACAACAGCGCCACCTATCGGGTCCAAAACTATCCTATTTTTCTAGCTGCATCCAACCATGCACACAAACAAAATTTCATTGAGATCGGTTGAGTTTCTCAAAAATAGCGACAACAGCGCCACCTATCGGGTCCAAAACTATCCTATCTTTCTAGCTGCATCCAACCATGCACACGAACAAAGTTTCATTGAGATCGGTTGAGCTTCTAAAAAAAAAAAACGACAAAAGCGCCACATATCGGGTGTCGGTCGCTCGGTGTCGATGACGCGGTTTCGTTTTCAAAGTAACCCAAATTCATTAATTTCTTCTTATCTAACCTCAAAAAAACATAAGGCAGAAAAGGTGCAGTTGCATATGCATGCATACGAAAAAAAAAACAATAGGTACCGAGCACAAACGGGATTCGTTCGTGGCATGCATCATCAGATCACAATCAATATAGCGCATTTTAAATCACAATTGAGTGTGACTCCCTCCCAATCTCAATTACATTACATACCTGACCTGACCTATCTCCTTCCCACCCATGCACCACATTAATACTCCACCCATAAGGCCACAACTCCACTCTCTCCACTATCACCAGTTCAATTTCAATTTAAAAGAAGTGAGAAAAAAAAAAACAACACAAAGCGAAAGCACAAAAGGTGTATGAAAAAAAAGAGAAACAAAAAGCATACAGCATTCAGCAGAGAGAGAAACAGGTTTTGCCGCACACACACACAAAATTCCCTCCACTGAATGCCGGGCAAATCCAACGATCTAGCTTCAATCGAACATTTTACTTTTTTGAGTTGTATAAAATTGATAGTTTAATGCTTATTGTACAGCTTCAGGACTACGTACAAAGATTATTTATATCTTAAAATCTTTGTACATAATTGAACTTTATATTAAAAAAAACCTATTTTATTCGGTTGAGTCATTCCAAAGCTAGGAGCTAGAAGGCATTCGAGAATTACAACTTTTGTTAGATATCAGCTTAAATCTCCGCTTCCGGACAGTGGATAATGGTTAAACATTATCCTAAATTCTAATATCGACAATTTCCAATGCAATTGTGAAAACCGAAATCAATTTCGTGCAGTACTTCTTGTGCCTTGAGCACACAAACTATTTAAAGCCGGAAAAAAGTTACAGTTTTATTATTAGTTTAATTAAAGCCGGAAAAAAGTTACAGTTTTATTATTAGTAAGGATAAGGATAAGGATAAGGACAAGGATAAGGATGCACCTTAAAATAATTCCAACCACTTGGTGCCTTACACAATCAGAAACGTCCACTTAATTTGCACCCCCACACGTTTCCATCTATATATTCGGCTTATAACTTCTAATGCGAATTAAAAAACAAACCTCTTAAATCTTGCATGTACATATACACTGCCGCTCATTTGAATAGGTTCAACTTTTTGTTCACCTAACTGTTAGCCTCTCTTCATATATAATGAAAGAGCATCATTATGCGCTTAGTTTGACAGAAAAAATGTTGTCTTAAAGCTTACCGTTATTCTCACACGGTGGCTTGACTAAATGCATTCATAAAAACAAACACATTTTTTGGTTCATTTGAATAGGTTCAAAAGCAAAAAATTAATTTTTTTTCGGCTAATAAACCTTATCGTGTTCATCTGTTAACGACGAAAATGGGTCGCGGAAAATCTTTAAGCGAGTAAGAAAAGGGCAAAATAAAGGCATTTCGAGAATTTGGCCTAAACCAACGATGCATGGCGAAAAAAATTAACAGAAGTCAAAATGTAGTAAGTGGTTATTTGCGGAATGTTGAACAGTACGGAAAAAAAATGAAAGGTGGAAGTTATAGCGCCACATCAAGTGCCGATAGACGTGCAATCATCAGAGCAGCATCCAATTCTCATCATTCCGCGTCAAAAATTAAGACAAAAACAGGTGTAAAATGTAGTTTGGCGACAGTAATACGGGTGATTAAAACTGCAAAAAATTTAAAAAGAAAAAAATTTAAAAAAAAAACCACCAATAAATGAATCGAGACAAGAAATTCGTCTCCAATTTCGTAAAAAATACATGTCGTGGAAGTCGTAGTGGCAAAAAGTGATTTTTCAGATGAAAAAAATTTAAATAATGCTCATCTTTTCGAAGGTCATGAAAATAATAATTATACCCGTCAGGGCCCTTTAAATTAATTTGTTTTTCATCTGAAAAATCACTTTTTGCCACTACGCTTCCACGACATGTATTTTTTACGAAATTGGAGACGAATTTCTTGTCTCGATTCATTTATTGGTGGTTTTTTTTTTAAATTTTTTTCTTTTTAAATTTTTTGCAGTTTTAATCACCCGTATTACTGTCGCCAAACTACATTTTACACCTGTTTTTGTCTTAATTTTTGACGCGGAATGATGAGAATTGGATGCTGCTCTGATGATTGCACGTCTATCGGCACTTGATGTGGCGCTATAACTTCCACCTTTCATTTTTTTTCCGTACTGTTCAACATTCCGCAAATAACCACTTACTACATTTTGACTTCTGTTAATTTTTTTCGCCATGCATCGTTGGTTTAGGCCAAATTCTCGAAATGCCTTTATTTTGCCCTTTTCTTACTCGCTTAAAGATTTTCCGCGACCCATTTTCGTCGTTAACAGATGAACACGATAAGGTTTATTAGCCGAAAAAAAATTAATTTTTTGCTTTTGAACCTATTCAAATGAACCAAAAAATGTGTTTGTTTTTATGAATGCATTTAGTCAAGCCACCGTGTGAGAATAACGGTAAGCTTTAAGACAACATTTTTTTCTGTCAAACTAAGCGCATAATGATGCTCTTTCATTACATGTATAAAAAATATGTGTCATTGCAATATATATGAAGAGAGGCTAACAGTTATGTGAACAAAAAATTGAACCTATTCAAATGAGCGGCAGTGTATCTATGTAAAGATCTCGGTCTAATACGGACCCTACTTCCAATTATGGGCACCTTAACCCAGCGTTACTAAAATATACCAGTAAAAAATAGGAACATACCCTAGCAGATCAGATAACAGAAACTCCGACTACACTCAAAAATCTTATAAACTGCAAGAACATACAATAGTAAAGTAGACATTTGTAACTCTCTAACCAGAACATGCGACAATTGCCTGTTACTGAGAGCTTCAACTTTTAAAAACTCACATCGTTATTTCATAATTATTTACTGCCATATCATCAAACGCGAATCTTATTTAACACTATTCCTTTTTCTGTATTTTATCTTTTATTGCTGACCTACCCATGAGCAGAGTTCTCCCTGATCCTACCTACCCGTTTACCTAACCTTCCTATCTAGGAAAATAAGAAAACAACCAATTGAAACAAGAAAGTTTCGTTCGACCCAGTCGTGCACTTTATTTATAACTAACATCTCACAGACTGTGGATCATTGTTGAGAACTACTGTTGAGTTTTAGTTATTCAAAGGTTTAAATCATAAAGTGACTCAATAAAAACTGATTTAATACCACAAGATCAAAGAGGTTTTGATGTATCATAACTGCATCTATTCTATTTGAAAAGTCGAGTGAAAATTGTGTGCTTGAACTATCTTCTCTTCAAATGTGTAAACAAATAAAACCATATCGATTGACTTGATAAATCATTTATCCACATTTCTGTATGCAAAATGATTTATGACTTCGTTTATATAGTAAAGCCACATTTAAAAAAAACTTTTAACGAACATCAAAGCAGAAACTCTTGTAGCACACAGGAAATCTATTGAAAATGTTGATAGTTTCAGATTCGTCGGTAAATTCCACTCTTATAGTGTGTTCTTGACAGCCGATTCCGAAAAAAAAGTTGAGAATTTAAGTCAACCAGTGTTCACACCAAAAAATTCCTTGGGTCGGATGTCATTAATGTCGAAAATGACATATCACTTTAACAAAAAAGAAGACTATCACTTAGTTCCCCCAAAAAGAAACACACTACGATTGAATCAACTGCGTTCTCAGCTCTTTAATTGAATAATTGAGTATGTTACTACACAAGTTGATGTTAATCGTGTTGGGGTACGCAATTCGACCAAAAAATTACATGATGGCGTTTAACTGCCGTTACACCGACTCGAGTTTTGCGTTATTTGTATTTAGCTCATTATTCGAACTAGTTGGCCGCGGTGGATTTCTGAGCAAGGGATGCCACCATCAACCCCCGCACCGGAAGACATGCAAATTAACCATAAATATTTTCAATTGTTCCATTAATCTCTCGTCCTTCTGATAACAAATGGGGAAATTATATTTCCTTTCTCATGGAAAAATTCTTAGCACATTCGTATTTTGCTCCTCACTTCAGTCACTCGGATACTGCATTAAATTATATGTCACTTCCATTGTCTCAATTGAAAGAGATAAGACTTTGTTAGGGTCATGTGTTTTATATTGCAATGTCAGTAAAACTATGTGTTTGTTTTACTTCGAAGTTGGTACGTGTGAAAGAGCCAAGGTTTTAATAGAACGCAGATGTAAAGCGCGTCACGTGGCATGGCAAACATTATGATTGAATTGTTGTAAATTTGCAAGATATTCCCAACAATATGTCTCTTCGTGGTATTTTAGACAGAAAGAACAAAAAAAAAAACAAAATTGCACGACTGGGTCGAACGAAACTTTCTCGTTGATCAAGAGTTTGATTGGTTGTTTTCTTATCTTCCTAAACGGGTAGGTAGAGTAGGGAGAATCCTGCTAATGGGTTCATAAAATACAGAAAAAGGACTGGTTTTAAATAAAATTCACGTTTGCGTTTTTCATCTGATATGCCAATATATTTTATAAAATAACGATGTGAGTTTTTAAAAGTGCTTCACTCAGTAACAGGCAATTGTCGCAAGTTCTGGCTAGAGAGTTATGAGTGCCTACTGTGCTATTTCATGTTCCTACAGTTTATACGATTTTTGAGAACAAGGAGTTACTGTTTTCTGATCTGCTAGGGCATGCTTTTATTTTTGACTGGAATATTTTAGTAACGCTTTGTTAAGGTGTCTATGATTGGAAGTAAGGTTCGTATTAAACCAATATCTTCACATAGATATACATGTAAGATTTAAAGTTTGGTTTTGAGTTTGCATTAGAAGTTATACAAAGGATAGGTATACCGATGGAAACATAGTTGGAGTTTGAAGGTACATATTCAATATGGTTGAAAAGAAGAATTAATGGAAGTGCGGCATTGAAAGGATGTATGAACACTGATCGGCTTTTGGGTACCTATAGTATTTTTTTTAAGAAATAATTACAAAACTTGTTTATTGATTTTTTTTATTAAAACTAAGTACGGGATTTTAATTAGTGTTATTTTATTTTTTTTTTTTTTTATCAAAATCGTTAGACCGGTTTTTGTAAAATTTGGCAGACGAAACAGTACCTACCAAATATTGCAATGTTTAACGTTTAACGTTTTTTTCGAAATTGAAATTTTTGAGATATGAGCAGTTTTTAAAATTTGCGTTTTCGAATGGAAAATTAAGGACACAATAATTTGGAGAACATCAAATTCACTCTAAGTTTGCACTTTGGTCAAAATCGTTATTGCCGTTTTCAGATAAACTAAACAAATAAATTGTACGAATTTTACAAAATACAAATCAAACTATTACGAACATTTTATATGGGAAGTACCATTAATATTGAGGTTACCTTCGAACAAAAAAACGGCCCCGAACTGTAAGCCCACAAACTCCAAATCCGAAGTTTGAACGAAAACTCGTTTAGGCTGTTGGCCTGTGGAAGGACGGACAGACGGACAGAATTTTGTGGTCCACTTTTTTGAGTTCTTTTATCATCGTAATGTCAGAATTGATTACCATCTCTAGTTCTAAATTTTGTACGAAAACAATATCTTTCTCTTAACTACGTAATGGAGAAAGTTAAAAATACTAACACATACAACATACATAGTTGGCTCTCTGTATAATAGCTATCCCAGCCTTGATGCTTATAAAAATTCGTCTTATTCAAGTGTTAATTATTTTTTGGGTGGAATGGAAAGGACCTAAAATTAAAGTCGTGTCCGATTAGCTGAATTAAGAAGCTTTCCCTGTAGAACCATACTTTCGGGCAATCCCTAAGAGGCAATATTTTTGTTTTTCTGGAAATCAAACATGAGACCACTCGCTCAGTAGTCCAACACACTAACTAATGAACATTTGTAGGTACCACTCATTGCCTCAATTTTATCAGATCTCCATCGTTCTGAAAAAAAATCTGGCAGCACTGGTTTTAACTTATTTTTGAATTTATTCACTTTTCAACACAACTGTAAAAAAGGCAAGCTACAACGTGGTGCTTAATTGCATGACTTGCAAAACAGACCTGATTACCAAAATGATATCGATGTCTAAACACACCTACACGCGCACATTCTCATTAGGCGAGCAAATAAAAAACACGTTTCCATTTTTATAATGTGACAGTTTTTTTTTTCGCCGAATGAATATGCCTCTTTCATCAATGATTCACGCCTTTTCAGCTCCACCAATCAATTGACCTCAGCGCGCACCGTCAGAGCCGTCACTATTGAAACTATTGATAAAACAATTAAAATCCAAAGCATAGCTAACTTCAGTTAATTCATTCATGGAATTCATGGTGTTATCTATAAAGACATGCCTCTCTGCGCCATACTACAAATAGGCAATTACCCTTATCGGGCAGGCTTTGGGACGACTTTCGATACACCCTGTAAATTGGATGTCACTCTCTAGTATTCGGCGCTTATTTCCGCTCGCCGGCCATGCCGATGCCGCTACCGCATTCGCTCGCGTTCTCCTCTCTTTGACTTTGTACCACTTTGTACGCTCTACTGACACTGTAGCTGTATGGTTTATTTGGGCGATGATAAAGAGACTTGAAAACTTCTCACCGACCACGACCATACCAACCAAACGCACAGGCACAGCCACAGCTTCAGCTGAGCATACACTATCGGCAAACGGCAACAGCCACATACCAGTATCAGTGCCAGTGACACCACACCACACCGGAGCCAGAAGAGCAGAAAAATTATTGGCGGGCCGAGGCTCTACAATCACTGTTTCTTTTCCAGCAAGTTAGTATTGCTCCGGACAATCGAAACGCTAGACACGCGCGTCAATTCAAGTGAATTTTTTTTTAAGTAGTTCAGTATCGCCGCCGTTCACACTTCTACACATAAGCGATTTCGATGCGCATGCGGCCAATATAAAAAGAAAAGTAAAAACCGAAAAGTTCACAAGTTAAAATATCAAATTTAATGGAATTTTGGCGATTTTTCGGGCCGAATTTCTCAAAAGTGAATACAAAAAGAAAGGATAAAAGTGATACCAAAGTGTTGCATAAGTAATTTTTGCAAAAATTTCTTCGTTCTTCATTTTTTTTAAATATAAAAATGTCTTCTCATATCAAACCGCAAATTTAATTGGTAAATATACATAAAATAAGTAAAAAAAAAAAATTGCTACCCAACTGATTGCACGCAAAATGCATTCGTGTGAACAAACTCTCCACAGTAGGTATGTTTTCACCACCAGCATAAGCCGAAGAAGAAAAAAAGAACCGAAAAAAAAACTCATCAATGGAAAATTTTCTGCAATCTTAGTTTTTTCTTTCGTTTTTTGGTTCGTTCTTCTGTCTCTGTTTTTCAACATTAAACTTGGGCCGATACTGTGAAACCAGTCTTATTTTAAACTCCTCCGTCTTTTTTTCCGTTTTTTTTTTTTGTGTTTTCTTTGCATTCCTCTTTTATAATTCTTCGTGTGGTCGGTCTTTTTTTTCGTGTTTGTTTCATTGAAAAAATGTTTCTTTTTTCACCCCCCCGTGGAATCTTCGCTGGTTCGTACACAGCACATTGAAAAAAAAAGCAAAAGAAAACCACCGCGCGCCGTACCAAAAAATCTGAAAAGAAAAAAAAAGTATCCACCGCAGTCAGGCGCTAGTGTAACGATGGATTGCTTACTTGATTTTGTGCGTTGCGATCGTTCCACGACTGGCTGCCCCGATCCTAAGTAGCTACACGCGCATTCGCTCGGCATACCAATGATGCTGTATTCGCTCTATGATAGTGGTCTGGGCTAGAGTGCGACGAATATGTGTCTTCTCGACTGTTCGATGGAATGCCTTTGGGGCTTCGCGCTTCTAATGGGAGCAGCAGCAGCAGTTTTAGTTTTATGTCGCAACACAAGAGATGTTTGTATGCAGATTCACTTGCAGCGCGACAAAGTTGCCTGACTGATCACTGATCAGATAGGTGGTGTTGATAGTACCTACTTTTGCTGACCACCTCCGGAGGGTTCATGTGCTGTCGAGGAATGTTGTTGGCAAATGCTCTGCACACCCGCCATCCCCCATTGCGACGGATGGTGGAGGAAGAAATATTAAATGTTTCAGCTTCTGCACCGGAAGATGTGGATATTGTGTGGGCTTGGTGACGCGATGTATACTTGATTGACCGATAGGTAATAAATTGTGGCTCTAATTTTGTTTACCTTATTTGTAGTACAATTTAATCGTTAATTGTTTTTGGCTGTCATATTAGTTTGGATGATAACGAAGCAGAAGATTATCAGTGCTATCAGCAAACATGCTGGCCTGTTCGGAGTGACATAGCATTTCACTTAATTCGGAACGACATCAGTTTTTGTTCCAAATAGTTTGCTTCATAATTGGAAGGCGTTATGACTACATATCGGCTGACATGATGAAATTGCTTCTCGAAATTTCGTGTCCAAAAAGCTCGAGGTGGATATTCCAGTGATGAATTATATTTCGGTCCAACGAACAGATACGCTGAGTCATTCGGAAGTTGGTCATGTGTAATTGGGCGTGAAAAACGACGAGTAGTGCTGCCATTAGTGCGTGGCAAAAAGAAGTGAAGTAGGTACTATGCAGAGACGGTCAAAATGGCAACGTACTCGACCTACTACACTCATAAATACTTGGTGGTTGTACAATTGTACATATATTGCATATTTGAATTTAGACTCGTCGGACCACTGGGCCCAATATACAAAATTCTGGACCTGTCCAAATAAACCTCGGCAGAAACAAAGTCAACTGTGATATAGCTATATAATGCCAGACAGCCAATCTGCTATTTTGCCTCTTAATGCCTACACCATTAAATCCAAACTTGTATGGGAATGGCTACAAAAACTTAATGAACTTTGTAGGAGAAACAATATAACCCTCTGCTGGGTGCCTGGCCACGTCGGAATAGAGGGGAATGAAATGGCCGACTCCCTAGCAAGAAAGAGAGCATCAAAAACTTTCATAGGTCCTGAACCATTCTGCGGAATAGGGGATCACACCCTCAAAGAAGAATTTAGGAAACTAGAGAAAGAAAACAGGGCAAGAACCTGGCATAACACTCAGGGCATGAGGCAGGCCAAGAAACTTCTGGGGCAATACAAAAGGAAAAGATTCCAAGCTTGCATGAGCAAGAGCAAAAATAACCCGCGTATTAACGTTCTTCCTAACGTGTCACTGTAGACTCAAGGAACACATCAGGAAACTGGGTATAACTGAAGAAGGTATCTGCAGATTCTGCCATGAGTCCAGTGAAATCCCAGAACACTTTGGCCAAGTACAGAGTAAGTAATTGCTTTGAATTCGCTTACCTTTACGTTTCTACTGAGTGCTACGGGTAATGAGTTCCATGAGAAAGTGGCATGGACGAAAAATACGCGTTCAGATTGTAAGTAAGGTCTAGGTCGAATTAAAACAGCTGTAAGCTGGCAAAATTTAGTCTGTTGTAAAGCTATTCTGGATGACGTGTCTGTATAATTCCGTGCAGTAGAGTTAGCGACCTAAATAAAATCAAATTATCAATGCTTAGACCCATTATCTGTTTTGAGTAACTTGAAATATGCTCAAAATATCTTTTATCAAATACGTACCTTGCTAAATTGTTATATAAAACATTCAATTTGTGCCGACTGTTGTAGTCAACTTTACAAGAGACTTCGCAACCGTACTGAAAAATAGGTAAGAGTAAAGTCTTGATTTTGGTTTTAACGGGTACGCAGCTTTGAGTTGACCTTAGCAAGCGGAGACCATTGTAAACCTCTCTAGTCGTGACTGCCACATGGTCGTTCCAAGTCAGGGGTCGAATCCCGTTGAACGAGCATTACGAGACGAAATTTGTTTTTGTTTCACATGCAAAATCAACATAATTCCGTGAACGTATAGCTCGTTCACGGAAGTGGCGATTCGACCCCAGATTTTCATTGAAAGACTAAGCCCAAATTTCTGGTTGTATTTACGTATTCTATTAAGGATTGCCCTAATTTACTTGGCGGAAGGGTTGTTGTATCCAATTTATTTTTATGGATACAAATAGCTCTTGTTTTCTGACGATTTAGAGTCAAGTTTTGTTTTTGCGCCATATGCTGAATAGTCTCCAAGTCTTCTTTGAGGTCTTGAATAGCTCCATTAATATACTATCCATCGAGCAGCACAACTACAATTGGACATCGTCGACAAACAAATGTACATTACAATATTTAATAGTTTCGAGGAAGCTCATTGACATTTAAAGAGAACAACAGCGGCCCTAGGATTGAACCTTGTGGCACCCCTGCCGATAGTCCAATGAAAGAAGATATTTTATTTCATACATGGTTGGCGCCGGGTTAAATATGAAAGAATTAGTTTGACTGTAGGCGAAGAAATTTTAAAATTATTTAACAATTTTTCGCCAAGAATTATGTGGTCCATCGTATAACGCTTTTGAAAAATCTAGTAATGTTACGAATGTAAGACAATTTGCACTTCACGAAAGTTGTTTTATTTCCCACTAGGATTTCCACTGAGGGACTTAGTTTCCGGGGACTTTTTTCCCTGCACCCTTCTAAGTGTCTATATAACTCATTTACATACTTCCGACACTGACCTTGTAACGCTAATATTACAGATATGTGTTACACTTGTAAAAACGTTTTGGAACTCAGTCAACATTTTAGGAATCAATGGAAAGTTAACTAGCTTTGAAGTCATTTTTCATTCACCTCTTCCGGAAGCCATTCTGTTTTATCGAAAAGTTGGTAATCTCTATAAAATTATCAGCACACTGATCTTACTCATAATTTAGTGTCAATACGCATTATACTGCATTTACACCATCACGCATTCGCATTTTTGCTATTTTTGCACGACCGAGAGATAATAATAATAATAATAATAGTAGAGAGGGTCTAGTGCACTGCGACCTTGTGGTCTATTGTGCCCCCTGCTTATACCTTGGAAAGGTTCGTGCCCTTTTCCAGAGCGCCATCGCATCACAATTCCATTAAGAACCGTGTTTGAGGGTTTGCTCTGTCTTTGCCTTGGCAAGAATATAAACTTTAGAGCACTTCATCCAAACCAGTTTCTCTTATGAATCTGAGAATGAGTAGTGGGTCTATGGTTTGTATATCCTTATCTGTTAGCTGGTACTTGCCCAGATGTTTAATCCTCTTGTGGGTTAGTGCCCCACAGGATTCCAGAATGTGGTCTGGGGTTTCAGCGCTCTCATCGCAGAATCTGCAGAGACCCTCTTCCGATAGGCCCAGTTTCCTCATGTGTTCTTTAAGCCTACAGTGTCCCGTTAGGAGACCTGTAAGGATTCTTAGGTTGTTTTTGCCTAGACCGATACATGCTTTGAATCTTTTTAGGTTGTAATTCCCTATAAGTTTCTTAGCCTGCCTCAGGCCTTGGGTATTTTTGAAAGCTGCGGTTCTTTTTTCCTTTTCCATTTTGCTGAACTCTTCTCGTAGGGTGTGTTCCCCTATGCCGCAGAATGATTCAGGTCCTATGAAGGGCTCCGCCGCGCCCTGTCTTGCCAGAGCATCTGCAGCCTCGTTGCCCTCGATGCCGATGTGACCCGGTATCCAGCAAATGGTTACTCTGTTGTTTCTACCTATTTTGTTAAGCTTTTGCAAGCATTCCCATACAAGCTTTGACTTTATGATATAGGCGTCAAGTGCCTTGATGGCAGCTTGACTGTCTGACATCACTGCTATATTACAGTTTTTGTAATTTTTCTTGAGGATGATTCGAACGCACCTATCTATGGCGCATATTTCAGCTTGGAAGATGCTGGTACATTTGCCCATGGATTCGTAGTGTTTAGTTCCTGGCCCAAACACTCCTGCACCAGTTCCTTTATCCGTTGTTGATCCATCTGTATACCATTTTACAGTGTGCTGGCTCAGTCCGTAAATCGTGGATTCATTGCTCCAATTTTTCTTATTGCTGAGCTTCGTTATGAAATTCTTCTCAAAATTGAATTTCCTGATGCTATCATCTCTGGGTATAGCTAGAAGTGGAAGTTTTTCGAGCCATACATTATATTCTTTTGAACTAATGCACTTCTCCCTTCCGATTCCTTCTTTTGCCATCCGTAGAATTGTTTTATATGCCGTATCCTCAACCATGAGATGTAGAGGAGTTAGCTCTAAGAGTACCTCCATGGCTGAAGTTGGGCATGTACGCATTGCTCCGGTAATGCATAGGCACGCTAATCTTTGCACGACCGAGAGATCCGTTTGTCTTTGTTTTTTATTGCCAATGTCGAAGGGTTCTCGCAAACAGACGTCGGTCGGTACCAGGCTTATATCGTCTCGTGAAGCTCCGGTCTTCCAATTCATCTTTGTCTTTCGACAGGGCTCCTTCTTCCGACGACAGGAACAAAAGCCGGGACACAATTTTTAGGCGGGACAGTATCTTAGTGGTTAGTGAGTTGGACTACTAAGCGAGGGGTCCCAGGTACGAATCACGCAAAAACCCAAATTCAAACTCAGGGTTATTTTCACTGCGCCACCTCTCGCGAACGTCTGACAAACATCCGAGAGTATAACTGTCTTGAAAGAGGTTCTCAATTATCCGTTTGGACTCGGCGTAAAATTGTAGATCCCTTTCATTCGTCCAAAAATGAAAGCCAACTATGTATTTATTTTTTTATAGATGATCAAAATGAAGAATTAACTAATAAAAGAAGCCGAGGTCACCGCATCCTCCTATAGGTAACGAATTAAAGGGCTGAGCCATAATGTGCCCGTGCAGCATATTTTCCAATTAATAACTCAACCGTTCCTAGATCTGCAATCGGTTAATTATAATCTCGAAAAGATCGTCACTCGCAGCATTGAACATTCGACTTACACTTAATTTACGAAAAGCGTAATTTGAAGCTGCAAATTTAATTGTTGAAAACCCCACTTACGTTGTTAAGCCAATTATTTGTTGTTCCTTTTAAGTCCGATTACATCCTCTATTGAACAGGTGGTCTAAGGATTTCCAATTTTATCCTCAACTATAATTTCCTTTGAATTCTAATTTTGTCTCGTCCACCTAATTTATGGCTGCCCATGATTTCTTTTTCCATTCTTCTTCTCCCGATAGTCAATCAGTATTTAATCTTATTAGCCGGCTCTATGGTGAGCGATTCCATTATGTGAGCCACCGAAGTTCAATGGTTTGTAAGATTAAATTTTGTACCCATAACTTATTGTGTGTATGAGGAAGTCGAATCAGAAACTAAACTTCAGAAACTTTCATTGGAATCGCTATTACCTTCATCGTATAACAGAATATTCGTCATTAAGAAGTTTCAGCTTACTCGTCAGTTGTTGAATATATTAACGAATATTCATAAACAGTCTGTTACGTGCTGTCAAATAAAGCGACAGTTTCTATTTGACGGTTTCAATAGTTAACAGAATATTCGTCACTTTGAGCAGTCGTTGTAAAGGTCAGTTGCAGAATAGTAACGAGTAAAAATTGAGCTGTCGAGTTAAGTGTAATTTTGAAAGAAAAATTTTCGATATTTGGAACTATCGAGTAGAAAATATAATTTTGTACTCATTTCTGTTTACAAATATTATTACATTCTTAAGGCTACCAAATGAAGTGACAGCTTTTATTCGATAGTTCATATATTATAACAGAATATTCGTTATTCAGAAGAATCGGCTTACTCGTCAGTTGTTGAATATATTAACGAATATTCATAAAACGATAGTTTCTTTTTGACGGTTTCAATAGTTAACAGAATATTCACGATTTAGATCTATCCTTTTATTCGTCAGTTTCAGAATATTTATGCATTTTCGGTAACGTTTTATTGGAAAAACTGACAGATATGGCTTTCTTCCTCAGCTACTAAATAGCAATGCCCATATTTTTGCACATTTTTCTACTCACTGTCAAATAAAGTGACAACTCTATTTAATAATTTCGAGAGTAGGTACAGCTCGTTATTAAGAACTTTCGATTTACTCGTCAGTTTGCTGAAAACATTCACAAATGTTTACAAAGAGTCTTTTGCCTACTGTCACAAGTGACGACTATTACTCGTTAGTTTCGCTATTACTAAAAAATATTTGTTATTTAAAACTTTTGAAAGAAATGTCACATTTTTTCCAGTTGCATTACATTTATTGGTATACATCGAGATTTTGCTATACAATCGATTAAAGTGACAGTCTTCGTTGGATAGTTGCCAACACTAACTTATCATCACATTCCTTTCTCGTATTTTTTTCTTCCATTTAATTTAATTTTATTAATAAAATGTGACTCTCATTTTTTGTTTGTTTTATTTTCAGACATGTTTACTTTGTTATTATTTTTTTCCGAGAATAATCTTTACCACACATCTTGTGTCTATAAAAACTCAGACGCCAAAGCCTCACGGAATGTATATAATCTAGATCAATGCAATAAAAAATTGCGAGACTTTCGTGTTAAGCGATTGTAAACCTTAAACTCGCAGTAAATTAGTTTTCATTTGTTTGACACCATCTTAGGTTGTTGATATGACGCCAATAAATCCGATTTTTTTTTTCTGCAAATTTATGAGCATCGTACTCGTAGTGAAATGTTTCTGGAAATTTCTTCAATCTCACGTAAAACTTAAAACGATTTTTCAACTTGTGACCGCTATGGCTGCGACCTATTTTGAAAGTTGTTTTGTCCCTTCTCCGATATACCTTTATTAATTGGATACTCAACTCATGTTCAGTGTTCACCTTGCCGTTGAGGACAGCTGAGCAGGCAGCATAAGTTTCCTGCAAGCGATTGTGTTGTCTTGTAATTAGCTACCATGTCAACTTGCGATTGGCGAAACTCATTCACGTTAAATGGTTTTTCCGATACCACGCTCACTTCACAAAAAAGTAAACTCAATGTGTGGCCTTGCTTCTACTTTCGATGCGTCACTGTGACAGTGTCCGAAAATAACTATGTAAATAATTTATCAGAAACAAAAAAAAAAAAAAAAAAACTCAAACCTGTAATATCCACCTAATTCATTGACAATGCAAACTGCCTGATGCAATATTTCCTTTTGCCATCCAAGTGACAGCTAATGGATGAGATCGCGATTTATCTGCCAAACACCCCAATACTGAATTTATACTTTTGTTAAAGTAATGACATCAGTAACAAAAATCCTGCGACGAAACTGGTTATGAAGATCTAACTCACGTATCCGATGTGCAGATGGATTTATGTACACGTAGGCAGAGCCGTTTATTTTCTGTCACAATTTACATACCAAACGTCTGCGTCTGTCTCGAATCGAAGCTATTAACAGTTCAAGTTGAATGTCACTTGCTATGGACTGTGCTATACCGTTTAAATCGAGAACATGTACGTAACAGCACTGCTTCTTTAAATTTCCCAAAGCCTCGGTAATGACTGGAAATACATTCATGTGGAATATAAAAAAAATGTCGTGTCGTGTGCTGCGACCAGAACATTACGGCGATAACCTATGTGAACCTAAAAACATACATAAGCTTATGACGCCAAGTACCCTAAGTTTGTTGTCATACTCTCTCGTGTGGAGGAGAATCGCTCGCTGGAATTAATTTTTCTGCATTTTTTGTTGGGCGAAAAACTCGTTTTGCACAAATGTGCACCCAGCTGTCATCGAGAGTGTACAAAAGTGGGTTTCAATTGACATTTGGTTGCATGTTTTTGCTGTTAAAAGAAAGCCCTATTCGGTGCATTTGGAGCTATGTACTTTTTCTCTTATCAGCTGTTTTATAAGCCCACATTCAAAAACACTATCAGTCAAAATGTGAGGTCTTTCAAGGGTGAACTTATCAAGGAAGCAATATTATGCTTTATCACCTGTTGACTAATATAATGACCTGTTTAAAAATGGCGGTGTAATTTTTTTTGCCCCCAAAATTGATAACTTATTTAATCGGCAAAGTATTACACAAGCTTTGTACAAATTTTTGCCAACTTTTCTAAAAGTATATCAATTTGTTTGACATTCAAAACTGTTTGCGTTGCGTAGCTCTGTTTATAAGATTAGGTAGAAAAAAAAAAAACGTTTTCTAAAAATGCGCATTTACGAAACTGCGCTTGCAAAACATTATTTTTGGAGTCAACAATCAGATTTAGCGCTGCAAGTTTTGTTGGCGTAAAAATAACTGCAAACAAAAGTCAGCGTGAGTGACAGCTGGTAATGTCAGTCATTGTTTCTTTTTTTTTTTTGTGGGATTGCTTGTTATTTTCATTTTAAAAATAGAAATTCCATTTTGTGTGACGCTAGTCTAGCTGACAGCTGACATCTTTCCACTAAGACTTCATCCACATATGCCTCAACAAAAAAAATAGCGCATTAAGTCTAATCATCTTGAAATGTGCCTACATTTGACAAAGTGTCGTCGACTTATGTGGCAATATGTTCTTATTCTGATAAATATTTTTTTTCAGACCGATGTAATATAAATCTTATAGTTTTGTATGAATTTGGAGAAATTCCATTGGGAATAAAATTTCCAATAACATAAATATCTTTGCCGCATTGCGTTGCACCGCATTTAGTCACTTACTTTTGACAGCTACACGACACATTCTTTCCACAGCTCTGCGACAACCAATTGCTGCGGAATATTTGATTGTCAAATGAACGCGCTTACATTATTATGCTTCATTTATTTTGTTCCAAAACGGACACATCGAACGTAATCTTAGTTCCGAACAGATTTGAGTTTCGTTTCGGATGTTTTTCTGTACGCATACCCGGTGAAAATGTGTTGTAAAAGAAATGGACTCCTATAAAATCGCAACAGTTGGGACTTCGAAATAACCGTCGAAAATAGACTAGTTTATATGAACATTTTTATAAGTCGCAAAGATTGTTAGTATACTGCACAATCTCATTATCGTTTTGCCGGAGAATGCATGAATGGTTAAAGAAAACCTGAACTGAAGTGAGATTGTACCATCCAACCTCTTTCCACATGCCTTGGGACGAAAATGTATGTCACCACAAGGGATATCCATTCGAACGTGGTTTTTTTAATATCCATTTCCAATGTCACTCACTCCATCAATATTATTGACTTGTAATCAATAAGTCAAGCTGCATATAAATTATATTCGAATTTTTAATAAAAGTTGGCAGCACTCCATGGATGAACAATTGCGCTATAGTTCAAAGACAAACTGCAAAAGTGTACATGTAATTTCATTGGCAGTTAAATAAGGATATTGGATTAGTCTGGATCTCAAATCTATTTATTTTAACTCGATTTGTCGGAACTTAAAATTTGATGAATGTCCTGGCTAAAAATATTTGCCACTTGTTAAAAATTCAAAACTAATTTTAGAACTAGTTCAAGTTTAGTGTAAATAAACGTTCTTGGCAATAGCAATGGAAACTCTTTCACGTTGAAAGTAATTGTAGTCTTATTCTTATAGTGACGTATATGCGAATATACATGCTCATGTCGTTTTCGACTAAGTATTTGCGTGCCACTTCATACAATTTCTGTCGGAATGCAAATCTTACTTACTTCTATCGAAAGTAGTTATTATTAAACCTCTTTCTGCGGTAGATACTAATAATCATTTTTAGTGTCCAAGCAAAATTTTTGTCACAATGGCCAAATTTTTCATACAAAATTGCATATTGTGACTTAGAAAATATTTAGTGCGAAGGTTAAGAATGATTGTAAGTAAGGCCCTTTGAGTTTATTTAATCTTCGAATTTACAATATTCGAACAGCTTACTAGTGACTAACCAAAAATACATATTGGTACCTACCCAACGGCTGAATAACAAATGGATGATGGCGTATACGAAAATGAAAAGACGCGCAGTATTTCAAAGAAAAAGCTCAGATCAGAAGACTAAAGTTGATCAATGAGTTGTTTGAGTTGCATTTAGCTTTTCAAATAAATATGCAAAACGCAAGCATTTCCGGGTTCACAATAGATGTAGTCGATGCGCATTATATATTTCTGTCTATAAACATTCTGTAACAAAATGTAGGTCAACATTTCTTCCGGTACTACCTACTTGCCGCGTTTTCTTTGCGCACTGCAACACCGATGTTACTGTCATAAACCGTGGATTTATCTTTTTAATGGCATTCTACTATACTACGTCTAGAGTTAGAGTTCTATGCATAGGTACTCAGCAGCGTTATTTAAAATTACTGACATTTGTATTATTCATGTGGTAATGAGGTCTTTAGTTTTGTGAGCCATGGGCTGCGTACTATTTGCACTATTTCAGACTCAAAATAGCAAGGAATCGTAACAATTGCACTCCCTTTGGCTTACAAAATTCAGACGAAGTATTTATACCAAGGAAAAGTGAAATTGGAACAGAGAAATTCTGAGAAAATGCTTAGGCCCTAGTTATAGCCATACGTAAAACGAAGCCGTAAAAATGTTATTTTGTTCTTTTGGAGCGCTTAATCCGAATGGTTGAACTCAATCTTGATCTTAAACAGTTGCCTATGATTTATAATTATAAAGTTAGTTTATCAAAAGCAAGTTAAAAAATAATCTTTAAATTTTTTAGAAAGATATTTTATTAATTTTTCCGTACTTCTCAGTCAATTGCACAACAAAAAATTCAGATAATTCCACTGAAATATTTCATTTCCTTACTGTTCCATCCGTCAGGAATTTTTTTTTTTCTGATTGAATCCAATCAGTGGTGGTTGATTTGTTGTAATTGATTCAGTAGGGAACAATTTTTCTCACAGAATTTTCGTTATGACCGCCAGAACGAAAAAAAAAAAAAATCATTTTCATAATGTTCCAACTTTTTCTGTTGCACTTTACGGGTGGCTAAACCTAAGGCCTTAGTCTATGCTGAAACTTCTCTGGTATGGTGATTATAATTAAATTTGCAAATGAGTGCATACCTTCAGGCTGATTATGAATAGTTATATTGCGCATTTGTCTAGCCTGCTTTGCTTTGCCGAGATGTTCAATAAAACAAATATATTACTTGACAAGAAAATTTGGTTATAGCAAGGGAATTCAGAAAAGTGGAAATAAGAAACAACAAACCGTGTGTCTTTAAATGAAAATTAAACAAACAGAAACCTCCACAAAACCAGTCCTGGAATTTTTTTTTTGTATTTAAGTTTAGTACCTAACCTAAACCTCCTATATCACTGGCTTGATCTTTTAAGTTTAAGCTGCATCTAAATTCTTCCCGACACTATCTTGTCAAAAATGAAACTGCTCCCCTGGCTGGATAAGAAATTACATATTTCGGTTTTGATTTTTTGAAATATTAAGGAAATGGAACAAAGAGTTTCAATTGGCTGAAGAAATCTATTACAATTACATTATAGCCTTTTCACACCGAGCTGAAAACCGGGTTTTTGCGAAACACCCGAAAACTTCTACGAAAACAGAAGTTTTCCCATAAATATTTCAGTTTTCAAAACGAGTCGTTTTCCACGAAAATGACTTCCAATCCGTTGGGTTGTCGAAACAAACACACCTTTTTACAATACAATATTCAGCAAACTCAGCAGAATGGCTGACCCAACAAATGTCATTAATCACAACTTTTAATTTAAGTTTCCACAATTAATTGGTGGATTTTTAAGTGCTGTAAATTCATTTTGTTTATTTCTTAATGCGATCAAAATTTGTAACCAACAAAGTTTGCACCGAAGTTTAACGACTATAGTGTCTCACAGTTGACTGAAACGTCAAACGAAAACTAGTTGATTGTCGGTGTGAATGCATCGACGAGCGAAAACACGGTTTTCGGCTCGGTATGAAAAGCATACAAGAATAAAGTTGGGTGAGCTTTTTCCCCTCTCTATAGTGACAGAAATGTCAGGAATTTAGACGGATATGAATAATTGATGTAAGCAAAAAAGTTTAATGGAGACTGCGATGTTTTTTTTCCGTCTGGCCACCCCTCATTTTGAATTCGAATGGATTATTCACTATTTTTTTTTTAATGAGATGAGTTGTTTCATTTTAAAAGGTTGGAAAGAAGATCATGCTTTCGGTTTAACATCCATTTCGCAATTGATAAAACAGAATTTAATTATTTAAAAGCATTTTATGAGAACTGTCATTAATGTGCAAATCAATTTTAAGGCTAATGCACGCTGCATGTTTGAAACACACTGATACATTGTAGGTATTCAATATTTATTAAACAGCCTGTTAACTTAACACCACACCCTATTTTCTGCCTTTCAATATTCTACATCCAAGACTAGTAAATGTAATCAAATCGATTCGATCAACACTTATTTGCTGTGCATATTTATTTAAAAAATATAACCAAGCCATACGTCATTCCCATTTGTTTACATTAAAGCACCACATGTGTTTACGAATGGGCGGCTTTTTTCTCCCAATCGATCTTCCATTACGATTCGAGTTTCTATGACCTCATATGGGTACACGACCTATACAATTAGGTTTTCTGTAAAGGCATTTGGTCTTACAAAACACCGATTTTACGATTGTCACATATGTTGGCCTTGTGCGGACCTGGTCCCTGATGATTCTTTTAGTAATTCTTTGGAACCTTCCACCACCGCTTGTTGTGTTTAAATTAAAAAAAAAAAAAAAAAAACAACTTAAATTCAACGAATTGCGTAATGACTTTTCGGTTTTTGCCATTATTCCTTTCTTTTCGGAAATTCCTTGATCATAATTTTCTGTACATACATGATGGCCTTTATCGTTCTTAAAAATGGTTAAACTTCTCGGTCGACTTTTTTTGGCCTTGGATAATATACAAAAAAAAAAAGCCGCATGTTCCTTCAACCGAAAAAAATATGAAAAAAAAGCAAGTAGAACTACGCAAATTGTATGATGCAACATTGGCGCACAACTACATTATGTAGGTACCTACATAGGTATATATGAACTTTTTCGACCTCCTCTGTCATCCACTTAGTACCATTTTTTTCAAGCCTCGTCGTTTCGCCTTTGCATTCACGAATTCATCGAAACTACAAAAACAAACTCTCGCTGTGTGTCATTCATTAAAGAAGAAAAAATAAAAAAAAAACCCGACGACCACCACGATACAAGTATTTTCGATATTCGAAAAGTTTGCTAAACTTATTTTAAGTCTAAAAATAAATTCCCCTCATCAATATGTGGGGTATTAATATTTATACAATAGACGTGAGATATGCACGCTTGCAAATCGAATCCACCGACTTTTGCGAGTGAAAAAAATATGACAAAAATGGCAACTTCGAATCACGCAACGATCGTGCGTTGTTAGTTGGAACGACGCGACGACGGAGAAAGGTGTGACTAAGAAAATTTCGTTCACTTAAAAAGAGGGGGAGACCGAACTTGTTGCGGACAAGCCTCCGAAATTTAAGTACCCACACGCAGCGTTGCCGCTGAAAAAATGTCAAAAGGGGGACTAAAAAAGGGGTCTACACATAAAATAATAATATAAACAAACAAAAAAGAAAACGGAGCATTTAGAAAATTATTTTTAACAAAAAAACAAATTTATTCTTCACGAAACACTTCTTTTCTTATGTTTGCATTCATTTTCGTTCAATAACGAATAAATCTTATACTTAAACGAAAGAAGGGGTCATTTTGATAATTTTTCAAAAAGTGGGGGCCAAGGGTCCTGGGGTTCAAAAAGAGGCCAAACGGCAACGCTCCCCACACGTACTGTATTTTGTGTGAAAATGAAGAGTTTCTTGGTAACGATAACGAATGACTGACTTTAGTGCTCTTTGTGAGTTGTTACAATCGACACAAATACAGCCAAGTATTAAAATCGGATTTGAAGAGAGAAAATCAACGGCAGAGAGCGTGGAATGATGAAACATTTTTTTTTTTAGAGTTTCAGTTTTCAGAGACTTGCTTTTTGCTCAGTTTTTCGGTCAAGCACTTTTGTGCAGTAGATCTGATAGGTTATGTTGGTAATTTACCATGAACTTTGAGGCTTGTGGTTGTGACGCACGAAAAAAAATAAGTGTCACTTGGCTTCTGACAAAGTGCGCAGTATTATATAAAATGACAAGCTGCAGGGGTATGATGTGGTACCTAGCTATAATCTATTTTTGGAATTTGAACTAGTTTGGAGAAATCTTTGTGTGGTGTTTGTTTTGCTCTCAGATTCGTCGTTGTATCGATCGATGATAGTTGAGTGGACTTTCATGTTGACACATGTTTTGTGTCGAATATTGATTCGTTTGGGTTTCGTGAAGAATGGCGCTGAACACGGGCATGCGCCTACTGCGTATAAGTTGTGAAACTGCGAGGTATTGAACTCAAGTAAACAAAGTGGTTGCAGTGGCTTAGTGGTTAGTGTGTTGGACTACTAAGCGAGGGGTCCAGGTTCGAATCCCGCAAAAATCCAAATTCCAACTCAGGGTTTTTTTCACTGCACCACCTCTCGCGAACGTCTGACAAACATCCGAGAGTATAACTGTCTTGAAAGAGCTTCTCAATTAGCCGTTTGGAATCGGCATAAAATTGTAGATCCCTTCCATTCGTTCCAAAAATTAAATCTCACACAAAACGGTTGTGAGAAGCTAGGCCTAGGGTCCCTACGGACCTGTTGCGCCAAAAATTATTATTATTATTAGATGGAGAGGTGTTGCCGTTGAGCACGTGTCGGCATTTTTCTTGAAATCATTAAAAAGTAAAACTAATTACGTAGATCTTAGAAGAAGTGACAGGCTCGGTAGCACAGCGGTCGTCGTGGTTAACTCTAAGAAAACCTCCTTTCTTTGTTTAAAGGCTGTTGTAAGAACAGATTTCATTTTACTAATGCTGGGCTGAAATTTAATGGTCGACTACTTGATTGTTGTTTCTTAACAACTTAAAAGACCCATCTGCATGTGTTTTGCTTGTCCTGCAAGTCATTACATAAAATTGGGAGAAGGGGGTAATGTTAAGTGTGTTAGTTAGTGAATCCAAGGCGTATAACAAAAGCACACAGCAACCACTTAAATGATGAGATATAGAGATGACTAGGTACATTGAATTTGTCGAGGTTTACTTTACGTTCTGTCCACTGCTTCGTATTAATTGCAAGTTGTAACATATGTACCTTTGTGTTTTATGCACCGTAAAGAGGAAAACCTTCGAAGGAACATTATTGTATGGGCCTCTCTAGCTAGTGCGACTTCTGAAAGCAAAACTGCTTTATCCACCCATCCATTCACAGCTTGTGGCTTCAGATAATTGAGCATCAGTAGACGTGGTGTGCTCAGAATAAAAACCTCTCCTGCTTTCGATATTTCTTTTCATCTGTATAAAGCCTGAACTACATCGAAACAAAAGTGGGAAAAAGTTCGAAATTCATTGAAAACACACGCATATTTATATGACATCCATGAACAAAATCTGAACTAAGGAAGTTCAGAGCTTTTTGTTTTACATTTCGAATTTCCAGAAGCAACTACAAGTAAATTTAGCCGAGTGAAGTGAAAAAAGAGCTTTTCCTTTCGAAACTGACAGGTATTATGATGGAAACGTGATCTGGCGGGAAATCGCTAATGAATTCCTTGAGTGTATTTGTTTCTAAAACTTTTATTTTAAATTGAGACAAAAGTATACAGAGTGTAATATGGGATGAAGCAGTAGGTACATCTGATTATTTTCCACTTTTTTTTTGTACTTTTTCCCTCTTTTGTTTCGATGTAGTTCAGGCTTAATTGTGAAAATGTATCACTTGGTTACGAACAGGCAAAATAACAGGTAAATTTGATGACCTTTTTGAAGAAAAGCTTCATAAAAGTTGCATTTATCAACTTAATCCAATTTTTTTTCTTCTGCAAATGGTTGTTCCCAGATTTGCGAAGGGTTTGAAAAATATCGTAAAATTAAAACGAAAAACAGCCTGTTCGCAATGTGAGACTGAGTGTACAGTCAGGCCCCTGAACAATGAACACATTTTAAATCTTAATGTATTTTTTAAGCGAACGGAAATGCTTCTTACTTCTACGTTTTGCAATTTTTTTTTAAATTGAAAATGGATTCTATAAAGGATTGCCGAACTGTCCTCTTTTCATTTTAATTTTGTACACTTCGTGCTGTCATTGGAAAATGCAAATCCTTTGTTCCAAAGAGCAATACGAGCTCGTGTCGTATACTTTCCATAAATTTGTTGAGCAATGCGTTAAGCAACCGCAACGACTTCTTTTAAACTCCCAACACGTTGGTTTAAAGTCTCGTACTTTCCAGTTGGAATGTGTTGAACTTGAAATTATGACGCAAAAGAATTAATGGTAGATAGGTACTTTTAACGTGAATTTTGTGGAATATAAAACTGTGCCAATAATATATCTTCGTAAATGTCAAAAGTAATACATGAATACGCTTATTTTTTTTCCATGCGAACTAATCACCACTCTGTTGAAGTATGAGCGGAATTGTGAATTAGGATTTTATTGCTTCGCCTTACCAACAGTTTACTTCCTTTTTCAGGACATACTGCAGACACTTTTTACCAAGTAATTGCACTGTTTAACAATTGTTTTTTTTTTTCCTTTTTTACAAACGTCAATGTCGCATAAAGCTCACTAGAACAAACATAGTCTTGGCAACTATCTGGGTCACAAACCGTATTTCCGATACCAAACAAAACCCAACCGATTTTGCAAAAAAAAATCGTTAACCAAAAGGCCAGTGTTTCAAAGAAAGTTCAATTAATAAATATCTAAACATATATTCGCCTTTCAAACGCAGACTTGGGTGCATAAATATTTCACCACCGCTTCGCATCGGTACTCGTACAGCGATGCCATAATTTTGCAGTCCCAGACACTGTCGCGCAAAGGTACAAGTAACAAGTAAGTACCACTACTTTCCTATGGGAAATGATGAATGCAGAAATTTCATTTATTTATCATTATCTTTGCTTCTTTCGCTATTTTTATTCAATTAATTTACGCAAAGCACGTAGCACAACGTAAATTCTCCATTCAAACAAAATCCTAGTGTTGGCAGTTACTCTGCCACACACATGACACATCCAATGGACGTTCATCTAAGGGAGAATGAATAATAATGCGAATTGTAAATAAATTATTTTGTCGGAATATTTCGGCTCCATCACATGACCATTGATTGGCGTATTTTATTGTCTGCATGACGCCACTTGTAGTGCCGTCCATTTTTGTATAAGGCGCCTGTATATTTCAGTTTTTGTTTCTTCTGGACGTTTTCAAAAATATAAATTAGTTTACCATTATGGTGTTGGTCTTTTTCGCCTCCTTTTTTGGTTTTGCGGATTTATCAATATGCGATACGAATATGGAAAACGAACAATTGCAGTTTGTAATAGAGTTTGGCATTATTGTCGAAGTGAAATTGTCTCCACTTAGCTCAGACAGGCACCAAATATGCCAAATCAACAAAAGTGATCTACTGCTAATTGCTTGTTAATATTTCTACGTATTGATTTTCTCCCACCTGATCCAGACGAAACCAACTGAACAAATAAATAATTCCCTCAATTAGTTTGACATAAATCGAATTGATTGATATTGATCAAATAATGAACTTGCGAGGGTCGATCGCGATATTGTAGCTCGAACCAGGTTCGCCTCAATGTCATTTTAGATTGTAATCGTAAATACAAACAGGAAACGGAAAGTGTAGCTACTACGCGAATTCTACGCCCATTTCAGCCATGTGGACACTTTAAACGCTAATCAGATCAATGAATGTTGATATTTTATTTCTGTTAATACCTAAGTAAATAAATTTTCTTTTTTACGAAGCTCCACCAAAAATGTCACCAACAATCTGTTCTTGGTCTTTATATGCTACGAGAGCGATTTGAACTTGATGGCGCTTATTTGTTATCTTCTGCATGAACTTCTTCAAGACTTCTCCGCGAATTGTTTTCTTTCCCATTATTACTTGCCCGATTTAAAACAAGAAGCATGAACATTAGAAACAAAAGAAAGCGCAACTTGCTGCGCTCCGGCTTGTTAATCATCTTTCCGGTGGCCCACACACAGTGCAAATATTTGAGTACATTTGCGCTTTCATTCAATAACGAGGTTACTTGATCACTGACATGCGAATTAATTATACACGCCTGTTGGTTATTCGCATTGTGTTTGTGTGGTTTTAGCAAAATCACCTCTGATTGATTGCTAATGACATTTGTGAGGCATAAAAAAAATAAAACAATTTTGGTAAAAGCGGTGCTTGCTCTTTTGATGTTGTTATTTGAGTTATCAAATTAATTCGGATAGATTATTTCCTATATGGAGGGCGTGAAAACCACTCACATGGTACGAGTATAGTCGTACCTCTTGTAATCTAAATCGACATACTACTCGGACATCGGACTTATACCATTTGTATGAAATTGATCGGTATTTTCGCAACAAGTCTTTTTGCGTGCAAATGCTTTTTATAAAAGTGATTCTTTAACAAAAGGTGATTAGGTCCTTTTTATTGAGGAATTTACTCAACAAAATAGAATCTACGTAATTACTCTACTTTACACTTTTGATTCTTCCGACTGTCACAAGTGGTAGTGACTTGCTTGCATATACATAGTTCGTAAGTGCACCTCTTCATGATACTTTTGGTTTGTAGTGTCCAGGCTAAATTTTTCGAACTCACAATGGAGAAATTTTCTATACAAAATTGGATACCTATTGTGACCTAGAAAATATTTAGTGTGAAGGTTAAAAATGATTATTAGTAAGGCCCAGAGTGTGTATTGGTATTTCTGACAGTTTCCGAGCGGATGAACCCACTAAAATAAATTTAAAGGAATTTGGGTCGCAATAGATAATTTTGTGTCTCGAAATGCTGTCATTGTGAGTTGGTAACTTGTCCTAAAAATGATAATTACTGCTACCGCGCATAACTTCAATCTAGCCCATATGATGAAGAAAAGGTTTTGACTGATTATTATTTCTCCAAGATTCGAAAGAGGTTGAAATAAATTGTAAAAAATTGTAAAATATGAAATGAAGCAAAGTAGCGCATAACTTTGGCATGTAGTTGTAGTCTCATGACCCATGGTGAGTGTACTCACCCGCGCTTTCAATGACACTGGAGTTGTAGTAGGTGACAACCTTACTCACCGTCACCAACCGAGACATGTTCATTATCGTGGGTTGAAAACTCGGTTTGCTTGTTTTGTTGCTCCATATAAAATTATCTATTGTGACCTACAATTTTTTTAAGGCTTAGATTTAAGTTGATGTATAAGTAGAACCTTGAAGAAGAAAATGTTACTGTTCTAATTCACTTGGGAGAAAAATGCTACTTTCGAGAAGAAATTTTGGAAAGTAAAGGTTTTTAATTAAACAAGTAGATAGATCTGCTTGAAATAATAATGGAGGTTGTTATTTAATTAAAATTCTACGTTTTTGCTTTACTCAAGTCTCTGGAACGCAAATCTATTGGAACTTGGATATAGTGTTTTCCGCAAATATGTCATAAGTTTGTTCAATCAAAAAAAAAGAAAGAAGAAAAGTGTCTACCACATTAAAAAATTAAAGCATAAAATACTACCTTGCAATTATTTATGCCATTTAATATATCAACGTTTCTGATAGCAACGTCGAAAGTCGAAACCAAAAGTGGTTATTAGTGGGCCCAAAAATATTCCGCCACAGAGTCTTCAACAAAGACTGTCAGTCCTTATATTTCGAAATTAACTGCCAAAAATTGTACATATTGTAAAAAAAAAAGACAATTATTATAACACTAGCTGACCCGGCGAACTTCGTTCCACCCAAGTTCGTTAATGTTATGAAAATAATAATTCCGAGCATGCACAATGCACATGCTGCTTTATATAATTCGGTGAACTAAAATTCTTTATTCAAAACTTACACTCATACAAAAGAAATAACTGAAGTTATACAAGCAATGTCAATATGTTTTAATCAAACTGCAATGATTGACGTGTCGGCCAACAGAGCGGACGAAAAAGAAGCACACACGTAAGCATTGACCATTCGAGTAACATGGGATTTCAAGAATGATGTAAAAAATTTCCAGCGATTGTCTTTGCGACTTATTATTTGTCATAGCGAAAGCGAGACGCACGGGAAATTGAAGACTCTTAAAAACCAATGGCAAATCATGAATTTTCCCCTAAAAATCGTTTGCTTGCATTACACTTTGAATTTCTTCACAATCAAATCAAACGCCTTCGCGACCTCATTCTGCAAGCTGCTTTATTTAGACAATGTCCCTTAATAATTTTAATTATACAACTTTAGAAATAGCGTTTAAATTTTATTTTATTCGCTTAATGCCACAACCGGTTTTCCTATTCCTCTAATCTTTTGTAACGTGCAACCTTTAGGGTCCAAAACTAACCTTTCAAACTCGAATTAAACATACCCAAATCGACAACAGCCCCACCTATCGGGTCCAAAAGTATTCTATCTCTTTAGACTGCCTAAACCTGAAATACAGTAATACGAATAAAACAAAAAAGAATCATATAAAGATTGGCAAAGCGGTTATCGAGTTTCACCCCGAAAGATTTATAGAAGTTAATAATGGGGACGTTCGGATACCTAGTTTGTGTAAGACGTCAACTAGATTGGTCGGGACTATGAATCCGAACGCGTTTGACTAAGCAAATTGAATTGTTTTTGTATTCTCGCCGTCAGCGTTACCTTTGATTTTTGATTTTGACCTTTTTTATTTGGAAAAGGCCCTTCATAAATCTTTAAAATATTGTTATTTTCAAATAAGTACATTTAAAATTTAACACGGTTACATGTCACAACACTATTATAGTCTTACGCGAACTAATAGTTGTATATTGTGTGATAATTCTATATTACCAGAGTGGCGTTAGAAATTAGACCTTTTTCTACCATCGCCCCTTTTTGCGACTTCTCAAAATTCTGCTACGGCCACTCTGTTTATTTAAATTTGACTCTTCGAAATGTCAACTGAGTACGCAGGCAGGATTTTCTTGACTAGATTGGTCGGCTTCCCCTCCATAAACGTCAACTGCAAAAACTATACACGTGAACACTCTGGGCCAATAAAAACTGAGACGCATCTAGTCAGACAGCTGTCAAACTTACTAAACTACGAATCCGAACGTCCCCAATAACAATACTTATTTAAAATATTTTTTTTTTGTTTTTGAAGTGTCGCTACTCGATTTCCATCCAGTTTTTTTTTTCTATTATTCAAAGCTCATTTCCCCATACAAACTTTCATAACCTCTTTTATCTTCTAAAACTTTTGCTTTCGCGACAAGAAGTTGCAAAAGTTGTACTTAATTAAATCATAGAAAATTTAAACAGTTCTTACGTAGCTGAGCTAAATCGTACACCTTGCTTTTAAGCCTTATAAGTTCGTCTTTCCACAGAGAAGTGTTTCAAAAAATGTATTCTAGAAACGGCAAGAATTACAAGAATTATTCCACTCAGCGGGGACACAACCCATGAAGTAAAGAGCGGCTAAAGAAAAACTCAGTTCTAAACCATTATTTTTTGTTACCTTTTGGCAGATAATTCAGAGTAGATTTGTCGGAAGGTATTTAAAATACTCGTACGTATGAAATTTTCAATTTCCAGACTGAATTTTACCAATTCACAATGGCAAAATTCTTTATACCTACTGAGAAGTCTATCTGCAGTCATAGATTCACTTTAATTAAAAAGAATATGAAAATATCATCCTTGAAGACTGCCCTCAATGTGTACCTTTGCCAATCGTTCATCAAACTCAAAAGTTGCCTTGACTGGGGGATAGTGTTCTAGCCCACATTGACACTCATTAAAAACACACTGACAGAAAAATTAAGCTATTTTTATACGCATTGGCGTCAATATGAGCTGTGCGTTTAGTTTTTACTATACCTATACCATTCTTTTACCCCGAAATTTGTTTTCTCATTTTTTTGCCAAAACAATATACATCAACATCCCTAATTATACACGAACAACAAATAGAAAAACACGTAGAAACAGAGTTTTATATGAGTTTGTCACGAAATTTGGTTTGTGTTCGTCGTCAAGGACATTCCTACGATTTACGCACGATTTCCACGCATACAAATCCCAAGGCATTAATTATTACTATTTTAATGTTGATACATTTTCTTTTCCTAGAGATGGATTAATCATATTTTCCCTCTTCCCTATTTTCTACCGCTACCTTCGACCTAGAACTCTCTCTCTCTCTGTGGGATAAATGTAAATATGTGCGTACATATCCAATCCATAGGGTTCCCTTAACTATAAGTTGAATACATTTTGCGGGCACTATTCAGCTCTTATTTAGATTATAATTTATTGTGTGTATTCATTTTAGGAGCGAATCTATTTTTACTCAACAACACTTACACATTTGCATAGACGTAAGAGTGACTAAACGAAAGTAGAGCTTTTGAAACATCTCATGCGAAAGAAATGCGTTTGAAAATACTCCTCGATGGCGCCGCAATTATTTTCTAATCTGCGTGAATATTTTAGCAATCTCAATATATGTCTTGTCCCCGCGCAAAAACGATGAAGAAGCTAAACTGCAAATATACCTGTAGATGTAATTGTTTGCGTGCCAGTGCATTGGTGCATATTTCTTATTGCGAATACACAAGTGTTCTAGACCTACTTTCGATTTTAATCATGAAGTATACGATTTTTGTTTATAGAATTTGTTGAAATATATACAAAATAAACAAACTGCTGCTGCAGTAAAATATGTTTTCTCTTGTTTAAACAATTGCAATTTGTATTATTGATGCAAGTTTTATATTATTTGTTCTTTTTGTTACTCGAATTGAGTCCAACAGACATCAGTTATTTAGAAACCACCTTATAAATAAGGTATCTTCTTTAAAAAGATTGAAAAAATGGTTTGAAAAAGGGCTTTGACATTGAGAAGACTGTTTTCCCGAAAGGAGACTTGAAAAACTTCACATTCGTCGGTTTGTCGCATAGTTGTATGGCTTTGGTGCAGGATTTCCAAGTCGAAATATTAGTCAAGCCTACACTATAACTTCTGTCGAAATGGCAGCTCTCCACAATCTTTGAAGTTTTCGAACTAATTTTTGAATAATTTTTTTATAAAAATTTATGAAGTGACGTGAAATATTTAGACAAAGTCGTTGTATGTGGATCAAGAAATATTTCAAGCTGATCTGTGCAACTTTGGTGACGCCATTTTTTTTAGTTATATTTGATCGGGCAATATTTTGCATTTTAAACCAAGTATACCTTATTTTTGGGAATATTAACAATTTTCAAACCACAGCATGGTTGTTTGTTTCCAATGGTATTCGGTAAGATCCACTTGACCCAAAAAGGTTTATTGACATGCCATTGACAATCCAAAGATCTGTATGTTCTCCAATAACATGTGATTTAAAAATCCCCCGAACTTAACCTTAAAATACTAATAAAGCTTCTAGCCGAGTTTGCAATTGGGAAACAAACATGATAAAAATTTCAAATGGTTGGATGAAAAGTCGTCACCTTTTGTTTTCTCCGATGAATGTTGGTTTAGCAAGCGTTATATTTTTTTAACTGTCAACGGAGGAGTTTATGTGATTGCAATATCGAAAATATCGGCCCCCCCAAGTCGCAGCTCACATTTCGCTCGTAGTACCTCGTTGATTGTGCGGAATGTTATTTTAAAGTGCTTTAATCATTGTTCGTTTATTCAGGACTTTAGATAGAAGTCGTCCGATTCGAAATAGCACAATGTTAGAGGCTACCACATCTGGGAGAAACCACATTGCGCCGTGCTAATAACAAATTTTAGTTTCGACATTAAATTAACGCTCAAGCTCACAGTTGCAAAATTTCTATGCAAAATATGGCCACTTTGAACTTTAAAACTTAAAGTCGAAACTATAAATGTTTATTGGTAAGGCCCATTGTCCCCGAATAAACCGATAACTATCACGTAGCGTCGCTCCATTTAGTTTTAAATTGGAAAAGTTCTCTGCATTGTCATTGGATTAGTCACAGGGTTTCTTTCCTCATTTTCAACGAACTCAGTTTATAGCCTTTTCACACCGAGCCGAAAGCCGGGTTTTCGCGAAAACACTCGAAAACTTCTACGAAAGCAGAAGTTTTCAAATATCTACATAATTCAGTTTTCAAAACAAGTCGTTTAAAGTCGTTTCCACGAAAGCACAACAAAAACGACTTCCAATCGTTGGGCTGTTGAAACAAACACACCTTTTGCAATGTTCAGCAAATTCAGCGGAATGGCTGACCGAACAATTGTCGCAACTGACAACTTTAAATCATTTTCCACAATTAATTAACGTGCTTATATAATTTTTAAATGCACTAAATTCATTTTGTTTGTTAATCAATGCGATCGAAATTTGTAACCAAAAAAGTTTGCACCGAAGTTTACGACTTGTGTCTCACAGTCACAGCTGATTGAAACGTCAAACGAAAACTAGTCGGGTGTCGGTGTGAATGCGTCGCCGAGTTTTTGAGCAAAACAAGGGTGGCGATAAAGTTCGGTGTGAACCAGGGCCTCAACCAACAAGCCTCTCCAGTTAGTCTGGTCATTAGCCAACTCCAGTCCAGTTGCGCACTCCAAGTTGTTTGAGGTCGCTTTCTACTTGTGCGCGCTACCAAACGCGAAGTCTTCCTGTACTGGGTTGGAATCAAAGACTCTGCGGCCCGGAGCGTTGATATTCATTCGCTCTACATGTCCTACCCATCTCAAACGTCCAATGCGCAGTTTTTTTTTGCTAGGTCGATGTCTATGTACAGCTCGTATAGCTCATCGTTGAATCGTCGCCTCCAAAACCCGTCAACACAAACGGGACCGAATATCTTAAGACGAATTTTTCTCTCAAAACGGACAGTGATTTCTTCATCCGCTTTGGAAATAGTCCACGCTTCAGATCCATACAGCAGGACTGGAATGATGGGGGTCTTATATAGAGTCTCCTTAGTCTTTCGGGAAAGGGCTCTACTACACAGTTGCCCAAAGAAACAGCGATTGGCAAGATTTATTCTCCTTTTGATTTCTGATGTCATTTTCAGATTTTATAGCAGAGCCAAAAGGTAGCCAAAGTCTACTACCTCCAAATTATAGCTGTCTATTGTAACGTTCTGCCCGATTCGTCGATGCTAGGTCCTAGGTGTCCCTTCTCGTTGACAGCATTTACTTGGTTTTGCCCTCGCTAACCGCTATGGCCATTTTAGCCGCTTCTGAGTCTATACTTGCAAACGCACCAGTGACAGCTCGCTGTGTTCTTCCAATATACTGCGTTCATAAAAGAAGTGAACTTTGTTTCCTGCTTGCAGAAAGTTCCTTTATGCTGCATTTACCCGGTCACACATTCCAATCACGGAAGATTAAAAGGATGCTAAATACTAAGTAGCCGTGTGACCGAAAGGGACAGCACTACCTAACACGCAAAGAAACGTGACACGTATTTAGGTCGGCCATCTTGTTTGCGTGATAGGAATTATTGGCAAGCTCCGCATGTTGATTACTAAAGAAATTCCGCATTCCCATAAAACAACATGGGTCCCGGAAATGATGAACAGATAATAATTTAATTTTTTCGCGTTAATGATTGATGAATTGTTCGTTTAATTTACTGAAACAAATTACCACTCTCATTTCATGTGTTTCAAAGCAGAAACAGAAATGTTTCCAAGCAGAAATGTTGGTGAGCGGAACTTGTGTCTATTTCCGTTTTACGTATCTATAATTATGGGTAGAACATCCAAGACACTTTAGGTGTCTGATTTGTGATCTCATTCTTACGCCTTTAATAGCATTGACTGCGTATAAACGGATCTCTCTGTCCCGTTTCATGGAAAAATGCGCGTGCGTGATGGTGTACATGCAGCTTTAAGCATTTTAAAAGCTTTCATTATCTGTCACCCACTTAAATTCCACCGCAGTAGAACAAGTTGGTTGATAAGTAAATGCTTAACCGAAGCTTTTCGCCTTCCAGTTATGTACGGTCGAAAATAAGTAAAGTGTGACAAATGCACCACTAAGTCTCATTTGGCCCCGACGTAAATAATCGTTCATTGGCTTAAGCTAGACAACTGTCATTTAGTGGATCTTGCTTAAGAAATATCCAAAAAGTAGTCTCGACTAGAAATTGCCTCACAACACCAGTGTCAAGCACACATTTGCAATGTAAGTCGGCGCATGCTGAAAGTCAATATTTCACGTAAAACCCGACACCGAAAATAACTCCAAAAAAATGACAACGACGTCCTTGATTTAGCTGTCAATATCTATTATAGATAAATCATATCTAGCCACTCTTTGGGTATATATTTATGGGGGAAAAAAGTCCTTCCAAAGAACTAACTAAATCACTGGTAATATCCTCTTATGGCCGAGCTAGTAAAGTTCATTAAAATAAATTGAGCCCCGTAGTAATTCCACGTTTGTAGTATGCACGTCGTCCTCTGTAATTACTTCTATATATAAACATATTACGAACAAGAAAATCAATAGAACGAGCAGCAGTCAAATTGACAAACACCTCACCCATCGATTGTTACAATTCCATTCATTTCTTATAACCGTAAGACAACATTACACACGCAAAAAGGACACGTCCAACACGAGAAAAAAAAGAAACTCTCCAATGTCATTTGTGAGTCAAACCAAAATAACTCTTCTGTTCGCGTGACCACAAACCACATTCCTGAATTACCTCTCATTCTTTTGAACTTGAAAACCAAACCCCTTATTAAAGTACAAAATTTAATCACAAACAGGATAGTTGTAAATCGAAATAAACATCATTCCTTTGTTGAAAAATTTACACAGTGGCGTATTTTTTTTTTTTTTTTTTTTGTTCTGCACTTCTTTTTGCTTCTAATTTTTATCTATTTATAATCATGTTTGGCCAAAAATAACCCCACAAAATAAAAAAGTAACACACCATTCGATAGAAAAAAGAAAATGTGTGTATTCGTCTAGTCGAGCGAACATAGCGCGCACCCCCACTTTATAGGCGATAGAACTTTCGCTTTCACATTGCTCTGTCCCTCCAATAGAACCCACTAAGAACAACGCACCACTTTCATTTGATTCAGTTCATTTGGTTCATTATGAGCGAATGGGCGAGCAAAATTTACTCGTCCGTCATCAAAGTAACTTTGTAAAAAAAAATAAAATATTATTCAATCTGCAAAACATGACTGTGGAGATGTTTGGACACACAAACGCATTTTGACGCACTATGATATAACACAAAAAAAAATTCAAATATTTTCAATTGTAGCCTAATTTGCAATGTGACTTTTAAAAAAGGAAAACCTATTATAAGTGGAACAGATTAAACGAATATAAATGCATTTACATAGTGTTTGTTAAAAGTGTAAACAAAATTTTCAAAAACAAAACAGAAAGACTTACACAAAAATAAAAAATAAAAAAATAAAAAAACAAAAACGGAAGAAAAGACAAGAAAGAAAATCTCAAACCAAAGTGCATGAAAACAATTCTGATGGAAACAACCGCAGTGCCAACGGAACCAATTAAAATTCCCTTGAGCGAGAAGTTCTCCTCATCCACTATTGGTCAACAGCAATTCGGCTGTTCCGCCGACAGTGGTGTAATTACACGTAAAACCTCCAGTCAAAGTCTGCACGTGCGTAGTTCGTCTGGATCGCTAAGCTTACGTCCAGCAAGATGCAGCAATCTGAAGCTACCCTATAAATTGCTGTCTCAGGACAGTGGCATTGAGAGTGTTGCCGATGGTCATTGTGGCAGTGAAAGAGATTTAAAATGTCAAACAACACAATCGTCGACGGTGTCATCATCGACAGAGTCCCTGGGAACGAGTTCGTCGTCGGGAAATTCGTCGGGAAAGGTGTCCGAATGCATAAGCGGCAGCCTGGCCGTCGATACAGAACTGCTGCCACCTGTCAAGGAGGGCTATGCCACTGGCGAGGAGGGCGACACCACAAATGCAGCCACAGTTGTTGCTGTTCCTTCGAGACTAACAATAAAGGCAAGGATGACCCCGATCACTGCAGCAGTAGTTGTGGAGGATAGAATTGACGAAGTCATCACAGAAGATGACGATACAAAACTTGATACTCAATCTTTTAACTCGAAAGAGAAGGCGAACGCTGCTGCATCAGCTGCTGCTCCTGTCAAGGAAGGCTTCCAGAAGGTCGATGACAGTGAGTTATACTTTCCCGTATTCAAGAGCGCTGATGAGCCGATGATCGATTCGAAAATGATCAACAAGAAGGATGGTCTGCAGGACACAATGTATTATTTGGATGAATTTGGTAGTCCCAAATTGAGGGAGAAGTACGCACGCAAAGAGCGTATCCGACAGATTAAGAGGCAAAAGTCTAATGCTAAAAAGAAGACCAAAAAGGTTGCAAAAACAACTAAAGTTCCTAATGGTGATCCAGCTGCTGCTGATGGTGATGAGGAGGAGGATGTCGATGTCGATATCGATGTCGAGGGCGTCATCAACTGTGATACTAGAAACTTAAGTGAAAGTAGTTTTAAGAGTACATCTAAAGAGGAGGACGATGACGACGAAGTAATAGCAGCTGACGAGGACAACAACAACGAAGACGATTGCAAGGCTGAAATGGTGACAAACAACGAAACGCTATCTTGTCTCAGTTGGACAAAGGTATTTTCGAAATTCCGGAATATTTTGGGTATGTCTTGAGTGTGGTGCTCACAAACGATTCATATTTGCTTACATATATATTTCTAATGCACCCTTATTCCATTTGATTTGACCATAAAACTCCGATTCGACAAATGGAATAGGGCTGCATTTGAGCTCTTAATTTCGACTTTATACTAATTTTTTTTAATTTTCTCTTTCAGGTAAGTGTGCAACCGGTAATGACAATTCACTTATTTTACAAACGGACCAAGGTAAGGCACAGGAATTATACAATTTTTATTCATAACACGAATTTAACCTAAACAATTGGAATGTAAGGGACGTGGTTTCTACGAACTAGGTTGCTCAATTACATATTTAGCAAGTTCGTCAAAAAGGCTAGAAACAAAGAAACATGGAGGAAACATGTGCAATTGGTGTGAGTCGTCGATAACAATCAATCATACGAAACTCTGACGTCAAAATGCAGTATTAATTTGAAGAAACAAAACGGTGACCTCGTCACTTTTGAGAGCAAATTTAGTATTTCCTAAGAATGTATGGGCGGTTTTTGTGGGTCCGCAAGAGTTCAAGGCTTTATTATATAGGAAAAGAAATACATTTCGACATTTATAATTGTACGCCTTAGCAGCAAGATAGATTATCAGGCGTACCTGCAATTTAATCTGGAGAGATAAAGTAAAACTCTTATCTAGGTGGTAAATTAATGTCTACCTTAGCAAATAATTGTATGTATTTATTTTATTATAAGATTGCATGTCGTAAATTTGTATACTTTATCGCGCCATTTTAGTTATTTTTAGAATTCCAGACGATGGGTCATGAAACTTTATGGAAAATTTCCTTCGACTATAAATGCGGGTGTTTACTCTTGTTCTGCAAAATTTGTCAACAAGTGATCAGCTTTAAATACGAAGCTACATTCCATTCAGTGTACTAGTCAAGTGGAAATGTCTTTAATCGTATACTCTGCACCGACTCAGGTCAAGTCGGGAAGCTTTTCGCAGAGCTACACCATTCTAAGACCTAGAGCAGTAGAATTGACTCTTTCGAGAATCGCTAAAACGGGCTGGAAAAAAGGACACGAAAGTTCTGAAATGGAATGACACGACATCTGAAATAGGCCGCAAAACACAGATTTTTTCGATCTTTCTGGTTTTATATAGAAAATAGTATTTGTCAACCAAAATTTTTGAAAAAGTTGTGTCCAAGCCCTGCCAAAGATGATTTCCGATAAAGATATAACAGATTTAAAGTTTTTGCCAAGCGAATCAAATCACAACCTTCAGTCTTTTGTTTTCGAAACTCTCTTTGCGCTTGTGTTTGTATTCCGGCTTTTCGAACCACACATTTGCCAATAGGTTTTTGGGTTTCGGTCAATAGAACCAACCCCAAACTGGATAAAGAGACCTTCATTGGTTCTATTAATACCCCTTACATGCGACATTAGTTATAGATGTACTAACCACTTATTTAAATCGTCAGGTCCATATATTACGTAACTTTTGAGATACCTAACTATCGTAGAAACAATAGACCTCCGTCCGCAGCCAGAAACTTATACTGCTAAAGAAGAGAGTTTGGAACCGCCGTCCAGTTTGGTCTACGAACATTTGATGAAAACTACCAAAAGAAGTCATTTCGTAAATAGTTTATTATTTTCATTAAAATTTCTCAAACAATGTAGTCGTAGTTTATAGGTTTTCCTACGTCGGAATTGTCGCCAGACTATCAGCAAAAGCAATGCGGCACCTCAATTTTTGTGGATTTACTAGAAGGTTGTTGTAAACCTCCTAGGGGCAAGATTTTTGAGCTTCAACGACCCCTAAGTTATTCGAATATTCAGCACTATCTGTTGGTCGTAACCACTATTTTCAAAAGCGCATTCGAAGTTTGTGGGCCTAGTGTCATTTCATTAATATCTCCAGATGGTTGAGGGTGTTTTTTTTTTTTTTAGAGGTATAGAACTTTCAAATGGAATAAAACAAAGATGATTTGTTTAAATTGACATGAAATTTGCGAAATATAATCTTTTTATAAAATAAATATGATTTCTGGCGTATGACCGCCACGGCTGTCTCCTGGCTCGGAAGTAGTCTAATCTGGAGGTCCAATTTTCGATGACTTTTCCCAACATTTGTGGCCGTATATCGGCAATAACGCGGCGAATGTTGCCCTCCAAGTGGTCAATCGTTTCGTACTTATCGGCGACTTCACATATCCCCACAGAAAATAGTCAAGCGGCGTTAAGTCGCACGATCTTGGCGGCCAATTCAAGGGCCCGCAACCTGAAACTATGCGGCTACCAAACGTTTCCTTCAATAAATCAATTGTGGCACGAGCTGTGTGACATGTTGCGCCGTCTTGTTGAAGCCACAGCTCCTGCACATCATGGTCGTTCAATTGATGAACGAAAAAATCAGTAATCATGGGTCTATAGCGGTCACCATTGAATGTAACGTTCTTAAAGAAGTACGGACCAATTATTCCACAAACCCATGAAGCACACCAAACAGTCAGTTTTTGTGGATGTAACGGTCTCTCAACATACACTTGAGGAGTATCATCACTCTAAATACGGCAGTTTTGTTTATTGACGTATCCATTCAATCAAAAGTGAGCTTCATCGTTAAACAAAATTCGCTTATGAAAATTGACGTGCGATACGTATTTCGAACAGAACCACGATTTTCAAAATAAATTTGCACAATTTGGAAGCGTTGTTCAGGCGTCAGTATATTCATGTTGAAATGCCAAACCAGACCAAACATAAATCACTTGACAGCTGACAAAATGGCCGCCAATTAAATTAGTGTTGCCAACTTTAAGTTTTATACCTCTAAAGAAAAAAACACCCTTTAGTTACTTATGTGCTTTGCTCCATTCTGAATTGCCTTAGTTGTCAGTTTAATGTTATAGGCTTTTCACACCAAGCCTAAAACCGGGCTTTCGCCAAAAGACTCGAAAACTTCATCGAAAACAGAAGTTTTCCCATACATATTTCAGTTTTCAAAACGAGTCGTTTGCACAGATTTTCCACGAAAACGACTTCCAATCGTTGGCTTGTTAAAACAAGCACAAATTTTGATATACAGCAAATTCAGCAAAATGGCTGACCGAACAAATGTCACAACTCACAATTTAAAATCATTTTTCACAATTAATTGATGGGCTAATATTGTTTTTAAATGCACTAAATTCATTTTGTTTGTTTAAATGCGATCAAAATTTGTAACCAAAAAAATTTGCACCGAAGTTTAACGACTAGTGTCCTCACAGCTGATTGAAACGTCAAACGAAAACTAGTCGGTGGTCGATGTGAACGCATCGACGAGCTTTCGAGGAAAACGCGGTTTTGGGCTTGGTGTGAAAAGCCTATTAACGAGACTGCGCTTATTTAGCCAATTGACCATACCACGCCGGTCTATCTCTCTGTTCAGACATTTTCATTCGACGATGTCTGCTACCAAAGTTAACTGACCCTGCACATAAATCAGTTTCTGAAATTTTACATACAAAACATGAACAAATAGATAGGTACCTTTCGACCATCACGTGAGCTAGATTTATTATTAAGTTTGGCCGTTTTGCAAAGGCTCATCCTTATCTCAACCTCGTGACATTTTCCTATCTTAAAAACAAATTTAACAAATAATGTCAAAAAAAAAAAAAACGACAACCACTCTATTATACAATTATTTATTCTGTTTATTTTTATTAGTTTATATATATTTTTGTTTTTATTCACTGAAAACTGTAATTGTTGTCACATTTTGAACTCTTTTTTTATCAGAGAATCGCTTGAAATTGCAAAAAATCGTTTCATTTCATTCAATCAGTTGCATTTCGCTGTGGAAAATCTGTAGTGAAATTTTCATTTATGTTTCATCATCTGTCCGTGGTTCGGCCTTATATTAATCGGAAATTCCGCAATAATATTTTGCTTTTCTTTTCCAATCTTCTGACACACTAAACTGAAACCCCCGCGATTCTTATCAGAAAAAATAACATCGTCTCTGTGTGGCATTGTGCATGTAGTATGTCACATCCTTCAGCGGTTGCGGTACATAATACGAATAGCTTTGTATTTTTCTCAAACTAATCATACGCGCTATTTGGACATTTTCCAACCTTGAATCACATGATTGTTGTGCTGCTAAGGAATCTCTTCTTATTTTTTTACTTGCCAATGTTGACCAATCAAAGTTGTTTACCCGACACGCCTTTTTTCAAACGCAAAAAAATATACACTTGCACGTATATCTGCTAACAACAGACCCCCGTTAACTTAAAATATAATTCGCTTCCCAAAAATAGTCACAGATACAGTGAAATTTGTAAAATAAGACCCCAATCTTTATTTTTTTATTTGTTTATTCGTTAATGGTGTTGAAAATAACAATAAAGCAAAAGAACGAACAAAAAGAAATCATCAGACATTTAAGAGTGTTATAATTTGTTTTTGTTTTATGTTTTCTTTTATCATACGAGTATGTTTATTTCATTTTTTTTTTGCACGTAATGCAATAAACAAAACTTATCACTTAGTAATGGCTACCAAGATAACCTTTCTCTCACTCTCTGTGACCGTTGTAATCTTATCTAGAGTGAAGTGGGTAATATGAGGGAGATTATAGCGAAAATTGTTTGTATTATTAAATTGTTCTAATGCCAAAGATTAAACCTCAAAGGCAATCAAATGGAATAAAATAAGGATTGTATATGTTTATTGTTTTATGGTGGGAACAGTATTTTTTCCACGGATCATATCTTGATCACCCCACTTTTATATGGATTAGTTAAGGGGTTCGAGTTTGTTTGGATATCCATTTCATGACAAACACGGCTTACTTGTTGATTGTTCTGCCAATAGAAAGTAAAAGTGTGGTGTTGTACGAACAAAACGAGAATTTGAATACTGTTATTTCACAAAACCCACGCCCGGTAGAAGAATTGGAATTTCGGAGTGGGTGGATGCTTTTAATTATGTGTGATATATGGCGAAATCTTTTCATGACACGTACGAACAAATGTTTACTTTTGCAAAATAAACTTAAATATGCATAGTAGGTTTTTTTTATGGAAGATACACGTTATTTGTTATTGTTATTATGCATATCGAGCAGTGTGTGTTTGCACACGGTTCAATTGTAAAAAAATGACCAGCTACAATTTTAAAGCTTGTCCACGAAATGAAAATAGTAGGCACTTAAAGCTGACACTATCCAAAGCGGGACATAGACATACATCCTCCATTGAGTTGATAAAGGCTTGCCCAATGTAGTTACTTCACTTAATGCTTTTTGAAACAGTCAGTAGGTACTGTACAGTCAAAAATGCAAGTTTACAGAAAAAATTTGCCAAACAATAATTGTCAACTTTGCAAATGCCAACTAAGAAAACTAAAGACTTCAAATGCATCGGCAGAGCATCTGATATGGTGCCTTCGAAAGTTGGGACAATAATAGTCGAATTTTGAAATCGGCAATGAGTTCCTTGTTCCATTAAAGCTCGATATATGTATTTTGTTCCTGTATTTATAAGGTAGCTTTTAATCCGGAATGGGCCATAGTTTGGAGTTCCGCCCACGAAGTTGTTTAGGTCGTTCTTTAATTGTGATCCCCACGTAAGCTGTCCAAATGAACAGTTCGAACTGCAAATGACCAAAACTAATTCAAAGTTTTTTTTTTTCCGTGTTATTTTAGATTAAATTTATTTGTGCACTTTAATATTCATTACAAAATAAAGCTTACAAACTAAATTAGTTTGCATGGCATAGCCGTCTGCCTGGATTGGAAATAATATATATATAATTCTACTGTACGTGCGTATGTCACTGAACTCCTCCTAAACGGCTGGACCAATTTGAATGAATTTTTTTGTATGCGTTTGGGTGGCGCCCTGGATGGTTTAGATTCACAAATCAGCCCGGCAGATGGCGCTGCAGTGGGTTCGCTAGTATATTATTTATATAATGTATGCTAATGAAAAGTGTCTTGTTACAAAATAAATCGAATTAATATTTATCAAAAGTTGCCTGATAATGTTCGCTCCCGATATTGTAGTGCAACTATACAATATTTGAATAAACTAGAAACATCGTTGAGGAGTTCTATAACTTGATTCTCAGATGGGGTATCGCTTCCCAAGATATTCCTTCTCGTTGCTTTCAATATTGGACACCTTCCAATAAAGTTATGTGTACCTTTCCTTTCAGCTAAGTTATACAAGCTGAATAGTTGTCGTCGATCTTCTCTGTGTGGTATTATAATTAAGTTGTAGAAGTTCGCCCCGCAGTCTCAAAATCATCGCTATTTAATCAATGCTGCATTCATCTATGAAATAATTTTTCTGCAACGAATTGTGTTTTAGGCGGCTGTGTAAAGTGTAAAGATCCCACAGCTTCCAAGTGATGAATGGTAGAATATGCTGGCCCAAACCCGGCTTGGAATTCCTTCAGAAACTTGTTTACTCCTATCCACTGTTTAAGTCGGCTCTGCATTATTACTGTGAAAATTGTATATGCTGCATTTAGAAATAAAATACCTCTATAGGTATAGTATGCGGGATCTTTAGCCGAACCTTTTTTATGGATCGGAAAAATCGATCGATCGATTGCTTAAATCGTTGTGGTGGTACTCCTGTCTCTAAAATAGTGTTAAACAAAGAGATGAGCCTAAGTTGCAGATCGTTGATACCATGCTTATAAAATTCCAAAGGTATACCGTCTGAACCTGCGGCTTTATCATACTTCAAGGTGGTTATAGCCTGCATAAATTGATGCAGAGAGATCCGTCTGTCCAGTATACCATACTGGTGTGGTATATTGAAAGTGTTTGAGATTGTCAGATGGGTTTAATAGCCTTTTAAAATGATCTGAGAGGATCTTTGGACATAACATACTTTCCACCGTTGAATTTTCTTGCACGCTTCCAAAAGTCCGCAGAATTTGTACAACGCGCCAGTAGTCTAGCCTCTGCTTCATAGTGATTCGTCTTCTTTATTTTACATAACGCCTTAAATTCACTATTTGCTTTAATATACGAGTCCTTCTTAACACCCTCATTGAATTGACGGAATAACTTAAGCGAAGTGAAAGAAATCTGCCTCGCCCTTGCGCACTCCTGGTCAAACCACGGCTCCTTAAACTGCCTTCCTTTAATTCTGTATCGGTTGCTGGCAGCTCCCGGGTCGTTGTTCCAACAATAAAATAGATACTTTAACTACTTTACTTGAGTAAATAGTCTTTATTACAATTTTATGATGGCGGCCACTCGCCGTGTTTGTCCTCACGAAAAGAGTGGAAGAAAAGAAAACGAGGCCGATACACAAAATGCCCGAAATTCATCGGCTTCATGTAACTGAAGTTGGTTGGGGTTCGCCATCTGTCAATGCGTATGTAAAAAAAAGGACTAGTTGTACTAGATGTTTTATTGGTAATTATACCAGTTGATAGATGGCATTAACAAATCCTTTGTTTATTACATGGGTATGAGTCCTTTATAATTTGTTCAATTTGGGCGAAATCATCCTCGGTATGAACCTGAAGTCGTTCATCGAGTTGCCTTTTATACGTATATGCCTTGACATAGTTCCATATCAGCTTAGAGAGGAGATTTATTCTCCTCCTCCTCCTTTCCGTGTTATTTTGAGAATATTATTATTATTTCAACTTTATTGTTGCATAAATGAATTACAATAACAATAATTATAATATAGCACTAGCTTCCAGGTCTTTAGGGTAATATTTTAAGAATAAATCTCCTCCATTGTTCCTAACGAAAACCTATCCAGATCTAGTTACCCAAACCAAATAGAACAGTCATCTGAAATTTCAATCAAAATTAAAATTTATTGTTTTTTTTTTTTTTTTTTTGAATTTTTTTGTTAATGTGCAAAACTAACAACAATTTCCTTCACGGCTCAAGCATAATTACCTCATATCCAAACAGACAAACATGAGATTTGATCCTGCCTTACAACGGAGTGAGTAATTATTTGCGATCCAAATTTTATCTATAAATAAATGCATTCCTTATGCACGAATTAATTTTAGAATTTATATGTGAATTTTGAAGCACGCACGCTTAATCCGCGTGAGACCTTCGTGTGTCGTCGGAATCTATTTATCATATGACCACGAGCTTTTGAATAAATTTCAAAGGAGAATAAATAACAAGCATCTGGCTGTGACTAAATATACCTATATACCTACAAGAAACCGAACTGAATTGAAATTGAGTTGGCTTTCGAGTGCCAACGAAAGTTGGTAGCTTGTTTCTTCTCATGTGCATTAAACCATTTCTCTGCCAGTAACTTTTAGTGACTCGATGAAGCAAAAATTAATTTTTCCGTCGGCACTAAAAACTTTGAACTTGGGCTCGTTATCAGCTTCATTATCTTTCAGAATATTTTAAAGAGTCTTCGAAACCAAATCAACTGCTTCAAATTTGCGTCAGCGGTTTTAGCTACAGTACGTAACACAGTCTACAAAATCATTGCTCCTTTGAAGTGTCACGCTCTTGGTCATTCTATTGGGCCCGAAGTTTTGTCTTTATCTGAAAGTTAATTATAGAAAGAGCACTGCGGACAAGGTCCACAATGGGCATTATTCCACATTTCCTGCATCTGATTGCGTTGAGCTTGAGAAACTGAATTTAATTTTCTTCCTACGAATGAAATGCGTGCGTGTGTTCTACATTTTGTTTGTTGCACTTCCGTAAACAAGTTATTACTCTATTCCATAAATTATTGTTATTGTCCAATATAACAGGGGGAAATGACCAGTGGACTTATTTTTTGTTGACTTCGACAAAGATTATTCTTTGTTTGAGAACTTTTAGATTCTATAAATGACGCATGGATTTGTGAACAATATTTATATGTGTACTACAATCAGCGGGTAATTTTTTACTGTAAATGGGACATATGAAGCCATTCCTTGTGGCAGGCCTTCTCAAATTCAAGCCAGCTACGGTTTATACAGTCTCGACGCAGCCTAGCCTAAAACAGACCCACTTTAAAAGATCTCTGTTTACGACCTTTTTATGTATGTACTTGTCACACAAAAGAAGCAAATGACTCATAAAATATTAATAAAACATTCGATCATTGTTCTTTTTCTGATAATTTTAGTAATGCCTGTTCACTGCGCAAAACTTCGGGAAAAAGGAAAGCTGAACTATAGTAAATTTAATTTTTTGGTTAAAGCTAAATTGTACGTTAATAAAAGTCTTATGACAAACCTTCAGATTAGTGATTTTTGTTAGGTTATAAGAGATGTCTTAGTCTCGTTTTATTGGGGATTTTCATTTTTAACCTGAGATTTTACTTTTATTTACTAAAAGTTGACTTGCTCAGCTTTGGATATTCCGAAATTGAGAAAACCGAAAGTTAATCAACTTTTTGTTCTCTCAACTCCCCGAAATAGTAGAAGTTGGGATTTTTACGTCAAATTTCTGATCTTTTCGAACTCAAGATGTTAATCAATTCTGACATTACAATGGTAGAATATCTCAAAAAAGTGGCTTACAAAATTCTGTCTGGTCCAAAATTCCACAGGCCTACAGCCTAAGCGACTGTTCGGATTTCGAGTTTGTGGGCTTACAGTTCGGGGGCGTTTTTTTTTTCTTGCAAGGTAACCTCAATATTTATGGTACTTCCCATGTAAAATTTTCGTAACAGTTTGATTTGATCGAAAACGGATCAAACGATTTCAACCAAAGTTGACATTTAAGCTTAAGTAGGTGAGGTTACCATGACTACATACCCAGTTTTTGGTTACAAAATCGAATAACTGTACTTTTGAAATTTCGACATATGTATGTATCTCGAAAACGGTCCATAGGTTAGGTTAGGTTAGGTTGGGAGGGCAGTTTTGCAACTGATGCAAATTTCACCCAGAAGCCATGAAGGCCCATTGTGAGTACCCTGTTTGTACATGTAAGGACATGTGGCTAACAAAACCACTTCGATCTGTTGAGGAATAGTTTTATGTCTGATAGGGGTACCCCTGCCAAGTCGTCCAGACTTTCGAAGAACCTAGCTCCCATACAGGATGAGCGGCGTTCCTGTAAAGCTGGGCAGTGGCATAGAAGATGTTCCACGGACTCTATTTCTTCCTCGTCTCTACAGCTTCTGCAGAAGTCATTTGCAAAAAGTCCTAGCCTTTTAGCCATGTTTCCTATGATGCAGTGTCCGGTTAAAACGCCGACGAGCATACGGATTTGGCTTCTGTTAAGGGAGATTAGGAACTTTGATCTTTTGGTGTCAATCACAGGCCACAGACTTCGGGTTATGACGCAACCGATGGTGCTGCTCCATTGTTCCTTAGCCAGTTGTGTGATGACGCCTTCAATGAAGGTCTTAGCAGTGTTGAAAGGCGGTAACACCCCTCCGTCCGCAAGTTGAGGGTTCATATCAGAGCCGTATCTGGCCAATTCGTCCGCCTTTTCATTCCCTTCCACCCCAACGTGTCCCGGAACCCAGCAGAGTAGAATTGAGTGATGACGTATAGCCCTGAGCGCCACGAGGCAATCTGTAACACATTTCGCATTAATAAGATTGGAGCCGATAGCTTTGAGTGCTGCTTGACTGTCCACACAGATGGTTATGTCCATTGCTGGTAGTCCCATCGATAAGATAGTCTGTGCTGCTTTTTTAACCGCATATATCTCAGCTTGGAAGACACTGCAGTGATCGGTCAGTCGGTACGACTGGCTAATAGCAAGCCTTTCTGAGAATATGCCGGCTCCTGTTCCATTTTCTGTTTTTGAACCATCCGTATAGACGGCTATACCTTTAATGATGGTACTGGGTGATTTCCAGTCTTGCCTTTTGGGTATAGTGATTCTAAAGTTTTTTTCGAAGTCATACCTGGGTTTCTCGTAATCGGTGAGTGACATGAGTCCCTTCCGATCGAAGATTTCAAGTATGCTTGAGTGTCCGCAGTAACCAGGCTTCCAAGTTTTGTTCTCTCTTAATCTGAGAGCGGCTTTGGCTGCCACTTTCATAGTGAATAGCTCAATGGGTTGCAGGTTCAATAGCGTTTCCAGACCTAATTGTGGTGTGGATTTAATTGCGCCTGTTATTCCCAAACAAGCAATTCTCTGCACCTTGTTCAGGTTCTTAAGATGGGATTTGGTTTTAACCGCCTCCCACCAGACTACTGAGCCGTAGGTAAGAATGGGTCTCACAATCGCGGTGTACATCCAGTGCACAATGTTCGGCTGCAAGCCCCAGTTTTTCCCAAAGGTTTTCCTACATGCATAAAAGGCATTAAGTCCTTTCTTCATTCTTTCTTCAGTATTCCGTTTCCAGTTAAGTTTGGAGGTGAATATCACGCCCAGGTACTTGGCCTCGGTTGAAAGATTAAGTCGGACACCTTTAAGCTTCGGTGGGTCCCATTTTGGTACCTTATATTTCCTGGTGAACAGAATGAGTTCGGTCTTTTCCGGATTAACCGAAAGACCGTTGTGTTCCGTCCATGTGGATAGTTCTGATAACGCAGATTCCATAATATCTCCAATGGTGGAAAGGTATTTTCCTGTTATAAGTACTACTATATCATCCGCGTAGGCGACTATCTTGATACCTCTGTTGACAAGGGATGTAAGTATTTTGTTAAACGAGATGTTCCACAGTAGAGGAGATAGGACTCCCCTTTGTGGTGTTCCACGATTAGTACTTTTCTTAATCACACAGTCCCCTAGGCTGCTGTTAATAACTCTGCTGTTAAGCATAGTCTTAACCCACTTTGTCAGAAACTGTGGTGAACCTGACTCCTCAAGTGAGGATGTAATGGTTCTTGTGTTCAGGTTGTTGAATGCACCTTCTATGTCCAGAAAGGCCGCCAACGTAAATTCCTTGTTACCTAGGGATTTCTCGATTGTTTTCGTTACTTCATGTAGCGCTGTTTCCACGGATCTGCCCTTGACATATGCGTGTTGTGCACTACACAGAGCGCCGCTTGTTTCGAGAGTGTTCCTGAGGTGCAGGTCCAATAACCTTTCTAGTGTTTTCAAAAGAAAAGATGAGAGGCTAATTGGTCTGTAGTCCTTGGGGGTGGAGTCCATACGATTGTAACAAAAATTAATTTCTAAGATAATGTGGTCATTTATAACTTGATAGCAAACTCAGTTTTTCTCTATATTATTGTACAATGGATTTTTATAAAAAAATATATAGGTAGTAATTTTTTTAAAATTTAGTTTTGTTTAGTTTACCTGAAAACGGCAATAACGGTTTTGACCCAAATGCAAACTTAGAGTCAAATTAATGTTTTCATAATTATTTTGTCCTTAATATTCCATTCAAACGAAAAACAATAACTTTTAATCGGTTTCCAGCTAAATAGTAACGCTATAGTATTTTTCAAACTAAACATTGCAATATTTGGTACTGTTTTGTGTGGCAAATTTTACACAATCCGCTCTTACGATTTTGATCAAAATACATATTTGGGATAATAAAATAACACTAATTAAGATCCCATACTTAGTTTTTCTCAAAACAATCGAACAATCAAGTTTTGTAATTATTTCTCAAAAATTACTACTCAAAAGCCGATCTGTGTTCATCCTTTTAAAAATCATACCGCACTTCCGTTAAAAATGTAGTAACAGCGACGCAAAATTTATTTTTAGCAAATATTACACACTTCTTCGTTCGATCCAGTCGCGCACTTTTTTTATTTTTTATTAGCACGCTTTGCTTACCAGCTAAGCTAATATGCCTGCGCATCGTCTACCCGTCACGGAAGAAGCACTTGTACAAATGACTTGTGCAAAGAAGGGAAATTTCCATATTTAACAAGTGAAGCGGTTTTCTTTTGTGGTACAGTTATTTAGTTACTTTTTAGATCAGCATATTTGACAAGTGCCTGTAGAATTGTTAAATTTTAGTTTTGTGGTACCTACATTCCCCAAGTCAAACAAAAATTATGCTCGAACAAACCGTTTTCATATTTTTTTTTCCTACGCAAATGAGCTCTTCTCCAAATCTGAGTAAAGTACAGAACGATATTGACATTTTTTCAAAAGTTCCAAACTATTATGTTCGGCATATATTGCTATAATTGTGAATTAAAATTTCACAACTATTTTTCTCTATCTGACAACATTTTTACGGCACAACGTCAAGGAGTTGACAACTGTCTTTAATCAACTTATGATATTATGTCACCCGTTGCACATGGCAACTTCATAAATTGAAGATCCGGGTGTTATACCAATTATGGCCAATTGGATCGAGTCCCTGATGCCATAATATTAACTCATTCTTTGCGTTCATGGTCAGGCACTCAAAGTCTCTTATGAATCGCGCACAAGGTTGCTTGTATACATCCACTGTCACTCACACATTTCGTCGCTATAGAATAATTTGAATCCCTAGCACGTGCTACTACACATACACAAAATACGAATACAATTTAATATTGCATAATACGAGTTTTGAGCGCTCTCATTTTGTTAAGCTACAGCTCACATTAAAGGGGCCATTAACCAGCATTGTTCATGAATAACATTTGTGTGAGAAAAATATTCCAAGCTCATATTTATAGTCCAGTAAAAAATGCAAACAAAGAGAATATTGTTGCACATTTATGCAAATTCAATGTCCAGTCATTATGAATGGAGCACACTTTGTAAAATAAATAAATTAAAATGCTCTGCTGTCAAAGTCGGTGCGCATTTTTCTCACTACAACTGTTAATCAGCGTTGCCAAATGTCCCCTTCTTGATTCTCAGGACCCTTGGCACCCACTTTTTGAAAAATTATCAAAATGGTCCCTTTTTCAGTTTATGTAAGATTTTATTCCTTATTGAACGAAAAAGAATGCAAACATAATGAAAAGAAATGTTTCGTGATGAATAAATTTCTTTTATTAGTATTTTAAGTGGTGGCCTCTTTTTTCTGCTCGGGCCCCTTTTTCATCCCCTTTTTGAAATTTTTCAGCGGCAACGCTGCTGTTACTGTGTCACAATTTCGCCAGAATAATTACAATTAGCAAGAATTAAGTCACGAGGCGGCACATGTCTCTCCTTTCCATATATCCCGATGGAATATTCAAATAATGAAAAATCAACAATGAATGTCAAATACTGTACAGTGTATACTGTAATGTTCAGATTTTATTACCACATTGAGATGCGATGTTAATTTATTTGCATAAGCTATCGACATTGCAATTTATTATATTTTCTTGCTAATACGAAAATCGAATGTGTAAATATGTAATTTCACGTGATGTTTATCAAAATATTATTTAGATTGATCTCAACTATTGTTTGTGAAAATAATCAATTAGCACGGTCGTGGACGATAAGTTGGTATAAAAATTATTCACTCAACAACACGGATAGCGAATTACAGGTTATCTAGTTAGCGTATCGACTCTAACCATTTATAGATAAAAGAGTTAAGTTTGTTAACTGAAACCAAAATATGACAGTTTCAGAAAGTTCCGGGTGAATTTTAATGTATCAAACTTATTTATAGAGTCATATAAAAGTAATGTATGTGAAGTTTCGCTCAACCATTCGCCCAGTATATTCTATTTTTCTTGAGACATTGACTTTGGGTTTCTTGGGAAAAATTTGAAATCGAAATCGGAAGAATACTTTCAAAGAACAGATAAATGTTGCTTCAATTAAGTCTTCTTAAATTGTGAACTGGCTCTCACCCTAGTTAAACTCTATTAATAGTTATTTCCAAAAAAATTATGTTTGCGAACACTGCGCCATTCGAATCATATACAGTTCGGAACTACACCACTGATATAATTTTTTTGCTTCAGTTTTCTTAAAGTTCAAACTGTCTTCCTCTTTAGTCGAGTTGTCTAAGTAGCCCTTCAATTATTTCTAATGAATTCGACTGCCAGACTCCATGTCCATTCTTATCAATTGGCAACAGTAACTTCCTGTTTTTGAGTTGCAATTACATTTTTGAAATGCTGAAATATTTCTGACTACAACGTCCAGTTTTGAGCGCGTGCGAAGCTTAAAACACTCCTTTCCGCAATGACACTCGGCCTTACTAATAATTAAGCACTAATGTCGACATTTAGTTAGATGTCAGCATTAGTAAGAATTTACAGCATTTGTGAAAAAGTACCAATAATCAATTGGACCTCCACAGTCCACATTTACTAGTGCGACAACTTTCTTATAATCTTTCTTACATTTGCTGTCATTGCAGAATTCAAATTGCATTATTTGTTGAAAAACAAGGTCAATGGTTTGTGTCACAGCGAGGATCTTATTCTAAAGAAAGGAATACATAAATTGCAATTAAATTTGCCCCAGTGGTCGCAGTGGCTTAGTGGTTAGTGTGTTGGACTACTAAGCGAGGGGTCCATGTTCGAATCCCGCAAAAACCCAAATTCCAACTCAGGCTTTTTTCACTGCGCCACCTCTTGCGAACGTCTGACAAACATCCGAGAGTATAACTGTCATGAAAGAGCTTCTCAATCGGCCCGTTTGGAATCGGCATAAAATTGTAGATCCCTTCCATTCGTTCCAAAAATTTAAAACTCACACAAAACGAATGGTTGCGAGAAGCTAGGCCCTGGGTCCCTACAGACCTGTTGCGCCAACTATTATTATTATTATTATAATTAAATTTGCCCAACAGATATCTTTCAAAGGCTTTTTGAGGCTTATTATAAACAAGAAACCAAACACAAAATAGGAAATGCACAAAGTATCCGCTGATCTGTCAAATATCATAATACGCAAATCAGTAATGCCCTATCGTTCGATAGCATGCAATTTTCAGTACTTTTTATAGTACGCTTAAATTTTTTTTCTAATACTTCTTCACGATTGTTTTAGGAGTTAATTTTTGTCGTAATAATGTCCGTTTTAAATGATTCAATAAACGGAACACAGTTCATTTGAATGGTTTCATTTATTCGTAGGCTGATGATGCAAATAAAAACTAATTGTTGGGCTAAACATCACAATTGCATCGTTAGCAAGTGAATATTTTTGAAAAGAACTTATCGCCTCCGGTTTCGCAAATAAATACACTTTGATCTATTAAAAATTGTATGGATTGAATGTTACTTAATTCGGGAAACTTAGAAACCGACAAAAGTTTAAATTCGAACTGAAAAATATAAAGCGCACATTTTGAACCTTTTCACACCAACCAACCTTTCATTAGATATCCTCAATCTCGGTAAACAAACTCCCTTTGCAAAGAGTTTGATAATGGTTTGGTTGCAGGCAAATATCTACCTGAGTCGCCTAGGGTACTGAGAATTGTTGAAAAAAGGTATGAGCCGTCTAAACTTAAGTAAGAATATATTTTATAGAAAGTCTTGAAATTATCCCAAACTATATAAAATTTATTTTTTAGTAAGCATCCATTCGTTGCTTGCAAACTATTTAAAAAGGAAAATTAATCAAAAAGCAAGAACTAGCGATTAAACAAGATAAAACAAAAAAAAACACGGAAATATATGCTTCGAGTGTTTATAAATAAAACAAAAATGCAATATTTTTAAATTTGTTGCATACATTTGTAAGAAATTTGTGTTTGTTAGACTTAAGAAACATTTGCATTGTTTTATTGCAACGAATAAAATATGAAAACATTTACAATTTACTAAATTAATTAATTTAAAATTGTAAACGCCCTGGCTGAACAACGGCATATTTCAAATCGCTCCTATTTCTGAAATTGAATTTCTTAATTTAATACCTTGATTTTGAAAGGTTGGCAACACTTGTCTTCAAAATGACATTAAGGGAGGATTTATTTAGCTAATGCCCGAGATAAACATGGCGGCTCAACATTGGCACTTAACCCTATACAGATAGCGATATTCTTGCAACTGTTTTTGTTTATGGTAAAGGGATTTTGGAAAGTGTGGAGCCTTTGCGTAACCTGACAGTCATTTGCTGTGGTCACTCGTAATCGACAGCCTTAGTCAAGCTACATAATATAGGTTATGATGCCATCGGATATGCTGACGGCTTGGCAATTATCATTAGTTGAAAGCATTGCGCTATCGTTAATAGTAGAATGAGGAATGCTCTACTACATGTTTCAGAACGGTGTACTACGAAAGGCTTATCCATCAATCCAAGCAAAACTGTTCTAGTTCCTTTCAAAAGAAGGAGACTGGTCAATTTAGGACCCCTTATCCTGAATGTAACTACATTTAACTACTCGAACGAAGTAAAATATCTTGGAATCATCCTTGATAAGAAACTAAATTGGAACTTACACATCAAGTCCGCCACAGAGCGTGCCTCTAGAGTCATGTGGGCTTGTCTTGGACTCTCAACCAAAAATGGATTCCGGAGTTGGACCTGATGTCTTTGGAATGTATGAAAGGCGCAATCATTTAAATCTTCTCAGACAGTCAGGCAGCTTTACAAGCTTAAGCGTCCAATACAATAGAGAATAGACTCCAAAACAGTTGAGTGCTGTCACGATGCTCTGCAAGTCCTAGTCAACCACAACTAGGTAAGGCTTGGCTGGGTGCCGGGTCATCAGGGTATTGCAGGCAACGGAACATGCAGACAAACTAGCTAGGGCTGGTTCCGAATCTTTTCTATGTGGACCACGACCCTAAATTGGACTACTGCGCTAAGGCAAACTAACGAATGGGAAAAACAACTTCGTTTTGAACACTGGGAACATGTTCCTTACTCCTATAAGGAAATCCTTGAACTCAGTAAGGATAATATAAGAAAGCTAACGGGCTTCCTCACAGGTCATTGTGGCATCAGATATCACCTCAACAAAATGAGTCTCTGTTCGGAAACAGAATACAGATTCTGTCTGGAGGATGTCGAATCCTCTGAACACATCTTCTGTGACTGCCCGGCTTTGCATTGGTTAAAAAAACGTGCAAGGACTTATTGACCTTCATCAGGGAGGTCGCACGACTCTTAGATTAACCTTTCCCCATTGATACAATAGATCCAACTGGGCATGGGAATAATTAACAAAAATAAAACTGAGAGACTAAAGTTGATTATTGTTAAGGCCGAATGTTTCGATGGTTCGTCTGTCCTTTTTGATAAAATGTGAAGCTATAGAATTTTCATTTAGGTACGTGGTCACATGTGAACCGTCTGTAAACGAGTCATTGATGTAACAATGCAAATGAATGTTCATATATCACTGCCATCTAATTATAGATGCACATGACTATGGGCGCTTTGAAACGAGTCGAACCGTTTAGTTTGCCGTTTTTTTGTAAAAAATCGTATCTCAAGCACGTATAAAACCTGTTTCATCGTTTGCACTAAAAAATGCCATTTCTTCGAAAATACGTCAGTCAACAAGAACGTACTTATACCTACCTATTTCCTATTTTCTGGGACAAATATAACCCAACAGATGTAACAAAAAAAACAAAAAGAACAAAAACAATCCCATATGCACTTCAAATCCACAGGTCTGATTCCTTTGCCAAGTGCACTATTACTTTTTTCTTTCGGTTTCCACTTCACTGTTTACACTTTTGTTAGATTGTAAAAAAAAATAAAACACGTAAATTGCAATTAAATTGAACAATTTTGACAAATCTCTGAAAAAATGTATTCCACAAAACTTTTCGCATTTTCGATTTAGATGAATGCCGAAATTTAATTGCAATTTAAAGGCTTTGATATGACACGACTGATGTTCGCGGCGAATATGTTGTGGCGACATGAAATGGAAGCAACTTACGTAGATCCCTCGCCTTTTTCCGGTTGTTTCTGACGAGGTCAGCAAAGTGGCCGTTTTTTTTTTTTCCTTTCTGCAAAAATTCTTTCATTTTTCTTGCGTATATCGTGAATCTTCGTGATGCGCTTGAATTTGCAATTATAATTATACGCGAATAAGAATGCACCTCTTAATTGCTTTAGCATTAATTAGATAAGACCAACATCTCGGTGTATACATCAGCTAGTGTATTTTAGAACGGTCGACGGAACCATCGCGATAAGAAAGTTTATCGACAGAAAAGAAACGAATAAAAAAAATATATATCAAGAGAACCAATCGATTGTCAATCGATTTTGCTCGTGGTTGCTTCTCTCATCTCGGTCTGCCAATCTATACCAATTTTTTTTTTCTTTCTACATATGTCGCACTATATTCTTGAATACATGAAATGCGCAAAATTTTAATTAGTTCATGATTGATCCTCTACTAAATCGGGGTCGTAATAGTGACGGTTTGTTTTTTACAAAGTGTTCTAAAATTGCTCGTCTCTTTTCGAGAAACAAAATTGTATACCTCAGGAAAATAAGTCGTCTTAAGTGAATACCCAAAGAAAAAAATAACCTGCTTTTGCAAGCCTTTCAATCTACCCGCATACCATTTTAAAGTGTTAAAAACGGGTCGCCTAAAGAAAGTAATAAAAATTCGCCGTCGAAAAAAGAAGAACGATGACAGCAGTGAGGGCGATACGGAACGAAAAAATTCCGACGCTTCATTACTCAGATCATCATTCGATAATGATGACGGTGATGGTTCTAACGATACCATGTCTCTGAAAACTAAAAAATTAAGACGTCGCAGTAGTGAAAAGAGTAAATGTGATTCCGATCCAAATGATGATAATGATTCCAATTCATCGTCAACGACAACGTCGTCCTCAAAAAATATCAAAAGTGTTCGATCAGCTTCAAAACAATACACAGATTCAAGTAATATGTTTTTAAACAGTGAATACCAGACAAAAGTTTTCCAAAAAAATCTAGTACAAAATTCTTTCATCTGTTGGTTGTTTGGATAGTGCAGTAGAGAAATCAGTTATACCTAAGTAAAAAGTTTATCAAATAACCCCCAGCCGTTCTGTGCGTCTTTTTATTATATTGATCTAAGAATAGCGCAGATCTTGAATTCGTTTGAAGTGAAAGTTATTTGCTTTGGTCTTGCGATTTTGTCATGTGATCTTGACTTGAACGCTGCTGTGACCATGTGACACATCAGACTCGGTTTGATGGGTAAATTGGGACCAACAAAGTAGAGTAGTCCATAGGTAAAACCGAAAATTGCACTTGAGTTTTGGTTTATTTTTGAACGTATACACATGCTGTCGAAGGTCCCGCGGTTTTCTTTGAAGGTGGAGGTACCTCTTTATGAGAATCTCCTTCACGTTTTGCGAATTGGGTTTCCGTTTAATCCATGGGTGGCCTTTGAACTACAACTAATATTTCGGGTCTAATTTTGTAACGCCTCTTGGAATGAGACTTGGTCATTACTTGAGGGAATATTTGTGTACACAATCTTTTTCAGATTTGAACAAAATTTATCAGATGCTCTGTGTACGTATTTGAAAAGATATATTTACTCACGTTACAAAATAGTTGCAATACAAGGAGTAGCGAGCGATTCCGAGACTGTAGAAGTTCATATTAGGGTCCATTCAATCGCTAAATGTCAATAGACGTTCTCGTTGTTGAAAGGATATTGACAAAATAAGGAATAGCTAGTTGTTCCCTTATTTGAGAGACACAAATTATTATTCATTCGCAAAGTAGTCTGTACAAACACTTTCTTTTTGTTTATAAAATTTACAAAGTAACGAGTAGCGAGTAGGTGATTCTTGAAGAAAATAAAGTTTTACTTTGGGGAAAACCAACGAGAAATATCTATTTCGCCTTTGGAAAAGCATCACGTCTATTCAATAAATTCATCAATAGGCAGAACGAAAAAAATTGTCAAAACAACGAGTTCCAAGTAAATCTACTATTGGAGAAGTAACGTTATTTGCGTATAATCTGACATAGAGAGAACAAAACAATATCTTTCTCTTACTACGTAAGGGAGGAAGTTAAGAATCGTATTATTGGTTTTATTTCTACTTAGCTTGAAGTGGCAACTGATTCGAAGTAGCTGTCAGTGAACTCGAGTAATTTGTTTGTCGGCTTTGAACAGTGTATGAATTTAACGTTTATTATTTAAATGTTTACCGATTTGAAGTGCTAAGCTACGACCAGGACATACATAAAATTATTCGTTTATTAGTGACGGTTGAAAAATGTTTAGCGTTGTTTCAGTCCCTAAAAATAAAAATACAGAAAAAGGTGATGCCAAAGTATTTTTTTTTTGTCTAGCTTGCTACCCTTTAAAACTGGCATTTCTAATTTGTATGATGAACTCAGTTCTATTTATCTAATACCTAAGTTAACTATGCTGCGGCAACAAGGGAAAAAACATTTTTAGTCACTTTTCAGGAGCGCAGGATAAAGTTTTGCCTTCAGATGTGTAAAGACGACTTATCGGTTTTTCCTGATCTATAATACAGCAAACGTAAGAGATATTTGAAAGGAAAAAAAAGACATGACGGTGCATCCGATAGTAACATTAACTCAATTTTGACATAAGTTGCCTTGTGCTGTTTTTCCGCGTTGCCACGGAATGGGTTGGCCTTTTTTCCTATGCGAAAGTGACTCAATTATTATTCAACCAATTGAACAAGACCTATTCTATCCAGTATTCTAAGAAATTCTCTCGTTCAAATTTGGGCCTTGCATTTATCCAAAGCCAGTTGGATCTAGATCTAGACTGACTTAGTTAAGTCACATCCATGTGTAAATGGATAAATGACAAGCTATTACAATAGTCAATTGCAAAAGTTCAACTAATACCGAATGGGAGGTTTGGTCTTTGGTTAGATAGTCATTCGGTATTAATTGAACCTTGGCAATTGACGTAGTTTGTCATTTTTCCATCTACACATGGATATGAACAAGTCAGTCTAGATCTAGATCCAACTGGCTTTGGATAAATTCAAGTTCTAAATTTGATCGAAACAAATGAGAAAGATTCTTAGAATATATTTTGGGATGATTTAAGGACTAAGGACTATATATTACTCTATAAAAGAGTTTGTAGGACAATTATCCTTTCAAGTTGAAGAAGAAACTAAAACTCATCCTTCATGTATTTGTAATTGAGTTTTGGAATGTGTGATCGCAGTTTTTATGCACCTAATGCGTTGCTATTATTATTGTTTATTAATAGAGTATGTCAAACTTTTTTATTGACATTAAAATTATTCAATTTTCCTAGAATTTGGGGTGTGTGACTGTAGTAATGTCACCGATATGCCAGTCATTGATGGGTTTGCGCCTAAATGCGAGCAACAATAATGTAACCATATTTCAATGGAGAAGTTTTGCAGTTGCTGAAAAGAGACAGCAGTAAAAGAGGGATACTGGAATTAATCAATGACATAAATCATACGCTATTCCAATTAATGCTTATAGGCTTTTCACATTAAGTCGAAAACTCGAAAACTAGTTTTCGTTTGACGTTTCAATCAGCTGTGATACAAGTCGTTAAACTTCGGTGCTAACTTTTGTGGTTACAAATTTCGATCGCATTAATTAACAAACAAAATGAATTTAGTGCCTTTCAAAATAATCAATTAATTGTGGAAAATGATTTTAATTTGTGAGTTGTGACATTTGTTCGGTGAACCATTTTGCTGAATTAGCTGAATATTGCGAAATTTGTGTTTGTTTCAACAACCCAACGATTAGAAGTCGTTTTCGCGGAAAACGAGTGCAAACGACTCGAGTGCAAACGACTCGTTTTGAAAACTGAGATATGTATGGGAAAACTTCTGTTTTCGTAGAAGTTTTCGACTGTTTTGCGAAAACCCGGTTTTCGGCTTGGTGTGAAAAGGCTATTACAATGGAATCGTCTACGCGGGTTTGTATTGATTTGCATACGGCATTTGACATTACGAGCCATTTTCGGCGTCCCACAATCAAGTCTTTATTCCAATCAAATTTATTTGACTTAGGCCCGTTTGCTGATACCACTAATAGCGATTTAAGTTCCACTTAAAATCTTATGTGGCATGCAAAAAGTAGCCCATAAGATATTCAAGTATAACTTAAATCGCTATGAATAGTATCAGCAAACGGGCCTTAGTCATAGATTTTCATAGCAACGTATGCCTGCCTACTTGTCATTGCGGAACTACTGTCACACACTGACAAACTGTCATATCTACGAGTAACTTCATTTTCGTCTATAGCCGTAATGGCGCTGCATAATTGAGATCGATTTTAATGACATTCAATTAACCAGTTTCCCCAGCAAATTTATGCAGTACCTATATTTTTTTTCTTGTTCTCACTCGGTTACTATTAAATGGCACATACGCCCACTCGTTCCCCCACTTATAAGAGCAGCTATAAGCAACCCGTGCTACTATTCCCTTTGCGACTATTTATAGCTTTCTTTACTTTAAAAACCAATGCCATGGCCCCTAATAGCAGAGTTTAATTAAGTTCCGATTCAAAAATACGATCAGGTGTTTGGTTTGCTTCCGAAAATAGCAATGCAAACAAAAAAGAAAAAATCTTTGAATTCACACACACCAACTGTGAGATAATGAGATCGATCTTTTACATTTTATTTCACATTTAATTGGTGCGTTAGAGGAACAAACAAGTGAAAAGTACGAGCAAACTTATATAGGTCCTTGTGTCTAAGCCATTTTATTTGAATTTATTTTTAAACAGCAAATTACGAGGTGCACCTTAAAGCTTTAATAAATATCTAGAGGCACAAGCAATCACAAATTACATTTGAGTTCTTAGATTTGAACCAAATATTAGCTTTTGGCGATAAGACCGTAAAACAGGCAGGAGTCATTAAAACAAATTGCTGATAACACTGAGCCTTTTTGCTATCTGTGTTCTACATAATCTAATTGCAAGTGACAGAGCAAAACAAAGTTCACAAGGTTTGAAGTGTTTTTCTCTTTTAAATTAATTGTTTATGGGGTTTAGAAATCGATTAAGAGATTACGGTAACACAGAAACAAAGAAATGAGTTTTGCAAAACACCCTTAATCGATATCTGTTTACTTGCGACAAACAACTCCACTATCAAATGAGAATGGATTAGTGGACTAATTCAGCATAGCAACGATAGTGGATTCACTTGAGTTCTATTGTGCAGAAATAGGTTTATATAACCTTGGTAGCAAAGAAGGTGTATTAAATATAAAGAACACATAAAATTCCATAATAATCTTTAATCTGTTTTTGAGGTTATTGAAGAGGAAGGAAGGGTAGGTTGGGCCTTTCTTCACTTGAGATTCGGTATGGTTTCTAAACAGAAAAATATAGCCAGGCTCTTATAGCTTGAGATTAGGATTTTACCTATCTGCAAGTGAGTTAGTAGAACACGTGCAATGGGACAACAACCCCAGAAGGTTGCGCAATCACATACTTCCATGTGAAGTGCCTTCAAAGGCATTAACTGAATCTGTCTGTCATTGACATGAACTTGTGGCTGATTATTTGTAAACTTAGCTTAGGGAGACGTTGAACATTTTTCATTTGCAAAGCGTTTGAAAAAGTCAAAGTAACACGGTTTTTTTTTTTTTTTTTTAATGTTTACTTCACGATAAATTTAACCTAATACTGGTCCTTTATGCAAAATAACGTTAAACAAAAAACAACTCTGGAAACCTGATGCCATTGCACTATACCGGCAGTAACAGAATACCGGAGCCATAAATTTTGTGTGAATGTAGTAGCAGAGCGATTTAATGTGCAGTAGCGAAGCGTGATAAGCTGGTAGCCGCAAGAGTGCATATTTCATTGATAAATTAAATTCACATCTTCTATTTAAGTGGTTTACTGTTCCAGAGTTTCTTAATATGTCAAACACCTTTAGTCAAAGCGCAAAAGCTGATTCTTATTGGGGTCCAAAGGTTTTGTAAAACTCTTTCAAAGAGTATGATTTAGGTGTCAAACAGTCTGAAAATTAGATGGACAGAAACAGAAAGCGTAGGTAGGTATAAATTTGACATTTTGTCGTTGGCATCAAACCGTGTGTCAAGAAAGCGCATGAATCGGATCATCTCGAAATGATTTTGTGACATATCTGACCTTCTTGTTAAAGATTTTTATTACACCTTTAGTCTAGATCTAGAGACTAAAGCTAGCATCTTATAAGGTAAATAAAGGATGTTTCTTTTTAGAGGTATATAGAACTTTGAAATGGAATAAAACAAAGATGATTTTATTAAACTGACATGAAATTTACTTGATTCGAAAGATAATCTTCTGGCATTATAATTTAAATATGAATTCTGACATATGACCGCCACGGCTGGCTCGGACGTAGTCTAATCTGGAGGTCAAATTTTTGATGACAAGATTTTTGGCCGTATATCGTCAATAACGCGGCGAATGTTGTCCTCCAAGTGGTCAACCGTTTCGGACTTATCGGCGACTTCACATATCCCCACAAAAAAAAAAGTCAAGCGGCGTTTAATTGCACGATCTTGGAGGCCAATTCACGGGTCCGCAACGTGAAACTATGCAAAAATACCAAAAGTTTCCTTCAATAGATCAATTATGGCACGAGCTGTGTGACATGTTGCGCCGTTTTGTTGGAACCACACCTCCTGCACATCATGGCTGTTCACTTGATGAACGAAAAAGTTAGTAATCATGGGTCTATAGTGGTCACCATTGACTGCAGCGTTCTTAAAGAAGTACGGACCAATTATTCCACCAACCCATAAAGCACACCAAACAGTCAGTTTTGGTTTATGTAACGGTGTCTCAACATAATTATCATCACTCCAAATATGGCAGTTTTTTTTATTGACGTATCCATTCAACCAAAAGAGAGCTTCATCGTTAAACAAAATTCGCTTATGAAAATTGACGTGCAATACGTATTTCGAACAGAACCATGATTTTCAAAATAAATTTGCACAATTTGGAAGCGTTGTTCAGACGTCAGTCTATTCCTGTATAAATGCCAAACCAAACTAAAAATAAATCACTTGACACAAAATGGCCGCCAGTTAAAATAGTGCTGCCAACTTAAAGTTGTATACCTCTTAAATAAAACACCCTTTAAATGTTGAGTGCAAAATTAAATGATGATAATCTTCATTAAATCCGGAGGCGCTGATATTTTGCCCTCACTATGTATTTTGTAGGAGCATTTTTAATGCGTTTTAAACAAAGTGGCTTAGCAGGAACCAACTGTCACTACAAACGGCAGACAGATTTCACTGGCCGATTCACTTAATTAGAATCGAAAGCTTATCCTCACAAACTACACAAAAATGGTCCAATTTGCAAAACAAATCATTTGCTCGATGTTGTCGCTTTTTTAAAGGCCATTGCGCCGCACAATAGCAACATTCACTTTTTTTCAATTTAAATCACTTTTATTATCTCAAAAAAATTACAATTTACTCCAACGAACAAAACAAATCCTTTTCAACATATTTACTCCAGCTTGACAGGGTCAATCTCATTAAACAATTTCTATAAAGAAACAAACTCTGTCAAAGAGTGAAAATACCAAGAACTGCAGAATCACAGCAGTTATCTTTGGGTGCAATAGCGTCACATAAAAAGGGCAGTTAAAAAATACAAAACAGATCAACATCATTCAATAAACTTTTTGTTAATTTCCACGAATTCGTACTGCAGTAAAAAGTCCCCCCAAAAATAACAAACAACAAGAGGAAGAGCAAAGCTGCCCTTTTAATGATTTTCTCCAATGAATCGAGCTACAAAATCACGCAAAAAAAAAAAACGAAATTCCTGGAAATGAACTGCGACTCACTTGTAGTATCATCCAAACACCACAGTTGAATCCAGGTCATTATAATCATTAAACCTGTCACATTGATTATTATTTTAAATCAATTGGAAGCTTTTGTCTGGGGTTTACAGAAAAGAAACCCAACACCACTTGTCATGTTTATATATCTACGCGGCAGCAAACAACCTTCTTAAATAAAAATTCTCATTTACCAGGTATGAAACAACTTATCGGCAAATTACAAGATCTCTGGCCGGAACATAGTGTAGCACTTTCCATTCCAAAGGAAATAGATAAAACGAAAGAGAAATTAGATGGTGTTCCCTCAGAAGGTATTAAAAACATAAAAAAAATATATTTAAATAAATTTATAATCCACATGTGTTTGTTCCAATTCCTTAATCCGTTATAAGAGGTGTCAACTTGGTATTCATTGAGCGTATTCGAAATTTTTTGCAAATTGAGTCATTCAGTATTGCGTTGGAATGACCTCAGATTTCTTGTGATGACATAAAAGTCGCATGGTTTAGGTATTGTACTTATTTATTTTTTTGTTTATTATCCACATCGTTTTGTTATTCTTCGTTTTTCGTTTTTTGATGGCCATCGATCGAGTGAGTCACTGTTGCAAACTGCAGTCTTTTTTTGTTTTTTTCATTTCATCGTTTTGGAACATGCTCATACTGATAACCGTGAACTGTGCTACTAATATTTTAACAATTGACATTTTTAACGTTCAGAAGAAAGTTTTCCAATGCATTTCTATTTTTTTTTTACGTTTATAATTAGTTTTTTTTTGTAATTACAAACGTTCTTTGGAACGAAAGCTACCGGAGAATGTAAACATTAACCCTAACTCATTTTTTAAATGGGCTTTGTTCCGAGAGTTACATCATTATCTGTTCGTTTTAAAAGTTATCATATATTTTAACTACAGTTGATCCTCGTTGTCAACTTCAACCAAACACATTTTGCAGTCAATGCATTTTTGGACTACCAATTTTAATATCTTCAACATAAAACTTTAAGCTAAAAACAGATGTGTTTGGCTCTGTGCTACTGCCTATAAAACAGACGTACACCATTTATTTGGCACACTTTACATCGTTTTTAATAAAATTTAAATTTTGGTCCTACACATGACACATCATATACAAATTGATGTCATCCCTGACTTATAAATGAAGGAAATCCAAGATAACCACATTTCGGTTCAAGTTTTCGCACGTGTGTAGCAGGAGGAAATCAATTCAGCAGCATGACATAGTCTTGGGCTAACAATTCCGCCACTGATGCTATGAGACAAAAAAAATACGTCACAAAAGCAGTCGCTTTTCAGTGCTCGGTGGATAACTGTCAAATGTCAAATTAAGACATGTAAACATTTGTGTCAGAGCTTAAACAAACTTCCCTGAAATGGAAAATTTATAATTTAACTTAAATAGATTGTTAATTATATTTTTTCAACAAAAATTAATTTATCTTCCGCTTGTGCTAGGGGCTAGTATATGCCAGAAGTTCAACGGTCAATGAAACGCTGGCCACCTCTCGAATCTGACAGCAAAACAAAGCTTAAAAGTGGATGTATTTTTTCGACATTTCTTTGATTCATGTCGCTGACAAAAACTGGAAGTCCAATGCTGACAAACTAAAGGTTAGATTAGACTGTATGCCAAGTGGTCGTAAAATGCCAATTTCTGACAGTTCTCCTATCAAAATATGGTCATACAATGTAATGGGCATATCTCATATGCTCTAATGACCTGAATGCCACATATGGCCAGGCTGGTTTTGACAGAAAAAAATTATCAAATGATGCAAATAGTGGAATCGGACAATAAGCACGAATGCCAGCATGAAGCCCTATATGCCCATATGCATTTTATTGAAATTTCGTTATGGCAATGCTGGCATTTTTGATGGAACAAGAATTATTTTGTTGTCTTCGTTGTTTGATGAGTTCGTAGAATTGAGATTTCTTTTCATTTTTTTTCTCTTTTTTGTGGATTAATGAATTTATGAAGTCGAAACCATGCGCAACCTCTTAATTCATTTTTTACTACATAAATAAATAAAATAAAATAATATCTATTATTTTACTACCAGAAAATTTCCAGCTTCAACTTATTTGCTTTGTTTTTCTTAACAGCATTACCCTTCTACAACATTGGGTAATAAATAGCAAACGCCTTAAATGACCATCAAGCCAAATATGACCATATTGGTAATTTTGGTCATATAGGTAGTCTAATATACAGCTTTGATAATTGTGGCATTTTGTTCATATGACAGCTTATCTGGTCATTTCCCTTTTGGCATTCATGTGCATAATTGGCATACAGTCTAATCTTAGCTTAAGAGAAGATATTTTATGAATGAAATTTATTCATATGCATACAACATGTAGCGCATGAACGATTGTAAATAGTATTTTAAACTTGCTGCGGAGTGAACTGTGATTTGGGAATAATAAATTCCACGTTTGTTTCGGTCGATTTGAAAAAGTACGTCTATGGAAAAATATTGATGTTGTTATTTGATCGCTAAACACAAATTTACAAAAACCTCATTGGGATCGCTACTGACGTCAAATAAAATATATGCGCGATCAAAACAAGTATACTGTCGAATGGCCGCATAACAAATTCCGTTTCGTTAATAACAGACACGGTAACATCTTTTTGGCTAGGTGCCTATGCCTATGCTCGGATCATTTCCTTCCGGTAATTGCTAAACACAGAACATGTGCCTGTTTCTTTAATTTTTGAATCGCACTTGTGCGAACTTGGTTTTTTGGTTACCAGGTGTCATACCTACGGGATATTATCCTCTGAACGCATAAAATGTGGGCAATTTTTATATTTTCACAGACATTTCCAATATTCTGCTCTGAAAAAGTGCTTTAAGGATAGCCGACATTTAACCCATTTTCACCACTTCCAACTTCCATAAAAAAAAAACACTCAGCACCACCCCCATCTCTAAAATTTACAAACCATTGTATTCATTCCAATTAAAGGACATTAAACTCAATTGCGGTGTAATTCTTTCTTGGACGATTCCCTAAATAGCACTGAATCGAGTAGAACGAACAAAAAAAAAAACAACAAAAAAAACCTAGATAACTACATTTCATCAATAACTAAACAACCCCCAGTGCGCTGGGTGCGGACCATGGACATGAATTTTGTTCTTTGTTGGCTCCTCTTTAGTTGAATCACGTCGTTACATTCCAATGGATATATATTTGTCTCTCGGAGTTAATAAGTTGGTTAGCTTCTTAAAAGGTTCATCATTTCAATTAAAAAAAAAAACGTATAATTCTTGTATTCCCCAATTGGTTCTTCAAGTATCTGTTCAAGAGAATCGTATTAATTTCTTGTTTGTCATTTCAAAAAACAAAATTTTAGGTAGAGATGGTTCGAAAATAACTACAGTAGTTGCCACACCTGGACAAGGCACTGATCGTGTACAAGAAGTTTCATATACCGACACAAAAGTCATCGGCAATGGAAGTTTTGGAGTTGTATTCCAAGCTAAACTATGCGATACCGGAGAACTGGTAGCAATTAAGAAAGTTTTACAAGACAGACGATTTAAGGTAAGTCTTTTGATACACATATATTAATTGGATTATATTTGAAAGCTCTAAGCGATTATAGTTGGACTTGGAGTGCAAAAAAAAAACAACCTGATTATGCTCGTCTTTTAAAATTCAAACCAGATCTTCGGGCACAGTCAAAAGGAAATGTTAATTTGAGTGCATTAAGTTTTAAATTCATTGATGTCTGCCTTTGAAATATTTACTCGAATCGGACCGACTCAACGACTCATCGTTTACCCAACGTTAACGGCGCTGTGGCGTTATAGAGCCAGTTTAGCAACACAAAAACTTGTTGTAGAGTTATCACACTTAAATTTGCTGGCTTAGCGATAAACGAAAGGAATTTCGCAAGCCCCGCACATGGAGCTTTTAGATTGTGATGCATGAAAGGTTATTCCTATCAAAACCGGATGTTGGGGGATGCTAAACTCGGTCTAATATTGTATGAGTGCCTTGCATCAAAGCGGATATGTAACCTACTGCGACAGAGACAGAGAGAAAGACACACAGATTGCGAGTAGCATTCGCAGTGCTTTGAAAGAGTATATATACCTACCGGTAAATACCGCTCACATGCGGTTTAACACCGCAAAATAAACCCGCATAAATGGCGGTTTTACACGGGCGCGCAAGAGCATAAACTTTTGACACAATAGATCTTTCAGGTCGCAGTGTCAGCCAACTGGGCGTGGGAATTTAAAAAAAAAGGCATAAACTTACACGGACAGAGCAGTGTAAATGTCATTTCGCCGAAAATTAGTCTAAGAAAAGTGATGGTTGGGAAAGTACTACCTCCAGCGGAAGTAGACACAAGGGAGCTACCCGAAAATTGAATAGACGACGTAAATACGTATCAAAGATAAAGACATAGAAAGTCACCGTCTATACCCAGAAGCCGATGAGGAGCCGATTTTTAAACGTTGAATAATCCAGCACTCGGATGGACACTCATCTTTGTGCATGAGTGTCACCAACAAAAGCACATCGATACTGATCTCACAGATAAGATTAATGAATGAAAAAAACAATGAAACGAAAAAGTTCCTTCATGAAGACGGTAATGCGAAGTAAGCTCATTCTTTCACGGAAGCACGGAGCTGATCTAGATATAAATGGTGTATGTCAAATGACGTTGGTATTATTCCGTCCTTAACCTTTACGGTACAGCTAGACAGTCAAATCACACTTTGCTTAAAAGTACTGCACAGAGCAATGATCGCCTGTTCTATTGTGCATTCAAAATGATCTGAATCGTTTTAAAGTACTGAATGTTTCGAAAGACATTACTTTGCACTGATTTCTGCAGAAACTTCCGCAATGAAAACGAAATCATGACCCACATCTCTAGTCATTCTAAAGTCTATCTAAACTTTCTAAACAATGAGGTAATACAAGCTGCACCTTTGCTCAGTTGACACTCCGACAAACTAGCTAGGTGTGTTCCACTCTTCACATTTTTTCGCAGAGACAATGGACTCCTAGGACTCTTTGTTACGTATTTAAAAGACAAATACATTTGGCTGCCGCAATGGATATCAACACAAATTGAGTGGATTTTTATAAGCATAATTTGCAATTTAAGAACAGATGGCTTTTAAAACACGCACTACCACAAATGCGAAGGAAGAAAAATCTCGTTTTATGCTCCATGGGGCACGAAAAACCTTAAGTTTGAGAGAAAAATCCGAAAATCCCAATGGAAAACGACATTAAGTAACCTCGAAGTGGAGAAAACATAAAAAGCTGCGTCCAGTAAGATCTGATCCTCTTTAAAAGAACCTCTGACTTAATACAACTCGCATTAAGACTTAAAGCAACCAGCATAGGTTTTTACCTAATTGACAGCCACGCTCCAAACTGACGATCCAAGACTTACTTCGACAACCAGGCCACGTGAAATAAAAATTTATAAATTATGTCTATAAAAAGTTAGTTCCATTTCGTTCTACCCCATTCGCAAGTCATAACCTACAAACTCAAAACGCACAACTCGTCACTATGAACTTTCAAGCAAATCCAATTGAATTACTTTTTCCCCGAACCCCTTCTAATGATTACTCACTTACTCTTTTTCAGAATCGGGAGTTGCAGATTATGAGAAAATTGGAACATTGTAATATTGTTAAATTGTTGTATTTTTTTTATTCGAGTGGCGAAAAGGTAAGAAAATGTGAAATTTTATTGCGAGTTCTTTTTGTTATGGTTTATATTATTTTTGTTTCTACTATTATTCTTTGTTAGTTTGTTGAAAAAAAAAAAAAAAAAAACATTTAACCTTTTCATTCTATGTTGCGTGCAGTTTTAAAAGAGTTTTAAAAGATATACCTATACTAGTAGCATATTTGTATAGTAATTTATTTTTTTCTACAACCGAAATGATTTTTATTTTTATCAAAATCATTTTGGCACTTAAAATTGGCACCAATAACAAAAAAAAACAAAAAAAAAAGTGAAAGAAATTTTCCTTTATATCATCAAAAAGCAAAACAAACTGAAATAAACAACAAAAAAAATGAATTTTCCACTCGTTCATCTAGTTCATTTTTCAACTAAAAACAAAAATTATTTAAATTTTTTACGTTCTGATATATGTTTTGTTAATAAAATTTTACGTTTCTTTCTTATATTTCGTTTTTAAATTAAAATTATATTCAAAATATAAATACCTACATAAAAAAAAAAAAAAAACATATGTAATACTATCGGCCATCAGTTAGCCGAATTTCCCATCGATTTGGGAATATTTGCAGGGGTGCTTAAACCACAGGTAGTTATTATTCAAAAAAAAAAAAAATGCTTTTCACCCGTACATTTAATTTGTTACCTTAAATTATAAATTGAATTTTCCATACTTTTAGTTGAATTTGTTGGTTTTCTTTATAATCGATACTAAATGGCTAATCGAGAAGAAACTTAAATCATCGTATACACACTTTATCGCTCGTCCACATGTGAACTCATTTTATAATTTATTTCTGATACGTCGAAACGAATGTATGTATATAACATAATTATTTGCCAAGAAAGTTTCCCTGCGATATGTGTGGGAGTGTTTTTTTTTTTTTTTTTTTTTTCGTTGAAAAGTTGAATAATGGTTTTTATTTTTCTTGTAGAACTTGCGTTTGAATCGAAAGATTCGTTATTTTGTGCACACTTACATGCTCTAATGCTACAAGTCAACAAGTCGGCACACTGGCTTAGTGGTTAGTGTGTTGGACTACTAAGCGAGTGGTTCGAATCCCGCAAAAACCCAAATTCCACCACAGGGCTATTTCCACTGCGCCACCTCTCGCGATCGTCTGACAAACAATCGAAAGTATAACTGTCCTGAAAGGGCTTCTCAATTAGCCGTTTGGACTCGGCGTAAAATTGTAGATCCCTTCCATTCGTTCCAAAAATGATAAACTCAAACAAAACGAATGGTTGCGAGAAGCTAGGCCTATGGTCCCTACGGACGTGTTGCGCCAACTACTTATTTATTTTGTTTATTACAAGTCAACCACGTAACATTTGCAGTGGTTCTTAATTTCTGTCTCGCAATCTTTAAAACACCCCGATTGAAAGTGCTCGTACACTAATACGACATAACCTTACTTGAAATAACTAAAACGTTATTATTATTATTAATTTATTAACAATGGATTTAAAATACACTGCTAATAACGAAATTTAACGAGCGCTAGCTGCAGAGGCTTTCGGCCTTGGCTATATGTGTTGCGCAAGAAGGTGGGGGCGACACAGGCTGAGTTTGCGACATTGTCGGCTGCTTCATTGCCGTGTATGCCAACATGTCCTGGCACCCACATTAACTGTGTCTTGGCTACGTCTTTGAGGAGCTTGTCTCGGATTCTGGCGACGATTGAGACATTGTTTTTGGGGTTGAGGATTCCACGCAAGACGGAGAGACTGTCGGAGCAGATAACAAACTTGCCGTTTAGGAGGCTTGTAAGTTTTAGCGCTTCGAGAATGGCAAGAGCTTCTGTTGTAAAGATGGATGCGGTTTCGGATACAATCCCTTGTTTGAGTAGAGTGCCATCCTCTAAGGTGACTGCAAATCCAGTGTTGTGTTCGGTTTTAGAGCCATCTGTGTAGATTAAAGTCCATCCTTTTGAGGTTAGTTCGTATGATATGGCTCGGAAAAGCGAGCGGTATAACCGACGGTTGGTACTTCCTTTTGGTAGTTTGCTGAAACTAAGAAGTTGTTTCAAGGCTACGCACGGAGCAATAAAACAATTGTTTGGAATGCAATTATCAATAAGTCTTGTCTTTCCTCAACGAAAATATGTCTGCGTCTTCTTGGATCTGGGTCCATGGTAGAGGTATGATAGCCTTGAACGGTCAATCATCATCTATGCGGGTTCCTGGGTGCCGGGGGCATTTCGACGTTGTGGTAAAGCTGTTAAATTGCCAAAAATTGCAACTTAACTACCTTAGCCAATCCAATCGCTACGTGCAAAGCTTGGGACAAGTGAAACCACAGGTCTAGAAATTGTGCAGATTCGTCCGAAGCTGGATTTTATCTCTGTCGACAGACTACATAGTACAGTGCAGTAGTACCCGACCTCACATTCGCATTCAAAGGATTTTTTCAGAAGCTGCATAGACGAGGACAAGGAATCTACTCTTCACTTTGTATGTAGTCAGTATATCCCCGGCTCTCCCAAAAAAAGAAAGAGTGTCGACTCTTGCACTTCAACACTGTTGTATTACAAACAATAAAACAACAATTGGCACAATTTCTGATTCCATTCTTAAGAAGGTAGGTAGAAGTGGCAGTCCAGCTTTGAACCCAAGTAGCACTGTGATGTGCCTTTCTGTACCACGACTCGTGATACCTAGTTTGCGATGTTTGTTAAGGGTGTGAAGCATTCGATGCCTATTTCCAACCTGTGGAGTTTTGATTCCATTGGTAAAATAAGTATCTCTCGATCTATCGATATATTTTCTTAATTAATTGTAATGTGTGCCTAGGTATAAAAATGTCGCCTCTTTTTTTTTTAAATATATGATCTACTGGAGTTGGACTTGGCGCGTATTAGTTCCGATCGTGCTCACTGGTAAAATTATATTCGTTTGGAATACTTTTGGACTATCGAATCCCTAATTTCGGAGTGATTTTTGGAAGAGGTGTTCTTTATTTGGACTCAGATGAAATAATATCGTACCTAGATTGTGACGTTCTGCCTGGTACGTCGACGTTTTGTCCTCGTTGATTGAGAAACCCTTTTTAGCCGCATCTGTTTCTGTACTTGCAAATACAAGGGTAACAGCTCGCTGTAATCTATAATTGCATTTTAGATGACGAACCACGGCCTCAAACAACAAGCTTCCCAAGCCAACTTGTTTTCTATGTAGCTTCCTCCAAATATACAATAAAATTATGGGATTAAATCTAAAAGCCTTCTATGAAAAGGAAACTCAATTCTTGATCCTTGAACTGATCCTATGGAATTCGTTAAAGTAATAGTGGTGGAGCCTACCTAGTAACGCACAAGAAGATGAAGGGCCCTACCAATTCACATTTTTAGTTTCGACTCTAAATTTTAGTAGTTCACAGTGGTTATATTTTCCATACAAATTTTGCAATTGTGAGCTTCCGTAAAATTAAAGTCGAGACAAAATATGATTATTAGTACCGCCGAAAGTCTTTATCGTCGCTGTTGAGAGTCTGCATTGTGGATTGTCACATAAAAAGCAGCTTTCCGTTTTGTGTCGAAGTACTTCAACAAGGAACCTTCGTATCAAGTTTATTAAATTTTATAAAAACAGCGGAACAAAAAGTGAAACAAAGTCAAGCGCTGCCCGGTGTAAATCTTGTCAAATGAACAAACATTAATGTCGTTTTCCATTTGGACAGAAAATGCCCTTTTTTCAGATTCAGAGCAGGTTTTCTGCTCTCGAACATTTAAAACACGCACTACCACAAATGCGGAGGAAGAAAAATCTCGTTTTACGTTCCATTGGGCACGAAAAATTTTAAATCTGAGAGGAAAATCCGAAAATCCCAATGGAAAACGACATAACCTATTCCATCTACACCCAAATGCAGTCGTTTCATGGCGTGTTGGACCCGTTCAACGACCAACTTCTGTGTATGGTTGAATAATTGTAAATATACCCTTTAGTTTAGTTTCCGTACATTTGCTTCCTTGCGAAGGATATTTTTGTCGGTGCATTTCATTTGTCCGTCTCTTCATCTTCAAGGAAATACTTAACGAAAAGTAATAAAATGCGCAATTGTTGTATTCTATCCAAAGTGGTATGTTTTAGGCTCAACGTCACGTTGACCTGGAGCTGGAGCTGATAAAAGTTCGCACTTGATAAATCTATATTGAGACTTGTGAACCTTTCCGAACAAGTTCGTCTATAACCTCGTCTTCCTTGATCATTACGGCGGCCATCATTCTGAGACGTTTTACTAATATAGATTTTATTCGATAAATAAAAGAAGAAAGAAAATACACGATCAACAATCCAACTGATTATTTTTGTCTTTTTCATTTATGTTTGTTGAGTTTAATCAGAAAATCTTACATAAGATGAGTAATACCCTGAGGAACGTAGGTATTTTCATGTTGGCATGTTAATAAGTAGGTATACACTTTTTTATATAGTGGATTTCGTTGCCTTGGTGTTTTGATTTGTTTTGTTTATCACAAATTTATATGTTTAATGTACAATGTCGGAGAAATGTCATTAGATTTAGTGTAATAGTCTATTTTGCTTTTTGATGAGAGTTCTATTTTAGGGTGACGATTTCGTTTTTAATTGTTATCTTCTAAAAGGTCGATTTATAAAGGCCGATAGTGTGGATCAAAATGTCAAACGTTAAGAAATAAAATAACGCTGTTTACAATTGGATATGAACAAAAATTATTACGACAAATAACTGCCGAATAAAATAAGAGCTGTTAAGCATTGAAACGTGTTCTCTGATAAATTCAAAATGTGAATATTCTATTGATCTGAAATTTGAATGAATTTGTATTGTATATATCTCATCGGATATTGCTACTCAGATCCTTTGTAAATCGCCCTTAGAGATCTTACGACTTTCGTTTGCTGATTTTGTTTTTCTATGATAGCTATATACTTTGTCAAACATTATCAGTTATTCTACGTTAAGTTAAATATCATTTCTTCATCAAAAAGGAACACACTTGTATGTGGTGTACGAAGAGAAAAGCCCACAAAAATAGTACTCGTTGTTCATATTGTTTTCTTCTTCTTTTTCCAGCGGGATGAAGTATTTTTGAATTTAGTACTCGAATACATACCGGAAACCGTTTACAAAGTTGCTCGTCAGTATGCTAAAACTAAACAAACGATACCAATTCATTTCATCCGGGTAAGTTGCTGTCATAGTTTTCACCAAATTAACTTGTGCCAACTAAATGATGATTTCCTTTATTTTACAGCTCTATATGTATCAATTATTTAGAAGTTTGGCATACATACATTCATTGGGTATTTGTCATCGTGATATTAAACCACAAAATTTACTGCTGGACCCTGAAACGGCTGTGCTTAAACTATGCGATTTTGGCAGCGCAAAACAATTGCTCCATGGAGAACCGAATGTTTCGTACATTTGTTCTAGGTATTATCGCGCACCCGAGTTGATATTTGGCGCCATTAATTACACCACAAAAATTGGTAAGAAATAGTTGAATCATTTCGAAGTTGCGGGTTTCTGATTCTGATTTCTTCTACAGATGTGTGGAGTGCCGGATGTGTACTCGCTGAATTGCTATTGGGACAACCAATATTCCCGGGCGATTCTGGTGTCGATCAATTGGTCGAGGTGATCAAGGTATTGGGTACACCAACAAGGGAGCAAATTCATGAAATGAATCCAAATTACACGGAATTCAAATTTCCACGAATTAAAAGTCATCCATGGCAGAAGGTGAGTTTTTTTTTTTTTCTTGTATCATTAAACCACTTTCTTTATTTTCCTTTGGACTATCAACTGTCATTTCTTTCACTGTTGTCGAATTGGTTTGAGTTTTTTTTTTTTGCAATGTTTTATACGCGGCACCGCACATGAGTGTGCGCTTAAATTTCTTTCATACCACTTTGTCACACCAAAATAGCACCTGCAGCGAGACTAATGAATGTTTTTTCCGGCATTTTGCAGTCACTTCTTGAGTGTAGCCTGTTTCCGAATGCCTTAAACGAGAAACAGCGTTGGAGAGTAAGATAATCACCATTCAGGCCAATTAATCATAGACAACTGATTAACCACGAAGCCATTTTTTTATTAATGTGATGTTGAATCGCTTTGTATCAGAATTCAAATCTTGATCGTCTAACAATGTGTTCCAAGTGTTTTGCGTTAATTATGTTTGTTCGTGTAATTGAATTCAATCCCTTCATACGGTCATGAGCACATTAAACTGATTGCTTCAAAACCAAAGCATACTCCACCATTCCTGCCGAAGTCTAAGGGAAATAATTTTCCTAAATGAGGAAAATGTTTCCATCTGCATTCCTCATTTAAAGTGGCAAATAGTATTTTTTTGTTTTTTGTAATTTATTCCCAATAAAGAAGCTAAAAACGAACTACTATTCTAATCCACGCTCAAAGCATTCAAGTTGATGTAACTAAGGCTCGTACGAAGTCGTACTTTTTATATTTATTAGAATACTTGAAAGTTCTTGCCATTTCAATTGTTGTTCTATTTTCTCGTTCACTACCACCGTTCTGCTCTGGTGTGTACGGAGCTGTCAGTCTTTGAGTTATTCCATTCTTTTGAAGAATTTTCCTCACTTCTAGATTATCAAATTCTCCACCATTGTCGCTCAATAATTCCTTTATTGAATGTCCTTGTATTTTTGCATGCATGAGCATCTGTTCTAATACATCCTTTACTTCAGATTTGTCTTTGATTACAAATCCGTACCGAAATTTTGTATAACTGTCCTTGAAAACAACTAAATATCGTTTCTTCTGAAAAGATTCGTGAAATGGCCCACATACATCTGTTGACATTAGTTCACCTGGTTTAGTTGATTTCTTTCTTGTGCCAAATGGTAAACGATGTGCTTTACCATAAATACACGGTTCGCAAAGTTCATTTTCTAAATTGACTCTTATGCCTAGCTGTTTCTCAAGCATCTCTTTGACGTGTCGTTTATCTTGATGTCCCCACCTCTCGTGATATAGTTGTAACATTGAACAATCAGCTACAGCTATATTTAATTTCACCTCATGTTCTGAGAAAATGGGCTTGATGGACGCCTTGTACAACGATCCGCATACATCGCGAACTCCGCACAGCACTGTCTTTCCATCAACCTTTAGATAGCAATTGGTAGCTATCGACTTAAATTCACTGTTTGTATTTCTGTCTTGAGCTGCTAGTACAGAAAACAAATTTCTTGAAATACTTGGAACATACCAAACATCTTCCAATGTGATTTTTTTATTTCTACCATTTACAGTTGATAGCATTCGAATTGTTCCTCTCCCTAGAGCCTTCAGAGTTTCTGTTCCAGCTGCTTTTATATTACACGAGTTTTCAAACTCTTCAAATTCAGTGAACAGATTTGGACAATTTGTAGCATTCCTTGTGGCTCCGTTGTCAATCCACCAATCTGTTGGGTTTGTTTCTGCTACATACACTTCATTGGAAATAGACACTAAAGACACATTGGTATCAACTGCATTGCTCTCGTCACCATCCCTAATTTTATTTTTAGATGGTCGTCCGTCAGCTTCCCACTTTCTGCAATCCTTTACCCAATGTCCTTTCTTATTGCAGTAATTACATTTATCTTGATTTTTGGACCAATTACTATTTATTTTTTGTAGGTAGCCTTGTTTCCTTGAATCAGTTTTTACTACAAGTGCATCTTGGACAAACTTCTCAATGCTAACATCTTTTGCACAATTTCTTTCGAACAAACATAGTTGCATTGTTATCTCATCAAACGTTCTTTGTTCATCCTTAGTCAGTAGCATCCAACTAGACCGAAACGTTTCAAATTTGCTGGGTAGAATGTGCAATATCTTGCATATTAATATTAAATCGGGTAATCGATTTTCGTTTCTTCCAACAAGACCATTGTTCAACTCATTCCACAAGCTTCTTAGCTTAGCAATGTGTGTGGAAACATCTTCTCCTGCGGTCCAATTGAACTTAAATAAATCAGTGCAGATTTTGAATAACTGGTCTTTAGATGTTGCTTCAAACTGTTGCTTCAACGCTTCCCATGCATCTTGCGCTGTCTCTTTGTCCATAATTTTCTGATATACTCCATCAGTTACTGAACTAGTTATCATAGACTTGGCGTAGCTGTTAGCTTTGCGGTACAAATCACACATATCTTTGTGTTCTTTGATTTGAACTGCCGTAGCATTTTCCTCTAAGGAAGATGGCTTTACCAACTTCCCGTTTATGACATCCAATGCGCCTTCATGGTAATCAAGCAGGTCTCGTATTTTTCGCTTCCAGATGGGCCAATCCAATTCGTTAGTTAATGGTCTTATATGCTTGGAAAAATCCATTTTGTTAATTTATTTGTAATAATCCCAATTAATTTTTACGCAATATTTCGGAACTTGCGTCTGGGCCCATAACCTTTTATATTTATTATTAACAAACAATGTAGTCTCTACAAGGTTTTAGGAATGACTGAGAAAAATAAGTTTTTAATTTAGCTATAATAAAAACTAAAACTACTTGATATACAAATGTAAAGTAACATTCGTATTCTACTTTAACAGTACTCAACACTTTGGTACCTCCTGTTCAAATACGAACTTTCAAGTTGGATGTTCCATTAATATTAAAAAAAAATGTTATGTTTCAGTTTTCTTAGGAAACTTCCGATGGCGCGGCTTACATTTAAACTAACTCCTCTATTAAAGTGCCGCCAAGAATCAGTGATCAAGAATCGTGTAACGAGCACAATAAAAATATAATTGTAGTGAAAGTAAACTAGTGTGGTTCAGGATAAGTGTACTTATGTGCTCTGAATGAGTTTGACGATCCACTTATTTAGACTTCTTGGGCGTGAGTGTCGCAAATCGGATTTATTCCAAGGAAATAGTGCATGCACTGGATATGCAATTTTTCTTTTTACTAAAATTATCTGCAATTGCAATTCAATGGAAGGCCAACTTACTTAACGGGCTCCCGACCCGTGAAGAGTCTCTGCCTGAGACACTGCAGCCTTCCATCCTCTGCGATTCCGGGCACCCTGCTTCCAGTTTGCCAGACCAAGCGCTCTGGCATCCGCGATGGCTTGGTCTTTAAAACGGAGGTTCGGTCTTCCTTGTCGCCTCGAACCTGGGGGCTGGGATTCAAAGATCCTCTTAGCTGGAGCATTGTTGTCCATTCGCTCGACGTGGCCGAGCCAATGTAGTCGACGTGTTTTGGCTTTTTGGACTACATCCACATCTTGGTTATTGGTTCGCGGTTGTATCTTCTCCTCCATTCGCCCTCCTCGCACACAGGACCAAAAATCCGACGAAGAATTTTCCTTTCGAAGGAGCCCAATATCAGCTCTCCCTTCCTGCTTATCGTCCAGCACTCGGCGCCATAAAGCAGAACTGGCAGGATGATTGTTTTGTAGAGCATACATTTCGTCCTTCGAGTTAGGAGTTTTGAACCCAATTGTTTTGCCAAACCGAAGTAGCAGCGGTTTCCTAGGGTAATTCTTCGCCTGATCTCCACTAGGGTGTCATTCGTGGAGTTCATATTTACACCGAGGTAGATAAACTCCTTAACTACCTCGAAATTGTTGCTATCAATAGTGACGTTTTGTCCTAGGCGGTGGACAGATGCGTTTTTGTTTGTTGATAGCATATACTTGGTCTTGTCCTCGTTTACTTCAAGGCCAACAAATTTCGCCTGTTCCTCAATCGCCGTAAAAGCCTCAGTCACGGCACGCTGGGAGCGACCGATGATGTCGATATCGTCCGCATACCCCAGTAGCTGAACGGATCTGTTGAAGATAGTGCCTTCCGTGTTGACACCTGCCCTGCGCACTATCTGCTCCAGCACGAGATTGAAGAAGTCACATGATAGCGCATCTCCTTGCCGAAATCCGGTGCATGTTTGGAATAGTTCGGAGGAGCTACTTCCAAATTGCATGTAGCAGCGCGTGTTCCCAAGCGTCACGCGACACAGCTGGATCAGTTTTGCCGGGATCCCGAATTCGGCCATCGCCATATAGAGCTCCTGACGATGAATGGTATCATATGCGGCTTTCAAGTCGATAAATAGGTGGTGAGTCTCGACTTGAAATTCATTGGTCTTTTCCAGGATTTGCCTCAGTGTGAAAATTTGGTCTATGGTCGATCTGCCGGGCCGAAAGCCACACTGGTATGTGCCGATTAGTGTGTTGCAGAACGGCTTAAGACGTTCACACAGTACCTTGGATAGGATCTTGTATGCGACATTAAGCAGGGATATGCCTCGGTAATTCTTGCAAGACATAGGATCGCCTTTTTTGTAGATGGGACATGTGGAGCTGATAGCCCAGTCATCGGGCATGCTTTCTACCATCCATACCTGGTTGATGATTTGGTGCATGCGCCCTACCAAAACATCACCACCGTATTTGAAGAGCTCCGCTGGTAAACCATCAGAGCCTGCGGCCTTGTTGTTCTTAAGTTTTTTTATAGCTAAGCCAACTTCTTCTATACTGGGTGATGGAACTGGTTCTTCATTGACTGGACGTGGGTTCTCTTCCTGCCCTATCACTCTCTCTACATGATGCCCATTTAGGAAGCTGCTTAAACACATCTACTATTCCCTGCGCTTCGGTGACTAGGTTTCCTTCGCTGTTTCGAAGAGCCTGCGTTCCGGTCTTGAAGCCAGCAGCCAGTTGCTTGGCTTTCTTGTAAAATCTCCGGATGTTGTTTCGATCGCGAGACTTCGATCTCCTTGAGCTGGGAGACTGCGTAAGCCCTCTTCTTTCGACGCAGTATCTTCTTCTCCTCCCTCCTCCTGGCTCGATACTCTTCCCTCGCTGCCCTTATTTTGCGCTGCAGCGTCCTCATATGTGCATCTTCTGTCACCTTTTTCCGACGTACGCATTCATCATCATACCACGGGCTTTTCCTCTGGGGTGGCTGGTACCCTATAGTAGTCTCGGCTACCTCCTTGATGATGTCGCGATACTGGGACCACTCGTTGTTGGCGTCTGTGGTAGGTGAATGCACATTGGGGAGTTTCTCACTCAGGCGCTCTCTGTAGACACTGGCTACTCCAGGTGTGCTTAGGCGTCCAACGTCGAATTTCTTCTTTTGAGCGGTTCGCAGCTTCTTCTCGTTAGACAGTCGAGCTCTGAATTTAGCAGCAACAAGAAAATGGTCAGAGTCGACGTTTGCCCCTCGGAATGTGTGCACGTCGAGGATGTTGGATGCTTGCCTAGCATCGATTAGCACATGGTCGATTTGGTTGGCGGTTCGACCGTCTGGAGAGCGCCAGGTTGCTGTGTGGATCCTTAGCCTTGGAAACCTAGGATGGAAGGCTAACATGTGACCAAATTGTGGTTTTTGTTTCACTCGACAGTTTGTTTTGGGTTTGATCTCCTACAAATATTTCCTAGTATACATCTGCTATTCTTTATTATTCCGTGGTAAATTCAAAAACAAGAAATTTTGCCAGACAGATTCAGTTAAATATTTCATCAAACCCCGAGCTAAATACATGCTTGAAAATTTCGCCAGACTGCGTATAGGACACGGAACCACAACCCACCAACACCTCCTACTAAAAAATGAACCACCACCAATCTGTTTGTGTTTGCATTCATGAAGAAATAAAATGCGTCGACCTGTACCCATTTTCTCCTTAAAACTTTAACCAAACCAATTCAATTAAATGACTGCAATCTCAATAACATTTATAAATATATATTTCTTTTGTTCGCCTAGGTATTCCGCATCCGAACACCTACAGAGGCTATAAGCCTAGTATCGGAACTACTTGAATACACACCTAGCGCCCGAATTACGCCATTAAAGGCTTGCGCACATCCTTTCTTCAATGAGTTACGTGAGGGTCCTCAAGTTTTACCGAATGGTCGTGAATTCCCACCATTATTCAACTTCACTGAGCATGGTAAGTTATAGGTTATATTTTTCGAAGACAACAAATGAATGCTCTTATTTTCTCCTTTATTAAGAACTTTCAATACAACCAAGTTTAATCCCACAATTGTTGCCACAACGACAACATGATGGTTCAAATCGGTCGGGATCTGGCACTGCAACTGCTTCTGGCTCAAATTCAAATCCATCGAGTGGCGCCGGAACGCCTGGGGCAACCACGCAATCAACAGGTAAGAAAAAATCGTATTGAGTCGCCTGACAAATAAATGTATTGTAGATCGTTGTCTAGAAGTATTTCGGTTGTTGTGTATTTCTTTTCCTACAAATTAATTGTTTATTATTATTATTATGGGTTGAAGTAATAAATATATACATAAATTACTTTTTCCATCACTATCGCTTAAGGGTGTTTTTGATATGTAATTAATTTGTAGCACTTTTTAATCTTATTTGAATAGATGGAACCAAAAATAGTGGATTGAACAAATTTATTCATGTCTTGTTCCAGTTTATAGTTCCTGTTCACCCCGAACCTGCAGAAGTTATTCGTAAAAATGTAGTACTCGTCTGTTAGCTAAAGGGATCCGCTCTGTTGTTCGCTTCCACTCCAGCACGGCAGTTTTGTAGAATGCTTTATATTTCTTAGTGACGATCTTGGAGTACCTAGAAGATGAGGAGAAAGAAGATAGTCCAAAATTTGTCTGCACTTCCCTGCTGTTTTTCAGATGAGAAAACAGTATCTAGGGGTGACCACCGACTTTAGAAGCCTAACTCGCTTCTGCGAGTGAGGGTAGGGTACGGCCTAAATATGGCGCTTGTCACCTGGCTGTCTCTTGTACCTAATCTAGTGGCAATAATCATCGCCTAACATTTACGTTCACATTTGATTATAGTTATTTATTTTAAAGGCTCCCTTATGGCTTACTTAACTGCGTAGATTTCTGTTTGCAAAGCACTGCAGTAAACTTCGACACGGTTTGAGGATACTTGATGTTTTGATGGTGGGGAAATCTAGGCTCTGCAAAATCAGTTAGTTCCCTCTTTTTGAAGATGTTCAGTACGCGCAGGGGTCCCAAAGAGCTAGACTTTAAAAGGTTGCTTTCGCGTATGTTTCAAAACAGCGACAAGGACAAAGTAAAGAAGCAGGTGACATGTGGAGACATGGATTTGGACTACTCCTTTTTTTCCAGTTGGTGGGAGGAGAAATGCTTTACGCACCATAAGGAGGCCTGTTTGCGTTGACCATCCCCGTGTGACCGGCTCTCTCCACATGCTTACGGTGCATACGGACTAAAACTCCTCCCAACCCTGTGGTTTCTGACAAGCCCCCCTGGGACCGCTCTTCGCATTACTTTAAGTCGCGCTGTAATCATACGCCCTTTCGGTCTTTCCCGGTATTGTTCTTCTTCGCTTTTCTTTCTGCTGAGCATATCTTCCACAAACCGGGAAATGTTTCCCCAATTCAAGTCGCTCGTCAGCATTTTGTCAACTATGTTTTCGGTGTTGAAGCACCAATGCTGCTTTCCAGGACTGTGCGTTGCGCTTCCCATCTTCTGCATTCAAAATACGTGTGCTGTGCGTCGTCTATTGGAGAGCCGCCGTACTGCCAGGCTGCGCTATCCGTTTTGCCAATCTTATGAAGAAAGGCGTCGAAATTTCTGTGCTGGTAAGGAGCTGGGTGACGAAGTGGTCGACCTCCCCGTATTTCCGGTCGTTCCAACGTGTCTTATCAGCCTCGCTGTCCACCTTCCTCATCTTTCCGAACTCCAGCGCTTGTGCCACTTCCGTATCGTTTGCTGCCCTGCTTGATTGATTGCCGATTCCAATCCAATTTCCGTCTTGTTGTCGTTTACGTACATCCTCTGTGGCGCTAGGAAATCTATGGGAGTCACTCTTAAAGGACGGCTGGTTCCGACACCGTTCGGTAAGAACTAGCCACGCGTAGAGCTCCTCGTCTTTGTACTGCTGCCATCTGCTTCTGGTACTTTTTTTTTGTCGAAGCGCGTGGGGCACTGCCCCAATTTGGTGTTGCTAATACGGCGGCTTCACCAAATAATGTAGTGCCAAATGAAATAGGTGTGAGTTATCTGATTTTGCTAGTAATATGGAATTCAAGATGCTCTATTCACCTGACATTATGAGGTGCACCTCCCTCGGATTGGGTAAGGCAATCCAAATTTGTAGTAATCCTTGGGGCAACCCTTGGGTTATGAAAGCTCCACCATTAGCTATATAATGGTACCACGGGAGATGGGGTCAGCCCCTGTACCAAATTTAGTGCAGCCCCATCATAGCGGTTGGATTCGTGGTGGCTGTGGTTTATTCCAAATGCGGAGACTAAGGCGTTCTTTAAGAACGAAGAGGTGTCAGATAGACCTCGCCCATGAGCAATGGGATTGACTGCGACCTTACCTAAACAGCCAATAAAATGCACCAGGATTGGTACTTGTACCGGTCCTGGGGCGTTTGGTCAACGTCTTTCTCAAGGACACTGATGTGGGTATGCCCACCGTGAAATTAAGCCGTCAAGGCAGGTGTTCACGTAAAGCATAACTTTTCATTCTCTGTCGAAGCGCGTCTGCCCAAATCTCACTTCCATATAGAAGAATTGCACTCGTTGTCGACATTAATAGCCTGCGCTTTGCTTGACGTTGGACCACCTATGTTCGCCATTAATCTGCTGAGTGATGTTGTAGCTCTAGAGGCTCGTCCCGCTGCGAACTTTATCTGTTGCCAGAAAGTTAGTTTTGTGTCGAGCTTCAATCCCAGATACTTCACCGCGTCCTTGCTCTTAATAACTTCAGAGCCAATTTGGAAGTCGATTTGCGTGGGGACTATTTTTCCCAAACTCAGACTGTGCTCATCCATCCAGAGCATTGTTCGTCGCATGGCTTGGTTCGACTTTCTTTGCGCGTTTTCAGAGTCTCTTGCCGTTATCACTGCCGCGATGTCGTCTGCGTACCCAACGAGGAAAAGGTGTCTTCGGGCATCTCCATCCGTGGTATGTCGTCAAAGTAGATATTCCAGAGGTCTGGTCTCAGAATTGATCCCCGTGCTGCTCCAAATGTTACTTCCTTCCTTCGTGGGCCTTCTGTGGTCGCGTAGATCAGCTCCCGATCCCTGAGATAGTCCTTCACAATGTTCAATAGATAAGCTGGAGTGTTGAATCTATTTGCTAACGCATTGCATATATGGACTACTCCGTTGGAAACATTGTCTTTATTTCACTGGCAGTCAAATATATACAGTACGTCGATCTTATGAATCCAATGGTAAGCTTAGGTTAGGTTAGGTTAGGTTGAGTGGGGTTGTGAGTTCATCACAAAAAGACCAGGCACCATAGTGGGCCCATCGCCATCCCCAGGGAACCGTTACGGTTAAAAACCTAAACCAAATCGCCCAAACAATCAATTTCCCTGCAGAATTTAATAATGGTCCCAATATTGTTTGAGGAACCAACCTCCTCTAAGTGATTAAAGAAGTACCTGCCAAGATGTTTCCTTCTACTCCGAGCGATTGCTTGACACTCACATAGAATGTGGAAGATGTCTTCCGTGACTTGTAGGTCCTCACATTACCTGCATATGTCCGAGCTAGCTAGTCCTAGTCTCATGGCATGCTTCCTTAGAAGGCAATGTCCAGAGAGTATTCCTACCGTTAACCTTAGTTTGATTCTACTGAAGTTGAGTAATTCTTCAAACTTTTTCCGATTTAAAATGGGCCACATGGCCTTTGAGACCTAAATGGGAAGTTTTTTTCGAAAACAACCCTTCTAGCCACGGCCATTGGAGGTCTTATGCCCTCAATCATGGTGTTAGGTAGGAGCTCCGCTCCTTCCTTGGCCAGAGCGTCGGCCTTTTCATTACCTTCAATATTACAATGCCTAGGTACCCAACATAATCTGACACGGTTCTGCGAACATAATGCCTTGAGCATTGTGCGGCAATTCCTTACTAGTTCAGATTTAGTGGTATGTGACTCTAGCGCTTTAAGCGCAGCCTGACTATCAATGTAGATGGCGATATTCTTATTGGATATCGATCTCATCTCAAGTACCTCCGCAACTTTGAGTACTGCCAGAATCTCCGCCTGGAACACACTGCATGTGTCCGGAAGTCTCAGGGCCAGATGTAAGTCCAGTTCATTGGAGAATACACCAGACCCTGTGCCCTCACTGGTTTTGGAGCCGTAAGATTAAGCAAAGCATATTTGAAACGTCATAGTAATCTATCGTAGGTCCGCATTGGAATAATAGTTTTTACCGTATTATTACAGTCGCCTCTTAAAGGTGTTAGACAGACACTAAAAGAGTAGGTTTAAATCGATTACTAGAATCCTGTCGTCCATCTTGGGGACCTTAATCTCTAGAAACATCCACGGGACACTGCCAAATGTTTATTTTTCTTTTGTAATTTTTACCATGCGGATTCGTCACCAAAGTTTCACATACTTTTCCCATTTTTCTTACATGTTTTTCTCTCCAAATAAAATATACGCTACAATCGCATTTAGAAGAGATTTTCACAAGCATCACTGTGTACCTTTAAGCGAAAGTGAGATTACAGATTAAGTAACCCCAAATTTGTTGCCCTGACTCTACTAACTTAAATCTTTAGTATTAACCTTCCCCTATAAGTTATATAGTTTACTTTTCCCCCAATTTTTATTTGTTCTACTTTCTATTCTTTACAGATTTGTAGTTGGCATTATGAATATTAAAAAAAAAATTGCTTTGTTTTAATATATATACATATTTCTAAATAAGCATTCAAATATTAAAATATACAGAATAATAAATATAAATCAATATGCAAACTAGTTTCACTAAAACAAAGACGTTAAAAAAACACTTTACTGTAATGGTTCTTCTTAAATTAAATGTGTAGTAAAAAGAAAACTTTCTATTATTTAAACAGAATGATGTAATAAATATATAAATAAATGTATAAACTTTTAATTTAGAAAAAAAAAAATGTTTAACATTATTACTTTCCTTTGAAATGCTTAATTCTTTTCATTATTTCTTTTTTTTTTTTATTTGAAAGAAAATGTGAATTTAAATGTTAACATGGAGTTTCTTTGTAAATTAAAACTGGTTTTATTAATAATAAAATAAAATAAAAAATATATGCGAATGCCTATATAAAAGATTTAAATTTGTATTTTCTTTCTTTTCGTTGTTAAATGTTTCTTTGTTCTAATATCTATATTATTCTTCTTTGGGAATGGAAGTTGGTTTTGATGATAAATATAGTTGCACCGTACAAAAAGTTTTCTGCTCTCACGACTATGCACACGCACACAATCATACACAACTAAAACCGACTTCCTTCTAACTTTTGTTTACTACTACCACTACTCCTACTACTATTCGTCTTCTATAACGTTCGTTAAAACAAGGTATACCGTAGCAAACAAAAACAAATATAAATATTCACTGAAAACCGACTTAAATTGTTCAATTAATTTGCTTATAATGATATATTTTACTTAAAATGTTTACAGGCAATGCATCATCGAACGTTGGTGGCGCTGGTGCTTCATCAGCATCCGTTGGTGGCAATTCATCATCAACATCAACAGCAGCAGCCAATTCCGGAGCTGTTGGTTCATCATCATCAACAACACAACAACAGCCAGCCGAGGGAACAGCAAATAATAGTCAAGTCCCAGCAACATCAACAACAACAGGGCCAGCAACAGCGGCCACAACATCATCCGGGGCAGTGGGAAGTTCACAAATACAACAAACAGCGACGACAATGGGTTAGCTAGTTGCATTAGGCCTAAATTCGCATTATTATAATACAATAATAGTTATTATAATGATTACAACAGAAAATATTAATAAAATTTATATTATTATTACATTAAAATTATTATTACTATTATTAAAACCAACTATTATAAATACTATTAAACTAAAACAACAACAAATCAAAAAATAAATGAAAACTGCAAACGATTTTTCCAAAACAAATAAAAAAAATAACGTGCACCATTTTATCTTTTCTTGCTCTTATAAAAAAGAAAAAAAAAGCGAGTTTTAGAGCAACAAACAAGCAAATTATTCACCACACAACAAATATGGAAAGTATCATCTCATTTTCACTTACATCAGGCTTTCTCATTCATTTCTTAGAAAAATAAATTGCGCATAATAAAGGTTAAAGAAAAAAACACAAAAGCAAAACATATACAAGTGAAAGATAAACTTTTTGCAACAGGCAAACCTAATGATTCTCCCTTCCCCCTTTAGCGAAATATTATATAAAAAAGTACATTTTTAAACTAATTAAAATGAGAAACTAATATACTATATTTGCAAACAAATACTTTACATGTAGCAGTAATTCTAGAGAAAACAACAATTGAAGAGAACGTTATGATGATGATGGTAAAGAAAATACTTAAATTTAATAGCGACTTGCTTCTGTTACAAAGAGAAACAAAGCAAAAACTTCAAAATTAAAGTTAAATTTAAATTAATTATTTTTTAGTAAGACAATAGGTACGATTTATAATAATTTAAAACACAAAAACAAAAATACTATATGGTAAAAAAAAATAAATAGCTACCGCCGCCGATAAAAAAGAAAATCTTTAATTTTGACGATGTATAAATAAACAAAATTATATAATGTTTAAATTTGAGTAGATATTAAACAAAACAAAAGGAAAATATTTAAGAGAAATCGTACCACACACATTGCAAGAAAACAAAACAGATTATGGTAATACACACCCACACTATGTCCTGCTGTACTCTAGCTACTTGAGAGACCATGGTCAGCAATATTTAAAAAATAAAAAACAAAACAAAAATTGTTTAAATCTAAAAGAAAATATTAAAGAAAAAGAAACCATATATTATATATTAAATTTATATATACATATATGAATTAAAAGTAAATTTAATGTAAAAGAATGTTTTAGTGTCTTTTTAGTTGATAAGTTTTCAAAAATCTTCATAAAACCTACATATAATAAAAAAAAACGGCAAAAATAAATGTTTAAACTAAATTTAAATATGTATATGTACTTGTTTTGTCATTGTTTTCTTATTTCATCAAAACGAAATTGGTCATAGCGTTTGAGGGTATCCACGTCTTTATAATTTTGGTTCTCGCTTTTGTCTTGAGAAAATAGAAAAAAAAAAAACAATTCGCGACATCATTGAACACACTTCACGCAGGGTCAGTGGCAAATGGTATATTCTTTGTTAAATCGTAGATCCTACATTATTTTTCTTTTTTATACATACATATATATTTATATTGTAAGCTAATTATTTAGGCTGCTTAACTTTTATGACGTTTTTTTTTTTTTTTTTTTTTTTTAATACCGCTCTTATCGCTACTTTCATTCTATTTCGTGTTGTCAATATATTATATGGAAGGAAAAATTGAAACAAATGTGTTTATTTTTTTCAGTTATCGTTTTATTGTTTGCCTATTGTTTGTAACTATATTATTGAATTTTAAAAAGGAAAAAGAAAACTATAAATATATATATTTTTCGTTTAGTTTAAGAAAATTTAATTAAATAGAAACAGTATACAAAAAAAAAAACAACAAAAAACAGCAACATTTAAGAAAATAAATATTTCGCAGGTTATGTTTTTTATATATAAATGAAGAAAAAAAAAAAACACACACACAATAAATAAAATATGACAAAAAGAAGAAAAAGATACAAAACCACAGAAAAATAAATAGTTTAGAAGGGAATACTTATGTTTATTATTAATATTATATTAATTTAAATAAATACAAAGGAATAAATTTAAATATAAAACAACAACAACCAATTCTCTGTATTTTCTGATAACATTAAAACTAAATAGAAAAAATGATAATGTAGTAGAAAATAAATAACGGTAAATAAAATGATGAAAACAAAAAAAAAAACAAAAAACAAATAAAAACACATAAATATGCCAATCTTAGTGGAATGGATGTTGTTATTTTATCCCAAACTAGACGCCTTGTATGGTCTAGAGTGCTTTCTAAGCTGGTTGACTTGCCTTCGTAAGAGGTTCGGTTGCTGTCAGTGACAATACTGAAACCACCAGCAAACTAAATTTTTATGGAAGTGCCTTGATTTGGTGCGCTAAATATTGATACAAGGAAATTCGTATTGACAAATAATGTCACCCGGTGTCTCCACGTGCAATTTTTCATTTCAGCAATCTGTCAATTTTGATTGTATTGAAAGAACGACAGTATGCAATACAATCTGGGCTATCACAGAATCCGTCGTATTCGGAATTTTGCTACGAACCCCGAAAGAACTGTCATAGAATCCGTAGTAGGGGAACATTTTTGCTACGAATTTAGTCGAAGGGGAAATTGATGGATATGAATTTCGAAATTCCTAGCAAACATTTACTTTACGACGGATTCTATCAGCCCTATTATGGCTATCAAATATCAATTGTTTGATACTTGATAACATCTATCAATTCAACGATATTTTGGTATTATGAGTATCAATTGATAGTTTTTACCCCATTGTGAATGCTAATCAAAATATCATTGAGAATGGGTTCTGTTTTGAAGTTTGACGTTTCTAATTTGTATGACATAAAAAAACCAAACCAAACTACTTCATCATAATCCATTTAAAATCAAAAACTACCGATTACATTTCGGTCTAAAGTCGTTTTTTTTTAACAACAAAAACAAGGAACTAAATTTTATTATTTGGTGTTATAAGAAATTTTTAACCGCCGGAAAATTTGATACGTATCAACAAGAAATTTGTGGTTGATAGAATATTTGATGAATATCAATTTTTTTGACAACCGTAATACCAAGTTTATCGATAAAACCATTCACAATAGATCTTAAATCCAACAATATTCACAATTCATCAAAAATGTTGATAGGTTGATAACCATAATACCGATTCATTCATTTTGTTGATACGTATCAATTATTATCAAATATCGTGTTGATATTTGATAGTCATAATAGGGCTGTATGATAGTTCTTTCGGGGTTCGTAGCAAAATTCCGAATACGACAGATTCTGTGATAGACGTGGTGGGCATTTCATATCACACAATCGAGGTATCCGTTCGGAACGGAATTGTCTCCGATCTGTACGAAATCGGAGAAATTCCATTCGAGGTATCCGTTCTGTGATACGACTTTCGGAAAACTTCTCCGATGACATAATATAGCGCACCTTGTCGCATTGCGTGGAACCGCGTTATAACACTTACTTTTGACAGCTACATGGCACATTTTTTCCGAAGCTCTCCGACAACTAATTGCTGCGGAATATTTGAATGTGAAATGAACGCGTTTAAATGCTTCTTCTATTTTATTCCGAAACGGATACTTCGAACGCAATTTAGTTCCGATCGGATTTGACTTTCGTATCGGAATTTTTTCCGAACGGATACCTCGATAGGGGTGAATTTCATTCGTTGAAATGTCGCTGAACAGAGCACATCGTTGCGTTCTCGCATTAATCCATGAAATCCTTTCTCTTTTCCCATCTACCATATCCTTGTCTCGTTTTTATTCAAATACATACGTAGTTTCAGCGCTACAAGCGACCATTCCTCACTCAGTCATTGTGGAAATGAAAAGCAAGTGTCAAACGGTGCCGTGAAATTGCGCTTTCACAAAGTGAAAAAATGCCAAATTTCAGAATTCGGCATTATTTCGCATTGACAAAGTGAAATAACGCCGAACATTGCTTGTTGAAATAAAGCCGAAGCAAATCGGCCCTAGCGAGGTATCCGTCGGAACGGAAAATTCTCCGATTTTATACGATTTGGAGGATTTTTGCTCCGAGGTATACTTCGGAACAACTGTTCGGAGAATTGTTCCGACACTGTTTCCACAATTCGAATTCAGAGAAAAGGAGGCAAAAGAATCTGTAAAGCCGAAACCGAAACCGAACCTGCTGGTTTCATTTTTGCCAAGCTATTCGAAAAAAATCATCTTAGCTGCCAGGATTCTTTGCTAATATAAACAAAAAGAAGGAAGCAAAGTGCCTTTTTCGCAAATTTTTAGTTCTTCCTCTGTTAAAACCGAAGGATATGAAATCGGCGTTTGAACTTCTGAATAACGAAGCAAAAGGTGTGCAGTTCAAAGTAAAAGGAAAGTGTAGGTATATATGTATAAAGATTTTTTAATATACATACTTCTGAAAGCAGTGGATAGAAAGGGTAAGAAAAAGTTTTCGGTAGTTCCACATACAACCATAAAAAATATTCATTATGTTTCTGCAAAAAGCTGTAAAGGTTGTTCTATTTAATTAAGCACTTAGAAATTGAGAAAATAATAGCTCAAAATTGCCGCTGATTTCTCGACCATTCTATTTATTTCAGCATTTAGAATTTGAAAAAATAATAGTTCGAAATTGTTTATAAGTATTGACACATTTTAATTACTGGATAGGCACATACCTTAAAATCAAAATAAACAGTTTTTGTTTCCGAACGTATATTAAACGTAGTCTTTGTTAATTAAATAAAACTACAAATTGTTGATAATTTTCTAACCTTAAAAAAAACGAAAACTTCGTTAAATAAATGCAAACAAAAATTAAAACAGGGATGGAAATCTGAAAAATGGTAGGTATCTTTATCTGAATGTATAGTTATAAATGCAAAGCGAAATAAGGCCGACTCGGGTTTATTAATAAGACCGAACATTATAATTCGGCGTTATTTCACGGCACCGTGTCAAACTGCACAGAAATTGCAGCTCATTTTATGAAATCGATACCATCAATGAGCTGAGCAATATATTGCATGCAATTTGTGGTCTCCGCGTGCAATTTTCATAGTATCACCCAGAGATGAATGAATTCCATTATCTTTGCTCAAAATGCTATACAAGTATCCGTTTCGGAACAAAATAAATTAAGCATTTAACACGGTGTCTCCACCTGCAAATTTTCTTTCATGAGATCTGTCAAATTTGGTCGCGTTGAAAGAACCACAATATGAAATGAAATGAAGGGTGGGCATTTCATATCATGAAATTTCATTCGTTGAAATGTCGTTGAGCAGAGCACATCGTTGCGTTCTCGCATTAAAGGCCATGAAGGAATTAGAAGAATTGCGGAAACGAGCTGAGAAAAGAAAACGAAGGTTTTGGGTAAATCCATTTCTGGAAAAAAGGGAAATGCACAATTTAGAGGAACATTTGTTGAAAGATGTTCTGTGGGAAGATGACGAGTTTCGGAATTTTTGCAAAATGCATATTGACAAGTTTCTTCTACAAGGAACTGTGAATGTTTACGATCCATCTTAATTACTCTTTGTTTCGTCATTTGTGTTCTTCTAAAAGGATCTATAAATGTTTATGATCCTTTCTTATCCCTTTTCGTTGTAGCTATGCATATTTTCCATTTTCTGTTTTATGATGCTTGTAAAACTATCTGGAAATGTTTTTTTCCTTGTTTAAATTTTCGCACATCTGGCAAATCGTGTAAACATAGCTTTAAAAAAATTGGTAAAAGGTTCGATGACCCAAAAATAAACTCATACAACACGAACTCATTCCCACTCAGCCATCGCTGGAAAAAAACAAGTAATAATAACCAGCTATTTCCAAGAGCAAAATCTGTCTTGATCGACATGCAAAACTATAATGCCCATGTGACTACATCCTAGATCCTACCTACATCCATTCTCTGTTCCCATTTACCATATCCTTGTAATGACTATACTTGTCTCGTTTTTATTCAAATACCTAGTTTCAGCGCTACAACCTACAAGCGACCATTCGCCACTCAGCCATCGTGAAAATGAAAAACAAGTGTCAAACTGCACAGAAATTTCAGTCCCTCTCATGAAATCAATACCATGAAAGGAGCTGTGAAATACTTTTCATGAGACTGGTTTTTTCATGAAATTTGTGGTCTCCACGTGCAATCTGTCCTCTCATGAAAATTTTCATGCTAAGAAAATTGCAGGTGGAGACACCGTGTAAACGCGTTCATTTCACATTTATGCCGTTTTCGATTGGGGCCGAAAAAGATTTTCTGCTCTCGAAATCAGCTGGCTGTCAGATTTCATTTTCCATTGGCCGCAGAAAAAGCAGAGTCAGAGCAATTTTGCGAATCACGATATTTGAGCGAGATTCACACCAACTAACACCAAAACAATCGTCTTTTGTCAAACTTTAAAGTGTGTTATTAATAACGTATTTAGAAGACAAGTCTGTGAAAATAAAGAAAAAATTACATTTGGCTGCCGCAATGAATATCAACATAAATTGAGTGGATATTTTCATAAGCATAAATTACAATTTACGAACAGCTGACTTTTCAAACACGCACTACCACAAATGCGAAGGAAGCAAAATCTCGTTTTATGTTCCATTGGGCACGAAAAATCTGAAATCTCAGAGCAAAATCCGAAAATCCCAATGGAAATCGACATTAATTTTCTTTTTCAGACATCCTAAACCCGTAAACAAATCGAGATTATTCACAAAATTTTCACTACCTATTTTGTGGACTTTTGAATCAGATTTAACTGTACACATGCATCTAAGCCCAGAATTAGAGTGCATTAAAAATCAGGCACGTAAAAACCAATTTTATATATTTTATGATTTACATTTGAGTAGTGCAATATAAATTCCCCAATTATTGGTATTTGATTTCCATTCATTCATAGTTAACAATTTTGTTCTGGTCACTCGCTTTATTTTTCAGTGCCAAATCTTTCGTGAATTACCAGGCACGCAGAAATCACAGCTGGACAACAACTAACAAAAATGTCGTAGACCAGCCCCTCTATAGTATGCAATGCAAGCCGAATGAAATTCCAATGACACTTATCATTGCATACGTTTTTATCATTGCATACATTTATGAGCTGGGGCATATTAATTTCAGCTTTTTGTTGAAGTGAAATAAAGCATGTTTTTCATACAATGGTCTCACATTTCTTCCCCGTGTCGGACATCTCGCCAACTCGTTCGTGAATTACCAGGCACACAGAAATCACAACTGGACAACAACTAGCAAAAATGTCGTAGGCCAGCCCCTCTACAGTATGCAATGCATGCCGAATGAAATTCCAATGATGTCATTTAACTTGCGGGGATGGATTGCATACATTTATGAGCTGGGGCATATTAATTTCAGCTTTTTGTTGATGTGAAATAAAGCATGTTTTTCTTTTCATATAATTGATGGTCTCACATTTCTTCCATGGACCATCTCGAGGAAATTCAGTGGCAACTCGTTCGTGAATTACCAGGTACGCAGAAATCACAGCTAACAACTAACAAAAAACTCGTAGACCAGCCCCTCTTCAGTATGCAATGCAAGCCGAATAAAATTCCAATGACAATTATCATTGCATACGTTTTTATCCATTGCATACATTTATGAGCTGGGGCATATAAATTTCAGCTTTTTGTTGATGTGAAATAAAACATGTTTTTCATATTATTATGATGGTCTCACATTTCTTCCCTGCGACGGACATCTCGATTCATTCAGTGCCAAATCTTTCGTGAATTACCAGGCACGCAGAAATCACAGCTGGACAACAACCAACAAAAATGTCGTAGACCAGCACCTCTACAATATGCAATGCAAGCCGAATGAATTAAGATAAATTTAATCTTCAAATGAACTCCAACCGGAAAATTGCAACAACACGATATGGAACAACCATCGATGCTGTCTTCCAGCGTAATCCACATAGATTACAGTCTCGAATGTACATTTATCTTACTTCAGCTACAATAATCCGATTGTGTCTATTCTACCGAAACTAGCACAGAACGAATAAATTATTGTTATTTCATAATTTATATAGAATACGGTTATTACAACTCCCTCTTTTCTCAATGACGTGTATCAAGCCACACACTTACCGCACGCACGGTGTTTACAGATATATTTCGGGACTGTTGGATGCAGTCGCACAATTTTTTTTCAGATCTACACACACTAGGTCTTTTCCCTTACTTTTGTAGTAAGAATGGAAAAGACAATTAAAATGGCAGTGGTGGGGATAAATTCTCTCACAGAGAGAAACACTTACGAAAAAGTTAGGGAACGCTTTTGTAGTAAACTATGAAAACTGACAGATATGACAGATAAATAATTCCATAAATTGCAGTGGTAAAGAATATTTTCAATACGATGGAATGTTCGGGGAGAACATTCAATATTTATTTTGCCGCCTGTTGATACCATTTTAATAGAACGCAAGAAATTAAAACAAATTCAATCGATTGTCAAATATGACAAGAAATTTCAAATCAGCTGTTAATTGTTTGGTGACTGACAGCCCTTAAAATTTCTTACACCAAGAAATTTGTTGAGTAAGAATTCGTAATGTCGTTTTCCATTGGGCAAAAAGAAGCGTCCGGGAGAGTCCGGAATCGAAAAAATCACTTCTGAAACCGTTCCATTGGCACAAAAAATACTCTTCTGGTGATTCTGAGGAGAGAATTTCGCTTCTGGATTTGAAGTCAGAATCCACTCAAGAAGCACTCACACCAGTGTAGTTTGCGTATTTTATACAAGTCAACTGACAGCTGCCGTAGATTATTTTTTGGCATTTCACCAATACTCTTGTGGATTCAATCAGAAGCAGTTTTCTTGTTCCATTGGACTACCGAATGAGTGGATCCCCGAGTGAAACCAATGGAAAACGACATAAGATTCTCAGTGGAGGGGTAACATCTTGCTCTCTCGACAACGCTCTCTTTTACGAATTTTTCGAGTTAAGGAACGGCATTGAGTAAAAATTCGTAAGATTTTAAAGTAAAGGAACAGACCTACTCTCACAATCCAATATACTTCGCACAGCTGTTTTACGTCATTTTAAGAAGTTTGCTTTCAAGACAAATGGGCAAAGTTTCGTGAAAACCAAAATAACGAAATAAATGAATAGCTAAGGATTTAATTAAGGAGGAACTATTATCTTCATAGTTTTCCTCGTCATCTAAAGACTACAAGTCACCAAAAATACTCCATTTGCATTTGTACATTTTTCAAGTCGATATCCATTTGATGACAGCTGATATTGCTGCCAAATAACGTTCTAATCCATTTACAAAAGCAGTTCCATTTCGTTGCATGTTCCATTCGCCGCGTAAAATCTGAGATCTGAAAAAGATTTCTGGTGGTCCCAATGGAAAACGACAGTTTCTATAATACATTATTTATTTTATTGATTTAAAGTTTTACGTAAAAAAAATTCACATAAAATATACAAAAATATAAGTTGAACAAAAGTGATAACGGGATTTCATAGTGTTAGATTTAAAAATACAATATAAGAAAACACAGCTAAAATTATTTTTAGCGTAAATATCCGCAATAGAGTTGGAAAGAAATTTCTTCCAGTCTCCAGCTCCCACCGCACCGCACACATCATAATTATATACGATCTTACAATCTCTTGAAAAACGATTCAATCTTTGTCTGGTTTGGCATATTCTGGTTCTGCAAATAATAAAAAAATGAACCCCGAGTTGTAATCGAAATTAGCAACCGTGCAGATTCTTGAACATACCGAATATTCCTTTATCACACGTTTATTCCTAGGTTTATGTGCTTTCGGTGGCTCTGGTGGCTCAATAAGAATACTATAACTATTAAAAAAGGTCTCTTGAGGGCTCCTGTTACAATTAATGATAGTGGGAGTGGTTTTGCTACTGTCAGTTTGCTTGGCAGTGCCGGCTACATCCTTAGGTTTAGGTTTGTTGATGTTTGGTTTATCTGTAAATACAAATGGAAATGTAGGTTTCATTATCTGTTATTTCTTCCATCAGTGACACACAAATTGTACCGTTTCACGTACATATAACGAGATGATAATCAATATAAGGCGTTTTTCTTTTTTAGTTCAGAGCACAACCTGAACTGTTATACAAAAAGTTTGTGTTTCTTTTTTAGCTCAGACACTTCAGAGCTCGAATTTGTGTTTCTTTTTTCGCTCAGAGCATGATCAGAGCGCGCTCTATGAGCTCAGAATAAATTGACTGAGCAGGCTGAGTAAAAAGGATGAGTACACATGTACATGCACACTTCCAGTCACATTTGAAGGACAAAAAATACAGGAAAAACAAAACATCCTCTGAACGCTCTGAGCACGCACGGTTCAGAGCGCGCTCATAATGCTCGAATTCTGTTCAGTGCTCAGCTCTGAATTAAAAAAGAAAAACGCCTATACTCACTTTGATTGAAGAACTCCTCACCTTCGAGCATCGCTGTTTCGTTTGATTGGACAGCATCATCATCTGTCGCCCTAGACGTATCTGTAATTGAAAATGTTCTCTGTCACAAGAAAATGAAACGATGGAGTTAAGCAAAGCAAAGCGATTTTAGCCTTCAGACACATACCTTGTTTAGGAGGATCCCGATTCTTAACATACGGGGGCGTTATAAACGCATACACGCTGCATAAATTCAAACTGAGGGGTGATCTGCCTCTTGATGACCGTCTCTTGCCAATCGAATGAACATCAACGAATAGTTTTTCTCTATTAGCCAAGATACTGCTGCTCTTAAGTCGTTTATTCTGCGAAACGTCCGTGTCCGGCATGGAATCGCTACGACTGCGCTTGTTAGAAGTGTGTCCCTGCTGTGATCGGGTACTGCATGTGCTCTGAACAATTGATGGATCCTCGGAATGAGTTCTTGCACGAGAGTGTGTTGTAATTGGCGAATTCTCGAATTCAGTGGAATTCCATATAGAGCAAACGGAATCCGTATCATTCTGTGTCATGTGCTTGCAACAAAATTCGTCTTGGTCCATTTGTGTTTCGCCTGTCTCATTCTTCGCATCCTCCTTAGCTGTGAACGAACTCAATGGCACTTCGGTGCACATAGACACTTGTCTTGTACGTTTTGATGTGCATGCGCTTCCACTTGGGCTATCATTCAAAGAGGTATACCTCTTAGCAGCTCTGCTCTTTTGCTTTTCATTCTGCGGCAATGTTTCATCATCATAACACGGATTTTCCGAAAAAGAACTCGTGTAAGACGGTAACGACTCCATTGTATCGACCTCGTCTGAGCAACAATTTTGGGAGAGTTCATGATCCGATTTTTGTGGAGAAAAACTCTCGGATACTGAGAATGAGTTATTTAAATTGAATTTATCTCCACTGTTTGCTGACCGATCAGTCTCAGCACCACTATCGAATAGACTTTCTGCATCTCCAGCATTACTGTGCTTTCGTTGAACACCCACCGACTCAATTGAGTCTTTAGCATTTGAAGACAATCTTGGACTGCTTATTATCTGGGCTTTTTGCATGACAATTAAACTACTTGCGCAATCACCGTCGTCATCGATCGACGTCATTTGCTGTTCGAAATCTCGGTGGTCATTCGCTTTCTTACTTTTGTCCTCCTCTTTCAAATCTTGCTGTTGGCTATTGTTTTGACAAAGACTATCGTTGTATTCTTCTTCATCACAAACCTCGACATATTCATCTTCATCTTCTTTGTTTCCATCATTGATCTGTGTGTTTGAACTTATGTTATTTAAAGGCTCACTGCCGAGTGTTGGAATAAATGATGTGCATTCATCACAGTGAAAACTGCCGGTTTGATTTTGCATACATTTGCGATGGATTGCAATAGAACCGCAGGTTGCACAGTAGATAAGTTCGCTTTTCTTATTTTTTCGTGTACGCCTTTCTTTACACGACCTGGCTGAACAACTTGTTGGCCGGTCCAGTAGCTCCGAATAAGCATTAGGTTCCAGCTCCCAAGCTGCATCCCTGGCAACAAAAAAAAAAAAAAATTATTTAAAAATATGAACAATAATTGTATATTCGGTTCAAAAATGTCTGCCATACTATCGTTATTGAAGAAAGCTACCCCATGGGACAAAAAATGCACGGAGAAAGAGAAAATATTCTCCTTGTCATCAGTACACCTCTTACATAGGTTAGGTTAGGTTGAAGTGGCTGACACACTTAGACCTACTAAATTCAATTCCTCCTACTATTTGAGCCAATTGGAGCTTCTGATAAGCGTAGGAGACTTCGTCTGTTTAAAATTGTTCAGATCACTATAGTAGAACGCTCCCAAGAGGAGTTTTCGTCTTTGTGAGAGAGCCGGACAGATACAGAGGAGATGGAGCATGGTTTCTTCCATCTCCTCGTCAAGACAGCTTCTGCAAAAATCGTTTGAAAATACGCCAAGCCTTGTTGCATGCCTGCCTATGAGACAGTGTCCTGTGATGACACCTATCGTAGCACTGATGTGCTTCCTATCCAAGGAGATCAAGTTTTTAGAGCGTTTTAGATCCAGCTTTGGCCAAATCTGTTTTGTCGCTAGACATGTCCACCTAAACTTCCGTGTTTGGCGAGTTCATCAGCCTTACAATTAACTGGGATGTCCCTGTGCCCCGGCACCCAACAGAGGTGAATATTGAACTGCTCCGCTATCTCTCTGAGAGACGAACGACAGTCTTGGGGTGTTATACTGTTTGTAGAGACTAATTCCAGGCACAAATTATTAAAGTTCTGTTTAAAGAGGTTCACATTGGATTCCTCCAGTGATGCAATGGGCAATGAGAGTGAATAAAATCGAAGTTTTGCATGTTAAACAAAAAATTTAGAAACTCACTTGTCTGGTATGAAGATTCCTTTTTTGGACAAACGTTCACGAAACAATTTGTTATCATTGCAAAGAGGGCACTTGAAAAAATATCCAGCTGAATCAGCAAACGAGGCCAGACAGCTTTTATGGAACCAGCCATTCCGACAGCACGGCGCCTGAAGATGATTCACAGGACTGAATCGTTCACGCTCGCCTAAGATGTTTTCATAACAAATGCAGCATATCTCACCGGCCAAACGGGGTCTCGTTTTTTGTCCAGGAACATGACGATTGCAAAACGATTTAAAGGTTCCTTCAAATTGATTTAAGGAATCATTTTCTATTCCACAAATTAGGTGAAAACTTTTATGGCACCTTGTCGCACAACAAGAAATGTTGGCACTTTTTTTCTTGCAATAGCAGCACTCCTAAAAAAAAAACATTTTTATATAATATACAGGTAGGTACACAAGACCATATGTCGTGTTTACCGCTGGAGCTACACGATTAGCTTCGGCCTTTATATCTTCGAGTAAAAATCCAAGAAAACCTTCCTTATCGTGCCCTTTTTGTAATAAATTCGATGTAAGCAACTGTAACAAATTATACAAAACTTTGATTTGTTTCGAAGCTAAGTGAATTTTCTATTATTTTTCAAATCATACCAAACAAAAATAGTGCACAGAAATTTTTCCACGGGTTAAGAACTGTCCATATTTGATTTTATCTTGTTTAATTGACTTGCAGAGGTAACATGTATGCATTTTGGAATAAAATTCATAAAGAAATTGGACTTATTATTCTCAAAACTAATGCAAAATTTATTTTCTTTTGCCGCTCTCACACCGCGTCTAAGAACAAGAAGTCAAAAATTAAATGCTGTCACATTATTTTGGCGGACTTCCTGGCAGTTGGCATTTGGGCTATTCGAATAACATTTTACTGTCAGATCGACCTGTCACTGGAAATAATGGGAAGAATTCTTCATAGTGGCATGCTATGATTTCAGTCAGAAATGAGTGAATTCAATGCATTTTCACAATTCACACCGAGCCGAAAACCGTGAAAACTGGTGAAAACGACGACATAATATTTACGAATGCTCTGAATTAATTTTATTTTTTAATTGACTAGTGTCTCACAGCTCACGGTTGATGGATCAGGTGGTCGCTGTGCATCGACGAGTTTTCGACGAAAACACGGATTTCGTGTGAATATGTAACACTAATGACGTTTTTCATTGAAGATCCGAGAGAACTGCCCCCCAAATTCAGAAATCGGAAAAGTTCTTTACAGTGGCCGCGTTCCACTGCCCGCTAGTCTTCTAGCACAAAATATCCCAGACGAAGGAACGCTCGCGCAGCGGCAGCGGCAAAGTGACATTTGAGTTGTTTGCATCAAAAACATATGACTTTCCTTCATAAATAATTTCGTGTCGTATAATTATTTCCAAACTATATTTAAAAATAAATGGTACATGTTATAGAAACCATAATAATATCGGAATTGCTATTTTACTTACTATATTACCAATTTTATCACAATTGCAGCTCGGCTTCGTATTTTTGTTTTTATTTTGTAGATGTTTGAACGATTTCCTTTGACAGCTGTTTTTTTTTTTTTCTCAAAGCAGCGGGTACGGGTAGTTTTCCGCTAGATTGATAAATTTCCGTGAAAGGGATATTTCACAAAAAGTGCTAGACGACTAGCGCAAATGGTAAAATGTACATTTTTTTTTATATGGAGTTTGACATGCCGCTGCTCATCTAGCGGGCATTAGAACGCGGCCAATATGTCACATTTTTCTCACTACGAAAGGATTCGCTCACCGAAATGAAACCAAAAAGAAACATAAATTTAAAAGGTGTGGATTTGTTTGTAGTTCAACAAAGCCCAATGGTTTATTTAATAACAAGGATAACAAGATTTGAATTGCTTCTATTGCAGAAACTAAATTCAATTCTTTTGCTTCTTATGTCATCTATTTTAATTCTTTACAAACTCAAAATGTAAATGAATACAAATAAAAAGTTAGTTGCAAATTAGCATTTCACAAATTTTTTAGTCAAATGTCATTTTCCAATGGGACAGCAAAAGCAGTTTTTCTGCTCTCGAAATCAGTTGGTTTTCAAATTTCATATTTCATTGGCCGCAAAAAAAACCTTTCCATTGTGATTTACGGATTTTGCTCTCTGATTTCAGAATTTTCTTTCCCAAAGGAAAATAAAACAAGATGTTTCTTTCTTTGCATTTGGGGTAGTGCGTGGTTTAAAAGTTTTAAATTGTAATTTGTATACAAATTTATTCGAATTTATGTTAATACCCATTCCAGCGGCCAAATGTAAATATTTCTCTATTTTCCACAAACTTGACGTCTCTAAAAACTAGAAATATCAATCTTTAAGGTTTGACAAATGACAAATTGTTTGAGATTTGAGATCTGAAGAAGACGAATCGAACACACATTAGTAAGGTACCGTCAAACAGGCTAACATTGACCACTTTTGAATTTGAAACAGGTGTATCATTAACGATTTTTGTACTATTTTGAAATAAATGACACCAGCATAGGGGCTTGCCTTTGTACTTTCATATTCCGAAGTTAGAATTGGTTTAAATACAAACGTGGAGGTAGTTTCTTAACAAAAACTGGATGGTCAATGTTTGACCCGCTTTAGGCGAACTTTGACCAGTATATTTATTGTTATAAAAAATTGTAAGTTAGGGTAGTTTTATTAAATTTTATTAGCAGATAATATTAAATTAAGCTTTTGAATTAACTTCATAGTGTTTTTAAACGAAGAACTAATATTAATAAGTAAGTAGCGTAAAGAAATATAGCCTGTTTGACGGTACATGCAAATCATACCTATTTAAAATTTGTCTGATGGAAAAACAAACAGCTCTTAGTAGTTTTTGGGATCAAGAAACATCCCTTCCCATTGAACACTAGTAAACTAAATGGCAAACGTCAAAAGATATAATTTCGTTTATTTACTTATATTTTCATACCTACCTATGTAACTTGCAACCATTTGTAATAGTATAACTTGTAATTGTTCTCAAGTAATTAATTTGAACCATTCTATCTTATTGTTTTATCTATCTTTAAAAAAAATCTTGTTCCTAAAATTCCCTTTTTAATGTTGATAAGTGGAACATTTGTGCAATTGTAATCGCTAAAGCCAAACGTAATGAAATGATTCCAAGGCAGTACAACAACTTTGACTTGGATTTTCGCAAAAGGCAAATCGACACGCTTAAGATTTTCAATGACAAGTGAGTGCAGCCTTATTAATAGCCATTCCAATTGTGCTAACATTCCTCAAATTCACTTGCAGTGTTCGAGAAGTCACCGAAAATGAAGAGTACAAAGTAGAATTTGAGTCGGCAGGTCGTCCTTTCCACCTTAATGTCCAACTAAGTGCAAATTTCCCCAATGAGAAACCGAAAATTATTCTGTCTCCAGCGGCCCAACATCATTGGATAAATTCCAATGGAGTTGATGTTGAAAATGCACCTGGATTGCTTAACGTACGTACAAAACAATCTTTGTGTCACAGTATCACTTATTCTTGCTAGGGGTCAACACCTTTTTGTCATGCTTCCGGATGTGGTTGTTTTCTTTGCCGAGGTCGTCTACAATAAATACACCCAGACAGTATGTAATTCAATATCAGTATGCTTTGTTTGGTGAGCAGTTATTATGCTGTAGCCTACGTCAAATGAATCATCCTTGGAATCACAACACTTCTATCAAAAGTATTATTTTGCACAAAAATTAACACATTTGCACCAAAACATGTACATAAGTGTCATTTGATCGTCTCGTTTCACCTATATAATAACTTGACTTCAGAGGAAAAATTCGCATTGCTTTCATTTTTATTTTCACACCGGACGATCAATTTCATTCAAGGAATTCGCTAAACATGGCAGTGAAATAAACCTTCCACACAACTGTCTTCTGGATCCAGGGGCAAAGGCAACAATATGAACTATAGATAGAATGAGAACGATTTTTACTTTCCAAAGAAAATATACTTTCCCAATTGCTATTATGTTGTATTTACATAGTCTACAATTTGCATGCTAATAGATTATAATCATTGCACTAACAGCGGTATTTGATTTTTCTTAGTATTCCCAGCACTCTGACCTGGGTCGAGTAGTTCAAGCCATCATTCGCGAGTTTGAGAAATTTCCTCCACCACTACTATCATCGAACGATGTCAGTCCAAGTATAACTGCGGCGAGTAGCAAAGACGGTTCCCCTTTGGAAAACTCTACCACGCCGTCAAGTACCGATTATGATCTCCCCAACTTGTCATCGATGTCGTTGGATGAACTAATAAAATTAGATACAGATACAGAGTTCTTTGATGATTTCATCGAAGAAATGTCCGTTGTGCAACACCTCAATGAAGAACTGGACTCGATGATCAATCAAGTTGGCACTATATCAAGTAAGTTGACGATAGGCAACAGGTTTTCTTTTCTAAACCTTAATGACCGCCTTTAGGAGAAAACGAGTCAAAGGAGTCACACCTGAACGAGCTAAAGCTCAAGTTAAATGATGATGTGAATGCTCTACGAAATCTTGGCGAAAAATGTGATCAACTGAATCTGAAGTATGTGAAGAAATCTGAGGAATATGCTCCCCAACACATTCGAGTGAGTTGCATTTTTGTCATTCTGACGAGTTAAATTATCGTTTCGCAATCTATTTGTAGGAGCTCCTTCAGATAGCGACTTCAAACTCCGATACCGATTGTGATAAGCATGTGGAGCAATTCTTAAACGGCAAAACTGATGTGCAGACATTTCTTAATAGTTACACTTGTTCAAAGAAAATAAGTTCAGAACGTAAAGCGAAAGAGGAACGTTTGGGTCATCAGCTGAGCGCATTGGAAAGAGCCGGAATATAGAGGACCTACGCGTGTGTAGTTACCTACTTATGTGTTGTTTCCAGTTGTAGATTTAAATTTGTTTTGAATGTTGGTAACTAGCAAAATGTTCTGTATTTAAATTTGATAATATTTAAGTCGTGGACTAATGGGAGACGACAGTAGGCTAAATTTCAATAATATTCTAAAATACAATAAACCCATGAAATCGTCAGGTATTTTGTTAATGAAGGAGTTAAATGATTTAAGGAAGAAAGAAAGAACTCGGACTCAAACTGGGTTTGAAACTGCACATTTTACTATATGACGTATAATTGTAGGTCCCTGTAATTCGTCCCAAAAACTAAACTCCAAGGAATGGTTGTGCAAATCTAAATTCTCATTCACTCATACGCATCTCGGGTGCTTGTGCACTTCTCATGCTGTAGTATATTAGATCTCTGCAAAAAAAAGACAACAATTCAACGGAATCTGTGAATCAGTTGCCCACGTTCCACTGCTCGGTAGATGAATAGCGGCAATGGGCAAGTCAAACTCCATACAAAAAAAATGACATTTCACAAAAAGTGCTAGACGTCTAGCAGAAATGTCAGTGGAACGCGGGCAGTCTTTTCTCTGGATGTCGTTTTCCCTTGGTTTCACTCGGGGAAGCATTCATTTTGTGGTCTTATGGAACTGCTTCTGATTGAAAATTGAATCCACAAAAGTATTAAAAGTATTGGCCAAAAAATAATCTACGGCAGAAGTCAGCTGACTTGTATAAAATCTACTTGTGTGTGCTTCTTGAGAGGATTCCGACTTCAAATCGAGAAGCGAAATTCTCTCCTCAGAATCGCCAGAGGAGAATTTTTTGTGCCAGTGGAATGGTTTTAGAAGTGATTTTTGTGATTCCGGAGTCTGGACTCTCCCGGACGCTTCTTTTTGCCCAATGGAAAAGAACATGAGTTTCCTGAATTGGACATAACATACGCCGCTTCATCATTTTGCTAGCATAGCAACTGCTGATGTTACTGCTCCGTTTGGTAACATTGATTCACTCTTGAAGAGGGTTAAGTGTTCAATGAATAAATCCTTCTCAAAGTTGTGTCCTATAAATAGCCACAAAAAATGCGAGAAACCCAAAGCGAAACCTACCGAGAACAGTTCTTCGCGGTGTTCAAGTCACCGAAGGGGTAATACCTTTGTATATACATTCCTATAGTAGCGCCAAGAAATCTAATGAAAATGTTGTACCAGTATCCCACGGAAGCTTTGGCGCTTCAGTCGCTCAATAATGAAAACTGGTTTGTGCCCTTAATTGATTTAGACGGAGCTTTAAGTTTTTATCGGTGTTTCGTCAAAACAAAAGCTATATTTGAACGAACGAAATTGATGTGATAAACAAAACAACAGTAATATTTTTGTTGTTTGTTCCGACGAAAACGAAAGTCTGGCATATCTACTATTTATTATAGATTTTGTCAAAGAAAATAATTTGTATATTTTGGACTGGTTGCCATATTTAATTTTCCCTCTCCGATCACTATCTAAGATTTGTTTGCCAATTGTCTAAATCCGTCAACATAGCAATGTAGTATTTTCAGCTACTATAGAAGTAGGTAGGTAGTTTATGAAGCGGGAGAGCCTTCGAGGGGCTCTGGCACCGCGGCTTTTTATATTAAGGAGCCTATTGTGTAGATGCATAAAACATGAACATGTAGGTGGATATTCAATTGCAAGATGCAGACGCTACTCCTATTTTATGTTTTGTATTTAACAGCAAACACTAAATTGTACTTGTGTTTGTTTTTCCAACTAATTTACGATGACTTCAGTCTTTGGTGGATTTCAAAGATCAGTTGCATTTCATTCTTTGCATGGGTGTTGGAGCATGATGCATGAGCGATGGAGGGAATTCTCTACGGAAAGTTGCCGCAAAGTCCGATTTGAGGAGGGTTTCGACTTAGAGAGAGTCGACTGTATGGGAAAATTAAAATCTTGTGTCTAAGTTTCAATATATTTGTTCGACTTATGGAATATTCGACTTAAGGTAGATCGACTACATAGTTTTTTTTTCCCGATTCTGTGAGTTCTTCTTTGTAGGTACCTTTCTTTAACTTTAATATTCCCACTTTTAAGACTTCCCCATCAAAATTTCGAGGCATGTAAAAGTACGGTAGTCCGCTAGACAAGCAGAAGATCCCATAACCCTCCGACGAGCTAAGCTTTGGTGACCGGATAGCCCTTCCATCGAAGTTAAAATTGAGATTCCTGTGTCTCTAAAGTGGAAGGGTAACTAATGGTAGATTACCTGTAAGACGTTTTAAAACAATAGCATTAACGACGGCGTTAAACGACTCTATGTGCCTCGAACTCAAGACTAAAGAGCATAGTTTTGATGAAGTTGTGGCAACGAACGACAGAACTCATACCTGAAATGTTGGCCTGAATGGGCCTTCAGGAAGTCGTAGCCTGCACTGTGCATCTTCGTAGATAAAACTAGCCTCCGATCCAGGATCGCGAAGAGGACGAAGAGAGAATTTGTTACCAAGATAAAAGATATCGATTAATGCAGTTGCAAGAATAATGACACGTTCAGTATTTTTGGAAAAAAAAAGAATGGGCTTTTAAATTGAGTGTTGTTCTAGTGGACTGTATGTGTTGTTGAGAGACTTGTTGAGAAGTACTGGGCTGAGAAATACTCGTACTATTAGTAGAATGTTTAGTAGTAGTAGTATTAGTAGTAGTAGTACAGCGACTTTATTAACATTTAAAATAATTTTAGAATTTGTTTGTTCGTATTTACGAACAATGTTAAATAAGTCTTTTATGGTTTGGCTTATGGCCGTCTACTAGATTGACAATTTAGCTATCAAAACTACAATGGCTAATGACCTGAAATACCTATGTACAATATATTTATGTTAAAAAATCGCCTTCCAAGTTCCAAGATACCAGTGTGCTCGATATACTTGTTGTCGATGCATCCCCCAAACTGATGAAACGGCTATTTCAGCTACTCTAGATAAGCCTCGAGGTGCTTTTTCATACTTACACTTAGGTTAGATGTAATTATCACACCCAAGTATTTATACTCTTTCACTACTTCAACGCGTACACCCTGATAGAACCATTTATCATTGCGAAAGTATCTTCCACGTTTACAGTCGAATTCCATGGATTGCAGTAACTTTCAAGACGATTGATATCTAGCTTCATCCCATTTACTGTCTCCGACAAAAACACTATACCTATCGTCCGCAAACTTTAACGCTGGTATCCGCAACCGCACACCACCAAGTTTAATCCCTCCTTCTATACTTCCTTAACTATATCATTTCTAAACAAGATGAAGAGCATGACTGTGTTAAGATTCAACCTTGCTTAACACCCATTTGCGATCCGAATTCTTCAGTATGTAATAGTGTGTGATGTCGTTGCCGAACTGACTTCGACAGCCGTTAACCGTGGGAATAGTGAACAGAAATGAAGTGGATGAGAGGATCTGCATAAACGACAGTTGAAATTATTCGTTTTAGTGTGAAATACACGATTTTCTGATTTTGAGGTGGTCTTTCAGCCTTAAGATTTGAATCCCTAATATCAGAAACTGATTCTAGGATTTGATATTGCTTGGTTAGAAATGCGTCCAATTCTGAATTGACAAAACATTTTTAATATTTTAAATTTGTAAGAAATCCACACAACAAATACAAATCGAAACCCAACGACAAAAAATTTTCTAATGAATGAAGGAGTAAAAATCTCAACGAAAGCTTTTTTATAAGGAATAAAATTATCAAAGGCTCAAAGCTCTCAGTAATTTATTTCTCGATTTGGTATCAGTAGCGACACCTATTAGGTTACTGGTACTACTGGATTGGCGCTACTATAGGAATGTATATACAAAGGTAATACCAATCACAGCCCTTCGTTAATTTTTTATTTTTTAATTCATACCTTTATCTAATAGAACGACGTGGAAGTGTTTTTTTATTTCAAGACAGTGAAAATCTCGCACACACAGCTATCTATCTATTAAGTGAATCTGCGTCAGCTGCCCACACACATACTTGCAACGCTAATAACTCAAAAATACTTGGAACAAAATCAGGGGTCGAATTGCGTCGTCCGTTAAGGAGCACTACGCGACGGAATTTGTTTTTGTTTCACAAGTAAACTTGGTTCCGAAAACGTACAGCTCTTTAACGGAAGTGGCGATTCGAGCCCAGTTTTAATTTTTACTCCCCAATGTTTGAAATATTTTCAATAGAAGTACATTCCGTCTCTGGCACTAACTCGCCGTTCTCATTTATATTAAACAGGAGCACCGACTGCTCGAACATTTGTCCTCCAGCTTCAATTGCTTCTTCTTCGGGATCATGGTAAAGTGTTATTTCCTCATTTTCCAGTTGCTGATTACTTAGATCGGTGTACTGAGGTCCACCTTCTATTGGCTGAGCATCCACATGCTTTACGGAGTGCATCTACAATGAACAAGATTATTGAAAATGTTTCAGTGCATGGAAGGCAGCATTACCTTCAAATTGTTTTTGCTCGCGAACTTTTTGGGACAAAGTTCACATACGAATAACTTCTCACCGGTGTGAGTTCGCAAATGAATTGTGAGCTGAGTGGTTGTGGTAAAGGAGCGACTGCAGACATTGCAGAAATATGGTTTTTCTCCATAATGTATACGCCGATGTACAAGCGCCGAATCTAAACGAGTGAATGCCTTATTGCAGTCTTCGAAGCCGCATAGGTAAGGTCGTTCTTCGGTGTGTATTCGCATGTGCGCTTTTAAAGTTTTCGAGTTAGCAAAGCTCTTCCCACATTCACTACAGAGGGTTCTCATTTCTGAACTATGTGTCTGTAGGTGTATTGTAAGGTAACCGCGTTCGACAAAGGTTCGCTCACAGGTGGTACATTTGAATGGTCGCTCATCGCTATGGGAGCGTAAATGTTTACGCAGATTAGAGGCTTGAGTGAATCGGCGGTCACACTGATGGCAGGCGTGAGGCCGCTCTCCTGTATGATATCGCAGATGAATTTCGAGGGCTGACCTTTCTGCGTAGAATTTTGGGCAATTGGGACATTGTAGAAGATTTTTTCCAGTGTGAAATTTCATATGCTTCGCCAGTGAACTCGAGTATTTGAAGCTATTTCCTGTGTAAAATAATTCAGAAGGATTTTTTAACTAGACATCAAAAGCTGAAATTACCACAAATAGTACATAGATGACGCTTGTTTGAGCTGTGTCGCAATTCACCAGTGTGTTTGAGCAAGTGCTTGTTTAGGTTGCATTTCTCTGTAAAAGTCTTGTCACACTCTGAGCATTTGTATGGCTTGACACTGTCGTGGATTTTACTATGACGCACCAACTGCTTACGGTGTGAAAATTGCTTGCTACATGTCTGGCATTTGAACTCGGTCTTGTTGAAAGTGTCGTTGTTCTGAAAAATAGAAGATCTTGAACTTATAACAGAACGTGAAGTATAAAAAAGTCACTGTTCCTGAGCTCGCTCTGCTATACCTACTTTGCAACCTAACCTAAAATGGTGTTAGTGTTGTTTTTAATATTTGGAAATAAAAGAGGATGGCATGAAATTAACAGCGGTGGTTTAGACACGCGTGATAATGTTGAACAATCGTATAAGGAATGTCCAAGCAAACGATCATTATCATGAATAGGAAAGTCAATTAAAAATAAATATAAAATCGAGGCTCCAGGATAGGGGCAAGTTTGAAGCAAAGTACAGGTACTTTAAACGCTAAAACCTACGAATTACACTTACGGATTGTGTATATCCGGGAGTTTGGGCAATTCCAGCTTTTTCGTCGGTTATCGTTACCAGCTCATTGTGATCATTGACATGACTGCCGTAGGAATCATCTTCATACAGAGTTTGATATTCAGCACTATTTGAAATCGTTTCTTCCTCTTTCTTTATTTGTTGGTTGATATCTTCTACTTTCAATTTACACTCACTCGAGACAGATGGTCTGGGTGGTTCAATTGCACTGACCCTTATGTATTCACGGATTGTAGTATCCGATTTCAGACACTGCTCCCTGAAACGAAACGCTCGACTTAGCTGTAATATACATTGAAAGCATAGGAGCTCGGGGAGACCGTCACTAGGTTCTACCTAAGTAAATATGAATAGCACCTTCAGATAAATGAGCCAATTGATATTTTATTTGAAACTACCTGCAGATTAGCGACAGAACTTAGCATTATATCTAGGGAAAATCCATACAGTGGTTTCATCTCACCAATATTCTTGAGGCAGCAACGACATATTTTATTTATTTCGTACATTTCTCCGCCGAATTGCATTTTATATGCATCATTTTATTTTTTTTTTAAGTTTTTGATTGTTTGTTGTTTATGCACAGCTGACGCTATTGACAGTAGGTCAGACATCTAGGGAAGTTCGTTTATTATAATCTTAAAAGCTCCGTTCGATATATTTGAGAGCTGCACAAGCCGGAGTTAAATCTGTGCCTTGATTTTGTGCGGTTTTTGAGGCGATGTCGCTAGGGAACGGCCCGAATCGGATTTGAATGTGTGAGTGAGCCGCGCGCTGTGACCAACGTGACCGTTGTGCAATAATTTGGCACTTTTTTCGAGGATCCTGATACAATTTGTTACTACATACTGTATCCCTTTTTTTAGTTTGAAAAGGAATTTTGCAATTTTTAGAAACACTGTGATTTTCAAATGAATTTTAGTAAAATATAACGCTGCTGTTTATCAGAACACGATTATAGTGTTACAATTGTTAAATATTGTGCGAAAATTCATAAATTTAAGAGAATCTTTACAAATGAAACTTTTTTCTTACACCGCTCTTATTTTTTTTGCTACTTTTCAGAATTTTGCAACAATCTCCCGGATTGTTAGAGAAAGGTTATACATTTTTGTTTTAGTTTTACAATACAATATAGACTGTAAGTACTCGTAGATCATTCCCACACAACTTTTCTTTAATAAATTGAACCAAATCACTTTACAATTAGATGTCGTTTAGATTGTTCCGCTTGTGAGCTAGACACTAGACAGTTCTTCTATGAAACAGTAGATGCACGTTTTCAAATAAATTTTGAAATGAAAACCTTTTAGCTTTGATTTTTATTTATAAATACCTATATAAAAATTAATTGAATATTGTTTATAAATTATACCTATCAACTCATTTTTATATCTACTTTTAAGATCGCGTTCAATTTAGTTTTAAAAAGTCCTAAAAAAAAGGGGCGATGAAAGAAAAATGTGCCTTTTTCTGATGCTACTACGTAAATTTAGTATTTTCTCCCAATATTTAGCAAGTATTAGCCGGCTTTACGCTATGATGGGGAACCGCGTTATATTTTAAACATATATTCATTTTGAAATCACAGTTTTTGAAAAAAAAATTTAAGTACTATTCAAATGAGCGCTAGTTGTTGCGAACAAATGAATTTAATTGTATTTATGAATTGAAAATTGATTTTTGTACTAGCTCAATTTACAATTATTACAGCAATTGAAAATTCTTGCAGCGAACTGTCCCACTTTATTCACAATCCACATAAAACATTCGCGGATCCACAAACCCACGAAAGAAAAAATTCTATCGAAGTTAACATTGAACAATGATTGAAGTGATTGAAGTGTCAAAAATATTCGCTTGTTCGCTGTTCGTTCGCAATTGGCTCTCATGTGAATAGTCCTAAAATGTGAATTTTCCAACTAATAAAAAGGAACAAAGGAATAACAAATTGTATTAGTGTCCTCGAAAAAGGTACCAAGTTGTCGCACAACGGTCACGCTGTTCTCATCCGACATCCTTCTCGCTACCTAAGGCCCCAGTTATAGCCATACGTAAACTGCAACCGTAAAAATTTTCTTTTGCTTTTTTAGACCACTTAATCCTAATGGTTGAACTCAATTTTGGTCTTAAAATGTTGCTTATGAATTATAAAGTTAGTCTGTCAAAAATAAATTAGGAAATGATCTTTAAATTTTCTAGAATCATAATTTATACATTTTTCCGTACGAAAAACTTTTTCCGATCCACTTCTCAGTCAATTCCACAACAAAAACCCAGATCATTCCACTGAAGTATTTCATTTCTTTACTGTTCCATCTATCAGGATATTTTTTTCTGATGGAATCCAATCAGTGGTGGTTGATTTGTTGTATTTGTTTTCGTAGGGAAACATTTTTCTGATGCAATTTTTGCTATAACCGCACAAACGAAAAAAAAATCATTTTCATACTGTTCCCACTTTTTCTGTTGCATTTTACGTATGGCTATAACTGAGGCCTAAAAAGGTTGCGTCTGGGAAAGCTCGCCTGGAAATTGCAGGAACAAAGCGATATAAGAACAGGAAATATTGGAAGTTGTCAGTTCGCGATGTCACTCACACATTTATAGAATCCGCCTATACGTGAACACTTTCCGACACCGCCATTGCGGCAAAAACCGCACAAAATCAAGGCACTGTTTTTAATCCATTAGCAATTAGGTAGGTACCTACTTAACAAAATTTCTACTGAAAATTATGTTTATTAGTTATTACTAAACAATAGTCGACTGGAGGTAAAACGTGTTTCCATTGACAATCTTTTAAACCAAGTAGAGGATTTACCCAAATTTTTACATAAATCGCGGGATTTACCTTACGTTTTCGAAATTTATAATGTAGGTAAATTATTAATGAACACTGTGTAAATTGTCAAATTTTTGTATGCTAACTGACGTCTGCTAGCTAACTTGTAGGTATACATTTGTTTATTAATGCGGCGATTAACAAACATCAATGAACTTATTTTTAATCATGCATCTGTAGGTAACTGTGCATATTAACAAAAAAGAGACAAACAAATTGGCCGAGTTCCACTCTGCCCGCTAGATGAACAGCGGCATGTCAAACTCCATATAAAAAAAATTGACATTTTACCATTTGCGCTAATCGTCTAGCACTTTTTGTAAAATATCCCTTTCAGGGAAATTTCTCAATCTATCGCAAAACTTAAACTACCCGCTGCTTTGAGAGAAAATAACAAAAAAAAAAAAAAAAAAACAGCTGTCAAAGGAAATCGTTCAAACGTCTACAAAATAAAAACAAAAACACGAAGCCGAGCTGCAATCGTGATAAAATTGGTAATAAAAAATTGGTAAGTAAAATAGCAGTTCCGATACCTATTATTATGGTTTTTATAACATGTACCATTTCTTTTTAAATGTAGTTTGGAAATATGTAATTATGCAACACGAAATTATTTATGGAGAAAAGTCATTTTGCCGCTGCCCTGCGCGAGCGTTCCTTCATCTGGGATATTTTGTGCTAGAAGACTAGCGGGCAGTGGAACGCGGCCAATAAGTTCGGATATGTGAATGACGTAGGAAAAGTGACGTTCCCGACCAATCTAGTTTTTGCGTTCAGAGCTTACATTTTATCCAGACAAATCTAGTCGACTGAAGATGTCTAGATTCTTGAATGTGCCCAATGCATTCGAACACATGACCAAATTTAGTCAAACTACGTTTCTTTACGCAAAAGTTGGGCGAGAACAAAACATTTCCCCTCCAAAAAAAAACCTGCAAATATTAGCCCAAGACATTTTTTTGGGCTAGTTGGATATTGCTGGCAGATGATTGTCAAATCGACTCTAATCTTACTTAAGGTGGCGCTACAGTCCGGGGTGGACCTGGGCCTCAACCAACAAGCGTCTCCAGCCAGCGCGATCTTTAGCTAGCTGTCTCCAGTTTCGCACGCTAAGTTGGTTAAGGTCCCCTTCCACTTGCGTGCGCCACCTGAGTCGCGGTCTTCCTCTACTGCGCGACTCTAATCTAAGATGATTTATATTTAAATAGGTACCTACGTTAATATGGTAATATGGTGCGACAAATAATAAATAATTCCCCTAAATAAATTTCTTACAATTAGCTATTGCTTATTTTAAGGGGCAGGTAAATTGCATAGGTACCTTTATGGGTAAATGATTCTCTCCAACTGGTTCTAATTTAAGATGATTAAATACGTTACTATGGAAACATGACGGCGACAAATTTATTGTCACCAAAATCCTCTTATTACCTGTTTTGTATGGGGATTGGGGAAGTCATAACTTAATTTTACCAGTCTTAATGGCGACATATACCCACGGATTTGTTGTTGTGCACATCTATGGCCCAGCACCTTTCAAATAACATAAGTTTCATTCTCCTCATTTCATATTAAATACCAAAAAAGCGTACGGAAAGCTCGATCCACGTATTAATATAATGATGTATGCAATAATGTAAAAAATCTTAGTTAACAAGAACTTTTACATTTAGTATAAGTACTTTTTAGTGCACACTTTGACTGAAATTTATGATAGTGAGTTCTAGAAGCGTATTATAGGTACGTGCAGTTAACTTCTGTTAATCTAGAATCTAGATTATAGATGTAGCAAACTTGATTCCTGTGTGGCCAATCTATGACCAACAGAAGACAAATATAAATCTAAAAATGCGCAAGACTATCGCTTTCCTCTCTTGCAGGTATTATCACTACACAAAACATGCTGAAATATCACAACATGAAAATGAGAATCAATACACTGATAACTTGTGCAGAGGATGCGAAGATGAGGAGGTGCATGAGGACACTCTAGAGAGAATTCTTGGAAGACACTCTTTCGAAGGCTTAGAATATCTATTTGAAAAGTATGCAAAAGAGTTTTTTGTGACAGCTTCGGGATGTCTTGGAAAACGGGATTCATAGGTTTCCACATAGTGTTATAAAACCCCGAGACGGGTGTTAATAATTTTCAACCATTTTTTACCGCAACTTAAATAATAGTAAACCCTTTAGACCAATAACACCTAAAACGTTGAAATCAAACAGAAATAGCTTGCACGTTAGGCAAAAGGACGCGACGATCGTCCATCATAAAATAAACATTTCAAATGCACGTCACGGCCAATACATTCTCTCTTAATTAGTTTGAATGCAATTAATTAAGTTTTCATATATATGACCAAGGTAGACACAAAAGCACACGTACATTGCATGGGGAGCAAATTGTCCATCCATACAGGAAACCACATCATCCTCAATCATTTCTTACTAAATTTGTTCAGTCGGTACAAATTGACAATGCTTTGCTAAACGCATATTAGGAACCCAACTGTGATCATCTTCCGAGGCGTACATTTTTAATACCAGTCTGACGTCATTGCAACGACTAAGAGTCTATGCCTTTCAAAATCACCGACACAAAGAGCTTAAACACGAGAAAAAAAAAAACGAATTTGCTTTAATTTATTTCTTTGCTATTGTGTGAACGTTTTTTTTTTTCCGTTGTATGCTTTCAATGTGTGACTTTCAATTGTGTTGATGTCCCCATGAAAACCAGGGGTTGCAAACAGTCGTACCCGCAATCTATAATACTGTGCTTGTAAATTGGGATACGGAGGTTAATTAAAAAAAAAAATAAACCCCAAGAGCAGTGTTATTTTCGGATTTTATTTTCTTGCGTGGCCTAAAAGATAACGAGGATCTCAACCTTAGTCCTAAGGGTCAATCATGGTTATGTTGGCGCTAAATATTTGTTAATTTTTTTTAAAGCAATTCCATAAATGGAATGGTTGGAATACATTTATGAAGATTTGAGTACTCTAAGCCCAGCTTCCCACAAACATTCGATTTTTGTGAGTTTTTAGCTTTTTTCGGGACAAATGCAGGAAGGACCTACAAGTTTGTACAGAGCTCGAAGGGCTAATTGAGAAGCTCTTTCATGACCGTTATATTCGCGTATATTTCGTAGACACACACGCTGAAACACTAGTCGAATGAATATCAACCACACAAACCTCACAACTGTCACATCCACTTTAGTGTTCCGTTGTCAGAAGGTTCGGTAATTCAGTCAATTAAGTTGGTAAAAAAATACTGTAAAATATTCAAGAAAGTGTGAAGTAGTATTTTTGTTTTCAAATTTGTTACTTTAGGCATAGTACACACTTCCCATTATTATTCCTTTTACAGAAGTGCAATCAATAACAATTGAAAAGCATTCATTCATAAATTTTTTTTAAAGCTTTTAGTAAACTTTGTTTTGATTTGAAGTTTTTGCATGGACACTTATTTTCCACTTGATGTGCCAAAACTAATCTAAGTTTTTGCATGGACACTTATTTTCCACTTGATGTGCCAAAACTAATCTAAGGAAAACGCATTTGACATTAATCGCTAGCTAATATTTTCGGCTGATCTAGATTGCTGAGCAAAATCAAGTAAAATCGACCGTGTTACTACAAAGCTACTCGTACCTTTTGAACTGTTATAAAACTATATACGGACTCCATACTAGATGTATATGAATATGACAAGTCCCGTCAAATGTTTGTAAGCAGCAATAGGCGTTTTTCTTTTTTAGTTCAGAGCACAACCTGAACTGTTATACAAAAAGTTCGTGTTTCTTTTTTAGCTCAGACACTTCAGAGCTCGAATTTGTGTTTCTTTTTTCGCTCAGAGCATGATCAGAGCGCGCTCTATGAGCTCAGAATAAATTGACTGAGCATCCTGAGTAAAAAGCTGAGTACACATGTACATGCACACTTCCAGTCACATTTGAAGGACAAAAAAAAAAACAGGAAAAACAAAACATCCTCTGAATGCTCTGAGCACGCATGGTTCAGAGCGCGCTCATAATGCTCAAACTCTGTTCAGTGCTCAGCTCTGAACTAAAAAAGAAAAACGCCTAATATTAGGTCTGTTCGCTTACGATAATGCATTCGAATACATTAAGTCACTAAAGACTTTGTCGCCGATCTGTCAACAGTAAGAAATACATTCATTTTTTTTTTACTTCGAGTTCCATTTTATTAACAGTAGTTAGTATACTAGACTAGACTACTGAGCTACCGGTTTATTGTTCAACCTCTGAAAAAAGAGTCCAGACATTTAAGATAACCTACAAATCCAGTAACCAAATTAGAAATTTCTTTTGCAATTTTCTGACATAAGGTGCGTTTTTTTTGGGCTTCGATTTCAGCAAAGCAAAGGAGCGTTTAAATAACTAGTTTAGTAAGTCTGACAGTTGTCTGGACTAGATGTATCTCGGTTTTGACTGGCTGACATCGGTCATATGAGCAGCTGTTTCAGTTGACGTTTGTGGAGCGGTAGCCGACGAGTAAAAAATCGTGCCTGAGTACTAAGTTCGCATTTTGTATATGTGGCTGACGTAGAAAAAGTGACGTTCCCGACCAATCTAGTTTTTGCGTTCCGGTTACATCTTATCTAGACCAATTTAGTCGGCTTAAGATAACTAGATTCCCATTACTTCACTAGATTTGTCGGCTACACCTCCGTAAATGTCAACTGGAAAAACTATTCACGTGACCAGTATAGGTTAATAAAAACTGGAACACATCAAATCAGATTTACTTAACTAGAAATCTTGAGGTGCCCATTAGGGTGGTTCGCGACAACGTCATTGTCAAATAAGAAGAAGAAAAAACCAAGAAACATCCGAAAACTTTTGCAGGAAAACAAAACAAATTTTATATAGCTGTACCATAATTATGCTAAAAAAAATACTGAAAAGTTTATAATAGGTAAAGTGCAAAAAAAAAAAAACAGAATAAAAGCATTATATAACTGAAAAATTATGCTCACCAAATGATTTCGGTGAAAGCTGAGAAGTTGAAGTAATGGGAATTATGCGCTTTTTAACAATATTTGAACAAAACTATAGACACTATAAACGGCCTTTGTTGTTTTTGACGTTTGAACCAAAATGATAGCCCATCTGTGAAAGAATGGACTTCGTGAAACACTCTTTAGTAACAAATAGCTGTGTAACACATTTATATTGTTCTGGTTGGCTAATATATTTTGACGTTTCCTATGGCTTGGTATTTTTTGGCGTTTAAGTGGCAATAAAACTATGAAAAACAGTTGGAAATTCGACAAATTTCTTCTTTTATATTCGAGTTTGATCAGCTTCAGCTTTTAATAATCACAAATGTCAGAAAAGCAGCCGCTGATAAAATTTTGCAACACTGAACTTTTTGTACGCGTCAAATTGTAAATTCAATTTTATCATATAAAGACGGTGTTGCTTTGTCAATTTCAGGAAATATTAACAAGAAATGGAAATTGTTCATAAGCGATATGTATATAATGGCCAAACTTTTTTTTTAAAGAAAACGAAAAGTGTATCCGTTGAGTTGAAAGCTATACATAATGTTTTTCAATTCCTTGTGATAGAGATTTCATAAGAAAAAGCTGACCGGTTTTCTAACAAAAAGATTAAGAAATGTCATTTTGACATTTGACAAGTTTCTCTTTAAATACAGCATCTACAAAATAAATTGGAATTGCAATTTTTATAAGCTAATTACCTATTAAACTTACCATTTCGAATGCGCTGATATATTCTACGAGAACATTCAATTACAACTGCTTCCTCCAACATCTTTGAAGACGAAATTAAATAGAGTTTTACTTGTCAAACATTTGAGCTATCTCTTAGTTGTCAGTTTTACTTTCTATTTTTTCAGTAAGTCGAAATGTGGTGAGTAGAAAATTACTGAAAATTAATTATTAATTTTAGGCGTATGGAATCGAGTTTCTTTATTAAATTATTTCGAAATGCATTATTACAAATGTGTTCTTTCATTATTGCAAGTGATGGAAAAGCGTTTTTTGCGGCCAACTCAATATAGACAAGAACCGATAAAATTCGGATTTAATGTTCGATTTGGGAGCAGAAATTGACATCTCAAATCAAAATGCCAAATCGAAAACGACACAATAGGTCTATTCGCGTACTTTCCCGAGCCAAACACCATCAAATCTGTCAAACCTACAAAATTGAGGCCTCTCAGAGACCTTAAAAAATTCCACAAAGTAAATACGTGAATATCACAAATAAATATATAACATACTTTTGCAACATATGAAACGCTCTAAGGAGAACATTCGACCACCACCGATTTGTTTTTAGTTTCACAGATTTCTTTTTCTTTGAAATTAAATTTTAAGACAGCTTTGGAATACGTTTCTTGTCAACTTTTTGCATTTGACATATTTATCAGTACTTCTCCGTTGAATTTCTATGAGCTGTTTCGAGCCAAGAGAGGAACTACTCGTTACTTGTTATTTTGCTAAGACCGGACAGAATTTTGGCGACCCACTTTTTTGAGTTCCTCTATCATCGTAATATCAGAATTGATTAATATCTCGAGTTCGAAATTTTTTACGAAAACAAATCTTTCGAATTTCGTCACCTACATAAATCAACACACCCCAAGAACAAAGATCACTACCGCAGTGGAACATATGATAACCCTTAAAATGTTTTAAACTTTTTTTAATGTTATAGTCATGTGTGTAAAATTTTTTTCTTTCTATCAATTGCTGTTCTTTTCCTTTTGTTGACATTTGATCGCAGCTTATTTTAATTACACTTTTCTGTTAGATTAAACTGAACGAGTTTGTTTTTCATCCTTTAACTTCATTAACATTCGCAAATAAAAAGTGCACCACCGGAAAGTGATTCAGATGCTTTGATCAAGAACGACTAGAGTAGATGTTTCAGGCAATTTGAAGTTGAAAACAACTTGGGGATTTTTATATGGAAAACTCCCCGAGTTGTGTTCAACTTCGAGTGAATAAAATGGGCCTAAAAGATTCACTTACTTTGACAATGCAATCTAATCATACCTATCAGGGAATGCGGAGAGTTCATCCCCTGCTAAACATACTCCTACTTCTGCCCTCGACATTCCCCTGTGATTATTTTTATAGAATCAGCAAAATCCACAGATTTTAACAAAAATTACTTTTAGGTCTTTTCAATTGAATATTCAGGTATTCTAGTTGAAAAAGGTCACATTCATATTTAAGTCTGTTTAATGTGTCGTTCATGTTAAAAGAGTCACGCGATATTCTTTAGTTGAGACTTTCTCGTTAACCTTACTTTTTGGCGCAATAAATTCACTATAGAATTATTTGTGAAATAATTGACTTTTTTATTTAAAACTTCTAGATTGTCACCGGAAAGGTTTTAAATTCACGCACATTTGGCTGTTAATTGATAATTGCAATTTAACCATTATTTTTTCAGGTCATCATTTCAAGTTAGCATGTTAATAACAGTATCAAACTAATTTATCAACATTGGCAAATAGATAGGCAAAATGTGCCGATATGTTTTAAACTGAAATTACAAGTGATTATAAATTTACTGAAGCTTGCGCTACGGAGAGTCTAACATTTTTCCAGCTCCAGGCGAGCTGAATCCTGGGACGTCACTTGGGGCCTTCTCTGGCCTAATTGGCGCTGCACTTAGCTATGTACAAATATTTAAAAATATGGTTTTAACTGCCTATATATCTCAAAAGATTTTAATTTTCACTATAAGACAAGTTTCTCACTTGATTGCTGTCAATCGAATGGAAGCAGTTCTGTTGCTTAATGTGCTGCCAAGTGTATATTGGTAAATTATCGTATGGCTGAAAATGAAACTTTATGTCTATAATTTAACTAGCTTTTTCACTTCGTGACTGGTGAATTAAAGATATTTCAGTAAAATGGAACTGCTCGTGATCGAAATTTTACATCCATTATCGGTGGTTGCCCCATTGGGATAGCTAGCTAATCCATGTGAGAGTTCGTGTTAAACATTAGTTCATTTGCACTTTTTTCGGAAACTTCCGAAGCTTAAACGGATGACGCCATTGACGGAAAGCCTAATTTTTGCTTTGCCGCGGTGACTTGTTTGCATTCTTATTGTAAATATTTTAAATTATTGATTAAGAACTATAGAGTTACGCTCAAAATATTGGTCCTTCGAGCCAGGTGTCGTGACCGAAAAAACCTTAAGGTAATTATTCAAAACACTTATTATTGAAGAGGTCTATTCTGTCCGTAAGAAAATACATTTCGTCCTTATAATTCTACAAAGCCTTAAAAACGAGTTCTAGAAAACAGAGTAACGAAAGTTTTTTGACGGATGAGTTGAAGGCTGTGGGACTGTTCATAGAATGACATTTACCTCGTGGCTAACGCCCTGCTAAAACAAAAAATTTGTCATAACATCAGGCTTGTCGCACAACCTTTGTTCGGCTCTTCTCATGCATGTAGCATAAGGCATAACTCATAGATAGTGCATAACATTTTCAAAAATCAACAATCGATCAACCGACTATACCTTTGACGAGCTACTTTTAGTACCCAAGTGAAGCAAGCCAATGCAAGCAACGTCAATTCGTTTTTATCAATTTATTCAATTTAGGTTGACCAACCCCGGTGTCTGTCAGAACGATGATCTTAATTAAGCCGAGCTACTGACGGTACGAACATTGTATACAAGCCGAACTCAGTACACTACTATACAATACAATTGATCGTGATGCTTTTTCCTACTCCATTGCAGTCGTTGGAATATTTTCTACCATCCATTATTCGAACGACTACAGATACGTTAACATCGTCGTCGTCGTCGTCGTCGCTGTCGCCGCGAGAAAAAAAGTTTTTCAAAAAAAAAAAAATCTATTCAGCAAAACAATATAAGAAACTAAAAAGGAAACAAAAAAAAAAACATCGAAATAGAAAATAAACAATTTGTTTAACAATTTTTTAAGAATTTGGTTTGCCGCAGTTCAGTAGTGGCCACCACTCATGACAAACATGGAAGACTACTGGGGTCTCAGTAGAACCAATGGTACATAAAATTATTTTCGAATTTATTTCTATAGTTTTGTTTTGTATTCAAAAACTGTTTACTACTGTACGTTTTACTCGCGCCTGTGCTCAGTCATTCGTGAAAAAACGTGTGAATGGTGATCCGATAAGAGTGATATTGATTGTCGCTATCGATAAATGGTTTGGGTATCGGATGATCGAACAAAACTACACAAAACTATACAAAAGTCCCTCAAAATCAGAATTCAGATAGTAGCTTCTTCCGAATTTAAGCTTCTGTCGGATGAGGAACACCTGATGTAATAAAAAAAAAAAAAAAACTCGACGATAGACCATACGTATCCTATGTGTAAGCGAACTACAAAACTGCGGTCGATGATAATGATATTATCACTTTATTCGTTCTTTGTGATTAAATAAGAAAAGGACAAGATGACACGAGACGTGAACATCAAAAAAAAAAAAAAAAACATTTTCGATTATTAAATTAAAGTGAACTGAATTACCGTGATTGATATCCCCACATATTGTATTGCTCGCGTTATTGTTCATCTCAGTGGTTGGTGTTAGTGTATTGTTGTTGTTCTTATTACTGTCGCAAGTGTTCGGCTTTGAGAAAAATTGTATTTTATCCGAGCGTATACGGCTTTTGACAGTTTTTTTTTCTCTTTTTTTGTATTCTTAAAAATTTGTGTACAAGTGTTGGTGTATGATTTGTTGTTGTCGGTTGTGTGTAAAGAAGATCACGAAAAAAGGAAAGAGATTTAGTTTCTGCTTCTGTTTTTTTTTGTTTTTTTTTTTTTGTTTTGGGGGATGAGGTGCGAAAGGAATAGGTGGTATACATCGGAGGAGTCCCAAGCAAAACCACCACTCCACCGCGACCGTCATCCCCTCCTAAATGGGGGGACAATAATAGTATAATAATAATAAAAAATAATAATGCTCTGCATATTTACATTCATAACGAGAAGATAGTATATTCCTCTACATCTCGTTCTAAGTATGTGCAAGCAATTTAAAATGAAGAATACAATAAAAGATGTTTTAAAATGATAATTCTTGAAAGGAAGCAAAAATTGCGTGTAATCCATGCGATCAACAAGTGTGCAGAAGCAGATAGACCGAGTGAAACGGGTGGTTTTGTATTGAGTGTTGAGCATAATTCATAAAGAAAATGTTAGGATATGAACGACATATGTAAGTATAGTCTATTCTTGGGGAATCACCAAGTGAAAGTGGAAGGAGGTAAGCACAATGATTTTGTTTTCAATTAAAATTAGGTACATATTTATGTATTGGAACGGAATTTGGGTCTAGCAAGGTTAGGTTTGCTTCTTGCAACCCTTAATAAGCGTCTTGGAACTTTGTCCAACAGCCACTTTCTACGCCGACAGCAGGTAACTTTGAAGAAGTCGCCTAAAATAAAATAGCCTTGAAGGATTAGTTGTATGTGCAAATTGGTCTTAGGATAAACAGATGCGTTCAGTTTAGTGTTTTTTTTTTCTTTTATTTGAAAATTGTATTGGCTGGCCTCGAAATTTACTAAGGGTCTTGGCATCTTTTCCTTACGTGATGAAATATTTACTAGTTTTATTTGAACTGTCTGGTTTCCTTAAAATAGAGAATGCAGCAGCTCTCCCCATTTTGTGTGATGTTACATATAATTTGGATTTTTGTTCAAGGCTTATACCTTTATTAATTTCTTTGAACATTCGTATTTAAATAAAAACAATAAGTAAATAGTCACACTAAGAAAAAAAAACTTTTTAATTTACCTTACCGACAATAGGCGTGTTTTATTGAGATTCGATTTCAGCAAAGCAAAGTAAAGTAGGATTTTCAGCACGCAAATTACAACAACTACGCTCTACTTTACACTTCGAGACTCGCAATAGGTAGTTGTTGTAATTGCGTGCTAAAAATCCAACTTTACTTTGCTTTGCTTCGAAGGTCAAAAAAACTGGCCTATTGATGAATGAATTCTTTGAAATACTTTTACCAATCAACAAATCCCATCCGACCTGTCAAAGGATGGGTCTCAAATGATTTCATTTACGAACGCTATCACAAGCCAGAGCATATAAAATTGGACAAAAGTAGATCCGTAGCCGTTATGAACTATTCGTCTTGAAGAGCGGTTTGCTTTTCTATGAAAATAATTTCGCTGACGACTATATGTTGCACATAAACTTATATTAAGGAACTTTCAAGACACGTTAGAAACACGGACGTAATAAAGGGTTTTTCGATAAGAGCGCTACAAAAGTTTTTTTTAAATTGATTGTGACATTCGCTGTGTGGCTTGTGGCCCCGTCCTGTTGGAACCACATGTCCTCCAAGACCATATCATCCCATTGGGGCCAAAAATATTCGGTTATCATTGAACGGTAGCGATTCATATTCACAGTAACGTGCCGGTCTTGATCATCACGGAAGAAGTACGGCCCAATGACGCCACCGGCCCATAAACCACACCAAACCGTAATTTTTTCGGGATGCAATGATGACTCATGGAGTACGTGTGGATTGCTGCCTGACCAATACCGCATATTTTGTTAATGGCTTCGTCAATTCAGCCAGAAATGAGCCTCATCGCTGAAGATGATTTTTTGGACGTAGCGCTCTTAACGTTGAGGCCACTGACTCCGAATTTCGGTAGTAAATTTTAATAATATCGACTCGTTGTTGGCTCGTATATCATTCTATCATGAAATGGCAAACCTTACTGAAGAGAAATGTCGAAAGAGCGGCAAGAAATTCGGCGTCGTTTGCTGTCCCTGTCGCTCTACTTTTGCAGCGTCCCTATTGAAAAACCCTTTACATTAGAAATAATTTCGTTTTAACGAAAAAGTTGTTTTGTAGGAATGCTTTTCAACTATTTGGATTGGCAGCATGTTAACTGACATTAAAGCAATCTCAAGAAAATGGTTAAAAAAAACAAATGTCTGAACCAAAATATGCTTTTGTTGTAGAATGTAATACGATGTGAGATGCAACAGTTAGAATCGCGTATTAATTTGGTTGCGATGATGCCCAACCTTTTAAATAGTAACTACTGCACTTTGAATTTTTTTTTTCCGAGGTTAGGTGAAAATCTTCCAAAGACACTGGAGAATAGCAAGCGCGTGCTCATAGTAGTGTCAGATCTTTACTGACTAAAAACACCACCCTTCAATAGATTGTTAGATACTGCAACTGAGATATAACTTATCAAGCAATCTTTCTACCATGAAATAACAACTTTTGACAGGTTACTTTCTAATGAGCTGGGAATGTTCTCCGAGTAACCGCAGTACAGCCCCAGGACGCTTCCTTGCGGTACGCCGGCCGAAATATCTTTAAGCTCCGGGTATTCGTTACCATTTCTAACACAAGTCAATTCCCGAGTAAGGATTTAAATGCTTTCTCGATTACGTCAGTAGTTCTTGTACTTGGTCAATCGTCGAATGTTTGGTTCCGAACAAAAAAACTTAGCAATATACGCCTTAGCAATATTCTCTTGAAACCTTTGGATATGACAGGAAGAAATGGAATAGGTCTATACGCTTTTGCTTCATTTGGCGGTTTTGCTGGTTTTTAAACCACATGACCTCCACGACTTTCCATTGTCTCGGCACGTGTTTTAGTCTGAGCGTATAGCATTTATAACATAATTAATGCTTGAGAACTTCTCCGGTGATCAAAACATAACCATTTAGTTTCTTGTGTTTTAGGGATTCGATTTCACGTTTTAGTTCCCTTAGCGGTGCACTTGTGAGTGTTAAATCGTCAGATAGTAATTCCGTCCTATTAGTATTGCCGTGAACCGCTTGGCCAACGTACGGTTTAAAGGTTTCTTCTAGATGAGCGGAAGAAATGTCCGCTTTTTCCTTATCTTCCCTTGCCTTTATTTTAATTTGGCGGGATTTTGGGCCTTTTGGTGACTTTACAGCTTCGAATTTTTTTTTCGCTGTTAAACTTTCAAGGTAATTACCTATCGCACGAATTTTAAAGTCTTTAATAGCTGTCTCCAACAAATTGCACATATAATTTATGTTTCGGAGCGCGACTATGTTGCCATTTTTTACGGGCCTTCCTTCATTCTTCGACCAATTCTTTTATTTCGGGAGGATGTTGTAAACCGTATTTGGCCGGCGTTTTACTTGAACTATGGGTATTATTCCCGGAGGCGAGCTGTACGATCTCAACGAAGCGATCAACTTCAACCTCAAGTTCATATAGGTTGTCGTAAGTGGAACGCTCTGTTCAACATTCCCTTCAATTTCATTCCTATAGCCTTCCTTAGTTTTTCTACCAGTTAATCTCTAGATTATTGACTAGTTTTACACTCGTTGAAAATGCAATATATTTCAAAATAGAAAGCTATGATTCCCCGATGTCAGTGTGATTTGAACTATAATTTGTTGTTTCGAATGTATATCAAACCTGTATAATTTTAGATTGAAAATGTATACTAAACATTATCTACAACTGAGGCTTGAATAATAATTTATGTTCTAAAAAACTGTCCAATAAAACAACAAAAGCATTAGTTTTTCGTGCGAAAAGTTTTCCTTCTGGCTAAGTCCTTGTAATTTCTTAATTAGCTTTGATTCTTAAGCAGTTCTTTCTCTTATCTTGTATTCCGATCCCGATAGATTCGGTTTCTTTGTGTATCTAAATCAAGTTTATTCCTTACCTTCAAAAATAACATTTTCGGCCGGATTTGCTCTTTTTTCGACTTTCTTGTTCGTTCTGACATTTGGCCATTGTTTACGTCTTTTCAGCCCAAAGTTATCGATTTTTCGCTAATTTTAAACCACATTTCGAAAGGCCTACCAGCTAGTGCGATCCTAGTTCTTAATTGTGTAATTCATTTACTAATTAATAAATTATAATAATAATAGTAAACCATATTTAACAAGAAATTAAAATACTATCGCCTCAGAAAGAAATAACGAATTAGCAATTTATTTTTAATACTTTTATAACATTTGTATTAGGAACTTTTGTTGGTCGGAACCGGAACCGGACCATGTACATTGTACATAGTTATATAGATAGTAATAAAATATTTAATTTTTAATTTTACTAGTTTATACTATTTAGGAGGGGTTTTTCTTCGTAACTAAATTGCTCTTCTCCTTTTCAACTTCTAACAAAATTTTAATTCTAAAGGGTTTTTTTAGAGGTTATATAATATAACTTTAAGGTGGCTACACTATTTTAGCTGGCGGCCATTTTGCTAGCTAGATTTAGATTTATTTTTAGTTTGGTTTGGCATTTCAACATGAATAGACTGACGCCTGAACAAAGCTTCCAAGTTGTGCAAATTTATTTTGAAAATCATGGTTCCTTTCAGAATACGTATTGCGCACTACGTCAATTTTCAAAAGCAAATTTTGTCTAGCGATGAAGCTAACTTTTGGTTGAATAAACAAAACTGCCGTATTTGGAGTGTATGTTGAGACACCGTTACAACCACAAAAAAATGACTGTTTGGTGTGCTTTATGGGTTGGTGGAATAATTGATCCGTTCTTCTTTGAAAACGATGCTTGGCAGAACGTTGCAGTCAATGGTGACCGCTATAGACCCATGATTACTGATTTTTTCGTTCATCAATTGAACAACCATGATGTGCAGGAGCTGTGGTTTCAACAAGACGGCGCAACATGTCACACAGCTCGTGCCACAATTGGTTTATTGAAGGAAACGTTTGGTAGCCGCATAGTTTTACGTTGTGGACCCGTCAATTGGCCTCCAAGATCGTGCGATTTAACGCCGCTTGACTATTTTCTGTGGGGATATGTGAAGTCACTAGCCTACGCCGACAAGCTCGAAACGATTGTCCACTTGGAGGACAACATTCCCCGCGTTATTGCCGATATACGGCCACAAATATTGGAAAAAGTCATCGAAAATTGGACCTCCAGATTAGACCGAGCCAGCCGTGGCGGTCAATTCTTTCATTCCATTCTTTTACAACTTGGATAGGTACGAGTAACTCCAAAAAAACATAAATGTGTTTTCCTTTAAATATTTGTTTACCTATATTTCTTTGTAAAACTGAAATTCTCTAATTAAATACGCAAAAATGGACCAAAAACGATGAAACGATTGCAAAATAGCTATCGTTCAATTGAATCGTTTCGGCGAGGGTATTTGACGTTCGAATTAGTACCGTGAAGCAACAGAAAACGATGATAGTCTAATTGTATATACGACGATTATCGTTTCTTGATGTAGAAGCATCGTCGACACGACGCATTTCGATCGTTTTGTGCTTACGCGATTAGAGCCCAGATTTTTGTGGGGTTTTTTCGCACCCGTTCAATATCTTGTTGATACTTATTGATAGACTGAAATGTTTTTTTTTTTAATAATGTAGGTACCAACACAAATTTAACGCCAGTTGTCATCTGTCATATTTGCCTTCACTGAAAAGAGTGCTGTCAATTCTAAAAAAACAAACTTTAAAAAAACATCATTTACTCTCTGGTGTAAATGCTACATCATGGAAAGCGCCTTTTTTCTAAATTTATCGAAGTTCAGCATTTTTTCGATGCTCAATGAAGCAGTTAGGCGAAATCGAAATATGCCGAACTATCCGAGAGGCTAGCACTATTTCCGAACATATTTATTGCAATGCGAACGGATATCATTCAATAAGTGCTTTCATTTAAATTGTTTGATTTATTTTAACTTGTCTTTTATTTTCTAACACACACACAAATAAAAAAACAATACTTTTTAGTAGTATCAAACTCATAATTTCGTATTCGAGATGCAAATCCGCATGGAAAACACAGACGAGTAACATTCGGAGAGAAATTCTCGTATGCGGATTTCGAGAATTGAAAATTTCAGTTTTTCGCATAGCATCGGAGATTTTGACTGATAAACGTATGCGAGTATTTTTGAGAATCGGGGTCCAGGACGGACAGTTTAGTGATTTTTTTTAAAGTTAAAAAGTACATATTACTTTTTTAATAGACTGCGTTTTCTTTGGAATTAGGTAGGTAACCAATTTCGCGACACCTTCTCTCTTCGAATTCAACATAATTTGCTCACTATTTTTGATATTTCTGTTTCGTGTGAGTCATTAAATGGTCTCTGTGATTGACCCCAACTGAGCTCTATTCATGCGACGGTAAATAGTCGAAAATGTACACATTCGCTATCGACATATCTAGGTGCAGTCATGTAACATCACAACCGAATTTTGTGACTATTCCGAATTCAAAGCTACCTAAAAACAATTAAACATCACGATTTCACGCCTTTAACCGAAATCACAATAGATTTTGTTTTGAATTTACCACCACCACCACTAAGTTGAAAAATAGTGCTGTGTTTTTTTTTTGTTTTTTGCTGTTTACAATTAAAATCAAGATAGCAAAAGTCAGAGAGCCTAAAGTTTATGAGTTCGGTCTCACTTCAATGAACCCTTCATAGCGATATAATCCAATTACTACGAGTACAACAATTGAGCTTGGCATTCGGTCAATTGATTGGGTCGATGCTTAATGCATTAATTTGACAAAAAGCTTATTTTTTTTTTAGATCGCGAGAGGGTCGCATGAGCATGGTGTACACGCGATACGCATTTACGGATGACAGGCTTTCCCCATGCACAACAGCGGCTGTATGGGCTTTACATGTTAACACAGTGTTTATGTTTAAGCAGAAAACACATTTACAATTGCTGGTCGTAAATCTGCTTTAATTAAATGTTGCTGGATGTATGCAAGTGTATGTGTGTTTGTTTGTTTTTTTCTGTTTAATTTTTACGCCAGCCGGCGAATTTATTTCATTCATTCAGGAAGAAGTTGATGTGTTTTTGTTGTCCCATGCAGGTGAGGAATAAACGTGGACTTTGTTAAACAATTTCGCATTTTATTCTTCGATGCCACACACAAAGACATCAACTAGACAAAGTGTTTGTTTCCGTCCGACGCGGGACGGTTTATCTAAATCACTTAATTTTCTTTAGAAAATTGAAAAAGAAAAACATCAACAGCGAATAACAGAGTGTTTGTTGAATCGCCTTCAATGGTGTGCAATCTCCAGTACAGGAAAAGTTCATTTGTACACCAATGGACATTGTGTTGTAAAGTCGTTCGCTAAGTATATAGTTACGGGCCCTTAAATTGAATCTCCAGAAGAAGAACTGAATGCGCGATATGGGGGCAATGCAACCACAAATCATTTAAGTGACGCGACTTTGATAGGGGAAGACCTAAGTGAGTTAAAGATGTCACGCTTCCCGTATTTAAATACAGCCGCCAGTTCAAAGATGACACTTAAATTGTAACTCATGCAATGTTAGTAGTTCACGATACGACTTAATTTATTTTAATTTCTGAGACGGTGAATGTGTATGGCTCATTGGATGATGTTTCAAGTCGAGTGGTATCACTTGAATTGAATGTCAATGGGAATTAGTTGGAGGTGATTCACTTTTATGCACGTAGATAGATTACGGTTGTGGAATTTGGTGAAATTTATCAAGTTTCTATGAGTTATGATATGTCTTGAGATCTATCTATGTTATAAGTGGTTTTCTATTCTGTCCGGGCTAGTCATCCTTACCCAAGGTATATTCAATGGAACAGAATCCAGCCTTGTCTAAATTAATAGCGATTTCAGTTTTTGTTTGTAAGGAGACTTCAATCTTTGGCAACCGCAAATGGTCGTCGGATGTTTACAAGAGACCCTAAAAAGACGCAAGTTGAAGAAGTGGCTGTATGGTTTCGTTTTCAAATTTCAGAGCACTTTTGCGAATCTGGATATTTTCTCAGATTTGCTCTAAGATTTCAGATTTAGTGCGATTTGAATAGGTATGTGTAGTCTTGGACAATTTTCTAAGCGATTTCCATTCACTGCATAATTTTTTTTTATTAAAACATTAGAAAAATCCGTCCCGATTGATGTCTAAATATTTCTACATAAATAATTTACAAAAACAGATTCTCCCGATACAATGCCTTTCTTTGCTGGAGAAAAAATTCACTAAAAATGTAAACAAACTCCACCAGTTGTCAAACTCAAACGTACTTGTATTGGTAAATTTGAAGCAAATCTGAGAAAATATCCAGATACGCAAAAGTGCTGTGAAATCTGAAAAAGATTGCTTATTTTGTACCAAACGAACATAAAAATTGTTCTGAGAGCAAAAAAAGTGCTCTGAGAGCGCCCCATCGCATACCACATTACCTACTGTCATTGCCTTCGATTTAATTGTAATAGAGTGTTTCGCCCATCCTAGCTATCTTTTCGGTTCAAGCGGCAAGAATGCCGGTTTATATAATGGCCCGAGTAGAGTTTTGCTCAAATATTGTTAATAAGCGCACAATTTCCATAACTTTAACTTCTCAGTTTTTACCAAAAAATGTTTGATAAACAGAATTTTTCAGTTCTACAATACTTGTACCTTGTTGCTTGCACTTTATCATATTATGTACTTTCCAGTAATTCGTTAACATAAATTTTGCTAAGGTCATAAAAAGTCTGTTCTGTTTGCCTACAATTTTTTTAGCTGTCATTTGGCTTTTTCTTCTTCTTATTTGACACTGATGTTGTAGCGAACTGTTCTACTGTTACTCGTAAATTATTAACAGTGAAGAGAAATTCGCCAGAAGCAGTTTTCCCTTGTAGTTTGGCCTTAAGTTAAGTTGTCAATATGATACGATGCGATGATAATGGCAAGAAGTGTTAGTATGTCATTGATGGACAGCTAATTTTTTTCCATTTTTTCCCTTTTTGACCTAGTCCAAATTCCCACATGACATAGTTAATTTAAATAGAAAAGTAAATTTTCAATACTTTTATTATTAAATGATAAAAGTAAAATAATTTTACACACTAGACAGTCAAATTATCTGCACAATTCCGAAATATATTCGGCAATCATAAATCTATGTGTCTTCCTTCCGCAGCGACAAAACAAATACATCAACTCAGTTGAAAACAAAAGCAATGAAACTTCCGGTGAAAATTAAAAGGAGAAATTCAAAATGTGCATGAAAGAGAAAACAAAAATTTGACACTCAACCTCTTACGTGTTTTGTAAATGTCATTTTAGTTTTGTGAACACAGAATAAGGTAGAACAAATTTTATATTAGGTTGAAATTTGATGCATTTTTTGTAAGTTGACCAAATTTCCCACAAAATCTTTCCGAAATTTTATTTTTTCCTTTTTTCCCACGAGACGGTTTCTTACCATCGAAATTACCACGATAAGGTAAATTTCCAACGAGGTTTCATGTATGACTCTGTTGTTCCAAAATTCATCAATATAAGGAATTGTGGTGCTTTCGCAGACCTTACAGTTGTGCTTTTCTGGTGGTCTTTTCATATAATTACTGCAAGTAGCAATTTTGGGGGCAATATTAGGAAACGATATAGGAATAGTGTGGAGTAAGGCTCTGTTTGAATTTCAGATAACAGTTTAGTTTAGTTTATAGAGTTCATGGCTTTTTCAACTATATTCAAACCACAATACTTTAAGGGATGTACAATGTGCAATTACGAGACATTTACAACATCACTAAAGCCTAACGTAGAAGATTAAAGGGATCACAAAAATATCTTACACGTATATTGGTCTCTTTTGCGTTGTAGGAATTGTAAGAAATCTTTTACAAAAACAAGTACACTTCACGTGTTTTTGAAATACAAAAATCGATATTGTTTTAAGTAACGGGTCAATCGAAGCGGGCTTGTCCCTATACACATTAGCCTTGACATACCCCCACAAAAAATAATCTAATGGTGTCAAATCGCACGATCTAGGCGGCCAATTGACCGGCCCGAAACGTGAAATTAACTGTTCACCAAACTCGCCTCGCAATTGCGCCATTGTTTCGCGTGCTGTGTGGCATGTGGCACCGTCTTGTTGAAACCACATATCATGCAAGTCAAGAACTTCCATTTCGGGCAAAAAAAAGTTTGTTATCATCGCTCGGTAGCGTTCACCATTGACAGTAACGCTGCGATTCGCATCATCTTTGAAGAAATATGGCCCAATAATGCCGCCGGCCCATAAACCGCACCAAACAGTGGCTTTTTCGGGATGCATTGGTAGCTGTTGCAATGCTTCTGGCTGATCTTCACTCCAAATGCGGCAATTTTGCTTATTTACGTACCCATTCAACCAAAAATAAGCCTCATCGCTGAACACAATTTTTCGATAAAAAAGCGCGATGAACATTTCGAACCGAGCACGAATTTTGATAGTAAAATTCAATAATTTGCAAGCGTTGTTCATTTGTAAGACGATCCATGGTTAAATTGCAAACCAAACTGAAGCTGTTTGACAGTGACACAAGGTACTAAACACACGTCAGCTGTCAAAACCAGTGTTGCCAAAACCAAACCAGCTAAAAAATCACCCGTTATTTCGTGTACCTGTATGCAAATGAATATTGTCCAGCACGTACTTAAAGTTTCTTAAGTTTATGTGTTTAATTTCCACTTCACTTTCGTCGCTTTCGCTGGTCAACAAAAAATTGTTTGTTAGAATTTCTAGTAAAATATTCAGCACAATCTTAACACCACCAAAAATTCAAAGAGAATGAATAGAAAAATTAAAAAACGTTCAACAAAATAGCTGTCGTTTGTTTTCTTTCGTGGAGACGATAAAATCTGTTCGTTTTCAAGGTTACATGAAGCAAGAAAAGCGAAAACGTCAAAGAAAATGTGTTCGTTCGTTTTTTTTTTTTGCGCCCACGAGAATTTCTTTCGTTTTTGATGTAACATGAAGCAAACTGTTCGTGTGCACGAAAACGTTTAAATGTTTTCGCCTTACAGAATGCCGGCCCAGGATAGCAACTGTTTTCACTATGTTTGGCTGACAATCGTTTTATTTCGATGATGATGTATGTGGTATGTCCCATTGGCGACGAAGGAGGAATTATGTCCTCTTTCAGAAAACTTTAATAATTCTTCTATCTTTTCAATGAGTCTGCCGATTTCGATGAAAATAAAACCTAATGTTGATCCATTAAATCGTTTGGTATAATATCTGTTAAGACCTCTTGCGAACGTCTGACAAACATCCGAGAGTATAATCGGCATAAAATTGTAGATCTCTTCCATTCGTTCCAAAAATTAAATCTCACACAAAACGAATGGTTGTGAGAAGCTAGGCCTAGGGTCCCTACGGACCTGTTGCGCCAAAAATTATTATTATTATAATATCTGATAAGACCATGCAAATTGTGTGAGTAGCTTTAATGTCAAGCGTCAACAAAACCAAATTCACAAACAAGATACAAGGTAAATAATTAACAGATTTCTGTCTCAATAACTGCGAATGTAGAACTACTTGTTTTAACTAAAACAATAACTTCCTATACTCAACAAGAAACGGAGCGCTTTCTAAAAATTAATTTTCTTCATAAGCACACGTGCATTTCACTCCAATTTTAATTTCTATTATCTCAGCACTTGCGGTTGCACTCAATTTGTGTTGATATTATACGCATTTCGACTACTAACGGGTTGATTGATGTCTATAATTGTTGCTGGTGACTACAGTAATTGCAGTCGTAAACGTCAAAGATAGACTTAACAAAAAACAAAAACAAAAAAAAAAAAAATTCAAATTAAATTCTTGAATTCTAAATTAACAAAACGCATGCCGCCTTGCCGCGGCACAGTTTCTAATAAGGTTATTGAGAAAAACAAAACACGACACATGAATGGAAATGACAAAGGAAAAGAAAAAAAAAAGAAAAATAAATGAAAGTCACACGAGAAATCCGTCAGAGACATCCGTAGTCATGTAATTATCTTATTTACCAGAGATTACGTCCATATTAATTTACTTATCCTCTTGTCATCACAATATTCTTTAGGTACAGCACTTGAGAAAACTATGCCCTCCCGCTTGCAGCACCGAAAGTTCCGGCCGACAATGCAAAAATTGCAACAAGTATCAACGACAGAAAGTAAAACAAAATTATACCATTCAATCATTGGATACATATATGCATCTGATGTTGTGTCTTTATCTGCATCTTAAGCTCGTACATTAGTATCTAAGTAGTTGCTAATCGTTTGAATTTACGATTCTTATCGAACGGGCATATTACAATTTCCGGTTTAGAGGAGTCGCTTCGCCGATAAACAATGCTTTTGTAATGATCTATCAATTTTCCCATATGAAATTGGTCGTAAGTAGGTATATAGCATATTAGTAGTAAATACACGTTTCCCTGAAAAACAAGCCCAGCCAATTTATTACTCCTTGGTGCACCAAACCGAACATCAACCACTTCTAGCCCGGGAATATTTTTATTGCTCTGTAATTATTATTAGTATTTACTTGTCTATTGAACGGCAAATGCCGCTGACAATATATCCAATCCATGGGTTGACTCTCTTTTGCCTGTAATGGTGGGTACCTACTATTATTTATGGCTTTTGGATATACGTTAAATGGCGGCCAGTTTAACTGTTTCCGATAGACTTATATTACATACGTAAAAGTAGTGACAAGTGCGTTTATTTCCAACACACTTTTTTGATTATAAACTTATTTTTAGTACTTTTCAGTACAAGTCATATTCATTATCATAGTTTGTTTAGGTGAGTCACTTCTGAAAATGCTTGGCTCGCAAATATTTCTCGGCATTTTTACTTACGCCTATGAGGGTTGCTTATATTGATCCGAGATAACATACATGTCCTAGACCAGTTTTGCTCGATATAAATCGCCGGGGAAACATTCTGGCAATTAGGCTACAGAAATTACAATACCCAGCTGATATTTAGGAGCTGTAGTCATTCACGTACCCCACTCATGAGGACGAGTGAGTGAAGCATTCTAGATCTTTTGTCAAAAAATGCAGACTACACAGAAGTGGTAGGACCTGAAACTCACAACCTCCCCAAATGGTCGATATATTTTGATGACTCGATAGGTAGAAATAAAGGTATGCATAAGCACCACAAGCCCTCTAATTTTATCGTCATTGCATGTCCTATACGAAGCTTCGGAGGCAAAGGGCGAGGTAACCAAGTTCTAGAACTGCACCCTTTTGAGCGGACCAAACAATTACCAATTAAGTTAGAAAATTCAAACTCGGAATTTTTGTTAGGCTGATCAAGCACAGCCGCCTTTTTAGCATTTGTGGTTCCCGTGATATAGGCCTTCAAAAAGCAAAAAAAAACTGTAACCGACTGACTCACTGCCTGACTGACAGATCATTTAAATTGTGGAGCGCTTCCCGACATCCTACAATCTTGTTATTTTGCACAACAGTAGGTCTCGTGGTACAAATTTTAGCTTCAGCTTAAAGGGGAGTGGTATCCACAAACTTTCTAAGAATTGTTGTCAATTATATGGAGCATTTCCGCAATGGCGTAGCGTGGGAAGGGGGCTTCCTGGCGGACCCAATTTATGCCGCCCTAGTAATTTTTTCTTACACTAAAACTTTCTCTACGATTTCAACCAGTTTTACCTTCATATTATGTGTGTCAATAAAATGGGTAAAATTTCTACATTTCGGTAAAATTTCTACTAAATTTCTTTTTGCAGTTATATGCTTTTTACAGGAACAGAAAGGGCCAAGAAGAAAACGTATTTGTTCCTTATTTAAAAGGTGTTTCAAACGATCGCTCAATCCAAACTCTATATTCAAAAGTTATATTAAATACAATAGAAATAACTAAAGATGTACTTAAATCAAACCGCAATGATTTTCGCGTCAGCCAATTTTCCAAAACTTTCCCCATCCATGGATGTCACAAATATCCAACGATTGTCCTTGCGACTTATTTTTTTTCATGGTGAAAGCGATGATTGAAGGCGCTTGAAAACCAATGGCAAATCATCGGAATACGCGCAATTATAATGTCTGCCTGGATTTTTTTCGCTTCCATGACATTTGATTTGAGATTCTGCACAATCAAATTAAACGCGATTCGTTAAAAAAAAGTTTCAGTTGAATGGGGTCGCTCAACAAAATTATAACTATGAACTGATTTTCGATTTCCAAAGAATTTAAAAATTAACTATATCAGTTTTTCCATCCAGTCTAATTTTTTTCAAAGGGCGGTTCCCATATTAAGTTCCCTTATATACGAATCCACACAGCCCAAAATCGAAAGATCTATTCCCGAGTTATGAGTGCACTCACAGACGTCAGTCTCTTTAATATATAAATAGGTACCCACCCGGTTTGTCCGGTTTGCCTTTCATTTGGAACTATCGGATAAAAAAATATCCAATCTTGAAAATTGGAGCCAACCATACCCATCCATAAAATTTCATTGAAATCGGTTAAGTGGTTTAGGAGATCGACAACAACGCATCGTATAGGATACACCTTCAGCGCACCTAACCAATTTTCCCGCAGATTTTGAAAATAAAATTCTTTCTTAGATTTTCTATCTGTGAATGTGTTAAGAATCATAAGAGCATTATATGGAAAATACTGTCAGAATGGAATAAATTCTCTCACAGAGAGAGAGAGAGACCCTTACGAACAAGTTAGGGAATGGGGACGTTCGGATACCTAGTTTATGTAAAACGTCAACTAGATTGGTCGTAACTATGAATCCGAACGCGTTGACTAAGCAAATTGAATGGTTTTAGTAATCTCGCGGTCAGCGTTACCTTTGTTTGACTTTGCCCTTTTTTATTTGGAAAAGGCCCTTTATAAATCTTTAAAGAATTGTTATTTTCAAATAAGTACATGTAAAATGTAACACGGTTGCCTATCACAAAACTATTTTAGACTTATGCGAACTAATGGTTGTCAAATATCGTGCGAAAATTCTTTTTCTCTCATCGCCCCTTTTTGCTACTCCTCAAAATTCTGCAACGGCCACTCTGTTTATTTTGAATTTGACTCTTCGAAATGTCAACTGAGTACGTAGGCAGGATTTTCTTGACTAGATTGGTCGGCTTCCCCTCCATAAACGTCAACTGCAAGAACTATACACGTGAACACTCTGGGCCAATAAAAACTGAGACGCATCTAGTCAGACAGCTGTCAGACTTACTAAACTACGAATCCGAACGTCCCCAATGTTTTTGTAGTCATCTATGAAAAATGACAGATACATATAATTCAAATATTCAAAAAAGTGGTACGAAAAGTCTTATAAACTCGATGAATTTGCTTATTTATTAAGATCATCTAAGTAGGTGTAAGAGCATATCAAATAGTACAGCAGACGCTTTCTACTCTCTAACCAGAACCTGTGACAATTGCCTGTTACTGAGAGCGTCAATTTATAAAATCTTAAATTATTATTTTAAATTAGAACTACTGCCGTATCAGATGAATAACCCAAGATCGTATTTTATTTAATACCAGATTTAATACCTTATATTTCAGCGCAGTGGGTTAGTGGTTAGTGTGTTGGACTACTAAGCGAAGGGTCCCAGGTTCGGATCACACACAAACCCAAATTCCAACTAAGCGTTTTTTTTTCCACTGCGCCACCTCTAGCGAACGTCTGACAAACTGTCTGAAAGAGCTGAATTAGGCGCTTGGACACGGCGTAAAATTGTAGAACCCTTCCATTCTCTCCAAAAACTAAAAAAAAAACACACACAAAATTGAATGACTGCGAGAAGCTTGCCCTAGAGTCCCTAGGGATCTGTTGCGTCAACATTTTTTTGTATTCGTATATTTCATGTACCGTTTCTTTTATCTTGCATCGGATCTCAGATTCCTACCTACCTACTTAATAAAATAGGTAAGAAAACAACCAACCAAACTTTTAGTGAACGAGAAAGTTTCCTTCGACCCAGTCGTGCACTTTATTTCTGTCTGCGTTCCTCAATATTTAAAAATCTTAGACTTTTGGCTATACTAGGCTACCTATCAAACAAATGTATAAGCAGGCTTATTTCCTAAGCTGAAAATAGACATATTGCAATTCAAGCTGCCGTCAAGGTTATCACTAAAACCTCAATAATAGGTATGCTGGCCTCGCTTGACCATTTTCTTGGGTGGAGCTACAGTTTGGGGTGCACTTGTACTTTAACCAATACACCCTTTCAGTTAGTGCGATCTTTGACCAACTCCCTTGAGTTTGGCACTCCAAGATGGTTGATGTTCCCTTCCAATTGCGCGTGCCAACTTTGGCGAAGTTTTTCTTTTTACCCTAAGGCCTTTCCATAATTTTATTAATTAAGATCAAGCCATTCGTGAGACCTCAACAGCTTTTTCGTGTTCGGGCAGAAGTGGTTCTGTTTCATCAAACCATTTATTGATTCATTGACTGGCGATAATTTATAGGTAATTTTCTCCATTAGGAAATTTAGTTTAAAAAATTATTTTTAAAAGGATTCGTCAATATCGTTCAATTTACCGCCACCGTTTAGAGAGCCATCACATCATAATTCTACGATACTGGGATCACATGTTTCTATTACAAATCATAACCAGACAGAATCATTAGCATCTTTTTATGATTTTAAATCTTTGTGTTTAGATTCTAGTTCAGCTTTATTTGTTTAAAATATTTGCCGAAGACGAAAGTTGAGTTGTTAGTGGGGTCCCTCTCCATAGAATGCACACTGTCAGCTGTCAGTTCTGTATATTACAAGTAAACCGTCCCACTGTTGTTTTTGGTTAAGGTCGTGAATGTGGATAAAGCGTTTTATAATAGGTCGCACTAACTTACATAGAAAATAAGAAAAGCCCCTCACTAGCAGTGCTACATACTTCGTCTAAATTGTGCAGAAAGTAAAATAGGTGGAGCTCTGAAAGTAAGAAAATCGCAATGGCGCCTTGATTCTGCAGATGGCGTGCAAGAGGAAAACAAATATAATTTGTTTATATATCTGAAGCTAAACGACTTTGTAAAAAAGTAGAACTGCAAAAATGATTAAACATGAAAGAGATAAGTTGTTATTAGTTTTCTTGGACGTAGACAAAAACAAGACGCAATTTAAATTGTTTTCCTAAGCAAACTCCCTCAACACGCACCAGTGAAACTGTCAAATTGCAATAACAATTCGTCAACCACCTAGCTTACTCAAACATAAACTTGTCATTTTTGTTCCTGGCAGCCACTGGAAAGAAAAGGCAAAACTGTCCAAACTCTTTGTAATCTGTGCAACATACAGACATAGCTGCACATAAAAAATAAACAATACCTCCATCGAAAGCTCACTGCAGCTTGACAATTGAAAGAATTTCTAGTGCAATACATCCTGGATGAATAAAAATAGCCTGTAATCTAGCGGTGCTTCATCTCGAATCAAATTCGTTTTGCCTCGAACACACAATAATAGCTCACCCAATGATATGCAAGCTCGATTTTTTACATAAATAAGTGTGTAAAAAAACGAGACAGAGGGAGAGAAAAATAGAAAATCCAACACGCTACTGTCAAAGTATGAATATAAAAAATGTAATCGCATCGGAGCGCGCCGCCGCCGGTCTTTTATTGTTGACATGCCAAGTCAATGGGCTTAAAATAGTAGTTTTCTTATTTTTTAATCAAGAGTAATAAGCTAATAAATATAAGTCATGTAATATCAATTGTTTGCTGTAGAGATACGAGCATGCAGAGTATACAGTAGTTGCCCACTACAATTTCAACATATGCATTCGATATTTGCATTTTTAATTTAAATGCTTACTTCAATTTGCATGCAGACTGTTTTTCATGAATATAATTACTTGATGGTTGCGATTAGATTGAGTACCTAATCGATTGACCGTTTATTGGCTTCTTAAATATGCCAACTTTATTACGTGGGTATATACTTGTTTGGACTATTAAGTTTGGAGAAACGTATTTTTGAAAACATTATGCATCACTTAGGGGGGGGAATTTGTCTTTAGCTTAGACTTTAATGTATTTGTCAACTGTTTCGTGGTCGGCACAGATTGATTGCGTAGAGTTCAGAAGTCCACCGAAATTCTGCAAGTCTTTGGTCCATCGATAGTTCTCTGATGGCTCACTTAAGAGAGCAAAGTAAGCAATGTCACACATTTCTGCTATAAACTTGAATAATTTCGGAAACCTTATTAACATGAAAAAATAAAAAGCAAGACTGGGTCGAACGAAACTTTCTCCTTCATCAAAAGTTTGGGTTGTGGTTTTCTAATTTTAGTAGGTAGGTAGTTAAAAATCTGGGAAGCGATACTAGGTAAAAGATAATACAATTCTGGATATTTGTCTCATATGGCAGTTATATAAAATAACAGTATGAGTTTTTAAAGTTGAAGCTGAAGTTGAACTAAAGAAAACCAAATTTATAGTAAATTACGACGATTGTTTGATAAGTCAGCGACTTTTTGGATAATACATATTTTTTTTGGCCAAAAAGTTTTTTATTTCTCAACATAATCTCCTTTTACCTCGGTACACATTTTTTACTCCCTCCAAATAATAAGTTTTCTCAAAACTCTCAAAATAGGCATTTGTTTCAATGATGACCTCTTCATTGGACCTAAATCTCTTAGGGCCCAGCCATTTTTTTTTAGGTTTGGAAACAGGAAATAGTCGCACGGGGCCAATTATGGAGAATATATGCTGGATGGGGTAGCAGCTCAAAGCGTAATTTGTGAAAATTTGCCATGCTGACAATCCTTTGAAATGGTCACACGGTTGCGTTTATGGTCGATTGTGAGCGGCACCCATCGCGCGGATAGCTTACTCATGTCCCAATATTCATGTAAAATATGATACACCCGCTTAGTTTAGATGCCTGATGCCTCAGCCATCTCACGAATTTTAATTCTCCTATCAATATCATTCCATGGATTTTATCGACGATTTCTGGCGCAACGATCACTTTGGGGCGTCCTGAACGTTCGGCGCCATTTGTGCTGGTACGGCCACAACGGAACTCAGTAAACCACTTTTTAGCCATTGAAATTGAAAATGCAAATACCCCATAGTATTTATCTAGCCTTTCCTTGGTTTCGGTGATGGTTGTTTTACGTAAAAAATAATGCTTAATCAACACACGAAATTCACTTTTTTCAATTTTTATTAAAATTGTAGAGGTTTATTGCTTAAAATAGCTCTCAAACACAAAGTAAATGACGCAGCTACTCAAAATTTCACAGTAGTCTAATAAGAGATGACAGTTGACGATAGTAAAATAAAAATTTACAGTTACTGAGCAAAAAATTCAAAAAGTCACTGACTTATCAAACTGCCCGCGTACTTTTTCAAAACTCTATTGTAGGTACGATAATATAGACAAAAACTTAGTTTTGCTATTAAGTTAGAAATGGTCATTATCTTTGAAATTAATTTTTGCGACAATCGCATGAACCGTTCTGCTGACCTATATAAGCTCAAATAGCCAGACAGAATTTCGCGACCCACTTTTTTGAGTTCGCCTATTATCGTCATGTCAGAATTGATTAACATCTCGAATTGGAAATTTGTTCGTACTACGTAAAGTTTAAGAGTTTTTCAAAATAACGTTAAAAATATTTTTATTTTATTTATTTTATTATTTTTATTTAATAAACTTCTCTGAAACATATTACCTACTTTGTCATTTTAAGATTGCGTTATAGCTGTTTTAGCAAGGTTTACAAACATTTCGAACGTATTACCAGACTTGTCCAGTTTTGCTATGATTTTTTTTTTCAATTTACAAAGAGTGTTTCAAAGAAGCAGTGAAGGCAAGCAACAGGGAGGTCCCTTTTGTAAGCAAATTGTGTTCTTATGCAAACGTTGTTACACGGTTTTAATTATCTTAGTTTACAAGACATTGAGCTATTTTTTGTGCGTATTTTAAGATTAACAGAGTTTCAAAACGATGGAAAATAGATTTCAACATAAAATTAAAAATTTAACAAATCAATATCTACTCTGCGAGGGCAACTAAAAATACGCTAAAAATACCGAAAAGCTTAGTATGCAGTCATGTACGGTACTTTCGAAATTTGGACATACATATATCGAAAATGGTTTATATACGGTTGTAAAAAGAAATAATTCTTAAAGTTATATGGGTATTTGTAACTTGATGGGATACTTAGTTTATTCTTAAATTATAGTAGGAATGGATTTTTGGAAAAAAAAAAAACATTTTTAAAAAGTTTGATTTTCTTTGGTTAACCTGAAAAGGGCAATAACGATGTCGACCAAATTGCATACTTAGAGTATAATTGATGTTTTAAAAATTATTGCGTCCTTAATTTCCAATTCGAATCACCGAAAACGTAAATTTAAAAAACTGCTCATAACTCGAAAACCCGAACTCGAAATCGCAAATCAACATTTAAAAAACCAAGTAATGCTTACATTTTAAACAGTGTCTTATACTAAGCTTTCAGATAAATAATTAAACAGTTTTTCAAACTTAACATTGCAATATTTGTTACTGTTTTGTCTGCCAAATTTAGCAAAAACCGCTCTACCGATTTGGATCAAAATACATACGAAAGATTGAATAAGTATTGTAAATAAAATCCTATACTTAGTTTTTCTCCAAAAATTTACTAAATCCGTTTCTTAATTATTTCTTAAAAATAACTAGACAAGTCCTGATCTATGTGTTTTCACGTCATACCTATAGTATATTTTTGTAGTAATATTGTAGTAATATATAGTAATATCAGAAAATTCATTTGCACCCCCTCACACGTTCTTGGGGATTTTCAGTTAATAACTGCTAATGCAAAATCAAAAAAATCTGAATTCTTACGTATATATATTTTGAAAAGATTTTTTTCTTGAAAATGACAGAAAATGTTCTATACAAGGCTGGCCTTTTTTTCTAGGGAGTAACGCCAGAATTTAGTTAGTTGAGGCCGTGGTCCACCCCGGACTGTAAGCGCAACCAAAAGTAAAGTAAGTAATGCCAGAATTTTCTGGACATCTTTCCGAAATTTCAGGTGTTTTTCCCAAAAAGTTTTATGGCGTTTTTTCCATGACGAAATTTCATGATTTTGGACGATGTAAAGGTGGAAAAGTCGTTGTAAAGCTTGGAAAATTTCGGATAATTGTGCTAAAAGACGTTTTGCCAGCATTTTCGGTGCAGAAGTTAAAGAGATAAATAATGCCGCTGTTGACTGCTGAGCAGAAAAAACGATTCGCTTATGAAGGTTGTTGACGATGGAACGGGATATATTTACTTTTTCGATGCTCAAGCTGGGACAGGTAAGACATTCGTCATTTTGTTGATTCAGAGAACAATTCGGTCAAGATCTCAAATGCGTTGGCTGTTGCATCCTCTGGCATTTCCGCCACATTGCAGCAAGGCGGCCGAACCTGCCGCTTTGAACCTGCTGATGAGTCTTCTCACGGCTGACAAGCCAACGTGCACAATGACCAAGAATTCAAATCATCACTTGAAATTGTCTGAACTATCCGAAACTGCGCAACGGTACGCGGTTGTCCGTCAAGAAACTGATATACAATGTGATTCAAGCGACGATCATCAAGGACAAATTGAAAGAAGAGGAAGTCCTTATCCCAGAAATTCTGATTATTCCAACTGATCTTCCATTCCAATTCAAACAGATTCAGTTCCACGTTCGAAAGGCTTGGGAAGTCTGTGGGACTAATCTTGAAATTTCGTGTTTTTCGCACGATCAGCTGTACGCTGCCTGTTCGCGTGTTGGCAAAACTTCTTCTTTGTTTGTTTTTGCGCCGGTAAACAAATCGAAAAACATTGTTTATCATATCGCTCTCTACTGATTTCGATTAGATTCAAATTAATCACTGAAATTTTTACTATTTGCGTTTTATTACCCGTCTGGAAATTATCTGAAGGCGTCAAATTGGTGTGAGACGAAGTTCGCCGGGTCCGGAAGTAATATATAAAATAGTACAGTAGGGTAGGCTCTTATAGTTAAGATTTTTACTGAACTACCTAATAAAATAAGAAAACTACCAACCAAATACCCTAACATTGACAATTTTGAACATTGACGTTGAATTTTACAGCTCTGTTTATAGATATTCACAACTTTCGACTCTCAGATTATGTGGACTATCGTTCTGTATCATAAAACCAAGGATTTACCAAATTTTGACGATTCATTTTCGATTTATGTAGAAAAAAGTGTGTGGTCAATGTTAGGGCAACAAGTTCCTAACATTGACCAGCGAAAATGTACCAGCAATAAAGATTTTTTAACTATATTTTATTTTTATCAGAAAAATTTTATTTTAACTGGAAATCCTTTACTGATTATTTAAAATATATTTATGTTTTTAATGTAAATTTTTTAATAGTTAAAATAATGTAAATTGAAAGAAACCTAATTTTAACCTTTCATTTACAAGCATATTAAATTAATATTAAATTCAATTACGAAGGACTAGTTTTATGAAGTATTTAGAGTAATATATTCAATTTAATATTTATAATTGTTAGAAAAATTTAAAAAGAAGCAGTGGTCAATGCTAGGATCCAGTCGGTCAATGTTAGGAAATGTGATAAATATTTGAATAGCTTTTTCAACAACCTTATTATTTATAATTTTATAGTATTTTTATACACATTTTTTTCATTACATAAAAATGTTGAGCTACTGCCCTTAACTTTTGTTTTGCTATACAAACTGTAGTTTGGGTACAACAAACAAAAGGTTGCACCACTAAAAATCACACCATTTTAGGAGCATTTGAAAAGTTCCCGCTGAAACTTACATACATTTAATATTTCACTTCAGCATTATAGTATGACATCTAGTGACAAATAGCTTAATATGAAAAACAAAACTTCATATAGAAATCATAAATAAACTACCCACCACGGAGTTTAGAAACATTTTTCTGTTTTTGGTCAATGTTAAGGGCCCGGTCATTGTTAGGGTATTTGACGGAACGAGAAAGTTTCGTTCGACACAGTCGTGCACTTTATTTGGTTTAAATATTATACTAATTAAGTATAATGCTTTTGTCGTAGGACAAATAGCAATTTTCATTTCATAAATGCAGTTAAATTGATTTCTTCGCAGTTCGCCTGTTCGGAAGTCGCTCTCATGTGAATAGTCCTTAAAGTTCTACATTTGCAAAATCCGATTTAAATACATACTTGTAGGTACGAGTATAAAGTGTAGATTGTTAGAACACGTTTCAGAATTTTATCAAAATCTATCTTGAATACCTGCTTGCATTCTAATTAAAAGGTTTGTCAGTTTTCTGAATAAATAATAACAAAAACAGTTAAGACAATTTTTAATTATAGCCTTGTAGCCATAAACGTTATCGATTTCATAAGGCTAACAGTGAAAAAGAAGTGAGGTACAGTTGTTTAAAACTTTTTTGAAATATATTATTTATAGCGATTCTAATGGTGTCAATAATGGGAAATACATATACACCTCTATTCTGAGATCCGAATCGAATAGAAAACTATTCGATTTCCTCAAACTGGCATTCCTACTTTCGATTTTGATAGAGATTCATTTTTTGTTCATTTCTCCCGGCATTCTCAGTTTCGATTGATTTGAGTTAAATATCAAATTTTATTCGATCGGAAATTTCTGATCGAAAGCTGTAAAAATGTTAGTGGAATTGCGTTTTAATAAATTGAAAGAAATGTTGCTCACTTTTATCACAAAATGTAGGTATATAAAGCGCATATTATGAACTAGGAAGCAACATTTGTTCGTTTTATGGAGAAATAATAATTTATTTGTATTAACCGGCAGATTAAATGGATCCGATTTGTCTCGGAGTATTTTTGGATTCAATTTGACCGATTCTTCCTCCAAAAATACATATGAAGTTATTTTTATTTAATAAAAGCAAACCAAAAAATGTACAATCTGACAGCTAAAACCTTAAACAGCTGATTTCGAAAATCAAATTCATCAGTAAAATCATTCGATAATGAATTCCTTTCCCTCGAATCTTAGAATGTGACGAGTTCATTCGAGTGAAAGTTTTAAATTCGAGGAATACTCGATTCGATCGAATCTCAGAATTAGCATGATTATCAACAAATTTGTAATTGTTGGTACTGTGCCCATCATTAGTAGTAGTACCGATTACCTGCTTATGGGGACTGTGACAATCATTGGGTTGAGCAAAATACTGGCACAAAGTACATCCCATCATTGTAAAAAGAGAATTGAGACACTACTTTCCTGTTTTTTGTTTTTAATGTTTTGCCTGGATCTATCTATCTATGTGCGAATAATAGGACCGAGGATTGCCAATGAATTCAAGGAAGTGCCAATAATTTTTGAAAATTCACTTTCCTTTATTTTATGTTCTTAGAAATTTTATGTTTTGTTAATTTAAATTCAATTTAAATTATTTGCTTTATAACTAGTTATTTGAATGTTTTATTTTATATTTACACATACATAAAGACGCAAGGTTTAATAAGGTGCCAATCATTGGGTGGTTTACTATAGAAATTGTTGTTTTCCCGATAATTACTATATCCACTTAGGTTAGGTTAGGTTAGGTAAGGTGGTTGTCTAGAAAGACACAGACCAAATTTATTAAGGTACTTTGTGATACCACATAAGTTAAGGGAAGGGGTCTGAGAAGGCCAGTGTTATCTAAGATGGACATGCTTGTGGGCGCATTATTGCTATCTTAATGCTTTATCCTGCGTCTCGTCGAGAGAATCGGAGCGGAGTACCCTCGGATGGGGGAAGGGTGACCGAACCAGTGGAGCTGGTTCTTCACTGACTGGACGTGGGTTCTCTTCTTGCCCTATCACTCTCTCCACATGATGGACATTTAACAGCTGCTAGAAGTGCTGCTTAAACACATCTACTATTCTGTGTGCTTCGGTGGCAAGGTTTCCTTCACTGTTCTCGTCTTGAAACCAGCATTCAAAAAAATAAACAGAGCGTAAATCGGTCGCAAAAATTGTGACCTCATCCTATTTGGCAGTGTTTATGGATATTCGAACTTATATATTTTTAAGACGGGGGTCTACAATCGGGTATCACCTTAGAGCTTTTGGATAACAAAATCAAAAACAAATAAAAATAATTCCGGCAATTCAGTCAAATTTTCAGACGAAGAAAGAATGAACGAGAAAGTTTCGTGAGACCCAGTAACACACTTTATTTTCTTTCTGTTCGAGGTTTGTTCCCTAAGAGCGTGTTTCGGACTATTATCTGACATTTTATTCGCAAGTTTTCTTTCATATATTTAAGTATATATTTTGGCTTTTTTTTTCTTAGATCGATCGTTGGGATGGGTGCAAATCAATGGAGATCATACCGGATACCGGAAACCAACCGGATACTGCATTTTCTTTTGATTGTCTTATAAAGCTACAAAAATATTAAAAATAAATATATCTTACTTAACAGAAAACAGTTTTGGTTTCAATTTCATGTTACCCATCACTCGCATTGACATCACCTTATCACGCTGTTTCGTTTCATTGCAGATATAAATTGCACATTACCCGCCATAGATGATTTCCCCAGAGATTTATTCACAGAGGGACAAAGACAGTCCGGTGCTGTAGTACTTCATGTGATAGCCAGTTTATATTTATTTGTAGCATTAGCTGTTGTATGTGATGAATATTTCGTACCTGCAGTCGAAAAAATCTGCGCAGGTCTGTCCATAACCAAAATCTATACCCTTAAGGGTCAATTGAAAAATTGTGATTCTTTTTCAGCGCTAAATATGTCAAATGATGTTGCGGGAGCAACATTTATGGCAGCTGCAACATCCGCCCCAGAATTGTTTGTGAACGTGATAGGAACCTTTATCACAGAGGGTGATATCGGTGTCGGGACCATCGTTGGTTCGGCAGTGTTTAATATTTTAGCAGTTGCAGCATGTTGCGGCATAGGAGCCGGAATGGTTCGTATGAGTATTTTTCGCATGTCCTTTGAGAAATGTGTTTTGAACATTTTTTTTCTTTTTGTAGACGATACCATTGGATTGGTGGCCCCTAACTAGAGACAGTATTGCGTACGGTATTACGGTAGCGATTTTGATTTGTGTGATGCACGATGAACGTGTTGAATGGTATGAAGCTTTGATTTTGGTGTCTCTGTATGCAGTCTACTTGGCGGTCATGTATTTTGATAAAACGTTTCAAAAGTGTGCCAAAGGTTTGTAAGGAATTTTTTCAACAACCATCTACCTACCACATTATGTACACACACATTCATACAAAACATATATTTAACACTAGCCATTCTATGTACGCAGGTGGCGTCGAACAGGCTAGATCGCGCAGTAGATCTTCCAACAGCAGTATACAGACTAAAACAAGCAATGAAAAGGATCCAGGTTAAACACTTTAACAATTATTACACTAATACTATTCACAATTTACAATTCACAATATAAAATTCACAGTTTACAATTTACAATTTACAAAACATTATATAGGTAAACTAAATTTCCATTTAAATTTTGACTGAATTCGAACTGACGACTTTTGTCTTTATGGCTATAGCATTAGCATTTGTAACATAGGTCCCAAAATTAAAATAAGAGAAGTTGGACTACTGAGCAAGGGGTCTCATGTTCGATCTTCAGAAATTACATATTACGGGTTATTAGACTATCTCGCGTACGTGAGAATATACCTCTCATGAAAGACAGCTTAGCCATTCGGACTCGGTATACAATTTTAAGGCCCTTTCATTTGTCAAAAAAAAAAACACAAAACAAATGGTAGTGAGAAGCTAGGCCTAGGGTTCGTAAACACGTTGGACCAAACTCAAACCTTACCGCAAATTACAAATAAACAACAATAAATACGTTTAATTGAAATTGCACTAAAAATGTTACGTATACGCCACCGATTTAAAAAAATCTCTGGGCCTTACCAATAAACAACTTTAGTCTGTCGGCTTACGCAAATGCTCCACACTTTCAAAAATCTCTTTACCGATACACGAAAACAGTTGCCAGAATATCGCTAACTATTATATCAAATACTAGCTGGATGTACCCGCTTTGCTGGGTCCTTTAATAAATGCATAAGTACATGTGAACATGAAGTAAGGATACTAAAAACCATCCTATGTAATACCGCTACTCACGACAAATCGATTGCTATATATTGTTGAGGTATCGTTACGTACCTACTCCCTACTCGCGGACAAACAGAAAAATGTGTTCTCTTTTATAGAGGTAGAGAAGAGAGGGGGCGGGTTTCCAATATGCGCACTAAGCAAACATTTTTTTTTATTTTTTTATAGCTTAAAATGGGCTAAAAAACATAAATATAATATTTTTTTTTTGAGGAAATGAATTTTTTTTTTTAATTTTTTTATTAATTTTTTACTTTTTTTTATATTAAATTTTAATTTTTTTTTTTTTAATGAAACCATGTTTATGTGATTTATGCAAAAAGATTTGAAACCTTTTTTTTCCGAAATCTCAATACACATGCACAACTGCTCCGCTAAGGGTATGTAAACAACTATCAGGCAGGCGCATTTAAGAAAGTCTGGTGTATTTAAAGAATGGGGTGCATGGCTCGCTAACAGGATTTTAACCCTTTTTTTCGCAGGGTTTAGACGCTCACGCGACTTCGTCGCTCCGCTAAGGGTATGCCAACAACTGTCAGGCAGGCGCCTGGAGCTAAAGTTTATATATATATATTTAGAAGTATAATATATTCAGTTAAAAAAACTGCAAAACAAACAAAGTGCAAAGTGAACGTGTCCATTTGTGCAGTTTGTTTACATGCACTTTTCAGTGAAAATTTAAAACTTTAAAAATAAAAAAAAATAGGAAAAAAAGTTTCCGCAGAAAAATTCTTCTACAGTACATCTAAGAATAACTCAATTTAAATAAAAAAAATAAAAAAAATGAATTTGCTCAGTGCGCATATTGGAAACCTCTGCCCAACCATGCATATAAACAAAGTTTCATTGCGATCGGTTGAGTTTCTAAGAAAACGGACAACAGCGCCGCCTATCGGGTCCAAAACTATCCTACCTATCTAGCTGCATACAAACATGCACACATTCAATGTTTCATTGAGATCGGTTGAGTTTCTCAAAAAAATCGACAACAGCGCCACCTATCGGGTCCGGAACTATCCTATCTTTCCAGCTGCATACAAACATGCACACATACAAAGTTTCATTGAGATCGGTTGAGTTTCTCAGAAAATCGACAACAGCGCCACCTATCGGGTCCAAAACTATCCTATCTTTCTAGCTGCATACAAACATGTACACATACAAAGTTTCATTGAGATCGGTTGAGTTTCTCAGAAAATCCAAAACAGCGCAACCTATCGGGTCCAAAACTATCCTATCATTCTAGCTGCATACAATCATGCACACATACAAATTTTCATTGAGATCGGTTGTGTTTCTCAAAAAAGTCGACAACAGCGCCACCTATCGGGTCCAAAACTATCCTATCTTTCTAGCTGCATACAAACATGCACACATACAAAGTTACATTGAGATCGGTTGAGTTTCTCCAAAAAAATCGACAACAGCGCCACCTATCGGGTCCAAAACTATCCTATCTTTCCAGCTGCATACAACCATGCACACATACAAAGTTTCATTGAAATCGGTTGAGTTTCTCAAAAAAAAAGACAACAGCGCCACCTATCGGGTCCAAAACTATCCTATCTTTCTGGTTGCATACAAACATGCACACATACAAAGTTTCATTGAGATCGGTTGTTTCTCAAAAAATCGACAACAGCGCCACCTATCGGGTCCAAAACTATCCTATCTTTCTAGCTGCATACAAACATGCACTTATACAAAGTTTCATTGGGATCGGTTGAGTTTCTCAGAAAATCGACAACAGCGCCACCTATCGGGTCCAAAACTATCCTATCATTCTAGCTGCATACAATCATGCACACATACAAATTTTCATTGGGATCGGTTTTGTTTCTCAAAAAAGTCGACAACAGCGCCACCTATCGGGTCCAAAACTATCCTATCTTTCTAGCTGCATACAAACATGCACACATACAAAGTTTCATTGAGATCGGTTGAGTTTCTCAGAAAATCGACAACAGCGCCACCTATCGGGTGTCGGTTTCTCGGTGACGATGACGCGGTGTCGTTTTAAAGGTAACGCGAATTCATTAATTTCTTCCCATCTTAAAGTGCCCAACGCTAAAGAAGTAATAACTTCAAAAAACTAAAAAAATATTAACCAGACACTCACACTATACCTACACAATAGCTAGTAGTCTGGTACAAAGAAAGAAGAGAGAAGAAAAAAAAAAATTGATAAACGTGTCCGCACAGCGATGCCAACCTATGCTTTTTCATGCCTTTTAGGCATTATTTCATTAGCTAAGGCTAAGGCTTTTTTATTTCCAAAAAGGCATCTTTTTTTTATTTCAAATATGTATATATTTGTTTGATTCAACGTATACTGACTTTTTTGACCTTTAGACCTTTTGACCTTTCGACCTTTTGACTTTTTGACCTTTCGACCTTTTGAACATTCGACCTTTTGACCTTTTGACATTTCGACCTTTTGACCTTTCGAGCTTTCGACGTCGAAATAGTTAGCCACAGTATGGAGGCTTGTGCGAAAGTACGACATCAGATCTTTTCGCCTTTAGACCTTTTGACCTTTTGACCTTTCGACCTATTGACCTTTTGACCTTTCGGCCTTTCGACCTTTTGACCTTTCGACCTTTTGACCTTTAGACCTTTTGACCTTTTGACCTTTCGACCTATTGACCTTTTGACCTTTTGACCTTTTGACCTTTTGACCTTTTGACCTTTCGACCTTTAGACCTTTTGACCTTTCGACCTTTTGACTTTTTGACCTTTCGACCTTTTGACCTTTTGACATTTCGACCTTTTGACCTTTCGAGATTTCGACGTCGAAATAGTTAGCCACAGTATGGAGGCTTGTGCGACATTTTGACTTTTTGACCTTTCGACCTTTTGAACATTCGACCTTTTGACCTTTTGACATTTCGACCTTTTGACCTTTCGAGCCGTCGAAATAGTTAGCCACTTCTCAGGAGCAGGTCAAAGGTTTGACTTCAAAAGTGGCAAGATAAGTCATCTCATTTTTCCTGATCCATAGCACAGCAACCGTAGTAGATACTTTAACGAAAAAGATATGAGATATAAAAAATGGTAACATAACTCAATTTTGACATAAGTCGGCTTAAGCTTTTCACTTAGCCGATACCATTTTCTCCACTTACTCGAAAAACAATAACACATCAAATAAATATTATCCAAAAGCAAAACCAAAGTTTTCCGTTAAAAAAAAGAATACAGCCAGAGAACATCTGTTGTCAAATTTTGCGCATCAGACCTTTCGACCTTTTGACCTTTAGACCTTTTGACCTTTCGACCTATTGACCTTTTGACCTTTTGACCTTTTGACCTTTTGACCTTTTGACCTTTCGACCTTTAGACCTTTTGACCTTTCGACCTTTTGACTTTTTTGACCTTTAGACCTTTTGACCTTTCGACCTTTTGACTTTTTGACCTTTCGACCTTTTGAACATTCGACCTTTTGACCTTTTGACATTTCGACCTTTTGACCTTTCGAGCTTTCGACGTCGAAATAGTTAGCCACAGTATGGAGGCTTGTGCGAAAGTACGACATCAGATCTTTAGACCTTTTGACCTTTTGACCTTTCGACCTATTGACCTTTTGACCTTTCGACCTTTCGACCTTTTGACCTTTCGACCTTTTGACTTTTTTGACCTTTAGACCTTTTGACCTTTCGACCTTTTGACTTTTTGACCTTTCGACCTTTTGAACATTCGACCTTTTGACCTTTTGACATTTCGACCTTTTGACCTTTCGAGCTTTCGACGTCGAAATAGTTAGCCACAGTATGGAGGCTTGTGCGAAAGTACGACATCAGATCTTTTCGCCTTAAGACCTTTTGACCTTTTGACCTTTCGACCTATTGACCTTTTGACCTTTCGACCTTTTGACCTTTCGACCTTTTGACCTTTAGACCTTTTGACCTTTTGACCTTTTGACCTTTCGACCTATTGACCTTTTGACCTTTCGACCTTTTGACATTTTGACTTTTTGACCTTTTGACCTTTCAACCTTTAGACCTTTTGACCTTTCGACCTTTTGACTTTTTTGACCTTTAGACCTTTTGACCTTTCGACCTTTTGACTTTTTGACCTTTCGACCTTTTGAACATTCGGCAAGATAAGTCATCTCATTTTTCCTGATCCATAGCACAGCAACCGTAGTAGATACTTTAACGAAAAAGATATGAGATATAAAAAATGGTAACATAACTCAATTTTGACATAAGTCGGCTTAAGCTTTTCACTTAGCCGATACCATTTTCTCCACTTACTCGAAAAACAATAACACCTTTTGACCTTTTGACATTTCGACCTTTTGACCTTTCGAGCTTTCGACGTCGAAATAGTTAGCCACAGTATGGAGGCTTGTGCGAAAGTACGACATCAGATCTTTTCGCCTTTAGACCTTTTGACCTTTTGACCTTTCGACCTATTGACCTTTTGACCTTTCGACCTTTCGACCTTTTGACCTTTCGACCTTTTGACCTTTAGACCTTTTGACCTTTTGACCTTTCAACCTTTAGACCTTTTGACCTTTCGACCTTTTGACTTTTTTGACCTTTAGACCTTTTGACCTTTCGACCTTTTGACTTTTTGACCTTTCGACCTTTTGAACATTCGACCTTTTGACCTTTTGACCTTTCGAGCTTTCGACGTCGAAATAGTTAGCCACAGTATGGAGGCTTGTGCGACCTTTTGACTTTTTGACCTTTCGACCTTTTGAACATTCGACCTTTTGACCTTTTGACATTTCGACCTTTTGACCTTTCGAGCTTTCGACGTCGAAAGGTCCTTTTTGACCATTCCTAGTTTTGTGAATCATTGGCAACGAAACATCGCCCTAAAGTTAGAAATCTAGCCACGGTATCAGTATGGAGGCTTGTGCGAAAGTGCACATACAAAGTTTCATTGAGATCGGTTGTTTCTCAAAAAATCGACAACAGCGCCACCTATCGGGTCCTAAACTATCCTATCTTTCTAGCTGCATACAAACATGCACTTATACAAAGTTTCATTGGGATCGGTTGAGTTTCTCAGAAAATCGACAACAGCGCCACCTATCGGGTGTCGGTTTCTCGGTGACGATGACGCGGTGTCGTTTTAAAGGTAACGCGAATTCATTAATTTCTTCCCATCTTAAAGTGCCCAACGCTAAAGAAGTAATAACTTCAAAAAACTAAAAAAATATTAACCAGACACTCACACTATACCTACACAATAGCTAGTAGTCTAGTACAAAGAAAGAAGAGAGAAGAAAAAAAAAAATTGATAAACGTGTCCGCACAGCGATGCCAACCTATGCTTTTTCATGCCTTTTAGGCATTATTTCATTAGCTAAGGATAAGGCTTTTTTATTTCCAAAAAGGCATCTTTTTTTTTATTTCAAATATGTATATATTTGTTTGATTCAACTTATACTGACTTTTTTGACCTTTAGACCTTTTGACCTTTCGACCTTTTGACTTTTTGACCTTTCGACCTTTTGAACATTCGACCTTTTGACCTTTTGACATTTCGACCTTTTGACCTTTCGAGCTTTCGACGTCGAAATAGTTAGCCACAGTATGGAGGCTTGTGCGAAAGTACGACATCAGATCTTTTCGCCTTTAGACCTTTTGACCTTTTGACCTTTCGACCTATTGACCTTTCGGCCTTTCGACCTTTTGACCTTTCGACCTTTTGACCTTTAGACCTTTTGACCTTTTGACCTTTCGACCTATTGACCTTTTGACCTTTTGACCTTTTGACCTTTTGACCTTTTGACCTTTCGACCTTTAGACCTTTTGACCTTTCGACCTTTTGACTTTTTGACCTTTCGACCTTTTGACCTTTTGACATTTCGACCTTTTGACCTTTCGAGCTTTCGACGTCGAAATAGTTAGCCACAGTATGGAGGCTTGTGCGACCTTTTGACTTTTTGACCTTTCGACCTTTTGAACATTCGACCTTTTGACCTTTTGACATTTCGACCTTTTGACCTTTCGAGCCGTCGAAATAGTTAGCCACTTCTCAGGAGCAGGTCAAAGGTTTGACTTCAAAAGTGGCAAGATAAGTCATCTCATTTTTCCTGATCCATAGCACAGCAACCGTAGTAGATACTTTAACGAAAAAGATATGAGATATAAAAAATGGTAACATAACTCAATTTTGACATAAGTCGGCTTAAGCTTTTCACTTAGCCGATACCATTTTCTCCACTTACTCGAAAAACAATAACACATCAAATAAATATTATCCAAAAGCAAAACCAAAGTTTTCCGTTAAAAAAAAGAATACAGCCAGAGAACATCTGTTGTCAAATTTTGCGCATCAGACCTTTCGACCTTTTGACCTTTAGACCTTTTGACCTTTCGACCTATTGACCTTTTGACCTTTTGACCTTTTGACCTTTTGACCTTTTGACCTTTCGACCTTTAGACCTTTTGACCTTTCGACCTTTTGACTTTTTTGACCTTTAGACCTTTTGACCTTTCGACCTTTTGACTTTTTGACCTTTCGACCTTTTGAACATTCGACCTTTTGACCTTTTGACATTTCGACCTTTTGACCTTTCGAGCTTTCGACGTCGAAATAGTTAGCCACAGTATGGAGGCTTGTGCGAAAGTACGACATCAGATCTTTAGACCTTTTGACCTTTTGACCTTTCGACCTATTGACCTTTTGACCTTTCGACCTTTCGACCTTTTGACCTTTCGACCTTTTGACTTTTTTGACCTTTAGACCTTTTGACCTTTCGACCTTTTGACTTTTTGACCTTTCGACCTTTTGAACATTCGACCTTTTGACCTTTTGACATTTCGACCTTTTGACCTTTCGAGCTTTCGACGTCGAAATAGTTAGCCACAGTATGGAGGCTTGTGCGACCTTTTGACTTTTTGACCTTTCGACCTTTTGAACATTCGACCTTTTGACCTTTTGACATTTCGACCTTTTGACCTTTCGAGCTTTCGACGTCGAAATAGTTAGCCACAGTATGGAGGCTTGTGCGAAAGTACGACATCAGATCTTTTCGCCTTTAGACCTTTTGACCTTTTGACCTTTCGACCTATTGACCTTTTGACCTTTCGACCTTTTGACCTTTCGACCTTTTGACCTTTCGAGCTTTCGACGTCGAAATAGTTAGCCACTTCTCAGGAGCAGGTCAAAGGTTTGACTTCAAAAGTGGCAAGATAAGTCATCTCATTTTTCCTGATCCATAGCACAGCAACCGTAGTAGATACTTTAACGAAAAAGATATGAGATATAAAAAATGGTAACATAACTCAATTTTGACATAAGTCGGCTTAAGCTTTTCACTTAGCCGATACCATTTTCTCCACTTACTCGAAAAACAATAACACCTTTTGACCTTTTGACATTTCGACCTTTTGACCTTTCGAGCTTTCGACGTCGAAATAGTTAGCCACAGTATGGAGGCTTGTGCGAAAGTACGACATCAGATCTTTTCGCCTTTAGACCTTTTGACCTTTCGACCTATTGACCTTTTGACCTTTCGACCTTTCGACCTTTTGACCTTTCGACCTTTTGACCTTTTGACCTTTTGACCTTTCGACCTATTGACCTTTTGACCTTTCGACCTTTTGACATTTTGACCTTTTGACCTTTTGACCTTTCAACCTTTAGACCTTTTGACCTTTCGACCTTTTGACTTTTTTGACCTTTCGACCTTTCGACCTTTTGACTTTTTGACCTTTCGACCTTTTGAACATTCGACCTTTTGACATTTCGACCTTTTGACCTTTCGAGCTTTCGACGTCGAAATAGTTAGCCACAGTATGGAGGCTTGTGCGACCTTTTGACTTTTTGACCTTTCGACCTTTTGAACATTCGACCTTTTGACCTTTTGACCTTTCGAGCTTTCGACGTCGAAAGGTCCTTTTTGACCATTCCTAGTTTTGTGAATCATTGGCAACGAAACATCGCCCTAAAGTTAGAAATCTAGCCACGGTATCAGTATGGAGGCTTGTGCGAAAGTGCACATACAAAGTTTCATTGAGATCGGTTGTTTCTCAAAAAATCGACAACAGCGCCACCTATCGGGTCCTAAACTATCCTATCTTTCTAGCTGCATACAAACATGCACTTATACAAAGTTTCATTGGGATCGGTTGAGTTTCTCAGAAAATCGACAACAGCGCCACCTATCGGGTGTCGGTTTCTCGGCGACGATGACGCGGTGTCGTTTTAAAGGTAACGCGAATTCATTAATTTCTTCCCATCTTAAAGTGCCCAACGCTAAAGAAGTAATAACTTCAAAAAACTAAAAAAATATTAACCAGACACTCACACTATACCTACACAATAGCTAGTAGTCTAGTACAAAGAAAGAAGAGAGAAGAAAAAAAAAATGATAAACGTGTCCGCACAGCGATGCCAACCTATGCTTTTTCATGCCTTTTAGGCATTATTTCATTAGCTAAGGCTAAGGCTTTTTTTATTTCAAATATGTATATATTTTTTTGATTCAACGTATACTGACTTTTTAATTTTTTAAAATTCTTAAAAAATCTTGGCAAAAAGAAGACCTCGGTGCTCGGTCTTAAAGAATGTGTTTCCAAACGAAAAAAAGTTTTTGTTATTTTTTTTATGTTTGTGTTTAATTTTTGATTTATTGTTCCAATTTATATAAAAAAATATTTTATGCACTCTTTTATTGAAAAAGGCATCTTTTTTTTCAAGATAGGCTTTTTTTCGTCAAAATTGGTTGGCAACGCTGTCCGCACTCCACTGGTAGGTTGTTGATTGCAATGACCTACGCATATCTGTGAAATATGTAAGTCTCAAATAATTACATTTTTGCTTATAACTTCTGTTATACAATTCAGAGAATAATGATTGATACATCAATCTCTTCACCGGGAAGTGTACTAATCGAAGAATAAATTCATATTCAAATTTGTTTGGCCGTTTCGTAGTAATATATGTTTAAACCATAAAAAATGGTATTTTTTTAATTAAAAACTCATATAAAATGGGTTTGAAGGACCAATAACGGACTTTAGGATACTAAAAACCATCCTATGTAATACCGCTACTCACGACAAATCGATTAATATATATATTGTTGAGGTTTCGTTACGAACCTACTCCCTCTTCGCGGACAAACAGAAAAATGTGTTCTCTTTTATAGAGGTAGAGATTAATGTTGAGAAAGCCATGTTTAACTCGGGAATTAGCTAATGTGGTATTCGATTGGTCGTTCTCAGAGCATTTTTCACACAATCGCATGAATTTGCTCTAACTTTTTTATGTTTGGGTTTAGAAATAAATTGCTTAAGGATTTTTTATATGTCGAACTTAATAATAATAACAATAGTTGGCGCAACAGGTCTGTAGGGACCCTGGGCCTAACTTCTCGCAACCATTCGTTTTGTGTGAGTTTTTAACTTTTGGAACGGATGGAAGGGATCTAGAATTTTATGCCGATTCCAAACGGCTGATTGAGAAGCTCTTTCAAGACAGTTATACTCTCGGATGTTTGTCAGACGTTCGCGAGAGGTGGCGCAGTGAAAAAACCCTGAGTTGGAATTTGGGTTTTTGCGGGACTCGAACCTGGGACCCCTCGCTTAGTAGTCCAACACACTAACCACTAAGCCACTATGCTGAACCCACAATAAGAAATAATAAACGAACAGAAATTTTCAAAATTCTTAGCTAAAACTCTAGAACTCTTGCTTAGCCACCCGGAACTGTAACAAAACAAAAAAAAACAAAAAATTAACATTGGGGTGCCAAGTTCACGCACCCTTTTTTGCTCCCAGAGCACATTTTATGTTCGTTTGGTTCAGAAAAACAATATTTTTCAGATTTCAGAGCACTTTTGCTAATCAGGATTTTCTCTCAGATTTACCAATTCAATTGCGTTTGAAAGGCAGGCTGAGTTTTCCATTTCGGGCATTAAGCAATTTATTTTCTTTTTCTTTTAATTGACTTTTTCTAAGATGGTCTGTAAGAGAATTTTTCAGCGGAAACTTATTTTTCTACTTTGTTTACTTTTAAAGTTTTAAATTTTCACTGAAAAATCCACGTATACAAACTGCAAAAATGGACGCGTTCAATTCACATAAAGCTGGTGCTAAGTGATTTCTATTGCTGAAGAGGGGGATGGGTTGGTGTGGTAACTGCAGTTAATGTTGGAAAATATTATAGGTATTGCCATATGTCCCAAAGTTAAAACAATTTAAAGTTAATTTCGTCTTTTTTGATATTTGAAAATTAAATACCGCTAAATACCTCAGTGTAAATATAATTAAACCTTAGCTCCGGGCACCTGCCCAACAGTTGTTAACATACCCTTAGCGGAGCGACGAAGTCGCGTGAGCGGCTAAACCCTACGGGAGTACCGACAGAAGTGAAAACTTGAACAATTGCGTGCGTACTTTTCGAATCATCAGGAAATATTTTACTGTGCAGGAGACACTTTTAAATGAAGTTTTTTTTTTCGTTATTATAAACTACTACCACAAAAATTCTTTTACAATTTTCATTTTCATTTAATGTTGTACATGAAAAATAATGGCTATTATTTTACATACAAATATTGCAATTTATCGCTTAAAACATAAATTCACAAATAATATCTATTAAATTTAATTAGTTGGTATTCTTTGAAGTGAATACCCACAATTTCAACAACTCTCACCATCATAATTTTTATCTTTAACTCAAATAGGAAACAAACCATTTTGATTCGATTCTATTTTAATATCTTGTAAAGACTGCATCAATTGTATAGTTTTACAACTCGGTGTGTTAAGATTGCGATAATTGGCAATCGTTAAATCAATTTCGCTATATAAAAATTCAGTTAATGGTAGATTTTTATTTCAATTTAATTTCTTTATGTTTTCTGTTACTACACGGAAAATTCATGAAAAGATTTTAACTCAAAAATGTTACCCACTCAGATATGTTCGATCTCTCCCCTGAACCCCAACATACTAATAATTTTAATATTCCTTATCAATTCGTCCCTTTGAATTCGATGACTTTTTTCTGTCGACATTCGCCGGCGAAATAAATTCACGCAAAAAACAGCAAACGAAAACAGACACTATAATTGAGTGTTGCCCAACCATCCAAATTGACGGTATGGAATTTCGTAATAGGACCAAATTCAATTACCCTGTTGTTCAGCTTGAGTGTTTATAATTATTAATTAGTGGCAGAAAGTTGTAAACGTTTTCGGATCTTATTCGTTTGAATACAACAATGCGAGTTTTTCCAAACGTATGTTTACAAACATATATTCACGAAATTGAAAAATGTCGCATATTTGTTTTATGTCTAAACACTTAAAAATATAAATATGAATTTGAAACTGATTTTATTACGACACAAACGCACAGATAAAACAATCGTGAAGTAGTATTAAAAAACAATTGAATCGTACTATAAAAAGTACTGAAAATTGTGTCCAATCGAACGACAGGGCTTTACTAATTTGCATATGGTATTTGACAGATCAGTGGATATTTTGTGCATTTCGTATTTTGATTTTTGTTTTTTGCTTAAAATAAGCCTCAATAAGCCTTTGAAATATATCAGTTGGCTAAATTTAATTGCAATTTATGTATTCCTTTTTTTGTAGAATAAAATCCTCGTTGTGACAGAAACTGACCTTGTTTTTTTAACAAATAATATCTATTATGAAATTTTTATTCTGCGATGACAACAAATATATAACATATTCCAAGAAAGTTATCGGACTAGTAAATGTGGAGGTCTTATTGGCTTGTGAGCTCATCGCAAAGGGCTAGTCACTATAGGCTGTCCTTAAAGAGCCATATAGGACATTTGTTCCTTTCTTTTTTTTTTTTTTTCATTTTTCCTGTTGTCCTCTAACAAATGGAGAGAGAACTGTAACCCTTGTAGAACCATTCTTGAACGTTAGGTTTCCTTTTTTTTTTATCTATTCCTAGATATTTCTCGCTAGATTTTCGCTGGTTCGTGCTAAAAAAGCACCCATTTTGTTTTCTCCAGTGGTTGAATCGAAGTTCAGGCTCTTCAGCATACTTTCTCTTTTCCTTGTGTTCTTTATGTACGAGTATATCGTTTATGACAACCAAACAAAGAAAGGGTGATTTCCTTATTCAACTGTCTCCGAACGTTGAACTCATATTTGTAGTAACGAACAGATAACAAAGCCAAGCCAACTTTCCATGCCACATTTAACTGCCTCCCTTCTAACGCTATCGCCATCAAAATTCTTTAGTTACCCAAGCAAAGCGCGAACAATAAGTGACTGAAAAGAAATCCCTGCACTTGCTTAATAAAAAAAAAATTTAAGAACGGCAAACTTAAGAATCGTGTTGGCATTTGGCAACAGTCTTCTTATAAAGGCCGCACAAAAGATTATGGACTGTAGCACGTATGACGTATGTTTGTTACGAGAATTAAATTTCTAGGAAACTAAAAGGAACCACTTTTGTAGGGGAAAACCTTTAGGATTGAGTGAACAATTTTTTTTATATAACACACACTTTGAAGTTTAAAATTATGAACAAAATCTACATCTAAATTAAATACTTTTATTGCTGCTTCAGGCGCTTTTTAACCAAATTTCTCTTTAACGAATCGCCGGTTTTTAATTAAAACCTATAAATCTTTTCAATAGAAATCGTTGAAAATCGCATTTGCCACAACATGTCTACAATTCAACTGAACGGGGGTGTAAATAATGAGCCTCCCAAGCTGCAGCCGCCGTCAACACCTCCACCGGCCTCGCCGACATCCCCACCAGTGCCGTTGGTTGAGTTCTCCGAAATAGAATCGTCCCAAGAGGAAGAAGAAGAACGCTACTCACTGATTCACTATCCCAAGGGAAAAAGCTGCTTCGCCCAGTTCACATGGCTCATTATTTGGCCAATACATCTGCTGTTCTACGTCGCTATACCAGACTGTAAGCGGGCGAAAAACAGCAAAATCTTCCCGCTCACATTTATCATGTGCATAGTTTGGATTGGATCTTTGTCGTACGTCGTTGCCTGGATGATAACGATCATTGGTAACAGACCAACTGAACACTTTCAGAGGCAACTATTTGATTTTTTTTTTTGTTTTTACAGGTGATACGCTCAAGATCCCAGACTCAGTAATGGGTATCACATTCCTGGCAGCTGGCACAAGTGTCCCGGAAGCAGTCTCAAGTGTGATTGTCGCCAAAAGAGGTTGCTATTGCAGTTCCGTTTATATATTTATTTCATACTTAACTCCTTGCAGGACACGGTTCGATGGGAATTTGCAACTCAATAGGTTCAAACACCTTCGACATACTCCTGTGCCTGGGTGTTCCGTGGCTCATCAAAGCTGTTTTCTTTCCAATCCAACCCGGCCAGAACTACGTCGGCATCAATTCAGCAGGATTGGAGTACTCGGCCATTACACTGTTATCAACGTTATTCATGCTGTACATCACATTCTCTTGCAACAAATTCAAATTGGACAAGAAAGTGGGAATGGCTTGCTTGGTCATGTATTTGGTGTTTTTAGTATTCGCCTCGTTAATAGAGCTGAATGTCTTCTTCCGGGTGAATCTGCCAACTTGCGGACGATCGTAAATTACTCGTGCTCACCACCATCATCATTGAGGACAAAATTTTTATTTGTTCTCCTCTGAGAAAGAGTGTTGTTCTCATTTCAAGCCGTATTCCCTTATACTTTCTTACATGATTTTCTTTTATTTAAGTTTTAGTTTTTGTTTGTTTCTTTGTTTATATTGTGTAGTTGTAATTGTTAATATTTTTTTCTTTTGTATATCAATGTAAGTCAATTACAACGTATACTACATAATGTAGAAGAAACGTTTTAAAATAATAATTAATATAAATAGAAAAAAAAAAAAACAGAATCAAATGTAAGACATTCAAACCAAATCCAGATTGTAAATGTAAATATTATTCACACAATAATTATTATACTATATGTGAAGGAAAATGCAACATAACCATGAAATAAAAATTATTATTAGTACACACCACCATAGGCAAAGAAATAAAAGTAAAGTTTGCCTAGTATTCATATGAAAAAAATATTCCAATATTATGAGTGTGCCTTTTTTCAATAGACGTGTCTGCTATTTCTCTGTTTAGTATTAGTGTAGAAATTGCATTGAATCACTTAAATTTGAAATAATAGTAAAGATGAAAAATGTAATCTTTGCTTTTGAGGTTGCTAGCGATGCCGAAACCCATTAACCATGACGAGCAAAAGATACTAGTTTATAAGCTTTGTAATATTTAATTTAAAAGAAAAAATAAATAACAGAAAAAAAAAACAACAAAGACGATCCATGCACTGCTGTATAAATATTTTTTTTTAACTCAACAACTCTGTATAGCCATTAATAAATTATTGAGCCCTATTTATGATGATGTCTAGTTTAGCTAATACTGTGCATTTATCCCAAGTGGAAGTGACTTGACAGCAGCAGTTGAAACCCCTCTGGTGATGTGGTCTCTGATTTCTAGTAAACTGTATTTTAACCAGCTTAGACCATTTTTCACATACTCTACTTTTCTGAGACAAATGTTCCAAAAATTTCGTGCATTGCACGATTAGGTGATGGCATTCCCAACTGTGCTAATGCTTTATTAGCAATCGACAAACAGAAATCTTTAATACAAATCAATGCTTCATTGTAAATAGTCCTGACATTTTTCCCACAATTCAAATGGATTCGATTGAAAACAGGTAGATAAAACACGCTTTTTTTGAGATTCGATTTCTTTCGAAAGTGTCATACGAACAGATGAAAAGTTCATCCTATCAATCGTAAGTTCATTTGTCATTCGAATGTTGATCGTATTTTGACATTCTAATCGTTCAAAACAAATGTAATTTTTTATTCTTCTGCAATTTCCTATCGCTTAAACAGCGACTGCTTTAGTTTTGCTCCATATTCTTGCCGGATAAAATTTGCAAAAATGTTAGGTATTTTAGCTCGTCCTTTTCTTCCTTACTAGCTTGTTGTTGTTATTTTCACTTTCAACGAATTTCGCGGACAAAATATGAGTTTTGTATAAAAATAGAAATGTCAAATGACATCAGACAGCTGATTTCGAAAGTTGAATTCATTTGATGACATTCTCGATCGTGAATTTTATTCGTTCGAATCTCAAAACAACCATGAAAATAATCGCAAATAAAGTTCGAATTTGCTAAAGCCCGTATGACACTACATTTTTTCCTCATTTTTATAGCATTAAATCATGTTGATATGTCAGCTTCGCGTAAAAGAGACAAAATGTGAATTTTGAAAGGGGTAACAATTGTTTTGCAAAGCAACCACAAATTTTCAAACGAATTTATAGCCACCAACTTCAAAGTGACGGGAGGCCAGGGATCTCAGATTAAAGAAAGAAAACGTCCCAGTTTTTTTAACACGAAAACGATATTTGTTCCCCTTTTTCAAAAATAATTTTTTTTTTCCCCAAAAACAAAAACCCTTATTTAAGTTTTATTTAAATATCTTAGAACTAAGCAAACAAAAAAATAATAGAAATAATACGAATAGGAATTTTATTATTTTCCCCCAAGAAAAAAACCCTTTGCCGACTTTCCCTCCAATATGGGATCACTGCTGGAGGAAAAAGTGGAAATGTCAAAAAAAGGCTGCCAGCAGCTTAAAAAAATGTAAATTGAATACATTTTCAATGCATTTTTTTTAACATCTCCGCACTCACTCCTATCGGGAATTTGCGTAGTAATTTTTCGTCCTGCTCTAGTTTTTAAAGTCTGAAAAATGCAGAAAAAAATGTAGTGTCATACGGGCTTTAGGATGAGCAATGAACATCATTTTCCAACAAATTGAGGTTTTGACACGCAATAAAATATTTGATTGATTTAATATAACAATGTAATTGGAGAATATTGTTTTGCTTTTAAAGTATTTTTCCGGCATCAAAAAAAAAACCATAGATAAGAACCTCCGCACATACCGGTAAATAAAAAATTTAAAAAAAAAGATATAATTTAATTGCAATGCTTTGTTGTGAGTGAATGAATGCTCTGTGTTACACAACTTTCAAAATATAAGATTTTTGATGTTTTTTTTTGTATGTGTGGTGCCACGCCTCTTTGTCTAATTTTGATCAATCTTCACAGAAATACTTTTGGACCTACACCTTAGATGGTATGTACATTTGAACCCAATCGATTCGGTGGCTTTCGAAATATAAGATTCAATGTTTTTTTTTTTTATATGGCCCTTATAACTTATGAACCAATACATATTTTTGTATATAGATAGATAGATAAAAGATAAATTGGTAAATCTTTTCAAAAGCATACTACGACGGAGTGCTCAATCTTGGTCTTCAAACGTTCCTTGTGAGTTATAAAGTTAGTTTATCAAAAAAATAGCAAATTATCTTTAAATTTTCTATAAAAAGAATTTATAAATTTTTCCGTATGAACAAATTTTTTCGATCAACTTCTTAGTTAATTCCACAAAAATAAAAAAAACATATCCACAATTCCACTGAAATATATTTGATTTCTTAACTGTTCCATGTGTCAGGAACTTTTTTTCTGATGGAATCCAATAGGTAGTTCATTTGTTTTAATAATTTTCGTAGAGAACATTTTTTCTGTCAGAATTTTCGCTATGACCGCCTATTTTTAATATACCGTCGGTCGTCTTTAAAAACAATTTAATAAGTGTGCTAATGAATTACAAAATAAAATATTTTTGGCGCCAACATTTTCCAATTTGGTTCCATACCTCTTACAAAAGCTGGCAACACTGCAGTACAAATGTAAAATTTTCGCAAGCAAGTAATGTCCCGGACAATAAATGTGTGCGAAAAAAGAGTGGAGAATTGTACCAAGCAATCTACTACAACTAACCATTTTTCCGCCATCATTTCGCAGCAGCTGCGTACTGCAAAACGAAAAGGAGAGCGAAACTTTTCGTTCATGATTTCGTTGTGTCACTTTTGTATTCCTGGTTAATCTCGCAGTTTTCCATACAACTCCCATTGCACTACATACCAGTGTCGGTGGCATCTGCTTTTCAAACACATTAACATCATTTGCATTTAACAAAATTAGTTATTCTAAAAATCCAAAATGTTTTCTATTTATTTGGAGAAACATCAATTAATTAATTAATCACAAACTGGCAAGTTAACAACGAAGAAAACATTCATTTCCATTAAAATCGCGAATATAACAAAACCAATGTATAAAACGAGGCATGCATATCCAACACTCTTGCCCAGCGTGAATTTCGTGCATGCAAACGAAACATACAGCATAAGTAATGTGGACAACAACGTGACAGTTGAATATATCAATCCGGATGAATTGATTTCCAGCGAATAGTTTCCCGGTTCGGAGGGAAAGAAAAGGACCTTAATCACCCATGGGAAGCCAAGACAAACTAGGATGTCGAATGTATTCGAACCAATTGAATTGCAAATAGCCATTGATCCATAACCTAAAACATTAATATCTCGTTAAAGCAATTCAATTAAGAGCCCTAAGAAAGCACCTCTCCGAGCAACAATTACGCTGGAAACCGCTTCGGGGATACTGGTTCCGACTGCCAAAAAGGTGATGCCCATAACTGAGTCCGGAATATTAAAAGTGTCACCTAAATCAATATTGGAAGAGCAAATGTCACTATTTAAAATTTTCTATTCATTGTGCACTTTTGATTCGGCATCAATATCCAAACTTAAATGTTAAAAATTATTTACCGACAACTGTTATTAGCCATGCAACCACGTAAGAAAGAACGCTTATCCAAATGCAGCACATGAGAAAAGTCAGCGGGAACAATTTTCTCAGTTTTGGCAATCGACAGTCGGGTATTGTTAAATAAAACATCAAGTATGCCGGGTACTGCAGCATCCAACACATTATGTACAAGCAACTTTCACCTCTGGGAAGCTTACACAAGTGAGAGGTTGTATCTTCGGCTTCGTCATCATCTGCTTTTGAGGTTTGCGAATCACGTTTAACATTTTCATCAAGTGTCATATCGAAGCAAGGGAATTTCTGACAAACCACATTTGCTTTAGAAAGAATAAGTAAAAATAATTAAAAACAATTGTAGCTGTCGAAAATTTCGATAAACGTTATAAAAATATATTGTAGTCTTCTAGAAGGTGTTGACGAAAGATCTTAGAATATACATCGTTAAAAATTTTGTGATGGGTAAGCCCGGCGATTCTCATTTTGTTGAATTCCTGGAGGAATATTTTATTCGCATGTAAGCTACTCAAAACTAAGACACACTTAAAGCCAGACAGCTCTCAGACAAAGTCGATTTAAAAAAAAATTTATGTCTAAAAATCATCATGTGCTTCAAAGTTGTCTATCTTTCATTTGTTCGATCTGTTTTAGAATATGAGTCCATTGTTTGGTGTCCCTTTTATAATGTTCATATTTTAAGAATTGAATCTATTCAAAAAAGATTTCTCAGGTTCGCCTTAAGAGGGCTCCCTTGAGTTAACGTTAGTGACTTACCCCCCTATCAATCAAGGCTACAGTTTCTATTTCTTAGTAATTATTTTTGTAAACTAATCATTGTTATAAACTAATGTCTATGAAAATCTAAGTATTTTGCTGACAAATAAATAAATAAATATGTTTCTTAAACAAAGCAGATCGCTCTGAACCTCTTTAGTTTTCTGCTCTGAACGAGAAAAAAAAACCGACTTTGGCCTCGGAACTGTATCATGCGAAAACGAGAGCAAGACCCCAATTCTCGAATTCCGCATAGCATAATTCGTATACGAGCAAATCCGCCTGAAATTTTCGCATACGGAAAAAATTGGTATTCTCAAAGCTGTTCGGCTTTCTTTTCCACCTATTCGAAAATTATATTCACCTCTCGAATGAGGTAGAATTTTTGAGTACGTCAAGTAACCGATTTTTGACAGGTTGTGAAAAAAAATTCCCATCAATTCAAAGAGCAATATTAAAATCTAAATTGGTTTCGTATTAGTATTTTTGATTAACAAAAACAAGAGATAAAATAAAATACTTGTATGTTTAGTGAACATTTATGTGTTTTTGCAATGGATTCTTTGGGTGATTTGGGCTTAGCATTTGTTGATTTGGCAATGGAGCAGTTAGGCGCAATGGAAATATACATAATTCAAAACACCAACCGTAATTTGAAGTATATTGAAGTGTCAAAATCACAATTCCGTATGCGAGGCGCAAATCCGCATGGAAAATGCAGACGAGTACAATTCGAAGAGAAATTCTCGTATGCGGATTTCGAGAATTGCAAATTTCAGTTTTTCGCATAGCATCAGAGATTTTGACTGATAAACGTATGCGAGAATTTTCGAGAATTGGGGTCCAAATACAGATATTGCAGACGCCAAAAAACACTGGAATTACAGTGCGGGGAGGCTTAATAATGCAAAGCAGTAAGGCCGGAACCCAGCGTTAAAGACTGGTGGCCTTGATGCCAAAAAGCTATTGGACACATTCATGAATATACAACAGCCCTATTCTGCTATTCACGTGAATCGTAGATTCGATTCCCTTTCACCCTGCATTTCCATTCTCCTATCCATCGGGTGAACTACATTATCCAAACCAATTTGACATTAAAATCATAAGAAGTTTGTTTTTTTCAAATTGAAATAAATGTATTTAATTTGATATTGAAAATCTAATTTAATCTCTGTTTGTTGTTCTACCCCTAAAAATTAATAATCTTTGTTTGCAAACAAATTATAAAGGAATAAATTAGTTTTTACTTACATTTTATTAACCACCAACCACACAGACGATCCATTAAATTTCAAATCCGCAACATTTGACATGCGGACCTAATTTGTATAGCTATAGAGTGTATGCATACCGCACAGTATTACCGACGTTACCGACCGAGGTGAATACATTCGATTCGAATGAATAGTAGAATAGCGTTCATAGTTACCTTAAGTCGACTAAAATAGTCTGGACTAGAGATTTAACTTGAACGCAAAAACTAGATTAGTCGGGAACGTCACGTGCCCTACATCAGCCACATATGCGAACTGTCAATTTAGCGCTCAGTCATAATTTTCTTGACCAGATTCGACTTCCACCCCTATATAAAGGTCAACTGGAACCGCTGCTCATATGACCGATGTCAGCCAGTCAGACATCTGTCAGACTTACTAAACTAGATACCAGAACGTCCCCATTGTCAGTGGAGCAGCTAATGTGCTACATTTCACCCGACCACGTCCACGAAACCCATGGTTCGATAAAGAGTACCGGAAGACACATGCAGCAAAACTATAAGGCGGCACTGAACAGAAGAACCAGAGTGGATAGTGACAAATAGGAAGCAAATGTTGCTCTATTTAATTTTAATTTTGAGGTGTTTCCTGAACGTTATGAACCTCTCTCTCTTTAAGGGCGGCTGCCTACAAGCTGTTTTCCATAAAAATTCATGAAGTCACACACAGCTGCTCAAGAACCAGAGTGGATAGTGACTTCTTCCAGCTTAAGAGGAATGGAGAATGTCAAGTCAAAAAGACACCGAACTTACCCCTGCACTGATCAGAAAAGAAAAATTGTTTAGTCGCAGGAAGTGTTGAGGGTGTGGAAAAAAATCAGTTCAGACTGCTGAGCGGCGAAGACGATACAGATTTGGATGTTAGCGAGAGTGAATGGACCTAAGTGGGGTGCGGCAGGACTCGTTCTGACATACCCACCCATAAACCTAACCTAACGTAGCGAGAGTGAAACTTTTCGAGTTGGACGATAAAAATCGATATTTCCGTCTACAAAAAACTCCTGATAAGGATGAGATTTTGAGACCGCTTTCTATTTGTTGGATTTTTTTTTACACAGTGACAAAAAAAATATCGAGTCAAAACGAACTCCATTTGCAGTTCTGACTGCACAAAGCACGAGAAATTTCTGTATACAACTCTTTTCATCACTTATTTCGATGGTAACATACGTTTTTTCGTCGTACTTATTACGACGTTATTTCATAACCGATTTTAATAAAACAAATAGACCAAATTAATGAAAAGTCAATTTCCATAAGTGAATTTCCGCATGCATAGCCTCGCCACAAACAATAAAATAAGTCCATTCTATTGGATATTCGTAGAATTGAGTTACGGTAAGGACTATCAAAAATGCAATTCAGCTCGAAATAGTTGGCATAAGTTGGGTTACTTTCTGGAGTCATTTATATCCAGCAGGTTATTTTTTTAACAATTTTTAGGCTCGAAAGTTGTAATAAATATGTGGAATTCCACTTACCTTTTGCCTGTCTCTGCAGTTTCTTGTCATTGTACATAATAATCAAGTAAATAACATACATTCCGACCAACACCAACGCTTCATAATAATGCACCACCGAATCGTAAAGTATCACGATGAGAGCAGAAACTGTCACTGCATACATTGCGCAATCCCTTGTTAGAGGCCACCAGTCCAATTTTATTGTCTGTCGAAATGGACAGTGTAATTAACAAAAAAAAAAAAAAAAATGTTTAACCGACTAACCATTCCCGATAGTATGCCACATACTGCAGCGACGCCCAAAGTATTGAAGACAGCAGATCCGACAATGGTGCCAATACCAAGATCGCCCTCGGTAATAAAGGTACCAATAATATTGACGAAAAGTTCTGGAGCGGATGTTGCACCAGCCATGAAAGTTGCCCCAGCTACATCAGTGGACATGTCCAAAGCTGGAAATTCATAAATCATCTTTGGATCTGCCTTATTGGTTGCTAATAAAAGTTTCTCTTACCAACACACAACCTTTCCACAGCCGGAACAAAGTATTCGTCACAAACAATTGCCAATGCAATGAAAATGTAAATACTACCGAGGATATGCAGTGCCACCCAACCATCGCCACGTTCATCCTTTGTCAGTCCATCTGAAGGAAATTCGTCTATAGCTGGCTTTGTGCAATTAAATTCTGGAAATAATTAAAAAACAGTCAGAGGGTTATCCAAATGCAGCCAGATTTTTCAAACCATCTCTGCCCAATCCGCGCATATAGGTAAACATGATGGAAACTTTTTCTCCTTAATTTTCCTTAAAATTTTTCAATATTATCTATTTGACTTAAAGTTTCCGGTACACTGATTGATAATATATTTTTTTCTACTATAAAGTAGAGTTTGTAAAAATTTATTCTAAAGAAGTAGACTCAATGAATAGCATAGCGTGTAAAATTTTTAAGGTAGAAACATAGTTATAGCTATACTACAGAATATTGGGATCGAGCAGATTGACGCAGATGAGCCACCGCAGATGATTGGATTATCACGATAAATAATTCCAAAAAACCCCAGCCATACATAAAATGTAACAGAAAAAGTCCGAACGGTATGGAAATGATTTTTTTCGTTAGCGAAAAATCTGTCAGAAAAAATGTTCCCTACGAAAACAATTACAACAAATCAACGGTGCCATGAAATAACGCCGAGCGACGTCATTTCACTTTGTGAAATTGAATAAAGAAATATATTTTGGGAAAAATTTTGTATTCTAATTGTTGTGTATATCAAATATAGAGAAATGTACTAAGAGAAATAAATGTAACCCTTATTGCATACAAAGCCATATATGGCTTAGTATTTTATTTTTTAAACAAAATAATTTTTTGAGGTTTTTTAATAACATTTTTTTAAGAAAAGCAGAACAAAACTTAAACAAACGATTTTAATTATTTTTTTCTGTTCGAGTAGGTTAATGCAGTACCTACCATTTTCGAGAAAAGAATGATTTTCGAAAGTACAGTTATTAGATTTTCTTAAGGCAAAATTAAGTCTGCAGCAATGGAAACCCAACCTACTTAAACTCAAATATCAATTTTAGTTGAAATCGTTGGAGCCGTTTTGAAAAAAAATCACACTTGTTGAAAAAAATCCAAAAATCAAACCACGGACTCCAAATCTTAAGTTCGAGACAAATCCGTCCTGCCGTTTAGGCTGTAGACCTCAGGACCTGACTGGCAGACTGAAAAAATTTCGAGACCCCCTTTTTTGAGTTCCTCTATCATCGAAAAGTTAAAAAATGTTATAAACAAGGCAGTCATTCCGTATGACGGCGTCTAAACGATAGCTTTGCTTTACGTAACTTCAATGATCGTCAATCGTCCAGACGACATCATTCAGACGATACAATTTGAGCAAAAGCTAATGAGTTATCGTTTTGCATTGATTTGTATGTTTTGCAAACAGCTACAATTTTTTTATTGAGTTTCATGAAGAGTAATTGACGATATTTTTCAAATGCCGTAACTCTACGGAGTGGCACTAAAATTGATTTACTAGCATAACCATTAACACAACCTTTGACTACAAGCTGCTACTCGCTTCCATTTTGGATAAATATCCAGTGTCAAAACTCACCCAAGGAAATTTGAAAGAAAACAAAATGCTCTATTTCGACAACAACTGTGGGTTCTAGAAAGAGGATGAAAAGTCGAAAGTCTCATTATACCATACCTCTGAAGGTCTCTTCCATATTTAATCTTTAATTTTTAATATACTCGTAAATTTCGGAAAAAGGCAGTTGTTTGTACTGCACTCAAATAATCTGAGGCCTGTAAATATTTCAGGGAGTGTGTTTCAAAGTTTACCTGCGGCCAGCCAAAGGAGTTGAAAGAGGTGATAGACAATGTGCATTGTGCATGTTATGGACTATACTCTGTCCAGCAAAAATTGTCAGTACAGGCCTTATGGAGGAGCTTTTTTTCTACCAGTGGTGCCTGTAGATTCAAACACAAGAATTGCCACTGAAATAAGAACCAAACCACTGTCATACCAAGGAATTGTTGTTGTAATTTTCCTAAAATTCTCAATACCACAACCAGTCTGCCAAAATAAGCAGTGTGTGTGACGGAAGCACATCAGAAGAGTGTTGCCATAATCTACACTGCAAGCATGTAGTCATTAGGGTTTTTCTATGGATTTTGTCAATGAACTTCCGGTTTTGGTGCTTTTGAGAGCGAGTTATTATATAGGGTGTTGCCATTCGGTTCTAGTATGTATGTATTTCTGAAGGATCCAATAATATTCAGTAAACCCATTTTTAATGTTGTCTTTTAGAAATAAGGTTTATTCGTGAGATGTTTTAATGCATTCATTTCATTAACGCAACAAGTGGTCATAAGTGCGTTGTAGTGATATTGCAATAAATCAATAGTGATTACTAGGGCAACCGGATTCATTCAAAATCATTTTTTGGGGATATCGTATTAAATATTTTAATATACAGAAGTAAGTACGTATTTTCAGCCATGTTATAAATGGTATAAATGCATATTTCACTTTATATAGCATATTTTTGGCATATTTTAGAATTTTTGTTATATTTTTGCATATTTGCCTATTTTTTCATCAAATAAATTTTCACACTGAAATATCGCAGTGACGAAGCAGGTCAGGTTACCACATCCGGTCACTCCTCCCCAGTAAAAAATATGCCTCGAAAAGATTTTATGATCCTTTTTTTGCTACTGTTTCCGCAAAGATCCGCACTGACGGGTAATCATTTTTTAACAAAATAATATCTAAATATGTAATCTAGGTATTGCTATCTCAATCGTTTTGATTTGTTTTTGTGTGTTAAGATTTTTTTTTTGTTGGAAAACAAAATAAAGCGATTAGGCTCTTAAGGAAAAATAAAAAGATAAACGGAATTTACCATATAATATAATAATTCTGGTTTTTAGTGTTTGAATAAGAAATATTAAAGGCATTAAATACTGGAAACAAATTTAGTATCATTGCTCAGAATTCGGAAAAAATCAGCATACAACACTTTTTTTTTTTAATTTCAAGTTTGAAAGATTTTTGTTTTCAAAAACTATTTATTAACAGAAATAACTTGGTTTACAAACATTTTCAAAGAACAGGTTCCTGGCCTTCGAAAATGATATAGTACTTTATCGTAGGTGTTGCCGTTTTTTTATAATATATTTTTTCATTTTAATCTGATTTTTTTTTTGCACTCCCGCCCAAACATAGAGAGATAGACCCCACATAGTAAAAAGTGCTTGTGTTTAACCCTTCTTTAAAATACCGTTATCATATTTTGCCGCTTAAGTTATCGATTTCATAATAATAGCACCCATCTTATCATATATCATTATTCAATATGACAATGCGCCAACAAGTGACCTAAGACTAAGTGCTTATCAAAACATTTCAATTTGTTCACTATGCGACGGTGTCCACAAAACACTTATCTTAATATCAGCGATAGCGCTTTACTGTCAAATTGATTTAATTCAATTCGATGTGAGTTGTGCGGTTTTGGCATTTTCGTTCCTATCGAACTTTCTTTAACACGTAAAAAATAAATTTAACGAATGTGTTTCGCACTTATGTAAGTACGTCAGAAACCAATTAGACAGACAATGTACTAAATTGGATTATCCGATAGTTGAGCTCCGAAGTCAATGAAAAATGGCACAAAATCAGTTATTTGGATATGGCTGTTATCTTCAGTGATCCAAGATAGAGGGGAAAACGATGGAAAAGCTTCAAAAAACAAAAATTTCTATGAAACTATTTTTATTACGAACAAATTTCAATGAATCAATTTTTCTTACTAAACATGAAAGAAAACAGCCCATCGAACGTCTACGTAAGAATTTTTGCCTGAATGCGTTCACTCGTTTTGATATTACGCTTAATAGAACCGTAGTTGCAGAACCAACGCAGATGTGGCTTAGGAGGTGTTAGTTGTATCGAGGTACTAGTAATATGCGACGAGCAAACGTTTCTTGCCATTGCAGTATCTGGTACCTTTATAGCTCATTCCTTCTGCATCAATGAGGCTATGCAGTTCAGATACCCGAGTGAATGAATCACATCAAATAATAATCAGTAAGGAACAGAAATACAGCTTCCTTCTGAGGTAGGTATTGCCAATTCTTGCTTGTCAGAATAATTGGTCAGTATCCAATATTTTTATTCAATTATATTTTTCGTCCTTCTGACGCACAGACCGTTGACAAAACATCTTTCTAAATATCAGAGGAAACCTTTTGTAAAGTCACTTCTATTTTATAACTGAGAAGAAGATTTGCAATAACTTCCCGCCACCTGTAGTAAAGGGGCAATTGTAAACCTATAATAAAGATATTTTTAAATTTAAATTAAATTCGTTAACTTACTTACTTCTACTAACTTAAGGTGGTGCTACAGTCCAGGGTGGACCTCGCCCTCAACCAACAAGCGTCTCCAGCCAGCACAATCTTTGGCAAGCTGTCTCGCACGCTTAGTTGGTTAAGGTCCCCTTCCACTTGCGTGCGACACCGGAGTCGCGGTCTTTCCCTACTGCGCCGTCTCTCGGGTGTTGATTCGAAGATCTTCCGGGCCAGAACATCCGCGTCCATTCGCTCTACATGACTCAGCCAAAGCAGTAGTTAGACTTGCACTCTTCTGGCTAGGTCGATGTCGTTGTACAGCCCGTACAGTTCGTCATTGTATCTCCTCCTCCATTCAAAATTAATCGAAGAATTTTCCTCTCGAAGCAACCAAGAGTGACCTCATCCGCTTTTGATAGAGTCCATGCCTCTGCACCATAAAGTAGGACTGGGATGATTAAGGTCTTATAAAGGGTAACTTTAGTTGTTTAGAGAGAGATTCTTGCTACTCAATTGATTTCTTAGCCCAAAGAAGCAGCGATTGGCAAGAGTTATTCTTCGTTTAATCTCATCGCTGGTGTCATCTGAGTTATATCTGCCTATAGAGACATTCTGACCAAGACGTCGGTGTTGGGTGTCCTTTCTTGATGACAGCGTATACTTTGTTTTGCCCTCATTGACCGCCAAACCCATTTTCGACACTTCCGTCGAAATGCTCATGAACGCGCCAGTGACATCACGCTGCGCTCTGCCGATTATGTCGATGTCGTCGGCGTAGGCGAGTAGGTAGACGGACTTTTGGAAGATAGTGCCTCTGGTGTTAGCGTTTGAGTTTTGCACCATTCTTTCAAGAATGATGTTGAAGAAGTGACAGGACAGCGCATCCTTTATTGATATCGAAGTTTTCGGTGAGTTCTTTACCAACCTTGATGGAGCAGCGTGCATTCTCCATTGTCATCCTGCACAAACGGACGAGTTTGGCAGGGATGCCGAAACTTAGACATTGCTCTGTATTTCTATATAAATGCTGTCATAGGCGGCCTTAAAATCGATGAAAAGGTGGTGGGTAAGGTTTTGGAGTTCCTGGGCTTTCTCCAAGATCTGCCGCAGCGTGAATATTTGGTCGACGGTAGACTTTCCTGGCCTGAAGCCACACTGAATACGGATCAATCAGATAGTTGACGAAAGGTTTCAGGCGTTCACACAACACGGCAGATAAGATCTTGTAGGCGATTGTAAGATTAATACCTCTGTAGCTGGCGCTGTTCAGAGGGTCTCCTTTCTTGAGGATCAGGCAAACAATGCTGAGGTTTCACTCATCGGGCATACTTTCCTTCGACCATAATTTACAGATGAGTTGGTGCATGCTCCTAACCAAGTCATCGCCTGCCGCTTTGAACAGCTCGGCGGCTAGGCCATCTGCTCCAGCGGCTTTGTTGGACTTCAGTTTAGATATAGCTATCTTCACCTCGTCCAGGTCGGGTGGACGGTATTGTTGATCCTCATCGTCCAGGTTGAACGGTTCATTCTGCCTGACAGCGGAATTAAAGTCGTCATCGCCATTAAATAGTCTGATGCAGAAGTAGTTCTTCCATATCCTCAGCATCGACTGCGATTCTGCTATGATGTTCTCACTCGCGCTTATAAGTTCAGCGAGTCACGGACGCATGGGCAGACAAGTACCCGGTGGTTGCCACTGGGAGGTAAAATAAGCACAATTGATATGTATGAAAAGATACAACAGCTGGGCACCGCCAGGTTGATGCCAATCAGCGCCTACCCATTTCATACACACCCAACCACCAACAAAAAGTCGTTAACTATTAATTTGTATATACGTTTCGGTAGTATAGTACAGATAAATAGATTTAACCCAGAACGAAATTGTTTTCTTCAATTCTATTATCTCCTCACCGCTACTCAAGTTCTACGTCAAGGTACATACACAAAATCAAAGCTTTAACAGAAGAAAAAATATCACCTAGGTAAGTAAGAAGAATGACGTAGTTGCGAGCAGATATCTATTTACCACTTTAAAACTGCTAAGGACGTCAACAATTAGAAGTGATTGAAGCGATTATGAAAGGTGCGGTGTGTAAATTGTGAACGCATCTGCAAACTGGCAGGAATGACGCATGTTTATGATAGCAAACTACTGGCATGGGGTTTTTTTCGAAAAAGATTATCGGACTAATTGTCAGAATATATTCTTTAATTGTAACCTTAATACTCGTAGGTATTCAAAAGATCTTCAATGGCGATACCTACTTGAAATCAGTTATTTGGTCGCGGAATTTTTATCACATTGCCGGCATTGTCTTACGTACTTCTTTGAAAAACATCTTGACTTTGATTGGCATTTTTAGACGGTTTTGGGGTTAATGTTTGCACGCACACATGACTAATTTTTTGGCACTGAATCACCGTTAGACTGATTGTTATTTTTTTATAATCTTTTCAGTGACTGCATTTCAAACAGGCCGACGCTCCCGCATTGGGAATATCCATGATCTAGACGGAGATAATTTTGGACTATCAAGACCAAGAGCGTTATTTCTGTTTTGTTGATGATTTATCTCAACAAATATAAAAGATAAATATCGCGTTTTATTTGCACGTGTTGTGGGGAAATAAAACGTACGTACGTGAAATAATAGAAAGGTGTCGTTTTCGTGAAACATTTTTAAGCGGCTGATGTGAGTCAATTCCTGTAAAGGAACTCGAAAAATTGGCCGAGGAAGTTTTGTCTGGTTGGTTCAGGTGGCTGTAACCTGGGCGGAGTTGCACTTAGTGTTTGGGGGTTGGGTGATAACCAAACTTAATTATCAGCGTCTTCTCGTCTGGATGTGTTCAGATAACTAAAACGACCTGGATCAATGGAAAATTGAACGTTTGAGTTGTGGCAACAGAACAGATATGGAGATATGGCAAATCTGACGTGATGTCACAATCACAATGCCATTCGCATAAAAGCTGCTTAAAATTTGCATTCCAAGGGTTTTTTTAAGAAACCTTTTTTACAATAAATTTAAGAACTTCAAGACCGTATAGCTTAAGGGTATTATTTCCTTTAAACATGATAAATAAATCAGATTCATTTTGAAGCTGCTTTCAAATTAAAAAAAAAAAAAAACAAATACTGCTCATTTACAAGGTGGGCCAAAAGACGTCACCCCATTGGAAGATGCTCTTATTTTTGCAAATGGACGCCAATGTCAAATCTGTTTTGACATTTGTGGACTAGACAGATGTAGAATACAAGTGAACAAGCCATGGAGCGATATACTCCCCAAGAACGAGGAATAATCGTGCCTATCGATTTTTCGACCGAAATCATAATGAGCGATGAGGCTCATTTCCACATCAGCGGGTACGTGAACAAGCAAAACTATCGCTTCGGGGGCACCGAAAATCCACGAGTAATTCACGAAGAGCCATTACACCCGCTCAAAGTTACTGCATGGTGTGCTGTTCACGCTGGAGGAATCATCGGACCATTTTTTTTTTTTTTCGAGAACGCCGCTGATCAAACGACAACAGTGGACGCGCGCTATAGGGCCATGTTAACCGAGTATTTTTCCCGACGCAATTGGACGAATTAGGACTGGAGGACATGTGGTTCCAACAGGACGGAGCTACAGCACACATTGCGCGAGCCACAACCGATATTCTGAAGGCGGCGTTCCCGGGTCTCGTTTGGGCGATTTGCACTGGCCCGCAAGATCGCCCGATTTATATCCGTTCCAGACTTTTTTTGTGAGGTTTTTTGAAGTCTCGTAGGCGCAGTGGCTTAGTGGTTAGTGTTTTGGACTACTAAGCGAGGGGTTCAGGTTCGAATCCCGCAAAAAAACCCAAACTCAGGGTTTTTTCACTGCGCCACCTCTCGCGAACGTCTGACAAACATCCGAGAGTATAACTGTCATGAAAGAGATTCCCAATTAGCCATTTGGAATCGGCATAAAATTGTAGATCCCTTCCATTCGTTCCAAAAATGAAAACTCCCACAAAACGAATGGTTGCCAGAAGCTAGGCCTAGGGTCCCTACGGACCTGTTGCGCCAAAAAATTATTAATTATTATTTTTGAAATCTCGTGTCTACGGCCCAACAAAAACTGAACAACATATATCGCTTAGCATGCGTTGGTATAACGGGGGCAATGAAAAATTGTCCAACAGCAGCCATAGGGGCAATGCTCAATCTTCTGCCTTTACACATTTCTGTAAAGAAGGAAGCTGGGCTCAGTGCCCTCAGGCTCCCTGATATATCAAATCCTAAAGCTGGAAACCTTATACAGGACACCTTCGGGTACTACAAATGCTTCAAGAAGATCCTGTGATCAAGGTATCAGACTCTCAGACAGCCAGGCTGCTCAAGGCACTAAGATCGTATTCCATCAGATCAAAGCTGGTTTGGGAATGTTTAAATCTCCTCGAAGATCTGGCCAATGACAACACAGTCACCGTTGCTGGGATACCAGGTCACGAGGGATTTGAGGGCAATGAAAGAGCGATTCGCCTGGCGAGAAGAGGCGCATTACGCCTGCTCACCGGTCCTGAGCCCTACTTCGGGTTACCCCTGAGTTACGTACACTCAAAATTCAGGAAATGGGAAGATGATCGCCTTGCCGATTACGGAATAGTCCCAGCTCGTAGTAAAACAAAAAAATTACTTGAGCTAAGCAAAGAAGATATAAGGATCCTAACTGGTTATCTTACTGTTCACTGGCCACTAAGATCCATCTTAAAAAATGTGACTTTCCGGCGATGACTCCTGTCGACTCTGCGGAGAAGAGGAGGAGACAACGGGTAGAGCGATCCATATGAAAGAGGCGTTCTTAAGTCCTGCATATATAGGAAACATAGAATCAAGAAGAGTATTGAGGTTTATAAAGAGCCTCAACAGCTCCCTGGGTTAAATAATAAAGGCCAACACAATAGATCTCTTCTGGTCGCAGTGTACAGGGCCTATTACTTACAATTAGAATTACAATTACGTGAACAAGCCCCAGACCCTAGAAGCCCTCAAGGAAAACATTCGATACGAGTGCGAGATTCTGTCGCCCGAAGTTTTCGCCGAAGTGATGAAAAATGCCATATAACGAACTTGTATTGCAATCAATTGTGACGGCGCTCATCATCTTCTCGACTTGACCAATAAAATTCTAAAGATTCAAATAAACATAATTAAAAAACAGAGTCGAAGTTTTTCATTTAGAAAAAAAAAAAAAAAAAAAAAAATGAGAGCCAAACAACATCGGATGACTTCTTTTGGTCCACTTAACTTTTGTAGTTTATGTGCTATGAGTTAAATAATTCGCAAGCTATAATCTCAAGTAGTTTTGGAAAATATCACCCCAAGTTATTCATGTCTCAACTTATAGGATATAGGTACGCGGATGTTCAAGGGAAGTTTCGGCTTAGGGAATAAACGGAATGATAAAAATAGTTAGGTAGTATCTGGAGTTTGTTTTTTGTTGAGGGGGGGCTGTCAAATGCCGACTAGACGTTTTTATCTCTTAAATAAAGGAAAGGGGTCTTAGAACTGTGTAACTCACAGATCAGGGGTACCCAGTGGTGCTGTTCAGTGGCGGCTTGCGGATATTGTGTTGGTTGGTCTCGGCTGGCAGTTGGTAATTTGTAACGGATCGTTACAGGTTGTTAAATATTTATATCAAAATTAGCGTACCTATTGAATATCTGCTAAGGTGGTAGTGGGGATAGTTGAAAAGTGCATGGCGATAGAAATTAAGGTAACCTGTCTAAATAAATAAAATAAAATAAAGTGTTACACGAAATGTAGCGGAAGGGGCTGCAGAACGATTTGCGAAGCCTAAGCATTGGAAAAGTTTGAACAAATTAGAAATGTTCCCTTTAATATAGAGGAAGAATAGCAGGTTCTTTCAACACCAGTCTTTCATTGTCTCTTGGAAAGAGTACGGTGAAAAATTACACCATCATCACAGATCTGCAAGGAAAATTCTCGGGCAGACCGTCTACAGTCTGAGATGAGGAAAGTGGAATCGTATATATCATTGAGGGATCAAATACTAATATGGAGCCTAGGGTGTCAAAATTCTCGATAAGCACAACACTGCACAAACATACCTTTACCTACAACAGAATAAAAGCCCTCCCCTTTTAGACACTCATCACGTCAGACAGTCATTTGCAGTTCCTAACATAATTTAAATTCCATAACGTAGTGACTAATGGCCTTATTGTTATTTTTGTCATTCAGAGTAAAAATAATCCAAGTTGTGTGCATTAGCTACCCTTTGTGTTTTCTCAATGGAATTTTTCCAGTGGTATATAGGGTAATCAACAAGCAGCAAGCCGCACTACAAATAATTGAGACGCGATTGTGATTTTATCAATAAGTAAACATTGTCACTTGTAAGTAATCGACGAACTTAAACTCTCTTTCGCAAGCAAAAATTAACGATATCCCCATCAGAACATAATAATTTTGGATATTCTCTTTAATTTCACACGACACATTTAGCAATATCTGTAATCTATCGTATATCCAGTAAACTAAAGTCAAGCGTCTTCCATTACATCTCATCGTATTTTGAAGATTTTTGCAATTGTGTGAGCGTAAGCTTATCTCCCATTCAAGTGGTCTCTGTAAACCACGATGCAATACTTAATCCGACTATCAGATATTTGAACAACGGTCAGTTGGATCTCGGTATAAAATGGTCTCAAGTTTAGTCAATGCGGTTTTTAGTAATTTGATTCCTTGAATCGAAAGTCGGAGTGGTGCGCGGTATAGCAATTCACATAATTGTTCGAAAAGTTTGAAATATTCCGAGGAGGATTTATCGGTTTCACTCTTAGTTTCCAAAGACGATTGAATAAAATTATCCATTTTGACAGAGAATGTTCAAAGTGTTCGCCAAGCCTTATGTAACGTTGCAACAGCGTCGAACAAGTATCGCATTGCGAATTCGTTTGGCAGTTTTCTTGGCTGTAGTTGGATTTTATACTTTAGCAGTTGTTTTCAACACTACAAATTTGGAAAATTTTGACCGTGAGTATTGATTTATGAATTTCCAAACGGTTCGGCAGTGTAACTCGGGAATTTAAGTGCAATTAGTGATTTCACTGTGGATGGTGAAACACAAAAGTCATAATCGAGAACGCGCTGAGCGTGTAGTGAACTGAAATTAAAATACTGGAACTAACCGGTTAGCCGGCTCCGGTTTTCTCTTTGGACACTTTTAAATGTGCAGACCTTAACTTTTATAAACTAACAATCTTCAAAAAAGCGAACATTGAAAAAAATATTGAATCAAATTTTTGGGAATCATGACACTTGGCCCCCACTTTTTGAAAAATTATCAAAGTGGCCCCTTTTACAGTTCAAGAACACAAGATGTTTTTTTTGTATTAAACGAAAAAGAATGCAAACATATGACAAGAAGTGTTCTGTAATGAATAAATATGCTCTTTTGCTAAAAATAAATGTCTAAATTTGTTTTTTGTTTGTTTGCTATACCCTATACCTATTAGTATTTTATTTCGAGGCCATTTCTTCTTCTTTCTTCGGCTCGGGCACCTTCTTGGTCCCCCTTTTGAATTTTTTCAGCGGCAACGCTGCTTCTTGTGACTTCGTATTTCTTCGCGTAAAATTGGGAGGTCTTCTTCAAAAACACATCAAATTACAAATCCGTCCGACTGCTTTGCTGACCCTTACTCCTATCCCCCAGAAGTTCTTGCAGTCGATTACGGTATTCACTTACATAAACGAAGCATTCATAAACTGCGTAAACTGCAGAACAGTTCCTCATAATTTTCCGCGATCAATTCGCTTCGGAAATCGGAAAATTTACAAATGTCAAACTGTGAAAAGCTCTCGTGTGAACTCGTTTTCATGTTCTTAGAGTTGCAGCATTGACGATAATGGCGCTTTCGATTGAAGAAAAGAATTGAAATTTCTATCAAAATCTAGAAGTGTTCTTTCTATTTTTCATTGAAGAAAAAAAGGGTACCTACTTCCAGATCAATTCGCAACACGACAGAAGTGTCCAGTATATTTTAAAAATAAGTCCCCTGAACTTACCAAAAGACAATAGCAAAATGTCAGATTGAAATATGTGTTAGTGTTGTCGAAACAAAATGTTCCGCGTTATTTTTGTGACCCAAAAATTTGCAATTTTAGAATGAGAATGTAAGCTTAAATTGAAAGAAATTGTTTTGGCTTATTAAAACATTAATTTTTATTTTAGAAAACAGCAAGAAAGTAGCAAAAGAAAACCAGATCTCACATTATGGTGTCTAATAGGTATTCAGAAGAATGGCTGACGGAACAAATGTCTTACAACTCACAACTTAAAATCCACAATTAATTGATTGGCAAATATTATTTTCTAATGCACTAAGGACCGATTTTTCAATAATCAGATATCCAGATAGGGGTTAGCTGTCAGATAAGACATAAATCTATTTTTGAAGTTCTTGCGGTTACACCAGCAGCATTAATAATGCGGAAATTTTAATACATGTAGCATCTTTTTCCTTGTTTGTGAGGGAATCAGTTTTTTTTTTATTTTCTATAGTCTTGAAATTGGAACACCATATTCATTAACATTCGCATTTCTGAAGAGGTAAAATTAACAGACCTCTCCAGCTTTTTAGCAAATATAATATTAACGTTTTCCATTGCAAATTTAAAATGTTTGCCACTGAAATTAAAACGTTTAATGATAGACGTCAAGCTTTGTGCATGAATGTCTTCTATGCTTTAACACTGAATATTGTCAATCAATCCGTCTCCCTAACCTTCGAATAGTTATCTAGCTCTTATTTTTTATGAATGAATGCTTATATCCAGCAGATAAAGAGTGAAATAAATTTTATCGTTAGTTACCAACCAGGAGATTTATGTTACTATTGAAAAATCGGCTTTAAATTTATTTTATTTGTAAATCTTCTAACCAAAATGGTTGGCACCGAATTGTTACGACAGCTGATTGAAACTTCAAACGAAAACCAGTTGGTGTTCGGTTTGAATGCATCGACGAGCTTACGACGGTGTGAGGTATTAATCTCTTTTGAAGGCAAAAGCCCCTCAATAAAAATAACTGAAAATTTAATAGCATTTTAAGGTAATCACATATTATACGTATCTTAAATCATTTTACAAGATCTGGTTTAGGAATTAAATTACAGCAGTTACTCAAGTTGCCATGCATAAAAAATCGTTAAGGCTCAATAACGAGTGAATAATTTCATACAACAACCTATTTCGATTATCCGTTTTTATATTGTTCAGAGACAAGAAAAACGATCAATATGTGGAAGACTTAATAAGTAAATTTGCAAAAGAAGAAATACTTTTAAATAATTTTGTTTCATTTTGTTCAATGGAACCCACTATTTAACAGCGTCAATATCATTATCTTCTGTATTTATTTTATCTAAACAGTTTTGTAGTTCTCCAGGGATTTTATTTTCAGGGCAAACTGAATAAGTTTGAAAATTTGTAAAATTGTCACTATTTTGCTGCAAATAACTAACATCTAAAATTTGAATCGCCTTCTTAACTGTTTACAAAGTTCTTATTAAAAGTTTGCTGATTTACAGCGCTAAATTGCTACAACTATGCTCTACTTGACACTTCGAGAACTTATAGTAGTTGTTTTAATTTCTGGTTGAAAATCCAACTTTACTTTGCTCTGCTGAAATCGGAGCTCAAAAAACACCCCTAATGGTAGAGGGAAAGGTAGTGTGTTGCTTTAGAAAGGAGTTCTCTGTGATATATGAGTTAAAATGGTTATTAGTTATACAGGAGAGATCCGCTTTAATTGAGCAAACGTAACCTTTTCCACTGATGGGATAATCTAATGTCTGAACAACAACTTGAAGTATAAGAGATTTGTTTCCCAGAAACATCAACAGAAAGCACCTGGGCAGACCGCTTTTTATCTTTCTCTTAATGAAATCGAGTTTTTTCATAAAGCACGAGTAAAAAAAACGTTATTTTTAATGGTAAATAATTTTACAAAATCTTTTCAGCAACAAAAATCCGAAATGGTCGAAAGCTTCTCAACCTCAGGACCACAAACGATCTAAGAACTACACCCGTTTCTGAACAATTCAAAAATATCACTGATGAACAATTTGCACAGTCAACGAGTGTAAACTATGAACCAACTGCGATCACATCACAGGAGCCCACTGAAAACTCGACAAATTGTACTCCGCCGGCGATTAATGAATTTCCTGCCGATGGTTTCAATAGACAACAACGAAAACATGGATGGATCTTGATTCATATCCTGCTGTCTTGCTATTGCTTTTGGTTCCTTGCGGTAATCTGTGATGAGTACTTTGTGCCAGCTATTGAACAGATGTGCTTAAGTAAGTTGATCGCGTAACGTGTTTCCATGTTTTCAATGCTCAATTCAAACTCCAAAGGACTGAAAATGCAAGAAGACGTAGTCGGTGCAACTTTCATGGCCGCAGTTGTCTCCAGCCCCGAACTGTTTATAAACTGCGTGGGCACATTCATAACGAAAGGCGACATTGGCGTGGGAACTATAGTTGGATCGGCGGTATTCAATATTCTAGCAGTACCAGCCTGTTGTGGAATATTTGCCGGACAGGTTTGACTTTTAACTAGATGGCCTCTTTTTTTCTCTAAGTTCCTGTCTTTACAGATGATCATACTGGACTGGTGGCCAGTGACTCGAGACTGCTTAATGTATTGTGTAGCAGTGTTGGGTCTGATTGGTATTCTATACGATGGTATTGTGATGTGGTACGAGGCTCTGTTTCTGGTGTTGGCTTACTTTTTCTATTTATCAGGTGATGTACACAAACGATTAATAATTAAACGCGTCTAACGTAATAAAATTTAGCAATGTACTGGAATGACGCAATGGCCCGAAAGGCACGTAAGCTACTCTCCCGGGTAAGGCGCAAGACACGAGTCAGGCCGTTCCGTCAAGTAAGTGAAATAAGTCCACTCCTGGGGCCAACGCCACCTCAAAAGGATCTTAGGGCCAGTTCTTCGTTTGACTCTGAAATGTTGGGCAGCAGAAATTTCGACAAAAAGCCATCAATCACAGATAGTCTTGAGACTGTAGGAAGTGACGTTAGTGGTAAGTTCTACTAGAAAAGTGATCGAGCAGTGTATAAAATAATCAATTTTTAGACTACGCCGACGATCCGTGGAACCGAAGAGACACCTCGACTTTTGTGTATCTTTGTAGATGGCCCATGACGTTCTTGCTGTGGATAACAACACCAGATAGTCGTCGACACCCAAGGTGTCGATTTGTGACTTTTGCTATGTGCATTGCGTGGATTGGTGTGATTTCGTATGTAGTGGCGTATTTAATTACCATAGTCGGTAAGTCGCTTGTACTCGAAAATGCTTAATTTATTTGAAAGCATCAAAGCAGTCAAAGCTTTAATATGGGTAGATAACCGAACACAGTTGAGATTTCCAATCAAGTACGTATGTGCACAGAAATTGAAGCAAAGCCCTTCTCGTTACAAATAAATTAGTTTAAGGTGTTTTCCTAACTTGATCAAACTCCTGCCTACGCCATATTATATTCCTGAATTTCCAAATAATTAAGAAAAACGAATGAAACGTCTTTGTAACTCCGAATTAACAGCCCAATTCTGGTTAACCTCTTTCAAGTGTCAACGCCGTCAGGTCCCCGGAAATTAGGCTAGATTTTTTTTTGGAAAAAATGCCAAAAAATTTTCCATACAAAGGTCAGGCATTCTTTCCTAGGAAAAAAGGCCTGACTTTTTTGGCAATCTTTTCAGAATTTCAGGCATTTTTTTCCAAAAAAATTTCCAGCGTTTTTTCCCAAAAAAAATTCTGGCGTAGGTAATTTCCGGGAGCCAGCCTTTCCATGGTGTTGTGAAATTTCCAGAAAGAAACTGGTTAATTTTTTGTATGCATTTTGTCAGGATTGTCGTAGAACTCACAACAACTCACAACACAAATTACATTTTTTTTTCTCGCAAAAACACCTGGCAAACATCCGAGACTGTAACTGCCATTAAAGAACTTCTTAATTAAGTCGTACGGACATTTTAAGTCCCCTCCCTGTATCCTGGTGCGTCAAATTTTTATTTTTTAATTATAAAATAAAAACATTGCCAAACCCAATGGCAAACATTAGCGCAGCTAACAAACAATGCAATTCGCGGTTTTTTAGTGTCCAGACTAAATTGTTCGAGCTCACAATTGCGAAATTTTCCGTACAAAATTGCACATTGTGACCCAGAAAATATTTAGTGTGAACGTTAAAAATGATTATTAGAAAGACCCAATTTTCCATTAAACTTTGATAGCACGAGTTTATTTTACTACTGTCAGTAAAGACCTGGAATGAAATTTCTTATGCGGTGGCTGCTCAGACCAGAGACCATACTGACCCCCAACTTCGGCCGATTTTCCGTTACTTGCCTACAAGCTATATTCTTATGGGGTGGCAAATGCTAAGTGCGTGAGTATTGTTACATAGAAATATGCTTTGACAAATGCCACTTCAAAAATTCCGGTTCAATAACACACTCGCACCTTGCATATGCCACTTCCGCTGTGGGCAAAGTGGCTGTCAGCGTTCATAGAAGTTAATACATTAAATTTGAGGTTATTCGTTACGTATGGATAGTATTTTTTTTTAGGAATAAGTCTGCTATTGCTTAAATGCTACGAAGCGACCTGAATCGAATATTTATTTTTAAAATTAAAAAAAAAACTGTATCTTCAACCAGGAATTGAAGGTTGCAGGGAAATAAATTCATATTTGAAATCACTACAGCTAGGTTCCAGAAATCGAGTGAAATGAAATCGGAATCGAAATTGTAAATCGAGTGAATTCATTTTCAGTTTTCTGCATTTCGACCGATTTGGTTACTTCGAATTTTTTTCGAAATCATTTTTCGTGAAATTGAAAACAGGGCACTCATTCCGTAACTCTGAGAACGATAATCGTTTCAGCGATAGTAGTCAACGATCTCGTTTCCAATTTGCTTCTCGTCTATCGTTTATTTTATATAAATCGTGCGTTGAGAGCATTGAGTGTCTTTCAGAGACCCTCAAACTACATGAAAATTCAAATCAGACGTCGTTTAAAATGTCATAAATGAGTTTTTTGGCAAACAATTTTGTATTTGATGCCGGCAAATTTTAAAATTGCAAAGTGGAATAAATTCAAATTTGTCCCTTAGTTTATTAATAATAACAAATAACACCGAAAATATGTAGATATTATTGATAGGTCAGCTTCATGGATGAGCATCCCCACTTGTCCAAAGGTACCACTTCGTATTCTTCGATTGCTGTACTATCATTATCAATACAAATGGTATGGAGGGCAGCACAAACATTTGCAAAAACAATTTTTCCGTTTTCCAATTATAATTCCAAATCAACATGCGAGGATTATGACAACATGTAATTTAATGTTATAGTGAATTATTGATATAAGTTTTGTACCTTTGTAAACACCAATATACGTGAAGCAAATGTTCAATCGTCAAAACGATATCGTCTGGACGATAGACGATTATTGAAGTTACGTGAAGCAAAGCTATCGTCGAAACGATATCGTCTGGCGATAATCGACATACGCAATGAGTGCCCAGATCTTAACTGTCATTTGGGATAAATTGTATAGATAAAATTATCTGTTTCGTAAACAATTTTGTTGTTCTCGCGTTTTAGAAAATCTATTTTATTATAAAAGATAGAGGAATCATTATAATGAGTGTTGTAATAATTGCTGCGTTATTGCAAACAGAAAGGTGTAAATAATATGCACAAAACAAAAAGAAGAAAAAAAGACGAAGGTTAAGAGTTTTATCAAATCCCTTGGAAGTGGATAATGGATATATTAAGCGAAATCGGACAGTTATATTTTTGTTAATTTTGTCATGAAATATTGGTTAATTTCAAACTACTGTCTTAATAAATGTGCACTCCAAATGGTGCTGCAAATTGCCTCCTGGGCAGTATTTTTATGTTTTAAATTTTATTTTTAGTGAAATGAACTATCATTGTTAATGTTGACTCTTTAACCTCTCAACTCAGAATTGCTCAGAGTCAGAATTCCCCACAATTGTCCCATTCCCATATTCTTCGTCGTCGCATATCGTCTTGTAGTCGATTTGAAATCACTTTGAAATCGGTATAATCGAATTGTGGAACACAACAATTACACTTCGCTCGATTCCGAAAAAAAATTAAATCGAAATCGATTACAGTGAAATGTAGAACAAAAAAAATCTGTTTTCGATCGATTTCAATTTCATTTCGAGTGAAAGTGAAATGTGGATAGGTTCCACTGTTTAGAGTGGGAAATAATTTCACTTTTTTTAGGGAATTTATTCACTTTTTTTAGGGAATTTATTTCCCACTGGGGAAATACTTCGAAATTACTTCCAACCTACAATTTGAAAATTTGTCCATGCTAACTGGAAAACAAAATTCAAATATTTATAAGGATTTATAAAATGAATTAAAACTATGAATAATAACTTTGGATACACTCAACCTCGCATCTACTTCCACCCTCAAGCAGAGTTTGCGAGGGGTAGCATTTCGCAAAATACATTTACCACTGTTTATGAATTGTGTGCTTACATTATGTCATCACATGATAAGAGAAATTATTTCCCACAAAAAAATGATTGCTTGCTTTCAATGGGCAGTAAGTTCACATGTTGTTACCAGCATTGTTATATCGTGGGATTTACCCTTTTTGTTGGATTTTCAATGTCTAAAAAGCCTTCCGTGGGATAAGGGGAAACAACTGTAAATTTTTGCTGCATTTTCATCAAAATATCAACATTTCACAATGAAAAAGTGTCTATAAAAAATTGCTCATGTAAATAGTTTTTTCAAGAACATTTTCTAGGGGCACAAAAATTAATCATAGTAATTTTAACAGCCTATGATTTTAATACAAGAGCTAGTTTAATATTATTTTTTTTCGTGTAATACAAATTTTTCTAAAAACTAATTTTTCGGAACCAAAATCATTATGTTGTCAAAATCAGCTGTGTGATTATAGTCTAAAATGTCTTGTGAAAGTCCCGTTGAGGTTTTTTCTTTTTGGATGTCTGCCTGGTGCTCAGCTGATCTCACGGAGAGTGCTCTTTTTGTAGTCCCTATGTATATCTTTTCGCAAGGCTTATTTTCTTTTCCCATTCCCAAATTCCGATATTGTCGCTCTTTGTTTATCTTGTCTTTATACTTTTTAAAACACCGTATTTTTTAAAATAATTGAATACTTATGTTGAAAACGGCCCATATATACTAGAGAAGCCGTCCTAGAATTTGCGCATTTGCAATATCAAAAATAGAAAGTACAGTGTAGTACAACTAGTATTTAAGTTGAACTTAAATCGCTATGAGTAGTATCAGCAAACGGGCCTCAGTGAGGGATCTCAAGTTAAATTTTCATCTCGTTAACGTTTGACAAAGTTCCGATATCAAAACTCTCCCTCAAATCATTAAAATTTCAGTGAAGCATTTTGGTAAGTCAATATTTTAAATCCTGAAACTCTCCCGTTCACTGTAAATGTAAAATCAATACCCATTAACTCTTGGCGGCATTTATGCAAATTGCAGCTGTCTATGGAGGTTCGTTTCCGAGATAATTTTGACAGGACAGCGGAGATCCGATCATAAATTATGAAACTAAATGAAACCACCTTATCGATGTCCGATTAATATCTACCCTAAGCAACATGAAACATTCCGAAACAATTTACCACAATCGTTCAAAATCCCAATTTCTCTACACGTAAAGTGTTTCCCATTATTCAAAGACATTTTGCGAATATTCAATTAATTGTTGTTGTTCTCTAATCAATGGCTTGTCAAGGGTGATGAATTGGAGTTAAGTGTTAATAGAGTATACTTTTTAATGGGATTGAATCAATGGGTTATTTCCAATTCCATTTTTAACATATGCTTTGCAAATCAATCAAATCGTAAATAAGTGGTATAATCTGTTTCAACCGTTGTTTGCAAATTAAGCCCTTGTGTCATAAACTAATTAGAAAAGTGTCGATTGCACACACAAATGGTTGTTCTATTGCCCTATATGTGGCAATAAGTTGAAGTAGCTTATGTCAATTTTGGTAGTTTTTCAGTGTGAGCAAAAGAAATTTATCTTAATTTTTTCAAATCTATTGGATTACATAGTCCAAGTAAATTAAAGCTGTTCAGTTTTCTTCATATTTAACGGTTGTTAATTGTCGTAGAGTGATGGGACCTGGACTAAAAGAAAGCTAAGGAAAACGAGAATTTTGTAATGTAAAAAACTCGAATATGGCTTATGTCGACATAAGCTACTTCAACTTATTGCCACAGAATATTGTACCTATATATTTTTTATGTTTTGGCAATTCACCATAATAGTGCTATCTATTCCTTATGCTACAGTTTTTTCCCCGAAAGGAACCCAGGTCTGCCACTTCTAATCCAATATTCTCCCTCGCCGATGATAGTACAACTAGTTTTATATATTCGATCCCTGCACGTCCCTGACTTTCAGGCGTGGAACTTGAACGGCAATAGACGTTCATTAGTGGTGAAGCAATTCGAAAAACTTAAAACCTTGCTCTGTTCCCCAACACTAACTAAAATTTCGAACTCAAGATGATAGAGGAACTCAAAAAAGTGCGTCGGTGTTTCGGTCTCTCCGTTTGCTCCTGAGGAATACAACCCTATGGGAATGTATACAAAAACTTAATGAACTTTGTAGGAGAAATATAATAACTCTCTGCTGGGTGCCTGGCCACGTATAAATAGAGGGAAATGAAATAGCCGACTCCCTAGCAAGAAAGGGAGCATCAGAAACTTTCATAGGTCCTGAATCATTCTGCGGAATAGGGTATCACACCCTCAAAGAAGAATTTAGGAAACTAGAGAAAGAACACAGGACGAGAACCTTCCATAATACTGAGGGCACGAGGCAGGCTAAGAAACTTCTGAAGCTTGCATATGCATGACCAAAAATATACTCCGTATACTAACGGGCTTCCCAACGGGTCACTGTAGAGGAAACTGGGTACATCTGAAGAAGGTCTCTGCAGGCGGCGTTTTAGGCACACATTTCGTTTTTCATGAGGAAATGCACTTTGAAAAAAATATAAACTGGATAGGAATCGAGTAGTTTCAAGTACAAAAAAAAATATATTTAAAATTTTAAAAGCAATTGTTGTTGTCAATTACATATTTTAAATATTTTCCAAGCAAATTGTTGTTGTCAACATTTTTTAAATTATTTTTTTTTAAATATACCTAATAAGTTTGTTTATGTTTACTATATTACATTAAGTAACTTTTTGAAATGGAGTAGATACTTTGATTTGTTTGATGGTGTTTGAATCCATCATTTTTGTTTGTCAAGTATTTTCAGGATGCTTGCATTAGTTCAAACTTCAAATGAAAGCAGAAATACAGTATGAGTCTATGATCATGATCGTAGACGTATGTTTATTGATGGCGAATAAAGTGCGCAGTTGGGCATGATTTATGATATCACCTAATCGTCCAATACACGATGCGTTCAACCACGAATTACAAAGAGAACAACAATACGATACTGTAGCATTAGCCGAAGCAGTTCGTAAAAATGTTCCGCAATTAAATCGACAACAAATGATTGCGTATGACTCTTTGATGGAAGCTGTGGACAAAAGAACTGGTAGCATTTACTTTCTGGGTGCTCCCGGAGATACTGCTGAAACGTTCATAATTTCATTGCTTTTGGCACGGATTTGATCGCAGCATGAGTTTCCCTAGCATTGGCTTCATCTGGAATAACAGCAACTTTGCTAGGAGGCTACCGAACTGCACATTCAGCATTGATATTGCCACTGAACATGCGAATCAACCAGACACCATTATGAAAAATCGAAAAAAAATGCGAAGATTTTACAATGATGCAAATTGATAGATAGATAGATAGATAGATTTATTTCGTATATAAATTTACAAGGGTTTTGTAACCATACATTTCACAATTCAAAGATATGACAAGTTATATCTTTCTACTGGAACAGTATTTTAAACTAGGGATGACTTTAAGATTTACATTGTACTAATATTACTTCTTACTTCTGAACGAAAAATACGAAAAACCTTGATCGTTTGTGTCGAATGCACGATGGCCAACAAAAGGTCAATGGTAGCGGTGGACAGGAAGTTGAAAGATCTTCGTGACAATCAAAACATTTTTGAAATAGCCATGGTTGTATTATGAGGTAATTTTCCGGAGACTCTTCCAGTTATTCCCACGATCAACTGCATCTGACGATACGAACTAAATGCGTGCTTGAAAACATCAAATTTTTGGCGGCATGTCAAGACACTCCGATTGACGAGATCAAACTGCAGATGTGTTTTCGAAGCAATTGTTCGACATTGGTAATGGAAAGATTGCAGTTGATATCTCGACCGGACTTATCACATTGCCCATTGATTTCTGCCACATGACCGATTCGAAGGAAGAACTCATTCGACTCGTTTTGTTCGGGCATACCGCAGAACTTTAAAAACAATAGTTGGCTGAGGGAATGAGCCATATTGCCGGCGAAAAACAGAGATGTCCATGATCTTAACTCCACTATTTAAAAAGTTCTTTCCGGGACAGTTGTTTTCCTTCAAATCGGTTGACACAGTTATCAACCAGGATGAAGTAATCAACTATCCCAATTTTTGAATTCGTTGAAATTGTCCGGATTACCACCTCACAATTTGCAATTAAAAGAAGGCTCAGTTTTGAAAAAGCTTATGAACAACGTCATCGAGGCGACGATTATCAAGGGGAAGTATAGAGGAGAGGATGTTTTCCACGCATGCCGATGATTCCAACGGACTTACCATTCGAATTCAAACGACTGCAATTTTTTACTACAAAGCTTTGCATTGAATATTAATATCATCTATTTTACAGGACAATAAAAGGCATTGAATTTATTTGAATTACTAACAAAATTTATTTAATCACCAAACTAAGTTGAAATCCAAAAAAAAGCTTCAAAAAGATCAAGGTTAGGTGGTACGAAGTTCACCAGGTCAGCTAGTATTGTGTAAAAATAACTAGCCGCGGCGTTGACGTCGCAGTTTTCATATTTTGACAGTTTCACGCGTATCGTTTTGAGGCTTTTAGAGGATATGGGAAGAAAAACTAAGCTTGGTGTTATTTTTAGAAATTGAACCACAAACAAATGCTGCTAAAACCTAAATTTTATTTCATTCCTTGCAGGTGATACCCTAAGAATACCCGACTCTGTAATGGGCCTTACTATTCTTGCTGCCGGCATGAGCGTACCTGAAGCTGTTTCCAGTGTTATCGTCACAAACCAAGGACACGGCAGTATGGGAATAAGTAATGCGATCGGCTCGAATACGTTTGATATTCTGTTGTGTTTGGGCCTGCCATGGTTTATTAAAGCGTTTTTTGTCCCAACAACACCCGGCGAACAGTGGGTAGTTTTAAACTCATCCGGACTAACGTATTCGGCGATCTCACTACTAACAACACTTTTTGGACTGTATATAGCATTTACGGCGAATAAGTTTCGTTTGGATTGGAAAATTGGCGTCGCCTGTTCAGTGATGTATATTGGATTTTTAGTTTTAGCTTCGATGATTGAACTGAACGTCTTCTTCAATGTTAATTTACCAATTTGTGAACACTGAAATTGTTTGTAATCTAATAAAAAACACAAGTTTACAAATGAATCATTGTTTTTATAATGAACAAATCAAATTAAAAATGCTATCGATTTGCAGATTTAATCAATAAATGAATCCGATTTGCAAATATATGTTTTTATTATTTTTAATTTAATTTATCTATTGATTATCGGTTTATTGATGTGTTATCAACACAAAAGCAAAAATAAAAACCAATCAACATTTATTCTTAAATGTGTTGATATAAAAAAATATTTAAATTTAATCAGCTATAATATTTGGACATTGATTTACAGATTGAGCGAAGTAATTGCAGCGAAACATTTGGGGATTTAAAAAAATAACCAACGGTATTAATAAATACTCATGGGAGATTGATTGACTTATTGTGGTAGCCGTGCGTCGTGGGGAAGCGTTTCTCCTTCATCCGTAATTAATTGCTTACTGCGCTGGTTCATACAAACCATCCTGAGGATTCGATGAAGTTAATGACCCTGTCTAGGGACATATGCTTTGTTCCTAGAATGGTAGAGACCTAGCAGTAACATAAGAAGTGGGTTGTGCTAAGAAAAACTCCCTAATCACGAACAGCTTCTGTAAAGTTATACTTTCGTATGAAAGGTATTGTAACCCAGTAAAATTCCTACTAGCATAGAAATGTATTTTTTGTCGTTCGCATGCGTTTTTCGGTCCTGGATTTGGATAAGGATGTGGTAATGCCGTCATATCATCATCATCTGCGGTGGTTCCCAACAAGCGATAGTTGGAACCGGCCATCGGTTAAAGTGTAAACCAAGTTCCATAAAGGGCATGCTGCTAGGAAACACTCATGGTACTCCATGCGCACAAACATGGACCTTGGCATGGACGAACAGAAAACTCTCCCAGAAATGATCCCGTTTTCTTAGGCGTTACTCTGCCAAGGTTTACAGCGACATTAGTCCTGTGGAAAGAGCTTGAATCAGTTGCTAACGATAGCATTGACATGTGATCACGCTGAAATTTCTATTATTTTTTAAAGATCATATCACCCTCCGAAATATTTGTCTGGCTACTGCCTTGTAGCAGCGATGCGAGAATCGAGTTGATAATCGATTCGAGAAATAGCGTAAGGTTCTGGTTTTACTCGGCGAGGATATATAAGCTCTCCTTCAGAAGGAAAGCAGGAAAGAATTAAAATGCAAGATACAGTCCAACGCGAATATAAGAAACATATAAAAAACAACGAGATATGTTTCTTATATCCGAGTTGTTCTTATATGAAAACGACGTTTATAAGAAACAAAGTTTCTTAAACGAAAACTACTGATATAAGAAACAAAATTTCTTATATAATAACATAAATATGTATGTATAAAGTACAAATGTCCATTCCATACCATCAAAAACCGTTAAGTAAAAATCGTTTGGTAGACCAACCTAGAATAAAGTTAATAATCAACGAGTACAGATTTTTTTAATTGGCGGGCTTTTTCTACTGACAGTAGATAGCTGCCATTGTCATTGAAAGGTGTGTTCGCATTGTTCGCATCATACCTACCGTAATTCGTTTACATGCATATATGAGCTGTTTTTGCATTTAAACTGAAATCCATATCAATCAAGGAAAAAATTATGTTTCTTATATTTGTTATAATTTCAATATAATAACAAATTGTGTGCATAAAAATACGTTTCTTATAGCCGAGTGTTTCTTTTAAGCGAGTTTCTTATATGAAAACATTTTTATATGTGCATATAGCAAAAAAGTCTCCGTGTTTTCACATGAGTTTTTTAAAAGCGAAAAAGCGAGTTGTTCTTATATGAGTGTTTCTTATATCAGTGTTCGACTGTATATATTTAAAAGGAAATGATTAGGAAAAGTTCTGGTGCCCACTTTATTTTATTTGCAACAAAAATTTAAACCAACAACAAAAAGAAAGTGTTGTTACTGAAAAAAGTGGTCAGAAGAGTTAGCGTGCTAGAAATCTAGATTTTTCGCATTAAAAGTAGCTTCACGTCACAACGGTTTTTCGCGATTATAAAGCATATTTCAAGTCATATCATATAAGCCCTGGTTAAATTCAACAAGGATCGACCTTACCCAACCTAACCCTAGGGTACTACCCATTATCCAGCTTCAAAACAAAATATTCAACCCATTGCGGTTCATTATACATACAATGGCATATAATGTCGTGCTTAATCATTCATCCTAAGGTCGCCACCCTCCCATCAAAGAAAAGTACACCAATCATCTGCCTAAGACTTTCTTTCATTTTTTACATGTCCATAACAATAAAGTCTACTGATTACAAACACATAAGCCGTTATGTACTAAATTTAATCAATTTTCGAATCTCACAGGAGAGAGCACCAACCAACGGATATCTACCACACGAGTGCGAATAAAAGCGTAAGTACTTGTGTCTACTAAAAGAGCGATAAAGTGATTACCCACTTGTCATCATAATCGAAGAAACTTATTCTATCGCGACGACATACCTACGAGTACACTCAAAATATCATGAGTAAACAAAAACCGAAAATCAAAAGCTGAGGAAAGCCTACACACACCTAGGCAAAGAACATTATCAATCTCTCATAGCTTTTGTGAGATTTCTTATCAAATTATTAACTGAATGTTACAACAAATTGCATTAATACTGATATAAATATTATAACAAAAATATTAAGGCGCACAGATAGATATAAGCAATAAATTTTACCCAGTGATATTATTAAGACCGTTGTCGATTGGCTGCAGTTAGTAAAAAGAATCCATTCTTCGCGATCGGACGCTTTCCTCGCTCTACTCCTTTTGTTTCCTCCTATTTTATTAAAACGCTGCCGTACACGAGAGTAATTAGATGTAAATTAAATACGGAATCGAAAGCTTATTTCTAAACGTTATTTGTGTTAATGTTGCTGTAGTTTTGCAAAAAAAAAGAAAGACTTTGTGGAAAACGTTTTTTTCGTAAAACAAGAACTTTCACTTTGTGCGTGAAGACTAATCTGCTGGTTCCTTAAGAAGAAAATAATGATTACTAAGCATCTAGTACTTTGTTTACTTTTATTTTTTGCGACAACCCAATCGGCCAGTAGTACTATTGAAAAAAATGGTAAATATTATTATTTATATTGTCGTTTTTTATAACTAACCCGTTTGACAAAGTGGTTTTTTATCTGACCGTGACCAAGTAACTTCTACCCCGTGTAAGATATGTAATTTATTTGAAAGTTTTATTAGAAGACCTATCCGACATGTGTAATAATAATAAAATAACGCTTGTCAATTATTGCAGTTTAAGTGAAATTGTTATAGATAGCAGACTGGTACTATGTGAAGGACATATGAAATTACAAGTGAAGTGCGGAAACAGGCAATTGCATAGATTCGAGTGCAATTTCTCATTATCTCAAAACTATGTTGCAAAAAATATAGAAAAGGCTTTGTTTAAAAACTATAATGTTTACATATATGGTCTTTGTTGGATCACCTGTGAATGTTAAATTTTCTTGGAAATATGCCAAGAAGTCATTTGACTGTGAAATTAATGCAGTTGGTTGCGCATTTAAATAGTAAGAAATTATATTTATGCGCACTGTGCCGTATACGTCGTTTACCGACATTTAAATTTTTTAAAACTGAATTATTCAAAATAAAAGTCGACACAAATACTGGAATATTTATTACCTGCTCTATAATGCATTTTTGTTCAAAGTTTTTCTTTTTGAATGAGATGCTTCTTTCCTAGAAAGTGTCATTGTAGCTAGGCACATAATTTTTGTACTATTTTGATGACGAATATTCGACGCAACAGTTCTATATATGGAACCCCTGCGTAGCTGTTGCAAATATTGACGTGCGGCAGTGTTATTTTTGCCGACTTACAAATTAATGCAACTTTGTTAAATTAAGTTGTCCTTTCCGGGGATCAAACCGAGTCCCATTAAATTAGGATCTCTTATAAAGATAGTTAATGTGGAACGCATTTCAAGAATGAATGTCACACAACCCAATATAGATCTCAAATGCATTGCGCGATACTTATAATCGTTACAATGCAAAAATTTTCCACATAAACTTAACCATTTTGATTTTGACCTATAAAACAGAGTGTCTTTCATTAAGGACCTGAGAATTTATTTTTTAAATAAAAAAATAAAAAATAGTAAAAATTAAATTTATTAGGCGTTAAATCACACAATCTTGGAGGCTAATAGACGGGTTCGTTTCTCGTGATGACGCGTTCATCGACCTGAGACTTCAATAACTCGATTGTTTCAAACGCTGTGTGGCTTGTGGCGCCGTCTTTTTGGAACCACATACGAGTATCACTGATGTCCAATTCATGCAGTTGTTCAATGAAATAACGTAACATCACGGTCATTTTTATGAACAAAAAAAAAAGAAACCGCGCCAAAGAGTGACTTTTTGCGGATGAAGTGCTGTTTCATGAAGCACATGAAGGTTCTCACCTGTCCAGTAATGCATATTACAATTTATAAAGTGAGCTTATTGACGAACCCGTTTACCCAAAAATGCTCTTCATCGCCGAAAATTTAAAACTGGCGTTAAGGCTCTTAGAGTTGCGACAACCGACTCGCAATTTCGGTAGTAAATTTTAATTATTTGTAAACGTTGTTCCGTCGTGTAATTCACCATGATGAAAATGTCGATTTGACTGAATATTTTGACATTGACAGTTCGGTAATCGGTTTGGGTGCGTTCACACTGAAAGTTTGAAGTTGTCAAGTCGCTAATGAAAGACCATTTATTTAGTGTGAAGGTTAAAAATGATTATAGGTAAGACCCATTCGGCCTTACTAATATTCAATCACTAATGTGGACAATTAGTTTGATGTCAGCTTTAGTAAAAATGTACAGCATTTGTGAATCGGTACCAATAAACAATTAGACCTCCACATTTACTAATCCGACAACTTTCTTAGAATCTATTACATTTGTTGTCGTCGTTAAAAACAAGGTCTGTGGTCTCTTTCACAACGAGGATTTATTTTAAAAAAAAGGAATACATAAATTGCATTTAATTTACCCAACTGATATCTTTCTAGGGAAGAAAACAAAACACAAAATAGGAAATGCACAAAATATCCGGTGATCTGTCAAATATCATAAACAAATCAGTAATGTCCCATCGGACACAATTTTCAGTACTTTTTTTAGTAGGCACGCTTTTTTTCAAATTATTCAATAAACGAAACACAGCTTATTTGAATGCTTTCATTTATTCATAGGCTGACGATGCAATTAAAAACTTGTTAGTGGTCTAAACACCACAATTACATCGTTAGCAAGCGAATATTTTTGGAAATAGAAATAATAGCTGGCTCATTCATTTTAGAATAAATTAAAATCGCATGTAGGAAGTGTGTTAAGAACTTATCCCTCCGGTTTAGAAAATAAATACAATTCAACCTATAAATAATTGGATGGCTTATATATTACTTAATTCGGGAAACTTAGAAACCGCCAAAAGTTTAAATTCGAACTGAAAAATATTAAACGCATATTTTTATGCACACATATTACCACTCCAGAAGTTAATAAACATGCAAAAATAGTTTGCTGAGTGCCGATAATTCTATTCCATTCCACACCAACCATTGTTTCATTAGAGCTTCTCATTCTCGGTAAACAAAATCCTTTTTCAAAGAGTTTGAAAAGGGTTTGGTTGCTTCCAAATATCTACCTGAGTCGACTAAGGTACTGCGAATTGTTTAAAAAAAGGTGTGAGCCGTCCAAACTTAAGTAAGAAGATATTTTATTCTGTTTGCGTCGACTGTCAATAAAGTCTTGGAAATATCCCAAACTTTTATAAAATTTATTTTTTAGAAAGCAAAACCAATCAAAAATAAAGAACTAGCTGTTAAACAAGATAAAGCAAAGAAAGACACAGAATTTCAGTTACTCTTATACTATTAGCGTAACTAGGACATTTCAATATACTATGTGATGTTGGTTCCATATAGCACGGAACTTGGCATTCCAAAAGCTATTTTAGGTGCACTTAGAACGAAAGTGGTTGGAAATCAATATAAAAAGAAGGACTTATGTATAACTTAGTATGTGTATTGAAGTTAGTATAAGAAGAACCAAGTAAAACGTTTTAAACCATTTTTTTTACTCCGTAGCCAATAAACAGTTCCTAAGTTTTCAAACACAGATGAAACTAGTAGCAGAACATTTCAGTGTTCTATAAGATTGTTAATATGCTTTGTGTACTAGCTTTTGATAGCAAAGCCAAACTATATCCGAAAATGTATGTTCTGAAACTGAAAAGGATATGCGGCATAAAATAAATAAAATGGTTTGTAGGTTTGTACGGAGATTGAAAACGTATGGAAACCATTTTTTTTTTTGCCAAACTTGGACTTTCTCTCCTATCTGGCATTGGTCCTTCTTAGGATTGAGCCTACCAGAGTTTTTTTTTGTAGTTAATTTATGCAAGCCTTGCCATAAGTGCACTTAGAAGTTTTTTGCACTGAGCCATCGATAATGACCCTGATAAGCAGTGACCATTTACTACCGAAATCAATAAAGATTTTTCATCTAAGGAAGCTGGGAATAGTGATCCCAGATTAGGGGGAATATCGTCAATTTTTGTCGAAAGGGGAAAAAAGGGGGAAAGGATTTCTTGCGGGGAAGACAATCTAAAAAGGGAAAAAAACATTTAAAATTCGAAAGACTACACTATTTTTAAACAAAACATAGATACAAAACAAACACCATACTTCCACTTTGACTGTAATTTTGTAGATACACAAAAAATTATTAAAAAAATTATTGTTATGACTTTGTTAACGCTAAAACTTAGTTTCGTATTATTCTTATTTTCAATTATACTTATATTATGTTTTTAAAAAGAATTTACTTTGTTTTACAATAAATTATTTATTGAAAAACTCGACTAAAAAAATTGTCCATTTTATTTGGAAAATAAGTAGGGGCCAGTGGGCCATAGGGCCTAACTCTATATCCGGCCCTGAATCAAAACTAGCTTGTGATTGGGCTATTTTAAAAGCACATGTTTAACAACAAACTTTAATTGCACGACAATCTTACCTTCAGTACGTCATAGGTTGTATACCAACAGTTTATACAACTGTTTAATTTTATTAGACCGGAAAACTTTGTGTCGAATGGCTACTCGTTACAAATTGAAACAAAATACTCACATTGACAATTGGAAGTTCTTGACCTTGATTGGAAAATCCAAATCATTGACTTTAAAATACTTGCAAAATTTACCAGTCATTGTAAAGTGCCTGTTTCTGTTTTCCTTTTGAAATAAATGACAACAAGAATATAACTTTCTGGCAAATTAAATAAAAAAAAAAAAAACTTCACAATAATTGCAAGTATAGGTGGACTTTTTAGTCTTGATCTTGTTCAAGAAGATTTGCGTTAAGTTGGAGTATGTCTTGCTTTAAATAGGTTACTAACTCACTTGTTGTAACAAAAGGCAGAATGTGAGATACGTTTTCATGCGTAAAATTCATTTGGACCAACTTTAGGTCATTTAATTTAATCTGTTATTTTGTAGTCCATTCTGAGATATTGCTTATTGCCGTTTGAAGCATGTACTGCATTGTGATCTGTAAATGTTGCTATAGTGATGTTTCCCCTTACAGGCAGATCGCCAGTGAGTGAGAGTATAGCAATGGAACTAGGACACCAGTTTAATTTCTCTTAATGTTGAGTAATCTGTGTCTTGTTTATTTCTGAAGAATCGATCAAATATGTATGACTCCAGAATTGTGGAATACTGCTTCGGCAGTTGCTTTTGTAGCTTGTGGATCAGTCTTTTTTTTGCCAGACTTTATCGAAAGCTTGTGCTATGGTCAAGAAATATTGCAGAGCACACACACCAGATTTGTTCGCATTTCTTATTACTTGCATTCATAGACATCCTGTTCGAATAGGGAGAAAAAATAGTCAAGTGGAGGGATTTATATATAGAAAGTATGGATCCTTAGGTAAGTGCTGCGTTTATACCAAAGGAATCAAGAAACAAGTCGCAACAGTTTTGACGACTTTACAATAAGTTTTAAAATGATTTGGTTTTTAAAAAACTGATCCACACTTATTTATCCAATAAGAAGAAGCATTTGTCAAAAAAACACCACAGCGAAAAAAATTCCCACCTTCCAAGAAAGTGGCTATCTAGATTCTAGAAAATCAACTAAGATTTGAGATTGGATAACTACAAGTATATCTTCAAGTGTCAGTTAATAAAAATAGAACCTATGCATGAGGATTAAAATGCGAGGCATTTTTTTTTAAGTCATGTTATCAATTCATTTTGAACAGAAACCAAATATGAAATTCAATTTTAGACTTGTTTCTTAGCAATCTCTTAAATCGTATTGTTTTGCAATAATTAAAAATGTTTCACCTTGATGGTGATCATGATCATATACCGTCACGTTATCGGAATAAAACTAATCGCGTATTAACGGGAAACATGAATCGCTGTGGATTGTGCAGTAAAGATATATGATATGATATGACTGCAATTTAGACTCACATGTTTATCAATTTTTCGTTTGTTATTTTTATCCTAAGTGTCATATTTAAAAATTGCGGCCTGGCTGCGACTGTTTTCCTTATAAACAAATGCACACATGGGTATTCGATTTAAGAAAGTGTCAGTTGGCAATATGTATACTCATTAATGGCAAAAAGTATACGTATACGTAGTTAATTGCATTTTAAATAAGGCAAGTTATTTCCATTTTGTTTTGAAATACCACTCTGATTCATCTCAATAATTGCTTTTACCTCATTTTTGTTTCGTGTTGCTTGTAAAGAGTGCGCCTAGCGAGGGGAGGTAGGTTCGACTCGTCCCGGCACATTTTGAATCGGTATAAAATTGTAGGTTTCTTTAATTCGTCCCAAAAATTAAAACTTCCATAAACAAATGGTTGGAAGAAGTTAGGCCGCAGTTCCTTATACCAAACCGTTGTGGCAACTTTCTTTTTGACGTATGCAACACGTTCGCTGCATACGTTCCCGGGGAGGCCGAAGCCGAATTAAATGCATAAATATTTAATAAGTGCTACCAACAAATGACAAATATCACACATCGGTCGATGATAACAGACTGATCACTTACTTACTCGCACATTGACCGAACTATCAATCAGCCCATCACAGGCATGTGTATGCTTGATAAAATCATTGACAAGAAATCTAATTAATCAACAAAAAAAAAAAAAAAGGCCTAACCCAATCGGTTGATTTTGATCTGAGCACCAAACGGAATTTCAATCGTTCGATTTCGGTACCTAAAAGTACGGCAGTGACTGCAGCTACCCGATTGAAAAACTATATCTGATTGCCAAACTAGTCATTTGAGCTGTGGCTTGAAGTATCTTATGGAGGTTGTTTGCGTCTATTTAAGGGGTACGTTTTTGATTCGTGAGAGTGTCGGTTTTTAGTCGACGGGATAAGATTGTTTTACCGAACGGCTGCTTTTGTTGACGGTGGCAGTTGTATTGAGGGATTGACGAGTTGCGGATTGGAAGGATCAGGCTTTGAATCGGTTCTTTCTTGAAGGAACTCTGGTGTTGATGTCAAGTTAAGTTTTAGTTTAAATGACTTTTCTTCAAATTGATATAGTTAACAATTATTAAATAGCTGAGCCTATATGACCGTCTACCAGGCTGACAATATAACTATTATTATATCCTGAATTTATTTACAGACAAAAATTCATTGAAATAATGCAAAATTTTTAAAAATCTCTCTCTAAAATTCGCTTTTTATATCGAAGTGCAATCCCTTCCATTGTTGTGGCTATAATTTTAAATATTGTTCAAGTAATTAAAATTTATAAGACGGCTCAGCTATAAGCACTTCGAACAAATACAGTTGGAAGATTGCGTTGCCGAATTTGAATTTGTGTAAATCTTTTACATTCTTTGATCAAAGTTGCATCAATAATTTTTATTTACAACTATGTGTGTATGCGTAGGTACTTATTTTCCAATTCTCTACTTGACTTACCCCCCATACCACATACAATAATTGACCATGTGAGAAACACGGGAATTCAAGATATTTGCCAAAAATATCCAGGGACATGCGACTTATTATTATTTGTTTTGTAGTGAAAGAGAGACTCACTCGCAATCAAGTCAAACGCGGTCCATTACATTAAAGTTTTGCTGCATTGAGGTTGTGCAGGTTGTGAGCACACTTTTAATTTTATTTTATAACGGGGGATACCTACATAATACACAAGTGCAAAATCCCCAAACCCCAAAATCCCCACCTTTTGAAAAATACCCGAATTGATTATCCCCAAGAAAATCCCCAAACGTTTTGCAAACGCAAAATCCCCACAGTAGATGACGATTATTGTACATTCCGATTGTACACAGACGACGATTGTACATACATGTACAAGTTTTAGTAATAAGACCAACATTGAACCCGCCCCGTAATCCAACAGTAAACCCAAGCAGGGGGGTTGCAGGGGGGCAGCATGCCCCCCCATACAGATTTCATAGTTTGAATGATTAAGTATTTTGGATTTGGGGATTTTCTGTTTGGGGATATTGACTTGGGGATTTCAGTGTGGGGATTTTAATTTTGGAGTTTTCGTACCCAACCCTTATAACGGTTAGCCCGGAACATCCAAACAATTTAAAAATTTAAAATTTTAAACAATTTTTGTTGTATTGGAAGCGACACTACCCGTTTTCTCTCTATAGTCTATTTTTTTTTTTCAAAGTGCGCTTATCCATACCTACAAACTTCTATCCCAATCTCATCCCCTTAAAGAAATTGCATTTGTTTTTTTTAAGCTAGAACCAATCATACTCATCCACAAAATCTCATTGCAGTCGGTTGAGTGGTTTTGGAGATCGAATACATTGCCACCTATCGGGGCCAAAAGAATGTTCTTTTTTTTGTTATGTCGTTTGTTAGGCACATGCCTTCATATTTGAAAACATCCACCTGCCTTGTTGATTAACGCATTTTTTCCTAGATTTTGTCAATGGTTATCAATCACTGTTTCTATCCTGTTCAGAAGCTGAACACATCTATTAGCCCTTGCCTTTTTGCTTGATTCTTTTGCTTTGCTTTCTTCATCGTCTTCATAATTACGGCTAACTGACTTTTTCTTTATAATAACTGCTAAGCGAAGTCGGTTTTAACTACTCCCCTTGTGATATCGCTACTAATATCACTACGGGTTTTTTTCAGGCACTCTCTGAAGCCTAAGTCAATCCCATGTGCTAGGTTGTCCAAAGCCTTAGGCCCATTTTATTCACTCGAAGTTGAACACAACTTGGGGATTTTTATATGGAAAACTCCCCGAGTTGTGTTCAACTTCGAGTGAATAAAATGGGCCTTACTCTATCCGCATGTCGCCCGCGCTGTGTACTTCAAACTACACCATAAGAGTAGTCATAACCTCTTTAGCGCGTGTTTATTATAAAAAAAAAAAAAAAAATGTCGATTCGCAGCTCTTTCTTGCTGGGCGAAAAATCAAGTTTTTATTTATTTATTTATTAATCGTAGTAAAAGATTCGCCCCTGAGAATGTGTTCACTTTAGGTATGTTGGATGCTGACTTCATAAATGGTCGATGTGTTGTAAGATGTGTTCAGAAATAAACTGAACTTTTCACTTCTTACAATGGTGAACCCACGACAAGGGGATCAATTGTTTAAATAAAAAAACACTTAAATAAAATGAGTCTTGAATAGAGTTTTTTTTTTTCTCAAAAATGTATCAGACGAAAAACATTTTAAAATATTATCTCTTGGAGATTTCTGAGTTTCTCCATCCAATGTAAGAAGGTACAACTCAATATATTCATGTCAACAAGGTGCACTTCTTGACAATTTATAGCCACTTCCTGGTTAGACTAATGCGTCCTCAAATTCGCTACACCAATATTGAGTAACTATATGCTCTCACAAAAATATTAAATACCGTTGTAAAATCGATGGTACACTTCAAATGTTCTAATTCATGTGAGAAATCTTCTTGCTCAGACAATCCCAACTAAAACGACGAATGTCGAAAAACAGAAACCAAATGCATATACGAGCAATAGCTATTGTGTGACCCGTCCTAGACTCTATTTTTGTACTCGAGATAGATAAATGGCGTAAAACCAATCAACAAAAATTATCTTATCAATGCCACTCACCAAAATCTCGCGTGAACAGCAAAGTCATAAATTTTGCAGCTATTTACTCAAAAAACTGAACATCAGTTAAACAAATCAGTATTTAGTTGGTTTGCCGGAGCTTTCATCTTCAAAAATGACGGGTGTCATATTCTTTGTATACCTACCTAAATTTTTCTTAATGCACTACTTTGCACCTACTTTGGAAAGGTGATAACTCAATCAGTTCAACCAATTAATCCTAATCGACTTAAATTCAATGTCAAACGGTATAAACTGGACGTGCAGTATACCACATTAATCACAATAAACGTATTAATATTAGGTATAGCGGGTGTCACTTGTTCTTTTATTTTTATTCAACACCTGACTAATGCCAATATCATTTTTGGTGGTTAATTAATTTAACGTTTAATACAAACATCCTCAAGCAAAGAAGTTTATGGCTAGTATATTTGGATTGTTTTTATGAATTAATGGTTCTTGATAAGCAAAACACTTGCTTTGCTGAGAAGCACTAATTACCGATTTATTGGGCTTTCTTTCCGAAAAGTTTGTAATCGCGAATTTGTTGCTATGTTATGAGACGGCAACAAGGCCGAAATGATTTGTTTTGTATAGATATTAGTCACGCTCTTCACTTTCTCCATTCCGCAGTAAGAGAAAGATATTCAGCCTTATTGTGAGTTTCGCCCGAACAATATTCCACCCGAAAAAAATGACATTTCACTTTTTGCTTATCATGAGTTCCGGGCGAAAAAATTTGATGTTCGAAAAAATTCCCCTTATTGGCAGCAATGTTTCGGGCGGAATATACTGCTATTTACGACGTACATTTTCCATTATTTTTTTTGAGGCGAACAGGAGAAGACCGTGAAGCTTCACCATGTAAGTTACTTTACTGAAGTCTAGAAAATTGGAAATTTAAGTTATTTTTGTTTTATTTCATTAGCAAAACAACCAACAAAAGACAAAACGATTTACTGCTTAAAAAAATGACGGAGAACCCAGATATCGCAAGGGGATTCGTGGTCCTTACCAACACCTTTTTGATATCCACCCTCTGCAAAAAAACGCAAACAACCTGCTAGTTTCACAATGGGTGGAATTTTTATTTTTGTTTAAACAGGGACAAGGCGTTAGTAAAATCAAAAATATCTGAAATTTTTCCTTACAAATTACATTTTGAAACGTATTCTTACAATGGTTCGCACAACTCCAAGGGCTTAGATATATCTCGTAACTCGTAAGTGCCTTCGAGTAACTCGTTCCAGAGTATTTTCTTCCTCTTCCTCCAGTATTAACAGCCGCCGTGCAATGCTGTGCATTTTTATACTCCCACTTTACAAATTTTATACTAATTCTCTTAAACTCACAATAAATAGACAAATTTTAGACTTTTCTTTATTTTATTTTCCAATCTGTCAAACACATATTAGGCGTGTTCGTCTGTGTTCGAAATGTAACTATCGATTCGAAGATAGAATTCGTTCGGGCGAAACTCGCAATAGCTTTTAAAATTTCGGGCGGACAGCATTTTGCCAGGTGAAATGCTTTCCGGGCGAAACTCACAATAAGGCTGATTGTGTTCGTACAAAATTTCGAGCTCGAAATGTTAATCAATTCTGACATTACGATTGATTATAGATGAACTCAAGAAAGTGGGTCGCAAAATTCTGTCCGTCTGTCTGTCTGTCCGTCCTTCTACAGGCCTACAGCCTAAACGGCTGTCGGGATTTCGTTAAAACTTCGGATTTGAAGTTTATGGGCTTATAGATCAGGGCCGTTTTTTTTTTTTGCAAGGTAACCTCAAAATTAATGGAACTTCCCATATAAAATGTTCGTACCATTTTGATTTGATCAAAAACGGATCTAACGATTTCAACCAAAATTGATATTTAGGCTTAAGTAGGTGAGGTTACCATGACTGCGTACCCAGTTTTTGGCTAAAAATTCGACCAACGGTACTTTTGAAATTTCCACATATCTCGAAAACGGTCTATACGATTGTAACAAAAAAGGTAATGTGGTAATTTATAACTTAATAGAAAACTCAGTTTTTCTCTATATGATCGTACAATAGATTTTTGAAAATAGTAATTTTTAAAACTCAAGTTTTGTTTAGTTTAATTGAAACGGCAATAATGATTTTCATCCAAATGCAAACTTAGACTTAAATTGATGTTTTCAAAATTACTGTGTCCTTAATTTTCAATTCGAACGCAAATTTTCAAACATTGCTCATATCTCAAAAACCCCATATTCGATTTCGATAAAACTTTAAAAACGAAGTAATGCTTACATCGCGAACAATGACTTATAATCGGTTTTCAGTTAAGCTAAAAAAATCGAATAAACAAGTTTTAGAAATATTTTTTTAAAAAATAACTACATAAAAGCCGATCTGCCTGTTACTGAGAGCTTCAACTTTTAAAAACTCACATTCTTAGTAGTTGCTAAGGGAAGCTAAAATTGTTTATCCGTTTATTATTGTATACATGTCTTTTGTTTATTCTATGCATTTCTGATTTTCAACAAAACAAATAAAAATACGTTCTCGTTTGTATTGCATTTATTTTTGTTTGTCTTAAACTCTTTACATAAGGCATCGATCAAGGCATTTAATATGACGTATAAAATGAGCAAACACTGTCTGTGTTGGCTGTAATGCCAATGCCAATGTCTTGAAACAAATCACATTCAAGATTAGGACAGTATGGGATTCACTTTGTGCAGCTTATCGGTCATTTTTACAATTTCAAATGATAAAAAGGTATATTACCCATCATCAGTTTTCAACAACAGCTTTGCAATGCACTCAGCCATTCGATATCGAATTCGATAATTTCAATTTCAATTGTACTTCACATGGAATAGGAATTTTTTTGAGGAAAAATAACAACTATATACTCGTATCATGAATTTCCCAACAAAAGGTGTGGAAAAAGTTAATCAACTGACGTGTCAAGTACATAATACAAGTTAACAACCTGAGTTGGATACCATACTGGACAATGTACACGATATTGAAGATCATTGCAACCGCACGTAATAGGCGCACGCCAAGAAACAGGTTTAAGCGATTTTATTTTCATAAAAAAACAACCCGATCTACAGAATGTCACTAACAACAACTTAACGCGTGAATACTTTACAAATGAGTATTAAAGTGTGCCAGCATAAAAATAAAAATAGAAATAAAAAGAAAAAAAACTGTTGTTGCAATTCTGAAATGTGTTCTAAATTTTTCTTATTCCTCTGGTCCTTCAAACCCTACCGATAACACTTAGATGTATATGCTACAACTCTGCCTGTCTATTACCTTTTAACGACTAAACTTTTGAATCAATCGCTATGGAATCTGACAAAGAGTTAATCAGGTACCTGTAAAAGAACATTGTAATAGTTTGGTCGAAATTTAACAAAGCGGCGTTGAAACTCTCATACAAAAGAAACCAAAATTTTATATGTCAATAACCACCAAACAAATTGAGCTCACATTTTCAGAAAATCGTTGGTACTGGCTCAAAGTGTTTTTGAGAAGTATGCTCTGGAAAGTTATATTTTCGGATGCTTGTCAGAGGTGGTGCATTATTTTGAAAATCCTACCGCAGTTAATAATTTTATTCATCAGCAATAAGAAAAATTTATATTTATGTTTAGCAACTGCTTTTGAAAACAAAAAACCAAGACGAATGCTTAAAAAAAATATTTCAATTCATTCACATGAAAGACAACAAATAATATTAAATTTTATAGTAAACCATATTATGCTAAGCAAGTAACAAAATAAATCACAGATTTAGACAAAAAGTTTGGTAGGTACCTAATTATACAGAAAGTTATTTGGAATCATGTTACAAAAAAAAAGTATTCCTGTATAAAGCGGCAAATAACTCGTAAAATCAAGTAAAATCATATTTAAGAGTTTATTTTTAAATAAAAGGTTGAACTTTGTTTTGAGTTCTTAAAATTAAATAGAAAGTTGAAGTCATTAGTTGCAATATTTGTGTTTACTTCCATAGGAATTAGAAAAAAATCTACAAAATGGAGGTAATATTTTTTAAGAAATAAGCTAGAACTGGTCCACCAGTGCGAGAACTGGCTGTAGGAAATAAGGCCCCAATGAAATAAGACCCCAAAAGAGAAAATGAAATAAGGCCCCAAATTTGGGGTTTTTTTTTCATAATGAAATATCACCCCAATTTCAAATGAAATAAGGCCCCACTGCGATGAAACAAAGCCAAAAAATAAAATGCCAAATTTTATTTCATAATGAAATAAAACCCCAATTTCAAAAAAGAAATAACACCCCAAATTTTATTAAAAATCGTTGTTGTTGTTTCCTGTATAATTTGTTGGGCCTTATTTCATTTTTTCTTGGGGCCTTATTTCGCAGAGCCCGAGAACTCTCATGTGGAAACCGGAACCCATCACTTGCTTCATACAAGTTAAAGACGATAGCAAAACATTTATTTTATATAACTATAATTAGTAAGAACCGTGTAGGTATACCCGGCTCCAGGAAATAACCCCCCAACGAAATAACCCCCCAAATAGAATATGAAATAGCCCCCCAAAATTTGTATGGAGGTGGGGATTTATTTCACGTGAAATAAATCCCCAAAATTGGGAATTTATTTCATGGATTTTTGGGGACTTATTTCATACTTCAAATTGGGGAGTTATTTCATGGCCATATGTCCCACCCAACAATTTGAAAATTCAACAAAAAATATAAAAAAAAAACCTCGCACCCACCCCGTAATCCAACAGTAAACCCAAGCAGGGGGGTTGCAGGGGGGCAGCATGCCCCCCCATACACATTTCATAATTTGCGCAAATTACCATTGTCCCAAAAATTAATATTAATTCGAGAGAAGGGTATATAATATATATAATTCGATTTGGGGTATAATATCACAGTGAAATTATTCCCCAATTTTGGGGGGTTATTTCATTTTCTATTTGGGGGGTTATTTCGTTGGGGGGTTATTTCCTGGAGCCGGTATACCCATCCAAAAAACAAAATACATGCCTGATTCATACCCTTGCACAATATTTAAAGAATCGAATTGATTTAATGTGTATTTGTATGCTGGGCTCACGAAAAATTAAGTCAAATGGATCCCAAATGTTTTGCTTCCAAATCTCACGAGGAATTCTTTAAACAAAAAACTATATAGGTACATTCCAATTCATTGATTTTTATTAGTTTTTTAATTGTATGTACTTAAACGAACATACTATAAAATTATTTTTTTAAAGCAGAAGACGTCTTAATTTATCTTTTTTTGACATGAGATCCATCACCTTCTCTGGATTCACATTAATATGAATGAACAGATGTCATAGCAAGTGAGCTTAATCTTCATTCCCCATAACGCTTTGGGACACTGTTTTAACCCTTTTCATAGTTAAACACTAGCTGTAGTCACTGGAAGCGTGGCCAAAACCGACATCAAAAGTTTATTGTAAGTCTTCTGTATTTTGTTTACCGCCTTAAATGGTGCGTTCTATTTTTGTTGAATTGTACGAAAGTTACTTTTCTTTTTCAATTGTTTCGTTACAAATTTTGCAGCCTAACTTCGATTTAACTATGGACAAAGCAGAATACACATTTAACTTGATCCAAGCAGATAAAGTCGACAACTTACATTAGTTTTGTTCCGCAGAACTATTTCACTGCAAAGCTTTGCAAATCAGACAATGCCAGACAAACTACAAACCTATAAGTTCTAGCCGACAATGGATATAAACGGATCCGAACGCATACAGAAAACTTTGCACTTAGGTCCACTGAATCCAGCTTGAACGACAATATCAACTACAGCTCGTCAGTCATCTTAAATTCGCTTCAAAATTACTTAATCCCGCAATCAATAATCAATTACTGGTCAATAGTCGTGACAGGGCTAATAACCTAACCTAACTAATATTGGTTTTCACTCTGTGAAGCAAAAGTTGTACACATACCCCTATAACGCGCAATCTATAGAGAAACAGAGAACGACTCTGTTCAAATTGAACATTGAACTGTGACGTTGCAGCGTAACTTGGAATTCCCAAGTTTTTTCAGTAGCACTTTTGGTTTTCGTTTTCTTCCAAAATGGTGGGAACGATTTATGCCATAGCCATACCGGTCAGTTCACGAGTAAATTACACGACGAAAAGTGTGCTGCTGCGATATCATAATGCGAAACTCAATTCTAAGACAATTTTCTCGCTGGGTTTAAAACTAAATGCATATTTATAAGAACAAATTAACGGAATTTTTCTCTGTCCATTACATGGCGAAAATTCCCCGTGGGTAATTCTCGTCCGATCTTAACTAAAACCAATATATACTTGTCCCTAACTTGAATACGTATCAGTTTGTTTCTAATTTCGGTAGAGAATCAATTTAAAAAATAGCGATAAAATTATTGGAGGGTATTTTCTTTTATACGGCCGTGCGACAATGCGTGATTGTTTGAATTGTTTGCATATTTGAAATGGGTGAGCGTCAATTATTGTGTTTATTTTGTGAACGAATAGTTGTAACCATAAGCATAAAAAGCGGTAGAATTAATTTAAAGGACATCGTTAGGATAAAATAACTTATATTCAGAGGTAACAGAAATCTTGGTGGCATTTATGTGTGTGATTTAAAAAATAAATAAAAATACTCAAATAACACAGAGAAACCCCTTGCAGTTTTTAAAATGACAAATTCAAGTACAAATACAGTGCTGCCTAAAAAAATTAAATTTCAAACATTGCATTGGTTCGTACACAGATAGACAACTCAAGTAGACGAACAAGATCATTCATAAGGTACCTACATACAAAGTGCATTGTTCATACCCACTTCAAGTGATTAGACTTAGAAATCGCTTAAATTCTCAGTAATAATAAGTTTATGAGCAAAATCATTGTTTTAAAACAATAGCGTTTCAAGTGCTGCTTGAAACAGTTCATTTAATAAATACGATAAATGTAAAAAAAAATAAAACAACTGGGTTACACCGCACTCATTGGATCTTACAGAAAACCTCAAGGCCCGTTTTATTCACTCGAAATTGAACACAACTTGGGGAATTTTATTTTCAACTTGAGAATTTACTTTTATTCACTCAAAGTTTACTCCATCAACTTTGATTATTCGAAGTTGAAAAAACCTAAAGTTAATAAACTTTGGGTTCTCTCAACTCCCCGAAATAGCAGAAGTTGTAGAACAAACTTGGGATTTTTACGTCAAATGTAAGTTTTTTTTTCTCATTCCTATTTTTGGCTGTGCGAACAAATCAAGTGGCGAAAATAGTCAAAAATAAATTTTTAAAACTTAAACGACGTATGGTTCAAATTATTTCTGGGAAGATTGGTCATCGTCTGATTCGGACAGAGAAGAAGACGAGCGCAATTCGGCATGTGAAAAATGACAATAGAAGATGCTATCACTTGTTTGACTCCAAAAATGGGACGACCGCGACTTCACACCTATATCGTTTTCGTCTTTCAAAGCGGAAGTCAGTGATGGTGCTTCATCTTATAAAGAATTCGTTGCAGTGCGTGAAAGAGTTGGAATTTATTGCATATCATTTTTGAGTTTCGTTGTTTTCTTCTTCAGAAGATCACGTGAATTACGACCCATAACAAAGATCAAGTGAATTTCGACCACTAACTGAGTTATTAATCGCTGCTACGCTGCTATGGACTTGGATCAGTTCAATTGGCGTAAATTGTTTGTTGAAATGAGTGCCCAAAGCAATTGGCAATCTTGCGAGAACTTCTGCAAACAGCCAGTGACTTTTTCGCAAGAGCGAAATTCCCTAAAATAAATTTAAATATTATATGTATATCTACGCCCTAAAACGAAAATCATCAAGTATGCTTTGTCTATGACGAAAGTTACCGAAGTTCAAATCCTTGAACTGACATATTTCTTGTCATCTCTCACAAATATCCCATTGTTATTTTTAAGACAGCAGGTTCGTTCGGGTACTTTTTTGCAAACGTAAAATTATTTAAAATTTGCTAAGAAACTGTGCGAATGCGACCACGTACTGAGAAAATTGCAAAAAATGAGAGAGAAATCCATTTCCCCTCTTTTCATTTTTTCGTAATTTTCTACTCGCCGAATTTCGACTTACTGAAAAATGAAAACTGCCAACTAAGTGACAGCTCGAATGTTTGACAGTAAAAACTCTTATTTGTTTTCGTCTGGAACGATGTCGTAGGAAAAATTTGTAATTGAATGTTCTCCTAGAACATATCAGTGCATTCAAACTGGTAAGTTTAATAGGTATTTAGCTATGAAAAATTAAATTCCAACTTACATATTTTGTAGATGCCTTGTCAGAAACTTGTCAAATGTCGAAATGACATTTCTTAACTCTTTGTAAGAAAACCAGTCACGTACTTCTTTTGAAATTGAAAGATTTCTCTCTCGATTTATGAGATTTGACATTTTAAATTTTTCTATGCTGAAAGTACACGAACGGACCTAGCAAATCAACTCCGAAGTCCGAAGTTGGCTAGCTTCGGAGTTATCAGCAAGTTGAACAAAGGTAAATAAAATGGACCTAAGTTATCTATGCACTATAAAAACCAAAGATGATACAAACTAGATGGTCATAGGATTGATGTCAATCCGGAAGCCATTTTTGGTGGGGCGACTGTGTTCGACATTTTTGGTGCACTTAAGTTTTAGCATAATTTGTAATCTGTAATTTGTACTTAAAATGCATACTAGCAAAATAATGTGTGTATGTATTTGAATAACCAAAAAAACGACTAACTGTGAAGAAAAAAACTAAAAAGAAATATGAACAAGACTCATTCAAGTATACCTAACTATTTGGCATCCGGGGGTACTCAGATTTTTTTTTATCTGTGTAGGTATAGCCTCCGATTGTCAATTAATTAGGTATAGTGGCTTTTCATATTTTTTTTATTTTTTTTTTCCCTTAAATTTTTTTTTTTTAAATTATGTTACTTTTTTTTTTGTATTTCAAAAACACAGAGTGCACTTGTTTTTGTCCGAAAAGTAAAGGTTTTCGCAAACCATTAGAAATACTGTCCGAAACTGTCCCACTTCTTGTATCACCATCTACCTCTGAGGAGGGGGAGCGGGTCGGAATTCTGCCTTTTAAACCAAAAATCTGCTTTTGAAAATTCTGTTTTTCTTCTGGTCTGTCTAACAAAATTCTGCTTTTTAAAATATATTTCATATAAAAAAGGTACACAGGTTGGTTCCAGGAACATACAAAAAAACAGTAAAAAATTGACCTTATTTTTCCTTTATTGGATTAGATTAAAGATATATATATTTTTACTCACAAGGGTATACTAACAGAATATTTGTCTAAACCAAGAGAGAAAACTTAAAACCAATAACAAAACTCCTTTTACCTCTTATTCTATAACAAGTGAGTAGGTTAGGTAGGTAGAATGTTTTACATAAATAACAAAAAAAAAAGGTTTGGAAAATGTTAAAAGGCGCGTGCTTTTTGTAAAGCAGAATTTCGAAAAGCAGAATTTTGAAAAAAGAATTTAGACCTCGCCAGAATTTAGACCTCGCCAGAATTTCGACCCCAACCCCCGAGGTGGAGCATTGTCAAAATTAGCAGCAAATTCAGTTTGCTATTTAAAATCAGTAGTCAATTTGCAATGTTTCTATTGAAACCCAATACTATAATGAAAAAACTATGTTCAATTGGCTAAGAACTTGTCAAGAATGAACATACATAAATGTATACATTGCAAATTATTTTTGTTTAACCCATTTGTATTTTAACTGTAACAAATTCGAAAATTCAGTTGCTTAGGTGAATGGCCAGGATCCTAATCATGCAACTTTTCAGACGATTATCGTCGAGGTATATTGTCCTCCAAAACTAGCAAATAAATTACAAGCGCAATATCCAGTTCATGACGATAACCAACAAAATTATGGTATAATACAAATTTTTAAAATGGAATCCTCCTTGAATTATATAGCCCATATCCTTGAGATGCGGTTCATAGCTCATTACAAAAATGTGGATGAAATTAAAATCTTTATTTGCCCTTACCGCAACGAATTGTCTGTCGCCTTTGATTCTTTAACAAACTAGACTTTTTCTATTGTGTAGTATTTCAGTTTGCCAAATTTCTATAAAACAGTAAAAATGTAGATGCAATATATTCCTACCAATTGTTTAACATTTCCAAACTTGATTCTGAAGACAAGACAGCTGAACTACTGGTTGTGGATCTCTTTTTATTTTAACTGCTAAGACAATTTGCTTAGATTTCGCATTGAGGTCTGATGTGGCAACTAACAAACGTATAGTTTAATTGATTTCTAATAGTAAGATTATTTGAACTTATTGGTTCAAATTGCCTTCCAATTGTTTCCTTTTCCTTCCAGTTACAGTGTTTTTTTTTTTTTTTTTTTTGTAAAATTAAGAAGTCTCATTAATACTGCGCGCAACCCTTCCTTAACTCACTCATATAATATAAATTACTATTATTAGTTTTGCGGTTACGTTGATAGATTATCTAAGATTCGCACCAAACTGATACCGTCGATCAAAGCTAAGCGCTCCTATAAATCAATAGCTATCTCCAACGGAAGTTGTAATTTAAATTGAACTTGATACTAAATTATATTATTTATTAATGCTTCAAACTTTTTTTTAGTTTCATTTTTACTAACAACATAAAAGCCGTAAATGCAGCTTCACATCGATATTATTGAATTTAATTTGTTGCAACCATATACGCGACCGTATTTGTTGATAAGGTTCTTACTAGATCCCTTATAGAACAATGTTTACATGCACACATAAAGCTCTATTAAATACTGCGGCTCAAAATATATAAACAGATAAAGCTTATTGTAAATAATGGTATCATGAATAATTAAGCTTATCAAAAAAAAAGGTGAGTGTAAACTATAAATAAAACTGTAAGCACGCCAAATTTTTCAACACTTTGGTTATAGATTAAAAGTCCGATAGCAATCACCTGAGCGAATTCGCTCCACTCATAATCAGAACTGATTAATAATAGAGGTCCGTCTGTAATGAAATGGAACGTGGCCACTATTTCAAAAATAATGTTTCCACTACCGCTGAATGATTGGAAATTGTCCGATTGTCTATCTAACAAACCGACAAATCATTTTTCATTTAGTAGTATATCATGCAAGTGTGAAAATTTAGAAAATTTAAAACAATGATTTACATTGTTTATTGGAGCAACGCAACTTTAAATTTGTTCATAAGTTTTACGTTATTTTTACAAAAGCTTTACAAGTTGGATCAAACTTAATAAAAGATTTGACGTAAGTAAATCAAATTTTTTTAAACAGCAAAAGAACTTGTTAGACCATTTCCACTGGTACACGATAGCGCAATGGTCATCACGCTATCGGAAGATGCTATCATTTTTGCAAATTGACGCAAATGTCTATTTTGTAAGCTAAACAGATACGAAATACACGTCAACAAGATATGAATCGCTATTCCTAAAGAACGCGGGATATTTGTTAATTTGTTTTTACGGAATGATTCGTCGGTGGTGTCGCCGAAGCTGTAATTTCGGCGCAGATTTCTCGGTCGTTCGACGGCAACGGGGAAAACACTACGACATGAACACTAAGTTTAACCCCTCGCCGAGGAGAATATGGGAGAACACAAGATGCGAGCGCGGCCCCGAAGCAAACATTACACTGAGAATACCGCAGTGGTGATTGAAGATTTCGCAGATGATCAAGGAGGTGCCATTTAAGTTGGCACCAACCGGCGGTCATTACAGAGAATTTTTTTGAAAAACTTGAAGATGATCCCTTGCAAAGTTGAGACAGTGCATTGTTAGCTGTTGACCTTTAACCGCGTGCACCCTATTTGTGTTGACACTGAAAAAAATGTTTTACCACTCTGGTGTTGTGAATGGGTGCGTTGTCCTCCTGCAATTTCCACGGCAAAGAAATGTACAGAAAGTAACAGAATGAAAGACCATTTCTAGGACCCCAGCAGGTGTAACGATACTAACTGTTCGCCCTTTCATAATTTTCCCATACTTGGACTCGTTCCGTAAAAATTTGGATATGACTTTGCGACTTCGTTGAGTTTTTTTTTTATGTATTTGGTAAATGGACAGGCTACACTCTCTGAAAGCTGATTAAGCCAAATGCACTTACAAAAATAACTATGAATATTTTACTGTTTTCGTGAATGCGGTCAAATGTTGACCACTATTTTCTAATTTAATTTTGTAGTCTAAGCACAGGCGCTTTATGCAGTACCCAGTAATTGGAATACTATAAACTACATTTCGTTAAGTATAAACATCCAATACCTACTCACACCACATCCGAGTACCTATACATGGCACACGATTTTAAATTTAAATTTAAATCTGGAAATAACCATTACAGGTACTTACACTTTCACTACTCTGCTTTTGAAAAATCCCCATTCTCTTTAAATAAACAAATAAAAAGATTCGTGATCAGCATAAGAAAGTGTTCTCAGTGCATCGTTAAATTTGGAGTCAATAAACGCTTGAAAAATTTACAAGTAAGAGTGTTTTTCCCTTTCATCCGATTTTAAATCTGAATTTTGTTCAATTCAGACTCGCTTAAATAAAATATAACGTTACATAAAACTCTCATCAATGTTCTTAAAATTCAAAACGATTGCATTTTGTTTTAAACAACTAACGAACAACTATCGACAGAAGTTGCATTCAGCTCTCCCAGACTTTGGGGATATTTATTTTCCAAATAAAGCTTCTGCGTATAAGAAATTGTTTCATAACAGTTTTAGGGGTATGTCATTACATCTGCTACATTTTGCTTTCTTCGTTCCGGCCTATATCATTGCAACCCAATGTTAATAGTAATTGTAGTCCGATTCGTTTCGAGCTAGGGAAAGGCTTGGTTAAATGACTGACACAATGTACAGGAAGCTCACTGATGGTGGCTATAAAAATATAACGATTAGGTACATGGCAATAAAATCTTTCCTAAATTTAAAAAAAAAAAAAAATTTATTTAGTTATAAATAAATTACTGGCATTACCGAACTTCTGGAAAGTTTTCCGTTTTAATAACATAGCCCCACCTAGATAAACAAGCGCACGACCTAGCCTAATCACAACTATATTGATTTATTTTATAGCTTGCTTGTTTTTTGTTACTATTTTTCGTCTGGCGGTGATTCAGTTGTTTTGCCGTTTTAAAAATTCGTTGAAACACCCCCTCATAAACTTTATTTTTCTGACAGCTTTCAGGGTAATATTAATAGACGCTGAATCAAGAATAGTTGTATGAAACTACCATATCGTACAATGCCGTTCAAGACATGAGGCTTATTGCTACGTGTGCCGGTACAATATTGTCTTAGAAGAATTGTATAAGTGAACGGTTACAAAACCTGTTGTAAATGTGTGCACGAAATAAAATAAACCTTTTATTGGTTGATGCGTTTTGCATATTTGTAAAATTGGAAAGGCCGTTGTCCACCCTATACTGTAAGCGGCACCAAACTTAAAAGTAAGTCTAAAAAAACATTACAAGTAAATTAATGCCTTTATTAATTTTAAATCAACACAAAAGCATAAGGTTCCTTTACTTTTAAATGTTTCCTCAACAAATTTCTTGGTGTAAAATCTGGTATAGCTGTCAGTCATCTGACTATTGACAAATGATTGGAAATTTATTGTCCTATTTAGCATACACCCCCACAATACCCACTGCCGTAGCTGTGCTGACACTAACAAGAGTGAAACGGTGTTCCATCTTTTTTGTGAGTGTCCGGCCCTAGCCAAAAGCAGACGCAGTGCACTAGGTCATCCCATTTTTGATGACCTTTCGGCCATCCAAAGCATCCACTTCCACAAGATTATCAAATTTCTCAACTCCACAGGCTGGTTTTGGGCTCTCTTAACTTCCTTTACCCCCTTTCATTTCAGGGTCCGTTAGTTGTGGTTTAAAAACGGCGCTCAATGTGCTACTTGTGTTTTTCCCTCGTCGGGAAATACAGCCACCTAAACCAACCAACCAACAGCACACACGTGCTCGTGCATATGCGTATTAAAATTTTTTTCCTAAATAAAATTGAATGTTTTCCTCAACATTCTTTATGAAAGTGGCGACGAAATTCTTCCTCTCTGTCAAGCGTAGTCCGCAGCTCTTCCGGAACGAAAAATCCCATACAAAAGTGACACAAGGAAATCATGAACGAAAAATTTCGCTCTCCTTTTCGTTTTGCAGTACGCAGCTGCTGCGAAATGTTGGCGGAAAAGTGGGAAATTGTAGTAGATGGCTTGGTACGATTCTCCACTGTAGGCGCCAGATATACCTTAACTCAAATATGAAGATCAAATATGCACTTTTTTTTTGTAATACATTTGCACACTTATTCTGATTAAATTGTTTTTAAAGACGACAATGATAAAGTAAAAATAGGCTATCATAGCAAAAATTCTGCTACCTGTGTAGCAGCTGATGGAACTCTCCACAAATTATTTTCCGCTGCCTTTTCGCAGACGTTTGGCTGTGCTTTTGGAGACCACCGGAAAATTTCGTTTCGGACCATCTCCATACTTCGCTTAAGCTTATGGATGGACAAATGGACATGGACAATCTTCTATAAGTAATTTATCCTCTGATCAAATGATTTTTGTCAGTGTTGTTATATCGTGGGATTTATCCCTTTTTGTGTGATTTTGGATGTCTAAAAAGCCTTCCGAGGGATAATGGGAAACAACACGAAATCGTTTGAATTTCAGGAATCTAACAAAATACATTCAAACTACAAATTTGTACTGCAATTTCATCAAAAAAATTTACACGGGTCCTTTTATTAAAATTCTCTAGTACCTACCTACCACGAAAAAATTATCATAGTAATTTTAACAATCTGAGATTTTAGTACTAAAGGTTAATTTAACATATTTTTTCTATTTAATAAAAATGTTACATTAAAAAGTTTCAGTTTTTTTTTTGGGGGAAATATAATTTGTATTTTTTATGGTTACGCAACTTAATATGATTTCTCTCTCATTATTTGTTTATACCGCTATGGTTTATCTCCCATTAAGGAATGTGGTCAACCTTTGAAATGCGAGATTTTCAAAAGTCCATTAAGTAAAATAAGAAACTATGAAATGATAAAAAAAATGGATAAAACGAGTACGCTTCGAGGAATAAATGGATAGAGAGACAGATAGAGTCCTAACTCCTAACAACACTGCTCTTAGTTCAATCAGTACAAACTCTTCCACATACTCGGATTCATCAAAGAAGTTCGATTAATGTTGAATCACTTTCATCACTGTGTAGATGAATGAACAAATTTTTTTTTTAGTAAACTAGCAAAATCTTCGATCTTATTAGATATTTTAACGACTTTTCGTACCACTTTTTTGAATTTTTGAATTTTTGAATTATGTGTCTGTCGTTTTTCATAGACAGAGCGTTCCCTATATCGCCACCACAGCCATTTTAACAGTATTTTCCATTTCTACTACAAAAATAAAGGAACAAACCCATGGTAATGGTAATGTCGCTAAGCGTTACAAAAGAATGCCATGCATGACAGTTGACAGGAGAAGCGCGTATAAACATCCGCCTCGTATGATGTTTCTTATCTTCTTTTTATTACTAAATAGTACAAACACAAAGGGATTAACGCGTTTCAGCGAAAGTGTCTGATCGAAATTAAAGTATGTTTATTTAGAAGATCATAACTGTCTTTATAAGACCGACAAATGCTATCTTTTACATTTAATTTACTAAACACAAACAATAATTAATGTGTGATAACACTTCCTAAGTTTCGTAATAACGAATCTTACTATAAAGAATATTAAATATTTTAAACAGAACAGAGTCTAAATACAGCTACAATTATCTCTTTTACAATATGATGTCAAATCATTTCAAGAATGTAACTCTTTAGTCAATTTAAAAATCTCCGCTTAAACTAGATTCCTTTGATGATAAGACGTTAATACACAATTGTTAATAAATTATTTTATTTGTTATTTCAGAAAACAACGAAAATGCTCTACGAAACTTCATAAGATATATTGAGGGACATTTGGTACTACAAGTTATACCAAGGGAAAATGATTCGAGCAATTGCGCAGAAAGTGAAGGATCGCCGTTGGATGAATTTCCGGAACTATTTACAGGTAAACTATTTGTTTAAAAAATGCTTGGCCTTGTTTCACATTTCAAATTGAAATAATGCCAAAATTTGAATTAAGCCTCATTTAGTTTGGCTTTATTTCACAGCACCCATTAAAAGTGCTCAAAATTGTTTTTATAAATGAAGTAGTTTTCGCACGTCTGATAGCCCTTATTGGGTGGCCGTTAGGTCTGCAATATATCGATAGTTGATTTTCGATTTTGGCACATGCTGCAGTGTTCATAAACGACACCCCCCTCATTAATCGGCCGGTCTCGTTTTTATTTTAGTGATCGCCTTAACCCATTGCCGCAAAACGCGAAAAACATTTACTGTGACAAGTGTCAAGTGTGTTTTGGGCTAGATTATTGTCTGATTTAATATTTCCTAGAATATTGCTATCGTCGATAAGGACTAAAATCAAGTAAATTGATCGGAGGCGCGCCTGATTTAATCTCTTTAAATTTCCAACAAACAAATAAAAAATAAGTTGCGACTACTAAATGTACTCGTAGGTACGTATTTGTTTTCACGTGTCAAAGCTTTGGGAATGAAACGCCATTATTTTATTCCGCATTTCAATTGTCTCAAAACAAAATACACACTTCAACGCTACACTTAAACAGACTATGACTTGCCGCTTTTGCAGTGCAATTCCCTGACATAATTCTAAATTGGAAATACACATCTACTTGATGTTAGAAGCACACTTCATTCGAAAGCCTACATACGGTATTTTGTTCAACAATAACAGACAATGTTTGACATGACAGTATACCGAACATTTTAGCAAAATTAAGATAACATTCGCGATTCTATTTATCGATATAAATTAATTTGTGGTAGTACAAAATCAATCCGTTTGCTCCGATAATAGTCTTATTTTGAATAACTCGACAGTGTAACCCTATCAATATTGTAGAAGTCGGTGTGGTTTCCTAATGCCGAGTCAGTGGCGTTTCGTCTGCCACTTAAGCTAAGATAAAACGTGTCATTTTTGGTCGCAAATTTTGACATGCTAACATCACGAAAATTCTCTCTTTCTTTTGTCTCTAGAGTGAGCTGCGACAGCCAGAGAGACCAGACGCTTGACAGGCGATCACACGTAGTGACACATTTAGGACAAGTGTTTACGTCATAATGACGTCGGCATGTCAGAATTTGCCACAAAGAATGGCACGTGTAATCTAAGCTTCACTGATAATGTGCTATGTTCATGTACACAGTTGGCTACAATTTGTCGAGGGCAACGTCAAAAACAGTAGCAGTGCTAAGAGGACACTCTCAGATTTACTGATGACATTCAGTATTGTTTGTATGCGATCGAATCAACTTTCCCAACTGAATTCTTGGTAACAGATTATAGACTGGGAAAGTTATGCATCTTAATAAAAACGTCGGACTCGGATATCCATTTTCCAAAAAGGCGTGCGGTCAAATTTCTATACCATTCCAATCGACTTGATTTGTCTGGACTGTAAATTGAGCGCAAAAACCGTCACTTTTTTATGTCAGCCACATGATGCAAACTGTCAACTAGATTCTAGATCTAGATTCGTCGGCAGCCCCTCAACAAATCTAAACTGAAAAGGCTGTTTATGTGACCGATCTAGGCAAATCAAAACTGAGAGACAAGTCAGCTGTCATAGACCTACTTAACTAGATACCTACTTGAACATCTCCACTGGATATTTTATCAACATTTTATTTTTATTTTTTACTCATTGAAAGGAGCACACGTCAGGCAGTAGTAGCTAATTAAAAATTTATGCTGTCAGCAAGTTCTTAAAAAGTTTACCTCCTTGCGAGTGTTGTAAGAAGTTCTTTCGAAAGAGCTTTAAATCCCACATTTTCTTATGACAAATAGACTCTGAGGCGAGTCTGCTCAGAACGTTTTGATGTTTTTTTTTTCTGACAAATGTGACTGATCACGCTCTGAACGAAAAAAGAAACACTGGGGACGTTCCGATACCTAGTTTATGTAAAACGTCAACTAGATTTGTCGGGACTATGAATCCGAACGCGTTGACTAAGCAACTTGAATTGTTTTTGTATTCTCGTATTTGTATTTTTTTCTCTCACCGGCCCTTTCTTCGAATCTTCAGAATTCTGCAGCGGCCACTCTGTTTATTTTAAATTTGACTCTTCGAAATGTCAACTGAGTATGCAGGCAGGATTTTCTTGACTACATTTGTCGGCTTCCCCTCAATAAATGTCAACTGCAAAAACTACTCATGTGACCACTCTTGTCCAATGAAAACTGAAACACATCTAGGCAGACACCTGTCAGACTTACTTAACTAAGAATACGTCCCCATTCTGGGCTCTGATGTGCCTGAGCTAAAAAAGAAACACAAACTTTTTGTATATGCTCTGAACTAAAAAAGAAAAAACCCCTCATATCGAGATAGTGCAAAATTTACAAACAATCCATCAACGACTCTCCAAAACAAATCAGTTGATTTTAAAATTAAAATCATAAGAACTTCTTCCGTGGAAGATAGTAACCACTTAATTTGCCCAAGAAAAGTGCGCAAATGTCAGCAAATCTAAAGTTCAATACATGATAAGCTTCTTTTTTTTTTATCACAATCTACTGTTGTTCCCTTAACTTGATTACCCTTGCCTCGCGAACACTTCAAGGTAATCAAAAGTGGACAATATTTTAGTTAAATTTCTACTGTAGTCAAGGCATGTCCTCATGGAGTGTGTATCGAAGTTAAGTGACACCTGTGTATCGGAGTCCGACATACTGATAATTTTTTATTGATATAGTATAGAAGAAGGTAATATTACATACAATCATCAATGCACGTGATGTTATGATAATTAAAAGCATAAACAACTTATGAAGCCACTTGAACAAGTGCAAGTTCGATCAGTCAGTCAGTCTGTAGATAAACATAATCAAGGTTAGATTAGGATTATAATATTGAAAGCAAATCTTTGTGTGCTTTCATTCATGAAAGTAAGGTTTTTACTAATGGGTGCCCGATTATGCGGTACTATACAAAATAACAATCATATGTTCCTGAAAAGAGCTAAGAATATGACTTTCATATATCATTTCCATAAGTTTTCGTCCTTTGGTAGTAAATTATTAAATGGTTTCCGAGCTGGACTTTCGACGATTGACCAAATATTTTCTCTAGTCACAATAGTCAATAGATTCTTTGCAAGGAAAAGAAAGTTGTACGATTTTTCTGTTGATTTTAAGACGGCTTTCGACACCGTGAACAGAAATTCACTTATTTATAAATTGAGTTATATAGGTGTATCAACAAAGTTCTTACAAGTTTATAAGAAACTTATTTGTAATACTTCGGCGTCGGTTTGGAATGAAAATGAGAGGTCTAACTTTTTTGAGACCGATACTGGTGTTCGTCAAGGCTGCGTTCTCAGCCCCATTCTATACGCGCTTTGTATTGACGATGTACCTACACGAATACTTGCCTGGTGGTGTTTCTATGGGAGACGCCGTCATCAAAGTCTTGCTATATGCTGATGACCTCGTTATCCTTACAGATAACCCTCATACACTGCAACTGCAGATTAATAAACTGAATCAGTACTGCGATAGCTGGGAAATGAAAATTAACAGTGAAAAGTCAAAAATAAAGATTTTCCAGCCTTCAAAACGCATCAAAAGATTACAGAATGAGAGTTGGCAACTGGCTGGTGAACCTATTGAGGTCGTTGATAAATTTTAATATCTAACCCACAATCTCGATTTGCGTCCACATGTGGAGGATAAAATAGTTAGGGCAAAAACAGCAATAAACCTAATGTGGTCAAGATTTTATTGCAACAAAAATGTTGACACAGCATCCAGTTTTTAAAACATTTAAGGCCACCACTAACGCTTGCCTTTGTTATGGAAATCAAATCTTCGGTTTTAAAAAAATCGAACAGTTTTAAAGCCTACAACGATTTTTTTTTAAACGTATCCTTAAACTTCCCACAACTGTCCCTAACTATGTCATTTACTTAAAAAAATAAATAAATAGTTGGCGCAAAAGGTCTTTAGGGACCCAGGGCCTAGCTTCTTAGAACCATTCGATTTTTGTGAGTTTTTCATTTTTTGAACGACTGGAAGGGATCTACAATTTTATGCCGATTCCAAACGGCTAATTGAGAAGCTCTTTCAAGACAGTTATACTCACGGATTTTTGTCAGATGTTCGCGAGAGGTGGCGCAGTGAAAAAAGCCCAGAGTTGGAATTTGGGTTCGAACGTGGGACCCCTCTCTTAGTAGTCCAACAGACTAACCACTAAGCCACTGCGCCTACTTAGAATCAGGAATTCCCGAAATTTATAATAAAAATCTTAAGGCAAACGCCGCCTACGTGGGGAAGGTAATTAAACGGCGAAACCCTAATCTTCAGAACCAGCTACTAAGATATGCTTTTCGCTGAAAATTAACGCCTTTCAGAGACTGGTACAATCTGGCAGCAGAATATGGAAAATGTCGATGACTGGCAATATAAAATTAATGATTGTATAGCGCAGATAGACGAAAGCTTTTATGAGAACTGCCTTAACAGGGCGCAAAACCTCCGCGTCTAGAAGCATAATAGAACTCTATGCCATTCATTGGAAACAAATAATTAAAGGGTTTTCCAATGAGAGGTGTTATTGTGAATGACCCGCAATTTCGGTGGCTATCACTTTTTAAGCTTTTATTCTTTGACATTTGGCAAGTAGAAACTACGCCATTACTAAAAATGGAAGAACACACGCTTCAACAACGCATTTATTAAAATTCACTACAAGACGGCGCTACGTGCCACACAAGCAACGAAACCATTGATCTTTTACGGGAAAAGTTTCCGGACCGTGTTATCTCTCGAAGAAGTGATCACAGCTGGCCACCGAGATCTTGTGATTTAACACCTTGCGACTTCTTCCTTTAAGGCCACGTAAAAGATCAGGTCTACACCAACAGCCCAGGGTCGATTCAAGACAAGACCTCAAAGATAAAATTCGTGAGGCTATTGAGGACATAGGGCAGCCACTTTGCGATTTGGTTTGGAAAATGTCATGAAAAGGATATGGTCCTGTATGCGTGCTCGTGGCGGCCATTTGGCTGATGTTGTTTTTCATTATTGACGGCATACCTTCCTCTTTATTATGAAATAAACATCCGATCATTTATCTCAAAAAATGATATTTTTCTTTGAATACCAAAATAACACCTCTTATTGGAAATCCCTTTATTTTTGAAATCAGCATAATCTTGAAAATTAGAATTGAGACTTTAGGCCTAAATTTTTTACCGCAAAGACAGGATCTTCAAAGAACATGCAAAAACAGAAAAAAAAAACTGAAACATAGGGACCTACAGTCCTATTTTGTATTTATTTACTTTTGTTTTTTTATTCTTTTTTATTTCTTCCTTTTTCACTTTAATATTAATTACTCACAGCCGTATTAATGAAAAAAAAAACCGCTACTAATCTCTTTACCTAGTACCTAGTTAAATATATAACATATTAGTTAAATATTATTCTAATTAATAAATGAAAATAACTCAAATAATAACTAACTGATGTTTTTTTCTAAAATAGCTACTTGAGCTGGCATCACCTAACCAAATTGTACTGAAAACTTAGGTCATAACGACTGGCTAGTAAATTTCAGTTGTGACAAATGAAAAAGAAAAACAAAACAACAAAAAATAAAGCAAAACAACAGAAAATTTATATTTATTTTTCAATGTTTTTGTAAAATTTGTAAACATTGTCATAGGGTTTTTTTCTTTTTTTTGCTACACTTTTTTTTTTGAATTGGGGTGATGGTAACCGAATCCTTCCTTAACATATTCATGTTTATTAAAAACACTGAAAAACGGTCAGCCATTTTGTTCCACAATTTTTTAAATTTAAGCTAAATTTATCTGTCATTTTGTCGGGAACGATGTTTTTTAAGAGTTATACCATGTTCCCACCAACGTGATTTAACTAAATCCACTTGATTTAGCTAAATCATCTCATAAATTACGTGATTTACCATACATTTTCGTGATTACTAATTACGTGATTTAGACGTGTTTAATTTTTAATTACGTATCTGTCATCGCAAATCCACACAAAATAAAATCGAACATACCTGCAGCGCTTTCAATGGGGACGTTCGGATACCTAGTTTATGTAAAACGTCAACTAGATTGGTCGTGACTATGAATCCGAACGCGTTGACTAAGCAAGTTGAATTGTTTTTGTATTCTCGCGGCCAGCGTTACCTTTGTTTGAATTTGCAAATTTTTATTTGGAAAAGCCCCTTCATTAATTTTTAATAAATTGTTATTTTCAAATAAGTACATTTAAAATGTAACACGGCTGACAATCACTACACTTTTATAGTGTTATGCGAACTAATGGTTGTTAAATATCATGTGAAAATTCTAAATTACCAGAGTGGCCTTGGAAACTACACCTTTTTCTCTTCGCGCCTTTTTTCGACTCCTCAGAATTCTGCAACGGTCACTCTGTTTATTTTAAATTTGACTCTTCGAAATGTCAACTGAGTACGCAGGCAGGATTTTCTTGACTAGATTGGTCGGCTTCCCCTCCATAAACGTCAACTGCAAAAACTATACACGTCAACACTCTGGGCCAATAAAAACTGAGACGCATCTAGTCAGACAGCTGTCAGACTTACTAAACTACGAATCCGAACGTCCCCAATTCAAATCAATGTGAGTCAACAAACAAAAATAAACAACACAAATGTCAAAAATTTTATCCCAAATTCAATTTTCTTCGTGTTTCGGTGTATTTTGGTATTTTTATTAAGTACAACAATCATATATTGTTTTATTTTTGGGAGAGGTGTGATAACAAAAGAAAAACAACGATAAATAAAACTACCCTCTCAGAAGTGGACGAATTCTTTCTGCTGGATGTCAAACTAAATCACGTAAAATTCGGTGGAGACGCCTTTCGTGATATATAAATCATATGAGCTAAATCACGTTGGTGGGAACATGGTATTATCGACTCGCTAACAGACCTCCTACCGTTAGTTAGTTATGTGAAAGTTGCGAAGCGCTAGTTATCCTCTAAAAATGTTTATTAATAGCAATTTAAGTTTAACTAATGTGTTTGCCAATAGTTAGGCCTAACATGTAGTTACGCGACAAATGTTAATACGGCTGTCAATGTTTTTTATTATATTAATATTTTCAACTTAAAAAATGTATCATGAAACGTCAATCAATCGGCAGTCGGCAATAGAAATTATTTAAATAAAGAATAATAATGCCACGTCAGAGAGCGAGACGTTGAGGGAGAAAGGAGACGACACTTCAATCGTATAAAAGGTTCACAAGGATGTTCTGCACAGATTATTCCGAATCACGAGTTGACAGAGGAAGGACGGGAAGCGCATTTTTACTAAAAAATTCTACTTCTTATTGATTACCTATTTTATTTATTTGCTAAAATTATAATGATAATAGTGTTGCCAACTTAAATTTCTATGCCTCTAAAAAACCACCCTTTATTATAAAGTTTGGGAATGACAACCCCAATTTTACTTGAGTTTTTTTTTAGTGGAGGTTATTGGCAATGTTACTATAAAGTCACATATTACTAGGATTTACTTGACTACATAATTAAAATGCTAAGTGGTTCGGTGGTTTGTTTTTAGGTTCAATCCCTAACAAAAACTCAGCCTGCGCTTAAGGTATTTGCCACTTAAAAAGGTTCTCAATCCACCCGTAAGACTTGACATAAAATTGTAGGCCCCTTTCATTCGTTCCGAACAATTTAAGAAAAGCAAGAACTTGTTTTATTTTATCAAAGCCATTGCTTAGACTAATAACTAACATATTGTATATTTGATTTCTTCACTTTAGAAGATCAACTTCGCCAGGGATTAATCGCATTACATATTTTTGCTGCCATATACTTCTTTATACTGCTAGCTACTGTCTGCAATGACTATTTCCTGCCCACCGTTGAGTGCATCTGTGAAGACTTGCATTTATCTAAAGATGTTGCTGCAGCAACATTCATGGCGACAGCGACATCAATGCCTGAATTTTTTACGAACACAATAAGTACCTTGCTTACGGAATCGGATATGGGTCTGGGCACAGTGATCGGTTCACTTATGTTCAATACACTGGGTGTTGCAGGTTTGGCAGCACTTTGTATTCAAAAGGTAGCTACACAAATACGGTAACCGTACAATAGCATGGAAATAACTTAACTTTTTTTTATTTTTAGCCGGTTCAATTGGATTGGTGGCCAGTTGCCAGGGACTGCTGCATTTACATGTTCAACACAGTGATTCTTATTATTGTTTCATGGGGCGGTAAAATCACATTCGTGGACACTTGCGTTATGATGTTTTTCTTAGTCGTGTACTATATACTGACGTTTAACAACAACACATTTATGAAACACATTCGAGTGTTTGTGGAGGATAAACTGAATTGCTGTTTTTCGACACGTTATGGTAAACCTACATAATACGGGCATGATCCGCATATGAATGATGCTAATATTTTATTTAAATTTCATAAACAGATCTGACACTTCCTCCAGAAAATAGTGCCAAAGCGAAATTGCCCCATAAGAAAGAAGATATCAATGGGAAAGGTGTTTTTGTGATCAACACTCCTGAAAATACTTCAATTGCCTCAAACTGTGATTTAACAGAATCCAAAAGCTGTATGTACTTTGCCAACCTCAAGGTCTGTGACTATTGTCAAATACATTATGTACTTTTGATTCTTTTCAGGGAATGACGATGATCATGTCACAGTGGAGATGCCACGAAAGCTATTCTCGCTGCCACATGGCCAAACGAAATTTATGAAATTTTGGTGGGCATTCACGTGGCCAATCAAGGCTATTCTGACGTGTCTTATTCCAAACCCGATTACAAATAGGAAATTTTACCCTCTGACGTTTATTATGTGCATTATTACCATTGGAACTAATGCATACCTTATTGTATGGATGCTGACTGCTTTAGGTAAGTAATATTAGGTTACAAGAATGCTTTTGTTTTTTAATTCATATTATTAAGGTATTTACTAGTGATTTGATCGGCTCCCTTATGAAAATGTGTTAATTTCGTCATCGAGTCTTAAATAGAAACATTGGCGCAAAATTGTAGTCTGGTAAAGCCGACTTCAAAAATATTTTAGTACGTGACAATGTCCGTATTAGTATTTTTTTAATTATAGTCGACATAAAACCCACTTCATCTCTATAACCTTTATAAAATTTGAAACCATTAAAAGTATGTTTTATCCCTTAGTATGGACCTTTAATCCTCTATCATCTGCCATTTCTATTGAAAAATTTACAATTTCTTAAAAAATGTTCTCAGGATATTTATATTTTTGAAGATCTCGAAATGTTTAAATATGTTGGGCTTTTAAGAAAAAGAAAGTAAAACCCGAGCAAATCCTTTTGCAGATTTTAATGAGGAAGAGTTCTAATCACCACAGATTCAATAAAAAAAATGTTCATTCCAATCCTGAATATAGTTTTTTTGTTGTTTTTCATTGAAAGTTGCTTAAAAAAAATTCCCCAAATTGCGTTTAGTTTCTCAAACTGTACATTTTTGGGTCTGTTTTCGTCGCGCCCGATCTAAGGTTGGTACACCGGCTTTGAAGTTAGAGCGGTGCTAGTTAGTATCTAGTAATCTCCCTAATACACGATGTCTACAATTTTTGCGCCACTTTTGTTTCTATTTGAATTTGTATTCAGTCTGATTTTTTATAAGTTTTTTAAGTATTGAGATTTGACATTCGTTTCTTTATTACAAAACATTCCAAGCAATAAATAAACCTTTGGAGGGAAATTTTATGAACAAATTTAATAGTTTATCCGAATAATCAGACTTGGGAAAGTTTTATTCTTGACTGGAATATTTTAGTAACTCTGGTTTACGGTTCGTATTAGACCGAAATCTTTACATAGTGAGTACCTAATAGTTAATAAAAATGAGTTTTGCGTCGCTGTTATTGCAATTTAAATGGAAGTGCGATATTGAGTTTTAAAAGGATGTATGAACACAGATCGGCTTTTGGGTACCTATAGTAGTTTTTGAGAAATAATTACAAAACTTCTTTATTCGATTTTTTTGAGGAAAACTAAGTATGGAATCTTCATCAGTGTTATTTTGTTATCGTAAATATGTATTTTGACCAAAATCGTTTGAGTGGTTTTTGTAAAAAATTTCAGACAAAAGAGTACCAAATATTGCAATGCTTAGTTTGAAAAATACTAATGCTTAACTGTTTAGCTGAAAGCCGATTATAAGTCATTGTTCGGGATGTAAGCATTACTCCGTTTTTAAAGTTTTATCGAACTCATAAATGGGGTTTTCGAGATATGAGTAGTTTTTAAAATTAGCGTTTTCGGTGATTCCAATTGAAAATTAAGGACACAATAATTTTTAAAACATCAATTTGACTCAAAGTTTGCATTTTGGTCAAAATCGTTATTGCCGTTTTCAGGTAAACCAAATTTAAGAGAAATTCCTTTTTTCAAAAACCCATTGAACGATAATAGCCGTGTTTTTTTTAGCTTCGATCTTAGCAAAGCAAAGTAAAGTAGTATTCTCAGCACGCAATTACAACAAATATTCCGAGTCTCGAAGTGTCTAGTAAAGCGTAGATGTTGTAATTTGCGTGTTTAAAATTCTACTTTACTTTGCTTTGCTGAGATCGAAGCTCAAAAAACAGGCTTTATATAGATAAAAATTGAGTTCGCTTTTAAGTCTAGTATGCTGTTCAAGGAAAGCTAAAATTAAGCGCCTCTCCAATGTTTCTCTCCACCACTTTGCTTAATGTTCGCTAATTTTTGACAGTGTAAGTTCTGTCAAAAAAAGAAATGTGTTGGCACAGCTGATTGACTTGCTCTGTTAAGTCACTTGGAACTTTCTAAAGAAATTTCTAAATTTTAGAAGAAATTAAATTAACAACAACAAATTTCTTTGTGTTGAACTAACCATTCTCCATTTATTTGGTTTGAAATTTTGTTGCGAATAAAAATATTTTCTCAGATCTGTCAAAATTTAGCTGTGGGAAAATGTATTTTACATTAATACGCTTACTTAAATTCTGTAGAGAGTTTTCGTACAGCGGCTTACCATAAGGAATAGATAGGCTGTAGACCTGTGGAAGGACGGAGAAACAGACAGACCGGACAGAATATTGCGACCCACTTTTTTGAGTCCCTCTATCATCGTAATGTCAGAATTGATTAACATCTCGAGTTCGAAATGTTGTACCCATAAAATATCTTTCTCTTATGCAACGTAATCGATGAAGTTAAAAATCAAGAACGGAATTTGACATAACTTTTAGTTTTTTACGACAGACACACTTAGGCCCATTTTATTCACTCGAAGTTGAACACAACTCGGGGAGTTTTCCATATAAAAATCCCCAAGTTGTCTTTATCAAAAATAAAATGTGCCTTAATAGTGTTTATAATGACAAATCCATAAGTCAAAATTTGAGAACAAATGATAAAATATTAATTTTTTTTGTACGGATTTTCACACGCGGTAGTCACATAGCAGTCAATAAAAAGCGGCCATAAAACACAAAAAGTTCCCTCATCTGTGCACACGACTTTTTTTGATAAAGACCAAATTAGAAGACTGCACTGTATTATCATAGTTATGCTATAAAATAAGAACTAGGCTATGTAAAATGTAAATTTAAATTTATTATATTCATGATTTTTGGAATGCATTTAGCAATATAAATATATAACAGCAGTTTTAAATAACATTTCATTTCATTCCTATTTCAGGTGTCACTCTTGGAATTCCAGAAATTGTTATGGGACTTACGTTCCTTGCGGCTGGCTCAACCACTCCCGAGGCGGTATCCAGTTTGATTTCTCTGCGAAAAGGTTGGTTCAGACAGACTCTTCATTTATGCGTATTTATTTACTAATATATTATTGTTTTTTTTTTTTTCCTTCAGGTGAAAGCGGTATTGGTGTGTCAAACTCTCTTGGCGCTAATTCATTAGCAATTCTCCTGTCACTCGGTGTGCCATGGTTTATTAAGAATTGCATGAACTACGGCAAAACCGACGGTACAAACGTAATCCGCTTGACATCGCAGGGCATTGAATATACAATTATCATTCTGATGGCATCTACTATTGGTCTGTTTGTGATATTGACCGTCAGCGGATACCGACTGACCAAACGAGCTGGAATTGCACTGTTCTCGGTTTACGGTGTTTTCATAGTTCTGCAAATTCTAATCGAAATGAATGTGTTCTTCCCCAAAAAGTGCTAAATGTCAAAATTTGTGCGCTTCTTAATTAAGACTGTTTAGTGTAGGTATTGATGAAATTGTTTCTGGGACAGTATTGCATGCAGCCAGATTCAAAAGTCTGAATACAGTTCGGATTTCCGCATAAATTAATTGATTGTTAAAAAACCCTATTGTTAGGTTACGTTTAAAATAGTTTAGCTGTATATTTAGATGTTTTTTTTTTCTTCTAATATTATAAGATAAGATGAATTTTAAAAATCTAAAGACGACCTTGAAAATTGAAGAAGTTACTCGGAAAGTGATGGTATATAAACAATTGTGATTTCCATTTTACCTGATGATCATGTTATAATGAACGATTAACGGTGTCAGAGTCCTCTCTCGAAACAGAATGTTTTAAATATTTTGTTCTACTCAAAATTTGTATTATTGTTATATGTTTTATATATATGTAAATGTTATAAATTATGTACTTGAGTTTCTGTTTCGTTTTATTTACATTTGTATATATGTACATTTAAATTAAATGTTTAATCATATTTAAGAAATAAATTTATTTGAATTGAAAGTTGTTGTTGCGTTTCAGAGGGTAAGGCGGCTTTTTCATTTGGCTCATACAGTGGTCCTTTTCCTTTGTGATATCACAGGGATCCATCACTCAATAAGGTGAAGATGTTCCTTGATTAAATCAGTCGATACAGTACAATTTTTGGAGTTATTCGAAGAATGGCCGCATTCCATTGACCGGAAGCTGACAAACGACATGTGAATCTTCTTTTGTTCTAAAAGTTTAATCGAACGCTGGAATTTTAATAAATTTTTCCACAATATTTTCTAATCTGGTGCAGAAATACTCGACAGATAAGAAAAAGGAGAGGAAAAATGAGCGCTCAATGCAATTCGTTAAAAAACAAGCGAATTCGGAAAATGAAGATGGCGTTCGTCGAGAGATGCAATTCAAAACAAATAGAATTTATCTTTTTCCTTTTTTTTTTTTAATAAAAACATACGTAAGCAAAGGCAAATGCCAGTTTCGATCAACTACCGCATGTGATAGAGTTCTAGCTGGTATATCTCTACCTCAGGCGCATTATGCTCCAAGCGTCTAGCAGTCAATAGAACGCGCAATTGACAACTAATTAAATAGAAATGATGGTCGTCTCCTAAACACCCATTCAATGCACTTGTAAGTTAGAAAAGTCCCATAGTATAACATGTGGTAAATTATTTCGCGATCTTATCATTTCTATTCAATTTATTCCAAGCACCAATGCTGGGGTGGAATCGGCTAAGGTGACAACGATAGTTGAAAATCAAAATCAAAGCTTTACCACGTAAATTGACAATCGCTTTTTGCGATCAATTTCATGTGACAGCTAATTAGGTGTCACTTTCATACATTTGTGTCATTTTCATAGGTTACACCTCGGCTACGACTACAAATAAATTAAATACTTTCGTGAAAAAAAGTATATGTTTGTTTTGGGACTGCTTGATTAACCAACTGGAATAAGGTCAACGCATGTTCCACCCATCCACAGTGGTCGCCTTACGCAGAGCAAAGAAGAGTTGATAACCAAAAACCTCACCTTAGCCGATTCCAGCCCTGAATTTTCCTGTAGAATTGATCAACTTGGAATAACTTTAAGACACCTGGGTTAAACTATTTACAAAAGGCCGGCACTAGGTGTCAAAGCCAAGTATTTAATTCGATGTTCGTTTCGATTCTTTCCTATGATACTGTACAAAGGCAACCTGTCGAAATGCTCGGGTGACTCCCAGAAATCATACAAGTAACACGTAACACGGATACGTAAGCTACTCAACTTCGAACAACTACTTCTTCGAACGAAGTGGATTATGGTTCGGTTGATTGGCCACGTTAAATTTATGTCCACAGCTTGAATTCTAACTTTAAACTGTGGATGATTATGGACTTTCAGGATGATTATTTTGAAAATATTGCTTATCCCAAATTGACTTAGCTTCGCTCACAGGAAACCTATGTTCACATGATCGTCATATATGCTAACATTGTCAGGTCTACAAATGATCTAGCAATGAGCTCCAAATGATCTGATAATAACAAATTACCTTACAACACCAAATTGCCAGTTCACACGGTTGACAGGTTTTGTCCCAAACTCTGACAATTTTATTTGCAAATGTCCACAAATAATTTTTCTAGCAACGTTGTCAGGATGAAAATTGCCGCTCACACGGCTGGAAGATGTTTGTTTACAAAATATTAACAGATCCCTTTGCAGGCACTGTCAGACAAACCAAAAATATTTTTTTTTCATTCAGTGATGAAGTGTTGACTGAGAAGCACGTAGGGGAAAAATGTAAATCGAACAAAAAGATGCAATTGCCATTGTTTTGGCCGTGTACGTATTTGAGAGCAGCAAGAGTAACGATTTGCCACATAAACGTCGGCGTGTTTGCACGATTGCTCGTGGAATTGAGAGCTGAGGAGCCAAAATTGACTATCGAAATTTTTGATTATGGACTCCAAGCAATTCGATGATCTTCTAGCTTCGATGAATTCGCATATCCAAAAGCAAGAAACAAATATGCGTGCTAGCATTTCAGCGGCTGAGCGACTTGTGATAACTTGACGATACCTAGCTACCGGGAACAAATTTCGGTCCCTGCAATATCTGTTCCCCATTCCTGTGTCAAAGATCTCATCCATCATTTTCAGATAAATTCATTTCCTTACCTAATTCAATGTACACAATGCACAACAAACGGTTTTTAATTCTAGACGCCGAGAACACCTGAGACCTGGGATTCTGTTGCTACCAAATTTTCCAAACTGCATTGGAGCATTGGATAGAAAGAGTGTGGTATGATAATTACAAAGGCACTCACAGCATTGTATTGATGAAATTGCCGATGCAGAATATAAACCGGAAACCTTCTTCCAAATGTGAGTGAAAAAGAAAATAAAAATAAAAATCGAAAAATAATCGAACTTCCTGGCGAAAAAATAAACAACGAAATAAAGATAAGACAAAAAGGATCAAAAAAAAACTCCAGATACTTACAAGCATCATAAAACGGAAAATACAAAATATACCTTAAACAGAAAGGATCATAAATATTTCTAGATCCTTTTAGAAGAATCATTAAAAAAGGAAAGAGTTATAATAAACTTTACCAGTTAGTTTTCGTTCTTATATCGACGTCTTCGTCAAGTAGGGGAGGCACGCCAACAGTGAGACAACTCCTACAGTGAGACACTCAATATTACTCCGAAATGACTTGTTCGAACACGTTGTCCCCTGCATAATAAGAAGTGTGACTGTGTTTTATCATTTGGCTCACTTCTCATCAAGTTCGGGTGTAGTGTAGAGTTGTAGACCGGTTATGAGATTGAAGCTCGCAAAACACAAGAAATCTTTTTTTTTCAATTTTCGGCGAAAGCAAAAAATTATATATTTCTAGGTAATTCACAACAATATGTATTTCAATTATTTAGTTTGGTCTTTGTAGTCAATATTGATAGTGCATTTAAGATGTTTCAAAGTGTAGCTTTGGAGGTATTTCCATTTTTTTTTAATTTGGAAGGATTCGCTAGCAGTGAGACAGTGTACATCGACAAACAGTGAGACAGTGTCAAATGTGGCCGATATATCATTTGTTACCCTAGACCAGGAGTTCCCTAACTGTGCGTCGCGACGCCCTGGGGCGTCGCTGCTCTATCCTAAGGGAGTCGCAATACGGTACGCACAGGTCGACATTTCTATCACTTTATTTTTATTTTTTCACAGCTGTCAGAACAAAAGTTAAGTCGACTAGATTGGTCTGGACAAGACGAAACCTGAATGCAAAAACAGATTGGTCGGGAACGTCACTTTTTGGAGTGGGACCTAAGTGGGGGCGACTGTGTTCCGCACTTTTGGTGCCCAAGGGCGTCGGAAAAAAATTACAACCTGCAAAGGGAGTCGCGGTATAAAAAAGTTTGGGAACCCCTGCCCTAGACGACATAAAAATTGTACTACCCGATGCTATTCCATGTGGCCATACGAGTAGGCAACAAGGCAGCATAGGTACAGTTTGGAATACCAAATTGATGTTCGCTAGTTTTTTTGTTTATTTCCGTTTCTGGATTTTATTTTTAATTATGTTTTTACCTATGTTTAGTCACCGAAGACTGTTTTTTAACATTAAAAACTCAATAAAAAAAATTAATGTCTAGCAAAACACTTATTTATTCTTAATTTCAGCTTATTTAAGTTGCGTGTCTCACTGTTGGATATCAGCTGTCTCACTGTATGTGCACGTGTCCCATCAGTGAGACAAAAGAGTTTTGCAAACTTTTTTTATCACCAATTCTATTCCATAAACACAAATACTAAATTTGATATGCAAAAGTTAAGGTGAAACACGACGCAAATGGATACATATTAGAATTTCAAAATATTTTGAAAACTTTTTAAGTTACAGTAATTAAAAAAAAAAGTGTCTCACTGTTGGCGTGCCTCCCCTACATATTTGAAATTATTTAATTCACCCAATTTGCACCAATCTACACAAAAGTGCGAAGAAAATAACACCGAAACTACGTTTTGTTCGTTCAAATATGAAAAATATTTGTCCACAAATGAAATATTTGTAGATGTCGTAACCACAGCACATCTGCAAATAGCAAATGAGTCTGCATAAATGTCCGAAGTGTATGGCAATGGCCTGACAATGATAAAATTGGGTGTTCAGACGATTGGCCTGACCTGACAATTTTATTGTCAAATAGCGGTCTCGCAATTATCTGAAAATGACTTTTCTGCAAAAATTGGTAGACAAAATTGCCAGTTCACACGGTTGGCAGGTATTTGGGGCAATTTTTTTCATTTGTAGCCCTGGTAGAGACGAACAAGGGAGCCTTGTGGTAGAGTCACAGTCGGTGCTGAGGATATGGAAAAACCATTTCTGCAAACTGACGGTGAACACGACCCAAATTCCACTGTCAGGCAGAACGAACCGTTCAACTTAGACGATGAAAACCAAGACTTCCGTCCACCCGACCAAATCGAAGTGAGGATAGCAATATCCAAGCTTAAGACCAACAAGGCTGCTGGACCAGATGGCTTGACTGCCGAGCTTTTTAAGGCAGCGGGAGATGACTTGGTAGAGAGCATACACCAACTTGTCTCCAAGTTTTGGTCGGAGGAAAGTATGCCTGATGAATGGAACCTCAACATCGTTTGCCCTATCCACAAGAAAAGAGACCCTCTAAACTGGGCCAACTATAGAGGTATCAGTCTTCTTAACATCGCATATAAGATCCTGTCTGCCACACCTTTTGTCAACGATCTGGTTGGTGCGGTTTTCGGCCCGGTAAGTCCACAACCGACCAAATATTCACACTACGGCAGATCCTGGAAAAACCCAAGAAGTCCAGATGGATACTCACCATCTTTTTATCGATCTTAAGGCCGCATACGACAGCATTTATAGAGACGAGCTATGTAGAGCCATGTCTAGCTTTGACATCCCTGCCAAACTCGTCCGATTGTGCAGAATGACGATGGAGAATGCTCGCTGCTCCATAAAGGTCGGAAACAATCTCACCGAGACCTTCGATATCAAAAAAGGATTTAGACAAGGTGACGCGCTGTCGTCTGACTTCTTCAACATCATTCTTGAAAAGATTGTGCGAAACTCGCAAGCCAACACCAGAGGCACAATCTTCCAGAAGTCTGTGCAACTACTTGCATACACTGACGACATTGACATTGTTGGCAGAACACAGCGAGCTGTCACTGGTGCGTTTAAAAGTATCAGTACGGAATCGGCAAAAATGGGCTTAGTGGTGAATGAGGGTAAAACAAAGTATATGCTGTCATCAAGAAAGGACACCCAACACCGACGTCTTGGTCAGAATATCTCAATACACAGCTATAACTTTGAGGTAGTTAGGGACTTTGTCTACCTCGGCTCCGCTATAAACTCTGACAATGCCATCACACCAGAAATCAAGCGAAGAATCACACTTGCCAACCGCTGTTTCTTTGGTCTAAGGAGGCAATTGAGAAGTAAGGCCATGTCAAGAACCCATAAGGAGACTCTATATATAAGACCCTCATCATCCCAGTCCTACTCTATGGCGCAGAAGTTCTACTCTATGGACGCTATCAAAGGCGGATGAAGATCTCCTTGGCCGTTTTGAACGCAAAATTCTTCGATTGATTTTCGGTCCCGTTTGCTTTGGAGGAGGGCAACTGGAGGCAGTTAGCCAAAGATCGCGCTAACTGGAGAGGCGTATTGGTTGAGGCCCAGATCCACCCCAGACTAAGTAAGTAAGCCCTGGCAATATTGTCAGATCTGGCAATCGTCTAGAGAGACAGAGCTTTAGTTCAACCTTTGTTTATACATTCCTATAGTAGCGCCAAGAAATCTAATAAAAATGTTGTACCAGTATCCCACGGATGTCTTTGCCGACATAGCTTGCAAGTAAACTGACTTCGACAATCATTAACCGTGTGTGTTGATGAAAGACAATTTCCACAATAGTTAAGCATTGAAACTTTTTCAATCCTATATAGGTAGGGTATAGTGAATTGCAAAAACTTTGAACAGAGACGAAGTGGATGAGGGGATTTGCATAAACGACAGTTGAAATTATTCGTTTTGGTGTGAAATACACGATGTTGTGGCTGATTTTGACGTGGTTTTTGAGCCTTAAGATTTGAATCGCTAATATCAGAAACTGATTCTAGGATATTGCTTGGTTCTAGAAATGCACAAAACATGTTTAGTATTTTAAATTTTTAAGAAATTCTCACAATAAACACAAATCGAAACCGAACGAAGAACAATTATCGAAGCAAAAATCTCAACGAAAGCTTTTTTATAAGGATTCCAATTATCAAAGGCTCAAAGCTCTCAGTAATTTATTTCTCCATTTGGTATGAGTAGCGACACCTATTAGGATACTGGTACTACTGGATTGGCGCTACTATAGGAATGTATATACAAAGGTTGAACACAAAAAAATTCGTTGTTGTTAATTTAATTTCTTTTAGAATTTAGAAATTTCTTTAGAAAGCTGTGTGACGGAACTTACACTGTAAAAATTAAGCGAACAATAATGTGGTAGGTATTCGATTGGGCTTCTCCACATTTGCTCTCAGATTTCGGATTTCGTGTGCCTAATCGAACATAGAAACGTCACTTGCTGTTTTTTGTGTTGATATTCGTGCGATTTGAATATGTGTAATTGTGTATAGTCTCCGACACTTTTCTGAGCGATTTCCATTCACTGGTTAAATTTTGCATTAAAACATTCGAAATTTCCGTCCCGATTGATTTCTACTTATTTATAGATATACTAGCTGTACCCCCCGGCTTCGCCCGTGCAAAATGTTTCAAAACAGTTGATGGAAAAAAGATCTAAGAAATTTGCTATCTTGTAGGGGGCCATTTTTTTTTCGCAAAAAAATACATATTCTCATAACGCTTGAGTTGGCCAATAACAGGATATTTCTTCCCACTGCATAAAATAATTTGATTTCCTTCCATAATTTTAAAAGATATTCGTTTCAAATGTTAAGTCATTTTCTTTTAGTCCCTACGACAAAAGCGGATACAATTGTATCAGTTAACACATGTTCAATGAAATATTGAAACTAAGATTTTGTTAAGAAACGCATATCATAAGTTTAAAAATGAAAGCTTTCTTTTACAAAAGAACTCACAAATAATAGTGATAAGGCGGACTAAAAAGCCTAAATCCTGAGGTAGGACTCAACTATTATTATTATTTTATCCTTTGAAAGTCTGAATTCCTTTGTTTTCAAAAACAATGCATTTTTTATTATGGTCATAATATTATGTCAGCAATAATGTTTTCAAAATATCGACTTATTTTATTTAAAGGCCAAGGAGGGAACATATTTGTTTTTTTTTTTAAATCATGATCTTAGTAAATATGTAGTAAACTCACCCTGGTGAAAATCGTAGAAATGACTCAAATTTCGCCTTGTATTTATTTAAAATTCCATTTAAGTTATCGAGTTATTGGATATCCTATGTTGTACCTGCAGATGTCCTCTATAAGGTGGCATTTACTATATTTATTTTCGAACGCAAAGCGTGACAAAGAAAAAAGCGAAACGAAACGGAAAAATAAATTACTCTTGTCCATTTTTTCCAGAATTTATTTAGTTATATTGAAACAAATTGGAGATTGTGGGCCTAGGTATCCGCTATAGGCCTTTGAAAAATGCACCAAAATATATTAAGAAGTTTCTAAGATTTTTGCATTTAAAGGCAGGCAGTCAAATGCATTCTAAGTCGAACAGAACTACACCAATTTCTTTATAAGATTATCAATTTTAATTTATAAAAACACAAAATCGCAATGAAGAAATCCGAATCTGTAATGCGCAATGGCCGGCAAATGATATTCGAGCGAAAAAAACACGAATTCGCAAAGTGCAATATGAGGCGTTTTTCTTTTTTAGTTCAGAGCACAACCTGAACTGTTATACAAAAAGATCGTGTTTCTTTTTTAGCTCAGACACTTCAGAGCTCGAATTTGTGTTTCTTTTTTCGCTCAGAGCATGATCAGAGCGCGCTCTATGAGCTCAGAATAAATTGACTGAGCATCCTGAGTAAAAAGCTGAGTATACTTATACATGCACACTTCCAGTCACATTTGAAGGACAAAAAAAACAGGAAAAACAAAACATCCTCTGAACGCTCTGAGGACGTATGGTTCAGAGCGCGCTCATAATGCTCGAACTCTGTTCAGTGCTCAGCTCTGAACTAAAAAAGAAAAACGCCGACGCTGAAACAGCAACGAATGAAGAAACTGCGCAACTGAATCAGCGCAACTGACAGCGCCACCACACATGAAACAAAATTGGCTCGATTGATCGATAATAGATGGCGTTACGTTGCGTGTCTATCTGACAGTTCAATTGTGATACAATACCTATGTTACATTCAAATGCAAAATGAAAAAAATCGAAAAAAAAACTGTCGTAACACGTTGGGTGGTCAAAATAAGACATTTTGAAATTTTTTAATTTTTTTTCTTTTAAAACCCGCGCTGAGAAAATGTTATGGGATAACATCGCTTCGGACACTTTCTTTTATATATATAGATAAATAATTTACAAATGTGGATTCATCTGATGCCTTTCTGAACCAATTCACTAAGATGTAAACAAACTCCACCAGTTGTTAAACTCAAACGAACTTGTATTGGAAAATCAGAGAAAATATCTAGAAAAATATCGCAAAAGTTCTCTGAAATTTTAAAATTTTTACCAAACGAACACAAAAATTGGTCCGAGACCAAGAAAAGTGCTCTGAGCCTCTGAGAGCGCCCATTCGAATACAACATAAGCGAAGTCATGGAGAGAAACATTGGAGAGGCACTTAATTTTAGTTTTAATGAAACAGAAGCCGAGTTTTTTTGACCTTCGATCTCAGCAAAGCAAAGTAAAGTAGGATTTTCAGCACGCAATTACAGCAACTATTGCGAGTCTCGAAGTGTCAATTCTAGCGTAGTTGTTGCAATTGTGTGCTTTAAATCCTACTTTACTTTGCTTTGCTGAGATCGAAGCTCAAAAAAACAGGCCTATTGTATAATCAGAACTTTAAATCGAAAACAAAAGCGTTTAATCAAAACAAATTTCTTGTTAAAATGTCTTTCTAATAATTTTATTCATTTAATACTAAAAAAAAAAAAAGAAACACATGTCTTACAAAATGTATACAAGCCGAAAAAACATTGTCAAGCATTTGAAATAGATCTTAAGTGTTATAATACTGTTTTGAAAATTGTCCTTATTGCAATATTTATAAATTGAAAATGAAAAAAAAAAAATGAGATTAAAAAAAAACTTGAGCACTTTGTCAATGGATAAGATTATATAAGATCGATTTATTGTTTGTTATCCTACAGTTAAGGTATTCTACAAGTATTGGAAAAGTGTTGAGTTTTGAGTCCAATGCGCAACGGAGCGCAGTGAATTCGTATCAAATATTTAGCCCCGTTGCTATAGATTTCAGCTTGTTTTCAGTTCTAATTGCCGTCACAAGATCATGGCTGCCTACCGCTATATTGGATAGTTTCTATATTGAGCGTCATCGTTATCATTCAATCCCTATGTACATTGAATTTATTATTTATTTGTTTTTCTTTCTTCTTCTTTTTTTAAATAACTTTAAGTACAAAAATATTAATATGTACATATAAATATATATTTTCATCTACTCATCATCTTTAACTAAAGAGGTCTTTCATTTATATTTGTATACTTTAATATTGATTTTGTATTCGCCATTTTGTTTGTGTATTTTACAAAATTTCTGTATTTTAACATGTTTGCTCTTTCTCGCCTTATTTTTGGATTTTGTTTCATTACCAACCAGAGCCAGGACTAATAATTTACACAAAACGAACAAAAATTGCAATAACTGTAATCCTTATCAATAATATTGTTAATCAGTTAGTTTTATAAATATCATCAGTCTGCAAATTAATACGAATTTATTTTCATTCTGTTCGCTTTAATTTAAATAAGCTTAAAATACGTAATGCAATGCATAATTGTCATTAATTGTTTGTTTAATAATTAAATACAAGGATAGATGTTGAAATGACTTTGGTTTTCCGTTACAAAATGTAAATAAAATTAATAGAAACCCAAGTACTTAAGTACATGACCGGTTTTCATTTTGTTTGCTTTTATGGTAGGGAAATGAAAAAGAGAAGAGGATGAAAAACTTACGAGTTAGGTACAACAATGGTAGGAGTGACCATTTTTTAAATTATAGTTGTTATAAGCTGAAGAGTTTTTACTGTAATTATTGTGCACTTGAGCTGGCCCACTTGAATGCTGAGTTGATTTACACGAGAATTGTCTGTGGATGTTGGCGTCCTGAAAAAAAAAATGTAATTCAATTCGAAAAATATTGATTTTGGTAAGAGTGTTGACTTTTATCGAACAACGCAGGAAATTATTGGTTTGGCTGGTGAATATATGTACTTTTTTACCTGCAGCGATGGAGAGCATAGCCTCGCCAGAGTAGGTCTATTGTTATACCACAGGTTCAAATGATCAAACCTACCCGTTCAAACAAAAGGTAAAGTAAAATCGTTGGCAAGAATGCACAACCTGATAGCATGGCTCCCAGTTATGCAGTGTCGCGTAATGACTATGGACCACATAACAATTAAACGATTCATGTACATACGAAGCGTCATGATTCCATTACTCCAGATATGGATAAGGGTTTGTCATACGCAGACTAGGATGGAAGTCGAACAAGTAAGGCCCATTTTATTCACTCGAAGTTAAACACAACTTGGGAAGTTTCCCATATAAAAATCCCCAAGTTGTGCTCAATAAAATAGGCCTAAGTCTTCTGGTCTTCCGGGCAACTGTAAAGCGGACGAACTAGCCAGACAAGGAAGCGGCCTTAACTCAACTAACAACAGTGAACCGTACGTTCCTATGCAATCGATCAAATTCTCCTTATTCAAAAAGGCAATAATGTTCACAAATAAAAGGTGGAACAGCATAGATGCCTGCGTCACATCCAGACAAATCTGGCCGAAATTAGATGCTAAAAGGACTCACGGGACTTCTTTCTAAAAGGAGAAACAGAATTAGCTCCGTAGTGGGTGCATTAACAGGACACTGTTTGATAATTAGTCACGCTCGCAGATTGGGAACACCCTACAATGATTTTTGCAGGAGCTGCATGGATGAGGAGGAGGAAGAAACCGTCTTCATCTACTTTGAACATGCCCCGCTCTTGGAAAGTTGCGAAAAACCAACATAGGGGAACACTTCTTCGAGGACCTCAGTGACTAGTCTCGCACAGACATACGCTGTGTCAGCAAATTCATAACAAAGACCAAATGGCCTGAATGATCTTCAACAAATACTCAGCGTCAGCTGACCACTGGCCGCACAACCATCTCTTGGACGGGCTGTTTTGTAAATTATAATCGAGGGGTAGACTGTTTCGGTCATCCTTCGTTATATCCAAGGACATATCGTCTTATAGTCTTCTCCAGTCTCCCTTCTTCAAGGAGTTATCTGACTAGACACTAGAGGACAGACGAAGACAAAAGTCACATGCACAAGACAGCAATAATTCCCAATAGCATACCCGGCCTATATAACACTCGGGCAAGTATTTGGTAACACATTCGAAGTGCTACAATCGCTAGAGACCACTAGCATCTTCGCAGTTTGTGTACGCCGAAGTTAAAATATTAGTTCTATGGTTTAAGGCTTAAATTTTAAGCCATTATTGTGCTACCCCCTGAGGGACAAACAGCCTACTGCTCTTGGGTCACAATCAAAAATTCTATTGACGTGAGTACATAAATAGTGGCAAGTAAAATGGATTCAGCCAAATGACAAAAAGAGGTACACATATAATATTATGCTATTAGAAAGTACACCCAAAATTGACGAATATAGCCTCCTTATGAGTAACTTTACATCTCATAAGAAATTTAATTTCACCAGTGCAGCAAAGCCTTCTATTAAACCAAGTCTTTGGTAAGGATCTGAAGCATGGGCTGTTAAGAAACCGGATGAAGATATCACCGGTCGTTCCAAGAAAATGAAATGATTCAGAAAATTCGTTTGTGTTGATGGGTTTTTGTGAAAACAATTCAACATCTTTACAAGTAGTACGGCGTCTTTGTCAGAGACACAAGCTCCAGGGTAGATAAGAATAATGTAGAGGATTGTGTATTCGATATTTTTTCCTCTCGGTTCCAAAAGCAAAATCGATTATATTCCACAGAATTATGTTCGAAAATCAGTTAAGGTTCTTTTTATTTATATTATCCCAAAAAGCATTCTTATTAAACAGAATAATATTCATTTCTCAAAGACCAACAATCGCATCTAACTGGTGGTTATCCGACATTTGCAGTTCTTTGCGATTTGGGCACATGCAAGTGGTCAATACTTGGTAAATAACATTACCAAACTGTTCGATCTGTTTGAAGATAGATCTCATTCGAAACGACAAAAGTCTAAGCCTAAGGCCGGGTGTTTACTGATTCTATAAGCCGTTCCTTGGTCGAGCACATTTGCTTCTTACTGTGCATTGCAAGAGTGACGCATCTCAAGCCGTAATAGGACTAGTCATGCACAATTACTATCTATTGCTGGATTCAACCCCAGTTACATGTTTAAGATCGCACACCTATCTAACGACCAACGAGTAATGTTTACCAAAACTATTTTGTGAATCCACCAGCGATTAGAATAGAGATAATACAATACAAGCATCACTTACTCTTGGTTGAATGGGAAAGCAGCACCACAGTATAAAAGCCACAAACGCCACCAGTGTGCCAACAAGGAGGATAAAATCCTCGATAGTCTGAAATAGTGCAAACAAAAAAAAAAACACTTCAGTACAAATAAGTTCTCGGTTATTCGTAATCGACTTACCGGCTCTTCTCCCAATAGAACATGATTAATCAAATAAGCAAAGTCATCGAAAGGAGTCATTTTGTAGTGTGGGCCACCCCAATGTGCTCCGGCAACTGGCTTTGAATTGTGTGAAAAGTAAATCTTTCAATTTATTTGCAGTTGTATTTCTTGTTCACACGACAGGCAGACTACATGGTTATTTATATCATTTCAATGCGCTGTCTACTATTCTTTTCGCTCATAATTGTATGTAATTTAAATGTTTCTCCTTTTAATTATTATTTCTTGAAACAGAAAAAAAAATTAAAACTATAATTTCAACACGGCATATGCGAATTTGAAGAATGACAGCAGCAAGGAAGGAACAAGAAAAGAAACAGGCGAAAAAAGGATCGATTTTGACAGCAAGGAATAGGAAGTTCTTCATATCCGACAGGATATGGAAGAGTGAGAGAGAAAAGCATTCAGTTTTACTGCCAGGTATGTTATAACTTATGAGGTATTCGATTGGGCAACAAAACAATTGTTTGGTCTAGATCTATTTTTATGTACGACAGGCAAAAAAGAAGCAAACTTTTAAAAATCTACTGCACTTAGTTTCCTGCTCGCTCTAGATTTTACACCTAGTCACCACTTTGGTTCTCCCCCGCAAAATTAAATTGTAGCTACATTTTTAATTATAATATACATATATGTAGATTGGACAAAAACCATAATATTCATGACAGATGTCGGTAAACGTATATGAATTATGCGCAATTCGAAATTCAAACTTAAAATTTCTAAACATCTGCAAAACAATAGGTCTGTTCCTTTACAATAATGCATTCGAATACATTCGAATACATTAGTCAAACTTCGTTCGCTTCTAACCAACTTTTGCGTAAAGGAATGCATTATCGTAAGGGAACAGACCTAATGCATACCTACAAGAAAAATTTAAGAAGATGTCATCATTGCTGCAGCCGCCGAAATAATCAGCAAGTAGAAGACGAAACTTTAATTCGCGTGTTGCGTAAGAAAAGCAAAAGCCCGTTTTGCAAAAGAAGATTATTTGTAGCTAAAATAGCGGAATTTTCGAATAAGAAAAATGTATTTATTTATAATTCTTGGATTTGGTAGATATCTAACCTAAAAATTATAAGGAGAACTTACATTTTTTGTGTCCTGATACTTTCCAAAATCTATTCACCATGGTGGAACAATAATTACTTTAGGTACCAAAAAGACGTTCCAGGCCAAATGAAGCAGAAGTCCCGCCTCTGATAGAGTACGCGTATAAATAAATAAATATTTGGATATCTCCCTAAACAATTAACACTTTCTTCTGGTTCTTATGTCAAAATTTATCTTCGATTTAATGTTTTCGAAATTTATTTCGCCAGCCAACTGATTTTGTTCCGTTTGGATTTTCGGATTTTGACTCTCTCTCTAAATACGTTGTTAATCACACTTTAAAGTTTGACAGATGACAAATATTTTGGGGTTAGTGTAAGTAGGTGTGAATCTCGATCAGAAATCGATATTCGCAAAATTCCTCTGACTCTCAAAAAGAGTTTTTTTTCGATTAGCCACATGAAATTTGAAATCTGAGAGCGAATCTGAAGAAGCCCAGATTCGTCAGAAGTCATCAATCAATCAATCTTCTAGCAAATTGTTGCTTTTATTTGTCTAATTTCAGAAACAATATCTAGTTTCCTTACCGTCCACTAAATGAAAAATATTCCCGTCGTCAAGACTAGATTTAAAAATCACTTCGGCGTTTGAAGACACTAATTTAAATTAACGACCTGAAATTTGTCAGTTATCAACTTTTTGTAGTATAACTATGTAAGGATTTATTCACCAGTAAGCCCGGATATTTGACCCAGAATCACGCTTAAGGACACGATTCACGAGATATCTCACCAAATTGAGTTAAAAAAAAAAGTAAAACAGAGATAGCTATCTATATTTCTGTCTATTGAGATATTTCGCTGAGATTGGATGTTTGTTTGAAGTCTTGCAACAAAAACAAACGAAAATGGACCAATCTTCAGAATTCGATATTTCTGTCGGTTTAGCGGTTGGAATCTTTATTTTTGCATGGAAAGAAGTGGGAAAAACCGAGGCGTCCAATAAAATAATTAAAAAACCTCCCGATTAACGTAGTATGTATAAAACTGACGTGGTATTCGTTTGGGCTTCTTCAGATTTGCTCTCAGATTCCAGATTTCGTGTGGCTAATCGAACATAAAACTTGCTCTTGCTCTTTTTTGAATATGTGTAGTCTTCGACACTTTTCTAAGCGATTTTTATTCACTAGTTAAATTTTGTATTAAAACATTAGAAATAGCTGTTTCGATTGATTTCTAAATATATATACATAAATAATTTACACAAATAGATTCACCCGATGCAATGCCTTTCTTTGCTGGAGAAAAAATTCACTAAAAATGTAAACAAACTCCATCAGTTGTCAAACTCAAACGCACTTGGATTGGTAAATCTGAGAAAATATCTAGATTCGCAAAAGTGCTCTGAAATCTGAAAAAGATTGCTTTTTCCTGTACCAAACGAACATAAAAATTGCCCTGAGAGCAAAAAAAGTGCTCTGAGAGCGCCCAATCGAATACCACATAAGGATTTCTTTAATGAAAATACCTAAAAAATACAAAAAACTCCTGATTCGCAAGTCTTAAAAAAATCACCACGAAAATGGTGGAATCCCTGGCGAATCGGGCCTGGATTTTTACTTTGCCAGTGCGACGCCTAAAAGCATACCATACATAAATCAATTTTTACTGAACAATGCCTTTACCTGCCCCAGCAAAATCTGCATATTGAAAATGCCAATTTGACGCGCACTAATTACGAATTGTTGATTCCAGATATGATATACATATGCTACAATTTCTTAACCCACATAATATGTGGATTTATCTTTGTTCAAATATACAACACGAAACACCTTCCGCACATCTCTTCAGCGTTTCTATTAAATTTGATCACGTTGTCCGTTCCCACCCAATATCAATTCTCAAGAATTCATACCACATACCGCACAGGCACACCATCGGCTTTGGCTAGCACTAGCACTCTCCTTCTCCCTCACCTACACCAATCCCAAAAAGATATATGATGAGTGTGGCGGTGGAAATGGTGCTGGCTGAAGAACATTTTCGGGAAAATTTCGTGTTGCTATGCGCTCCACAGATTACGCGACAGCAATACAGCATATACACTTTGTTCTTGTACATATTGCAAAGTGATGCTTCTCTATAAACACACATCTGCCAGAAGGAGATAACTAGAGGGTGCTGGGGCAGAATTGGAGAGTATTGAACAGAGCAGCGCTATTTTCATACTCGATGCAGTGCAGACTGCAGAGTTTAAAAAGCAGAAATGGTAAATTTCCATAGCCGATTCGGGTTAAGTGTCTCTGCTGGAAAAGGAAATTTCGTTCAGTACAACAACCATGGTGAGTTTATCGCTCTTCAAATGTTTCTCTTATCCCTTTGGGTTTGGATAAGTCACTGCCTAGCCGATTTTAACATTCGCATTAACTACGTTAAAATTGCCGAAACACGGTTAAAGTTATCATTGGTTTAAAACTTAATTCACCAAATTCTACTAAACATCTGATATTCACCATCAGGCGCCATACTCTATACTCTATAGTCTATAATATCGTTCCGAAAGCAAACATTTTCGAAAACGAACGTTTTGGTAATAATTGCTAATTGGTACTCTCTATTTCGAAAGCGGAATGAAATCTACTACTCTCGGATTCATAATTCCGAAAGAATTGTTTGTACCTATCAACACTCCGTATGTCGAAATCATTCGAATGAGGAAAATTTGTTTCAACAACAAATACGATTACGGAAAGATTGGAAAATATCGTAAAATGTAAGTTTTTGTTTAAAATTCTTAGTGATGATTAATAATAGAAGCATATATTTAAATTTTTTGGAATCTTCAATAAAAAATTTTCAAACCAAACGAAATGAGTTTGAAATCTTGTTAGAGTTCATGTAGGTACAAATGATTGTTACAACGAATATGTAGTCTGAAAATGTTTTTAGGTATGGAGAGTAGGCTGTAGGCCCCCAAAATAAAACAGTCGTGTGTAGAGCAGGAGTTCAACTGTGCGTCGCGACGACCTGGGGCGTCGCTGCGCTATCCTAAGGACGTCGCAAGACGGTACGCACAGGTCGACATTTCTATCACTTTATTTTTATTTTTTCACAGCTGTCAGAACAAAAGTTAAGTCGACTAGATTGGTCTAGACAAGACGAAACCTGAATGAAAAAAATAACTAGATTGGTCGGGAACGTTACTTTTTGGAGTGGGACCTAAGTGGGGGCGACTGTGTTCCGCACTTTTGGTGCCCAAGGGCGTCGGAAAAAAATTACAACCTGCAAAGGGAGTCGCGGTATAAAAAAGTTTGGGAACCCCTGGTGTAGAGCATTTTATGTGGTACGTATTTCAGTGCAAAGAATTCTGGTCAGGACTTATTTTCACTCTTGGTATTTGGTATATCCTCATTGCCGTTTACCGAACAAATATTTTAGAAAAAGTACTTTTATTTTATAATTTATAAATAAATATAACGGGTGATTTTTTAAGAGGTTTAGAAATTAAAAAAAAAAAAAAAAAAAAAAAACACAAAAAATTCGAAAAAATGAATGAAATATTTATTTGAATCGATAGTTTGAACCTTGCAATTTAATGTTTAAAGATAATTTCATGCAAATGTTGACCGCGGCTGCGTCTCAGGTAATCCGTCCGCTGAGTCCAATTTTGGCATACTCTTTCACACATATCGGCCGGTATCTCACGAATGAATGCATGGATGTTGGCTTCCAGTGCGTCAATTGAAGCGGGCTTGTCCCTATACACATTAGCCTTGACATACCCCCACAAAAAATAATCTAATGGTGTCAAATCGCACGATCTAGGCGGCCAATTGACCGGCCCGAAACGTGAAATTAACTGTTCACCAAACTCGCCTCGCAATTGCGCCATTGTTTCGCGTGCTGTCTGCTGTGTGGTATGTGGCACCGTCTTGTTGAAACCACATATCATGCAAGTCAAGAACTTCCAAAAAAAAGTTTGTTATCATCGCTCGGTAGCGTTCACCATTGACAGTAACGCTGCGATTCGCATCATCTTTGAAGAAATATGGCCCAATAATGCCGCCGGCCCAAAAACCGCATTAAACAGTGGCTTTTTCGGGATGCATTGGTAGCTGTTGCAATGCTTCTGGCTGATCTTTACTCCAAATGCGGCAATTTTGCTTATTTACGTACCCATTCAACCAAAAATGAGCCTCATCGTTGAACACAATTTTTCGATAAAAAAGCGCGATGAACATTTCGAACCGAGCACGAATTTTGATAGTAAAATTCAATAATTTGGAAGCCTTGTTCATTTGTAAGACGATCCATGGTTAAATTGCAAACCAAACTGAAGCTGTTTGACAGTGACACAAGGTACTAAACACACGTCAGCTGTCAAAACCAGTGTTGCCAAAACCAAACCAGCTAAAAAATCACCCGTTATATTTGACGCCTAGCTTTTCAAGACCATTCGATTTTGTGTGAGTTTTAATTTTTGAAACGATTGGAAGGGATCTACAATTTTATGCCGATTCCAAACGGCCGATTGAGAAGCTCTTTCACGACAGTTATACTCTCGGATGTTTGTCAGACGTTCGCGAGAGGTGGCGCAGTGAAAAAACCCTGAGCTGGAATTTGGATTTTTGCGGGATTCGAGCTCTCAACTTTTCGGTTATTACAAATTAAACGATTTATATCAGAAGAAATTCTCTTTCATGTGCTTAGGACACATATACAATGGTCGGGGCCAAATGTAAACTACTCTTCAACTAAAAAAGAACTCTTCATGTGATCGATCTTGGAAAATCAAAATTGAGACATATCAAACCAGCCACCCAGTGAGATTTACTAAACTAGTTACTTGAACATCTAGTTTATATGGTTAATTTCCACTTTGTCTATCATTTTGCATGAAAACGTGAATAAAACTGACCAATTTATGTCAAATACTGTAATTAACCGAAACATATCAGGTCTGTTATTTTACTTTTATATCTTACAATTTTTTACGATTTTTTATTCAATGCCGCTTCATCAAGAGAGAATGGCCACGTTCCACTCCCCGCTATTTGAGCAGCGGCATGTCAAACTCCATATAAAAAATTTACATTTTACCATTTGCGCTAGTCGTCTAGCACTTTTTGTGAAATATCCCTTTCAGGGAAATTTCTCAATTTAGCGCAAAACTACCCGCTGCTTTGAGAGAAAAAAAAACAGCTGTCAAAGGAAATCGGTCAAACGTCTACAAAATAAAAACAAAAATACGAAGCCGAGCTGCAATTGTGATAAAATTGTTAATAAGGTAAGTAAAATAGCAATTCCGATATTATTATGGTTTCTATAACATGTAACATTTCTTTTTAAATGTAGTTTGGAAATAATTTTGCGACACGAAATCATTTATGAAGGAAAGTCATATGTTTTTGATGCCAACGAAGATGCCGCTGCCGCTGCCGCTGCGCGAGCGTTCCTTCATCTGGGATATTTTGTGCTAGAAGACTAGCGGGCAGTGGAACGCGTCCTCAAGATTCATTTCGAAAGTGTAAACGAAATTCTTCCTCGTTGTAAAGCGTAGTATGCAGATGATCCGAAACCATATTTCCCGGTGGTCTCCAAAAGGACAGCGAAACGTCTGCGAGAAGGCAGCGGAAAATAATTTGTGGGGGGTTACATCAGCTCCTACACAAGTAGCAGTGTTACCATCACTGTCAATTTATCTCCGATTTGGATAGGTACTCGAACTTTTCGCTGGCTCCGTAAAATGTTCATTTGGGTATTGTCCTAATTTAGAATATTTACTTTAAAGTTTGGTTATTTTTAGGCTCCTTAGGTATTTATAAAAAAAAAATGCATACTTCAATAGCGAATGCACTCTGGAGTATAAACGTCAAATTTGCGCAAGCAAATAATGTCCCGGACAATAAACGTGTGCGAAAAGAGAGTGGTGAATTGTACCAAGCAATCTACTACAACTAACCACTTTTCCGCTGCAAAACGAAAAGGAGAGCGAAATTTTTCGTTCATGATTTTGTTGTGACAATTTTGTATGTGATTATTCGTTTCGGTTCATCAACGTACTACGCTTGAGAATAAACAAACTCAAAACTCCTCCACGTACCTAATTTCTTAATGTACGAGTAGTAGTAGTGTCGCTTTTGCCTCTTCACGAATGCTTGCAGTTCAAACAGTACAAACTCCACATACGCGGATTCTCATGAAAAAGTCGGTCAATTAATTCCGAATCACTTTTATCGCTAGATGAATCAACTAATATTGTTAATAAATTAAAAATATCCAAATCTTCGAGCTCATCAGATGATTTTGCAATTATTTGTACCGGTTTTTAGAATCTTTGAATTACGTATGTGTAGTATGTCTGGCTGTGAGAGAAATTAACCCCACCACTGCCAATTTGACACTGGGCCTTCAAGAATCTAGTTATCTTAAGTCGACTAGATAAGTCTGGATAAGATGTAACCTGAACGCAAAAAATGAGATTGGTTGGGAACGTCACTTTTCCTACGTCATCCACATATCCGAACTGTCAACTTAGTACTCAGTCACGAATTTCTTGACTAGATATTTGAACGTCCCACTCTTTCCCATTCTTAATACCTACAAGTCAGCCAGCAGCTGCTGTATTACGAATGAATGTTCATCTTTGACATTGGTCATGTTTTTTGGTAAAACATGTATACCTATCTGCATTTCAAGACTTATTAAACTTGAGTTCTACGCACTCCCAAACCTCAGCACCAAAACTCTCAAATTCCACATGGGATAAGAATTCGAGTGGCAAGGGATTTTGACAGATAAATGAATGGGAGGTCTTTTGAGAATTGGGGCCCCTGAAATCCATTCCCGACAAATCTAGCCGTTTAAACGTATATTGTGGAAAAAACACGGCAATATCTGCTTTTAAAATTATTCCACAAATAACCGTTTCAAATTTCACCATATCCAAATATCCCATCGACACTAGCGCCAATCAAAGCAAAACGAGCCTTTTCGAAACTTCGTTTTTAAATTCTCCAATTCTCCAAATTATGTCCGATTAAAGCCTGTCATTTGGGCAAATATCTGTCCATCTCACTCGTATTCGCTCTGTTTTGTATCTATCCCACGCCATGTTATTACACTTCCAATTCAACTAAGGAGGCCAGCCATGTCCCCATAAAACAAAACAAAACGATCAATACCAATTCACCATCTATTACTCTGCTCTTCTAACCACCGCAAAAGATTCCATGTCTGCGCCATCCCATCATAAGTAATTTTCATCAGTCGCCCAACTCAATTGTTAGCCGGAAAGTCTATGCGGTTAATCGAGAACGACGACAGCCCATTGAGGGAATTTCTGTTGCCAAAAATAATTTCAAACACTGTTAAAGTCATCGAAGACAGTTACTCCAACTTTCTGTTTCGAATTATCTGTTTAAAAAAGTGAATTTTGTTGCGTTTGTAGTCGCATTTGTTTCGTTTTATGAAATTTCGGATAATTTCGTGTCGGGTCTTTTTTAAAGATTTAATTTCATTTCTTCGTCCGTCCTATATCCATCTCCCTCTTTCGCCCCGGTTTTTAGTTGGTTGTTTTTTTTTCTCGGTTGATTGCGAAAACGCCTGCTAAATGGTCTGACGACGGTAGTGGTGATTCCTCAGTGACGAAAGAAATAAGGCATACAATGAGAAAATATGTCCAACAAATTAAAATAGCAACGGTGTACTCTGTATAACTAAATATTGTGTTCCGTGGATGAGAAAATTTTGAAAAAGTTAGTGGTAAAGCTGAAATTATAAAATTTATAGTTTTTTTTTTTTGGAAATCCTAACATCTCTGTATAGATAGCTGCTTACTGTATATCTCTTTCTATCCGTTGGATCAAGTTGCATCGACGTAATTTGTTCTCGCTCTGTGTCGCAAGTCGTGTTCGTGGGTACTGTTGTGTCATTGCCATCATTTTGTCAGTGGTGCATTTTTTGTCTCGATTATTTCGCCTCTCCCATATGCGGATGAGTAAGCGAGACAAAAATATTGAAGCAAAAAAAAAAATGTAAGAATTGGATGGCAGTAGCAACGGCAGCCTAGCAGCAGCAGACAAAAATTTCTCATGGAAATTTTAAGCTGAGAAAAAGTGTATTTTTTTTAATTTAAGTGACTTGTGCGGCATCAATATTCTTACGGTAATGGGTAGCTTATGTGAAGCAGTTAAAATATGTTTATCAAAGAAGTTTATTCATTTAACAATGACGCAGCAAAGTTTTGGATATATTTTTTTCTCGTGTGAAATGCGGTCGATCTGTGGTTTTTGTGGTGTCGGTGTTGTTGTTCTTTTCGGTTGATTGCAATGGAGCGTAAGGTGTGTGTGTGTGTGAAGGGAATTATCCAAGAAATTGTTTAATGGAAAAAGTGGAAATCCCTATTGGAAAATAAGAAACGTTTTTTCTCCTTTTTTTTTTTGTTGTAAAATAATTTTGCTAATTTTGTTCCCGTTCGATTGGAGTGTGAGTGAAAGATCTGTGGGATGCATTAAATTGACAAGAACCAGCAAAGGATGCAAGAAACCATTTGACAGATGTGTATGGATATGGATAGTGATGATGATGATGGTGCCTTCCTTTTAGCGACAGTGCATTTGCAGTACTACTCAAATTTCATTAAAAAGAAAAAGAGGAAACAGAGCAAGAAAGAATGTCCTAATTTTGTTTGTCTCGCTGCTGCCTTAATACTTATTTTAGATTCTCTTAATTTTCCTTCTTAGAACTTTTTTTCAAGTTAAATTTTTATGAATAATTGTTTTTTTTTTTTTGTTTTATTTTTTTTTTTTACAAAAATTCACCTTGCTTAGTGTCTGGCATCTCGTTTCAATGCAGTGAATTATTTTCTATCTCTGTTTAACTTCAGAATTGTGTCGTCGTCGGATAATAATCCGTATAGAGCCGTAGCCGTGTGGTAGTCGTCGTCGTCGGTTCGGTCGGCTACCGAAATGAAATACCAAAGAAGAGGTGAATGTTCGCTTTGGTTGGGGATACACATACACACATGTGCGATACATATCTATGAATGTGTTTTTGGTTTTATTTTCTTTTTGTACGTTTTTCTGTGTCTCTTCTCCTGTTATTCTATTATAATTTCTCTTGTTGTTGCATTTATTTTGTTCAGTTATTTAGAATTTTATTTAGCTGCGTATTTTTTTTTTTTTGTGGTTTGGATCTGGGCTCTGGGCACTGTGACTGGGAGTAATAAGACAATTTTTTTTTGTCCATGGCTTGTGTTATATTTTTATTTGTTTATGTACAGAGATTACAAATTTATCTGGCAGGAGCGTTTAGATTTGGAAAATTAAAAATATATTCTACCCATGACGCTTTGGTTGAATGTGACCAAAAGAAATTTGCTTGATAAACATAAGATCCGTCAGTCATTTTTTTGAACGTGATTTAGATTTTATTTGACATGGTCGTCTGCTTATTTTCAGCATTTCAAGCTGGCGGTCAATGCCCAGAAAACTGAATTGGTCCTCTTCACAAGAAAACACAAAATTCCCAATTTTGTACCCCCAAAACTAAACGGCACACTCCTGGTGCTAACCAATACGGCTAGTTATTTAGGCCTAGTTTTAGACAGCAAATTGAGCTGGAAACCCAATATCCTACGGAGAGTTCAGAAAGCCACCACGGCTCTGTACTGCTGTAAAAAAGCCATTGGAAGCAGATTGGGACTCCAGCCTCGAATTACATATTGGCTATATGTATCCGTTATCAGACCTATACTCACTTATGGCGTCATTGTATGGAGGACTGCCCTCGAAAAGGCCATCCATCATAATCACCTTACCCGCGTCCAAAGAACGGCATGCATATGCAAAAGTGGAGCCCTTAGAACCACTCCAACAGCGGCCATGGACGTAATGTTCCACTTGCTACCGCTAGACATCTATTGCAAACAAGTGGCAGCAAATGCAGCCACTCGGATGAAAGCAATTCAGTTGTGGACCAGTCGCCAAACTGGTCACTCATCTATTCTAAATACATTGGAATGCATTGCAAAAGATACTGATTACACCCTCCCTCAGTTTCAATTCGAAAATAACTTCGAAACTTACATACCCTCCAGTAGTGACTGGGAGAACGAAATAGTACCCCGTAAGGAGTCTGTCTGTTTCTATACAGATGGGTCCAAAACTGAAACAGGAGTAGGGGGGGTGTTTCCTCTTATGATCTAAATTGTAAAATCTCATTCAGCCTTCCTAATCACTGTAGTGTATTTCAGGCGGAGGTCATGGCGATCAAAGAGGCCTTGTCGTGGCTTCGGTATAATGTAATATCTGTAAAGGATATCACCATCTTTACCGACAGTCAAGCCGCGATTAAATCCCTGCATTCTGTCGTCTTCAATTCAACAACTGCCCTCAATTGCCGACTATCTCTGAACGAGATGGCGAAACAATTCAAAATTCACCTTATTTGGGTGCCGGGCCATAGAGACATTCCAGGCAATTGCATCGCCGATGAGCTCGCCAGACAAGGCACTACTATGTCGACTCTATCAGAAAAGAAGAGTCTCTATATGCCTCTTGCTACTTGCAAACTCCTAATTAAACAAAACGCATTAAGCGCTACTAATCGCAGGTGGTCTAGATGCTTAACGTGCCACACCTCGAAACAGATCTGGCCTCAGCTGGATTCCAAGCTCTCAAAAAGTAGGTGTCATCACGGGACACTGCATCATAGGGAGACATGCTCTCAGATTAGGCCTCCCTTCAAATGATTTCTGCAGAAGCTGTATGGACGAGGAGGAGGAGGGTACTATTCTGCACTTTCTCTGTACGTGTCCAGCACTGTCACTCCGTAGAAAACTATACCTCGGAGAATATTACTTCGACAATCTCAGCGAACTCGCAAACATAGTTATCAACTGCCTCCATCGCTTCATTCTTAGCTCCGGCTGGTTCAACGGGTAGATATGGAGTCGATAGCGATCCTGTGGTAACACAATAGGCCTAATTTGGCCTAAGTGTGGCTGCACTTGAGGCGGCCTGCCACTCTAACCTAACCTAACCTAAGTGACGGAATTTTCATGGTGTTACAGGCTTTCTGACAAACGTGAAAATTAGCTGACACATCTCAGTGCGCACTAGTGGACACAACTGCCAACCACGTCAAACAAACCTATAAATGGCGACGTTCGGATACCTAGTTTATGTAAAACGTTAACTAGATTTGTCTCTCTCTCTCACCGGCCCTTTTTTTCGAATCTTCAGAATTTTGCAGCAACCACTTTGTTTATTTTAAGTTTGACTCTTCGAAATGTCAACTGCGAATGCAGGCAGGATTTGCTTGACTAGATTTGTCGCCTTACCCTCCATAAACGCCAACTGCAAAAACTATAAACACGAGCTCGGCAATGGTCTGAGATTGCTGGGACTTACCCAAAAAAAAAAAAAAACAGTCCGGAAGGAGTCTAATGAGGATATCTAACTGTCCAGAACTCCAGACCTCACATTTGTGGGCAGACATAGTGAACCAACATCCAACCAACGATATGGACGACTAAGAACCATATCACACATTTTGTAGGTACCTAGAAGAAAGAATTTAGAATTTGAGAAGCTGACATCTAAGTTTGGTTCCCCGAATGCAAAAGTGTGCGCCAAATAAATATATGTACTACATAAAATGTCAACTCGTGTTGCATTTGTAATCGATTGAATAGGTATTTAACAGCATTTGAAAATAACACACGCATTTTAACGAAATACAAATAAAATAAATAAAAAAAAAAACCCCAGATTTTCCCCTAAACAATTTCTCCAAAAAACCCTCAAACTGGCAGCACTGCGTTGGGAATCAATTCTTATGGGCGCGTTTACACCTGCAAACCGAAACCGTCCCCGATTAACCGGTAGCCGGCTGCCGGAATGTTGCCGGCTTTGCTCACTGCCACAGCCGGCTGTCGAAATCGGGTAAACGGTTCTCAATTCAGTAGTGGATACATAAAATCTCATTTCGCCCTCACATATACCCGGCTGTGGACAAGATTTTGTTTTTTTTTTTGGGTAAATTGTTGGAACGAATGGAACACAACTCACATTTCATAACCGGCTGCCGGATGTGTATGAAAACATAATATTTTTTTTTGGAGAAAACCGGCTAACCGGTAGCCGTCTAAGGTCCGGTTTCTTCAATCTTGGTTGTCTTCAATCATTAGTTATTCCAGCTGGTAACCAGCGAATGTGTTTGTTCAGCAAAATGTTAACAAGAGAATCAGTGGTTTGGTTAGTTAACCAGAGAAATCGACAACCAGCTGATTTTGCGAGGTTAATTTTCTGTAATTTCGTTTGTTCAAGATTTTTTAAGGACTATACGTAGGTATTTATTTTGACGTATCTGCTACACAAAAATGTCTGTACAATATTGTGCAAACAAAAAGAGGGTACAGGTTCCTAACAAAATAATGGATGCAAAGGTTGAATAAGGATTATTTTCACACTACCTAAATAGTAACCAATGTATCCCCTCCAGAAAAAGTTACAATAACGAACTTTGCTCCTGAAGAAGTTGGAAAACACGAAGCGTAGGGTGGAAATTATTTCAATATTGGCATTTTGAGAATAATTAACCAAAAAGCAAAAAAAAAAAAAAAAGATATGCACAAAATTATACTTGGTCAACAAAATAAACTCATTACTTTTAACATTTTAAGCCGATGACAGCTCTTATAAATTTAGATTAAGCACACGCATTAGAGGAAATATTGAGAGATAAAAAAAATGGGATTTTGGCCTATTAATTTGTAAAACATTTTATTGGTTTTATTTTGGTCTTATTCCGGTCCAAAAATTGCTTATTATTCCACAAAATCCAAGTTTTATTCTACACTTCTTAAAAAATTCCTGTATTATTGGATTTTGACATTAATTTTTGTGTTTAGTAAGATAACTAAAAATAAAAAAACGGCCAAGTGCGAGTGTCACTCGCGCACCGAAGGTTCCGTATTTGGCTAAAGTCCAACACATCAGATATTATTTCAAATCTATAATATCATTCAATCTTTCCCCTCTTCATGAATTCATCACAATTTAGTTTAATTTAATTACTTAATATTTTTACTCTCAAAAATTACTCGCACATGAATCTCATTTTCTAATTATTACCTAGTACCCAACCCACGCCAATTTTCCATTCTGTATGCGACCTGTCCCAATTAAAAACTATTGACTAAAAATGTATTATACTCCCCAACGAAATTAGCTAGCGGGAACCCTGGTGGTATACCACCAGTGACTCTCTTCTGTCTTTGATGGGGTCAATTGTGCGCAACTGCGTAGTAGAGATTAAAACTTATGAGAGCAACGTATTTTACATCGTAAAATTATCTTTTTTGAAAATATCTTGTAAACTATTAACTTTTCGGCAAAACAGTATTCAGCACATATATAGATAAGAACATGATCTACAAAAAAGGAATTTATGTATTTTTTTGTTAATCAAGAAATAAACCGTTTTTTGGGCGAATGAAAATATTTTTTTCACCAGATTACTAATTAATCGAAAATCAATCGATGTATTCCTTCCATTGGTATTTGTCGTTTAACTAGAGGTTATACCGGATGTTGTGTGTAAACTTTAGCCTCCTATGTCAATCGGTTCTTGAGATAAACCTGGTAACAAAATTGGCTTAGTGGGTTCGGACAGACGGAGAGACATCCGAGCAAAACTAATAAGGTTACGTTTTTTCCCTTTGGGTACGGAACCTTAAAAAAGGGTTTTCCAATAAGAGGTGTTATTGTGAAGCTTTTATTCTTTGACATTTGACAAGTAGAAACTACGCCATTACTAAAAATGGAAGCCGGCCGATCATCAACAACGTCGTGTCTTTGCTGATTGGGTCCTTGAAATACATGAAAATGATCCGGAATTCCATCGAAAAATCATCATGACTGATGAGGCCACCTCGGTGGCTACGTCAACAAGCAAAATTGTCGCACCTGGGGCGTTATTGTTGAGAAGCATCTCTATCCTTAACGTGTGACTGTTTGGTGTGGTTTATGTTACGGCGGGGTCATTGGACCTTACTTTTTCGAAAATGAGGTTGGATCAACAGTTACGGTGAATGGATTACTCTATCGAGAGATGATTAATAATTTTTTATTTTCGGAGTTGGATCGTATTGATCTGGACAACGTTTACTTTCAACAAGACGGCGGTATTTTGTATGCAAATGTAGCATCGATGCATTAAAGTGGAATGCTCAGCACAAACTGGATTGTTGCAAGAACAGCAATAGACCCTCATTTTTCGCTGCCGTCCATACTCAGAACGGCATAGGCGACATGACTGCCTGTTAGTCCTAGCCGCAAACGACAACGCAGCTTTGTATATGGGACTGCGCGTTGGGCCCCACAACACTGGAAGAGCTTCGCAATTCGATTTAGTGAATCCATCAACCATCATACACCAGAATAGCCAAGAAATCATCAAATTCGTTCCATTCCTTTTTGTTCGAAGGATTGGTCACATTCCGTGCAGCTGTCAGTTTCCTGCCCTTCCGATTTGATTCGCGTATTATGACGTACGACATGTCTTCGGCGATGAGCGAGCGTAATATTATAAAGGGATCATACGTGGTTCCTAGTGGTCCTAGTTTCTTTCTTGTGAGTCGACCACGTTGTAAGCACGAGTGCGGGAAACGTATTGCATTTTTACTTCATTCGGTAGCATCTTTGGAAACGAAATAATTTGCGATTCATTATCGTCATCAGAAATATCTTCATTGCTGTCTATCGGCATCGGAATAAACACCAATATTTGGTTGATATGTCAGGTCGTCATATTCAAGACCAAGAGCAGGAATATCAACATCCCCGTCGTCACTCATCTAAGCGTTCATGAAGTCTGCAAACCTATCATCAACTGCACGCCTTTCATCCTCACTCATTTGCTGGTAGCGTATACTACGACGTACCACCGTTTCAGCATTATCTAATCCGCTTGCCATTCTATGTTACCGCCTTTATTTTTCTTTCAATTCAATCTAAAACTTCCCACTTCCCACTCGATATAGCATGTTTACTGTTCACTGTCTAAATGTTGTATGATTTGGTTTACGAAATTGGACCTGCTTTTGTATACTTTTGTCTACCTAGCATATAACTTGAACAACTGCGTATATGCACCTATAGGAAATATTATCCAAAAGTGGATGAAAAGCAATAAAACAAGTAAAATGCAGATAACAGAAAGTGAAATAATTAATGGTTTCTTGGAATTTCAGTACAAGGTCCCTAGGGACCTTTTCACACGTTCCTGTACTTATCACCTTTAAACCTCAATAAAAACTAAACTCGTCGCAACGCCTTGATTTTTTTTAAACGATTCTAGACAAAATTCTCTTGGAATACATGGTAACTTTGAGGATACCTTGTCCAGGCCGAAATAGGAGTAATTTTAGTTTGAAAGAAAAAGTCCCCAGGGACCTTCTCACTAGTCGAAGGGTTTAAATAATTTGTGTTTTTAACACGCCTGTAATTTATTTTCGCATGTCTAAGTACATAACAGCGAATTGTTTTAAACGAAATCTTTTTACATAGGTGCTGAATAATCGATAGATCCTCCAAGGCTATAATATCTTTGTTTTTTATTCTTCTTGCGCTAGAGTAAAACGTTTTCCTGAAAAGGAGGTTTTACAATTTATGATGCTTATTGACACTAAATTATGAGTAAGATCAGTGTGCTGATATTTTTATAGAGATTACCAACTTTTCGATAAAACAAAATGGCTTCCGGAAGTGGTGAATGAAAAATTACTTAAAAGCTGGTAAACCTCCCATGGATTCCTAAAATATTGACTAAATTCCCAATCGCTTTTACGAGTGTAACACATTTTTGTAATATAGCGTTACAAGGTCAGTGTCGGGAGTATGTAAAGGAGTTCTGTATAGACACTTAGAAGACAATTGAGCCTGCCGGGCTGTGTCATCCGCCTTAACTAATGATGGTACCGAACAATTTAACTTTCCTCGTCTAACAGGTGATGATGTAGTTGAAGCTTTGATATCTATCCATAAATCCTAAAACTACAAAACTTCATCTTACTTTTATTTTGAACTACATAAAACCAACTGCGAGTACTCTCTTTTGTGGAAAAAGCAAAAATACTTGCTATACCTAATCGAATGACTCCCGAGTAGGCTTATTGCTCTTCTACCCTTTCTATCCAAAGTATTTGAAAGATCAAATCTAGTCAACCATAACCTTTTAAGTTCCGCCCAATGTTGTCGATGACATTCGGGAAGCCATGGACGCAAATTGTCCTACGTTCTTAACATTACTCGAATTTTCAAAAGCGTTCGATATGGTGGACCACATAATTCTTGGCGAAAAACTATTAAATAAATTAAAAATTTCTTCGACTACAGTCAAACAACACTATTTTGTATAGAATTTGACACACACCGGGTGAATCGTGACCAACCATATCTCAGGTGTTTCTTTAGCAAGCAACCATTCGCATTTCTGAATAACAATCATTTACATAAAATTGTTCTCTTAACAGACTTTTCGCACCAAGCCCAAAACCGCATTTTCCTCGAAAACTCGTCGATGCATTCACACCGACCACCAAATCGTTTTCATTTGACATTTCAATCAGCTGTCAGACACTAGTCGTTAAACTTCGGTGCAATATTTTTTGGTTACAAATTTCGATCGCATTAATTAACAAACAAAATGAATTTATTGCATTTCAAAAAAATATTAGTACATCAATTAATTGTGGAAAACGATTTTAAGTTCTGAATTGTGACATTTGTTCGGTCAGCCATTTTACTGAACATTGCAAAAGGTGTGTTTGTTCCAACAACCCAACGATTGGAAGTCGTTTTCGTGGTGTTTTCGTGGAAAACAAGTGCAAACGACTCGTTTATAAAACTGAAATATGTATGGGAAAACTTCTGTTTTCGATGAAATTTTCGTGTGTTTTGGCGGAAACCCGGTTTTGGGCTTGGTGTGAAAAGCCTAAAAGTCAACTAGATTTTGTCTGGACTAGTTGCAGTCTGAACGCACAAAACTGATTGGTCGGTAAAGTGGATTTTCTTACGTCAGCCATATATATTCGAACTGTCAACTGAGCACTAAGTCGAGACATTGGGGATGTTCGGATACCCTCCATAAAATCTAACTGAAATAACTATTCAGGTAACCAATCTAGACCAATGAGAACTGAAACACATCGGGTTTGTTCCCTTACTTTTGTAGTAAGAAAGGGAAAGACTGTCAAAATATCAGCGGTGAGGATAAATTCTCTCAAAGAAAGACACCTGCGAAAAGGTTAGGGAATGGTTTTGTAATAATCTATGCAAAATGACAGATACACATTTCAGAAATTCAAAAAAGTGGTACGAAAAGTCGCTAAAATATTTGACAAGCTGGAAGAATTACCTAATTTTGCTGACAAAATTAGTTGATTCACCTAGCAAGCGATGAAAGTGATCCGGAATTAATCGAACTTCTTGTTGATGAATCGGAGAATGTGAAAGATTTTGTACTGATTAAACTACAAGCATTCAAGAAGAGGAAAAACCAACGCTGCATTAAAAATGACAGATTGTCTCTTTTTACATCAATCAAGAATTTCGTTGCCACTATCGAAATCGAAAATAATCTTGAGGAGAACATTCAAAATTATTTTGCCGGCTGTCGATACCATTTTATTACCCAAAAAAATAAAAAAAAGCACGCTGTTAATTTTAAGTTGACTGACAGCTTCACCACTTCTTACACCAAGAAATTTATTGAGTAAAAATTCGTAAGACTCTCAGCGGAGGGGTAATATTTTGCTCTCTCGATGGTGCTCTCTTTTACGAATTTTTCCAGTTAACGAAAGGCATTGAGTAAAATTTCGTAAAAACTCGTAAGAATTAGTAAATATTTGTAAGACCTAAAGGAAAAGCAACAGACCTATCAAGTCAACCGGCTGTTGGGTAAAGGGATATCAGACGTAATCCGTTTTCTCAACTACACAGGTTGGATATAGGCACCGAATGCCCCACACCCTTAACAAACATCACAAACTAGGTAACACGAGTCGTGGTAACAAAAAGGCACATCACAGTGCTTCTTGGGTTCTAAGCTGGACCCCCACTTTTATCTACCTACCAGCTGTCAAACTTGCAATATCGTTTTAGTTTTGAACGTCCCCTTCTATGAGCAGTTGTCAAAATATGTTGTACCCAGATTTGCATGCTTCGTCAATTTATTACGATCGAATTCATTGTGCTCTGAATGAAAAAAAATAAGCTTTTCGTTGGAAAAATAAAAACGCCTCTATCTTTAAACCAAGGTGAAGTTATAGTTAAATTGATTACCCTACCTCAAAGTACCTGCTATCAATAGTGACGGTGACGGCCTGCCCTAGCACGCATTTAATCTAGTTGTCGTTAACTTCAAGGCCAACCAAAACCAAATTCGCTCGCTTTTCAGTAGCCACGTGTGAATGCCTCTTTTAAACTGGTCTGGAGGGATTTATGATGTGAATTTCGATCGATTACTCCACCAGCTAAGTGGATCTGTTTTGCCTTTGGAGGTGGCACCTTCCAGCCCCACCACATGTAACTCGTCACAAGATTAATTAACGGTCTACTCTCAGAGTCGTTCAAATTTCGAAATTTTTTCTATCGCCATCATACTACTGAGTAATGTAACACCTTGGACTTCATCTAATTATCTAAGGTTAAAGAGAGAGCGTACTAAGAAAAAAACGTGAGTTCAAACGACTGACGTAATTGGGTGCATTGCAACATGTACTATGAGTTAACTATTCAACCAATTACGAGTATTATTTCACAAAAGAGCATATGATGATCACATGTACGGTTTGCCCTTTTATTAATAGTTTTATTCTTATCAATGTTTATATTTATAATCACTTCATATCAAAGCAAATACCCAGCCCAACCCAACAAATAAATAATAATCAGAATCACTTGTGCTGCTGGGTATGTCACCCATAATTCCATTTAAAAATGATGAATATTCATTTTCCAATATTTGTTTCCAATATTTCCTTGAAAAGCGCTATTACTGACAGAAACCAGAAATAATAATAAAATTTATAAAAAAAAGACTTATTACCGCTCTAAACAATGCAATAGTGTCAATGCCATCAAAACAATTTGCGACATTTCTCCGATAACAATGTCCGCGTGTTTTATTTGTGCGAACGAGCCAATTCGCAATTTTTTTTTTTTTTCTGCCTCTATGGAACTTGATGTGACGTATCTCGCATATCGTCGTTATAGGTGGCTGTTGTTACTTGGAAATCCAAAGGAGGTTAATACGTAGTTTTAGGCGGGAACAATTATTGTTGACAGTGTGCTTCAGCCATTTTGTATCTATGGCAGATACGTATATTAATTTTTAACAATGTTTTTGTTCGCAAAATTACAATTTGTTTTGTTTTTCGAATCGGAATTGTCAATTGAACTGCTGCGACGTAGCTGCAGTAACCAAATAACCAACAATTGACATATACTCGATGACATTTGTTTTCGTATAGCTGAGAGGTACCTAATAAAAATGAATTGTCAATTGAACTGCTGCGACGTAGCTGCAGTAACCAAATAACCAACAATTGACATATACTCGATGACATTTGTTTTCGTATAGCTGAGAGGTACCTAATAAAAATGATAAAACCTATTTGACAGTTGTTTTAGATATATCAGCTATTGGTACCCTGTAGACGACAACAACAACAACTGTTGTTGTTTATTATATTGTTTTTATCTTGTTTTTTGTATTAAATAAAAACAAATAGGAACTTGCTTGAAGGTCTTTTGTTGCATATTCATTGTTTATGTAATTTCTACTATTTGAAAGCGATTTATTCTTCCGTTTGTTTTTCCGCCATTGACATTGCAATTTTATATGCAATTACGGTTGTGGTATTAAACATCGTGATTGCCCTCGCAATCAATATACCTATACCTAAATGTATTACATGCAATAAGAACTTTGTGTCATCTTTTTTAATTGAGTTTGCTTTGTTTATTTACAGATTGGAATCGTTAACTGTGCTCTCCAACAATCCACAACTGTCACCGGGAAATATTCAGCCAGCTTGTTTCGCGACAAATTGTTTCAAACCGGTTTTGTTTTGAATTCGCAGAAAAGTGTCCGTTTTCAATGAAAGAAAAAGTGAAATCTACAAAGATATCGAATAATTAATTATTTGGTAAAAAATACGTAAAATGTATCGGCATCGTAGTTTCGTGTGTTTATTTCTTAACGTGAAAGATCTCAAAAGGACTTTGGTTCAATCAGATTTGTTAAGTCAATTATTGTGAATTTTTTTATTTATTGATCGCCGCGCAGAGTTTCCTTGAAAATTTGTTCTTCCTCTTAATGGTTTTTGTCTCCGTGTCATTACTTGGATTGGGCTGGGCGTCGTCGTCAAAAGAAAAAAAAAGAGTAATACGAATAAATAACCGTATTTCCCATGTTTTTCCATTGTTTTGATTGGAGCTGTGTTGTTTGATTGTACACAATCAAAATATTCATTATATAAATATTATAGCAAAATAATAAGCAGAATAAAAGTTTGTATAAAACAATTTACTTAATACAAAAAAGAAAAAAGAAACCTTTGTAACAACAAAATTAAGAAGCTAAACCACTACTTTGAAAGAAAAGTATCAATTTAATAAAACTTCAGTGCTAAAATATAAATACCTAAATAATAATATTTAAGTAATAAATACTCATCAACCTATTTAAAAAATAAATAAATAGAGTAATATCTACATATATAGTAAAAAGATTGTCGAAATCTTTTTATTTAAATTTAAATTTTCGTGTTTCAAAGGGATAATATAAAACGGATTATATATGTATCGACTGGACGATACAAGCGGTGCCGCTATGGATAAAACAAAGCAAAAATGTAAGTTCGAAGAATTATTTTCTTAAGTTATACATAAACTTGATAAAATCGATACAGAAAAATATAAAACATTAAATATGTGGGTATAGGGAAAGCGCATTCTCGGCAACTGACATTTTTCTCCAATTCACTTAACGTTTAGAAGATGAATGACTTAAGCGCCATTTGCTTAAGCGCGTTTAACACCTTCTTCCACTAAGTTTATGGACAAAGTGGTTGCATATAACAACTTCACCCTTTGCTAAACCATAATTATAAAGGAATTATAGAAGTCCACATGAGTCGAAAATTTAAGTTTTCACATATAGGACCTTCACCCGTTAACGCTTCAATTATAAACTGACACTCTTGTAAATTAACGCAGACATATTTTCTACCTTATTTCAAAATGACGGTCTGTTATAAAGCGCCGGTTGTTTTTGTGTAAACAGTTCTACAAGATCCATTATTTATTTTTATTAACATAACTCCGACAACCGCTTGCTCGAAGTGCTAATAACCGGTAGTAGTCAGTTTGTAAGCTTCTTTTGCTCTTGCAAAACGAAATGTGTTGTTTGTTAATTTATTTTGAAACTACCGCTGCTTTCTTTAGTCTTAAATTAACAAAAAAAAAATGTTTGTTTGTCTTTTCTAACCGATCAAAAACTAGGGGACCAGTGTCTGCTTTTGATAGCTTTTACTGTAGATATTGTTGAAGTTGGATTTTATTTATGTAAAACGTGACACCTTAGAAAAACGATACGGAAAGAAATTAAAATAAATCAACAACGGTGTGAGATGTAAAATTGATTCTGGCTTTATTTTGAATCTGACTATGTCTGGAAAAGCACAGCATTAAAATGATAGCCTTGGCTTCGATGGCAGTGCTTTAAGCTGTCAGTTCAATTTTGATGACTGCGTCCAATATGTAAGGCGTTATTCTAGAGCTCGTTCAAAGTGGTTGGCTTAGCGTAGATTAAGGCCCATTTTATTCACTTGAAGTTGAACACTACTCGGGGATTTTTATTCTCAACTTGAGTAATTGCTTTTATTCACTTAAAGTTGACACATTGAACATTCGGAAGTTGAGAAAACTGAAAGTTGATCAACTTTGGATTTGCTCAACTCCCTGAAATAATAGAAGTGGTAAATGAAACTCGGTATTTTTTACGTTAAATGTCAAATTTGTTTTTCTCATTTCTGTTTTTGACTGTGCGAACTTCAAATCAAGTGACGAGAATAATCAAATATTAATTTTTGAAACTTCAACAATGTATCGTTAAAAATATTTCTGGGAAGATTGGCCATCGTCTGATTCAAGCAGCGAAGATGATAGAGAGCTTGAAACAACGATTCGAAAGCGGCGAATTCAAGCACTTTATTCTGATTTGTGATTCTGGCTACACGAATACGGGCTGTTTCATAAATGTCACGAACTCGGTAAAAAACCTATATAACGAATCGCAGATTCGATCTCGTAATTGCGTCGAACGTTCGTATGGAATTTGGAAAAGGCGATTTCCAATCTTGGCCACCGGCTTGAAGTGCGGGTTGGAGACTGTGCAATTAATTATTATCGTCGCAAATGTTCCGTCGCGTACGCCTTTACACGAAACATCAGCAACCACTGGCCACGTCCGCTCTCGATTGGTTCGGACATAATTTTCAACCGCTCTTAGATCTGGCTCACAGTCCGGAGTGAATTATAATGAAAATAATAAGCAATCGTCTTCAATTTAATAGCTTATTTTATGAAATTGTTCACTAAAAATTTAATAGTTTTATCATTAATTAATCGCAATTATAGTCTTTTTATTGATGATGATGTGTAACGTCCCGGCATAAATACTTTGACTCGATTTAAAGCGGCCAAATGAAGACGATGAGATTCTTTTTCGCGAACAAGCTGAGACTTCGACCGCTAATCCAGTGCAGCTCGATCCCGATCCAACTCAGCCCGTTCACGTTCAAATTTGTACCACTCTCTCTCCATTTCCAGAAATTCGATTCCTATCTGACGTTTTTTTTAATAAGTGCAGATGTTTTGCGTCAGATTTTGAGAGTCTACTTTTTTCTTGGGATTCCGTTTTGTGTCGGTGGTTGTAAAGTAAAAAGTTTGCAAGCTTCCGCAATTTCGTTGGATTAGTCCTCTCTCAAGTATGTTCAGTAAATGATTCGTCAGACAACAGCTCTCCAGTTTGTTTCTCCGTAACTGTAGCGATCTTTTTTTGGTCGACTAGTGTTTCAGTAGTTGTCAGTGCATCCGCCCTTGAACACTGCTTATTGGTCGGATCCTCCAGAGTTATTACTTCCACCTCGTCAAAAAAATAATTATCCATGTCGACATTACCCAAATGGTATGAATCATCACCGGTGAAGATTTCCCTGAATATCACACCAGTTGCTGGTAACTTTCGACTAGCGCTATGCAGTGCCAATTCGTTGGCAATTTTATAATCATTTCATTAGTTACTAACCAATCGTCCTTCTCTGGCGTATACACAACTTTCGCCATTTTTTTTTTACAATTTTTCTCTTTTCGCCTTTGTTATTTTCTGGCATTATTTTAAATTCAAACTGCACATAAAGAATATTAAACCGGCAACAAAGCACACAAGTCAAGTCAAAAGTTGAAACTAACATATTTTGTGTCATGCAAGTAAGCCAACTTCTGAATTTCAACTGTGGAGTTGCGAATTAAATTAATGAATAAAAGCAATTTTCAACTTGCCGCTCAACTCTCTCTTTGAAATGAACTCCGAAGTTGGTCAACCTCGGAGTTATCTGGAAGTTGAAAAATAGTGAAGAAAACGGCCCTAAGGACTTTGGCGTAGCCCAAGAGAAAATAGTCGAATGGTGTCAAAGCGCATGATCACGGCGGAGAATTGATGAACGTTCGCAGTGAGATGACCCAGTCGCCAAATTTCTGCTTCACAACTTGAGCGTTGTATTGATCTCATGTATAGCGCCATCTTGGAACCAAAGCTCGGATTTATCGATGTTGTCGAGCTCTGGCCATATAAAGTGGGTGAACATGGTACTCTATCTGAGAAAATTTCCGAAACTGTTTTCATTCATTTCGAAAGAAATAAGGTCCGATGATGCGAACAAGCCATCAGCTAATTTTTGTGGATGCATGATGCTGGTGCATTGTGTTCGTTGTAATTACTGAAATTTTGCCAAAAATAGGCAACGTACGACAATATGTTTTGTTTTTAGCATCAATGAAACAGCAAAATAAGCAAAGCTGATCGGCGTCTTCCTTCCTGGACCTGGCGGGCTTTTTAAGATCCCGTCTCACCAACATAAGGATATTCTTGGAGCCCTTGTCATCCCCATGGTTGTTTGTAATTTGTGTCCAGAGCTAACTTTCCACTGAGCGTTATGACTTTGGGAGGCAAATGCAAAATAAAAAAAAAAACATCGCTCCGTGCAACCCTTTATAAAAGTACGTACCTACTTTAAACGCTCTGGGGTGCACGCAAAAGTGTAAACAAAATTGAATATAGTGCAATAGTCTCAACTGCTGGATGAAAGCCATAGTGTTCGTTATTTCCTTGAACGCGTCTTTGTCGAAGGATGTCGTGCATCTTTCCCGTAGTTGGCAAAATGATTATTTTTTCAACGTCGAGAATTTCACTCTACACAATTTCCATCAGTACAAACAACGTCAAAGGTTTTTTTTTTTTTGTTATTTTATTATTAAAAGCACAAACGCCCCCCATTCCATCCTCTGAACATAATAATTGCCATTATACTCGCAAGGCAAAATTAAGAAGTCACGTGAATCCGCGCAAAATATTTGCTGCAATTTATTATTAATTAAAATTGCGACAAAACCACTTTACACATAGAATTTCCCGACGTCATAGCCTTTCAGATTCAGATACTCGTACGCATGTTTATTCCTGGAGGTGAATTATTGAGTGTTAGGGTGTGCGTCGTACATGACATCCCGATCTTCCAACAGACGGCCATAGACCCAGACACAGGCAATATATAGAGTTCGCGGCGGCGGCAGCAGCACAACAACAAGAGCTAATATGGCGCAGCTCGTTTTTACCCACTTCTTTGTTTTGATTTTATTACGCGTTGCGTTTGATTTGTTCGCTGATGTGCGTTGCTTTCATTTTGCCGACAACGTCTGGCCCCATACTTGTACTATACACTATACAGTATGTGCACGGTGCACGTCCGATCGTAGTGTGATGATTATGTGAACACTCTGACCGTCTGCTGTAGATGCATTGGCCTATGCTGACAGTCTGGGCAATGATTAAGTAGTCAATGACGTGCGTCTTCCACTGCCACCCATCGGCTATATCTGGAATTATAAATAACTCTTCTCATATCAGTGAGAGGAGCAGAAGCAGCACAACAGCAGAGGCGTTTGAAAAAGTGCCGTCACCTCCGACTATATGAGATGTGGGAGCGCATGACTACGGTCTTAATATTCAGTGCACCGTGAGTGTATAAATAAACCGGTCTCCGCTTAATTACATCACCGATGACATGAATATGAAGTTGTAGCGGAGAAGTTCGTAGCCACCGCAGAGCAGCGGCTCATATGTGGGCGACGACGAAAAGTGGAACAAGCGATTAAGCGATTTGGTGTTTGGCGAATTGACTGTTGTCGCCGCTAAGCACATTCCGTACATATGCACGCAACGCAAAAGGCTGGAAAGAGGTGGTCTCAGGTCGCATCGGTGGTACGGGTATGGGTCTAGAGACCCTTTAGTTTCAAAGTGCACTGGTGTGTAAAATTTGGCGAGTTGCTTTTTTTTCCAGCGTAGGTTGTTAGCTGAGATATTTTCCGAATTCGGTCAAAAGATAACGAATCAAGCGACACAAATTTCAACAAACGACGCAAAGGGAGGAGAGAGGCGAAGACGTGCGTTGTGATAAGAACACTTAGCAACGCGCAGCCAAAAAAACAAACTTTTGGTTACCTGCTATAGATTATTATGGTTGCTGGCGTTGATCAAGTGCGAAAATTCGCATTTTAAAATAACACACAGCAATATGAAATAATGGCGAATATAGATCAAATGCTGTGACGACACATGGCGACTGGGAGAACAAGTTTACAAAAAAAAAAAAAAACATCTGGAGTGGGGGAGTATCTATGTTTTTGTGTTAAACTTTCACGCAAATTCATATAGCCGCTATGTGTGGTGTGTGCACACTGCGAAGCAAACATCTATTTTAGCATTTTCGAGTGTAGGTATGTTTGGGTTTCGAAATTCGAAAATGGACGACAGAAATGTTTGGCTTGGCTTCTGGTGCTTGTGAATTCTTAAGTTTATTATCAAAAGAAATATTGGCGAGGCATTTTCGTCTTGTGGGTCTTTGTTCAGAGTTCCATCGTATAATTTATTCTCTAATGGGGCGGACATGGATAAATATACACATTTACAAACCCAGTTTGTTATTTTTAAATCTAGCAAAAACATGAGTTATGGGTTGGTGGACTATCCATTAGCTGCTGCAGACAGATGGGTGTTTTACAACAAAGGCTGGTTGAAGGGGATATCAGCCAGGAGACCTGCAATGAATCGTCCTCCGTAGTCTAGAGTTGAAATATAAGAGTAGGTACATCAAATTCGAAGAACGCATCGGTTATCGGAAATGAAGGCAATATTACCGAAAAGATCCGGCAATCTCTAAAAGCAGTGCAGTGAAATCGATATCGGTCAGACAAGTGGTTATCGGTCGTGTTTAAGGTGGCTAGTAAAGGGTGTTTTTTTTTTTAGAGGTATAGAAATTTGAAATTGGAAAATAACAAAGTTGATTTTTTAAATTGACATGAATATCACTTTATTCGAAAGATAATCTTAGGCATTATAATTTAAATATAATTCCTGGCTTATGACCGCTTGGACGTTGTCTAATCTAGAGGTCCAATTTTCGATGACTTTTCAACATTTGTGTAAGGGGCGAACGTAGGTAGGGGTTTTGGGGTGTCAAACCCCTTTTTAAGTTGATGAAAAGACGAGTGCCGAGTTGTAATTCGTTCGTCTTTTCCAGGATTTGCTTCAGTGCGAAAATTCGATCTGTCGGGCCACACTGTGTGTGGTCGATTAGTGTGTTACAGAACCGCTTGAGATGTTACAGTTAGAGTCTCATATAGAAAATTCAGCAAGGAGTCTGCTTCCTTGTTGTTCTTAAGCTTTTAAATAGCTAAGCCAACTATGCCATGCGCCAAAATTTTCCCCACGCCACCGACGATGCTGTGTTAAAATCTTTCGAAGCAGGGGCATATTAATTGTTAGAATTGCACACTCTTTTTTTTGCTTGTTTTTTTTATGAGCCTCTTTTATATGTCGCAAAGAGTGTAATGGTATGGAATATCCTACTGGCGCGGCACGTAAAAAAAGCCTACTAACTAACAAGAACATGCAATTCAAATAATGTGGAGAATAAATCGTCGAACTCATACTTTTGAGCTGTTCAAAAATATTGAAATTTTCTCTATCTGCACTTGTATTAGTTCTTAAATTTTTTTTTTTTTTTATATTCGGGTTTTTATGATTTTAGACTTTATGACAAGTACAATTTACGAGTCAGCAGCCGACATTTTCTAGTCCTGCCAACAGTATACAAAATGCATTTTTCACGTTTTTACCATATCACTGCACCACGTCAGTTGAATAATGTTACCTGATAACCTTAGATGTGATATTTGAGATGGTGCCGTGACATAAGGCCAAATCTCGAAATTTGGCCTTATGTCCCTTTGTGAAAGTGACAAAAAGCCAAATTCTAGCATTTGGTAATATGACACTTTGACACTTTGAGAAAGTGTCATAAGGCCAAACTAGTTTGTGACGGTGCCGTGAACGAAGCCCATATGAATTAACGCCATAATGGCGTAAATTCACTTTCAAATGCGAATTAACGCCATAATCCACTTATGGCCTTAATTCACTTTCAAACGAGAACTACAGCCATCACTTAAATGTGAACTAACGCCATACCTATCTCTCTCTCTCGAAGTCTAAAAATCTCAATTTGAAAATTCAACAAAAAACATAAGTAGAAAACCTCGCACCCACCCCGTAATCCAACAGTAAACCCAAGCAGGGGGGTTGCAGGGGGGCAGCATGCCCCCCCATACACATTTCATAATTTGCGCAAAACGAACTAAAACCATATGACTTTAGTTCTCATTTAAAAGTGAATTAAGGCCATAAGTGGATTATGGCGTTAATTCGCATTTGAAAATGAATTAGCACCATTATGGCGTTAGTTCATATGGGCTTCGTTCACGGCACCGTTTGTGACATTAGGCCAAATGAACCAACAACAACCCACTTGAAGTGGGTAATAGCATCATCAAAATTTAATGAAATTATTTCCCACCTACAATTCGAGAATTTGTTGATGTTAACTGGAAAACAAAATCAAATTATTTGCATACACTCAAACTCGCAACTACTCCCACCCCTAAACAGAGAATTCAAGCAGGGGGGTTGCAGGGGGGCAGCATGCCCCCCCATACATTTTCCACTGTCTATTAATTGTATAGTGCGATGATAAGAAAAATAACAAAACCCAAAGTGACATAGTGCCAAATTGGCTTTATGACACTTTACCTAAGCGACATTATGCCAAATGCAATAATTCGGCCTAGTGTCACTTTCACAAAGGGACATAAGGCCAAATTTCGAGATTTGGCCTTATGACGCTTGGCCTTATGTCACGGCACCATTTGAGATATCGAAAACTGTGTTCTTGTTTGTTGTTGAAAAATGGCTACTTTCTTTTAATCATTTTGTTCAAATGCAATGAACAAAACGAAAAGATTAATTACCCCAGGTGGCAGTCCAGCTTTACTGGAAAATCCACCCTCTTCGGAGGTCGGCTCTACGGATTCTGGGGAGAGCCGCTTATTGCAGTCCATTAACCCTTTTATTAAAAGTTCAAGGGTATCTCGATCGCCTCCATCAAGATCGAACAACCCCGGGAAAAGAAGTCCGCCGGGAGCGCCAGCGCGTGAAAAACGGGACTCAGTGAAAGATATAAGCTCTGAGGAAGAAATTAAAACACTCCGAATCAAGCTTAAGGAAATGGATCTACTCTTTCAAACTCTGAAGAAAGAGATAGAACTGTTAAAAGAAGAAAATAATGTTCTAAGGAACACTAATTCTCAGAAAGAACGAGAATGTACTCCACCACGCTTGCCTAGTCAGGAATACCACACTGACGAAGAAGAGCTAGCACGCGAAACGAATCGGGTCCCTAAGAAAAGACCTAGTAAGAAAAGGAGAGCCGGTTCTTCGCCTGAAGTCGAGCCTCTAAGAGAACAAACGCGTAAAGTACCGCAAGAAAAACAACTCCGAGGGCAAATTCGTCCACCGCCTCCAATAAACGTCGTTGGGATAACGGAGTATAATAAGTTTCACAGCCTCCTTAAAGGAACGATAACATCGGAATTTAAGGTAACATCTTTGAGGAATAATGCGTGGAAAATTAACGTCGTTAACCACGAAGACTACCGGGCAGTGTCCCAAAAGCTAAATACCGAGAAGATCCAGTGGTATACTTTTGAAATAAAGTCAGAAAGGCCACATCGTGTTGTAGCGAGGGGACTCCACCCCTCATGCACCAAAGAAGAGGTTATAAACGACCTCCGTTCCAAAGGGTTTAAAATTCTTGATGCCGTAAATATCATCAAGAAAGAGAAGCAAAAAACGGAAGAAGATAAGGACATCCTGATAAGGCGTGGACTTCCGCTCTTTATGCTTACATTCAATAGGTCTGATAATATCGAAGATATCTACCGAATTAAAACCATACTTAATATTGTGGTAAAAATCGAGCCCATGCGCAGAAATTTGAAAACGATTCCACAGTGCAAACGTTGCCAAGAATTCAATCATACGCAAATGTATTGCAAAAAAGAGCCGCGATGTGTAAAATGCGTCGGAAGTCATTTCTCCCAAGACTGTGGAGCAAACAAACAATCCTCCGCTACCTGTGCTAACTGTAAGGGAAAGCACCCGGCAAATTATAGAGGCTGTGAAGTAGCTAAGGAGTTGCAAAAACGGAGAGATGCGCTACTCAAAAGCCAAAATAAAAAAACAAAGCCGCTTACCAAGGTAAAGCGTAGGACCGCCCAGGAGGTTGTAGGCAATATAAAACCTCCGGTTCAAAAGCGTAGCATTGTCAGAGAAAGAGAGACAATTGAAAGGCCCTCGACCTCTGTTGTCAAAAAAAACGCTACTGAAAATTTACCACGAGGAAAGCCATCGAATAGTGGCCCTCGGACAGCCAGAGTACAGACCTACGCTCAGGCCGCGGCATTCGAAGGAGCGAAAAACGTTGAAACTTCGCCGGACCCTGTTTCTCATGTTTTCTCAGTTATTCTCGCGAAACTTGAAGAACAAAGCAAAATAAATAAAATTATTCTCGATCGCTTGGTTAAGCTCGAAAATAATTCACGGAAAACGCGTGCTTCAAAAATAACATGAATGAAAAACCAATGTTAAAAATATGCACTTGGAATGCAAACGGGCTTTTACAAAAACTCGGCGAATTGGAAATATTCATACGCGAGAAAGATATTGACATTTGCTTGATTTCTGAAACTCACGTGAAAAAGGGATCGAATTTAAAAATAAAAGGATATAATGATTTCCACGCTTGTCACCCATCGGGGAACGCCAGAGGTGGATCATCATTGCTTATTAAAGACTGCATTGAACAATACGAAGACCTGAAGATAGAGCTTGAAACTATGCAACTGTGCACGATTCGAGTTAAAAATAGTCAGCGTACTCTTAGAATTTCATCTATCTACTGTCCACCGCGTTCCGCGCTTGAAAAAAGTGATTTCACTAACCTGCTTAAATCGCTCAAACCAAACTTCATTATTGGCGGCGATTTTAATGCGAAGCACACGTTCTGGGGCTCCAGATACATCTCGCGAAAAGGTAGAATGCTCTATGGGGCAGGTATGGAATACAGTTGCGATTTCCTCTCGACGGGCAAACCGACCTACTGGCCAACTGATACTTCAAAACTACCTGATCTGATAGATTTCTTCGTTGTGAAAGGAATACCTACCCACCACATTAAAGTTGAAGAGAGCTTTGATCTATCATCTGACCACTCACCGGTTATATTAACATTGAGTGTAAAACTAGTCAATAACCTAGAGCCAGCGAGATTAACTGGTAGAAACACTAACTGGGAAGGCTTTAGGAACGAAATAGAAGAGAATGTTCAACTGAGTGTTCCACTTACGACACCCTATGAACTTGAGGTTGAAGTTGATCGCTTCGTCGAGATCGTACAGATCGCCTCCTGGAATAATACGCCTAATCCAAGGAAAACGCCGGTCAAATACGGGCTACGATATCCTCCCGAAATAAAAGAATTGGTCAACGAAAAAAGGAAGGCGCGCAAGAAATGGCAACAGAGTCGCGCTCCGCAACATAAAGCACATTTGAATTATTTGTGCAATTTGTTGAAGACAGTCATTAAGGATTTTAAAAATCGTGCGATAGGTTCTTACCTTGAAAGTTTAACAGCGAAAAAAGATTCCAATTATTCACTTTGGAAAGCTGTAAAAGGCACCAAAAGGCCCAAAATCCCCGCGCCGCCAATTAGAATAAATCAAAATGAATGGGCAAGGGAAGATAAGCAAAAAGCGGACGTTTTTGCCGCTCATCTAGAAGAAACCTTTAAACCGTACGATGGCCAAGCGATCTACGACAATACTAATAGGACGGAATTACAACCTGACGATTCAACACTCTCAAGAGCAACGCCAAGGGAACTAAAACGTGAAATCGAATCCCTAAAACCTAAGAAAGCTCCTGGTTATGATTTGATCACCGGAGAAGTTCTCAAAGCTCTTCCAAGGAAAGCATTAATTAAGCTCCTTCATATCATAAATGCTGCGCTCAGACTAAAACACGTGCCGAGTCAATGGAAAGTCGCGGAGGTCATAATGGTTTTAAAACCAGGAAAACCGCCAAATGAAGTAAAATCGTATAGACCGATTTCCCTTCTTCCGGTCATTTCCAAAGTCTTCGAAAGAATATTGCTTAGGCGCCTACAGCCGGTTATTGAAGACAATAATCTTATCCCTGACCACCAGTTTGGGTTCAGAACCAAGCATTCGACGATTGACCAAGTACATAGAACTACTGACGTAATCGAGAAAGCATTTGAAGAAAAAAAGATTTGCTCAAGTGTATTCCTTGACGTCTCACAAGCCTTTGATAAGGTGTGGCACGACGGCTTGAAATTTAAATTACGACAAGTTCTCCCCGCAAGCCTATATGATATTCTAGAATCATATCTCGGGAATAGACTCTTCCGGGTTAGAAATGGAAATGAATACTCGGAGCTAAAAGAAATTTCGGCCGGGGTACCGCAAGGAAGCGTCCTTGGTCCGCTTCTCTATTTGTTATATACTCGCGATATACCAAGGGAAGATGGCACTACCCTTGCTACGTTCGCCGACGACACAGCTATCCTAGCTGTAGGTAATACAATCGAAGAAGCGACTACAAAACTGCAAGCCGCAGTGAATAAGGTAAATGAATGGACAAGGAACTGGCGGATCGCCCTCAACGAAACTAAATCTGTTCACGTGAATTTCACTTATAAGAAAACTAATGACTTGCCAATTTTTCTAAACTTGGCCCGAATACCCTTTGCAAACGAGGCCAAATACCTGGGAATGACACTCGACGCAAAGTTGAAATGGAGTTCGCACGTGAAAATGAAACGTAAAGAACTCGATATCAAGTATAGAGAAATGTACTGGTTACTCGGAAAACATTCCCAGCTCAGTACTGAGAACAAACTGCTTTTATACAAGCAAGTGCTAAAGCCGGTGTGGACCTACGGTATACAACTTTGGGGTTGTACCAAGAAAACAAATGCCAATATTCTACAAACTTTTCAAAATAAAGTCCTTAGAGAAATTGTACAAGCACCATGGTATATTAGAAACGACGATATCCATAGGGATCTCGGAATTCCAACAATCGAAGCTGAATCTAGAAGCTTCGCGAGAAAGCATAGAAACCGACTGATCGGACATATCAACAATACAGTCCGACAAATCTTGGACGAGAGCAATTTATTGCGCCGACTACAAAGAACGAAACCGTTCGACTTGGCAAGATAAGATTAACCGCGTCTAATTTGCGGAACACGCAGGATCTTTCATTGGAAAGTAACCTGTCAAAAGTTTTTATTTAATGATAGAAAAATTGCTTGATAAGTTATATCTTAGTTGCAGTATCTAACAATCTTTAGAAGGGTGGTGTTTTTAGTCAGTAAAAATCTGACACTACTATGAGAACGCGCTTGCTATTCTCATAGTGTCTTTGGAAGATTTTCACCTACCCTCGGATAAAAAAAAAAAAAAAAAAAAAAAAAAAAAAAAAATTTGTTCATACCTGTTGTCCTATCTAGTATTTTGTTTGGATTTTATTTTTGTTTCGTTCTTTTTAAATTGTTTTCTTTTTTGATTTTTTTACTATAATATATAGAAAATAAATTTTAAAATAATTTCCTTATAAATTGTCTACATTTGCATCATGTCACATGAGAACTGATTGGTCACATAAAAACTGATTGTACGATTTACGTACTCCACTGTTTCATACAAAAAACACTTAACATCTGAACCATACAGTTTTTACATTTATTAAGTTTTAAGCTGTTTTGATTTGAAATAAAGTATTATTATTATTATTAAATGGACATCTGCTTATGGGGCAGAAGACACCGCATGTGGTGTGCCCCTGATTTGTGGACGTATATCGGCCATAACGCGGCGAATGTTGTCCTCCAAGTGGTCAATCGTAGTTTATCGGGTTTATCGGCGTAGGACTTCACATATTCCCACAGAAAATAGTCAAGCGGCGTTAGCTCGCACGATCTTGAAGGCCAATTCAAGGGTCCGCAACGTGAAACTATGCGGTTACCAAACGTTTCCTTCAACAAATCAATAGTGGCACGAGCTGTTTGAAGTGTGACATGTTGCGCCATCTTGTTGAATCCACTGCTCCTGCATCATGGTCGTTCAAATGATGAACGAAAAAGTCAGTAATCATGGCTCTATAGCGGTCGCCATTGACTGCAACGTTCTGGTCAGCTTCGTTTTTAAAGAAGTACGGACCAATTATTCCACCAACCCATAAAGCACACCCAACAGTCAGTTTTTGTGGATGTTACGGTGTCTCAACATACACTTGATGATTATCATCACTCCAAATAAGGCAGTTTTTTTTATCGCCGTATCCATTCAACCAAAAGTGAGCTTCATCGCTAAACAAAATTCGCTTATGAAAATTGACGTGCCATACGTATTTCGAGCTGAACCATGACTTTCAAAATAAATTTGCACAATTTGGAAGCGTTGTTCAGGCGTCAGTTTATTCATGTTAAAATGCCAAACCAAACTAAAAATAAATCACTTGACAGCTGACAAAATGGCGGCCAATTAAAATATTGCTGCCAACTTAGACTTAAAACACCCTGAGCGATAAGAATGAGACGACGCCCCTGGAAACTTGTACCTACCTCTTAAAGCAAACTCATTATTTGATTTCTTTAAAAGCTTTCCAAGGCATTCTTTTGCTCGGATATCAATTTTGTCTGCATGGTCTTCTTTTTTTTTTTGCAAATTCATGTTACAAAAATCAGGAAAATCTGATGTCGTTATTTTCGTCGTCTATCTTCTAACCTTTTACCTGAAATAAACGTCGCCTGCGTTTTCCATTTTTAGTTCAAAGCTGAGCACTGAACTGAGCTCGAGCATAATGAGCGCGCTCTGAACTGTGCGTGCTCAGAACGTTCTGATTTTTTTTCTGCTTTTTTTTTTCCTGTCAAATGTGACTCAGGCTGCTCATTCAATTTATTCTGAGCTCATTGATCATGCTCTGAAGGAAAAAATAAAACAAATTCGCGCTGAGATGTGTCTGAGCTAAAAAAGAAATACGCACTTTTTGTATAACAGTTCAGGTTCTGCTCTGAACTGGTAAAGAAAAACACCAAATATTACTGAAAATAAAACCTTGGTAGATTTGATAAAAACTCGGGTTCAAAAACTTTAACCCACCGTCACTTCACATCGGTTTATAATGGTCTCTCACCAAATTGAGTAATATAATTTTTTTTAAAGTATTCATACTGATTCACTTGGATGACAGTTTTTAACATCATAGAAGTCGGTAAATCCTAAAACGTATTACTGCGTTGACATCAAAATTACCCACCACTCTTTCACAACGTTTTTGCCTTAGAATGTTTTTTTTTTTTTTTTAGAGTTTTCGTATTAACTTGGCAACACTTTTTTAAGCGACAATCAAATTGACAGCTGGCAACGTATTTAAGCTCATTTTCGTTTCAAAATGTCAATACCAACGACTACGTGATTTATATATGTTTTATTTCATTCAAATCTTCTGTTTTCTGTAATTCTGAAAAGAAAATTACACCCTTTATAAGTCAGAAGAAACAACCCTCTCAATCGCAAAGAAAAATACATTTGACTGCTGTGATTCTCCCCCCACATTGACGCAACATTGTCATTATTATGAATCTCATATAAATTTACAAATCTTCCCGCACGCTCTCCTCAGTCTGCGATTGGCTGCGTTAAGTTGTCAAGTAACATTGAAATTTATTAAAACCCAGGAAATGTCATAGGAAAATGACGCAAACGTCAGTAGAATAAGTATGGGGGATATAAATGAAAACCGAACGACGACGCACAGAACAAGAGATGAAAGCATTTGTTTGAAGCAGAATTTTGAATTCCTCAATGACAAAATGTGGGAGAGTGAGGGTAAATTTAATATTTTATTTTATTTATTTATGTGAACGAGCGTCGAGAAATTGACAGTTCCGCATTGAAATTTTTGTGAACGCATTCTTTTTAATCTGACAGTCGCACTATGGACTAGGATTTATTTTTAATCATTCGTCCTGGATTACCAATCAAATCTAACAGAATATGGATTAATTCTTTTTGTGCATGATTAATTGTTGGCTTGCCTGCAACAATATAATTAGTTAAATACAAATGTGGCAGTACACTGTAAACGGTGCTGCCTGTCAGTTACAGTTAGTGGCATGTGCATGACCGTGGTAATTAGTCATTGATAAAGTCGAGTGTGAACATGTCTATGGTGCGGAGTTTAGGAAAATTGGTATTGCTCGTACTTTCTTTCCATAACGTTTTTAGTGCGTAAATCATTTACAATTTATGTTTAATTGTCGAGTCGTTGCACTGCATAATTACGCGAAACTTATCGCTTACGGTGTAAGAAAGTTGTTGTCCCTTGTGTAGGGGTGGGCTTTTAAATTATTCATTGACTAAGTGCGGTGACATTACCTTTGGTTATTAGTATTACGATACAAAGAACAGAGACATCCAGTTGGGTGCAAATGGGAGGTATAGGGAAGAAGGCGGAAAGGGGATCAGCTGTCAAATTTCTTTGAACAGAGCCATTCCCTTTTGGGGAATGGTAAGCAGCTGAAAAAATAAAAAATTAAAAAAATGTGCTAAAGCCAAAATGGTGGAACGATGGTATAGCAATTGTTTTAACACTAAAACCATACAAAGGCGAAACATTTACGGGCGATGATTGTAACCAACAGGTACCACCTTAAAAATATAGTTCTTCTAGAAAATGACACCAGTGGACTATGCTTTGAGGACCCGAAGATTGTAACACAGTTGGTCACCCTTCCACCGACGATGGGTTGCTGCTTTAGATTATGTTAGGTTGATGGGTGGATATGTCAGAGCGAGCCCTGCAGTACCTTACTAAGGTCCATATCGACCCATTGTGATGCCCTTCTTTGGGGGTAAGTCGTTGTTGTTGGCGATGAGATCTGTTCCCTCTCGGTTACTCGACCTTGTCCAGCCATCCTGACGTGTCATAACTTCTGTGATACTTCGCAGGTAGTTAATTCTTTTCAGCTGTTGGCTTTCATGCGGATCTTATTTTCCAATCTCTCTCTGAGATAACAGAGTGGCGATTTGATCGACTTAAGCGCCCGGTCTTGATCCATAATAGATCCATTTCACATAGACAGTTCCATAGCTCTTTAAGACGCGGCTGTTAACGAACTGAATTTGGGTCGGGTAAAGTTTCAGCACCGGTTCCACAGTCCACCAGACTGAGGTACTATATGAGGGAATTGGACGCACAACAGCCGTATACATTCACAAAATAAATTTAGGTTTTGGTCCCCATGTTTTCCCGGAGATTCGGTTGCATATGCGTTAAAAGAGTTCGCAGCTTATTTCACTCTTTCATTTATATTTATTTTCCAGCTTCCTATCCAAGATTGTACCCAGATATATTTAGAACTCCCTGTTACACTGAGGGGTATACCCTCAATAGTTCGAGGATCGAAGTTTGGAATAATTTTTTTGCTACTGAGCAAGACTAGTTTAGTATTCTGCGTTGGGTCCAGCGTGACCGCTGCAGAATTCTAAAAAGTCTCAAAATGTGCCATTTCTGAAGATATTCAGTAGATATAGTATTTTTGAACTAGATTTACCAAGCATTGGCTCGCTAAACACTATAATTGGCAACTGGGTTATATTTTAAAGGTTCAAATTGGAAATAGCAGTATTTGGAGAATTTTTGAAGCGCCTTCTTCAACTAAAAATGCGAAATGCGTTGTTGATCTAATGATTACTGATCATTCCATGACTGGGTTGTTGTTTAACATTTCCAATAATTTGCGCAATTGTAGTTCTAAATCCTGTAAGAGTGTAACGAAAACAAACTATAATAAGCTTAAACACAAGCTTACTTATGAGTTTTGGGATGATGTCTATCTGTGTACAGATGCTTCTACTACCTATTCGATGTTCATCGCTTCTCTTAAGAAACATATTCTCAGCTGTTCCTCTATACAGCGGCCTAAAAGTTCATCTAAACGACTTTAGCCTTGGATTTCCTCATATTTATTGCACAAAATCAAGGTTAAAAATAAACTTAGAACAAAATACTATAAGTACCCTGACAATCTTAGGCTTAAATGTAGCTACAAAAAATTGTGTACTGAACTTAAAAAGGAAATTCTTATTTGTCGGGATAATTATTACCGCCTTAAATTTAATTACGCTAAAGGTAACTTAAGAAATGAATGGCAAATTGTTAACAGTATCTTAAACAAAAACTCGGTAGTGAATAAACTGTCTGTTATTCGTGTCGATGACTGCGTCGTATCGGACAAACTAGTGATTGCAGATGCTTCTAACTGCTATTTTACGAATATAGCCTCCAGTTTGCAACCATGTCCTATCCAACATTCTTGTCGTAGATGTTCGACAAGTGGCTGGTTTTCTGAACAAACTTCATGTAATAGTTTTATATTTGATCCCATAACTCCACTTGAAGTTTTAAAAGTTATTGGCACCCTAAAAAATACTAATTCATGTGGTGCTGACGGTATCTCAAATATTTTGTTGAAAAAAGTTGCCTTTTATATAATGGATGTACTGTCATATATCTTTAATCGGTGCATATTTGATGGTGTCTTTCCAGATGAACTCAAGTGTGCGGTTGTAGTACCGTTATTTAAAAAGGCTTCTGCTGTAGAATTGTGTAATTATAGGCCTATCTCACTTCTGCCAGCTATAAGTAAAATTTTTGAAAAGCTTGTAAAAAATAGGTTAGTGAGTTATCTCACAAAAATTGAGTTTTTTAATACAACGCAATTTGGCTTTCAAAAGGGTAAATCAACCGAAGATGCACTTCTTCAGTTTTGTGGTAATATTATATCTAACCTTGATGGTAAAAAGTGTACTGCTGGGTTATTTATCGATATCACCAAAGCGTTTGATATGGTAAATCACGACATACTTCTCAAAAAACTTGAAAGTGCGGGAATACGTGGCTTTATGTTAGACTGGTTCGGATCATATCTTAAAAATAGGTCACAAAGAGTGAAAGTTGATGATATAAAGAGCAATCACATGATCCTCAACTTAGGGGTACCACAAGGTTCTGTTTTGGGTCCGATTCTGTTCCTTGTGTACATAAACTCGCTTTTTACTCTAAATTTTAAAGGTGTTCCAACCGCTTTTGCAGATGATGTAGGCTTCGCGTATGGCTCTGTCAGTCGCCTTGACCTGATTTCCGACATAAATTGGGACCTTAATCTTTTAAGGATCTGGTTTGCCAAACACAACTTGGTTATTAGCTCCAAAACTAAAATTATGATTTTTAGCTTGTCGGGCTATTCCTGATCTTGATGTGAACATTTACTTTCATGCATCTGAGTGTCAAAGATTTCAATTTACATGTTGCAACTGTCGATCTAGTTCTTCTTATCCTACTTTGTATGATAATCTGAACTGCAGTGATAAATGTTTCCAGATCGAAAATGTTAGTGAATTCAAATACCTGGGTCTTACCTTAGATTCAAGGTTTAGCTTTTCGAATCATATAGAAACTTTGAGGAAATATTTTCGTTGTGCCCTTAGGCATTTTTTCTATCTGCGTAATATCTGTTCAACTACGTTATTAAAAATGATTTACTATGGTATTGTCCAATCAAAATTACAATACGGTATTACTTGTTGGGGCGGCGGTTATAAGAATAAAATACAACCACTATTGATTATACAGAAATATATCATACGAAAATTATGCCGCAAGCCTGTTAGACATCCTTCTTATCCTTTGTTCTGTGACTTAAAAATTTTTCCTGTGCGTCACTTGTACTGCTTTAAAGTCTTAAAAACTTTCTTTATGAAGTCTGGCAACCGCAATTTCCGACTGATTTCTAATTATAATTTACGTGGAAACTTTTCGTACTCAGTATCTGTTCCTCAGTTCCATACTTCTGCTTATCGTAATTTTTATATTATTTCATCTATTCGTATATTCAATAAACTTCCTCAGTCATTCAGGTCAATCTCTATATCTGAATTGTTTCTCAAACTTGTAAAAAATTGGCTTCTCAATTTAAATTTCGCTAGTGTCGAATCTGTTCTCTTTGACTATCTGGTGTAACATTAGAAATAAGTATTTTATGTATAAGTTGATTGTTTGATTTCTACTTTAGAGTAAATTGTTCTCTCTTGAAACTATTTAAGCTTTGAAATAATTAAGTAAAATTGTGATTTTTTTAAAGGGTCACCCCACCCATATTATAATCTAACCTTGTAATGAATATGATTTACAGTGTGAAGGCATTCAACACTATTTTCAATACTTTTGTATAGAAAATACAGAATGTCAAATGAATTTCTATTATTGATTTTATTACTATTAATTAATGTTAAATAATTTTAAAATTTTTTTGAATTACGTATATAAGTTAATAAAATTTACGCCGAAAATTACAAAAAAAATATTTTTCGGGACAGATTGCCCTGACCTTTATTGTATGAAATATCGATTAAGACTAAACTTGAACCTAAAGAAACTCTTACAAGTAAAATTATTGAAGCATGCACTTTTTATTTCCCAACGTGAATTTCCATGGAAATTCGTTTCTCGCCCCAGACGCTAGGTCAGCATTTCCGCTGCGCGTGCGAGTGGTTGACGAAGTTAACTTATATATAGAAATTTATGGAATTAATAAACTTAACTAACTAACTAACTAACTAACTAAAAAAAGGTCCAAAAGAGCAAAAAGTGCCAAATTGCAACTTTAGTCCCACAACGGTCACGCTGGTTGGGTCAACGTAGGAATTGAGTAAGTAGTGCTCTCTTCACAAACTGTTGAATGCTCCCTCAATGTTTTCGAGCGCGGCTAGTGTGTATTCTTTGTCCTTTTGGGACTTTTCAATGGAGCCGGTGACCTCATTTAACGCGGTTTTAACCCCTTTAACTTTAATGCAGCCATGTTGAGCTGTTGAGATCACATTATCGTCAGGCCGACTGCGGATGAAAACGTTTAAAAGTTTTTCGAAGGTTTTCAGGACGAATGATGTTAGGGGTATATAGGCCTGAAGTCCTTAGCAGTCGTGTGGCTGGACTTGCCTGCCTTCGGAATGAAGACGACCTTTACTTCTCGCCATACCCCGCGGGAATGTGACCCCATTCTAGGCAGCGTGTGAAGAGCGTCATCCAGGGCTGGTATAACAATGGACCTGGCTTTCTGGAGCATGATTGGAAAAATCCCGTCAACCCAAGGTGATTTAAATGGAGAGAGTCTTAATCGACCAGTGTTTTTCCTCGGTTATTATACCCTCTGGTTATTATACCCTCTGTGAGTTGCGATGCGTAGTGTAGACTGGACGGTTGTTTTGGGGTTACTACCCGGGAAGTGCGTCTGTAGAAGCAGACCTTGAGTCTCTTCAGTTGACTGCGTCCAGTTACCACGGTTGTCTTTGAGATATCCTGGAACCGCTGCTTAGTAGGACGGCGGCTCTTGAGAAATATTGTCTTCTCCGGAATCAAAAGGAACAACAATCCAAAAATAAAGAAGCGCTACTCTAATAACAATTTTGAAAATTTGGCGAACATATTTAATCATTGTGTCAAAGGCAACGAGACAGAGACATGGAAAAACCACTTCTGATGGCTCTTAGACTGCGAAAAACAAGAAACCAATTCTTCTGTTAGATGGAACGAACCAGCATGGTGTTTTGACTTCCCTGAACTGATTTCTATATCTGTATTACAAGTGCGGCCAAACCAACAACAAATCTAGTTTCGAAAGGCAACATCGAACAAAACTTGTGAAACACGCCCTCAAATGCTCGAAAAAGCGGTCAAAAATTCAAGCTTCTGGATACAAGACGTGAGTTTTATTTTAAGAATGTTCAATTACTTGCGACGATATTGACATAATTTAAAGAAAGTGACGAAATAGCTTCGGTGCCTTTGATGCTCATAAAGAAACAGAAGAGGACTTGGCAGTTAAGGAAGCGAAGAGTCGGGTGTCATTTTACAGCTTTAAATTTTATTTATTAGTTAGTTAGTTAGTTAAATGTTTTATTTAGCATAATTAAAGCTAATTGAACAATTGTTGTGTTGCACATTTCACATAGGAAACTTCGGCACCGCCTTAAGTAATAGTATACGATTAGCAGTCCTGGTCTATGGCGCATAATATGGACGTTGGTGAAGGTAAATGATGGTCGCATTTTGGAACTTTTTGAACGCAAAATACCTCAACCGATTTACGGCCCTGTTTGTATTTGTATACCGCAAGAACCCAAATTCCGACTCAGGTCTTTTTTCACTGCGCCACCTCTCGCGAACGTCTGAAAAACATCCCAGAGTATAAGTGTCTTGAAAGAGCTTCCCAATCGGCCGTTTGGAATTGGCATCAAATTGTAGATCCCTTTCATTCGTTCCAAAATTGAAATCTTACACAAAACGAAAGGTTGTGAGAAGCTAGGCCTAGGGTTCCTACGGACCTGTTGCGCCAACTATTTATTTTTTGAGCAGGCAAGTGCGGGCAATAATTAACTATGGAAAATAGTGCAAATTCCTTCACAAAATCCACTGCAACGTTGGTTGTGCGCCGGTCGTGGTCAATATCGAAGTTGCTCGTTAACAGATGTTAGTTGTTCGGGAATTTCCTGTCAGTCTGTAGGAACATCTTGCTTTTCCATTACAGAATTGAGTAAATCACACCTTCAGCTCACAAGCGTGCATTTTTGTTTAACAAAATGTATCCATTTACTAAGTTTAACTTGGTTAAGCGCTCGGGTATACCCAATCATTCACAGCATTAATTTCTGTAATTAACTTCCTCAATTTAATGACATTTGCTCGAGTGCGATAATTTAAATACTAGCTGAATATACAAATGTACAATCTGTCATCTACCAACTGACACGACGGAAAAACAGCACGCCATATAATAATTTTTCTCTTTACTTTAAATCAAACATCATTAACACAAAATCGCGCGCAAAATGTTATTTCCCATTTATAATATTGTCGACAGTATAATTAAATTAGTACAACTTGGCCCGAACTCTACTATAGTAACTCATTAGAAATAAATTCAAATTAGAAACTACGTAGATGAAAAGCAGCACTGCAACCGATAGTTCGTTCCAAGAAAAACAACGTCCTGGTCATATCAACGCGCACGGCGTCTATCGTGTAAGTGTGTTTGCATGCATTTCCAAAGCCGATAGTAAATTTGTTGGCAAACAAAAAATACCGGAAACCCCCGGTGTTGAGGAAATCATTTTTCAACAACACCCCAACAATACGTCAGTTGAAAAACAAATAATTTATGACGTTCCCCAGTCAATAAATTCAGCAAATGAGGAACACACATAGAAACCGCATGAGACCAAATATACTGTGCTAGTGTATACGGTGCAGGTACAACATACATGTGTAATTTTTGCTATTTATTTTCTTGTGTAATTGTAATCGCACGCCAATGCGATTTTTGCCTGCCTGCCCGCCCGGCTCTCGTATCAATTTTAGTTCGAACCAGCAGCAGCCATCAGTCAGTACACGCTATATCGCATTAGCTTTTGTACAAACCGGGGGGGGCGATAATTTGCGGTCATTTAGCCTGGTAGTTGTTGTTGTTGGGAATGTGCGCGGTGCAATGTTTTTGTTTACATTTCTAATAAATCATGGCGCCCTTAAAAAGGTATTACATTTGTGCAAAAGTCAAGGAACAGCGGGGCTAAAAGCACTACACGTTAATACCTATATAAATGGCGTAGGTATATATGAAAAACAATAAACACAGTTATAGACTGATAATGAAGGCGCCAAATGGATTAGTCTGTTGTGGTTTTTGTTGTTTGCTTTGTTTTCTTCTGCAAAATGGAATTGATCAATTCGAGTGTTAAATTTGACCAAATATATTCATCGCCAACTGTGCGGAGGGTGTAAAATGCAGTCTTTTAGGTGTTAAAAATGTGTTTGAAGGCAGGCCCACATAACTTACTTACTTTCCTTAAGAGGACGCTCTTTTTATTTGTTCTGCCATCTGCTGCAGCCCTTTCATGAAGAGTGATAGGATTTTTATCTGTACACTCAGGAAACCGTAAAAGAGGTAAAATGTCACCAAACACTGTGGAAGCAGTTTAGGAAATACTCAAAGAACGGAAAAGGCGTATCCTTTTATATGAAATCTAGTTTTTATACCCAAACCGAAAAAGAAATCTATAGGGAAATTCTCAAACTGAGTAGGTGACATCTCAAGAGACACACGGAAAATCAAAGAAGCTTAAATATTAATTAAATGGCAAATCTTTCTGAATAAGCGGAATCCGCGGAATGCGAATGTTTGCCTTTCAATTTTGCCCTCAAAATGGTCGCTTGCATGACATTTGTTTTGAGATTATTCACAATCAAATCAAACGCATTTCGTTGCAAGCTTTCGGCGCATTGAAGTTTCGCAACAAAATTGTAATTTCAAAGAAGAATATTATTAACTAGCTGTACCGTGCGCGCGTTGCAACGCTACCAACTGAAATAAATTTGAAGAAAAGACATAACACAAATTTTCAATTCATTTTGAGTCATTTTTATTGATTTTGTTCATTTCGAAAAAAATTCTGACATTGCACGTTTGAATTCGAATGGCTATTTGTCGGGATCATTGGGATACGCGACAACAGTACGTCTTAACCTTTAAATTTTCCAGTCGAAATGGTTGGTTACCTCGATAACATTGGTCATAATTTGCTTGACTGAGAGTCTGGTTCCGTTGCAAAGTCATGGTGGATTTGTGTTTCAAAGAAGAATGATGGGTACGCCAATTTTCAATGTAATGTAAGCCCGGAACATCCAAAGAATTCAAAAATTAAAAATATAACATAATATAACATATTGGAAGTGACACCATCAGTTTTTCTATCCAGTCTATTTTTTTCAACGTGCGTTTCACTATACAAACTTCTATCCCCAATCTAATCCCCATGAACTTTTGTTTTCACGACAAAAAGTAGCATTATGTCCTTCCTTGGGCTAATGCAAATTTAAGCCAAAAAAATATAAAAATCGAACGATACTTTCCCGAGTTATGAGTGCAAATATGGGCTTCAGTCACTTATAGATGTAGCTGCACCCACCCAGCTTTGCCCGTACCTACCTTTCGTATTAAGTCCTGCTAAAATTTCGCAAAGTGCCTTCTTTGGACAATGCCCATTAATAATTTTGATTATATATAGCTTAAGAATTACTGTTTGGTTTTATTTTTAAATGGGAGGTGCCACAGCCCGTCTTTCAGCCCCGCTTATGTTTTGCAAGGTACCGCCTATCGAGTCCAAAACTATCCTATTTCTCAAACTGGAACCAACCATGCCCAGCCCATCCACAATATTTCAACGAAATCGATCGAGTGGTTTCGGAGATCGACGACAGCGCCATCTATCGGGTTCAAAGCTATCCTATCTTTTAAGACTGCCTAGACCTGAAATACAGCAATACGAATAAAACAAACGAAGAATCGTGAAAATTGGCCTAGTGGTTATTATAATAATAAATATATGTATAGAGAAGTTCAATTTTCTGTAATAATAAAAGATTTAAAATAATTTTTATTTGTATTTAAAGTATCATTCCTCGATTTCTATCCAGTTTAGTGCTTTTACCCATACAAACTTTCATAACCTCTTTCATCCTCTCAAAATTTTGCTTTCGCGAAAAAAAGTAGCCTATGTCCTTCCTTGTTCCAAAACGAAATCGTCAAGAACACAAATCGTTAAAATCGAACAGCCCGTTCTCGAGTTATGGGCGCACACACGGACTTCATTCTATTATATATATTATATATGTAACTAGCTGTACCGGTCGCAGTGGCTTAGTGGTTAGTGTGTTGGACTACTAAGCGAAAACACGAATTCCAACTCAGGGTTTTTCTCACTGCGCCACCTCTCGCGAACGTCTGACAAACATCCGAGAGAGATTGAGCTTCTCAATCGGCCCGTTTGGAACCGGCATAAAATTGTAGATCCCTTCCATTCGTTCCAAAAATTAAAAAACTCACACAAAACGAATGGTTGCGAGAAGCTAGGCCCTGGGTACCTACAGACCTGTTGTGCCAACTATTATTATTATTAACTAGCTGTACCGTGCGCGCGTTGCAACGCTACCAACTGAAATAAATTTGAAGAAAAGACATAACACAAATTTTCAATTCATTTTGAGTCATTTTTATTGATTTTGTTCATTTCGAAAAAAATTCTGACATTGCACGTTTGAATTCGAATGGCTATTTGTCGGGATCATTGGGATACGCGGCAACAGTACGTCTTAACCTTTAAATTTTCCAGTCGAAATGGTTGGTTACCTCGATAACATTGGTCATAAATTGCTTGACTGAGAGTCTGGTTCCGTTGCAAAGTCATGGTGGATTTGTGTTTCAAAGAAGAATGATGGGTCCGCCAATTTTCAATGTAAGAACGTGCGGTGGCATGCCTCGCAAATCAAGCGAATTCAAGAATTCAGTTGGATAGTTGACAACTTCGTCTTGATTCACCACAGTATCGATGGACTTATATGTTGTCGTTTCGCCGGGTATTCCATTCTGGAATTATGAAGTTGATGGTATTGACATCGATGTTTTTGGCCGCTAATATAGCACGCGTAATGAGCCACTGATGATTTTTTTAGTTCTGTGCAATGTTTGGGAAAACTTTTTACACCAATTCGTGTATGCTTTCTGTGATCTTACAGAAGTTTGCTGCCAAGGTGATACATTGCTTAGATTCATCAATTTGCATTCGCCCATTTCCAATATCCATTAATTGTTTTGCAAAATTTTCACCCAATGCATCCCGTTGTTTTAGTTGTACGCGCATTTTGGTTTTCAAAGTCAATTTCTGGAAATGACGCCATGAAAGACTGATGATTTGAGACATGCATTAAGTTCCGAAAAAAGATTGCACATCAAATGCGTTCGGAACGTCAATCAGCAGTCAGATCCTTCACATACACATTCTATGATCTTCGTGAGTTCACTGTAGAGAATGAATAAAATCAGCTCACGGAAACTACGAAAATCCATTCTATTGAATTATTTATCTAAATTAATTTAACTCGCATTGAAATGCACAAAACTAATCGAAAAACGACAATATTGTCTTTTCAATGTGAGTCGGAAATGAATCGCACAATTTACATAAATTCTTATGTCACCCATAACTCGAAACGTCATCATTCGTTCACATTTTTCGTTTCAATTCAAATCAGCATGAACTGTCACGGCTCACGGCAATATATCAAATTCATTGGAATGACAGTGGCGCCATCTATCGAAAATTGGTCGTAGCAACTCAGGAACCTTCTTGGGCTCATGCACATAAACTTTGCTAAAGATCATCACATGTTCAAATGCATAGTTTTCGATTCTATAAAGGACATACAGACAAACATTAATTTTTTTATTATAAATATAAATTAGACAGACAAACCAGTTCCAAATATTGCAATGTTTAGTTTGAAAAATACTAGTGCTTAACTATTTAACTGAAAACTGAGTATAAGTTATTGGACGGATGTAAGCATTAATGGGGCTTTGAAGTTTTATCTAAATCGAGAGCTAAACGTTTTCGGTGATTCGAATTGCAAATTGAGGACACAATTATTTTGGAAACATCAATTTTACTCTAAGTACATATGTATGTTGTTAAACTTTTTTCAAAAATCTATTGTACCTACGTTAATATAGAGAAAAACTATTAAGATGGAAATTACCATATTACCTTAGAATGCATTTTTGTTACAATCGTATGGACCGTTTTCAAGATATATGTATGTCCAAATTACAAAAGTAGGTACCGTTATTTAGCCAACAACTGAGTTTGCAGTCATGGTAACCACATCGAATAATAGTTGCCGCAACATGTCTGTAGGGACCCTGGGCCTAATAGCTTCTCGCAACCATCTACTGAAGTTTGAATAAAAATTTTGGTTGAACACGTTAGAGCCGTTTTCGAACAAATCAAAATGGTATGCAAATTTTGCAAAAACAAAAAAATGGGCCCCGAACTGTTGGCCCCCAAACTCCAAATCTGAAGCTTGAATGTAATCCGGCCAGCCGTTTAAGCTGTAACCCTTGGCACAGACGGACATAATTTTGGGACCCACTCTTTTGAGTTCCTCTATAATCGTAATGTCAGAATTGATTAACATCTCAAGTTCGAAATTCGAAACTTCGTACGAAAATGGCAAAAAATGCCAAATTGCAACTTTATTCCCAAAACCGTCACGCTGTGGCACATACAATACAGAACACATCACGAACGAGAGAGTATCCATACTGCACAGTAGCAGTCCTTTTATTTGCCTTTCACTTGAATAAAAATGTATTTTCTAGTTTACCTGTTTGGCATTTCATTTTCGTTATCATTAGGTTGATTAATATTTTCTGTTTATAAATAGACAAAGAGACGGGGAATGTCGAGTGGGGGAGACCGATTGTGGGCGGGCTGGCTATAGATATGGGTCTGTCGCCAGTTTGGGTCAGTGCGGGTGGGTAAATAAATTGATGTCCCAAAGTACTTCAAAGTCTTCCTCAATTGAACAGTGAGCAACTAAAGTAGGCGTTCTTTTGACGATGTGGATGTTGGCATTGCAACGTTTGGGCGCTGTTCCTTCCCATAAATGTTTGACTGTACAATTTAACTTGTTTTAAGTGTGTTTTACTGCTTTCCTCAACAACGAAAAAAAGGGTAATGTTTCAATTTCGTGATGTTTGTTTTTATTATTCGCGTGTCGGCAGGTTAACAACGCGCCAACGCTGATGTACGAGTATATTGTGGGTTCTGTGTTTAATTTCAGAGGTGGCTCTATTTCGAAAAAAGCGTCTGGGAATAATTAAACGTGAAACCGAATTGGGGCCTATTAAGTTTTTGCATTAGGTACTCTAGACTGTACATTGAATATGCTTAGTTCATATAATGTAGCTTGGGTGTCATTTAACTTAAATTACAAATAGAAAAAAAAAAACAGAAAAATATATTTAATTTGTTAATTGTTTCAATTTAATTAAATTTATTTTTCTTTTTTTGTTTTACTTTCAGGTACGTACATTATTTTCTATTCAACAAGATTTCGAGTGTGGTGGGTAAGCATTGGCACACTAGGAAATAGTAACATAGTTAAATTGGCCAGCATGTTTACACTCCAAGGCGATGTTATTTCACCTCTGGTGAAACTCTGACTTACGCTTGGTGTTTTTGTTCTGCGTTGATTTCAAAGCCCTTTCATTGAAAATTGCTCAGCTATATTTTGGAAAAAATGTTAGAATAAAAATCACAACTCCTTCTCGTTATGAAAATGTCGACTATTTTCAATTTCTTTGTTCTCGTAATACGAGACAATTTAACTCCAATGAGCGTAACGCAAAGTAACGTAATGATATTATTGAACAAATTTAAAGAGTGTACTAGATTTGTAATACATTTTAGTTTTATAATTACATATTCATTGAAATTTCGTGAAAACTATTTTCAACTTCATCTAGCTATATTAGGTTAGGTTGAAGGTTGAAGTGGCTGTCAGCTAGGCTTTCTTCATCAAGAAAATTCGTACCACTTTCAGCGGATTATATGTCACTCCCTGCTTTTTATGAAAAAAAAAAAAAAACATTTTTAAATTCAACTCCCTTCAATGTTAACAAGGCTTACCGGTGACCAGGGCTCGGACTTCTGTTGTAAGATTTCGCCGTAGATCTTAAAAAAAGTGCAGCAGATTCACTTTTTTTGCAGTAGATTTTGAATTTAGAAAAAATGCGATAACCCTTCTAGTGGCTATATGGACTGCCCAATATGGACTGCGGAAGCTATAGCCGGGATATAATATAAGTCAGACTACCAAACAAGCTGTTAGGCTTCGACAGAATGTCATTATATAAACTGCTTCCTACGAAACCACACAATTAAATTAACTCTCGAAAATTTCGATATTATGTATAGGATACGGAGACAACAAGCAGGGATCCCAGTTAAAAGAAAATATATCCCCCAAAACGATATTTTTCCCCTTTTTCAAAAATAAAAATCACTTTTTTCCCCCAAAAAACAAAAATTCTTATTAAAGTTTTAATTTAACATTTGATGTTTTATTTAAATATCTTAGAATTAAGCAAAGAAAAAATGAATATGAACATAAATAATAGGAATTATATTTGTACATTGCACTATTGTGAAGTCTTTATCAGCCTTTTTCTACCACAGAGTCATAATAATCTTTTTTTTAAATAAATTTGTTGTGTACAAAATATCAGCCAAAGTGGAAGTAGACAATTTGTTTCGTGTTTTTTTTTAAAGTGTAGTCTTTCGAAGACTATTAAAATAAAATTTTAAATGTTTCCTTTTTAGATTGTTTCCCCTTTTTTCTCCTTTTGTTAGAAAAAATAGACAAAATTGTCGACTGCGAGGAGGTACACAACGACACAGCCTTACTTCCTCTTTCAACGCCCATAAATAGATTTTGAGAGATATTTGAATCAGACCACCATTGACAGATTCCTTTTCGTCTCTCTACCACTATAAGTCTTACCCAAATAGACTTTATGGAGAGTTCTTCTCTGGCTTCGATTCCTAGTGTTAACGCATCTGTTTGTGAGAGATCTTTTTCATCGACTAGGTCTCCGAAAAATGATGTCCCAAGATCCTCATTATTCTGCCGGCCAACACCGGACATTGACACAGTATATGTGCCGCTGTCTCAGATTCGTCCACGCATAGTTTGCAGGTATCATCCTCTCTAAGGTCCATCTTCCTTAAGTGATACCCGAAATTATCATGTCCTGTAGACAAAGCCACCACGCATTTCAATGTTCCTCGACTCATGATTAGAACCCTTCTTTGAGTGGAGTAGGTCAGCCACTTAATTGTCATTTTAGCATGTCTATGTTGTCCCACGGTTGACCACGTTCTCGGGTGTTCATGTTCAACCGTTCCTCTGTCAATTGAAGCGAATGGTTCTCATCCCAGCAACTTCTCAGTTGACCCCTGTTTTGAAAGGGAGTCCGCCTTTTCGTTGCCTTCATTTTTAGATGAATTGAATACTTATTGGGCTTAAGTACACATTCCAGTGCCAATGATGTTGATTTCGTTTATAAAGCCTTTTTCGAAGTCGATTTTCGTAAACAGATAATCAGTAGTTGTAGGTAAGAGATTGTGTGTAGGAGTATGCTGTCATGTCCAGTTGGTTGTCCCCTTCAGTGCTTACCTTCCTTTAGCCTGACTGCCGCGTTAGCTGCGTTTTCCTTTGCTGACGATGTCTAAAGGAAGAAGATTAAGCATTACTTGTAGAGCGGCGGTAGGAGATGTCCTCAGTTCACCCGTGATTCGTTGAGACTTCTCGGCCACCACACGACAATGCCGTAAATAATAGTCGGTATAATTACCGTGGTGTAAAGCCAATGAATGATATTTTGCTGGAGGCCCCATCTCGAGCTGACAGCCCTTCTACAGGAGTAGACAGCCACTAGGAATTTCCTAGCACGTTCGGCAATGGTCTTCCTCCATAAAAGCTTGATGTCTTGTATAAGCCCCAAGTATTTGGCACTTTTGACGAACTCGTCCTGAAGTTAGTAAGGCGACGTCATCTGCATAGGCCACGACTTGGCATCCGGAAAGCTCCATCGAAATCAGAAGTTCATTTAGAACAAGATTCCAAAGTAGGGGAGAAAGCAACCTCCCTTGTGGGGTTTGGGGTACCGCGGTGCACAAGTTTTTCGACAGCGATGCTGCCGAACGTAGCTGTCACCCTTCTGTACATGAGAGTATGGCCGATAAGGCTGCATATTTGTTCGCCAATGTTTAGCTTGTTTAAGGCTTGAATAATCGAGCGAGTTTCTATGTTATTGACCATATGCTCCTGTCCTCAAATTATATAACATAACCTCAAAATTATCAAACAGGTGTAACCGTAGAAGAAACTCTATGCCACTGTCAATGCGCGTTGTAAATGATGACACTCTTACCCAGCTCGCTTTGGCAAGCCATGAAGAGAATTTGTTCTATATCCAAATGTACGGTACTCGCTGGGACCAGACAGGTAGCTTTAGGAAAACAGGGAACAGGGACTAATAGTACTTAGATCCTGAAACTCCACATAAATCATAATAAGCTAAGTCAGAGGAAATACCTTTCTTTGTGGAACACTGCTAACTGTATACTTTGTTCGCATCTCTTGATATTCTGTTTTAGCCTGATCTCTAAGCTGGTGCCTTGATTTTATCTACACTTGGTTTGATGAATCAAGCTTAGAATTCAATCTCTCTATCGAGACACTGCACAAAGCTTGGCGTGCATGCAAGCAACCTCTGCACAGTAGTGAAAAATACTTCCGCTCTCAGAAAAACTCAATCTTTCTTAAATTCTATAGAGTAATTATTTTTTTTAATAAAATACGGTTCGGCACATAAGTCCACAATCGCTTTGTTTATACTGACACTAGCGATCTCCTAATGTTGAGAACTCAATACTCTGTTGAAAAAAATGTATACGAAACGTGAACTCTGATAAAGTGTGGTCTTTTGTTGCGCACCAGAGAAAACTTCCTCTATACAACACAGATGTCGCTTTGATATATTTAAGAAACGCCTCCCAATCTTAATGAAAATTTCCTATCGCATGCTGTTGCAAACGGTAACAAAACGGTCATTTTGGGCACAATAGATAAAATACCTCAAACTGTCACACGCCCATTGGCAAAGTCTTGTCAATAGTATATAGAAAAATATTGGTTAGGCAAAAGTTTACACCCAGCAACACTGCCTACATGTGTCGTCTTAGTTTTGTCGATTGATACGACCATATCTAAATAAACTACCTTCTGCCACCTTTTCTAGACAATTGGTTACGAACGACTAATTTTATTTGGCATGCTGTCTGCGTTGGCGTTGCGATTCGCGGAATTTGATTTTTTTTATCACATCAATGACTCAAACTATATTGTGTACTTTCCCAGTCTGTGCACAAGTAGTCATAAATTTTTTTAGGGTTATACTCAGTTGCTTATTGCTCGCTATTGATAATACTTGTAACCTACAATTTAAAAATATTTTTATAAGGCTCTTTTATTTATAACTGGAAGTGTTAACCCTCCGGCCCATATATAAAGATTTACGTACTTGTTAAATACATTTAAAGTATTTCCGATATTAAAAACCCTCAGACTGTCCTTCATATTCGGCACATGCTTCTTAATTCACTTCAGAGAAAATTCTCTGTTGTCGACTCCAATTATTTATCGTGGTCTTCACCATCTAAAGAAGATTATTTTCAAGCGTCTTGCAACTCCAATTAGAGAGGATAATCTTTCTTCACATTGCCATAGAATTTCTATAGAATCCTTGAAGCTCAGAAATTTGTTTATCTGTATTTACAGTTGGATTTTCTTGTAGGTCCATTACTGCGAAGATTTTTACAACCTCAATCTAATTAAAAAAAAAAAAATTGGTAAATCTTCGAAAACCTACTTATAACCTTAGAGCCGGCTACCGCTCCAACGTCGCCTCGATAAAATAGTTGTAGGTGCCAGGGATACACGAAATGATATACATACCTTCGGCGACTACTGGTGGTATAGTGAAAGCAATCGACGAAAAAAATATTCCACTCACCTGGAAATACCCATTAAAACTAGTCCAGTGAGGTACGTCTGTTCGTAAGAAATCTTGCAGTTAATGACGTAGACGTTGCCGTTCAGTCATTTTTGTATTTCTGGAGATTTTTAGTTTTCTATTTAGTACTAATTTGTACATGCAATCTGCTAAAATATATATATGTATTAGAAAGAATCATATTTCAAAAAATACTTGGAGAACGTTCGGTCACGTTGTGTCGCATTGAATCCACCTGACAAGTCAGAATATCAGTGGGAAGTGTGTGTCTACGAACAGACATGTTTTATTTGACTTAACAGAGGTAGTCGCGTTTTTATTTAAGCTCTCCGTCGTGCTCCTTTTTACATTGCATTTAGAGGCTTAAGCTGCCAAAACACACTGATGGTAGACCCTATATAATAAAATAGAACACAAAACACGTATTGCATTGTTTTCCATTCTACTACTGGTGGTGTTGCGGTCAAACATCGTCTCCGCTTCATATTGCAATTTTAACTTCCTTATTGTTCAACACACGTGATGAAGCACCGTTTTGTGTTGTTTTGCCGCGCCTTGTCTTCTCAGTGTCGTTCATCTTATGTATGCTCGTGAAATTAAATTAACCGGCAAGAGACGAAAAAGGAAGAATGCTACTGAGAACGGTGAGTTTGTCGCCACACTCCGCACACATGCTATACGTACGTAAATGGGTGGCGTCTGTGATTGTGCAGTGCTTTCTTTTGTTCTTTTGCGCCTTGTTTTGCTTTGTTTCATCCTCAGCTTGTTCGCTTTTAATTTCCTTCTGTCAATGAATTTCCATTTGGAGCGGAACGAACAATCTGAAAATATAAAAGAAAGCGAAATATTTTTTTTTTATTTATTTAAATGTGATTTGTCATAAATGAACACAGTAAATATAATTTTTGTTATTGTCGAAGAGAGAGAAAAAGAGTGAGCTATGCGATGAGCGTTTTGTGAAGAATTTTCAATTAAGTTTTTGCAACGTTTGGCATCACTGTTTTTTTTTTTTTTTTTTTTTTTGTAAAAGTTGCACATTGCTTGTGCCGGCCGGAAGCTGGGTAGGTACGTTCGAATTCGACGATTTTGAAGTTAGAATATTTGGGAGAATATTTTTCAAAATCGTCAAAAGTCATAACACTCAATCTAACGTCGTTTACGGTCCAATTTTGTCGTTAAAAAATTAAACAAATGACGGAGTGATGAACATTTTTAAAATATTGCGCAGGATAAGACCTTCATTTGTTTTAACGAAATAATTCTGATTTTAAATAGGTACTAGTAGTTTTAAATGAAAATAAAAAAATAAGAAATTAGTATATACATATAGGGGAGATCGGGGCTAGTTGGCCACAGGAGCAAGGTGACTCACTGCCATTTATTTTTAAAGAGAACGGATGAATTTCATGTCCATTCTTGTTTTTACATTCAATACCGATAACAGTTAAGTCTTCTTTTGTACATATCTCGTCGCGAGTGCATGTCAGTCAATAAATATTAAGGAAAAAACGATTTTTTGCTACCACATAAGTAACTTTTCTTTTTCTCTTATTTTCCTCTTTCCGGCCGGTTTTGAGGAGTTTTGTTTAATTTTTTTTGGAATAAGTGTATGTATGCATTAGGTATGCATGGATAACTATTATTTTTAGTTGTTTTCTGTTTTTGTTTCTGAAAAATCTTGTTATTTGCCAGATGGTCGGGCGGGGTTAGATGACTAATTTTTTTGAGGGGCCAGTTTATTTTTCTCGGGATTTACAGGACATGATGACTTGTAAAAGGAAAACAGCAAGAGGAGATACTCTTTGATGGAAAAAGTGGGCTATTCAAAAACTTGGCAAAAATTTATCGACACAGAAGAGCAATGTTTAGTTGAATATTTTTGAACAACTGGTGATATTTATTTTGACATGACAGAATTACAAGTTTGAAAACTAGCATACGAGTTTGACTGAAAACAAGTCTGCCGGGGAGGACTGGTTCGAACATTTTTTAAAAACATAATGTCGGTTTGTTTTTTAAGAACCTGAAAACTGTGTATGAACGCCTAAAACTGCATCCTGAAGATATTTGGAACATGGACGAAACGGGTGTCATAGCAGTTCATACACCCGATCGAGGAGTTGCTCGCTGGGGAGTTAAGCAATTTGGATCAGTGACTCCAGCTGACAGATGAACTTTGGTGCCAGTAGCTACTGCTATTTCATCGGTCGGAATGCGTCTCTGAAAGTGCCTCTATAATTTTTGTTTTGCTTAATTAGTGACTTAGAATATAAGTGATATATTGGTTTATGTTATACCAAGTGGTTTTAAATGTATTTGTTTTGATTAATTTAAAATCTTAGATTTTTTCTAAGCACTAGAAGTATGTATACCTCCTTACTTTGTTATTACCCCTTATTTGACTTAATGGTCACCAAATTTCTCTTTGTTTCCACCACAAGAAGTGGTTTTGTTTTTTGTAAGCATAACATAAATGTATTGTTCCTATCTGGAACAAATAAATTATTCTTAATTACAATTTTTGCAAGAATTCAGTTTCGCAAGGCGTAGCGTAGGTCAGCTTACTCCCTAACGTAAGTCAACTTAGTTGACACAATCGAGGGGCTCTAGTAAAATTCAGAAAAACATTGTCCTCACGTAGTTTTTTTTTTATTAAATAACTTTGTTTGAAAACCCCAAATGATGCGTGTTTTTTAATGATATTTGAACTGTCTTGATATCAGAATTAGTTCAAGAGATAAAGAAAAACAAATTTAAGCCAATTAACCTCGGTCTCCCCTACGCCTCTAAACTGAAATCATGACTTAGGCATATCAAAGCCGAAACCTTCATAACGTTTTTAAAGAATCTTTAGAAGTAGAACTGCATACCGCGACCCAAATATATGCAAAATAATTGCATGCAGCCTTTGGTTTGTAGTAATATCAACTTTCAGACATTTTTTTATTAAAATATTCCCATAACCAAGTTTGATATTTTGCTCTTGTGGTCAGCTAGTTCTAGAGACCGCCAGACTGTGGTTCTGGCAACTCCTTAGTCCCTTTGGTGGTTTCTATCTTACAGATCTGTTTCACGACAGTAAATGCGCTATATCGTGTGGAAAGTCGATTCTCCTTTTGACAGCCTAAGTCGCGAACTCAGTCATTAATTTATATTCATCGTCTATGATTTTTGAATGATGGAATGTTGATTAATCTGTATCGTGGTTGCCCTGCTGTCATTACCATATGCGTCCACTTTATATACCTCATCGAACTAATTAATAATATTTGTGCTTCACTACCGCGTTACTCTCAATTATTCTTCTGGGACGGAGATTGCATATCATCATGGCTCAGGTCACTGTAACTTACATCACTTTTGTAGTCAGTAGTCGAATAACAAATATATTCCTGCTGCGAATTTCTGTACCTCCATTGGTCCACACATCCGTGATGAATATGGTGTACAAATGCAAAGCGATTTTCATCGACTTTTTTAACTAGACTTTTTAACTGACTTTTTTTTTTAAATTGACAGTTGCCCGTGCTTTGCATACTGATCTGCTGAGCATAACAAAAACATGTCCCCTTAGAGTTTTTCGACTGCTCCTTGGTCTCCAGATAGTCTCTCTTAATTAAACCCAATGGCTGTGGGAAGCTATAACTAGACCTAGAGTCATAATTGTATAAACCTCTTACACGCAACACTAACTATTATGTATTGTTCTGTCTATAGGGTGTAACGTATCACTATTATTAACTTTACATTAAATGACAATATATATGTCTATATCAAAGCCTATTGTAGACCTTTTTCCAACCAAACAAAGTCGACAGCGTTTTGAAAAGCAAACAAAATCAAACCAATTGCTGGCTACAATTGTAACACTTTGTAAACAGTCCAGTACACCGAATCTGTGTCATTCCTATACATACTACATGTTCAGTTATTTTCTCACTAACCACCACTGACTACTTCCTTCTCCCTCTCACAAGTTTCGATTAGTCATAGATCATAGCAAAAATACATGAATGAACTGCGTAATTCAATCGCGTTCTCAATGGCGCTCAACGTCTGCTAATCTACAACAACTGACATGTGACATGTACTGGACGCATGCGAGTACATTGATAAAGACCCGAGCAGAATGCGATGCGCAAAAATAAAACCCAACTAATTGACTTTGTTCGGTGTCGCCGGTGGCGTCGGCAACGACGACAACGACGACATACTTTCATTCCATTGATAACCACAGCCAAAGAAACATCAGTAAACTAATACTCGTATCAGTGCTAATAAAGGTACCAACAAGTAAATAAAATTGTGTATTTGCACTCGCACACAAACACGATGTATATCAACAAATTTCAGATTAAAGCTGAAATTGCAAATTTCCAGAACTGATAAAAAAGACGATGATCACACCAAATAATCACTGTCATGTGAAAAATGTGCGCGTGGCTAGGTGTATGTGAGGAATTTGATTGCAGTATTTTATGGTGTGGTAGGTTATTATTGAAGTTAAGTTGAATCATTCAATAGTATTGGTTTTGCGTCGCTTCTCAAGAAGATTACAGACGAGCACAAGCTTTGGAAAAGCCAACATTTTGGCTCCCGGAAATTACGACAGAGGAAATAACGCCAATTTTATTTTTTGGAGAAAATGCCAGCAAATTTTGTATACAAATCCGGCCTTTTATCCTTGGAAGAAAAACCAGAATTTTCTGGCTATTTTCCGAAATTTCATGTTTTTTTTCGAAAAAGTTTTCTTGCGTTTTTTTTTCCATTTCTGAAAATGGGGGGGTTGTGCATTGTGGCTTAGTATTATTTCTATAATTTTTTTTGTTATAATTTCAAAATCGAGAGTGTACTTAATTCCCGCTTGTATATCTTTTAAATAATTCCAGAGTTTGTTTGTTTTCTGTTTCATTTCCATTTTACTCTCTGGTGCTTTTGCCACATCTTTCTGGCCTAATTTCCGTAAATTCTGTCATATTTTATAAAAAAAATCTGCTCCTTTTTCCAAATTTAAAAAACAAATACATTTTCTGACTTTTTTTTTTCAAAAAAAAAAAAAAAAATCTGCCAACCTGCACATCATTGCACTACCCTAGTCAGGAAAATTAATCAGCCTCCAATACCCAGAGAAAAGTTGATAATAATATTTCCCACGAACCAACTCATAACAAATAAGATTTTGAAACACTCGTGCTGCCGGCTGTTTTTTTAAATGTTGCAATTAGATGTCCCCTAAATTTATTTTCTTTATAGAAAGACATTTATTTCATATTTTGTATGTTTAAAAAACTACTTGGAACCTGCATTTATTGGCAATAAATTCGCATATATTGAAATAGATTTATTTTACGTTAATTTGAAAATTTTTGAAATATGGTCCAGAACTACAAATAGTCTGACAAACATCCGAGAGTATAACTGTCTTGAAATATCTTCTCAATTAGCCGATTGGAATCGGCATAAAATTGTAGATATTTCCCACGAATATTTCCCACGAACCAACCCATAACAAATAAGATTTTGAAACACTCGTGCCGGCTGTTTTTTTAAATGTTGCAATTAGATGTCCCCTAAATTTATTTGCTTTATAGAATGACATTTATTTCATATTTTGTATGTTTAAAAAACTACTTGGAACCTGTTTTTATAGGCAATAAATTCGCATATATTGAAATAGATTTATTTTACGTTAATTTGAAAATTTTTGAAATATGGTCCAGCACTACAAATAGTCTGACAAACATCCGAGAGTATAACTGTCTTGAAATATCTTCTGAATTAGCCGATTGGAATCGGCATAAAATTGTAGATCCCTTCCATTCGTTCCAAAAATTAAAAACTCACACAAAACGAATGGTTGCGAGAAGCTAGGCCCAGGTCCCTAAAGACCTGTTGCGCCAACTATTATTATTATTACTACAAATAGTTTTGTTCTAAATGGTGTTGTCCCAGTGCAGTAATTTGAATTTTCCAATTAAATATCAATAACTCCTGGACGAGCCGAACAACAGTGACACCAAGAAGGGACCCAAACAAGATTCACTGTGTTTAGCCTTCCGACTAAGTTCAGAGAAAGCTTGAGTTCGAGCACTAACTTAGACGATGTGAGAGGGTTAAGCAGTGCTTTTAATGCAGCTTGGCTCCGACTTCCAACGCATACGCTTTCTAGCCTTGCCCTAAACCTGTTTGTCACAATATAGCGCATAGCTAATTTTTAGTGTAGTCTAATATTCTCGCTTTCCACAAAGACTCCAGAACCAGACCCATGTTCGGTACTGGAGCCGTCCGTGAACACACGATGGCATTCTTTCCCCGGCTCAGAGTCTGACCGAAGCCATTCCCTAGCCTGAGGATTTCTGGTGTCATTGCATCAGACGGCATATCCATAAGACAGGGGTCAAAGGATAATTCTCGCACAAGTTTTTCAAAATTCCAATGTGTGTGGTACCAAAAACCACCTCTCGTTAACCGAGAGATGGTTTTCAACGTACACCCCATGATAACAATATCATTAGGCGGAAGGCTCATCATAGAACCTAGAGCAGAGCCCGGAGTGCTAGGGAAGGCCCCTGCGCATCCAAGACAGACCGTTCTTTGAAGTTTGGCAAAAGATGAAGAAGTGGTCTTATCATTGCCGTATAGATCCAAAGCCGCTTTTAGGAGATAAGCTCCATGTCTTGCCAAAAGCGCCTTTGCACTGCCAGAAAGTTGACAGAGCTTTATCGGTTTTCGATTCAAAATGCTTGGACGAAAGAAGCTTTCTATCGAGGATTACTCCCACTTGACTTCATCGGAGATCGGGATAGTGACGCATTTTAGCACAAATTGAGTCAGACCAGTGACATTCCTCCTTCTCGTGAAGAGAACAACTCTAGTATTTAGAAGATTCACTGAAAGCCCATTTTTTGAGCAGACAGTCCTTAGGTCTGAATCGACAGACAGAACGGCGACATCGTCCGCTTAGGCTTGTTTGTAGGTTCCAGGAAAATTGAGAACCGTAAGCTCATAGTCTTCTACCATGGACCTAAGTGGGGATCGGCAGGACTCTCTCTCTCTCTGAAATGAATAAAATTCTCAATTAAAAAATCTTTTTGGACTCTGCGGGCGTCCGCCAGGCATCTTATCCTACACTAAGCCGGTTAAGCTACCGTTTCACAACTATAAATATGTATTTTAAGTGAAATATTCATTCACTCAACCTATCTGCAGATGGATTGATTTTCAACTTACTATATATAATCAACTGTAAAACACATGCATTTCGCCAATAAACTTCTCGTTTACACAAATTGGACCCTCAAATGAATTGAGTAGTTATTTTCTCGAATTCCTGAGCAATATCCCCTTTGCAGGTGAAAAATTTACAAGACAAAAGATGGCCTTTATTTTTTTGGAAGAGATATTTTTACTTCAATGTAGCCCTCATAAGGAAGAACAACCTAAACTGGACGTGCTTAAGTCGAAAAAAAAAACAATTGAATTATAAGTCAGCGTTACAAGTATTACAAGCTCATCCTATCACCTAGTAGCTATTTAAAACTATAGTTCCATCTGAGCTAATAGAACTAGAAGATTTTACTTTACAAAAGTGATGCATCAGCTCTTTAACAGGCACTTGTTAGACTTTCGCTATATGCCCCTGCTGCTACTAGAAAGGTCATTTTCAAGTCGCCAATTTATTTGTAGAACACCATATTCGTATAGGGACCTTTTTATTTATTTTTAAATACAATGACGCATGTCTTGTTTACGTTTTAGAATCCGAATTTACTGTGGAGTATTCCAAGACACTAGTTTACATTTTTAATGTCGCTTTCATTGTACCCTTTGTAATCAAACGCTTTCAATAGTTCTCCTGGTAAGTTTACAGTCTCAAACCGTATTAAGACTGTTACCTCGTATCAATAAACAAAAGTTCACAAGTTAGCTAGCAGACTTCAGTTGGCATACAAAATCTTAACGTAACCGCTGAGTAGCCAGTTGATCATTTTTTCGCAGCCTTTATTAATGAGGAGGTCAGTGTCGTGGTCTAAGTTTTGCTATATAAATTAAATGCCCTTGAGTAAGAACTCTTAACACCAACTTTCAAGTCAGTAAGTAAGTAGTTCAGTAATCTAACAGGTGCGAATAAACCTCAAGGCAGCGATGCCATTTGTGAGGATTATTCCCCATTTTGGGAAATTTTTCACTTAATTGGGGAAAAGTGCTCTTAAAATGGGGAAAACGTAAATCCATGTATATGTTTATTAATTTTGCATAATTTAAAAATTAAAACTCGTGAAGTTAACATTCGAATATCTCCCGAACATAAAAACATCACCGTGTTTATAGAATCTAAGCAATTTAGCTCGAAACTGAAACACTTTGCGGAATTTTACAGACGAAATGTATGCTGCGAAATTGTTCAAAAAGTTGGGTTGATCTTTGCATCGACAAAAAATGCTTGGTTTTGCACAACAGAAATATGTACCAGTCCAATGACGATTAGTGTACCGATATTTAATAACTTGAATTAATATAATTTATAACTGACGTAGGTATCTGATTTTTTTTTTATTTAGGTATACATATATTTTTTTTTATTTATGTACCTTTTAAATTTATAATTTACTTTCAATCTGCCTCGTTATTTATGAACTACTTATGGTGCCTTTTAAATCTATTCAACCTATCTGCAATATTTGCTTTGAATTTAACTTATTTTGTATTAGTTTAAACTGAAAGACTTCGAATATTATTTGTTTTTATTTTTTTTATTTTTGTATTACCTTCTTTAAAAAAATGTTATTATATTAAAAATGCGTCTTTACTTCAATGAATTTAAATGGGGGGAAAGTGGGAAAAAAACTTATATGGAATGGGAAAAATTGGGGAATTTTGGCAAAAAAAAAAAATCGGGCATCACTGCCTCAAGGTCCACTGTGTGCGTGCTTTCCGCTGCCGATCCTGAAACCTGTCGCAAAGTTGTCCAGTTCTGTCAAAGTTTTTGTTATCTATCGAAATCCCAGTCATAAGCATTCAAGTTTGTAACGCATTTGTGTATGTGTATGTGTAGGTAATTCAAAAACTTTTTCTCAGTGGAAGCAAATCTAAACACTAAAAATGATAATGAAATTAAAATTCAGCAGAAACTCGTCGAAGGGAACTTCACTTGTGACTGGGCCGAAACTTATGAAGAATCGATTGAAAATCATTGGCACGGCGTTAACGGCCCTTCCTACATTTACATTGTTCTAAAGTGCAACAGTCTGTTACAATGTATCGCTCAAAAATGTGTCATTTTCACTTGCGCAAATCAAGTGTGTCTTCGTTTATTTATAGACGCTTCTATAACATCGAATCACAGTCCGCAATTATACAAAAACTAATCAAACTACTTGATTAGAAATGCTGCACTTTTAGAGAGTTGACCATATTTAGAAAAATATTCAGATTGTCTTGTCGTCATCAGTGGTTTGTCTTGAAAACCATATACATTACCGATTGTATTTCGCTCTAAAAATATAGTTCATATCGAATGGAATGGATACCCTCTGATGGTTTGACGTTTGACTGCATATCCATGTAAGTAATTACTGCTGGAAATATCTGAAACATGTCGCATGTCATTCCTTTTCTTATATTTATAGACGGTTTAAACTGTTTCGTATATCTGGAAACAAAAATAGATTTTTTCTTTTGTTCCTAATCTATAACAGATTTATTTAGAACTTGGCCATTTCGTCACATCGAATTCTTGGCTTACATGCAAAATGTGTGAACATTGAACGAGTATTTGAGTGATTGGCTTTGTATTTATGTCTTGTGTTTTTTTTTTTTTGCTGTAGGTACTAATGTACTGACCATGTGTCTGGTTTAGACGTCAATTATATATTTGATTGATTTTTTTTTATAGAGAGAGGATTAAATATGTCTATTCCGAGGACGACAATTTGCCCTTGACTTTGGTTTTTCTTAAATTTCGTGACGACTCACAACTATTGCAGACAGAAAATCACAACAATAATCACTTTTAGATAAAAATGTTGCTAAGGCTTTATGCAATCTACCAATATTCGTTGAGTGATTCCTGAGCTCAAGTCTATCTCGGATCTGAAAAAAAAATTCTGCGATAACAGATTTTATTTCCTCGCAGAATGCGCTGCTTATCTCGTGGACATTAACCCCCGTATTAATAGACTAATAATGTGGACAATTAAGTTAGCTAGTGTGTATAGGTTTCAGATATGATGCAACAATTTGACGAAACTGCTGAGTAACTAGTTGATAACTTTTACGCAGTGTTTTTTATTATAGCGTTGCGGTGGTCTAATGATTATAAAAGTGAAATGATTCAGATTCTATATAACCTAACAAAATCTTTTCAGAGTTTCAATGGACTGACAGTCTTGCTTGAGTCTGAAATACCGTATTCATCGACAAGTGCAAACGTAACTTTTGTTTATTTTGCATGTGGTAATTCGTCACCAGATTTTTGTCTTCTAAAAGCTCTAAGACAGGTGTACGTTGGTAATGCTTCCTTTTGGACACAATGGACCCAACTGATGTTCTAAGTGAAGCTGTGGCAAATTGCCACAAGAGCACCCATTTACCTACCTACCACTTCCTTGATCTTGGATACTAACCTTAAAAATACGCTCAGATCCCTCTCAAAAATCTGTAGTGCTCTGTATAGTTTTTAAACTCAGTATTTCAGTTTCGAATCAACGGTTTGAGTTTTTTTGTCATTCTGTTCACCGGTTGTGTTTTACCTTGACACTTACATTAGAAGGGATTGAACTTTGATTGGAAAATAGCCTTTCTATCCCTAAAGCTTTGACTTTTTGTTTTAATTTTATTTGCTTTGAAAAACTTAAAATTAGATTCCTGAGCTATACGTTGAAATCAGTTCAATGATGTCAGAGATGCTCAAAAGATGGCGTCTCTCTTTAGAATTGCAGCGGTTCAAAAGTTTTCTCTTCAAACCCAAACTAAAATTCTTATTGCGTATTTGCCGGGGGTGACCAAATAAGAACGATAGGGACAGAATTTCAAATGAAATAATATCGGTGAAAGTTATAGAATTTATTTTGGCTTTAATTTGCAGGTACATCATTTAAAAGCCCCCTCGGCGTCTTCGCAGTCATAAGGTCCGGTTTCTGATGGTTTCGTCCAATATGTACGGCGTTATTCCGGCAATAGCGTCTCAAATGTTGGCCTCGTACTACTACTAAGTGGTTGGCTTGTTAGTGTATACTAAAAACGTGAGTTAGCCCAATTGAATATAATCCAGTGGTTTCAAGTCGAATGACCGCAATGGCCAATTGATGATTGAAACGTTCATCTCGCGGCGAAATAGCAAAATTTCTCCTTCACAACTTTGAGCGTTGCATCGCTTGTAAGGCATGTAGGGCGGTCTTGTTGGAACCACAGCAACAGCTCGGTTTAATCGGTGTTGTCGAGCTCTGGCCATAGAAAGCGGGTTAATATCGCTCTATATTGGAGACCACTGAAGGTAACAGTGTTTCCTTCATCATTTCGAAATAAACAAGGTCCGAAGCTGCCGCCATCTTAATTTTCTTGAATGTAGTCTAGTTGTTTTATATACATATGTAGTTTACAAAATCAGTCATATTGCCATCCAAAACTTAAAACTTTGCCTCACAATACTTCGACGACTGGTTTCAGTTCTACAAGTAATACCGAATTCAAAATGTCGAAAAGCTTAAGGTAACAACTGATAACTGAAACATCTTTGAATTTCACAAAAACCCACAACTCAGTGTACTTCATCAGCTTTTGTAGAATTTAGCAGAATTTTCGAAACCCCGTGATGAGACCAGACAACAATTTGATCCTTTTTCCATTTTTTATGTTTCGGCAATATCCAGCTGTCAAAAGATTCAGTAAGGTTTTCCATTTCATTATGCATCGTTTCACGCTTGCCAAACGTGCGAAAAGTATTAAAGAAATTTTGTGCAGATAGTTTGTCACACCGTGGAAAAGTTTGTATGTGAGTACAATCTTTTGCACCTTAACCCAGCAACCAGACTGGAAATTGGCGCAAAGGGGAAAAAAAAAACATAGCCACTGTGGTCCAAAAAGACTTTTTTTGGTTGAAAAATCATACCTTTTGAACGCATGAAGATATCGCAAAAATTTTATTTTGAAGGCAGTTTCCAAGTCTATAAAAATAGTGATTTTTAAGAAGATTGCTTCGCAGGGTGTTTCTAAATCTTAGGCTAAAGTAAGATTTTCTTTGAAAAAGGAAATCACAGAGAAACTAATTCAAGAAAAACTTAAAAAAAAAACTCTAAAACTGCTAAGATTTTACGAATTAAAAAAGGTCTGTGGCTATTAAATTGTTCACAGGGTGATCCAAAATATTTTTAGTTTACAATAGTGGATGCATTAAATTTACAAAATTTGTTTTAATGTTTTTAGCAAGTATTTAAAAACTATTTTTTTTTCTCATTTTGGTCGCATTAGTATTAGTAACCAGACGTTATCCACAAACACAAATACGACTACTTCCATGTAAAAATATAAGTCTGCTTAAAGGTAGAAGCTGTAAAAGCTACGTGTTTCTAAAGCAGGCTCAAATTAGGTCCATCAGCCCCATCAGTTGGGTCAGCTTCAATCTACCTCCTAAAATAGTTTAATATTGTTACCAGACGTATTGCCAACAGAAAACGAACAAACCGTTTGTAAAGTTGTTTCGGCTAAAGTGTTGTCCAGGCTAAAGTCTAGTATTAAATGAACAAACCTTCTTTCCCAAAAACTTAACGTCCTCAATTTTTAGTCGAGGAAAGCGCTAAATAAAAGTTTGTCAACCTGTTTCTGTGACACCATCACTGCTCGGCTCGAAGTTCGAGTCATTTTCTCCGATTTCGACTCGAACTAGCCATAGCACAGACACGGGTATAATTAGTGGGCAAGTAAAATGTCACCGAGAAGCAAAATAGAACTAAATTTTAGTGGGTATCTAAAAATAAAACAGATAACCATATCCTTATGTTTCAATCATCTGGACATGCGCACTAAATCAATGGGACAAAATATAATGTATTTTTTTTTTTTGTTGTTGTTCTCGTTGTTTAAACACGCAGCAACAATTTTATTTATTTTTGTTTTGGTTTGTTGGTTGTTTTTCTTTTCGTTGTTCTTTTCTTCTCTCGGCTCGTTGTTATGTTTTCCGCTTTATATGCAATGCACTTGGTCGGAACATTTCATTTCGCACAGTTCTTGTTGAGATTCGTAATTGCAGTCCTTGTTGGATTCTGCATTGGAACGATAGGCGCACGATTTGTGTGTTTGTTTGTTAGCTTGTGCTCGTCCGGAAATTACAATTCAAAAACAATAAGATCCACGAAAGGATAAATGAATAGTGAATTTCGTGGTTAATATCCGTGTAGTTGCGGCAGTGTATAGTGTCAAACAACAGGTGTGCTGTGTGATAATAGTGAGACCTTTTGATAAATCCTTGAAAAAAAAAAACACAAACAAAAAATGAAAATGTCTACGGCAGCCCTTTGTTATCTGCAATCGATTTCTTCATCTAATAGTTGGGAAATGACAAATGGAAAGTACTCCAATGGAGATGAAGGAGGTATGTTGCAAATTTGAATATAGGACTCTTGTTTTGCATCCTTTTATTGCTTTAAAAATGATGGTGTGCTAAGGTCAAGCGCAGTGGTGGAATGTGTTCCTTAATTCAAGAGTTATAAGTGGTTATTTCAATAAGGACTAGTATTTCAAACACTGTGTAGGGTTACTTACATCGAATCAGCCTGAATGTATGCAAGTATTTCCCATAAAAGTTGTATAAACTGTCATATTTCGTGTATGGCTCGATATTTGACGTGTTCTTGGGGTTATAACACAATCACAATTTGAACAAAATTGGTTGCACAGTGACAACCAATTTAAGAACATATTAATACGAAAAAAGACCTTGACATGGATTGTTAATTTGTATAAGGGCTCATTATGAACTATCTGTTGTAGTGGCTTCCGTCGCTAATTAAAAACAACTTGGACCTGTAATTGAAGAGACTTTTCCAATAATTTCTGATAACGCCAAGTGCCTCGAAGCTGTCTTGAATTCAGCTGAAGTGAAATCACCAAGGAGATACCAAAGAAAGCAATTATTGCATTTAATGTCTGCATTCGAACATTTGGCCGAATTTGGTGTTCTATTCCTAAAAAAAATCATCATGCGTTTAACTTTTTAAACTTTTTACTTTTTTAAAGAATGAAAAAGGACTAGAAGTACTCCTTATATCTGCGGGCAGTTTATAAAAAAGCCTAGGTGCTACCGAAGAATACAAATTTAGTTATAGATGTGAATAAAAGCTAGAAAATGCAGCAAGCCCCCATTCACTACGTCGCAGTTCATAAGCAGCATCAGATGCTTGGTTAATGAGGTTACCGCTTCTTCCAAAGAAAACTTTTAGAACTTTATAAAAGTAGGTAAAGGTGTTTTAAAGGGAGAATTCAAGAATTTGTAAAGAGTGGAAAGCTATGCTCTCTATTTCTTTTACTCCACATGATTCTTAACATTTCTGTTCCACGTACTTGTGCAAAGTGCAAAGTAAATATTAAAAAATGTAATTTGCAAAGATTTTGCAAATAATTATGCTGTTTCGTTCCACAAAAACTTAAAAGTCTATTTTTGCAAAGCAAATTTCGATAGAATGGAAGGGATCTACAATTTTATGCCGATTCCAAACGGCCGATTGAGAAGCTCTTTCAAGACAGTTTGAGTTATACTCTCGGATGTTTATCGGGATTCGAACCTGGGATCCCTCGCTTAGTCCAACACACTAACCACTAATAGAGGTTGTAAATTATTGTTGTGGGTGCCACCACAGCAAACTAATCCGTATTGTATTTTTGATTGGACTAGACCGTAATAGACTGTTTCTAGTAGATTTCTGGAGCAAAAACGCCTCAGGTGACATAACCTACAAGTAGCTGATGATAGGTATTTTTTGAGGAGCGCAGCGTGCGTATTCCAATTCATTTTATTGTCAATGACATGGTCGAGGTATTTAAAATCTTGGACCGTACCAATCTTGAAGCAATTGGTGGAGTCAACATTAAAATTGCACGCATTATTAGACGAAATGCAGGTTTCAGAGCTTATACTGATATTTTCACAGTCACGACTGTGGAAGACTAAGTCCGAAGAATCAAATTCGAAAGACGGAATATTAAAAAACATTCACCCTTATTCCGAGTGGCGTTTACGACGACTTATGAAACGCCAATTTTAATTTGCAATTACGAGAGGCGTTTTTGAGTCCTTGAACGTCATTTGTCACTGAACGTCATGTGGATCCTATTGGCGTACGACGAACGTCATGTGAGAAACTTCACTGCCATTCTGTAAAGCGTTGAACGCCACAAAACGACAAGCAAACCGACGGTATTTGTCGTTTGCTAGTTACTGAACGACAAGCAGTGAACGACGTCTGAAAATGTTTAGTTTATTCAAATGACTAGACTAAATTAGATTAATTTTAAGGGCAAAAGTAACCAACCAGAAACAATTTAAGACTTTGGTTGAAATAATGGAAAAAAGAACCTTTGCTGGCGAAGGGATTTGAAAGGGGAGTCTTAAATGTTGATATTAAAGTGGAATGGGACTCTATTGCTCTAACCCTTAATAGCTTAGGACCACCATCAAGAGATGGAAAAGAGTGGCGAAAAGTAAATCTATAACTTAACACTATACAAATTAAATTAGCTTAATGCACATATTTCACAGGTTTGGTCTGATATTAAATTCAAAGTCAAAAAAAAAAAACTTCTTCACAACAAAAAGGAGTGTGAAGCAACTGGAGGAGGCTCATTCAAACAAAAGTCTTGTCAGAATTGGAAGAAGTTGTTTCAAATCTTCTTAGCTACGAAAAAATGATAAGCCCGAAAGGAAAAGTCTTGGGTGCACAAATTGGTTTAACTCCGAAGTCATCCACAACAAAGAAAAATCCTTGTACATCCACATCGACTTCAGCTTCATTCATCCGTCCAACCACTTCAAAAATATAAATACCATAAACTGATACCGCCATTTATCTGTCATTGGCGCATATCAGCTCGCTATGAGCCAGTAAGCTAGAATTAAGATAAATGTTAGCTTTAAATTAGATTTAATCGTTTTTGTCTAGGATATAAGTTTAATGAATAATATGAATAAAAATGAATTTAAAAGTAAAAGTAAGGCGCATATCAGCTGGTGTGGATCGTATGTGGAATGTGAACTACTTACCGACGACGTTTTTCCCTGTCGTGGAAGTTAGGGAATAAGTCTTCTAAAATGAAACGACAAACGTCGTGAAAGTAAAACGCCACTCGGAATAAAGGTGATTATGTTGGTTTTATCACTAATGGACTAGCTGGTGGATCGAAAACCAGTGCCCTATGATTTCGAGGTCATGGTTGATATCAGCGATCGCGTCTAAAGTGGACGAATTGGAATACACGATAGCAATATCATCTGCAGAACCGAACAACTGTCCCAACTCTTTTCTCTTATCCATAGACATTTCAACTGCAGTAATGTTGCGACAACATTTTCAAATTAAATCGCCGAACCTTTTTCGTTGCCACCCTGTATTCGTATGCAAACGGTACTCATCTAATTTTGTTTTGCGAAACCTGCAGCAAATCACGGTTTTGCTTGCAATTACATAAACATTGTGATGCGGCAATAGTGGGATGACAACAGCCAGCAACCAACCACTTTGATCCTGTAAGCGCAAAAAAAAAGCCAAAAAAAAGAATAAGAATTCAGCTGATCATGTTTTCTCGGACGCAAACTAAAAATACCACTGAACGATATGTATTTCTGTAAAGCTATCTAAATTCACCATCACAAGAATTATGCAATACTGTGTACGAATGTATTATGTTGGCAGCAAGTCTACACTTTGCCAAATGTTACACGGTGGATATATCGAAATGCTCTCACCACGAAAGCTGGCACGTTCTATTGCATGGCATTATAAACAGGTGAATTTTTAGCCTGCGAGGTGTGCCACGCATGATCCAGGAAATAGTTGTTATAGCTGCTTAAACCCACCTTTAGGTGGGGCAAATTTTTCGTTTGTTTTAATATTCATTTTCCTTGTGTTCGGTTTTTGTAATTGAAACGATTTAAATTTAAACAATTACGAAACGGGTGAAGCAGTGACACTTTCGAAAATATGTTGGCACTAAGCCGGTTCAGATTCGCTTTTTTCTCGCTCTAGAAATTAGGACATGTTGGGTGGGGTTTTCCTTTATTTTTCCTGCATCTGATTCATTTCCTTGTGGTAGACATGATGTTGGATTTTTTTTTTTTTGTATAAATTTTGGTGTTCCTACAAGTTGCGACTTTGTTGATTCAAATTCACTATTTCTTGTCCAACTTACAGTTTGTTGCTTTTGAAGCAATTTTTTAGAATATAGAAGAATTGGCATTAAGTTTGTTTCTAATTTGGAAAATGTTTGCGTGTATTTTTGGTTGAGGCAAACGTTTTGAGTGTGTGTCTTCTTTGAAAAATTTACGGGTCTATTTGATTTTACCGCCAAATAATTCTGTCAATTAGTACAATTTGGGGTCAAGCTCCTACGGTAACGGGCTTCATTGATTGTAACTTGAGCTGAAGTCCAGCGAAAAAAACCCGGGATATACAATACGGTACAAAAGGATATTTCTTGATCATTTTACACCAAATGCGTGGTGTGCTTTGTTGACACACTGAGCTAGAAATTGTCTCTGTCCGGTCCCATCAGGCCGTAAATTTGAGTCATGAGCAGCACTGAAGCTCTCCATCGGCTTTATCTTCTGCAAAGTCGCACTGTTTTCAGTCTGATTGCGAAACTTATCATTATTAGTACCACGTTGAAACATCTGCACTACATAAAAACTCCAACAAAGCGTTTCAAGGGGTAGTGCCACGCCCAAATACATTCGCTGAAATATGCCTTCCCGAAGACTTTCTGAACGACCAAAACACCAAGACTGGAAGATTCTACCCGCCAAAGGAGAGAAGACGCGGAAAATATCCTTTGGCGTATTATCTACTATGCAAGAGCATGCTTTAAAAAATCGTAAGCTCTCTATGTCAAGGTCTTAATGTTGCCATAGAATTCGCAGCGAAGGCAATTGAGGTAAACATATGGAAATATTGTAACAGAATTGAATTAGTTTAGTTTAGTTTAGTTTAGTTAAATGTTTTATTTAGCATAATTAGAGCTAATTGTACAATCGTTGTGTTTCACATTACATTTTTAAGTTTAGCCGCTTTGTATAACAGACAATTCATTAATAATTCCTTTTAATATACATTGTTAATTCTCTTTTAAATTGTATAAAGTTCCTCTCATTTCTAATAGCATTCGGGAGATTATTATATAAGTTTAACCCTTTATAAAAAAAACATGTTTTGAGTTTTTTTATTCTTAAACAGTTTAAGATTGAAATTCAAATTATTCCTTAAATTATACGGCTGGACATCTCTTCTAATTGACAATTTTTCGTTTAGGTAGTCAGGCATTAAATTATTTTGTATTCTATATATAAATAAAAAACAGTTCATTATTATACGCTGTTTAACATTAAGCCAATTTAGCGTCTGCAACATATAAATAATAGGAGTATATATATTACATTTAAGTATAGACCGCATAGCTCTATTTTGTAATTTTTGCAATTTTTCATGAATACCAACAGATCCAAGTAAGAGTATTGTTGGGCAATACTCTAAATGGGGTCTAATTATGGTATTATATATTTTTATAGCCATTGAAATACTAATTTTCTTTCTTATTCTTCGAAAGAAACCGATTTTACTAGCTACTTTTTTAATTAGGAAATTAAAATGGTTCTCAAACTTTAGCTTGCTGTCTACAATTATTCCTAAGTATTTTATTTCATCAACGCATTCAAATTCTTCAAATGTAAAGCCTGCATTATTTTCGTTTATAAACATTACTTTGGTTTTTTCCGCATTTAATTTTAGCTTATTCATGTTAAGATATCTTTTGACATTTTTTAAGTCTTCGATTAATTTTCTTTTACAATTACATAAATTATCATCACTAACATACAAAAGACCATCATCAGCAAATAAGACAATTTCACAATATTTTAGAACATTTTTCAAATCATTTATATACAGCAAAAATAAAATTGGTCCCAGAATAGATCCCTGAGGTACTCCCAAGTCTATTTGTAGTGGTTCAGATATTTCGTTATTAAATCTAACTACCTGTTGTCTGTTGTGTAGATATGATTCAAACCATTGATTTTCAACTGCTCTCACACCATAACTCTCCAGCTTCTTTAGCAGTATTCTCCGATCGACTGTTTCAAATGCCCTTTTAAGGTCCAAAAAAACAGCACCAACCTTTTGTTTGTTGTGTATCTTTTCTTTCCACTCTGACACAACATAGTTAAGCGCAGATTCACATGAATGTTTTTTTCTAAATCCCGATTGATGTTCTATAAGTATATTATTCTTGTATATGTGTTCTTGTAGTTGTATTTGTACAAATTTTTCTAGTATCTTTTCATGTAAGGGTAACATATTCACTGGCCTAAAGTCTTTGCATTTAATAGAGTTTTTAACTTTTTGAACTGGGACAATCATAGATGTTTTCCAACTGCACGGGAAAACTCCCGACACTAAGGACTAATTAATAATTTTAAACAACACAGGACCAATGAAATTAAAGCTGTCTTTAATCATTTTCTTGTTCATAAAGTTGAAGTCATTTTTACTCGGCATTAGTTCAACTATTTTAAAAAGATCATCCAACGAATTAAATAATTTAAAATTAAAGGGACTATCACAGTTCTGGGAGTAGTTTATCCATACTGAACACGGTATATCTTTATTTATCTCTTGTACACTTCTAACAAAATATTGGTTGAACTTGTTTGATATTAATTTATTGCACTCTATTTTTGTTTCGTCAAATTCAATACATCTATTATCTGATTGCACTTCTCCCAACACTAAAGTTTTGATGGATTTCCACATTGTTTTTTGATCACTTGCATTATTAATTTTATTTTTAATATAGTTCCGCTCAGCTCTGTCCAAACTCTTTTTATACGAATTCCGTTCCTTTTTATAATTTAACCAATCTTCACTTCGTCTCGTTAGCATAAATTTCATATAGCTTTGCGTTTTTCTGTTTTTTTGTCGATTTAAATCAGCATTGTACCATTCGTTTTGGGGTTTATATTGCACTTGTTTCTCACTTACAAAACTATTAATAATTCTAAGCATTTCAATTTGAAAAATATCACAGATAGATTGATTATATTGCACCATTATACTAAGACTATTTATTGCACTCTTTCTCACAGCTTGTGTAAAATGAAACTTGCTGTATTTCAAAGTCCTAATTATTTTTGTTTCCGGAAGTTTCTCTTTGTGTTTGGAAAAGCTAAATTCTATAGTCTCATGGTCACTTATTTTTAAATCACAACGAACTTTAACACAACACGTATTTTTGTTTGTTACAACGTAATCAATAAGGGTCGCACTATTTACATCTATTCTTGTGGGAACTTCAACCATCTGCTTACATAACTGTCCACTAAACATGTTCTCAAGTTCTTTTTTATAATTGTTGTTGACTAGCCAGTCAATATTGAAATCGCCTACAATGATTATGTCGTTAGCAGGGATTTCATCCATCCATTGTGCAAATTCGTCGAGGAATTCTCGAACGGAATGACTTGGAGATCTATATAATGTCAGGAACACTGTTTGGTTATTGTCAATTGTCACTTCCACTAGTAATATCCATAAACTTAAATCTATTTGTACTTTCTTTAATAATTTATACGTATAACTATCTTTTAAATATATTACTCATCTAATTGTCTTGTATGATGTTATATTTATTTCTCCATCCTTTATCTCATTTTCGGCTCCTAGATGCGTTTCTGTTAATATTATCATATCCAATTTATTTTCGTATATTACATTACTTAATTCCTTAAAGTTGTTTATTAGCCCTTGAATATTCAGATATAAACATTCAAACTTTGGTTGCTAATAATTAACCTTTTGTCTTTCCATCTCTATTCTTCTCTGATACACAGGGCAGTCTTTATTTCTAGTATCATGTTCAGCATCTAGAGGTAAACGAAGTTTTTCTTTTGCCTTTATACAATTTGTACAATTGAGTTTTTCATTTTTGCAATCCCCTTCTTTATGTTCTTCGCTACATTTAGGACACTGAACTTTATTTTTACAAATATTCGCATTATGGTTGAATCCCCAACAATTATAACATCTTTTAACATTCAACTTATCAAATACAAAACATTTATTCCATCCTATATTAAGGTAACAGTCTTTTCTCTCTATTATGAGTTTAAATATGTCTTTGTCTACTTCCATCACTATATTGTATTTCTTCGGATTTTTAATGTTTTTGTAGCTCTTGATTATTTTCATTTCACCACATATATCATTTTGTTTTTTTATTATTTCAATTAACTTATTCTCTTCTTCACTCACATCAATTCCCATTACAACAATTTTTGGGTTAATCAGTTGCCCTTCTTATTCCACCGGTATCCTTTAAATTTTTGTTTCTTTTTGATTCTTTCTTCTTACTGTTACAATATGGTTCCAAACTCTATAGTTTTTGTGTTGCCATTTCGAAATTCAAGCGAGAAGCCTTTTACTAGCAAAGGTTAGCCAATCGCTGGTCCTGTACGAATCCATTATTTGATAAAGGAATTCTGGTCCGGAAAGTCCAATTAACGCTGCCTCCAGAATAATTCGGCTGAGAGAGCGAGAACGAGAGATAAAAACAGTTATGAAATTTTATATCTGCGATGTAAATGTAAATGTAATAGATTCTAAAAAAGTTGTCGCACACGGAAATGTTGTGGTCTAATTGTTTATTGGTTCCGTTCTACTAATGCTGTACATTTTGACTAAAGCTGGAAGCATTAGTGTTTGACTATTAGTGAAGTCAATAGTAGGTACGTCCGATTTATTTTTGTTTTAATAAATTTATATTACTTGTTAGTGGGGCAGATCTGAAAAACGTATTCCAGACTGGCGTTCCCACGACCTAACCTTCTTTTGCCATTTAGACACTCCCATACTCATAGAAGGCAAGTCAACTACATTATGCGCAGACAGCATTATATACGAATGCATGACGGTTTCGCCTATATCACATTACATACCTGATATGAAGAACATCGCCCGAACTCAGTGTGGATGCTATATATTATGTATGGAGTCTTCGTTGGTCAAACTTGGGTTCAAGAGACTCGTAAAATGCTCTCTTAGAAAATAAAACAGGTACACTTGTTGTTTCCTGAGGAAATTCAAGTTAGGTCGCTTCTATACCAATGGTAAAAACAGGTTTAAGTGGGAAATATATATACAGCTAATAAAATCGCTTCTATGCACTCAGATATGGGTCAATATTTCAGAACATTAATATTTTGCACCTCGAAATGGACATTTACAAACAAATAGGTACATAAAATAATTTGTTGGTTGCTCTGTATTCAAGAGACGTTATAACACATTTAAAGCTGCGGATGAGCCCCGTAATTTACTTATTTTTAACTGATTTTAATTTCCACTGGAATGACAGAACTAACATGCAAGTGACAAAATCATAAATCAAGGTCATGACGAAACAATATGGAAATAACCTTAGGCTTAATTATATAAGTAACTGAAACACATCTGCTACTTAACAAGAAAAACATCTGCAGTAAGTTTTTGAGTGAATTGTTGAGTTTGTTTAAATTTGGCTACATATACCTTTTTCCAGTGCAAATTCGTCTACCATTATCCTTTGCTCTAATCGCGAAGCACAAAATGATCGAACGACATCAAATCGACGGTGCTTCTACATCGTGTTACAACCAAGAAACGATGATCGTCGAAACGATTGGACGATCATAGTTTTTTGTTGCTTCACGTAACTATTTCAAACGTCAAATACACTCGTCGAAACGATTCGATTGAACGATGGCTGTTTTGGAATTGAAAATTAAAAAAAACTCTGTTTGAACTGTTATACAGGATTGTTAAATTGTTCAAAATACATCAAAACTATATTGATAAATTTACATCTTCTGAGCACTTAATTCTTAAACGTTTCTCACCATTAGTTAACTAATTATTACTATTGGTCAATATTTTTGGTAAATAAAATAAAATGAAAACAAAATGCTGAATGTGTTTGAAATATGTGTGAATCCATTCAACGATACATTTTCAAGGGTGCAAATGTGAAAATAGGCATCTTTATAAATTAAAAGCGAAATAACGCCGACTCGGCATTCCTTTAGCGAAGTGAAATAAGACCGAACATGGAAATTCGAGTTTTGGAATTCGGCGTTATTTCATGGCACCAATGACATCGAAGGAAAATAAGCAAATTCAAGAATTAAAAACTATTTCCATACATTTTTTTAGGTGTCAGAATTTGCTTATTACAATCCATTTCGAACTGTTGAAAATATAAATTATGAGCGATTCGGTTTAACGATCTGACGATGATGTTCTATGAAGCAAAATAAAAACGCTTTCGTTTTGTTCATAAATTACGCGAGATCTGTTTTTAAATCGTTTGGATCTGGTTGCTTTTTTGGTTGATACAGGCGTAAATTTGCACAATCATATATTTTGGGTTGTTGGTGCCAATTATTGAACATGGACTTACAAAATTCTAAGAGTTTATACTTTTTAATAATTTTTCCAGTAACGACATTTTGAATTTGAATTTTTGTTTTTATAGTTAGACATTTTACATTGGTGAGAAAGTTTTTCTTTAATGAATTCACTGAAAACAAGTTTTCCTACCAGCTCTAGGCTGGACGATAAAGGATTTTCAGTAAAAAGTTTTTTAACGCGAGTATTTGGCGATGAATTGCATAGCTCATCTTACTTTCAGCCGATCTTTGGCGATTGATCTTTTTTTGAATATTATGGAGCTGTGACTTCAACGATGAGTTCTTTCAGCTTTCAAATACTTTCTATGAATTTGTATCCCCGTTTATTATAGTAGCATTTTTAGTTTCTAGCAGTTTTTTTTAGAAATTGGTCCTACCTCTGAAATGGGAAGATTCTCATTCATCAACTATTTGATATATTTGATACAATCTCTCTATTTTTATTGTAAAACTCTGTTCAGGCGATTGCCAGATGTGACAATATTGTCAGGTCTACAAATGAAAATTTGTCCCAAATGTCTGTGAACTGGCAATTTTGTCAAACAATATTTGCAGAAAAGTCATTGTCAGATAATTGCCAGACCACTATCTGACTATGAAATTGTACGGTATCTGACAATCGTGTGAACACCCAATTCTATCATTGTCAGACCATTGCCAGACGTTTAGGACATTTGCAGACTCAGTTGCTGTGGTTGCGACACCTGCAAATATTTCATTTGTAGACAATTTTTTGTTCATAATTTGAACGAACAAGAAGATTCGGTGTTATTTTCTTTGCTATTTTGTGTGGATTGGTGCAAAATGTGTGAATTAAATAATTTGAAATATGTAGTGGTCGCAGTGGCTTAGTGGTTAGTGTGTTGGACTACTAAGCGAGGGTTCAGGTTCGAGTCCCGCAAAAACCCAATTTCCAACTCAGGGTTTTTTTCACTGCGCCACCTCTAGCGAACGTCTGGCAAACATCCGAGAGTATAACTGTCATGAAAGAGCTTCTCAATTAGCCGTTTGGAATCGGCATAAAATTGTAGATCCCTTCCATTCGTTCCAAAAAATGAAAACTCACACAAAACGAATGGTTGCGAGAAGCTAGGCCTAGGGTCCCTACGGACCTGTTGCGCCAAAAAATTATATTATTATATGTAGAAATATAGAAATATTTATGATCCTTTTTAGTTGTTTTTTTGTCTTATATTTATTTCGTTGCTTATTTTTTCGTCAGGGAGTTCGATTTATTTTTCATTGCATTTGCAATATCAAAGCTTAAAAGAAGGTTTTTGGTTTATATTCTGCATCGGCAATGCCCATCAATACAATGCTGTGTGTGAGTGCCTTTGTAACTATAAAATACGCTGCCAGCATTGGGTGGTGCGATCTTCACCACATGCTTTCCATCCACTGCTTAAATGCAGTTTGGAAATTACCAAAGTTCGTAAATATTGTAGAACAGAATCCCATGCCTCTGGTGTTCTCGCCGTCTAGAACTAAAATTTTGCTTTGTGTACCTGTACATTGAATAAAGTAATGAAATAGTTTTCCTGAAGATATCTATCCACGAGCTTGCATCCAGATTGCATCCAGAACATCTGTAATGATAAACGAGGTCGTTGACGCAGGAATGCGGAACAGATAGTGAGGGACCGAAAATTTTCCCCATGGAGCTTGGTATCGTAGAGTCAATACAAGCCGCTCAGCAGCTGAAGTGCTCGCACGCATATCTGTTTCTTGCTTTTGAATATGCGGAGTCACTCTTTGAATTCAAACTCAAACAATTGCGATACTATTCTGGCTCGTCAGTTCTCAATTCCACTAGCAATTTTGCGTAAAGTCCCTCCTGCTGTTGGTCGGGCCACAGTATCCTTCGTGCAAACACGCCAACGTTTATGTGGGAATTCATCCTCCTCGCTGCTCTAAAATACGCGTACAATGGCAATTGCAAGTTTGTGTTCCATTTAAATTTTCTGTTTTATATACATTTTTTTAAATAACCTAAAGTCTTGAGACGAAAGACTCGCGTTCTGGGTTTTAGAAAATAAGCTGCAACTGCTCAAATTAAAAAAAGCTCTGCCACATATTTTTAGAAATGGGCAAGTACCAACCCTCAAACCGGTACTCATTCGGCAGGCTTATAAAACAAACTGAACCTGGTGAAGTGTTCCTAAGTGGATACTTCAAGGTCTAAGAAAGTGCAAAGGCCCTCAAACACAATTCATAAAATAATCATAATGCGACGGTGGTGCAAGAGAGTATAAGCCTCGGCAAGGCATAAGCAGACAGCACAGTAGATCATAGATCGCAGCCATCTTAGTCGTTGTACTTCTAACAATTTTGTTCATTCCTTTAACAATTTTTTGCTGAATAAAGTTCGTCGTTAAATCTTCTTCTTGACCATTGTTGAAAATTAAAAAAGGGTATCACTCTGTTTATCTGTACCTATTTGAGTTCTATTCTCTTCTCTTGCTTAGCAAAGAGTTATGTACACAAATTCCGCTCTATTAAGCGTGTACACATATACACAACCATGAATTAGCAACGAATTTCTATTAACCCGATATAAAATTTCGCTTGTTTTGTAACAAAACTTATTCAACTTTACCTAAGTTTTGACTTATCGCCTGGTTTAAACTTTCTTGACAACTTTTCATCTCAAGAAGTTTCGACGAAGGCAACGCTTATGCTCCAGCCACACAACACAGGTGGTCCTAGCTACGAGTATTTTTGTTTATTTATTTATCTAAATAATTTACAAAACTTTATTTATGAATTATTTATATTTAAGGCTTCAGGGCATCGAGACCATTTGAAGCCGTGCTGTGAACATATTTCTCAGGTTCTATTTGAAAGGGCTCCAACTTTCCAATTTAGCTATTTGCAACAGTGATTCTTCAGAGAAGTCTGTTTCTTCTTACAGACTTCTTCATAGTCTTTTTTAAAATCATCCCTACAAACAAATGAGAAATAATTAACGTTAGGTCTCTCTAGAGTGTTCAAGTTGTCACAATTTTTCAGAGGTCACCCAACGTCTTCTGTGGGATACGAGTACCTACCTACTAAAGAACTTTGTTATTTTCAATTTCAGTGGTGAATATTGTGCCCTGTGCCAATTGAACAAGTTAGCCCCTTATACACTGTCAAGGTATACTGCACAGCACAGTTGGATAATGAAAGCCAAGCAAATTCCCCTCCTCCAGTCCTCAAAAGAGCCAGCCTCCTTCTTATAAGTGACACGTTATGGTAAAAAAAAAATTAAAATTATTAATCATCACTGAAATGAAGAATTTCACTTAGCGGCTGCTTTTAAAATGACGTTGATTTGCTTACATCTCTCTCTCTCAGCATAATGACAAAGTCATCATCGGCCTATAAATCTTTTTGATGTGTTGACATATTTTTCACCAGCTAAATGTAACAATAACAAAACTGGGTTTACTTACCATCGCACGTCTTGTCCCATTTTGGGTATCCTCTCGCAAGAAAGCAATTACGTTCGTTCGAAGTACCTACTAAAATTACTTCGCACCACACTAGTCCGTTCTCACTACCCCATCCATCTCATGTAATACCTCGTAGAAGACAGAAAAAGTGAATGTACGTCAGGTGTAAAAATCGATAAAAAAAAGGTTTAAACAAAGGACAAACGTTGTCCTTCATATATAATTTTAAATGATCTCATGGCATCTCTTTTTGTGGCTTCCATCGTTCTGGTTCCTTCATTTATGAGCACACATATACCCACCACACATGTGTGCTTAATACCTTTTCCGAAGGACTTGGTGCTTGGAATGAAAGTACCAACAAAAAAAAAACGAAGAGTAATTTTTAATTTTATTCTCCGCCCTGAGCATCCAACCATAGCAACCATGTCAAGTGAAAACGAAATTAAAACGTCAAACAACGCTTTCGGCTTAACGTGCACCTTTTGTGCATACTTGTGGATATCGGCATGGAGAGAAAATTAAATATTCTCCTAGGAAACGATGTTAAGAGTAAATATATCTTTTAACATTAAAACAACAGACGCCCGGTCACCCGAAATTGATCATAATTGGCCACCCAATGGCCAGCTAATCGTTAATTAAAGGACCTTTACAAAAATAAAATCCAAGCCTTTCGCATACAAAAATTAGATGCTTGTTGGAAAGTGATGAATTTTAACCTTTTTTTTAAAGGGTTTCTATTTTTAGTGCAACTTTCGCTACCCAGTAGCTTTGAGAAATTCGCTTTTCTTAGGCCGTACGGACGGTTCGTGGGCTGAAAGCAGCGAGGAGGTTCTGGAATCACTAGTTGAAGCGCATTTTCCAGGAAGTAGCGCACCAATGGCTCCATTACCTAAAGCCGGTAAACCTCAAGTCCTCAAGACACTTGAAAGGCTTATCGACATTTGTATAAGAAGCAAGTGTTGCAACCCCCCAAGGAGGGGTCGTCTCTCCCCTCCTTTGGGTGCTGGTCATAGATGATACATTTAATCAATTAAACAATGCAGGTTTCAGAGTCATCGCATACGCTGATGAACTAGTTATCATTGTTCAAGGAAAATTCCTAAACTCGACGAGTGAACTTATGGAAACAGCCCTTAATAGGCTCAGAATATGGGCCCAGAAGATTAAGACCTTTTCTGACAGCTATAACTGTCCAAATTAGGATATGCTCTGAGGACACGTCCGATTTAACATTCATCCGATTTTGATGTTGTAAACGCCTCGAGGATGGTAACTTAATTCAAAGTCGTACTGTGAGTACACGATAGGTGGCGTGTGAGTCGTTTGACTCACGCAACGCATCCGGGTTGTTTAGAATACCGATGGATTGTTACCCAAGACCAGCTGCATTAGCATAATAACTCCTTTGATACTAATTGTGAGCTATCGAAAATAATTCAAGCTTTTTGAAATTTGCCTTTTGGAAAACAGACGGGGAAAAAAAATTAACAGATGTTTAACAAAAGTATATAAAGGGTGGGCCATCTAGTGGTTTCTTTTTAAATCATAGGTTACTTTGACACTGACAGCTGTTTCCCGCTCTAAATCTTGACAGGAAGACAGTATCATACCTCCGCGAAACGAAATGAGCCGCTTTACGCTTAAACAACATTGGGAAATATTGAAAACTTATTTTCACAGTGAGTGCTGTGTAACCCAAACAGGGCGTTTTTTTAAAAGAAGTTTTGGCCGAAATGAAGCACCCACCACCGCACCCGCTGTACACAAGTTTGTGCAAAAAGTTCGTGAGCCTGGTAAGCTAGCAGACAACACTCATGGTCCCCGTAAAGTAAGCCGAGAGTGTGAGACTCAATTCACGAAAAAATCATTTGACCATTTTTCTTTGAAAATTAAGTTGCGGAAACTGTTGTGTTGTGACGAGTTTTTGTTTCTACCATTAATTTTCTTGATTAGTTCAACTTATCTAGGTGGAGGTTGGCTTCAGAAGAGCGAGCGAAAAAGGTTATACACCTTGCAATTGACTTAAACGTGGTTCCTGCCATCTCATGTCACACATCGATAACATATTTCTCCTAATACATCGATAACAAAAGTACATAATAGTGTCGACCATGTGTGATATGGAACAATATTTCGGTGGGCGTTACTGAGCCATGTTAACCGACTTTTTTTTTTTAAGAAATTGAAAGAAATGTATTTGGACGACCTCTGGTTCTTACGCAGGATGGCGCGTAATGCCACACGGCCCATGCCACAATTGATCTTTTGCGCACCAAATTCCTAAATCGTGTTTTCAGCCGTCTTGGCGATGTCAATTGGGCGCCTCCGAGCTGCGGTTTGACCCCTTTCTACTTTTTTTTTGTGGGAACCGTGAAGGACCGATGTTATGCCAACAATCCGGAAACGACTCGAGCACTTAAGGTCAATATTATCCAAGAAATCGGTGAGCTACAGCCCTTCCATCAACATCAACAAAGCTTTGGAGAATGCGCTACTGCGAAGCCGGGCGAGGAAGCCACTTGAACGAGGACGTTGTGTTCTATAATTAAGAGGGATGTTTGCTCTTAATAATTAAGCCATAATACGTGGACAAAAAGTAATTTTATTCAATTTATTGCATTTTTAAAAATGAACTTGTATTTCACCCACCCACATCATCACCGCTAAATAATGTATGGTTTTGTTGTATGGGAGGTGCCATGCCCAGAAGTCAGTAACAATTACGGATGTATGATGGCCAATTTACAACCCATCGATGTAACACCGGATAACTATTATTGAAACTTATAAAGGACATACAAACGGCTTAGGTGCAAAAGGTGTTTGTTTTTATATAAAAGATGCATGTTGTCTAAGCATGCACTAAGTGCCATTGTGGTGGGTGATCTGGACTCATCGGGATCAGGAGACAACTTCTCTAACTGATGTAAACGCGTTATTTGTTCGATAAATCACATCGGCATATTTTCTATATATATTTTTTTTTAACTTATAACGACTCTGAAGTGACTTTAAATTGGGAGCGTTCATTTTATCTGGTTTTAAAGTCTCGAAACATGCAAGGACTCACATCTTTTTAGCTAGATAACGATCCCAACATTTTTTAAGAGACTAGGCTATGGTTATGGCGGCTAAACTTGTAGGCTCCTTTCATTCAGTCTCAAAAAGTACAAGGAAAAATCCAAACGACGGCGAGAAATTAGACCTACGGTCCTTTATGAAGCTTTTGCAGCGTTAACTATTTATTTCTAGTTGATAATTTTTGATTCCACTGGTGTACTCCGTCATTCATCCCTCTCGGTCTTCCTATTTGATGGCTATAATCAAAACGTATGCCTAATAAAATCACAATCGCTGTAACTGTACATTAAAAGGATATTTTTCAATAATTAATAAAGCGAACAACTACGAAGGTTCTACTACTCGTATATCGAATGCGTGTGTGGTGTTGTCAAAGTATGACGCGTTATGTCAGTGAGTATCTAAAAATAAACATATTTAATATTAAGCAGTACGTTATCGTTCTAAGAATTTAAATTGTTATTGATTATCGATTTGAAAGTTTGTTTAACAAATATACCTAGACCCTACCTATGACAAACAGGTTTTAATCGCGCCCCCTCACCATACGTTCATATCTCTATACTTTGGACTAGAATTATTTTTAAGCTTTTTAACTTTTATTTTTTCATATCTCTTCGCGTTTTATTGAAATTATTTGAATTTGCCGCATGACGATTTCCCGCATACGAATTTGTTGAAAATATAGAAAAAATATTGTCACATGATTGTCACTGGGCGGGTGGCTGAAATCTATTGATGTAGCTGCAATAAATAATGTGAGCGGAATTTTTTTCATAGATTTTAATAATAATTGGTGGCATATTTTTGGTTTTGTAGCCCTCACACACAAATGATCTTCTTTGGCAAGTGGTTTGGGGTTTCCTTTTAGATCGACGGGGAAACTGTTTTTAGAACAGAGCGTTGTGTTTGTCGATGATGCGATGGTATAAATCGCGGTATACGTAGGTATATTCTAAGTGTTAGTCATCTGGGTTTCGGCATATCATGCAAGCATGAGTCATTGTGTATTCAGTCTGGTACGTCATTGGAAATTGCCTTTTGTATACTGGGTTGCGTTTAATGTGTTTGTGAACTGCAACGATAGTTGTTGGGGGTATACGACGTACACTGCACTTCAATTAAGTTTAGGAAATGTGAAATAAATATAAAAAATAAAACAGAAAACGTCAAGTAAGTCAGTTGAACCCCAAGAAAATACATTGTGCGACCTTCTTCTACAGATGCTGAAGAACATTGTAGCTGACGAATACGTGAACCAAAAAATGGAACAACAGGACTGCGGTTGCCAGCAGGCACGCATGACGGCTGGTTTTTGCTGCAATATTCAGAATAATACCACCCCGTCAATCAAAAACCGTAGACAGATATACAGGGCTGTGAATGAATTGTTTGCAATAACCCCACAAGAAAAAGTCAGGTGCAGTCAGGCGAACTGGGGGGCCAACGGAATGTGGAGTTTCCGGATATCAGCTTATTGGGAAAATTTCGAAATGGAGTTGCACCATCTTGCTGAAACTACACAGAGTTGAACGAAATTCTCATTCGGTGTAATTCTGGATAGAAAAACACTCAACATGCTCAAGTAACGGTCTTCAGTAACCGTAACGGTAGGACCGTTTTCTTCGAAGAAGTAGGGCCCGACAATGCAGCGTGATAAAATTGCTTACCAAACTATGACACGAAGTGGATGAAATTCCGTCTCATGGAGTAGTGGGTTGGAAGCACTCCATATTCGACAATTTTGTTTGTTTATGTTGCCGTTTAAATCGAAATGGGCCTTGTCAGACATAAAAAGACAGTTTAGCATGTTCCCGTCCTCTTCCACCATTTGAAGCATCTTCTGGCAAAATTCCAAGCGAATCGGCAAGTCTGCTGCATTCAGTTTGTTGGCCATTTGAATTTTATATGGGAGTAAGTCCAAATCATTGTGCATAATTGACTCCAATGACTGTCTGCTTATACCCATTTGACATAAGCTTCTTGTCGAGACTCTTGGATTGTTTTGTATGGCAGCAGCTACAGCAGCGATTGTTTCCTCCGTCCGAACGGAGGGGTTTCGATGGTAAGGTCTTCTTTCGACTGTCCCATGCTCGGCAGAATTGTAAGTCTCATTATGGTCCATCTGCTCGGAGGATTGCCTCCAAACTTGCGCCTATACTCTCTTTGAACCGAAATTACGGACTCCAGTGCGTTTCAGTGTCCCAGTTATCCATTTTTGTTAAATCTAAAAATCAATCTTCAAAAATAAAAATCAACCAGTTTCATTAAATAGAAAAAAAGTTATTACATTTTTTTTGGTAGCGGCTTCCATCAACTACCATTTATAAAAGAAAATTCCAGAGTTTTTTTTTTTTGTAATATAATATTTATGTACTTTCTCACTAAAACCCCCTCCTTAGGGGGCAATTGCTATATGATAGTTATTTTTATTTTTGAGAGTTTTAGCTTAGAGCTTATCAAACATGTAACTCTTCGCATTTTACCCCAGTTCGAATTGGAAGTGGAACACCCTATTGAACAATTGCCGTGACATACCTATGCATATGCAGCTGTACAAAATTTCGTAGAAGTAGTCAAGAACCAAACGCCATCCACTATACAGTGAACAAGACAGTTTTTTTTGCCTTTCTTGTTCACACAATTAAATGAGAACTAGAGTCTAGTCTAGAGCAATAAGCGATGTAATCATTCCATTAATGATGGAAACGAAAATATGTATTACATAAATAGAAATACTCGTTGCTCGTACTGGACAAATAGAAAACGCGTGCGCACGATATACGAGTAATTTCTAGCCAAAAGTGGGCAACGAACTTTGGCTAGCGTTTACTGAACCTTCAGGGGGTCTTTCGTCTTTTGCGTATCAAAACAATAAAAAAAAATGTTTTTTTTTTCCTTCATTTGCAAGCAAAAACAAAATAAAGTGCACGACTTGGTCGAACGAAACTTTCTCGTTTATCAACAGTTCGGTTGGGTGTTTTCTTATTTTATTAGGTAGGTAGATAAAGCAAGCCCTAGCCAAACACAACAAGGTAAGACTTGGCTGGGTGCCGGGTCATCAGGATATTGCAGGCAACGAACATGCAGACAAACTAGCTAGGGGAGGGCTGGTTCCGAATCTCTTCTCTGTGGAACAGAACCTTACTGCACAGTCAATTGGACTACTGCGCTAAGGCAAATTAACGATTGGGAAAAACAACTTCGTCTTGAACATGTCCAAATCCAAACGATTAATTAGACCTTACTCCTATAAGGAAATCAGTAAGGAAGCTAGCGGGCTTCGTCACAGGTCATTGTGGCCTCAGATATCACCTCAACCATAATGAACCTCTGTCCGGAAACAGTATGCAGATTCTGTCTGGAGGATGTCGAATCCTCTGAGCATATCTTCTGTGATTGCTCGGCTTTTTTTTGGTTATGAAACGAAATTGAAACAATAGATCTTTTAGGTCGCAGTGTCAGCCAACTGGGCATGGGGAAAAAAAGAAACATTTTCCCGATAAGAGGGCATTTGAAGTCGTCACCACTTCTTAAGTTTTAGGGTTGTGAATCCCTTACATATCGCTAATAAATATAAGGGAATCATCGGCAAATAGGGCTACTTGGGCGTATTTAAGCTGTTTATGTCATTGATGTAAATTATGAACAAAAGTGCTTCCAGTAATGATCTTTGGGGCACTTCTAGGGCTGTTTCAACACTTCTAGATGATAGGTACTCAATTAACTATCGTTCTCTGATATCTTCTTTTTAAAAACGATTGAAACCACTCCAGTTGTTTACCTCTAACGCCGTATCTATGCAGTTTTGACACAATAATACTCCTGTCAATTGTTTTGAACGCTCTTTTGAAATCCAAAATTCATATCCAATATTGTTTAAAAAAAAGAAGATGTGGGTTATATTTGCTAAAAATAAGTTTTGTGTATCTGTTTGATTAAAATATGGACATTAAATTTATTCCGAAAATTTACGGTCCTTTGATGTGTGAAGATACATAACAATGTGAAAATACATAAATCGAAAATTGTGTAGGGTAGGGCGGGGCTAGTTGGGCCACGGGGCAAGTAGGCCCACTCGAATAACTCAGAAACTAAAAGTAATACATGACAACGATGACACACAATCGAAGTGTGTGACTTACGGCCACAAGCCAAACTAGTTGAAATTGCATTTTTACTTTCAAAGGGGCGCGTCGTTTAAAATTTGTATTTTTAAGTGTAAAAACTAAAAAAAAAAAATTATTTCTTTTCTTTTTTTTTTTGTGAAGCGGTGCAAATATCAGAATAAGGTAAACATTTTTCGTGTGTCCCGTTATTGTATTTTATTTTTTCGAGTGTGGAATTGAAGTGTTTGGTGTAGTTGTTTCTTTGAGAAACAAAATGTTCAACAAAGTCAGTGCGGGGTAAGTTGGACCGCCAGTGGTGAGGAAGAAAAACATCTTGATTGGTTTTGTCTTATGTGTATGGAAGCATATTCAAAAAGTTTACCTGGGGAGGAGTGGGTGCAGTGTCACACTTGCCGAAAGTGGGCCCATTCAAAATGTTCCAAAAATATGTCAAGGAAGCATCTTTATTTGCATAAATTGCAGTAACGATTATACGATTCATAATCTATAAAATAATATTTTTATTCTTATCTAAATTTATTTTATAGAACGTCGTAAAGCGGTTTTTTATTTTCGTTTTTTTGAAGTTTATGTTGTGTTTTTTCATTTAGTTTTCATTTTAAATACATTTTAGAAAGAAATTATAGCGTTTTCGTATTTTGTAAAAATTACTTTTCAGTTTTTTAGGTTTCGGACCAACTTACCCCACTCACTGGTCCAACTTGCCCCGCTGGTGAGGTAAGTTGGACCACTTGGATTTGGTGTATTTGAGTCAAAATAATTATTTAACTGTAAGATAAATTGTTTTTTTGTTAATAACATTAAAAAGTCGAAGTTTCAATGTTTCTATTTACTTTAGTTTCATAGCTTAATTATGAACAGATTGGAAGTTATGAAGCGTCAAAAAAAAAGTGGTCCAACTAGCCCCGCCCTACCCTACTCATTTTCGATTTATTGGAATGTTTTTGAGAAGAATTAAGTGGGGGATCTCATTTGATAAGCATTTTGAGCGATAGAGCGGTTTTTGTAAAATTACGCAGACAAATTAGTAACAAATATTGCAATGTTTAGTTTGAAAAATACCATTCCTTAACTATTTAGCTGAAAACTGCGTATTAGGTGCTGTTCCAAATCTAAGCATTACTTGGTTTTTAAAGTTGTATCGAAATCTAATGTGGCGTTATCGAGATATGAGCATTTTTTTTAAATTAACGTTTTCGGTGATTCGAATTGCAAATTAAGTATATTGTATATATATACAATAATTTTGGAAACATAAATTTTACTCTTAGTATGCAGTTTGCTAAAAATCTTTATTCAAAAATCATTTTTTGAAAAACTTATTTTTTCAAAAATCTACTTTACGATAATATAGACAAAAACTGAGTTTGCTATCAAGTTGGAAATAACCATATTACCTTAGAAATGAATTTTTATTGCAATCGTAGATTGTTTTCGAGATATGATCAAATTTCAAAAGTAGGTAGGTACCTACTGTAATTTTTTTTTTTTTTTTTTAGCGAAAAACCAAGTATGCAGGTAAACCCATCCACTTTAGCTCAAAATTAATTTTTGGTTGAAATCGGTGGAGTCGTTTTCGAACGAATAAAACCGGTATGAACATTTTATATGGGAAGTACCATTAATATTGAGGTTACCTTGCAAAAAAAAAAAAACTGCCCGTATCTGTAAGCCCTCAAACTGCAAATCCAAAGTTTGAACGAAATCCGGACAGCCGTTTAGGCTGTAGGCCTGTGGAAGGACGGAAAGAATTTTGCTACCCATTTTTTTGAGTTCCTCTATCATCGGAATGTCAGAATTCATTGACATCTCGAGGTTGAAATTTTGTATGAAAACAATATCTTTCTCTTAGAAAGTCAAAAAGTACTTTATGAAAGACTATTAAAATTTTTGTCACGACGCCGCCCGCCGGTCCATCTTATTCAGTGTGTTGTTTTTTTGTCTTTCTGTTGTTTATTTTTATGATTCTATTTATATACCTACGTATGATGTTTGTATGTTCGATATTGGCGCATTTAAACAAAAAAAAACAAATCAAATGTCGTCCCCCTTCTGTTTTGCATTGTTTGTTTACATATGGGAATGATAATATTCTCTATTACTTTCCCGACAGTTCGAGTGTCTCTCTCCAGTCTCCACTATCCAGTTAAGGTTGTGTATTGTGTTTGCTATACAGGAATCAGTTGTAATAATTGAATGCTTTGTCATGAAAGACAGTTGATTTAGGATTATCGAAAAATAGAAACGCAGTGGGTAGCGAATATAAAAAGAAAATGTATAAATATGCGGTTTGCGGAGATGCTAAATGGGGATTATTAACACTATATACCAAGAACTGATTAGACGTTCATTTGCACGTTTGCAAGTCAACCTCAGGAATGTGTAGATATCGTTCAATCGAAATGCTTGGATGTGAAAGTGTTACGTGTATGGCGCTGTTTCTGTTTCTTTCCTCTCAATGGGAATTTGTATTTAAATTAGTTCACACCTCAATATATATATATAATTTTATTAATTTTAACTAATTAAACATTTTTTTCTTCCTTTCAGGTACGTACCTACTGATATTCAAGCGGGTAACTATGAAATTAGGAAAGGTATTTGTTGAAATAGTGCTGAAATATCCAAACAGAAGGTGTGACAGTTTTACGGCGCCCCCTTATGTTAACTTTAACCATAGGGCTCTGCGGTGGGACTGCCTTCCGTTGCATTATTTTACAGTTTAAGATATTCTGTCGCTGAATTCGTAATATTTGATTTAGCAGTACCTACCTATGTAAATACGAATATCCCTATTTAAGAGGCATCTACCCAGAAATCGAGCAAAAGTGCCAAAAAATTACATTTTGTTTCTCTGACTGATAAATTATTACTGGAGCGAATGAATTGAAACTGAATGTACCATGCCTCAGCTTATATCAATGAGGTCGAATGAAAAATCAAATCTTCGCCAAAAAAATTTTGGAATTTGTTAATTAAAAAAAAAAAAAAATTATGGGTTTCCGGCTTCATTCTCCTACGAAGATCTGTCAATAGATGACTCGCACATTATCTGCAATAGTTTTGCAGCATTTTTTCAAAGAGTGTATTCAAAGCCCGACTCAGTTGTAGATGAACACTCTTTTCTTATTTAGGTGCACCACATTCCTCTATTTTTCGTCACAATGCTTTTCCCGAAGATATGACACTGAGTTAACTTAGAAATCAGGCTCTAAATTTATTTCCTGTACCCGATGGTCCTTCCGTTAAATTTCATTCTTTGCCACATTTTCAATGTATCGTTGAAGAGTGGTATCTTTTCTTCCCTATGGGCAAATTCTTTTATAGTATACCAATTTTACCAACCGGTAGGAAAAATAATATTGAAAACTACAGAGGGATCTGTAAACAATTGTCCATCCCCAAACTGTTTGACGAGTTGAGTTAATTTGTTTTTTTGTAAAAATTTAATTTGCCATAACCAACATGGTTTTGTAATAAAAAGATCCACTGCTACTAATCTTCTCCTTTTTAAAAATGTTGGTATTAGTGAGATATCTATCTAAGCAAAGCCTGGTGTAGATCGTTCTGTGTAGTGAGTTAGACGCTTCCTGTAAAAACCCCACTCTAGTCCGTTCATCCACTTTCTCCATGAGCTACAAGATTTCATTCCATATCGCATTCGCGAGTGGAAGCTAGCCACATTTTAAAACAAACGGTTCTGCTCCGTATTGCCGTATTGTCTCCAGCTCTACTTTATTTGGCAGTCTTTATGAACAGAGGCGATAACCCGTTTTCTAACATTAGCATGTACGTTGGCGTGCAGGACGGCAGTAAACATTTTATAGGAAGCATTAAGGAATGATATACCCCTATAGTTCGATGGGTCTAGTTTACATCCTTTCTTGCGAATCGGTAAGATCGACGATTGTTTAAACCGCTAGGGAGCTACTCCGGTTTCTAGTACTACGGGCTTAGCTCGTTGCTTATTGCATATTGACTGCCATTTAGACAAGTTCTCCCCGCAAGCCTAGAATCATATCTCGGGAATAGACTCTTCCGTGTTAGAAATGGAAACGAATACTCGGAGCTAAAAGAAATTTCGGCCGGGGTACCGCAAGGAAGCGTCCTTGGTCCGCTTCTCTATTTGTTATATACTCGCGATATTCCAAGGGAAGATGGCACTACCCTTGCTACGTTCGCCGACGACACAGCTATCCTAGCAGTAGGTAATACAATCGAAGAAGCGACTACAAAACTGCAAGCCGCAGTGAATAAGATAAATGAATGGACAAGGAACTGGCGGATCGCCCTCAACGAAACTAAACCTGTTCACGTGAATTTCACCTATAAGAAAACTAATGACTTGCCAATTTTTCTAAACTTGGCCCGAATACCCTTTGCAAACGAGGCCAAATACCAGGGAATGACACTCGACGCAAAGCTGAAATGGAGTTCGCACGTGAAAATGAAACGTAAAGAACTCGATAACAAATATAGAGAAATGTACTGGTTACTCGGAAAACATTCACAGCTCAGTACTGAGAACAAACTGCTTTTATACAAGCCGGTGTGGACCTACGGTATACAACTTTGGGGTTGTACCAAGAAAACAAATGTCAATATCCTACAAACTTTTCAAAATAAAGTGCTTAGAGAAATTGTACAAGCACCATGGTATATTAGAAACGACGATATCCATAGGGATCTCGGAATTCCAACAATCGAAGCTGAAACTAGAAGCTTCGCGAGAAAGCATAGAAACCGACTAATCGGACATATCAACAGTCCGACAAATCTTGGACGAGAGCAATTTATTGCGCCGACTACAAAGAACGAAACCGTTCGACTTGGCAAGATAAGATTAACCGCGTCTAATTTGCGGAACACGCAGGATCTTTCATTGGAAAGTAACCTGTCTAAAGTTTTTATTTAATGATTGAAAAATTGCTTGACAAGTTATTTCTTAGTTGCAGTATCTAACAATCTTTAGAAGATTGGTGTTTTTAGTCAGTAAAAATCTGACACTACTATGAGAACGCGCTTGCTATTCTCATAGTGTCTTTGGAAGATTTTCACCTACCCTCGGATAAAAAAAAAAAAAATTTAGTTTTTTCACCAACATCCAAAACACTGGTGTATTCCTACAGCTTGCTAATTTTCGGGCCTCTGCTTCGAAATGATTCCTCCTCCTTTGTCCTTTATGTACGCCTCTCTCATAAACATTTCATTAAAATGACGAAAAACTTTAATCCAAAAGAAACGCCTTTTTGCTGCACTCCTTATAAAACTAAAACGACTTACAAGGAAATGTTATAAGTCGTTTTAGTTTTAAAGCTTCGGTGAGTAATGGGAAATGCTTCTTTTACTATATTTTCAATTAGGTTGAAGTCAACGCCTTCGCGTGTTTAAAGTTGTTGATCCACAAGCTTCTACTTTACAAACTTGAACGTTTGTGTTTAATACAGCTTTTTTAGTTGGCGTTCATCCAATTTAGGAAACAGATACCAATTTGCAAAGTTTCGAGGGCACTTATCCAAAGAAATCATGGTAACACCCGGTGTCCCACAAGAAAGCCACATAAGCCCCATAGGCTGGAAGCTAGGCCTTTCAACCTCCCTGACTAGTATTGAAAATGTCCTCAGCTTCAAATGGCTCTTACATTGGGATACCACTAACAAATTTAGCCTGCTTGCAACTGCAGACGCCACGTCATTCCCATCTGACGAATGAAATGTAATGATTGCAAACTTGTATTACGCATTGTACTCCATTTCGTTTTATAAACATTACATAATCATAGGTTATACAAAAAACAAAAAAAATACACTTATATTGAAAACAAAACTAGGTATGACCTACTTTGAAAAGATACCTACGCTTCTTTTTTTTTTTTTTTTTTTTTGTTTCTTGTTGATGTATGCCAAATCCCAATCCAAACATACGCTTCTGATAAACTCCTACAGTCATGTCATATAATCTTTTTATAGTAAAGACAAAAAAAAAGAAGAAGAACAAAAACCAAAACAAACATGAAGAAAAAAACCTCAAAGTGAAATCACTAAACCATGCCAACCTAATTCCTCACGCAAAGCTCAATTCTTTGGGAAAGAGAAACACAAATTAGACGGTTGCCATTTTTTTTTTTTTTTTTTTTGTTGTGTATGTATATGCCTATGTTGCGGTACCAGCGAAGAAGTAGAAATTTAAGAAAACGAAAAAGTCACGAGAATGCCTTTGAAACGACTTGTAGTAGGTTCAACAACCTGAGCAATTAATAGCGACTCTCTTGATATTTAAGAGAATGTGGTTGACACACAGTGATGCCAACTGATAAGGACGAATTCAGCAACAAGTCGGAGACTTTTAATGCAATTCAAAAGGTATCCATGTCATATCTTTGATGAAGGCTAGTTTTTGGCAGATGCTTATGGTTAAATTATTTGGTGTATCATATATATTGTCCTACTGACTTCTATTGTTGCCATCTTTCTAGGCTTGCCATAGGTATATTTGGATTGAGAAAGATGCATTCAAGCCATGCCCAACGTAGAGTAGTGTTTAAGCAAAAAGTTTGGTTTTTAAAATATGTACAGAGTTTTTTTTATGAAAAGGGAAACCGATTGAAAGCACTTCTTGTGATTTTTTTTTATCTCCAAACTTTATTTTTTCTAAAACTAGGTAAAAGTGTTTTCATGAGTAATATCAGGTTTTTCAATTTAGAGACCACTTTCGTCCAAATTCAACATCACACCCAGCCCACCGGCCGATCCAACCAAAGGAAGTTCCACACCGGAACCTCTACCCAAACCGAGTGGTATGAGATCTGTTTTCTGATCTGCTGGTTTAAGGTGTCTTTGATTGGAATTAGAAGTTTGGTTCACCATAGACTGGCATCTTTACATAGAAATATTATGTAAGAACTCCTGGATGTTTTTGAAATTGCCTTAGTCAAAAAGAAGGTCCCAAAAAGTGGGCGTAGCCTTAAGCCTTCTCGGAGTCTTTTCCATAAATGATCATCGAATCTACCCAACTTAAACCAACAGGCAAAACATCCCCAACAGTTTGGTTTTATTTATATAGATAAAGAAAACCAAAGTATTGGTTAAAAATGGAGGGTTTTGAAATTTGTATTCAGATCACGCAGATCCCCATCGAACACAAGCCCTCTCCCAATGGAGTAGAAATCGTTTATAACGATGCCAAAGGGCCTTGAATTTCATTGTTATTTCCTGCATCTTTGTATCTTTGTTACCATTGCAAAAAGCTTACACAGAGTTTTGCTGTTACTTTGAAAATATGTCCACAACCAATTCATTTCTGTGAATAGCATAGGCCCATTACCAAGTTCTAATTATACGTAAACGTTGGTAACTACTTGGTGCCTTGTACCTTGACTGTAAATTGAGTAGCTCTGTAGAAGGTTGCTGTTTATTTTTTATTTTTTCATAAGCCCTAATGAACAAATTCCTTAAATGGAATAAACTGTGAGCTATGAAATTTTAGCAGATGTCCAACGCATCCACAACCATCTATGAAACAGCAAAATTTCGGGACAACTCATCCACGAAGGTTTCATCTAATTTGAATTATAACTGTATTGGAATATGCTTTAAGAGACAACATATTTTCTAGGTTAATTTAGGTAAACGCGAAGGTGTACAGCTTAGGTCCTCGTAGCACCATTGACCATTGAGGGTTAACCGATCTAGTTGCATCAATTGTCTCTATGTCCTTCCTTTTGTGGTTACCGTAGAAGCTGCGCTGTCTTCGAAAACCTGTAAAAAAACAGACAGTGAGACATCAGAATGTCCTTGTAAATCATGGAGTGATATAGCTTCCAAGTGTTGTGTTCCTAATTGAGGTTTGTCCTCATAAACCTCTTACTCCCCGCAACCTCTACATATGCTGTCATCTTTAAGGTTTAGTTTCATTGTGTGGTTTCTTAGGAAGTTTTGACTCACTAGAGCTTCTACCAGCTTTGAGATAGCTATAACCTGTCAAACTGTAGAAGTTTGTTAGTCCGGCCTCTGTTATATTCTGGCCAAAGCTTCCCTGACACTTCACGTCGTAAGTATTTTCCACCTGCTGTTGGTTTTTATACGAATCTTTGCAGCCAGCAGAGCGAGACTCAAGGTGATAGATGAGTTGTCCTGTAGCTCAGTTGTTTTAAAGAAAGTTTCATAAATAGATGGTAATTTTCAATGTTTTCGCTTTTTGATGTGTAAACATTTATGCGCGCTGTTGGAATCTGTTGGAGTAATTCCAAACATTTAACTTTCTGTAACGGAAATGCGCCATTGCATATGTTTTTTGCATATGTTTTTATCATTGCATACGTTTTTATAATTGCATACATTTATGAGCTGAAATAAAGCATGTTTTTGAAGTTATTACTTCTTTAGGCGCGGCGCGTTGGGCACTTTGGATGGAAAGAAACCAATAAACTCGCGTCACTGTTCCATCACCGTCACTGTTACCGTTACCGTCACCGTCACCGATCCCAATGAAACGTTGTATGTGTGCATGGTTGTATGCAGCTAGAAAGATAGGATAGTTTTGGACCCGATAGGTGGCGCTGTTGTCGATTTTTTGTTCATAATATATTAAGAATACGGTTATTACAATTTCCTCTTTTCTCAATGACATGTATCAAGCCACACACATACCGCACGCACGGTGTTTACACATACATATTTCGGGACTGTTGGATACAGTCGCCCAGTTTTTTTATTTGATTTTTCTCTACCCGCAGTTGCATAGTTAATTTTTGAACATCACAAATTGAAAAATTGAGGATTTAGCACCGCATTATTGGGTGTAATAGTATTGCGTAGACATTTACTTTGGCTTCTACGTTTTTGCATTTGAACATTTAATAAGTTTTGTAGTAATATTCATGTTTTTAACTGAAACTAGCCACGACTTAAGGCAGAACTAAAATATAGGATTCAAGTAATCGACCTTAAGCCAACGTGCGGTTTTTGGACTTGTATTTCGTGATAACTATTAGATTATTGGACTATCTTAACCACATATTCGACAGGAACTTGAGCATAGTTTGGCATTCCTAAAAAAAAGAACATCAGTCATACAAAGTTCGTACCAATTCGTTGTCTCTTTTTAAATAAAATAAATAAATTCATGCAGTATTTGAAATGCCAATCATATTTTCCCAAAAACCATGACCAATGTCAAAGATGAACATTCATCTCCTTATGTACTGTTTGTGCCAGGAAGTATATGTAGATGTACATCATATTTGTAGACACATTGATTTTTCCTCCCCACGCTCGAATTGTTTTGCACTCAAAAAGTTTAATAAAAGAGCTTGTATTATCTACTCGCCAAGATTACGACAACTCTGGCAACAATGGATCATAATGAAAAGTGAAGACAGACAAAAGGTAAACAAATAAATAAAGAAACGAAAATAAACATAATAGAAGTGAGACAGCCGCAAAATACCATCATTATAACAGAACATGAAACGCAGCAGTTCAATGATAGAAAGATGTTCACATCAGGCGGAAGGTGCTTCACCTTTTTTAAGAAATTTTAAAAATGCCGGGTCGGGTGGCATGCAGAAAAATACGAAAGCAAAGTATAATGTGCTTGCGAACGGGAAGGCCAGCAGCGGTTTGAATGCGTTAACGTGATCCTTTCATTTCAAATAATTCTAATCAAAAAGTTGCTAAACTTTTTTTATTGATGATTAAAAAAAACAGTGCAAAAGCAGTTCATTAAATATTTTTAGTTACAAAAGTAAAAATTGTCAATTAGAAAAATAAGAAGCCTCTATAGGGTTTTCGGAACGAGCCTTTCCAACAATTGGTACTACAGCAAATCCTGTGCGCGTAATCGTATATTTATTTCATTCATTTTGGCTGCGACCATTTTACAGGTGGTTTATTTATGACGCTTTTTTGTTATACAATAAGGACACAGTTCCGATGTGAAGGATATATTATAAATTAGATGACACTTTTGAAAATTACTCTATCCAGAACATTTAATTGTTGGGTACAGCACAAAGCGGTTAGAGTTGTCCTCACTCAATTGTCGGCGTCAATGTATACCTACTCTTAATCTTAGAACATTTGTAATTGCCAACGCCATACGTGACTGCATCGGTTAGTAAGGATCTTACAAAAACAAACCATTTACAATGTAGATCGAGCTATATTCGGAGATTATCACTAGATTTCTAAAAGATTATTTTTGCTTATCCTTTCGTTAATTTTGTCGGGTAGAAGTCGCATATATATACGACAGTTATGCCTTCAACAGAGGTTGTGAATACCAGTGATATTTTCCTTTTATTTGTAAAAAAAAAAATATCCTCAAGCGTTAAGAGCAAAATGAATCCGTTGTCATCGGTGCAATCCTATCAGCATAAAGGCAGTGGTTCAGTTGTCACTGTTTCTTGGCAGCAGAAACACTACCAGCCGTATTTATTTGATTCCTTTACGACGCCTCTACGATGTTGTTTAGTTTAATACCATGTTCCCACCAACGTGATGGGATTTACCATACATTTTCGTGATTACTAATTACGTGATTTAGACGTGTTTAATTTTTAATTACGTATCTGTCATCGCAAATCCACACAAAATAAAATCGAACATACCTGCAGCGCTTTCAATTCAATTCAATGTTATTCAACAAAAAAAAAAAAAAAACACAAATGTCAAAAATATTATCCCAAATGCAAATGTGTTTCGGTGTATTTTGGTATTTTTATTAAGTACAACAATCATAAATTGTTTTATTTTTGGCAGAGGTGTGATAACAAAAGAAAAACAACGAAAAAAAAACTACCCTCTTCGAAGTGGACGAATTCTTTCTGCTGGATGTCAAACTAAATCACGTAAAATTTGGTGGATTTATAAATCATATGAGATAAATCACGTTGCGTTGGTGGGAACATGGTATAACATCGTGTAAGGATTTATGCAGCCTCTACTTGGCTCTCCTAAAATTGTTATCTATAAACATTTTGACTCGTTAACTTTACTAAACGAGGTTTGTGTCTAAAAAGGTAAGAATTTCAGAACACATTGAAATTTATTACCTTTTGCTGTAAAACCGATATCACCTGTTATTAGTTTTGTAAATAAAATCATTTTACACAATAAAAAGTCAAATTATCTGGCACAATTCCGAAATGTCTTCGAAAGGACTGATGAAATATCAAACTGCAATCATATATTTATGTGTCCTCGCATATCCATATTCCTGGTTCAATTCTACTAACTAACGCCAAATTTAGTATCAGGCTAATAGTAGACATATTCACACGCATCCTAAAATATTCCCCACAAGCAGCAAAACTGAAGTAAAGAGTTTCCAATAAGAGGTGTTATTTTGGTGTTTAAAGAAAACTGCTATTTTTTGAGATAGATGATCGGATGTTTTTTTTTTTCATAATAAAGAGGAAGGTATGCCGTTAACAATGAAAAATAACATCAGACAAATGGCCACCACGAGCACGCCTACAGGACCTTCCTATCATGAAATTTTCCATAACCAAATCGCAAAGTAGCTGCCCTGTGTCCTCGATAGCCTCACGAATTTGATCTTTGAGGTCTTGAATCGACGCTGGGCTTTTGGTTTAATCACAAGATCTCGGTGGCCAATTGTGATCACCTCTTCGAACGATAACACGGTCCGGAAACTTTTCCCGTAAAAGATCAATATTTTCGTTGCTTGTGTGGCACGTAGCGCCGTCTTGTTGAAAGTAAACGTTGTCTAGATCAGTACCATCCAACTCCGACCATAAAAAATCATTATTCATCTCTCGATAGCGCAATCCATTCACCGTAACTGTTGATCCAACCTCATTTTCGAAAAAGTAAGGTCCAATGACCTCGCCGGACCACAAACCGCACCAAACAGTCACACGTTGAGGATGGAGAGGCTTCTCAACAATAACTCTTGGGTTTTCCGAGCCCATGATTTCCACCAATTTCTGTATTGCCGACAAGGTCCTACAAGGTGCTTCACGACGACCAAAAAATGCTTTAGTTATTAGTTTTGCGAACTGTGACTGCAAGATTTTCACCATTTTTGTAGTGAATTTTAATAATTTCAATGCGTTGTTGAAGCGTGTATCGTTCCATTTTTAGTAATGGTGTAGTTTCTACTTGTCAAATGTCAAAGAATAAAAGCTTCGAAAGTGACAGCTACCGAAATCGCTGGTCATTTCATACACAATAACAATTGCATGCAAAATGAATGAACAAACAAAAATTAAGCACTACGCAGGCTCTAAACACAAATTTTCGCGTTTAACTTACGTAGCCTTAAAGCAACGTTGCTTAAGTTCGAAAATCTTTATAAATTACATTTTCATGCGTAAGGGCATTTTAGAGGGTGCGCAGAGATAAACAGATTCTACGGTGAGTTTATAAATAAGGCTGAACATTTATAACAATGATCTAGAGCATTGGGAAAATTACCCCGACCTAGAGAGTTTCTCAGAAGGCCTTACAGCCTTTTCACGCCGAGCCAAGAAATCACGGTTTGGGTCCAGCCTTGACCCAAAAGTTCAGTTATCGTTTGTCTTACATCAAGTAGGTAGACCAGGAATACAGTTGATAAAAATACTGCAAAAGCCAAGCTTTGTCAGCGTCCCAGCTATGCTTCGATTAAGCTATAGGTTGTAGTCCCATGGACAATAAGACAACCAGCAAGCCTAATCTGACAGGGAAATACTAGAAATATTTCAAAAGTGGATCAGGATTTTTCAAATTACCAACTATATTAATCTGTTGCTGTTTACAAAAATACATATATTTATATTTTTAAACTGTTATTACTTTTAAAATACTAACAATTGTTTTTTTTTTTTTTTCTTTATTTATTTTAGTGTCGGCGGCATATGTGTCGGGTGCAGCTGGTGCTGAATCGGGGCGCCAGCGACACGCACCTCTATACGGACGATTTGTTGTTGAAGAAGATCTACCCGCCACTCATCGAGATGTTATGCATCACGTAATATAATTTAAATTAAGTATAATTTCTTTTAATAATTTATTTTTTTAATTCCTTTTCAAATTTAGCGCTCGAGTCCGACATCATCGTCGGAAGTACGAGCGATGCAGGCTCGAATACCAACACATTTTCGGGATCCAGCAACGGCGCCCTTACGAAAGCTCAGTGTGGATCTAATAAAGACATATAAACATATAAATGAGGTAAGCCACTAGATATAAATGAGCATGAAATTGTTTATGAGCTGCAGATTCAATTTTTGCACCCCTGTCGAGGTAATACCACCGAAAAGTACCAATAAAAAGTGGAGGCGGGCCGACAGTGCTGTATTTGTCATGTAGAACTAGCTATAGGCAGTCTTTCCAAAGTCGGAAGCCAGAATGTATAAAAAATAGAATAGTTTTTTTTTCAGTCAAGCAAATGAAACTGATTATCCCATTTATGTTTGAGCAACTAGATCAGTACGAAGAGAATAGATTAAAGGGCGGGAGAGCCTTAAGGAGGATCTGCCACTGCGCCTTCTTAAAGTAGCCTATTGTGCGTAGATGTACGTCTTCTTCTTAATCTGTGAGCTCAAGAAAAGTTACATAATTAGTGTTCAATGTATACGCGCTTGTCAAATGTACTGTGATGTACGGTGGTAATCTGTCTTGTACGCTGCTCAAACGTCACATTTCAAGGAATTATTTCTTTGAAATATGACCCTCTGACGATCTGCAGGGATTAGAGGTCGAGCTTCAAATTTGAAGCAATAATCAGGGCCTGGTCCAACCTGATTTGCTGATTTGGGCTGAATACCTTAGGATGGGTGGGTTGGGTGTACCTACATTTAGATTTGTGTATCAGTTTGGGATCATCAATATTTCTGTCCTTTGACACTAGATATAAATGTAAATAAATATTTGAAACCTACCCCTTGTATCCATACTCTAACATTTCCGTTGGTATGTTTACGGTTTGCGGGCACTTTGCCCAGCGTTTTTTCTTCCGCTAATACTGTGATGCATACGTACTCCGCTTGGACTGTCCGAGCGGTAGGTACGTTATGCTATATGCATGATGTCCCATGGAATTGGACCCATTTCTGAATCTTTTGGATTCTCTTGGAGAGGCCCCTTAATCCCTCATTCGCTAATATGTTACTTTTAGAGAGTAATTTGGAAATAACGTGTCTTAAACGCTTTTACTATGCAGCTACAGATGCTTAGAACAGTTTCTTCCAACCATCTTTGTTCTGCGATTGCCTAACCCACGCTGCTCTATGGGGCTTCGCTTCAACTATGTGCCTTGGGGTTGTTCTTAATACAGCTGAGATAATATTCTTAATATTTTTTCAGTATTAGATTAGAACTGTCTTGTTACATATCTTACCCTAAAATACGTTTCCAACGTTTTGTGTCGAGTTCTCTAGTATCTGTGAGTATCAATGTGGAAAACATACTCACAACTTGGTGTTTGATCTTTGGAGTTAATATTGCTAAACCCTTCTTTTAGTAGAATAGAGTAAGTTGGACATTCTATGCCTTTGTCCACAAACCTTCTGACTTGAATGAATTTGATGCTTACCAAAAGTAGCATCCATACAAAGTGGTAATTCTGCTTTCATAAAAGTGATGGCCAAAAAACATGTCTTGCCTGCCCCCAAGCGTGTTGAGTCTTTGTCTCATTTTAGGGGGCATTTTCCCGATTTGCTGAGTGACCACAAATCGCACCAACAATCTCTAATCTAATGTAATACAAATTACTTGCTCCGGGTATGATATACATATGCATTGCACTGCAATTAACCAACCCCTGCACTGCAAGAGGAATCGTTCGTTCAAATTCATTTCAACGAAGGTCTTTTAAATTGGCAAGTTAAGCTCAATACGGAACACATACTATCCAGGTATATTCTTAAAACAATAAGCCATCAAAAAAATTAAATATATACATATGCACAGGCACACACCCATTTTTATATAGGTATCAACTATAACCCACTTGAGTGCATTACTCTGCTTTTGCAGCAGCAATAGCAGCTGCAATTAAATTGAAACGTTTCATAGCAACAAGCTGAACATGTTTTCGAATACCGAATAGCAAGGAATAGCGGTCCTCACGCTCTCATTTCTCATTATTCTTCATATCTCCAATTCTCTACAGCCTGATGAACTTCTTCCTCCCATCTACTGCGAGAGCTTGTTTTTGTTGTTTGCTGCTGGCTGCTTTTATTTTTACTGGTTTCTCTCTGTACTAGCTACTGCTGGAGCTTTTGTGCACACTGTTTCCACTGATAAGTGCGACAGCCGGTAATGCCGGCGAAGGACTGAAAATTCATTATTCGTTTTCTATTTTGTTTTCCATCTTCTCTGGCCTGGGTTCCACAAAAGGGTGGCATAGTCGTTGGATTGCCAAAGTCCAAGGGAAGGATCCGTCGTCATCGCAAAGCAAAGCAAAACCAGATGAACATTGTGAAGAGAAAAATACAAAAAAGTATGAAAAAAAACAAAAACTTTCAGATCGACAGGGATGGATGAGGGGGCGCACGGCGGCACAGCTAACAAGACAAGGGATACTATATTGCCGCACACATATATAATACAGAGCAATAGACCACCCTATGCAGAATATCCTCTTCCACAGTATACATTTTATAAGCTGCCAACAAGTACGTTTGCGGGAAGGGACCCTACTGTCTGCCGGTGAATGAATGTAATGATAGGCATGTTTGGAAAGGGTGTCGTCCTTGCGCCGTCTTTCAGTAGCGGGTGCGGTACAGTGGTCTCGCGCTCCCCTATCGTTTTGTGATTTTATGTGGCAAGGTCCGGGATAATAATGGGTTTCTTACGTTTGACAAATTCAAGGCTGTATGATGGCTGGGTATAAAATGTAACGAACGACAGAATGATTCTATTTTTCTCATCTTGAATTTTTACGATATGCTTCGCTTTCCAGAGAAAGGCAGCAACAAAATTGTTTCATTGTCACCATGTTTCGATGTAGAGACAGAGGTTAGGTAACTCACTTTAAAATTTTGTTTTATTTTTTTTACATGACAGTTAACAGCTTTTCTATGCACAGAAAATTATGTGTTAGAGGGAATATGAGGATCAATGACTGGAAGGTCCTTCATAACTTTCGATTCGCGGTTATACTTTTGCATGGGATGGGCAACTGCGATTTTTTGGTTTATTTTTCGCGTCCTAAGCAGCCAGTTCTTCTGTTAGTATTTTATGGCGAAAAGTAAATGATAGTCGCTTATCTCCATGTGTGCTGATTCTTGAAGGCGTCTTGCCTTATTTTAGAACACATGTTCACGTGTTGCGAAGATGTTGATTAAATGTAAAACTCATGATTCATGAAGTTTCGTCTTCATGTCGAAATTAAATTCTAATAACCTTCACCGCATCTGTCTAGTGATAACACCTAAAAATTGGCAACGAAGCTTGCACCAAAAGGCTTCATCATGTCGTACTCACATCCAAACGCTGGAAGACCGGTCACAGATTACCAACAATTGATTAAAATTCTTGCTCCAAAACAACTGTACCTGTAATAGAAAACGAAAAATGCATTTTCAGTCCTTCGCCTTAATCAAAAATCTAGAAAGTGGCAACCGTCCTAAGTACTCTTCCGTCTATAGTCTAGAGCAAGTCGGTAGCAAGATGCTCTGTTGGCTCACTTAGACCGACAAAAACGACAAAGTACCCAGGTAACCAGAGCTATTTATGAATCCGAGTAAATGCTCTCCAGATCCTCTGGTTCATGAAGCATTGAGATAGGCACGAAGACAGATACTACAGTAACATTGAGTCGACACTACAACCCCTGTCGCATAGAAGACTAGTCACTGACGTATACCTATTGTCGAGGTGCCAAGTTCAATTGTAAATCTTCCTAAGAAACGTTCCCAATTTCCTTGTGCTTCCATGCAGGCTGTAAAAGTGAATGTTGGAGTAGTTTAACATCTCCTTACGAGATGAGCAACAGTCTAAGTCACTAGCTCTATAGATACTGGTTCCACGAACTCTATTGCCGCTTGGCTATTAGAGATCAATTCAGCGGAAACCATATCTCTTTTCTAAGGTATTTTCAAAAAGATTTACCCTTTTGAAGAAGACATCAACTAATCCTCTCCCCAATTTTTGAGAGTACATTTATTGTTAAAAGCTACAAACAAAAGTTTCCGGTCGATGTTTCAGACAGATTTCATTGATCTTAAGATTTTTTAAGAAATAATAAAAAACGAAAACGGTCTACGATTTTTCGGAATCATATGAGATAAACCACTTTCACGCACTTCTCTGTTAGTTGAGGAATGTTTACTATATCTAGGAGGCAACTCTTTTGGGCTATTTTTAAGTTGGACTCAGTGGTTACCTGAATTACTTTTGTGTCTCAGGTTCGAACGGCGCAGGGATATAAGTCCACGAGACATAAGTCCATAATGGACTAACGTCCCACTTCGGTGGGACATAAGTCCACTTTTTCATTATGGACTTTTGTCTCATCGAAGCGGGACATAAGTTCCGAAATTGTTTTGTCGAAGATGGGACATTAGTCCCAAATTTTACGTCGTGGATCTCCAATAGGCATCGAATACTTAAAATTAGGCGCACGCGAGTTGCTACCATTGTATTATGAAATGTGTATGGGGGGGCATGCTACCCCCCTGCTTGGGTTTAATGTTGGATTACGGGGTGCGTGCGAGGTATTTTACTAATATTTTTAGTTGAATTTTAAAATTGTTGGGTGGGACATAAGGCCCAACATTTTTGCTTGGGACTTATGTCCCGCTTCGATGAGACATAAGTCCATAATCAAAAAGTGGATAAATAATAAAAAAGAAAATTACACAAAACTAATAGTTATTAGAAACTCGGCTTAAGGTACCTATGAGGACTTGCTGCCCTAACTACTCACTTACTTGCAACAGGTTCAGGATCATATTCGTATGGTTGATTGGTTGGTTGACGAGAGAAAAACACAAATAGCTCATCGAGCATAGGCGTAGAGTTTCTTACAGTCATTCGTTTGTCTGAGTATTTTTTTTTTTTTTTTTTTTTTTTAGGCAAATAAAAGGAACCTAAAATTTGTGTGCCGGATCAGGCCTGCCAGATGGTGCGATATATCGCCTAACGTGCTATTTTTATTTTGATTTTGCTTTTTGTTTGATTTTTGACACATTTAGTGCTTGTCTTATTATGTAATAATTCGTTATACACCAATTTAAAAGAAAAAGTTCCCAATTTGTTACTAATAAAATGTGTTTGCCACGGCATGCACTTGTGTACCTCAAACGCATCTAAAGCGCTTCCATCAGAACTTGATTTCATCGTCCGAGAAACATACAATTGGTTTTCGTACAGCCCCTTAAGAAAGAGCACGTATGAAACAGTTTTTAAGGTTCCGTACCCAAAGGGAAAAAACGTAACCTTATTAGTTTCGCTCGGATGTCTCTCCGTCTGTCTGTCTGTCTGTCTGTCCGAACCCACTAAGCCAATTTTGTTACCAGGTCTATCTCAAGAACCGATTGACATAGGAGGCTAAAATTTACACACAACATCCGGTATAACCTCTAGTTAAACGACAAATACCAATGGAAGGAATACATCGATTGGTTTTGGATTAGTTAGTAATCTGGTGAAAAAAATATTTTCAATAGCCCAAAAAAGGGTTTATTTCTTGATTCACAAAAAAATACATAAATTCCTTTTTTGTAGATCATGTTCTTATCTATATATGTGCTGAATACTGTTTTGCCGAAAAGTTAATAGTTTACAAGATATTTTCAAAGAAGATAATTTTACCATGTAAAATACGTTGCTCTCATTTATGTTCTAATCTACTACGCAGTTGTGCACAATTGACCCCATCAAAGACACCAGGGCTGTCGCTTCATAATTTCGTTGGGGAGTATAATACATTTTTTGAGGAGTACAGAACAAAATAAAAGTAATATATTTTTAGTCAATAGTTTTTCAATTGGGACATGTCGCATACAGAATGGAAAATTGGCGTGGGTTGGGTACTAGGTAATAATTAGAAAATGAGATTCATGTGTGAGTAATTTTTGAGAGTAAAAGTATTAAGTAAGTAAATTAAACTAAATTGTGATGAATTCATGAACAGGGGAAAAATTGAATGATATTATCGATTTGAAATAATATCTGATGGGTTGGACTTTAGCCAAATACGGAACCTTCGGTGCGCGAGTGACACTCGCACTTGGCCGGTTTTTTTAACTTATTATTGATGATAGGAAACCTTTAAATCAAATTTATCTATGCAATGTCGATATGAAGCATTCAAAAGAATTTGTGATCAATTCTTAGAGCTAAGAACACGTTTTGATATATGCGCCAAAAATGAAGAAAAATGCTTCTCTGCTAAGATGCAAACTGATCAGTTCGAATAGTCGACAAATTTCTTGATGCTTATAGCAATATTGCCAATCATTAAATAAATGCACGATTTGAATCCGTACTTTCAAACAAAAGACTTGAATTTTCTTAAAGCAAAAGCAAATCGAAATTGTCAATCGCCTCTTTTCCTCAAAGATTTTAGTGCCATCCATTAATTTAAGTACTTGCTGTAAAGAAATACTTCTATTGGTGTAAAATATAGAAGTAGCATAAAAAGTTTCGATTTAATCGACTTGGGACTTGAGATCGGAAATCAGGCTAGATTTCACCGATTTCACCAATTTTTTGCAACAAATTTCATATTTTTCAACTGAAGTTTGCTTAAGCCAACTGCGACCAGCATTAAGGAAACTCCCCTTAGCATTGTTAGAAAGAAAAGAAGACATGGTAAATGCTAAAATGCATTGGAATAAGCTGATTTGCGTTAATTGGCCAGAGATATTCTTTCCCAAAGACGATGTGCTTAAGTTCAGGGCGAAAGATCCTGAGACAAGAAAAGGCTGTAGGTGAACTTTAATTTGTTAACATCTGTGAATTAAATTAGCCCTATCTGCACTTTCTTTACCATCGAGTTATGCGGTTGTGGAAAGAGCATTCAGCTACAGAAAGCTATAAAAACTAAAAGCCGTTCCACGTTGGTAATAGAATCATTAGATGCGCTAATGCATATACGCATCCATTCTAATGTAAAATCAATATTCGTTCCAACAATTGAGATGATTGATAACTTTAATTCAAGCATGTACCTACTTAAGTGCTGATACTGATGAGGACGAGTTACACTTAAGTCTTTATTTGAAAGTTAAAATTTTTAAAGGATCGTATGGAATTAGGCTTAATAAGCGATTATCCTTATATACATAAACTTAAATCTATACATATAATAAAACTGTAGCCATTTTCATATGTTCGCGGTTGGCGTGGATACTACTGCACAGATTTCGATGAAACTTTTTTTGAAATGTTAGTTAAGAGCGTTTTTGACCAAAATGTTTTTTTTTCCCTGACTTTACTGCCTTTAACTCGCCATTACTCAAACAATTCTTAATCAATGCAAACAAAATAAAATACTCAGCAGAGCCAACACCTTCATAGTTATTTCAAGCCATCAATCAACTTTCTATGTCCTCTAGAAGCTGAGCTACAACCTAAAATCTAACATGAAAAAAAATAATTTATTTTCTCAAATCGAACATTATCAGCAGCCGCGGTTCTTGATCGTTGTTCTGCTTTGGGGTGGTTGGGTGGCGCACATCGCACAAGCAGTCAAAATATGAAAAAAAAAAAAAAAAAAAAAAAAAAAAAAAAACGCGTGGTGTTTTCTCCGAATTAAGTGAAACGAAAGAGAAGTACCTATGCGACGTGAATGTGTATGTAATCAACAGCGACAATGTAGTTCTGTTCTGAGAAAATGCGCAGGTGGCTGATGACGTGCGCTGATGCACGTACCTACATATGGTGGTGTACATAGAAATTAAGTTTAAGGTTTTTGTTTTAATGGTTGTTATAGTACCTATGGTGATACCTACCGTAAAGAATTGAAGAATTCAAGAAGTAAAGACGATATAGGTGAATTACCTATGTATGTATGATTTATTGTTGGTGTGGATACAAATTTCCGTTAAGGCTTTTGTTTTAGTGGTTGTTTTGATATTGCCTACGTTGACACCTACAGTTCGGAAGTGGAACTTTAGTAGTTACGCTGTTGAATTTAATTTTTAAATGGATTTGTTTGATTTATTGTTTCACATTGACAATGTTCACCGCTTTGTTTTAGCTAGACTGTTAATTTTAAACAAATATGCCGTCGAGGAAACGGTCAAATCTTTCTCGAAGCTCAACAGGATTTAGAAAAATAAGACGAGTTAGATCACAGAAACGGATGAAAAATATCAGACCCCATCGTTACAAAAAACACATACTCCGTGGTAAATTAAATCAGAAGTGGATTTTATTACACCAAAGAAATTAATTATGGCGAATTTGCTGGTATGACTTAGGCCTGTGACGTTGTGCACCGCGGGTGTAGAACTCACCAACGACTGTTTCTCGCACGGTCAATTATACGTGTCTCTTTCCCGAGCCAGCGAAAGTAAACATGCATACGTGTATGCTCCAGGCAACAGAACCTCAAATATTGTATTTCAAGAAGCTTTGTAAAAAAGTTATCATAAAAAATATAACTACATATCTCATGTATTGAAACTTAACTATTATTATATCTTTTATTGGAAATTACACAGTCTCACGCCGCATACGAAGTTGCGGGCACAGCTAGTATTTCATAAATATATAAAATAGCTACATTAATATGAACCTTATCAAGACTGAAAAATCTAATCAAATGTGATTTTTATTTAAGTATCTCAATATTGAAGCAATGTTAATTTTATTTATTTATTTTTGATTAAAACTTGCGATACCTATGATGAATGATATTTAGATTGGTAGTTCCCTTTTGGGTTATATTTTTCCTTTTTTGTTGACTTATAAAATAAAATAAAACTTATTAAGTTTTTGTTATTTTTAATCTTGTTTTCCTACCGACTTTAAGCGATTCTACATAGTGCGCTTTTTTGCGACACAAAATTAGATTTTTGGCGTTTTTTTTGTTGCGGTTTTTGCCGTCCAATGGCGCGACACGAATGCTTTAGAATCTGACAAGCCTCTGCCGGATCTGGAATAAAGACCTTCCTGAGGACATCTTTACTCGCGGTTGTTCAACAGAAGTTCTTGAACTACAAAATTCGCTTTTCCATGAATCACACTTGCGATTCCTCGCTCAGTAGTCCAACACACTATAACCACTTTCCCACTCTTATGACACTAGCTTCCGCCCACATAATTCTATGGTTAACCCCACCTACATTTTTGTCGTCTAAGCGCACTGCCCACTATATTTCGTTAATTAATTCATCCGCGTCGACTGTGCCCCTTGGTATAAATCGCATCAGCCAGCTGTCAGATTCAGCAAATTTGTGTTTTAAAAGAACTCATATTATGTGTACAATTCCATTACGAAAAAAAGAAAATCGTCATGCTTTCTGCATTGGACATTTGCACAGGTACACAGACATTATTTTTTTCTATTTTATTTAATTTCCCTGTAAACACGTGCAGTTGTGTAGGATAAAAAACAATAACCTCCCATTGACGCAAAAATTTATTTCGTTTCTTTTTTCTATGTCAAATAATTGGTCTTAGTTCGTTGTTGTTGCTTAACAGTTTATATCCAGTTCCCGAATTCAGGCTCTGTAAATGACATGCCGTTACGTATGAGAATCTTATTATTTTGTCCTCGATTGAATTTGGCCGCCGTCTTCCTAAACCTGGGATGGAGGGTGATGCGGAGATGCTTTGGAACGAATAGGCAGACAGCCGACGACACCGGCAGTCTGTTTTCGTATTTTTTTTCTTGTTCATGGATTCTGAGTGCGCATTAGTGTCTGCCAGTTCCAGTTCTAAAATTCCTCTTCTCTCACCCACATTGGTTGCGTTTGCATCTGCCTGTCTGGCGGCCCCAATATTGCAATTATTCTCCATTAAGAAATATGTTATAGAAAAAGAAAAGAATTGAACATTTTTTTTGTTGAGTTTTTCTTATTTTTTCCGCATTCCTCTTCGTAGTGAACTTTTATTCTTACATAGCGAGTATATTCTTGAGTATGATCTTCTTGTGATTTCTCTGCTGTTGTTGTTGTTCCGTGGGATGTGCTGATGCCCTTTTGTGATGTAGATAGTTGCGGTACTAGTTGGGTGTACTTTCTTGAATGTATATGCATTCAGTTAGTTGTAGGCATTTTTTATCTATTGACAGTAGTGCAGAAAAATGTTATTCCTAGGCTCATGTGTGACTGGGGCCTGTTTCATAGATCATGCATTACATGCAATAGGTCCTACTAATAACCTTCACACTAAATATTTTCTAGGTCACAATATGCAATCCTGTATGGAAAACTTCGCCATTGTAAGTTAGAAAAATTTAGCCGCGGAATGTATTTAGACACTTCTGATGTATTATTTCTGTCATGCAGCAATCCATTTTACTGTAAGTCACAAATTGAAAGAAAGGGTTTTCTAATGAGAGGTGTTATTGTGAATGACCCGCTATTTCGGTAGCTGTCACTTTTGAAGCTTTTATTCTTTTTAACATTTGAAAAGTAGAAACTACGCCATTACTAAAAATGGAACGATACACGCTTCAACAACGCATTGAAATTATTAAAATTCACTACAAAAATGGTGAAAATCTTGCAGTCACAGTTCGCAAAAGCATTTTTAGTCGTCGTGAAGCAATACAGAAATTGGTGGAAATCATGGGCTCGGAAAACCCAAGAGTTATTGTTGAGAAGCCTCTCCAACCTCAACGTGTGACTGTTTGGTGCGGTTTATGGTCCGGCGGGGTCATTGGACTTTACTTTTTCGAAAATGAGGTTGGATCAACAGTTACGGTGAATGATTTGATCTATCAAGAGATGATTAATGATTTTTTATGGTCGGAGTTCGATGGTATTGATCTGGACAACGTTAACTTTCAACAAGACGGCGCTACGCGCCACATAAGCAACGAATCCATTGATCTTTTACGGGAAAAGTTTCCGGACCGTGTTATCGTTCGAAGAGGTGATCACAATCGGCCACCGAGATCTTGTGTTTTAACCAACAGCCCAGCGTCGATTCAAGACCTCAAAGATAAAATTCGTGAGGCTATCGAGGACATAGGGCAGCCACTTTGCGATTTGGTTATGGAAAATTTCATAAAAGGAAGGTCCTGTAGGCGTGCTCGTGGTGGCCATTTGGCTGATGTTGTTTTTCATTATTAACGGCATACCTTCTTCTTTATTATGCAATAAACATTCGATCTCTCAAAAAATTACTTTTTTCTTTGAATACCAAAATAACACCTCTTATTGGAAAACCCTTTAGTTGCTTTTGAAACTCCATGCATCTTGCCGATACAAATATTGGCACCCGTTGCCAAGCCAATGAAGTATTAACAATATTTATTGCAATGATGTTAGAACCGAGTAGTTTTAACGTTAATCCTTCATTTCAGAAATGTTTACGTAACAATAACAGTCGGCCTTACCAATAATCAACTTTAGTTTGGTAGTTTACGAAAAGACTCCACGCTTTCCAAAATCCCTTTACCAATACACAAATAAAGTTGCCAGCCTATATGTAGGGTTAAATGTAATCGTTGAGAAAGCCATGTTTGTCTCGGGCAATAGCTAAATAAATCATCCCTTAATGTCATTTTGTGGTCGCAGTGGCTTAGTGGTTAGTGTGTTGGACTTCTAAGCGAGGGGTCCAGGTTCGAATCCCGCAAAAACCCAAATTCCAACTCAGGGTTTTTATCACTGCGCCACCTCTCGCGAACGTCTGACAAACATCCGAGAGTATAACTGTCATGAAAGAGCTTCTCAATCGGCCCGTTTGGAACCGGCATAAAATTGTAGATCCCTTCCATTCGTTCCAAAAATTAAAAGCTCACACAAAACGAATGGTTGCTAGAAGCTAGGCCCTGGGTCCCTACAGACCTGTTGCGCCAACTATTATTATTATTAATTTCATTTTGAAGACAAGTGTTGCCCAACCGTCCAAAATCACTGTATTAAATTTCGTAATAGGAGAGAACTTAAGCTTACAATTATAAATTAATTTTAGTATAAATTGTAAATGTTCTCTAATTTTATTCGTTGCTATACAACAAAGCAAATGGTTTTTAAGTCTGACAAACACAAATTTGTACAAATGTATGCAAACAAATTTAAAAGTATTATTTCTGTGTTTTTCTCTGTTTTATCTTGTTTAACCTCTAGTTCTTGTCTTGGGTTTTCATTTTTAAATAGTTTGCAAGCAACGAATGGATGCTTACTAAAAAATAAATTTTATTTAATACTTTCTTGACAGTCTTCGCAAACAGAATAATAATTATCTTCTTGCTTAAGTTTGGACGGCTCATACTTTTTTCAACAATTCTCGTATCTTAGGCGACCCATTTAGATATTTGGCTGCAACCAAACCCTTATAAAACTCTTTGTTTGGAGTTTGTTTAACGAGAATGAGGATCTCTAATGAAACAATGGTTGGTGTGAAAAGGTTCACTTCGCGGAAAATATATAGCTAAGTGGTACGCTGCTCGAGCTAAAAAAATCAAACTTTTGTTTCAGAATGTACATCGTGTATCTGTCAAAATTTAGCGTGCCCATTTAATGGGGCGGCACATTTTCGCAAGCTTAATCTTGACAAATCGTTGGTGTTCTGTTGTTTTGTTGTGTTTTTGTATTGCGGAGAATGGTAAGATGAGATGAATATCAGCTTTTTTTGGCATTTATCCACACCTTAGCTGATGTTTGGAGAGAAAAGTTGGAGACTAGTTTAAATTAAGTTTAGCTCGAGCAATTATCAGCACTCAGCAAAATACACCGGAAATAATAAATTTATTAACTTCTGGAGGAATAACAGGTAGGTAGTACGAGAATATGCGTGAATTCAAAACCGGAAGCGATAAGTTTTTAACACGTGTCCCAGCTTCCTTCGCGAGATTTTAAATTATTCTGAAATGAATGAGCCGGCTATTATTTCTATTTTCAAAAATATTCTCTTGCTAACGATGCAAGTGTGATGTTTAGAAGACCACCAATATGTTTTGATTTGCATCGTCAGCATCATCGAATAAATGAAAGCGTTCAAATAAACTGTATTCCGTTAATTGAATAATTTGAAACTGATTTTATTACTACACAATTGCAATCATAAAATAATCGTGAAGTTGTATTAAAAAACAATTGAAAGCGTACTATAGAAAGTACTGAAAATTGTGTCCGTTCAAACGATTTGATTTGCATACGATATTTGACAGATCAGCGGATGTTTTGTGCATTTCCTATTTTGTGTTTTGTGTTTTGCTTATAAATAGTAAGCCTCAAAAAGCCTTTGAAAGATATCTATTGGGCAAATTCAATTGCAATTTATGCATTCCTTTTTTTTAGAATAAAATACTCGTTGTGAAAGAGACCATTGACCTTGTTTTTCACGAAAACAAATTATGAAATTTAATTTCTGCAATGACAACAAATGCAGTACATTCTAAGAAAGATGTCGCACTAGTAAATGTGAAGGTCTAATTATTTTTTATTGCTACCGTTTCACAAATGCTGTACATTTTTACTAAAGCTTACATCCAACTATAATTGTCGAAATTAGTGATTGATTATTAGTAAGGCCGAGTGTCTTGTTTTAACATTTTTAAATATTTTTTAGAGTAAATCGGGTTTTTCAAATTATATTTTTTATTCGCACTTAATGCAAAGTTCAAACTTTATAATGAAATAAAACTTTCATCAAAAATGTATCGCTGTGTGTGTTTTATTTAGCTATACTTTCGAAACCGAAAAATTAGTGACCCACAACTTAATATTATGCAACATTCTAGTCCATATGCCAATGAAAATTTGGTGTCCAAAGTTTATGATATTTCTAGCATTGTTTCAATTACACATATTCATGTTATATGCTATTTATTAAAAAATATTAATAACTTGATATTACATATGTGAATGATAGAAGTTGGAATATTGTTTTTTTTTCCACTTATTTGATATGTAGCGTAACGTGTAAAATTATTGACACAGCGAAATTTCGATACAATTATTGACACCCTATTCAAACACTGGTTTAAATGCGGAGCAATTCCATTCCAGTAACAACTTTTTAAAATCGTTTATTATTTGTCTCTCTACACTCGTGCTTTATTGCGCTGTGAGAGACTTTCCGTGTAGTGCAAAATTTCAGTCGGGAAACATTAGTGGTTCGTGGCGTGGTTCAAAAATCGTCCGCAGAAACAAGAAGAATTCCTTAAGGAACTCAAACAAATAAGCGACTTTATATGATTTTTTTTCCACAATCATGATCAAATTTGACATTTCTTGCAAAAGATCATGTTATGATCTTTTATGTTTAATTTTTTTTTTCTACTGATATTTAATTAAATATATGGGGTGTTAACTATTGTATTAGTATTTGCCCAATTTCTTTTATTGACATCGTGGTGTCAATAATTGCCTTCTATGCGAATACAAAAGTTGACACCGTGTCTATAATTATGCTATTGAAGGGTGTCAATTATTGTTTCTTTCTCTACCTAAATAAGTATTTAGTTGAAAAATGACAAAAAGCATCCACAAATACCGTGAAAATAACCGCAAGCTATGTTCAAAAGGGCAGCGGCCAAATTTTATCCGGTCCCTCGAACAACGCTTACCTATATTTTGATAAAGCGAAAAAATTGTCAAAACAAGACCACTAAAGTATCACTAAAACGATACAAATTGAAAAACATGTTACTATGTTTTCGATGCGAAAATTTATCGCATGAGTTACAGAACATGGGCACAGGTCCTGGGTCAGTTTTAACTGCCATCGAAGAAGAAGCCTTGGATGAATGGATACCCACATCCCAGCCAAAAAGGTTTTTCTAAAAGAAAAGAGAGGATGTGCTCCATACCGTTAAAGAGCTTCTCGATGGAGACAATCGGGACTATCCATTTGAGCCAGAAAACATGCCGGGGAAACGGTTGGTCTAAGGCGTTTTTAAGTCGACACCCTTCCATTTCACTAAAAACACCAGACCCGGTTACATCGGTAAGTGCAACAGTTGGATCTTCGGACATAAGATCGTGGTTTGTTAAGATTGAAGATTTCCTGAAGGAGAAAAATTGGTGTAACATTCAGTGGAGTGTGGCAGGACTCGCTCCGCCGTATCCACCAATAAGCTTAACCTAACTTAACCTTCCTTGAGTTATCAAATAAAATGATTATAACTAGAGAACAACCTAGTTAGCTAATTCATTTTGTTCTTTTTCTTTTTTTTTTGCTGTAAAACTTTAAAAAAAAATGTCAATAACTGTATCATTACATGTGTCAATAGCTGTGTAGAAATGTCAATCTTTTACGTGGTGTCAACAATTGTACATAGGTGTCAATTAATATACAATTTTATAAGCCCTTTAAAATATTGTGATTTAACTATATTTTGTTAATTTTTCTTAATTTATATAAAAACTAAATGAATTCTTATAATATAACATATTTCGAAATTCCAAGAGTTTTGAAAGTACTCCTGTCATTAATTTTTTACGGCGATTTAAAGCAAAAAAAAATTCTTATGGGTGTCAATAACTGTATCGGTTACGCTAGCTACAGCCGTATCACATGAATAACCCTAAAGTGGATTTTATTTAACACTAGGTATTCGTATATTTCATGAACCGTTTCTTCTATCCAGCATCGGCTATCAAATTTTTACCTACCTGCGTAATAACCAAATAAACCAAACTTTTGATGAACGGGAAAGTTTCTTTCGACGCAGTCGCACAATTTTTTTTTTTTTTTGTAAATTACCTACAAACTTTAATAATATGTATGTGAAATTAAGTACATACATATACATTTCAGTGTACAGCAGAAAAAAACAGGAATCTAAACTCAGTAGCACTTAAAGAAAAATATTTGATTTTGCACTTTGTTGTGAAATTGTGATTGTTTTAACGTACCTACCGCCAACTCACATCGCCATGTGACTACTTATGTGTCAGATTGCCGCAATTGTAATGTACTTTCATTCATTTTAAATAAATTTGTTCCTTAAATGAACATACAGCAGTCTTTAAAAAAAAATTAACACACATATGCGCGTATCTCCTTTCTTTTGTGTGAAGGCGAGGTTTTTGTTTTTTTATTAACCACTATAGGAATTGTCTTCCTTTATCGCACATCCATTTGAGAAAGCAAAAAGGAATTCACCCATCTTATAAATTATAAATACGTACGTTGGTTCCTGCAAAGAGAAGTAAATGAGAAACTAAGTGGAAAGGATTTCCCTAGGCATTCCCGAAATTGTTCGGGCCAACAAACTCGTTGGCGCATAGCAACAACTAGTGGGGAGGCAAAAACCTCTTCATTGTGTCCTCTTTTGCTGAAGGAACTTTAATGAAAACTATTTTCTTCCTACGTGTTTTTCTTTTTTTGCGGAAAGTGAAGAAACGAGACACCAATGACTATGACTTGGCCTTGGTTACTGTGAAGAGTATTTTTATTTTTGTAATTCGATTTTTAGACGATAATTATCGTTTGTGTGAGTTTTTTTAATTCGTTTTTTTTTTTTTTTCATTGACTTTTGTTCCGATTTCGAAGGACAAAGAATGTCATTTTTGCTTCGCGCTTTGTTCTATTTTTGTCCTTTCTCACTTTGAAAGGAATGACAATGCGAAAATAGGGTGGGTTGGTTGTTGAGGGTGCGAGGAAATGTCAATACAGGGAATGCCCCTCAAAGTGTGGAATTTAATAAATGTCGAAAAGAAAGGATGAGCCATGAATTCTTAACGAGACAAGGATGCCAGTAGAATGCCTGATGTTTGCCATTTGTTTTTCGATTTGTGTTTTTGTTAATTCTATTGGTTTTTGTGTTATTTTTTTGTAAACAAGTTAACAGTTTGTATTACTGGCTGGTAATTTGTGGTTTAATTTGTACAAAGGTGACAGGAATATGGGATAATTACATCGGGCATTCCTAATGTCACAGTTCACGACATCAGACATCACTCGCAAATTCGGTATTCACCCATAGCAGCCAGCAAATGCGATGTATGTAATCGTAGGTATGTGGCTGTCTACGAAACTGACACCAGATACCACCCACATGCGTCTGTTACCGAAGTAGGCAGCCGAGTCTGTGCTATTGTAGTGAGGTTACATAGGCAATTGGGTTTTCTAATTAACAAATCGTAAATATTGTCAAGCAGAAGGGCGCTTAGGAGAATCATTCAATTTGATTTTATTAGGTGTGTGTATACCCGGCATAGCTCGTGTGTATAATTTGTGGGGTGACAAATCAAAGCATTCGTAAGGCACTCTCGCCTATCAAATTAAGAGCTAAAAATATATTCCTGGAGCTACTTTCCTTAAGATGTACCTTGAGGTTTCCAATTTCGGCTTCGTAATATAGGTTGTTTTTCATCTGACAGAGTCAGTCATCTTCTGGCGTCTTGCAGTAACCCTTGGTTATTTATTATTATACTTAAGAACGACTGTTTTAATTAATTTTTTCCATAACCCTTGACCATTGGGCTGTTAGATATTGCGGGCTTAAATGTCTCAGCGAGGTAGACTTCCGCCTTAAAAGTTGTCTCCCAATAATTGTTCAGGTGCAGCTCACTTTAACTCCGTCGAGTTTCAGTGTTGAAAATAATTAATTTATTCCATCAGATTCGACCTCTTCTAGACAGAACTTGTATTCCGCATTCGGCCACACAGATAACGTGCCGTAGAAAATTCAGCGGCACAGTGACTATTGTGCTAGACTGCTGACCGAGGGCATGGTTGCAACTGGACTTGAAAGTCAGGGAAAGTTAGGAAACGAACATTTGGTCAGGGAATGTCAGGCAAAGGGAATTTCGAAAACAGTCGCCGAAAATTCACGGCGTAGGAACATAACTCCACGAGACATAAGTTCATAATGGACTTGTGTCCCACTTTGGTGGGACATAAGTTAAAAATTTTAACTGTGGAATTATGTCCCGCCAAATTGGGCTACAAGTCCATAATTTATTTTTCAAAGATGGGACATAATTCCAACATTTTGTTAGTAGAAGAATATGCTATCATAAAAAAGTCCAGACTCCACGTTTCAGACATTTTGTTTTTACAAAGTAACAATAAAAACAGCACCCACATTCCTAACACATTCAGGCCCATTCGGCAAAACCTTTTATCCATTTTTTTCTGTTATTCTGCTTTGAATTTCCATATAAAAGTTCGAACTGTCAAAAACATTTTACGGGCTCTGGAATTAAAAAAAAAAAACAAAGCTGTTTGTTTTGAAAGGTTCGTAACAGATGTCAATTTTCAAGGTTCCATAAAACTTTAATGGTCGAGTCCTTTTATGATTCATAAAAGAAAAAAATATTTCGCCGAATAGGCCCAAATATTTTACGTTCTATTTTAAATAATTTGGGAGATTATTTAATATGAGAAATAGCCCAAGTTTTAATTTCAGAAAATAGTCCAAACTTAAGCGAACCATCGGCCAAACTACAATTGGGCCGGGACGCTGGCTGATTAAGAGTCATTTCAGAAGGGACATATAAATCCATAAATGTTGTCAATGTCCCACTTCGGTAGGACATAAGTCCATAATGGATTAATGTCTGTGGAATTATGTCCCTGCGCCAAAATTCACTCTGTATTAAAAAAAAAAATATTTATGTCGACCTCTACAATCTTTCCACACGTTTACGGAAAAAAATGTAAAATAATTTACGAGCTTGAGCCATCATCGTTCAATCCCCTCTATATTATTTCTGTAGTGTATTTTACCTCTTGCGTTTTTTTAACAAATGAAATAAAGAGATTTTCTGGGTATACTTATCTTTGCATTTTTACTTTTTTTTTAAATATTAACAATTGGAAAAGTTGAATTTTACTACATTAAATTTCAACTACGTAATTGTGTAATATGATTCCTGGAAATACTTTTCTTTCGTTCTTTATGCCAGAACAAACTACAAACGACGTCACAAAAGAGAGTCGAAGGCCGAAGAGAGTTACAGTCAAGAGTGGTGAAAACATAATGCTCTTATGACTCTTAACACATACACAGACAGGAAATTAAAGAAAGAATTTTATTTCCAAAATTTTAGGACGAATTGGGTAGGTGAGCTGACGAATCTATCCGATTCGTGTCGCTGTTGTCGATCTCCGATACCACTTAACCGATTTCAATGAAATTTTGTGGATGGATATGGTTGGTTCCAGTTTTAAAGTTAGGATAGTTTTGGACCCGATAGTTCCAAACGAAAGGCAAGGACAAACCGGGTGGGTACCCCTATATATAAAAGAGACTGCTATCTTTGTGTGCACTTATAACTCGAGAATCGTTCGTTTGATTTTTACGATTTTGGGCTGGATGGATTCGTATTGGAACGACATTATGCTACTTTTTGTCGTGAAAATAAAAGTTTAAGGGGATGAGATTTTGAATAGAACTTGTTTTAAAAACGGCACTTTGGAAAAATTAGATTGGATAAAAAAACGGGTAGTGCTACTTCCAATACGACAAAACTTGTTTCAAATCTTTAATTTTTAAGTTCTTTTGATGTTCTGGGCTCACCGCTAAACAATTTGAAATCAAAATTCGGCTCAGTTATAATTTTGTTGAGCAACCCCAATCAACCGAAACTTGTTTTAACGGATTACAATTTTCAATTTTCCATGTCACCATGAAAAATAATAAGTCGCAAAGACAATCGCTAAATATTTGTGACATCCATCCATCATTGCGGCTTGATTTAAACACATTCAGCGGTACTAGTAATCATTTTTAGTGTACAGGCTAAATTTTTCGAACTCATAATGGCGAAATTTTCTATACAAAATTGCATATTTTGACCTAGAAAACATTTAGTGTGAAGGTTAAAAACTATGAAATGAACGACTTTAAACGACTCGTTTTGAAAACTGAAATATGTATGGGAAAACTTCTGTTTTCATAGAAGTTTTCGTCTCGGTGTGAAAAGGCTATTAGGGTTTTTCCACTACGCCACCTCTCGCGAACGGCTGATAAACTTCCGAGAGAACATGAATAGAATTGAATAGTTTTATTTTGTGTGGACATTTCAATTTGGAATATTCCAATGTTAAAGCTAAAGCTGTTTCAGTTTAATTTCAATTTTTTGTAGCTAGGAAAAAGAAATTACGGAACTTTTCCTTATTTCTGTTTGATTTGATATGTGTAATGTTTCAATGTGTTTATTGTCATTATCTCCGAAAGTGTTTCTTTTCTTTTATTTCTTTTTAAATAAACAACTCAGTTATGTACGTTTTTGTCGATCCTTTTTTTTTTACTGAGATTTAGTTACTTTGGCCAAAGAATATGGGTGGATATAGTGGTCTTCTCTGTGTTTTCTTTCTACTGTATACAGAAACGCAGTTTGGTGGCATACGACCATAAGACCATTTTTCTGATAGAAATATGTGCAAAATCCGGAAAGTTCCCTACAATTACCTTGTCCGACAATGATTTTTTTGCTTACTCATGACTCAGTTGTCACTTATTCTAAGAGCCAGAACATCCTTACCCTAAGCAGAACTGTACCTACATATAAAAGAGCTATCACAGTCGTATGGCAGTGCTTCTACGGTAAAGACTAGTTAACGCAGCTGATAAAAGGTTGTTGTAAACAAGCATAGCAGACTTAGGCCCATTTTATTCACTCGAAGTTGAACACAACTCGGGGAGTTGAACACATCTTGGGGATTTTTATATGGAAAACTCCCCGAGTTGTGTTCAACTTCGAGTGAATAAAATGGGCCTTAGCGGGTAACAGGACATGGGTGTACGGTGTTCATACCCGACATAAATCAAGTTCGTTAACAACCGCATCTCAAAGAGCTATGGTAACTCTTTGCTTGCTACAATAGCCTCGACTTGGGGATGAAATCCAAGATATGGGTAAACTTGCCAATCTAGAGATGTAGGGAGCAAATTTTCGTTACCCATATTTTTAAATTTAGTTTTCTAAGTGATAGTCCCCTTATTAATAATCAGTCAGTTCTATTCATTCCTATTTAGTCAACAAACGAATCCTATGTAGCCTTGCAGAAACAAGCGTTCCACAAGGCGTATTTTGGCGAATTTTCTACTATTTTGTCTTTTCCATTCCAGTTTGGACTTTGGGCACATTCGTACCTATTGCCATTGACTTTGAACCTAAGCGAAAAATTTAACACATTGTAAGCTGAACTATGTATTCCTTGACAAACACATCTCTTGGTTACCCCATAACCAGAAAAGACCGAGAAAACCGATGAGTCCTTCAAAGATAATACGGCTTGCTTCTCGATGTGTATGAGTACTTCGTAAACAATACGTTTTGTTATTTAAATGTATGCCACTATTATATTTAACTTAGAGTATAGGTGAACCTTATTTCCTACCTCATTGAAGACGCCAGTTCGATGACAACTAAAATTATTACATTTCCAGTGAACACTGCTGACTAAATTCGAGTTATCCTCTTCATACTATTATTTAGTAATATGTAATTTACTGGATTCTTGAAGATCTTTTTAATCTATAGAACCAATCAAAGTATTAACAAAAAGAAAAACACAATTCAAATGTCCAACATAACACATTTGTATTGTTACGAGTTCGGCTGATATGTTCCTGCACAAAATTGCTAAAAGAACACCCAGTATACTGTATACCTAGCAAGGGCAATGTTCTGGGGTCCTTGTTGGCGCGCGGCGAAAAATGTGAGGGAGTGGGAAAAATCGATGAACATGCACAACTACAGACACGAATAACATTTTATTTGTGCCGTTGCATACATTTGTGACGATGCTATTGGATGTGTTTGTGAGAGTACTTGGGAGAGTATGCCACCAAAGAATCAACAGTAAAAAGGACGCAAGGATACACCACACCACACATATACCGCACCGCACCGCGTTTTAAGCATCCGACTGACGGCAGTACCGGCCCCAGTACTGCTGGTTATAGAACTCAAAATAATAATAATGAATAGAGAGTGGAGAAAGATAAAAGATGATGAAAATGTGAAAATGTGGAAAAGCGAAAGTACAGGGATGTGCTGGAATAAGATTTTGTGAATGAAATGCAGAACTTAGACTTGATGAAGAGCTTCACACAAGCAGAGAGACTTGCACAGATTGCGGTTGTAAAAATATATATGTATAGCTTTTTTTATTTGCTTATATTTAATGATTCGTTACACCTGACAAGTGCCTGGGTTAGCTTCTTATCGAAATATGCTTACCACTTATTCATAAAAGCGTAATGGACGCCAAGATGCCTTTTCCTATCATATGTTTTTTTTTTTTTATCATTATACTAGTTTTAATATGTGAACATCCAAAGTTACCGCACACATTTTAAGGATTTATCATGAAATGAGGAGCATGAAACTTATATCTTGCCTAGTTGCCATAGATTTTATTTGAGTGATGTCTTCAATGTCATTTATTATTATTTATTTATTATGTTTTGTTGTGTCATGGGCGAGGGTGCAATACAAAAACAAATTAAGAATATACAAAAAAAAAATTACATGCAACAACAATAATTTCCAGATGAATGAATGGGCTTATCGACGACTTCACATATCCCCACAGAAAAAAGTCAAGCGGCGTAAAGTCCCACGATCTTGAAAGCGAAATCACGGGCCCGCAACGTGAAACTATGCGGTTACTAAACGTTTCCTTCAATAAATCAATTGAGGCACGAGCTGTGTGACATGTTGCGCCGTCTTGTTGAAACCACAGCTCCTCCACATCATGGTTGTTCAATTGATGAACGAAAAAGTCAGTAATCATGACTCTACAGCGGTCACCATTGACTGTAACGTTCTGGTCAGCCTCGTTTTGAAAGAAGTACAGACCAACCATTCCACCAACCCACAAAGTACACCAAACAGTCAGTTTTTGTTTAGGTATGTAATGGTGTATCAACATACACTATAGGATAATCATCACTCCAAATAAGGCAGTTTTGTTTATTAACGTATCCATTCAACCAAAAGTGATCTTTATCGCTAAACAAAATTCGCTTATGAAAATTGACGTAGTGTGCGATACGTATTTCGAACAGAACCATTATTTTCAAAATAAATTTGCACAGTTTGGGAGCGTTGTTCAGGCGTCAGTCTATTCATGTTGAAATGCCAAACCAAACTAAAAAAAATCACTTGACAGCTGACAAAATGGCCGCCAGTTAAAATAGTGTTGTCAAATGTACTGTGCCATAGATGTACACAAACAAAAATCCTTGGTATTATGTCGCCTCGCCATTAAGACTGGTAAAATGAAGTTACGAATTGCTCATACAAAATGCTCATCATCTAATAGAACGCATTTTATTGTCGTTCAATTTGTCACCGTTCTTGCACCGCCGTGATTGATGAGAAGAAGAAAATATTCTTAAGAAAAAAAAAAAAAAAGTCAGCTTTGCCCTTTTTTGGAATTTTTTTTTTTGCTCGAAATTTTCATAGTGACGGGAGCGGGTCGAAATTCTGCTTTCAAAATTCTGCTTTGCAAAGTTCTGCCTTTTAACACAAAAATTCTCTTTTTTCTGTTCAGTCTAACAAAATTCTGCTTTTTAAAATTCTGACAGGCAATATTTTAAACAAATAAATTCTGCTAATTCTGTTTTTTTTTTCCAATTTACGAATTTAAAGAAAACAAATATGTTTCAACTTTGTCAACAAATTACAATATATTTTATATATTAAGGTACACAGGTGGGTACCAGGAACACAAAAAATGACCTTATATTTTCCTTTATTTATACCTATATTTATTTTCACTCACTAACTAACAGAATATTTGTCTAGGCCAAGGGAGCAAACTTAAAACCAATAACAAAACTACTTTTACCTTCTTCTATAACAAGTCAGTTGGTAGGTACATAACGGGTGATTTTTTAAGAGGTTTAGAACTTTTTTTAAAAAAAAAACACATAAAATTCGAAAAAATGAATGAAATATTTATTTGAATCGATAGTTCGAACCTTGCAATTTAATGTTTAAAGATAATTTCATGCAAATGTTGACCGCGGCTGCGTCTCAGGTAGCCCATCCGCTGAGTCCAATTTTGGCATACTCTTTCACACATATCGGCCGGTATCTCACGAATGAATGCATGGATGTTGGCTTCCAGTGCGTCAATCGAAGCGGGCTTGTCCCTATACACATTAGCCTTGACATACCCCCACAAAAATGTTTTACATAAAAAATTTGTTAAACAGTATTTTGAAAGGCAGAATTTTGTAAAGCGGAATTTTGTAAAGCAGAATTTTGAAAAGCAGAATTTTGACCTTTCCAGAATTTCGACCCCAACCCGTTCTAACATTGGGGAAATGTAGGTTAGACGGCAACCGCCGGGCAAGTTTATTGTTCAAAACCATAAAAAATGCTTCTTTTGATAAACGATAGCGTTGAACAAAACTACGAAGTAAATAAATAAGAATAAAATAAAGTTTTTAATGAATGGTTGTATTTACATTTCCGTTGGAAGAGATAATGGGTCGGATGCGTCTCTTAATTGTCTCCGTCTTCGTATAATTTGTAATTATTTTCATTTTGAAGCAATTATGATTTTAAATGTGGATTGTCACCTTATTATATAAAATGAATTGGGAATCATTTAAAAAATGATTAAGTCAATTTTTCACAATAAAATTCATCAAAAGGATACCTACCTATAAATACCTATACACATATAAATGCAAGACGATACCTCTTTAGCTATCGCGCAAACGCTATCGTCTTGACGATAGTAGTCTGTCGATTATTGAGTTACGTGAAGCAAATTTTGTATCGTCGAAACGATGTCGTCCAGGCGATAGTGATTTTCAATGTTACGTGATGCAGAGCTATCGTCGAAACGATATCGTCAGACGATTATTGAGTTACGGAATGACTGCCCAGGACATTGCGACGTTCAACGAGCAATCGAACGCAATTTTGCATTGAAGGCTGAAATTCCGCGTATTAATCGATAAATCTTGTGTCAAAAAAATTCAGGGCGGCTGCTCCAAAATCAGCCTGCATGTATGCAATTATTTGTGATGTAAGTCCTGTGAACAGATAATCTTGGTGTTTATCTCCACTTTTGGTTTGATCCAACGTTCTTCTAGTAGCCGCTCTCTGAAAGCGTTTCAACGTTAATGTGTAAAGCTCCCCACAAAATACTTTTAAACTAAAAAGGATAAACAGCTAGTGTTAAACGACGAGTTCGATCATATGAGAGAGAGAGCAGTGCAATCCCTCCTGCGAAGCGCAGCTCGGTCGATGTGACAGGCAAATTGAGTTCATATCACTTTTTGCATCTGACCAGAAAGGGCATCTTCCCGAGTTCGCGTACGCCCAGATCGTTTCGTTACTAGGGTTTGTTCAGTGAGTTTTACACTAGTGTGAATCACAGAAGTGTCAAATAGAGTGTAGGAGTTGTTTTGGTTGGACTTTAATTTGCTTTACTGTGAAAAGCATTCATTGAACAGGTCAAGTATTGAGGCAAGAGCTGAAACTTCTGCTCTGGAAAATCTAAGGATTAACCAACTGTCGTTAAACATAGTTTTTTAATTCTGAACTTGACCAAATAAAATTTAAACTGTTAAAGAGGAGAACTCTTTCTACAATCTTAAGTGTAAAGACAAATAAAATTCAAGACTGGGTCGAACGAAACTTTCTCAACAGTTTGATTGGTTGTTTTCTTATTTGACTATGTAGCTAGGTTAGGTAAACAGGTAGGTAGAGCAGGGAGATCCCTATGAAACTATTCAGATGCGCGGCAGTGTATATGCAGCTTCAAAAACTGTTCCTTTTAGAAATCTTGCAATGCTTGTGTATATTTCCTGCTGGAGACGCAAGCTTATCAGTGATTCTGGTTTCTCCTGTCACTCCCAGAAATATGCATTCAAATGTTGCACACCATCCCACGTCAATTCTGTGAAGAATAAAATGAGAAAGTTTCTCATTATCCCAGTCTGATATCCTGTTCTCTTGGTACTATAAATACAATTGCGAATACTTACAATTTGTATGACCGAACAATACTCGTTAACATGCTTATAGTCGTAAGTGTGCTACTAAGTTATCTAACGATCTAGGCAGACAAAGTTCTTGCATTCTGTGTATTAGAAGATCAATGCTTATAGCCAACTGTCTGCTGCAATGTTGAATGATATAGTCAATTCTAAGGAACACCGTATTATTATGAACAAAGTGCCAGCTAAAATTGTTTTTATATTCCTAGATAGCGCTATTTGTTGGCTGATGAATTTCAAAATTAATATTGAATATTTATTTGCTCGTTTCGTAAAAAATTCAATTTTACTTACCTACATCCGACATTTGCATACATTCTATAATGTTTGTACGGTTAAATTATGCGAAAATTGCTGCAACAATTAAAAATAAAATATTCAACTAAGACCGTATTCGGGGCTTAATTATTTAGCAACAATAATACCATTTTGAGTGTTTCACTTGCCAGTGCAAAGATTATTTCACCATAATTGTTCTAACAAATTGTTTCTTCTTATGCATTTCAGGTTTATTATGCGAAAAAGAAAAGACGAGCCCAACAGACACAAGGCGAGGACGATTCTTCAAATAAAAAGGAACGCAAACTGTACAATGACGGTTATGACGATGATAATCACGATTATATAATCAAAAATGGAGAAAAGTTCTTAGATCGATACGAAATTGACTCGTTAATAGGTAAGACGATTTATTTTCTTTAGCTTTGCTTTGTTCCTGTGTATTTTTAGGTATACTACGTAAAACGCGTGCAAAGTCCAAAGTGAATACATGAATGACTAGCTGCACGAGTGAGAACCTGAGGTTAAATGGTCATGCTATGTTGGATATCCACCCCTCGCATGTCACACGTGTTGAAAGTGTTTAAATAATAAAACCAACCATCGTCGGCGCCACTAATCAATGTATAATGGCACTTAACTTAAGTATAGTTTGGCGAGAAAATTGGCGAAAGAAAATTGCCAAGGAGTGGGTGGGTAATGTTGTGAATAATGTCACAATGTAGAGCACCGTGCATTCGTGAGGTATTGCTTTCTAGGAGAATAATTGTCAAAATTTACATGCATCAATATTTGTATGATATAAAAAATATAGCTGAACCCGGAATAACTCCGTTTTGCCCTAAAAATGTAAATAATACGCTAGTCGGCATAAGTATTTTGACAAAATAAAAATAGTGAATTTTTACGTTTAACTTTTGAACGGCTTTGTAAAGAATTCCTCCTAATTTGTTTCCTTTTTATATATAACTAATTCAAACTTAAAAATAAAAAAACCAAGATTTTTTCATAGCAACGTAAGAAGATATAAATTAATTTATAATTTCATGTGTTGGCACAAGTATTTTGACAAGAATATAAAACTAAGAAAACATTGTTTAAACTTAACAAAAGTAAAGAAATGAAGACTTAGTTAGTAAAATGTATATCCTCCTTTGGCTTCAATAACTTTTTGAAGGCGCCTTGGTACCGAATCCACTAAATTTTGGAGAATCTCTGAAGATATCTCTTCCCAAAGAGAAGTGATCTCAGAAATTGTCTCCTCCGTTGTTGTATTTAACGAAACTGTTCTTTTGCGTTTCAAAAGAGACCAAACGTTTTCTATAATATTTAAAGCCGGACTTTGAGGTGGCCAGTCCAAAGTGTTAACCCCAACATCTTTCAAAAATGTAGAAATCTTTCGCGCTTTGTGGCACGGGGCGTTATCCTGTTGCAGGATAAATGATTCCCCAATAAGCCTTTCTCCAGAAGTAAAGGCGTTATCATTTAGGATCATTAAATATTGGTTTTGGATCATCGAGCCGGTGATAGGAACCAAGTCAACCAGTCCGTCATGGCTCACTTTTTGACGAACGGGTAGTTTCTTTTGCCTAACTACCTTTGGCAATCTTACAAAAAATTATTTTTTTGAAGAGTTATACTCAAAGGAGCTTTCATCTGTCCATATAGAACGCTTCTCCAACACTCCTTTGGCTTGTGCAGATGTTCCTTTGCGAATGCCAGTCTTTAAAGCTTGTTTGCCTTCGATGTATAATTCAAAAGGTAAACAGTACAAAATTGGGCATGCATAGAGCTAAAAATAAATTCTTTATTTTGCGAATCATTTTCGCCCCGTTATTTAACGATACTAAGCTAAGCTTCATTCAAAAGCCAGAAAATGGTTTCGTCAAAATACTTATGCCGACTAGTGTAAATACAGTAATATGAACAAGACAAATAAAGAATCATAAAAATCGGCCCAGCGGCTATCGAGTTATAACCCCGAAGGATTTGATATATATATATCTTTATTCGTTATGAAGAATGGTTCACAAAGATGATGCGTTTAATACGAATCCGGTTCTTACAAACCCTTACACAAACCTTTGGCCACTCTTTTGAGGTTCTGAGGCTCGATTTGAGGTTAATCAGTAGATACCAAAGGATTTACAAAGCCCGACAAAAATTATACGAGTGTCTTCAATTTGCACGTGCAGGGTTACAAAATTTTAACCGGCAGAAATTTCGTTTCGTAGGAAAGCAAAATTTTCAAAAATCGTATCACAAGATGTGGAATCTCTTTTCGTCCAGTACAGTACTGAGCATCCCACTTATCGCACGACATAGATTTGTGTGACGTTGTGAAAGTACCAAATTCAACGAGCGGTAATTTATTTGTTCCTAACCCTCGGAATTAGCGGGGCATATTTATTTAATATTGCACTTCACAAACAGTGTCTTCCATATTGTTTATAAACTTGAAAATAAAATCCACAGGAAGCACCATTCTCCATTTAATGCAAACTCTAGGAGAAGAAATATTTTTCCTCTAATGAGGTCATAACAATTTGTCTTCTATTGCACTGCCTACTGGTACCGGCACAATCTCCCAACATTACACCGGTGGCGGCTTGCTTAATAAGACTTCTAAGAGTTACCATCTGTCGTAAAGTTGAACTCTTCTCATTGCATTAAAGTTGAAGGTCCTGGTACGTGCCATTCGTTCCTTTCCTTCATGGTCGGTGAATATTTAGAGATAATTGTCCCTACCAATTTGCAGCGTGCTGACTTTTAGCCTTCTTTTTTTTCCCATTTTAATAATGGCATGCTCAGCATTTATGGTATAATAGTTAAACAGCGACCAGCGGCTGTTGCTGTCTGTACTGTCCTTATATATATATATATATATATGTATATTGTGATCACATTTAGCATTATATCGACGAAGAGAGTGGTTGTTAGTCTAAGTTAAATTCAAACTAAATTGTGTTATTTTTTTTGTTTTCTAGGCAAAGGCAGTTTTGGACAAGTGGTTAAAGCATATGACCATGAGGAGCAGTGTCACGTGGCGATTAAAATTATTAAGAATAAAAAACCGTTCCTAAATCAGGCACAAATAGAAGTGAAATTGCTTGAGATGATGAATCGAGCCGATGCGGAAAATAAATATTATATAGGTGAGTGGAAATTTGTTTTTAAAATTGACAGGGATTTCCAGTTAGGTCGGAGTCCTTCTATTAACTTAAAACCTGTTTTATGCAGCAAGTGATTTTAATACAATTGGGTCAGTGTTCTGCTGGATTCGAGCTGACTTGATGAGTAGTTCAATGCAGTCACTATTGCTTCTCAAATTTTCGATATAACAGCAGATAAAGTAAAACGAGTCAATCGTTTGGTAATATGCTTTTCACACCAAGCCAAAAACCGGGTTTTCGCCAAAAACACAAGAAAACTTAATCGAAAACAGAAGTTTTCCCATACATATTTCAGTTTTCAAAACGAGTCGTTTGTATTCGTTTTCCGTGAAAGCACCACGAAAACGAAATCCAATCGTTGGGTTGTTGGAACAAACACACCTTTTGCAATATTCAGCAAATTCAGCAGAATGGCTGACCGAACAAATGTCACAACTCACAACTTAAAATCGTTTTCCACAGTTAATTGATGGGATAATGTTATTTTGAAGTGCACTAAATTTATTTTGTTTGTTAATTAATGATGGTCGGTGTGAATGCATCAATGAGTTTTCGAGGAAAACACGGTTTTGAGCTTGGTGTGAAAAGCATATAACATAAACAAACAGTTGCTACGATTCTTTAAGCTTAATAAAGGGGTTTTTCAACAGGGGCGCTACAAAAGTAGAGCGACAGGAACAGCAAACGACGTCGAATTTTTTGCCGCTCTTTTGACATTTCTCTTCAGTAAGGTTTGCCATTTCATGATGGAAAGATATACGAGCCAACAACGAGTCGAAATTATTAAAATTTACTAAGGAAATTCGGAGTCAGTGGCCTCAACGTTAAGAGCGCTACGTCCAATTTATGGTCGTCATAATCGTCCTAGCAGATCAACAATTGAGCGGCTAGTGGAAAAATTTTAATCCACAAGCACAGTACAAAATGTTCCCGTGCCAGTGAGACAAAGAAGTGCCCGTAGTGTCGAGAATATTGCTGCCGCTGAGGCTTCAGTTGAAGAAAGCCCAAATGTGTCTCTAACACGTCGTTCTCAAGCGTTGGGCATCTCTGTGACGTCGTTGTGGCGAATTTTGCGAAAAGATCTTGGCCTACATCCTTACAAGATTAAATTGACGCAAGAACTGAAGCCGCTTGACCACCAGAAGCGTCGTATGTTCGTGAATTGGGCTGAGCAACAACTTGAAAATGATTCGGATTTTCATCGAAAAATCATCTTCAGCGATGAGGCTCATTTCTGGCTGAATGGCTTCGTCAATAAACAAAGTATGCGGTATTGGTCCACACGTACTCCATGAGTCATCATTGCATCCCGAAAAAATTACGGTTTGGTGTGGTTTATGGGTCGGCGGCGTCATTGGGCCGTACTTCTTGCTTGATGATAAAGACCGGCACGTTACTGTGAATGGGAATCGCTACCTTTCAATGATAACCGAATATTTTTGGCCCCAATTGGACTTCTGCAAGCGTGCAAAAGAAATCGAGTTCCATACAAATAATGGCATCAAACGTACTTTCACAGGAATAAAGAATTTCATTGATATGGAAAACCGTTTTTGTTTAATTTAAAAAAAATGTTTGTAGCGCTTTTATTGAAAAACCCTTTATAACAAAGTCGCAATAATTGATTTCAACAAAACAATTTTCTGTATTCAAAGAGAGTTTCAGCAAAGATTAGCATGCACTAAACAACTGAGTAGATTGCAGGGCTCCTATTTGGCGTACTGGTTACATTCGACCGCTTTAAGCTTGAGGCGTAAAAAATCCAAAACTCCAGCCCCTACTGAAGATTTCGGACCATTCGCCCTTTTTCTTTTATATACACCGTTTTTTTTTTCTATTTCAATGAAAGTCTTAAGATTGTTTCTGGATGGGATTTCTTTTACTTTCTTTGTTTAACAAAAACTCATATTTCTCTAATCTTGTACTTGTGTTTTTTTGTTTCATTTCAGTTAAACTAAAACGACATTTTATGTGGCGCAATCACTTATGTCTTGTTTTTGAATTGCTCTCCTATAATTTATACGATCTATTACGGAATACGAATTTCCGTGGTGTTTCATTAAATCTAACGCGAAAATTCGCCCAACAGCTGTGCACTGCTCTACTCTTTTTGAGTACACCAGGACTGAATATAATACACTGTGATCTTAAGCCCGAAAATATTTTACTCTGTAATCCAAAACGATCGGCCATCAAAATCGTCGACTTTGGCAGTTCTTGTCAATTGGGACAACGGGTAAGTGATTTCTTTGACAATATTTCTCAATACAATTTTGTTGCTAAATGTTGTTCCTTGCTTTCAGATATACCAATACATTCAATCACGTTTCTATCGGTCGCCAGAGGTATTGCTCGGTATACCATATGACTTAGCCATTGATATGTGGTCACTCGGCTGTATATTAGTGGAGATGCATACTGGTGAACCATTGTTTTCTGGCTGCAACGAGGTCGACCAAATGAATAAAATTGTCGAAGTGTTAGGCATGCCACCCAAATATCTGCTTGACCAAGCGCACAAGACACGCAAATTCTTCGATAGGACCGCCTCCGATGGGACGTACGTACTGAAAAAGAGTGTGCATCGTAGGTACAAACCGCCTGGATCGCGAAAACTGCACGATATACTGGGCGTAGAAACGGGCGGTCCTGGTGGTCGACGCTTAGATGAGCCTGGACATTCGGTGGCAGATTATCTAAAATTTAAAGACTTGATCCTACGAATGTTGGATTTTGATCCGAAAACACGTGTCACACCGTACTATGCCTTGCAACATAATTTCTTTAAGCGAACAACAGACGAAGGCACAAACACCGCCGGTAGTATAGTGGTATCATCGCCGTCGGCCGCAGCAGCAGCGGCAGCGGCGACAGCGTTAGCAGCGGCGCAACAACAGCAACAACATCAAGAACAACAGGCTCATGGTAAGCTTATTGGTCTATGATAAGTTTTGCTTCTATCTTTGATTTTTACTTCCACTTTATTTTGTAATACATATATATTATTCCTTTTTTTTTTTAACTTTGAACAAGTAATTTACTTTTAGTTGTTGTTATTTTCACTTAATGATAATACTGCATTTTCAATTGCATTGTCGTTGACAAAGATCTTATGTTAAATTTGCTTCCGAGCGCAGTTAAATTTATGTATGAGTAGAAGTTCATTATTATTATTATTTTCTTATTTCAATTTCACAATTTGAGTTTCCTAATTTCGTCCTTTAATCTGTGTTATAGGTATATTTTACTTTTCGTATCCGGTATCAAGAGATGTTTCAGAGTTTTTTAGTCCATCCCCGATATTCGAGATTCCTTCTCAATAGTTTCGTTGAGTGATCACCGCAAATTGAAGCCTTTTAGGTATGTTCCTAGTTAATTGTTCCGTCCCAGTTTTGTACTTTATTGATGCTATTTTTGGCGAAATGTTCTTAGATGTATAGCCCATTTAAAATTGTATCTAATTGAATTATATTAAATTAAATTGATGGTTGTAGAAAACAGGATTCAATTTAAAAATCGCAAATGGGTTAAACTTCTATACTTTGAAATATTTATGAACTCGATCGATAGTCGCAATTCATATAATATTAAAGTTTATTCAGTGCTTACTTGCGTTCTTGCAAAGTTTGATTGTATACTTGGTTACCTTTATTGGATTCCTTATTCTCCTACATTTCTGATTCGTCTTATAACATAAATTGAAAATATGTCAGTGTGATGTTTATTCAATTGTTGTTAAGGGTGTATATTTTGGTTATTATATGTGTTGAAAGTTGTGTTATTAGTTTTGAGACTCTGTGCTCGTCGTCTTTGTCAGGTTATTTTGTAACCAAATTTGGGAAATAACAAATTGTTTGCGTTGAATATTTGTTTTTGTTGACAGAATTTGGACAATTTGCAATTTTGAGTTTCGAAATACTTCAAGGTGTCAGCTGTTTATCTATCTCTTGAATAATAAATAAATAAATAAATTCTTTACTGTTCCAAAGCAGCCACTTAGTCCAAGCTGCACATGTGGTCTAGTCTGCTGTTTTCTTATTGGTAGGTATTGAACTATTTTTTGATGCATTAAACGCTGATGTTCAAGCACCTTTTGGTGAAGAGCCTAAGGTTACTTATTACTTTCGTGAGCGTCAGTATTTTTTGTTTCTATGCATTCGCGCTAGGTCTTTGGAAAAACTGTTAGTGATATTCTTAATGAAGAAGTAAATATTTGCTTGCAAAAATCGTTCAATTGGCAAATAATATGCTGTGCTGTTTCTTTGTCTTCGTTTCACATGCGACAGGAAATTGTCATTTGTATATTTCCACAGTGAATTTGAATGAATGGCTTTGCAGTGTCACTGCACCATTTATGTTTATATAGCTCTTCAAAGAGCTAATCGGAACTTCGCAGATTTGCCTTAACAAAACTGTTGATGTAGATCCTTTTTTGGCTGAAATATTTTAAGATAGTAACTTAAATTAGCATTAGCAATAAGTTGATTTTAAATTCAAATACAAATTTTATAATTTTCACAAACGTAACTAAATTTGCCCTAGGTTTGAAACCGTCTGCCAGATGCATACAAAAAAGAGGGAATTATTCTGTTGTTGAGTAGAGCACAGACGTAAGGGACACCCGAAGAAAGAAGTTTAAATAACTCAAAAATATGTATCAGTTAATGCTTATGTTGTTTTCCATTGGTTTCAATCGGGGATCCACTCATTCTGTAGTCCAATGGAACAAGAAAACTGCTTCGGATTGAATCCACAAAAGTATTGGTGAAATGCCAAAAAAATAATCTACGGCAGCTGTCAGCTGACTTGTGTAAAATACACAAATTACACTTGCGTGAGTGCTTCTTGAGTTAATTGATTCTGACTTCAAATCGAGAGCGAAATTCTCTCCTCAGAGTCGCCAGAAGAGTATTTTTTATGCCAATGGAACGGTTTCAGAAGTGATTTTTTCGGACGCTTCTTTTTGCCCAATGGAAAAGGACATTAGTCTTCCACGAGCTATTTTCCACCAGTCACAAAGAAATGTTTTGGAATGATAATTTTTTTATACGAAATTGCGTTCTCAGCTTAAAACGCGGGATAGTAGGAGTTATTGTCCTCCTTGTTGGTAGGGTGTACTCGTTTTCGCCTTGGATACCTTTGATTCTGTCGATTATATATTTTCCAATTCTTCGAATCGAGCATAACTGAATTAATTATTTTAGAATCAACATGCATAATGTCATCCATATACCGCTTACAATGGAGACGTTCGGATACCTAGTTTATGTAAGACGTCAACTAGATTGGTCGGGACTATGAATCCGAACGAGTTTGACTAAGAAAATTGAATTGTTTTTGTATTCTCGCGATCAGCGTTACCTTTGTTTGACTTTGCCCTTTTTTATTTAGAAAAGGCTCTTCATAAATCTTTAAAAAAATTAAAAATGTAACAAGGTTGCCTTAGAAATTACACCTTTTTCTCTCATCACCCCCTTTTAGCGACTCCTCAAAATTGTGCAACGGCCACTCTGTTTATTTTAAATTTGACTCTTCGAAATGTCAACTGAGTAGGTATGCAGGCAGGATTTTCTTGACTAGATTGGTCGGCTTCCCCTCCATAAACGTCAACTGCAAAAACTATACACGTGAACACTCTGGGCCAATAAAAACTGAGACGCATCTAGTCAGACAGCTGTCAGACTTACTAAACTACGAATCTGAACATCCCCAATGATATTTTTCGCAATCAGCTGCAGAGTCACATTCATCATCTGCTTATTGTTGGAAAGCTTAATCGCATTGGGAAGAAAACATCAATAGAATCATTAAACTTGTTATTGTTTTATGTTATTTTTAAGTTATTGCGGCAAAGTTTTTATAGGTCTTACCAAAGAACCCCTTTATTATGTAGTGAATAATGAGGAAGTTTGAAGTTCCATTGACTTTAGCTCCAAAAACATTAAAGTCTAATCGTGGGCAAATTTTTACCATTATCCATGCAGTTAAGAATTTTCAGGACTGTTTGGGGATTTGACGTTGGTGCCTACCATAGGTCGAAAGGGTTGAATCTGATACCATTTACATTTTATTCATTATTTGTGTTCATTAGTACTTAAAACATAATTATCCAGTTGACAGCGTACGTTATCTTGTTTGTAATAATATTTTTAGAATTGTAGTTTATTCTCTTAGTCCTTAGATATCACTAAAATGTTTTTTTTTTGTTTATCCATTTTATTGTTTACTTTGTTATACACTTTTTGAGAACAACAATATATTGTATTATTTGTTACTGTTTGAATGTACGACCATTAGAGTTAAATGCAAATATTTGATTTAAGAGCGATTAACTTGGAATTGCCTATTCAAATATGTACTGAACAACTGTGTGCTTCTTCGATGACCTAGATAATTTGAAGAATGTTGACCTCAAAGTACTCCTGAGATTCATACTCAAATCTGGATGGTTCTAGTTGATAAACATATTCATATCATTGGCACGCACCAGAGGATTGGGTCACAACGGAGCTTTAAGAACTTATGAGATTCATACTAAATCTATGTGGCTCCAATATGACAAGCGGTTTATTTCTAGTCTTTCAGCAGGTTGCACTAGATGGGTCCCGTAAACTGGACACAAGAGCACCCATCTACCTACCTACCTACCTAACAACTAGCATAGGCCTAAGCCAGTATTAATAAAATCGAATGTGTTTTGTTAGTAAATAATTGTGTACAATCAGAATACAAGTTTACTAAATCTCACAGTTCCTGGTATAATTGTAAACCTCGAGCTCGTTGTAGGTAACTTCCAGTCGCTACATACGAACTCATGATAAGCCTCGATGCTATTGAAAGAGCAAACTTCATGTGAACACGTCTTGCGATATGTATATCGAAGAAGCAGATTTGGCCTAAGCTGAAACTCGTAAACTCTAAAACTACTATCAAAAGGCTTGATAAGTTTGTGTAGGTATAAATTGGTGTATAATATACGCAACCGTCTGAAGTTAACCACAAATTTGATAGCAACAAATGAATATACGTCAAAATCAACACACCACAATAATAACGAATTTGATATGCACAAAACAAGAGTTGGGTCTAATTTAGGTGAACGTTTTATCAGTGCTACAATAGGTGCATACAGCATACCTCATAGGCATGCAAAAATATATTGCAAATGGGACTGCTCTCCATTTTTTCTGCATACGCCTGGATATTCCAACAAAATTGCATTATAAACGTTTCTACTAAAAACGATCAACGATTTAACAAAGACGGAGGTAAGAAGTCTCTTACATTGCAGTGCACGCCTAATCCGAGTCAACGGCTGTTGCCACTTCCAAGCCAAGGGTATTATGATATAATTTTGTTCGGTTGCAATTTAATGTTGCCTTTGACAACAAAAAAAAAACTCTAGCTTACGACATTCAACTGAAGAAATGAAGTAAAGGGAACCATTAGCAGCAGGTCCAAATGTTTCTCCATTTTTTCAATGTAATCATGAGCGACTAAGCACACTTCCATCTACTAAGGCTATATATTATTAAGAAGCAGGATTGTTACATCCGGGGCACCAAAAACTCGATTGTGATAATCGAGCATCACTTGTTTCTTCGAAAATTAGGCTTGTGCCACTCTCACAGTCAATAAGCGGCGCTACTGAACAATGCTGACCGATTTAGTAGACTCTAACTATACTTGAGTGATGTCTTCTCCTAGCCACATTAGTTGTAAAACAATTACATATATTATTTACTGCAAGAGAAATGTCTTGGACGCTTAATTTCGCGTTTCACAGACTATGATTCGTATTTCAATGCAGTTCCATGTTAATCGCATATTATTCTTTTGTTTATTCGTTTAGTTTTGTAAATGTTAATAAAATCCAATTACAGTTTCTTTGTTTTGTTATGTTTATTATGTTGTAGAAATAGTTTCGTTTTTTCAAAGAAATTAGTAAAAGTAACGACAAAAATAAAACACTAAATAATTGCTACTTTGTTCTTTCTTTCTTCTTTAACAACTAAAATGAATGTTAACAAACAATATAAAAAAAAATATTACACATAAATAACATAACCACTATTTACGGTAAAATCTAAAGACGATCGCCGATGACCGGTAGTGCCTCGGGAACATAGTAGCATTACATCATCGTTATCATCATCAACAGCTTCCTCAGGTTCATCATCAACTTCAGCGACATCAGGAACAGGACCAGATTCAAAAACTCATCATTTGGTCTAAATTTTCCAAGTTATTACACACATACACACACATATATAAATTTATATATACATATATAAATTATTGTCATAACATTAAATTATTTCTTATACATACAGTTCAATACATAAAACAAAACCAAAACCAAAAAAAAAAAAAACAACTCATAGAATATTTTTTTTAAAATCATTTATTCAAAGCTACAAAGCGAAAATTGTAAAACTAACCAACATCAGGCGAATACTTTACATTATATATATATATATAATATATGTATATATATTCTTTTATATAGCAATTACAAAAAATATAATTATTTTGTTTTACCCAAAATAATGATATATGACATCAAACCATATATTAATCATTTTATCCAAACAAAACAACTAAATAGTGCTAACTTAACGAAAACAAAAAACAAAACAAAAGAAGAAAACAAAAAATCGAGCAATTATGCATTTAAAGACGACAAGACTCGTTGCCATAGGTTTATAAAGGACAAAAAAAAAAAAAACAAACACAAAATGGCTCCATAAACAATAATGGCAAAAAGTAAGAATAAAAAAAAATTGAGCTATTTATTATTATAATTTATATAAAAGAAAACAAAGTACTACTTAAATAAATTTAGATTTTTAAGTTTGTAAAAAAAGATTTATACAAGACAAAAAAAAAATTAAAGAAAAACTAAAAAAAAAATACCAAATATGTAATATTATTTATTTATAACTCGTAATAAATACAAAAATGAATAGAAGCAAAAATGAATAAGAGAAATCCAAAGAACAACAAAATCACATTTTAAACGTAATTTTAGAAGTTAGTATTTAAAGAAAAAAGTATTCTTAGTCTCAAACAAAAAAAAAAACAAAAACTGTGGCAGACAGGAGTAAGAGTTAAATAAGATTATTTAAGGAAAACAACAAATATTTAACACTACCCCTGGCAGGTCGCACGCGTGTGACTTTATCGTGCTCGAATCGAAGAAATTCCATTTGAAACATGATTTTACTATAACAAAAAAAAACACACATAATTATAAATTCTATAATAAATTAATAATTAACTGTAAGGAAAGTTAAGCATCAAGACACAGCAAAAGCAAACAAAAATGTTAAGAAATGTGTTAAAAAAGAAAAAGAAAAGAAAACTATACATCATTTAAACTAATTATACTTTTGGCAATGCATATAATCAGGAAATGGCGAAATGAATGCTTCTTCAATAACAATGATTAGGTTGGGAGTTGTTTTCTTCTGTTTAGCGTTATCCAAGTTATTAGATTCATTACACATCCATACTCAACGTCTTCGATGGGCCGTTTGTATAGATATATTCCTGGTATTAGTTCTAATTTGTTACGTGCAACTTCAAATTTGTGCTAATTAATGTATAAGATGAGTAAAATAATGTATTTTTTGTGATTAGAATGCGATTAAACACAATGGGCCTTACCAATAATCAATTTTAACCTTCACACTAAATATTTCCTACGTCATAATATACAATTTTGTATGGAAAATTTCGCCATTGTGAGTTCGAAAAACTTAACCTGGACACTAAAAATGATTATTAGTATCGCGGAATAGTTTTTAGTTTGTTAGCAAATTATTGTTAATAAATTATTTTACGAATCATTTGAGCTATAAGCCACCCTTCTGCTCCAACCAGAGCTGAACTAAATCCATTTTTATTTCGAACATATGCAAAAAGTATCGTTTTCGATTGTAGCTGTGATTCGGGGTGGTTGTCGGAAATTGAAAGAACGCAGACCGCTTATTTGTTTGTTGAATCGGAAAGTTGAAAAAATACCTGACCAACGCCAACTTGCTGTTTGCAGAAGACATGAGCCATGTGTGTCTTATTTTATAGTGAATATATAAAACAACTGAGGTGTTACGTCTTTATAGCTTCGTGTAAGTGCATGTTATGGGTAAAACTCAACTCAGGAGTTGAACGATCGAGTAATATGTGACAGAATTTTTTATTGTTTTGCTTGTAAATTCCACAAAATTCAGTGACGAAAGGCTCACTCACGGATGCGGTTATTCGACCCCAGGACCCCAATTCTCAAAAATTCTCGCATACCTACGTTTATCAGTCAAAATCTCCGATTCGATGCGAAAAACTGAAATTTGCACTTCTCGAAATCCGCATACGAGAATTTCTCTTCGAATGTTACTTGTCTGTGTATTCTATGCGGATTTGCAGTTCTTATACGGAAGAGTCGAATTAAAATAAATCAAAGAATTTAAATGAAAGCACTTATTAAATGATATCCCTTCGCAATGGCATAAATATGCCCTGAAATAGTGCCATTCGTTCAAAGCAGTTGTGGGGCTCTCGGAAAATTCGGTATACATATTTCGATTTCGCCTATCTTTATTGAGAATCGAACAAGTGCATGTTGCCCAAAGTAGCCACTGTGAAAACCTATAAATGTTCATTAAACATACATACATTGGTATTTCTCTGATTTTGTCAATCGCAATTCGAACAAACAACAATTCCCAACCAATTTAAATTTGAATATTGTCATTTTCATCGCAACCTCAAAATTTTTTACTTGACGTGACGTGTTGAATATACTTTTCGCACAGGTGAAAAAAAGCCGAAAAGCTTTGAGAATATCAATTTGTTTCCTATAAATTTCAGGCGGATTTGCTCGTATACGAATTATGTTAAGCGGAATTTAAGAATTGGGGTCCAATTGTGTTGTATTGCACATGGCAGCTCCTACATATTGTCATCATTCGAAATCAGACTTTAAGTTCGATTCAAAGTTTTCGTAGTTCCTACTCGCTGAATGGAAAGCTCTTGAAACTGACTAATAGCATAGTCATCAGCATGTCACTAGAAAGGTGTCAACTTGGAATCTCGGAAGTGTCCAATTGGGTGTAGTTGTTGTATTTACATTTTGAAAACATACTAAACCTTTTCCCTAATGAATTGTTGGTATACATTTGCATGGACAAGGTAGGTAGAAGTGGCGGTCCATCTTTGAACCCAAGTAGCACTGTGATTTGCCTTTTTGTTACCACGACTCGTGTTACCTAGTTTGTGATGTTTGTTAAGGGTGTGAAGCATTCGGTGTCTGTATCTGGCTCTTTTTATTGCCAGACATTTGCTGAGAAAATGGAAGAGAGTTTCATTCCCATGTATATTCCAGCAACTGCGGAAGTGAGTGTTGTGTGGGATCCTAAGTTTGGCCGCATGGTCTCCAATTGCCCAAAGCCCCGTGATTATTGCTGTGATTCTGGCGATATGTGGGCGGGTTCTATTTAGCAGGTTCCTTGTTCTGTTTTGATCGTATCTGGCCATATCTTCCTTGATATGACGCAGTTCGTCAACCCCTCGCATTGCAGATTGGCTTTCTGCAGGATATGTGAATGAATATTAGTTTTTAGTACATTTCTTTGAACTGAATTCATCAATGAGTTCGAAACCAAAAAGGTACTAGATAAATCGTAATCTAACAGCACTAATGCGCAAGTGAGAGTATGTTATTTAGATGAGAAAACTGCTTTGAAACAAAATTGGAAGGATCTTGTTCTCTCTCTATTTCCTCGATAAATCAAGGTATGAGAAACAATAGGTCCGTTCGTGTACTTTCAGCATAGAAAAATGAAAAATGTCAAATCTCTAAAATCGAGAGAGAATTCTCTCAATTTCAAGAGAAGTACCTGATCGGTTTTCTTACAAAAAGTTAAAAAAATGTCGTTTTGGCGTAATCGTAAAATGCAGCATCTACAAAATAAATTGGAATTGCATTTTTTACAAGCTAAATACCTATTAAACTTTCCATTTGAATGTGCTGATATGTTCTAGGAGAACATTCAGTTATAACTTGTTCCTCTGACGTCGTTGAAGACGAAAATAAATAGTTTTACTTGTCAAACTTTTGAGCTGTTACTTATTTGGCAGTTTTCATTTTTCAGTAAGTCGAAATTCGGCGAGTAGAAAATTACGAAAAAATGAAAAGAGGGGAAATGGATTTCTCTCTCATTTTTTTAAATTTTCTCAGTACGTGGTCGCATTTGCACAGTTTCTTAGCAAATTTTAAATAAATTTACGTTTGCAAAAAAGTGCCCGAACGAACCTATTGCAAATTACTAGGAGCCGGTGTTTGTCAGCAGTCAAATTGATATTTCTAAAAATAAAAATCTGCAAGAAAGAATATGACATTCTAAGGATGAGCCTACACACTGATTACAAAAAAAATATTTGGTCAAATACAACAGTTTGGTTGTATAAATAACCTTAATAACGAAAATAACAAATTTTAGTTTGTTTCTTTGATTTCTTGTGAAGTACAATATCAACACTTCTGACGTTGAAAAGTTATTATTCCGAATTAAAATGTTGGCAACAGGTATGGACCGGGTCCTCAACCAATTTACACCAACGATGTGCGACAGCATATCACTTACATCTTACATGCATTATATAAATACGTCTTCGGCCGAATCTACGCAACTACTTCTTTGCACCCAGTAGGACAAAACTAAAAAAAACGAACACTGAAAAGTAGGTATGAACTATGAAGAAAGCCAAAAAATGTTTCACTCATGTATTATTTAGTGTGAGTCAGAATCATGAAGACCATTTTTATTTTATAAATATTTCGCCGGCATTATTAAATATTTTTTTGTTGCTCAAGAACATGACCAATTATATAATAACCCAAATGAATTACTACGAGCTTAAGACAAACATCGGACCCTTTTAGTACAAACTTGAAGTTGCAGCGTTTAGGCACGCTGCTATTCATTTTGTTTTGCAATAAATATCACACGTTGTTTGCGGAACAGGTTCGTATAGGATCTTAGGACTATATTCACACAACCATTCTTTTTTATCTTTGGGGGCCAATGGAAGGATACAATTTTGTGGCGAACCCCCCGAACACCATCGGAATTTCGCGAGACGAGGCGCAGCTATTTTTTTGTCAGCCCAGCACGCTATCCACTAGCAGAAAAAAAAACGGACGAGAAAGGTTTTAATTTCAAAATTGGCAGGGAAAATCGGATAGGTACGCTAGAGCTGAATATTAACTTCCTTTTGCTTAACAAATAAGATTGCAAAAATGTACAGAAACCACGTAGGTTTAATTGGAAAAACTTGCGACTTGTGAAAATTTGACGAATGATACATTTTGAAAACTGTTGGAAGAAAAATGTGTATATAAATGTATATAAAGCGAATCTGACGACTGGCGATTTACAAGTTCATACATAAAATATATTTATAATGCAAAAATGTTGACAGTTTTTAAAAAATATCCTTTCATGAATGGAAATTTTATCGTATCACTGTATACACATGAAGAATGTTATATGTAGGTATTGAAGTATGTATAATGCTATTGCCTTTTTTAAATAAGTGAAAATGAGGTGACAATACGTAAATTGAGAAAGTTAAAACTTGGAAACCTTATGACTTTATAAGTAGCTTGAAATATATCTACATATTATTTCTTCCAAAGTGATAGACGCAATTTTTAAATTGCTGTGGGAAATAAACTTGAAAAAATAAATTGTGATGTTGGCTTATTTATTTACATTTTCCTTATTTAGGAATTTACTGTTGTTTATTAGTAAACGCGTGAATAAAAGTCGAAGAAAATTATTTAGCACAATTGACACACGGCCCAAGTATGTCAGTAACCAGTTTTTTTTACGATAAGCTCTGCACATATCTAATTTAATTGGGTATGCTTGTTATTTATTATAATTATTCCCGCACTTGTTTTTCTTCTTTGCCAATTTATTTTCACTTTCTTATTTGCGAAGGAAAGGAACTTTCAAAGTTCTATATAAAATATTTATTGTCTCTCTTTTAGTTCCGCATTTGCCCGTGTATTCAACACCAATAACAATGCATGAAGCATGATAGACCCGGCGACCGGCCTTTAGCTTAAGATACTCAAAAGCTTGCAACTGTTAGGTATATGTGAATATGGACAAAAGTTTTATAGCGTTACAAAAACGAACAAACTGTCAATGTCTTTAGGTATTAGTGAATGTGTGCCCATTTAAATGAACATGGCACACATACTATGTCATCTGTTCCATTCCATTGAATATTGAGTTCGGATTACTCCTGTGCTTCTATCTAAGCGCAACGAAGCAGATGTCGAGGCGAGACATTGACATTGGTTGCGTTACACACATTTCTACACACTTTGGTGTATGCGCAATCGATGGTGCACTACCCTTCGGTCCTCTCATGTTTCATCAATGGCATTTGATGCAGTTGACCAGCAGCTGAAGGATACAGGGGTGGCCTTTAAAGAATCAATCGTCGACTTTCGAGCAAGAAGGTCGTATTAATTACCTAGCAATGAGTCTAAGGCCCGTTTGCTGAAACTACTCATAGCGAACTAAGTTCCACTTAAAATCTTATGCGAGAGTTTATGACTTAGAAAAAGTAGCCCATATGAGTAGTATCAGCAAACGGGCCTAAAAGCAGTAATACAATCGGACGTGTTTTGTCCAGGATTGTGAAACAGGTATTATTTTTATTTCCATAAGCTTACACTAAAAACCACAACCAAATTAATCACCATCTAATAACATTGCAAACAGCTTTAGAAAGCCTTATTTTATCTTGCTTTCACCTGGCGGTCTATTTTATATAATTTTTGTTTTTGTTGACAACTATGTACAATACTATGTGTTAGCTATAATTTTTCTGGTCACTGTTCCCAACTCCATTTCAAATCATTTGTGATGTGCGGGCACAAGTAAACGATTTTCTTGATTTCTTCTACTTCTATCCCACTGATACACTAGACTTCCCTAAAAAAAAGTATTCTATGATAAAATTTGTCGGTTGGTGTGATAAGTTTTTGTTTTCTTTTACTGCTGCTTTCTGCAATAAATTTATCGAAGCATTAGGCAAGTAACAAGTGGGAGCGAGAGAGAGATAGCAAAGCATATTTTTTTAGAAGTAGGTATTCTTTCCGGCGAACAACGCCATCTTCCCGTTCTATGTTTTATCATACAATGTAACCATTTCCTTCCCCAAATGACATTTTGACAAAGATTTTGGGCACTCACCCTTCAAGCAGCTTTTGAGTTTCAGTTTACTAAACACAAAATTTACCCTTAAGGGCGCAGAGGAATATCGACTTTCCGAAACTCATCAATCAGTGTCATCTAAGTAAATGGCCACATTAAAAAATCTAGTTATCATAAGTCGAAACAATTTTAATTTCTAAAGTTGACGAACGCTCGTAGTAGTAGAAAGGAAGTCTACTCAGGCTTGAACTTTACGATATTTACGATCTAAATACAACGCCTGAAGTTGTATTTTGTGTGGCAACATAAGAACGCGTTGTTTCTGCAGAATCTGTCAATATGATTTGGGCATCAGACTTACTAACAAGATTCTCAATACTCCCTAATTATAACTGATTTTAAGCTGAATCCTTTAGTTTAAGGAGTTAAGAATAAAAATGTTTGCTTCGGTAGAAATAATATCGATGTCAATTGTTATTTTTAGGTTATAAGTCAGGTGATAGAGTTATGATTTCATCTTGATCCTAGGGAGCCTTGGCGGCCAGAAACTTAAACCAATTCACAACACTTAGGCCCAATTTTATTGAACACAACTTGGGGATTTTTATATGGAAAACTCCCCGAGTTGTGTTCAACTTCGAGTGAATAAAATGGGCCTTAAACTCCCTACCTTCTCTTCTGCAATTGTTTTCCGAACTTGCTTAGGTCACAAGGCATTAAAAACCATGTGAGCTTCTAAGTTTGAGCAACTAAGTACGGCCATATTGATGATTTTATCGAGAATAACTTTCTCAGCCATTGGCGTTCTTATGCCATCAGTTTTATAGTACAACGAGGACTCTATGTTCTGCTTTCTTTTGGAATGGAACGTTGACTATTTTGTGCCTTGAACATTGACGTTAATCAAGGCTCTGTAATAAATACAACCGGTAGATGTTGCGCGTATGTATGGTTTGCTTCAGTGCCAGAACAACAAGGCTCGTCCGCCATTTCAACTGTTTTTTTATGTTGTTTTTTTTTCTGTCAAATGGGACTGTAGTATGTGAAGTGTATGTATAGTATATTGTTGTAATCAGCTTTTTACTCAGCCTGCTCAGTAAATTTATTCCTTGGTTCATAGAGCGCTCCGTGATCATGCTCTGAACGAAGGAAGAAACACAAATTCTGAGCTCTGATGTGTCTGAGCTAAAAAAGAAACACGGACTTTTTGTATAACAGTTCAGGTTCAGTCGTGAACTAAAAAGGAAAATCGCCATATGTATGTATTTCAAAAAAAAGAAAACTTTTAGTACAATTGGGTTAGTTCCAACTTCCAAGTTCAATTATTAGAGGGGAAATGTCAGTTGGTTATTTTTATTGATTTGTTTGTATAATTGCCATGTGCTAAGAGGAAATGTAGATGAATACGCTAATCGTGCTACGTAACGCCACAGCGCAGACTCTAGGAGACAGGAGACATCGATGCACTTTCGTTTTGCATTTCTGTGAATTGTACTACTGATTTGAACAGAGTTAAGTAAAGCAATCCACATTTATTATCGAGTTGCATTAAGTTGGCTTTTGGTTATGGCTGAAATAAGAATAAGATAGGGAGAATAGTTTACTTTCATTTTTATCACTATATAAACGCACTATATACAACCTGATTTGCAATCAAAATGTCATTCACTTGACAAATGTAAAATGGCGGTATCATTTTTAAAGTTGTGTAAATATAGGAAAGGGAATTGCGATAGTTATATTTATAGTACCAAGTGCTATATCAGAATATTAGAAACTATTTTTTAAAAGTAAATGCAATAGTAGCCCCTTTTCCCACTCACGAATGACAGATAGTCCTTAAAGTGCAAAACTTTTAAAAACGCAACACATTTGGAGCGATATTGTGCAGAGATTTGAATTTCTATACAAACTATTCCATTTTTCATAGGATTTTTACTGAATCAATCCAAAATTATGCGGATTATGAACATTGATAGTATTTACGTTATAAGACTGTTAAAATGATATAAAAAGGTCTGCGACATTTTGCACAACTAAACATTTCGATATCTTTTCTTTCTGTTTTCGTTTCACAGGCGACAGTTATACGTAACATTGGATGGCAGTTCAAGCTTCCAGATTTTGTACAATAAATTACTGATCATTACTGCCAAGTTCAAATTGTATGTATTGGTTTTGTGCAACCACAAATATTGCCATGTAAATAAGTAATTCTATCAATAAATAGCATAAATTAATGTTAAATCAAAAATGGATTTTCTTATAGAAAATTTATTTCCTATTGTTTTTCTCAAATATATAAGTACTTGTTGCAATTATTAACGCATTCTTGTTTTGAAACCAATCAATTCATATCTACTGCTGCGCAACTTTAAGCTTCTGTATCGTAAAATTTTTCAAATGTTTCAATTGACTTTATTTAAAGCAACTAACAATTAGATGTATTATCTGCGTTTAGTTTTGAGCCTTAACCATTACAATTGACTATTAAAATATTCTCAGTTTCAGTTATAGCTATCAGAAAAGGGTTATATGAAAATATTTGTTTTGCATTTCTTTAACACAACTCAGAACTTTTTTTTGTTTTAGCCAACAAATAATGTATAAGAAAAATATTTTTCCGCCACATTAACACTCGCTTGAAAAGCCATTTTCTTCGCTCTAGGGTTCTGAAAAATATTTACTGATCCGTAAACAAAAAAGGGCGAAATTTTTGTTGGCAATTAAAGATGGAAAATATTTTCCCCGAATTCGTTATCTGGGCAAAAGCTATGATAATTTGAGTTCAAATATGCTCTAAAACCTAGGATTAAAGTTCCATAAGAATGTAAACAAATGTCCGCTAACTTGCAAAACAGATCTTTGGAGCGATCGGACTTCCTAAGAGTATTGAAATTGATAACTGAGGTGTAAAAAGAAAACATTTCCTGGCTTATTTGGTTATGGGTTTATAGCATCTTTTATAAACTGCGCAAACCGCTTGCCTTGCTTCCAACTTCTAGTACGTTAGTCACTAAATATTCGAGTTATTAAGCGCTTGCATGATCCTATGGACATTTTAACCTTTAAAGGTGAAACGTGTCACTTCGTTTCCGACGGGCCTTTAATTTACTAGGTCCGGATTTCCTAGCCTACCTCAAATTCACCATCAATGGAATTTCTAATTGCAGTTGTTGGCAAGTACGGTGTAATTTCGAGGCTTCCGAGACTTCAGCTGAATCATGTCTAGTGAGTTCATCGTTCCCCTGTAGATTTCGCTTTGACCTGGAACACAAATCAGTTTTAAAAGTACTCGTGCTGCGAGGGTTGTTTGATGAGTCAGTGACTTTTTGGATAATACATATTTTTTTGGCCAAAAAGTTTTTTATTTCTTAACATAATCTCCTTTTAGCTTCATACACTTAGCCCAGCGTTTTTCCAATTTTTTTCCCCCTCCGAATAATAGGTTTTCTCAAAACTTTCAAAATTGGCATTTGTTTCAATGATGACCTCTTCATTGGACCTAAATCTCTTACAGCCTGCCCATTTTTTTTAGCTTTGGAAACAGGAAATAGTCGCAAGGGGGCAAATCTGAAAAATATGTTGGATGGGGTAGCAGTTCATAGCGTAATTTGTGGAATTTTGCCATGTTGACTGCACACATGTGCACCTGGGCATTGTCTTGATGGAATAGCACTTTTTTCTTTGCCAAATGCGGGCGTTTTTGCTTCAATACCGGGTGCATCCCAAAATACTGTGGCCATGACCTTGTTTGGCAGAAAGACCCACATTAGCCTTCTTTGGTTTGGTGCACGTTCGTCTGTAGAAACCCACTGTTTTGATTGTTCCTTGGTCTCTGGTGTGTTGTGGTGGATCCATGTTTCGTCAACGGTTACGAAACGGGGCAAAAACTCCTCGGGACTACGGCTAAACATCGTTAAACAATCCTTTGAAATGGTCACTCGGTTGCGTTTATGGTCGATTGTGAGCAATCGCGGCACCCATCGCGCGGATAGCTTTCTCATGTCCAAATATTCATAAAAAATATGATGTAGCCGCTCATTTCAGATACCTGACGCCTCAGCCATCTCACCTATTTTAATTCTCCGATCGTCCAATATCATTCCGCGGATTTTATCGACGATTTCTGGCGGAACGACCTCTTTGGGGCGTCCTGAACGTTCGGCGTCATTTGTGCTGGTACGACCACAACGGAACTCAGTAAAACCACGTTTTAACCATTAAAATTGATGGTGCAGATACTCCATAGTATTTATCTAGCCTTTCCTTGATGTTTTTTTTTACGTAAAAAATAATGCTTAGCACACTAAATTCCATTTTTCCATTTTTATTAAAATTGAAACACAAAGTAAATTAATGACGCCAGCTACTCAAAATTTTACAGTAGTCTAATGAGAGATGACAGTTGGCGATAGTAAAATAAAAATTTACAGTTACTGAGCAAAAATTTCAAAAAGTCACTGACTTATCAAACTGCCGTCGTACCAATTATTGGTTGTTTTTAGAGTTCTTTAGCACATATCCACAGTTTTGAAGTGTTTTAAGAACTTTACTACAAAAATCAGGTCACCTCCCCCTGCCTTGAATAAGCTACGGTTCAACAGGCTTTTTGGATAAAATTTGTATTATTCCTTATGTATTTTTTAGTCGGATAAAGTCTTGCTTTTCATTATTTAAGGGTTGAATGGCTCACGCACATCCAAAATCTGCAAAAGTGTTGTAACTCCAACAACTCTTGGCATCTAAAGTTATTTCGTTTGACTCTACTTGATTTGATACGTTTTATTTACCTTTCAGTAAAACTTTCGAAACTTGTTCTTGGAGCAGTATCCCGTCCGTATATTATATCCGATAGGGCTATTGACGATCTTTCTGTGCAGTGCTGCTTCATATAAGAGAGTTTTCTGCTGCATATATTTTTGGTTTTGTGGATTTTATTACGCTCTCACCCCTATTGCGAAGATCAACTATCAATCGTTGACGATTGACAAAATTTATCAATCAAAATTGATGTTGGTATTGCGAAATACAATTGATAAAAATTTAAGCTATTGTGAACATAACGCAAAAAATAAAGTTATTGTGAATGAAACTAAACTTTGACAGTTCTGAAATATTTTTGATTTCAATAGTGATTGTTGAAACTTAATTAAACAAAAAATACGAGTGTTAACAAATTGTGAAATTTATTGAAAAACATGTCATCAGTCGAATTATTTTTTGATGATGACGAAGACGAGACGGAGTACGCGGAATTAGCTGCTATACGGAGGAGTTTGAGAGATGCATCTAATCCTTTAGAACTGGAAAACCGAAGGTAACTAATTTAATTTCCGATGAATGAAATTAAGCTTATTCTGAGCTCCATTTCAGTTTTGTACAAAACTTTCGGCTATCCAAAGCTGCATTCGTTGACTTGTTGGAAGACATTGAACCCAAACTTAAACCAATTAAAAGTCAAAGAGCAGTACCGAACATTCTCAAACTTGCAACTCTGCTCAGATTTTGCGCACATGGGAGTTACCAACTAAGTGTCGGCAATGACTTCAACCTCGGTCTTGCGCAACCAACAGTGTCCTTAATTCTAAGTGAACTGTTTAATGTTATGGAAAATCACATGTGCCCAAAGTGGATAAAATTCGAGTACACAGAGGAAGAAAAACGAGCGGCAAAAATATATTTTTTCCAGAAAAGTGGAATTCCAAATGTAGTAGGATGTTTGGATGGGACGCACATCAAAATATTTGGTCCCAAGAAAGAGATTCGCCACCTTTACTATAATAGAAAAGGCTATTACAGTCTTAATGCTATGGTAGTAAGTATCGCAAAATATTTAACATTACAGAAAACTTGTTAAATATTATGTACATAATAAATTTCAGATGTGCAATCACTTGATGTATATAAAGTACATTAATGCAAAACATCCTGGGGCATCTCATGATTCTAGCATATGGAATATGTCTTCGTTAAAAGCAAAAATTGTAGAGGACTATCGAAATGGGCATAATGATATACGTCTTCTTGGTAAATATTTTATTTTAATATATTTCCACTACTTGAACAATTCTGTACATAATAGGAGATGGTGGATATCCATTAGCTCCATTTCTCATAACACCTTATCGAAATGCTGAAACAGGATCTCCACAATCAAGATTCAACAAAAAGCATGCGCAAGGAAGAAACATAGTGGAAAGAACGTTTGGTGTGCTAAAGAGCAGATTTAGGTGTTTACTAGCAGCAAGAGAATTGCATTACACACCGGAAAAGGCAACACAAATTTCAAATGTATGTGCGGCATTACACAACATTTGTGTAAAATATGCCGTTGAAAGCCCAGAAATCGAAATCGTTGAGGAGGACGATAATGACAATGCTGTGGACGATATTACGAACGACGATACTCTTGATGAAGGCAGGCGGATTAGAGATTCGATCCTTCGATTTATGTAAACAGCTTAAAATCAAAAGAAGTGTACAAAATAAAACAAAGATTTAAATAAACGAAAACAAAAGTTTAATTCAGTCTTGAAGAAGTAACCTTAAAAATAAATAAATAAAATACACGAGTTCAGTCTCAAAACAATTAAAAAAATAAAAATTAAAAAAAACTTAAAAATTGTCTATTTGAAGCCTTTGTTTTTCCAGCTCCAGCATTTGAATTTTTAACTTCAGTTTTGTTTTTCTGTCACTTTCTTTGTTCTCTTTATTTTCTTTGTAGAGCTTCAATTTTTCTTTTTTGATTTTTAAAATGTCTTGCTTGTGTTCTTTGGCGATTTGTAATTTCTTTTTTGAATAATATTCTATATTACTCATAGTTTTTTTAATACCACCCAAAATATTTAGCATCTTTTCATGATAGTTGATTTGATCAACAGTTTGGTTTTCTAGTAACGTTATACGATCTTCCTTAGGTTTTTCCTTCCGAGGAGTTTTTTTCTTTTGCTGCTCAACACTTTCAACTGGAACATTTTCAACTGGAACTGGGTCATCTACAGATTGTTCATTTGCGGCATCTTCAATTGACATATCGTTTGCAAATTCGATACCATACTCTCTTCCAGGTGGATTGACGCATGTATTCAGTCCTAACAAACTAATAACAGCTTCTTCTAAATCGCTGAAATGGTGAAGCCTGTTCGGGCCACCACCAGTGGCTGTTATTTCTATTTTGTTTTCCGTTTTCTTCTTCTTTATCTTGCATTTGAGATCGATCCATACTCTCTGCCACTTTTCTGAAGTCCGTTCTGGAGGCCCTAGGCTATTCAGCTCTACAGCAATTATTTGCCACTTTTTGTTGCCTTCAGCTTTGGAACAAATTCCCTTAGCGAGTTCCACGTTTTCTTCCATCAACTGGACCAATCTGCATAACTGTCTTTTATTGCTCACTACTTTTTGAGACCTTTGAAAAAAACAAATTAAAAATATATCACTTATTTATTTCGAAACTTACATTTTTTGGTTATTCCTTTAGGTAGCACGACCTCATCGACTGCAAATTTGCGATTGAATGAACAATTGACAGCTGACAAGAAAATGGATGAAAATTGTTCTTCACAATACCGATTTTTTTCATTCACAATAGATTTTTTTTAAATAATTCACAATGTATCAACAATATTGATAGTTGACAGTCACAATACCATTGAATAAAACTGGTTGATAAGTATCAACTATCAATTGATAGTTGATCTTCGCAATAGGGGTGTCTGTTTGACTGATGCCACTGATCTTCGGCTATTATAGCACACATCGCCAGGTTTAGAAATACTCTTCTAGTAAACGGTTAGTTGATTGTGATTCCAGTGAAATTCCAGTGACGAACTGCACTGCTGCATTAAATATCTGGTGACCGTGTATTAGGAGAACTTTTACAACTAATCCATTCAGTTAAATCGTGTAAGCAAAGATTGTGCCTTTGCTGAAAAATAAGAACAAACAGAACGGGTTTTCTTTCGGAATAAACTCTTCATTCATGCACTTGAGTCAGAAATTGGTGAGGATAAATGTTGGAAAACGTTACAATAGTAAAGTGGTGCCGTGAAATAAGGCCAAATCTGAAAATTTGGCCTTTTTTCACTTTACAACTTACACTTTTCACCATACAGATTTCATAGTTTGAAAGCGCAATAACACCAATTTGGCGTTATTGCACTTTGTTCGAGTGAAATAAGGCCAACTGTTGAAATATGGCCTTGTTTCACTTTTGTAAAGTGAAAAAAGGCCAAATTTTCAGATTTGGCCTTATTTCGCTTGGCCTTATTTCACGGCACCGGTATGCTTCATCTAAAAAGAGAAAATTCGTGTCAGCTTGGTAAAACAATGAGTAGGAATTTAAGTCTGCGTGCTTTAGGATTCAGAATTTAAAAAAAATCCAGAAAATGTGAAGATAATAGAGCATGATTATATAAAAGTATATAATTCAGCTTGAGCCAATGTGCGTTTACATTGTATTTGTATGACACGACCACAATAGGATAATCACACTTTTTCAACATGAACGCCCATGTGACACTAGCTTGCGCCCTAAAAAAAAATCAAGAAACAGCCTGCGTTTCATTGACCAGCGGCGCGTCAAATTTATGTCAAACTCTTAAAGTCTGGGGTGGAATTCTGTAAGGCGATTTGCGATAGTTGATAGTCGCAATCACATTTTTTGCTCTACGTAAGGTGATTATCACTGTGACTATCGTTTTTTTGCGATCGTTTTCGTGTGACACCTATTTATGTATCATTTTCAGATAAATTACACACATTTTTGTTGATTTCGGTTTCACGAATAGTGAAAATGTTTACTTCGTTGCAATTATTTATTCATTCAAGAGATAATGAAGAAGATAGAAATTATTCCAATGTGTGCCTCCTAAGAAAATATGAGTTTCATCATATTATTTTCGTTACGGTTTTCTAAATGTCGTGAGATTGCTTGACTTGCCAGATGGTCTCAACCAACGCATATACCTACCGCAAATTCTGCAACTAGCTGCAACGTTAAACCTTCTCGGAGGCGGCGGTTACCAAAAGCAAGTAGCCAGCTGACTGGGCTGCACCAATGGGTCAAAGTACTGTAGCTGAAATAACAGCCCGAGTCATTAGAAAAATGCGATTGCAACTAGGCCCAACTATGATAAAATTGGTACCTTTGGAATCAACCAAAGAATTTTTTTTCCCAGAGTACAAAATACCTGGAGGTAATATTGTGAACATTAGGTAATGTGTTTCTGTTTACATACCATTATACCTGTAGTAACAATTTTTATGAAGTCCTAAAAGGCAGGCATAGCATACACTGTATGGTTGTAGGTTTTTTTCAAAATAAATAATAATATTTTCCCAGAAAATTGTCAGTTATCATTCAAATAATAACTGACAGCAAATATTTTGTTTCAAAATGATGAAGTGATGCCAAATTTTTGTAGTTATTTTGCGATCACCTTACGTAGAAGCAGAATGATGTGACTGTCGTATTTGACTATCACAAAAGCGACTATCAACTATCGTCTTACGGGATTCCACCCCTGTTCATTTACTTTTAAATCTTACGAATTTTTACTCATTGCCGTTCCCTAACTCGAAAAATTGGTACAAGATAGCGGCTTCGAGAGTACTAAACTGAGAGGGCCTTACTAATAATAATTTTTTACATTTACACTAAATACTTTCTAGGTCACAATATGCAATTTTGTATGGAAATCTTCGCCATTGTGAGTTAGAAAAATTTAGCCTGGACACTAAAAATATTTATTAGTACCGCGGAGAATCTTACGAATTTTTACTGAACAAATTTATTGGTGTAAGAAGTGGTAAAACTGTCAGTCACCTTACAATTAACAGCTGATTTGAGGTGTTTTTTATCCCATTTGGTATATGCGTGCATTTGTTTTGGTTTTTTGCCTATAACAATGGTATCAACAGGCGGCAAATAATATTGAATGTTCTCCTCAAGATTATTTTCGATTTCGATCGTGGTAACGAAATTTTTCCTTGATGTGAAAAGAGACAATCTGATCTATGTCATTTTCAATGCAGCGTCGCTTTTTCCTCTTCTTGAATGCTTGTAGTTTAATCAGTACAAGCTTTGTATATACAAAGGTACAAGCTTTCACATACTTGGATTTGTCAAAAAGAAGTTTGATTATTTCCGAATCATAGCTATTTTTTGTTGTAAATTAGCAAATCTTCGAGCTTATGAAATATTTTACCGACTTTTTGAATTTTAGAATTTTTCATAGATTACTACAAAATAGTTCCCTAACTTTTTCGTAAGTGTCTCTATCTGTGAGACAATCTATCCCCACCACTGTCATTTTGACAGTCTTTTCCATTCTTACTACAAAAGTCAAGGAACAAAACTATAATAAAATAGGTTTGTTCCCTTACTTTCTTTCAATTTGGGCAATATCCACATTTCTCTCATTGCGTGAGAGTTCGCTCACCGAAATGAATTATCACCAAAAAGAAAAGGAACGCACAAAGGAACTACAAATTTGAAAATGTGAATTTATTCTATTATTCTATTCAAATAACAGTATATTTATATTTGAGACCAAGATTTGTATGGCTTTTGTTGCAGAAATAAAAAAAGTACAATTCATTTGCTTGTTACATCTATTTCAACGCTATACAAGCAAAAACTATACATGAAAACAAATAAAAAGTCAGTTACAAATAAGCATTTGAACAATTTGACAACCATCTGTCAGCAATAACCAACTAGCCCAAAGAAATTTCTTGGGTTAATATTTGCAGGTTTTTTATGGAGGGGAAGTGTTTTTGTTCTCTCTTTTTGCCTCTCTTCTGCCCAACTTTTGAGTAAGGGAACGAAATTTGACTAAATTTGGCTAATGTGTTCGAATACATTATCGTAAGGGAACAGACCTATTCTGTGTTAAATATAAATTCCTTCTGTAGAATACATATAAATTTTGACACTTGTTTAAAGTACCACTGGACATCTAGCGGGCGTTGTGCCAGCAACTCCAAATAGAATCGTTTTCTTGAAATTTATAAATGTCTTAAGAACCTGCACTAGCGTCTTCCTGACACAAATTTATCTAAGCTTTTGTTGATTTCTTCGTTTAATACTTGTTCGGGCCTTGGGTTGTTTTGGAATATAATTTAATTTCTAACTGATAACAGATTAAATATTGAAAGAATTTCAAAAATATATGTATACGATGCAACCGCTGTGCTTCTAAAAGAAACCAAATAACTCGATATAAGTGTTGTTCTAAATAGAAGTAGTAGCACTTTTCGCCATTTCCGTGTGTTATACTCAACATACTAAATTTATTAACAAAATACGAAATTATTTATACAATATATTTAAATACTATATTTCTCAAACAAACAAAAAGCTAAACAAATAAACCAAAATTATAATACAAATATATATATGTATTTATACATTATATGTATAATGTGTAAGAAAAACATAAATACGCGGGAAATCTGTAGAAGAATTTGATTATTATTATCATATTGCATTCAAATATCACACAGAAATAAAAACAAAACATAAATATTTATATATTTACAATTAAAAAGAAGAAAACCACACCAGACACTCAACCATCAATTCGATCTGTTTAAAAAGCTGAACAAAAGATAAACATAAAAGAAATAAAACACGAAATTAACAAGTTATGAAACAAGAAAAATATAATATATTTACAGATTCTTTTGTACTAAAAACAAGACAGCAATTTATAATAATAATAAAAAAAAAAACAAAATTTAATTCAAAAACAACAAAACTTAAATTTGTATTAAAAAAAAAAAACTTAAGTTTAAAAAGGAATATTTAGCGAAAAAAGCGATAACATTTTAACAAACAAAAACAAGAAAATGTATAAAAAAAAATAGCAAAATCTAAATAAAAACTATGATATAATCAACCAAAAAGTGGTAAAAGTCTTTTTTCATTCCTTGTTTCTTTTAAATAAATAATTATTTGAACTTGTTTTTGAAAAAGGTGTATACCTACCCTTTTTTGTTTAAACACATCGCGCTTGTAAATAGAAGTTACAATGTTTCGTCACGGAATACAACTGATCATGAAAGAATTTATTGAATGGTTTCTGTAGACGATTTAGATACACAAGAAAATAAGTCTTAAACTAAATAATCAGCAACCCTTCCAAAGAATTATCTCCTAGACGAAAAGATGACTACCGGAATCTCACTAAAAACTCTGGTCTTCAATCAACATTAATGAACTTATACAATTAACTACTCTCAACAATATTCTCATCAATCAATATTGTCTTCTCTTCAATCAACAAACATTATTTTTGTTCCCCCAAAGGGAATTATAGAAGTAAACGGAACAAATAAATTAAACCACCCGTTTTATCGAATAAACCGAGCTTGAATCCAAGTTAATTCACAAAGAAAATAAAAAAAATAAAACAACAAAAAACCTTTAGCAAACAATATATATATTCTTAGTCGTTATACACTATTACTATTGTACATAAAAGTGTAATAAATAGCATGACGTTTTTTCTTTAAGTTATGATTAAGGATTTTACATATTATATTCATTGAATGCATAAACAGACACAATCAATACACACAAATTATAAATAATCTGTAAGTAGATATAGAAACATTTAATAAAAGCAAAAACATTCAATAAACAATACTACAGTCTACCGTAGTATATGTATTAGTGAAAATTGTTCAGAGAACACCAAAAAACTATAAGTGTGACAAGTCTTTGAAGTGGGATGGGCGGCCGGAAGAGCTTTAAAAGCGGGGAGCACTAAAAGCAAGTAGCAGTGGATTGCATAAACTAAAAACACACTCATTAAACGCAATTCTAAGGAATTGTGCATCTGTTTGTGTATGTGCAATGAGAATTTAAAAAAAATCAACTAAATACATGATTAGGTATATAAGAAGTAAAGACTGTATATTATATCTAATTTTAATAAAAGTCGAGAAAACAAATACACACAATTAATAAATGGTAATAAAGATTAAAATAAACCCGTTAGTTGAACAGAGATCTCATTTGCAATATTATTTGTGGTTTAGGACTTAAAGTCGTAGACGAAAAGGGTGTTCGCAAATTGTATTTTATTGTAAAGGGGCTTTCGTTCTAGGCTGGTACGACACTTTCCCTTTTACTTTGCTTCCCTTAACCCACTACTGTAGAGTCGTCTTTTATATAAATAATAAGCTCTAAAATATGATTGCATTCTTAATTTTTTGTATAGTTTTGTTTTTTTTGGAACTCCCCCGTCAAAAATGTTAAAACCGTACGCAATTGAAGATTGGCTGAATTCGGCATTAGAATTAAATAATGGTCCTTTTTGACTTAGAATATTAATATTAAATAATGACTGCTCATATATTATTAAACTTCATTAAATTTTTGGTCGTCTTAGTGTGCTTCCACACCGGATGGAACGACAAACAAAACTGCTTTTCTCGTTTTGTTTTGCCTTACTCAGTGGGCGCGTAGTAAAATGTCGGTATTTCAACTCCAAAAAAAAAAAAAAACAGAAAAACTGATTTGTTTGTCTAAGGCGTTTTGTTCCATTCGGTGTGGAAGCTCCCTTAGTGTTGGACGTTGTTTGTGTTGCCCATGTAGTTAAAAAAAAAGTCTACTCAAACTTTGGCAGATCCATCTAAATACCTTTACCTAGATGCTCGTTTTCTCAATTTTATAAAGCAATGACATTCGATTACATCCAAGAAAAGAAGATGATAAAAAACGTTATTGACACTTGTTTGGCTATCATTCATGTGTCGTAAGCATATCCAGAACTGGGTGCTAGGATCGGGCTCGATTCCGGCAATGAGGGGTAGTTGTTAGAACAGACCTGCCGGAGTTGTCTGATCCACTAAGCAAAAAACGAAGCATTGAGTTTGTAGGTGCATACGTACTTGTTCGGTGTTCCTTAGGTAGGGCTTGATAAGAATGACGAAATTTAACAAAATTGACAAATTCGCTTCCACGACGATTGGTTCTACGTATCGAAGCGACTCGCAGCCGGACTATGGGCGAGTTCATAATTGCAACATTGTTGCACATGCCATGCAAAAAATATTGATTCAATGCAATTATGAACAGAAACACTGCTGCAAGTTTGCAGTAGTTTTGCGATTCTAAAACTGAGTTCATATTTATGCAGTAGGCAGTAACAAAAAATGACAGAAATTTTTTATTTATCTTTTTTCTTTCTTTAACACTGTCATTTAGAAGAATCATTTTAGGACTGATTCTTAATCACTTAAATGGATCTACTTTCGAAAGTGTTTAGGCAAAAATTACTGAAAGATATAGAACCAAAATTCAAAGAAAACGAAAGATTCTTTTGATAAAAATGAACAGTATTTCAAGAAACATTCCAAAAACTAAGTTTTCTTAAAACCATAAAACAATTTCCAGAAGATGTTTTCAGAAACCCTTTTCTTATGAATAAGGCCACATTTCAAGTTCATTTTCTATTTCTACAAGGCTGTGTTATTAAGACCTTAAATTTTATATCAATTTCTTAACAGTTTATTGAAAAGGAGATTTGTCCACTTTGGAAAAAGTCTAATTTTGGTCGACCCAAAACCTCTCTGAGGCTGGCACTTTTGCTAACTATTTGGAAGCCAAAAATCTCTGCCACAAGCTCATGAGGAAGTTCAACTTTATGTCGCCATCCGTACAAATCGTCAAATTGCTGGAAATAGTCCCACGAAGAGACATCTCTCCCGCTTTGTTTGTTGCTTTTTCTTATCCTTTGATAGGTTACCTTTAAATTTTGATATTTTCTTGCAATATCTTCTCTATTGTAAAAACTTTTCCCCAAAGAACTGATTTTTTTTCGCCCTGCTATAAATTCGGACTCGATGCCTAAACGGAATGCGTTTCTAATGGACTCTAGACAGTTTAAACTTTTAACGGGAACTGGCTGTTGCAAAAATGTTCTCCTATTTTGTATAGGTACCTGTCATTTTATTGTGTGTATTTGGCAAATTCATCGGAATATATTTTCCGGAGATCTAAACAGAAAGTCGGAAACTACTTGCAAACCCTTCGTTCATTTAATTTTGAATGTTCTTCTTTTCCTTTAAAAGGGTTGCGGGTTTCGGGTATTTAATCTTCTAAAAAAAATAAATAATTGGCGCCAAATTTCCGTAGGGACCCTAGGCCTAGCTTCTCACAACCATTCGTTTTGTGCGAGTTTATAATTTTTGGAACGAATAGATGATCTGCAATTTTATGCCGATTCCAAACGGCTAATTGAGAAGCTCTTTCAAGACAGTTTTACTCTCGGATGTTTGTCAGACATTCGCGAGATGTGGCGCAGTGAAAAAAAACCATGAGTTGGAATTTGGGTTTTTTGCGAGATTCGAACCTGGGAACCCTCCCATAGTATTTAGACACACTAACCACTAAGTCACTGCAAATAATCTTCTACCACTAGAAAATTATAAAGGGAGAGATTTCCGATTTGATCTTACTAACTCATATTCATAAGTCTGCCTACAGGACGCTTGCCCGACGGCACGGATTGCATAACAGCATGGACATGCGTTTAATTTGAGGAACCACCTAAGAATAAACTATTTTGTCCGGAGAACTAGCTGTTCGACATTGAGTACCTCGCGTATTCAGGTTAAGTGTCCATTTTAATGAGAGTATGTTTAAACTTTTCCCAATTGCAATGGATATGTAATTGATTGCGTTCGATTTAAACTGTGTGCGCGACTCGCCCGACCTATTGTCATGAATAGATTTGTAACAGTTACCAGTGGAACCGTGGGTATCAGTATTTCAAATTTATTTTGGGAATCGTTCTTTTATTTTTGTCGAAAAGTTTTACTGCCAAATGCAACTTTGTCTTTCTGTCTGTCGTTAACAGATTTTCTAGTGTAAGGCAAATGAGGCTATATTGCTTACTTAAGCAGCTCTTTAGTTAGGGGTAAACCAAATTTTTAACTAGAAAAATCTCTTAAGTTAGGGAGGTCCTTGGCTAAGTTCCTCTATGGTTGCGTACTCCTCAAAAGAGTTCCCCTCATAGTATAATTCCTTTCGGAATCATTTTAGGGTTTCTTGTACTATTCTTTCTGTGAAAGAAATCCGTCCTATAGCACTCTCTCCAGTACTGTTTCCTTAAGAATCTAAGGATGAGAGCTGGCTTCAGTGACAGTATTTCCTTGGTACTTGCCCAAGTATTTCAGTCTTTTGCGTATGAATGAAATTCTTTATTCCTGTGAAAGTACGTTCGATGCCATTATGTATGGAACTCGATTTCTTTTGCATGGCCACCACGGGCACGCTTGCAGAAGTCCAGACGCTGAACCAAATTTTCGACGGTTTTGAAGCAAAAATCGGCCGATACTGCTGCAATTTCACGTTCGATATTCGTACGAAGTTCATCAATCGTCGCTGGCTTGTTGGCATAGACCATAGACTTGACGTAGTCTCACAGGAAATAGTCTAACGGCGTCAAATCGCACAACCGAGGCGGCCAAGCGACTGGACCATTTCGTGAGATAACACGTTCTGCCAACTTGGTTTCCAATAAATTGATTGTGATATTCGCTGTGTGGGTTGTGGCGCCGTCCTGTTGGAACCACATGTCCTCCAAGTCCATATCATCCAATTGAGGCCAAAAATATTCGGTTATCATTGAAAGGTAGCGATTCCCATTCACAGTAACGTGCCGGTCTTGATCACCACGGAAGAAGTACGGCCCAAAGTCGCTGCCGGCCCATAAACCACACCAAACCGTAATTTTTTCTGGATGCAATGATGACTCATGGAGTACGTGTGGATTGCTGCCTGACCAATACCGCATATTTTGTTAATTGACGAAGCCATTCAGACAGAAATGAGCCTCATTGCTGAAGAACTTAGCGCTCTTAACGAGTCAGTGGCCTGACTCCGAATTTCGGCAGTAAATTTTAATAATTTCGGGTCGTTGTTGGCTCGTATATCTTTCCATCATGAAATGGCAAACCTTACTGAAGAGAAATGTCAAAAGAGCGGCAAGAAATTCGGTGTCGTTTGCTGTCCCTGTCGCTCTACTCTTGTAGCGTCCCTGTTGAAAAACCCTTTATTTATATCTTGTGGAATAGTCATGACAGTCGTTTTCGAAGCCTGTTTCCTGAATATGTTGCAATAAGTTGTCATATCTATCTGCTCTACTTGTTCTTTTCTATCTGCGTTCAGTGCCTTCCTTGGCCAGAGCGTCGGCCTCTTCATTACCTTCAATATTACAATGCCCAGGTACCCAACATAATCTGACACGCTTCTGCGAATATAATGCCTTGAGCATTGTGCGCCAATTCCTTACTACTTCAGATTTAGTGGTATGTGACCCTAGCGCTTTAAGCACAGCCTGACTATCAATGTAGATGGCGATATTCTTATTGGATATCGATCTCATCTCAAGTACCTCCGCAGCTTTGAATACAGCCAGAATATCCGCCTGGAACACACTGCATGTGTCCGGAAGTCTCGGGGCCAGATGTAAGTCCAGTTCATTGGAGAATACACCAGACCTTGTGCCCTCACTGGTTTTGGAGCCGTCAGTATATATCGAGGTCTCCTTAACACTCGAGACCAAGTTCATATACCAATCCTCTCTGTCAGGGTACAACACATCATACGGTGTGTCATAATCTAGTGTACCAACCTTTTATTCGCTTTTCCGAAATTTCGGAGAATGATTCCTGCAAAATAGTGCTATGTCCTATCCTACTGTTCTTAAACAGCCCACTATTAGTAAGCCGTAGCGCACTAATACCTGCAATTGATTTTATTTGTAAGTCCAGTGGTAAAAGATGCAAAAATGTTTCACGTGCAGCCGTTGGTGTAGTACGTAAAGCACCCGTAACGGCAATGCAGGCTGTTCTTTGTACCCTGGTCAACATATCCCCCGTACATACTTCTTGTTCGTGGCTTTCCACCAGACAAGAGCCCCATTTGTAATTGTGGGTCTTACTACCATTATGTAAAGCATAACATTGACGGCTTCATGCCCCAATTTTTTTCCTGCTGCCCTCCTACATATGGAGAGAGCATTGTAGGCCTTGCGGACTCTCTCCTGTACGTTAACAATAACTTCTACACAAAATTTGACAGCATTGACCCAACAGAATGATGTTCTTTGGGAAAGCAAGAAATATTCTTGCTACTCACTTTCACAAATTCATTTATATAAAATCCCCTCAAACGAATGGAACATGCGCCGGTGATGCCTTTGAGCAGAATTTTCAAAGATCACAAAATATTTAGCTAAATATAGTCTAGAAATATAGACGATATTGCAGCATTTGAAAAACATTTATTAAATTTTGCCGAAACTTTTTTTAAAGAATTTTTTTTATTCGTTCAATTAAATGCACGCAAAAATCAATTTGGATTAAATTGGGTCCCAACTAGGTTAGTTATACAATTCTTACTAAATATTTAATGTACATTCAGTTTGCATATATTAACAGTTTACTTTATTTTATTTTTTTTAAAGGTCTTCTACACCCCAGTGTTCATTCCTCGTCCTCATCTTCAGCGTCATCTGGTATTCATCAATCTAACAACACGAACAACACAGGCCACTCAACATCAAGCTCATTACCCCCGCGTTCGATGGTACAATTTCCAATTATGAAATTATACGACTCGCAGTCACAGCAACAACAGGCGGCGGCACTTCTTGCAGCCCAACAAGGTCTACAATCGTTGTTGTCGCCGCCATCATCAGGGAATTCAAGTTCATCTGGTTCAGCTGCCTCCCAAAATAGCACATCCTGCCAACCGATTACGTCGTCTATCACCACTTACCCACACGCAATGGATTGTGATCCACCTGCTCAACTTCAACCACCAGTATCGTTGCCACCGCCATCACGGTACAGTTCCTCAAATCAAGGACACATACACCATATAAATAGCACATCTATCGCTGGGAGTAACAACACAGGTAGCAACAGATCCAAATATCAAAGGATTTGTGATCACTTGGCTAGCGATCGTTCAATGCCGAGCTCAAACATAATCTCTTCCTCATCATCTTCATCGTCATCAGCGTCATCGGTACAAAATAAAGCGCCAGCGCCGCTAACACACAATTATGCGCCAGCATCTTTGCCGATCGATTTGGGACAGTCCCTGGGGCCAACGTCCCATCTTATGATGACAGATTCTAGTGTCATTTCCGCATCTGCGGCTGGTAACTTATCATTATCGTCTGGCCCGACAAGTTTTTCTTCGCTTTACGGCAGCAGTCATCATTTATTCGGCATCGGACCAAATTTCACCGACACCACAAGTCCGCCAAGTAGTCTAATAAATCACCAGGGCAAAGTTATCCGAATGAATCCACCGTCAAGCTCTGGGCCATCATCAATAATTGGGGATCGTAACAATGGAAATCCAATTATCGGAGGTAGTGGCAATGGCGGTTCGACTGGAAGCGGCAACGGTGGTGACGGATCATCACCAATGGTCGGGGTTTGTGTTCAACAGAGTCCAGTAGTTATACATTAGATGTGAAACTATTTTTTAAGAAGATTATAGTGGGGACCGAGCTCCTTAGTCTAAAACTTTGTAAATGTATTTAAGAAATGTCATTAACCATTGTAGAGACAGAAATCGTTTTCGAAAAAGAACAAATGTCTGAAAATCCTTGTGGTGTGTACACACAACAGTAATTAAATTTACTATGACCTTGCGTTGTTATGTTACATTACCTAGAAACAAAGCGAACTACTTGTTAAGCTGCACTCATCTATCCGTCCATATAAAGCATAAAAGTTTACACTGCTCAGCACAGATTTTAAGGGAAATGTAAGTTGTTGTATTCTGTTGTGTGTGTGTGTGTATTGACGAAACTACAAGTATTTTTTAGTCTCTTTTTAGCATGAATCTCTTGTTTGCTAAAATGTTATTCCCTCATTCAAGGAAACGTACTACATTAGAATTGACCTGCTCTCCAGTTTCTATATTGATTTTTGCCTTTGCTTTAATTTTGTTCATCGGCGAATAACCTGGATGGCTTTGAGTGTTTACCAGTTTTGAACTGGTTCTCAAGCTTGCTAATTTATCCCAACAGATGTCAAAACACAAGCCCTGTAAATGGTTTATCCGGTGTACCCCCAAGCCCTTCTTTATCGTAAAGAACACCGCTTGGAATACTTCCAATTTGTACGAACTGTTCGAGATATGAGTCGCCAACTGTGTAAATTTCCGATTGACATTATTAATGATTGTGGCTTTAAAAGTGTATTTTAACTAACTAGGTAAAGGCTTCATTGATAACTACGTGCCAATCGTTTCACTTGTGTGCTAGTTTTATTCATTCCCCGCTATCCTGAGTGGCTTTACAAAGGTCCACTTCGACGTTGCCGCAGTCTATTGGCCTCTTACGAGCAAAACAAACTATTTCGACCGGCAGAGAGTTTACCATAATATCAGCAGAAGTGAAGTTGTCCACATTTAGTAGATATATTAAATATGACAATAGCAAAGGGGAGTAGTGTTTCCACAGTTCTGTTAGAATTGAACAGTGCTGCGAGATGCACACACAAAGATGTCAGTTTTGCAATTTAGTGCTTACAGCAAGTAAGCAAATGAACAGTCGTTCTATCTGTTGTGGAGTTTCAAATTACATAACACACAAGCTCATGAATGAAACTAGTTTCTCTGCGTGAAACTATCACCATTTGTATTCTATCACACCCACAAATTTGAGTACAATAACACGATCACACCTTCATCCACAACCATAATCGAATAATTTAAAAGTGTAACAAACTGCATACTCGCTACGTTAAAACCATAAACTAATAGTACAATTCTTATATTAACCATATTTTACATTACATAGTAGTTACAACAATAAGCTGAATCTACAACCAAAAACCATGAGTGCAGCAATTATACTTCCGATCTAAGAATTTAGTTTAAATTATATAAATAATTTCTTCATAAAACAAAAAGAGAAACAAAAATAAGCTAATTATTGATTTGAAGCATTTCAAAGCAGTATATGCTTCAATCGCATCTTTCAAACGATGTATATCTGAATGTATAAATTATATTAAATAAAATATATAATATTATTTAAATAATTATACAAATTTGATTTTTGAACATTTTTGTCTTTATAATACTTAGCAGAAAAAAATATAGTTTAAATATTTTTATTTAACAGAAACCACTAAGAGAAATAAGTTATCAGAAAATAATTTATCCAATCGTTAAAATTTAATCAAAACTTGAATAAGGCAGCTCAATTGGAATGTTTGCAAGTTTGTGAAGTGAAAACTTTAGTTTTTGTTTTACTGTGTATTTTGTTCGCGTATATGCAGCCCCCTTGCTGACGGCAACATTGTTAGACAAAATTTGTTTTCTTTGAACAAAGAAAGTAATTATTGAGTTAAATATAATTTATTAGCTATAAGTGTACGTTAGATATATATGTAGTTCTATTTTAATTATTTTCTTTTTAAGAAAATCGATTGGATAAAAGAAAAACAAAATAAATACAACAAAAAAATGCCTTTTGAAAAATGTTTGGTTTTTTCTTTTTTTGATACGGATTTCACTTTTACACTCTAGATCTTATTTTTAGGCAATCAGAACAGAACCATGGGGATTTACTTTTTCTAGAACAGCGCCCATAATTTCGCTAATCACGGAGGGAACCTTCCCTGACACTAGTATCGCCACGTCATCCGCATACGCTGCAACTTTGACCAGTTCACTGTCAAGTTTTACAAGAACTTTGTTTATATTATAAGTATAACCATAGTGACAAGTTCGTGTTTCATTTTTAGCTCAGATACATCAGAGCTCAAATTAGTGTTTCATTTTTTCGTTCAGAGCAGATCAATTAGATTTATGGGGTTCATCCGCTGACTAATAAATTCCTCTATGCCCAGCTCAATCAGAGATTCAAGAGATAAAAGCACCCTCTATGTCTAGAAAGGAGGCTAAGGTGTATTTTTTATGATGTAACGTTTTTTCTATTATCCGCACTACCTCGTGGAGAGCCGCTCTCGAAAATCTCCCCTTGTGATGATAGGCTTGCTCTGATTTGGATAGCGATGATTCTACTAGAAAGCTTCGCATGTGGATGTCTAGGTTAGGTTAGGTTAGGTTGAGTGGGGTTGTGAGTTCATCACAAAAAGACCAGGCACCATAGTGGGCCCATCGCCATCCCCAGGGAACCGTTACGGTTAAAAACCTAAACCAAATCGCCCAAACAATCAATTTCCCTGCAGAATTTAATAATGGTCCCAATATTGTTTGAGGAACCAACCTCCTCTAAGTGATTAAAGAAGTACCTGCCAAGGTGCTTCCTTCTACTCCGAGCGATTGCTTGACACTCACATAAAATGTGGTAGATGTCTTCCGTGACTTGTAGGTCCTCACAATACCTGCATATGTCCGAGTTAGCTAGTCCTAGTCTCACGGCATGCTTCCTTAGATGTGGATGTCTAAGACACGCTCTAGAGACGGCCAAGTGGTTTAATCCTATACAGCTTCTAAAGATTGACGCCAGCCAGGGTAGTGTTAAGTCTTGCGATCTCTGTAGCATGACAGGTAGTATTCTGTCAGTCCCCGGAGACTCGTACGGAGTGAAGGATTCGGTCCAACCTCCTCTGACTTTCCTTGGACAGAATTTTCTTAAGCATGTTTTCTATTGAATTGCGGTAAACCATTCAGGCCTCCTTTTTTGATGCCTAATTGCTATCTTATAAAGACTTAGACAGTCCCTATAAGGCTGCCAGAATTTGTGTTCAAAATCGCTCTGGTCATCTGGTTGAGGTTGGAGAGAAGTGTTTTTTTACTACGTTTAACTGGGCACGAGATTTTGTATGCCACATCCATTGCATTATCGAAAGTTTTTACTTTCGCCTCCAGTTCTTCATTTGCTACCGCGTTTCATGCGTGTTTCTGAGTTTTGTTCGAAGGATTTGACCAAACTTGTTCCAATTTCCAAATGGCTTGGTTGCCTCGGCCTCGAGACCCAAGTTGTAGAGTATCCATCTGTGGTCTCAGAGTGACTCCAGATAGAAAACTCTCCAGTTTTCTATTCTAAAGCTAACATTGTTTGTTTTTAGTGTTATATTTCTTCCCACCCTCGAAATGTTCCCGTACTCGAAAAGACAAAGGTTGGGGTCGTGTCTTTATTACAGACAAATAGGTTAGTAGTTAAATGAAAATCTAAAAGTTGCTCACCTTCTTTTTGAGATCCCCCATCATGTATGCCTTGCGTTGGCGTCGCAGCCCATTAGCAAGTTGTCCTTCCCTGTTATTGCGGCTATGATTCGCTCTACTTCCACTGGCGGTGCTTGTTTCTCATGTGCCATGTAAGCTGAAACCAGATATTGTTTGATTCGCACACCAATTTAACCACTGTTAAATCATTTGAGCTAAGATTGGGACATAAAAAAAACCTTTAAGACGTTTCTTTAGGTGTGTAAGTTCTAGGCTTAAACTAAGTACGCTGCTCGAGCTACCTGGCCTAATGTTTGTAGAAAAATGTTATATTATCTGTGTTGAAGCCTATTTATGAACGAATCTCTCACCCAGGGCTCATGGATAATGCCGATGTCCACGTTTTCCTCCCTTAGAAAAACCTTAAGATTGTCGGAGGCACACTTTAAGTGCTTCAAGTTAATCTGAACGACTTTCAGCATTATTCGGGACTTTGTCTGCTATCGGTTGGTCCTCCAAAAACTTGTCGGTTTCGACTATATCCACATTGTCCTCAGGACCCGAGGAAATAAAAACCATAAGATTAGAATGACTTATGCAAACTTAAGTTTATAGTCTACTTCCTCGAGAGCACTCGTTACGAGCAGCAGAAAGGACATAGCTAGTGTTCTTGTGGGGTTCCTCCGCCTTGATAACAAACCAGTTATCCATTGGAACCGTCGGGGTGTGGAGTTTGAGACATTGGAGAAGTCTTTCCCGCTCTATCTTCATATTGGGAAACCAAGTTCGGGTTGCTAACGGTGCCGTGAAATAACGCCGAGCGTAATAACGTCAAATTCCAAATAATAATAATAATAGTTGGCGCAACAGCTCTGTAGGGACCCAGGGCCTAGCTTCTCGCAACCATTCGTTTTGTGTGAGTTTTTAATTTTTTGGAACGAATGGAAGGGATCTAACAATTTTATGCCGATTCCAAACGGCCGATTGAGAAGCTCTTTCATGACAGTTATACTCTCGGATGTTTGTCAGACGTTCGCGAGAGGTGGCGCAGTGAGTTGGAATTTGGGTTTTTGCGAGATTCGAACCTGGACCCCTCGCTTAGTAGTCCAACACACTAACCACTAAGCCACTGCGACCACAAATTCCAAAAGTCGGCGTTATTTCACTTGTAAATGCGAAATAACGCCGAATTCCAAAAGTCGGCTTTATTTCGCATTGACAAATTGAAATAATGCCGAATATAGCTTGAGAAATATTTCTTAAACGTTTCTCACAATTAACTAATTAATTTTATTACTATTCGTAAATTTGTTTGGTATAAATAAAACAAAAAACAAAATGCTGAATGTGTTTGAAATATGTGTGAATCCATTTAAAGAACAATTTTCAGGGATGCAAATCTGAAAATAGATAGACATCTTTATTTGAATTAATTTATAAAGAATTAAAAGCGAAATAAGGCCGACTGGGCTTATTTCCCTTTAGCTAAGTGAAATAAGACCGAACATGGAAATTCGGCACCGTCGCTGAACATAGCAACGCACCCGCTGAAGAAATCCCCGAAGAATTGGTTGGCGCATTTGATCACCCGATATCCCGAGGTCCCCCTTTATTGCTCAATAGGTGGGCCAGCACCATGTCGGAAAGCTTGCATTCTCCACGTCTCTGCTGTGGATTTCCTATTTGTGGAGAGTTCATCGACCAATGCGACCTGAAGGTGATCCCTTACCACCTCGGTAAAGGGTCTCCTTTGGGCTTTGAACCACACTGGGCGCAGATGTAGGTACCTACTTGGTTTGTTTTTGTTAGGGACCGGGCGATTTGAGCCTGTTTTGGGTTGTTTTTCAGGCGTTCGTTGTATTCGTCAACGATCGCCTGGTATTTGATTTTATCCTCCTTGTTCTTGCCATGGGGTCTTAAGTAGGCCTCAATTTTGGCTATCTTGTATCTTGTCTGAGATAAAAAGCGTCATCTGGTACTGATGAGAGCCGAGTGAGAATATTTGTTTTAAGTCCTACAACAAAAACAAACAAGATTTTGATATTTCAGTCGACTAGCGGTTGGAACATTTATTTTTACATAGAACGAACTGCAAAAACCAGGCCCAATAAAAATAATAAAAAATACACCAAAAACGGACCAATCTTCAGAATTTGATATTTCAGTCGGCTTAACGGTTGGATACTTTATTGTTACATGAAAGATGAAACAAAGAAGAAAAAACGTCCAATAGAAATAATAAAACTCCGGATTAGCGTAACTTTAAAAAAAAAATCTACATGAAAATCGTAGAATCCCTGGCGAATCAAACCCTAAAAAACATTTTGTTGCGATAAGTCTTAGCCGCTGTGCAGGTCAAAATGGTTTCTTCGTTAAATAATTTCACCTCACTACAGCTGACTAGACTTCGTCGAGTCGTTCACCACCAAATTATATATGTATATATCCCCATCGCAATACGTCAAAATCAAATAACATCGTGTTCATTGAATGCGTGCACCTTTCTTTTTAACTGATAATTTCCTTCAATTGTGTAATTCAATAATTTCACTGTGCTCCTGGCGAATCCCGAAGAAGACTTCAAAATGTCTGCTTTCACTTGCATTAATTGCAGCGTAAAATTCGCAAACGCTGACATCCAACGCGAACATTATAAAACCGATTGGCATCGCTATAACTTAAAACGTAGAGTGGCAGAATTGCCCCCAGTCACAGCAGAGGAGTTCCAGAATCGCGTTTTGCAAATGCGTCATGCTGAATCGGCCGCAATCGAAGAGAAACAATCAAGTCTGTATTGCAATGCATGCCGCAAGCAATTTGGGAGTCAAAGTTCACACGATAATCACTTGAATAGTAAGAAACACAAAGATAATCTAACAAAATTCAACGAAATAAATGGGGAAGCTAAAGAAGTGACCACAAAGAGTGTAGTGCAAGCAAAACCACAGGCGATGTTGATTGAGGACGATGAAGAAATTGAAGAGGTAAGTTATACTAAAAAGATGGTGGAACTAATGGACTCGTTGTGTGTGTCGTGTCTTATAATGTGACTAGACTTATGACCTTGTTTGTGTGTCTGACTGCAGGTGGCCGTACATTCCGTAAGAGGAATAATATGAATACTTGTCTTTCATTTGGCTGCTATCACGAGCAATTGTCCTAAAATAGCTTCTTTTAATACACAGGTCAACTCAGATGAATGGGAAAAGGTCGAAGATAATCCAATTGCTGACAACAACTGCATCTTTTGTAATGAGCACAGCGGAGATTTGGTTGAAAATCTAAAACACATGTCAGTGGCGCACTCCTTCTTTATTCCCGATGCCGAATATTGCACAGACATCGAAGGTCTTCTCTTTTATTTGGGCGACAAAGTGTGCAATCACTTCATCTGTCTGTGGTGCAATGATCGCGGCAAAACCTTCTACACATTAGACGCTGTGCGAAAGCACATGGTCGACAAGGGCCATTGCCAAATGATGCACGAAGGCATTGCATTGGCCGAGTATACCGAGTTTTACGATTACAGTTCCAGTTATCCAGACAATGTAAGTATAAAGCTGGCAAAAGAAATATGTCCATTTGGTGATCAATTCGTATTTGTCTTTTCCGTTTAGTCGGAAGGTATGGACATCGACGAAGAAGTTGTTCCCGATTTACTCGATGGCGATGAATATCAACTGGTTCTTCCATCTGGCGCTGTAATTGGCCATCGATCCCTGCTACGTTACTACAAACAGAGGTTGAATCCAAATCGCGCTGTTACTGTTCACAAATCCAATCGTAAACTACATAAAGTTCTCTCCGAATATCGGTCATTGGGATGGACTAGCACTCAACAAGAAGCTGCTGCCAGGAAAGCGCGCGATATTCATCTGATGAAACGAGTTCAAGCCAAATGGCAAATGAAGCTGGGTGTAAGGGCGAACAAACTTCAAAAGCATTTCCGTCAACAAGTTCTATTTTAAAGTGGCATTTATTATTCACTCGTTATCGTACCTACCTTCCATGAATTATAGCAAATTTTTAAATTGTTTACATTTGGAGTGAAATATAAACTAACAGACAACATTTTTGTTTGCAATTCAGGTGCTTTGTTTTCTGTAGACCTTTTTGCGTTATTAGCATGTTCGATTGCAAAGCAAGAGATTCCCTGGAAAATTGTTGTTATTTTAGTGATCCACAAACGTCTGCAATATACATCCACGGAGATAAAGTCCTTTGTGGCAGACGAGTTAAAGCTTTGTCCAACCCTCTCTAGTTAGATCGGTTCCACCTTTTATAACATAACAGAACAGATAAGCTCCAAAGGCGGGCATGTTCATGTAAATCTTAAATTAAAAAAGAAAACCTTTTCCCAGTTCTTTTTAACGAAAAACATGTTCAGTCTCAATTCCTTTATTTGTGTCCTTTGCAAGAATGAGGTAAATCAAGGGCTAAAAATGTATATTCTCTTTGAACTGAAAAGTGATTACGATTAGGAACACAAAGACAATGATAAACTGATGTTGACGCAAAAGAGCGTGTTTATTTTGAAGATTTCGGTTTACTTTTGGTGGGAGGGTCAATTAGAATGTCATGTCGCACAACATCGATATTTCCAAGACGAACCATTTTCTCTTCCCATGCCGCAATATCTTCTCTGTATTAAGTAAAAAGTCAGTATTTGGCTCAATCGTATTAACTACCATCTACTTACTTGTATTTTAATAGCTTTTCTCGAAACACGCTCATGAAGACTTCTTTTTGATCATCACTATATGTAGCCCATTTGGCAGTCATTTTGGCATGCCATTCGCGATACGTTTCGGTGGGACTTTGAGGTGTTGATGTTCGCTCTTTGGCAATAAACATCAGGAAGGCGGATGGTGGTTTCTTTGGGCGTTCCAACTGAGCAATTCGCTTCTTTGTTAGACGTCTCTCTTTAGAAGCAATTACATCTTGCTTCAATTGTTTTATTTCGGAGCGCTGTTCTTCGGTAATTTTACTGTCATACTTAGCACGTGATTCGACGTATGTTACTTTTTCTTGTTTGTATTGTTCCTGTAGCTTTTCCTTGAGAGAAGGTTCAGCCGTTTCCCATTTCTTCGAAATCATTCTGACTACATCAGTGACATGGAGATCGGGATGTTCAGCCATTAAAACTGGCCGTACATCTCTCATGTAACGAAAAAATGGTGTCAGAGGTTTCTTTGGCTTGGGTGGCAGTCCAACCTTTTCCTCGAAGGATTTAACCCCTGCAACGGGTTGGTTTTGCAGAACGCCAGGTCTGAAAAATGCGGAGTAGTTCATAGCTTTTTGTCGTTTTTTTATTGATAATACTTTACACATACCTGAGTGAACTTAGAAGTATTCTTGAGAAATTATTTGTCGCCTTAAAGGCACTGTTGAAGGAAATCATTCTTATCGAAGACAAAACAACCGCGTTAAATAAATATCAGAAATAACGTAACCAAATTCTTTTTTCGCGGAGCTCTTTTAAATGAAACATATGATGTTGACAGCTTTCGTTCAGGCAGTGAAGTTTGGTGAACTGTTCAATGAAGCAAATCAACAGGGTACTTGGTGTATGGTAGAGTACGTAGTGTTGATCATTTCAGCAAAGTAAACAACTTTTTTACTTAAACATTCGTGAAAAAGCACTATAAGAGGATTTTATTATGGTGTCTCTACTTTTACTTTTAGTCCAAATCCCGCCTACTGAAAGTGAAGCCATTAAAAACAGTTTCCTAGCATTGTCATGGATACATCTCAAACAGGTTTAATGACGTTTTCGATTGACAAAGGTTAGGTTAGGTTTGCGGGTAGGCGAGACAGGGGGAACCTGAGCCCGCCACACTTAGATCAATGTAGATCCGTTGTGATGCCCTTGGGGTTCTAATGACCCTCATACTGTGGAAACCTATGAAACCGGGTAGTCGAGCCATCTCGAGGATGATATAAATCTGTGTATGTCTTTTATAGACTTCTCAGAGAGGTCTTCCAGGTCTTTGAAAAAGTGTTGTCCAAGAATGCTGTATCTGATGTGACAGAGTGCCGGGCAGTGGCATCCTCTGCACAGGTCATCAGTGTTGATTCCCATTTTCTTGCTGTAATATTTCAGCATGTTGTGTCCTGTAATAATGCCTACAAGAGAGGATAACGATTGTTTCCTCATTTGTAGGATTTTTTCTGTCTTTTGTTTGTTGTAGATTGGCCACATTTTCCTGGTTATGACACAGGATTCGAGTTTACTCCATCTATTATTCGTCGCTGCCAGTATTGCCAGATTGACAAAAGTTATGTCGATTTGGATTTGGAATTTCAGATTTTGATCTGAGATTTCAGATTTGTGCTGCCAAATCGGATATAAAATCTGAATACCACATTATTTTCAATAATAAGCAAAATTTTGTCCGATCCTATAAAGCTGGAAGACTCACAATATTGTAAATGTTAAGAATTTATAATATGCGCCTGTATTGCACCCTCAAGTGTGTAATTAAACAATGTTATTGATGTTATGCTGGGCGTTATGTGGGCGCAGTGGCTTAATGGTTAGTGTGTTGGACTACTTAGCGAGGGGTTCCAGGTTCAAATCCCGCAAAAACCCAAAATTCCAACTCAGGGTTTCTTTCACTGCGCCACCTATCGCGAACGTCTGACAAACATCCGAGAGTATAACTGTCTTGAAAAAGCTTCTCAATTGGCCGTTTTGAATCGGCATAAAATTGTAGATCCCTTCCTTCCGTTCCAAAAATTAAAAACTTACACAAAATGAATGGTTGCGAGAAGCCAGGCCCAGGGTCCCTACAGACCTGTTGTGCCAACTATTATTATTATTATTATTGATGTTATGCTCAGTGGCGAATATGCACCACAAAATGCAAACTTCAGTAAAGCGAACAATAATTTGAAGTAACTGATGTCTAAATACAAACAGTTGATTTCTTTTAAGCTGTAAGACTTCAGTCTCACTGCACTTATGATTGTTGCAGAATTTTGACAAAGTACCTATGTTTCGAAGTATTAACGAGTTCATATGAAACCTACATTTTTTAAAACGTCAAATAAAAATACATACAAACCTTGATGGAATCTAAAAAACCAACTTACTGTCTCTTTTAAAGTGATAATGGTGTGTGAGTTTAGGGCAATTCTTCAAAAATATTCCGGACATTTCTGTCGTGTTAAGAAGGACACTTCAAGTGCTCTTTTTTCTTCAATGAAACATAGAAAGAGCACTTCTAGATTTGATCTTTTGATAGAAAGGCCAATTTGTTTCTTCAAAAGAAAACGCCATACCATAACTCGTATCTATGATTATGATAGAGTACAACGAAGAACTGTACAAGCAAATGAGTGCTTTCATGCAGATATCTACTTTGAACAGATAGACATTAAAGCATAATCCACCTAACGTAAACAACACTAACGTGGGGATAATCTTCCTCCATAAATTATTTACGAAGAATGATTAATTCACGTCTTCCAATATTGGCGGTTTTCTTATCCCTTGCATTAAGGTCGAAGGGAGTAATCCAGTCTCCCCAGTAATACTTTTGAATAATGGATGAAATTAAGAAGTGGACGAATTTTGTTATTTAAGTTTATTAAAAGCATTCCACAGGTTAAATAAAAATAATGGTTGGCCGTAACCGTACAAATATTCACCTTCCCTCTAATGTTGGTTGTTCCAAGTGGTTCTAATCAGAACGCGAGTGAATTCGATCACGTACGCCATCTGCAAATTGAACATTTCAAAAGTCACATCACCAGAAACTTGAGAGGTAAATGGAATACTAAACTTATGTTCAACTAAACATATAATAAGCAATTATTTTGTATTTTCCATTGTTATATTATATACACGAATTCGTCTAACAAAAACACATTTCATTTTCACTGTTTCAAAAAATATTATGCTAGGAATTGTTATATTTATGTATTTTGTTTTGATTTTCAATATGTATAAGTAATACAAACTAAAAAAAGAAACGTGTACAAAACCAGCCGATAATACCTTCTGCATGGTGTGCAACTAATTTAAAGTCATCTGGCTGACCCAACCGCAATCACCCTTACTGAGGCATCTGGATACCCTGTTGAAAACCAAGTGTCTGTTGTTGTTTCTTAAGTTCGTCCTGCATTTCCATGGCCATTTTCTTATATTTCTCAGCTTCCTGTTCGTTTTTATCTGTCCCATCGCCTCGTGCATACATTTGACTCAAGTTTGCGCAAGCATACATGTTCCTTAGTTCACACGCTTTGTAGGCGAAGTCAAAGGCCTTCTTCATATCCTTGAGTATAATATAATCACCGGAGCTAGTTTTAGTCTGACTATTAGGAGCATTTTCTTCTGCATGTTTCTGTACCCCGGATATATGCATTCCCGAGAGGTAAAAGCAAGCTGTTGCATTGTTCATGTCGCAGCTTTTAGTCAAAAATCCGAGGCCCTGAAAAGACACATCAGAAATTGTGTTACATATTTGCAAAATTTAACCTACCTTTGGAACATTCCTTTCGACCTCTTTCGGCATGGATCGCGACACCAGCAGCAGACCGGAATGTAAACAAGAATCAGAATCATTTAGGTTGCACCCTTTTTCGTAATAGCTATACGCTGCCTTTGGATCGCCCTTGGTGCCACTTTTGCCCTTGCCCAAGAAACTGTAATTGCCAAATTTATAGCACGACTTTGCGTAACCATAGTCATCGCAGGTGGATTTGTAAACCTTAGCCGCTTTGTCGAAATCTTTTTTGATGCCCTCCAAGTAATCACCCAGTAGATGGCAAACTATTGGAAAATTATATTTTAGTTGATTATTTATTTTCAGATTGATCGAACTTCAAACTCTTGCGAAACGAATTCGGCTTTTGATTTTACAGCTCAAGAGAGTTGACTAGGGGGTTATGTGCTGAAAAAAAATGTACCTTCAGGCTTTTTCTCTGAATAGCAACCGAACCGGTATTCGATGCCGAGTTTTTCTAAATACTCCTTGACGTCGGTTTCACTTTTCAAGTCGTAAGCCATGGCAGCTGGACGAAAATATTAAAAGTTATTTTTACGAAACAAAAATCTCTGCCGCAAAGCAGAGCAATTCTTATTTTTGACAGAACAATGTAATGTCAAATTATAAATGACAGCTCCTTACAATAGTCGTATTTCGCGTGCAGGTGACATAAGAATATCCATTTCTCACATAGATGGCATCCTAGTAGCGATGGAATTTCCGTTTATGAATTTTTGAAATTGTGATTGCAAAAATTATGGTTATTTTTTTTTTTTAAATCAAATAATTTTGTTAAAGAAATTGAAATTGCACCATTTTGTGAATATCTGTTAATTGAGAAGGGCAGTTTCTTGATACGTATTTTTGTTTTATATTTCGATTGAAATATTGCCGATTATTTAATAAGCCGCACGCGGAAGAACTAACTGCGAATATTTAGACGAAGCTTAGCTGATATAATATATATCGAGTTCTTTACGTTTCATTTTCACGTGCGAACTCCATTTCAACTTTGCGTCGAGTGTCATTCCCAGGTATTTGGCCATGTTTGCAAAGGGTATTCGCGCCAAGTTTAGAAAAATTGGCAAGTCATTAGTTTTCTTATAGGTGAAATTCACGTGAACAGATTTAGTTTCGTTGAGGGCGATCCGCCAGTTCCTTGTCCATTCATTTACCTTATTCACTGCGGTTTGCAGTTTTGTAGTCGCTTCTTCGATTGTATTACCTACAGCTAGAATAGCTGTGTCGTCGGCGAACGTAGCAAGGGTAGTGCCATCTTCCCTTGGAATATCGCGAGTATATAACAAATAGAGAAGCGGACCAAGGACGCTTCCTTGCGGTACTCCGGCCGAAATTTCTTTTAGCTCCGAGTTTTCGTTTCCATTTCTAACACGGAAGAGTCTATTCCCGAGATAAGATTCTAGAATATCATATAGGCTTGCGGGGAGAACTTGTCGTAATTTAAATTTCAAGCCGTCGTGTGCCACACCTTATCAAGGGCTTGTGAGACGTCAAGGAAAACGCTTGAGCAAATCTTTTTTTCTTCAAATGCTTTCTCGATTACGTCAGTAGTTCTATGTACTTGGTCAATTGTCGAATGCTTGGTTCTGAACCCAAACTGGTGGTCAGGGATAAGATTATTGTCTTCAATAGCCGGTTGTAGGCGCCTAAGCAATATTTTCTCGAAGACTTTAGATATGACTGGAAGAAGGGAAATCGGTCTATACGATTTTACTTCATTTGTCCTGGTTTTAAAACCATTATGACATCCGCGACTTTCCATTGACTCGGCACGTGTTTTAGTCTAAGCGCGGCATTTATGATATGAAGAAGCTTCATTAATGCTTTCCTTGGTAGAACTTTTAGAACTTCTCCGGTGATCAAATCATAACCAGGAGCTTTCTTGGGTTTTAGGGACTCGATTTCACGTTTTAGTTCACTTAGCGTTGCACTAGTGAGTGTTGAATCGTCAGATTGTAATTCCGCACTATTAGTATTGTCGTGGATCGCTTGGCCATCGTACGGTTTAAAAGTTTCTTCTAGATGAGCGGCAAAAACGTCCGCTTTTTCCTTATCTTCCCTTGCCCATTCGTTTCGATTTATTCTAATTGGCGGGGATTTTGGGCCTTTTGGTGCCTTTTACAGCTTTCCAAAGTGAATAATTGGAATCTTTTTTCGCTGTTAAACTTTCAAGGTAAGAACCTATAGAACGATTTTTAAAATCCTTAATAACTGTCTTCAACAAATTGCACAAATAATTCAAATGTGCTTTATGTTGCGGAGCTCGACTCTGTTGCCATTTCTTACGCGCCTTCCTTTTTTCGTTGACCAATTCTTTTATCTATGTATGGAAAGATACATAGGTATATCTGGTGTTTGCAGATAATAATTATTTTCCAGATGAACAGGTCTCAGGAACGAAGCAAGTTCTAGATACCAGATTTAAGGCTCATTCACATAAAAACTAGCATTTTCGCTAAGAGTTTTGAGGACAAACATGACAGACAGGAAAAGCTATAATAAGCTATTCACAAATTAACCACCTTTCGTGCCAACCGTCGATGTTCAAAAACGCACACATTTCTTTTCCTCGTCGCATCGTGATCGTGACTTGTTTCGCAAAATGTTTCCCATTTTTAACAAACAATATTTTACACATTTTATTTATTCATGTATATAGCACGAGAAGCGCGAGATCGAAGAAATTGAGAGATGCTACTCCAGGAATAATGTACGGAAGTTTTACCAACAGGTAAAGAGAACATGCCAGAGCAACAAATCCCGTACAGAAACCTGTAGAGATAACGAAGGAAACCTCGTAGTAGAATCACAGTCGGGAAAAGAGAATATGGAAAAACTACTTCTGCAGACTGTATAACGGCGACGAAGACCAAAATCCCGCTGTCAGGCAGAACGAACCATTCAACTTAGACGATGATAGCCAAAACTACCGTCCACCTGATCAAAATGAAGTGAAGATAGCAATATCCAAGCTTAAAACCAACAAGGCTGCTGGGCATGACGGTCTACCCGCCGAGCTTTTTAAAGCAGCTGGAGATGACTTGGTGGAGAGCATGCACCAACTCATTTCTAGGATTTGGTCAGATGAATGCATGCCTGATGAATGGAATCTCAGCATCGTTTGCCCGATCCACAAGAAAGGAGACCACCTCAACTGCGCCAACTATAAAGGAATCAGTCTCCTTAACATCGCGTACAAGATCTTATCTGCAATATTGTGTGAACGCCTAAAACCATTCGTCAACAACCTGATCGGCCCCTATCAGTGTGGTTTTAGGCCAGGAAAGTCCACCGTCGATCAAATTTTCACACTTAGGCAGATCCTGGAAAAAACCCAAGAAGTCCAAATCGATACTCACCATCTTTTCATCGATTTCAAAGCCGCCTATGACAGTATCTATAGAGACGAGCTATACAGAGCCATGTCTAGTTTTGGCATCCCTACCAAACTCGTCCGTCTGTGTAGGATGACGATGGAGAAATCTCGCTGCTGCATCAAGGTCGGCAATGACCTAACCGAGACCTTTGATGTCAAAAAAGGATTTAGACAAGGCGATGCGCTGTCATGTGACTTCTTTAACATCATACTTGAACGAATTGTGCGAAACTCACAAGCTAACATACGAGGTACGATCTTTCAAAAGTCTGTACAATTACTTGCATATGCGGACGATATTGACATAATTGGACGAACACAGCGAGCTGTCACTGGCGCGTTTGCAAGTATAGACACAGAAGCGGCTAAAATGGGCTTAGCGGTTAACGAGGGCAAAACAAAGTATATGCTGTCAACAAGAAGGGACACCCAACATCGACGAATCGGGCAGAACGTCACAATAGAAAGCTATAACTTTGAGGTAGTAAGGGACTTTGTCTACCTTGGCTCTGCTATAACATCTGAAAATGACATCTCATCAGAAATCAAACGGAGAATAACTCTTGCCAACCGCTGTTTCTTTGGGCTGAGAAGGCAACTGTGTATTAAGGCCCTCTCCCGAAAGACTAAGGAGACTCTGTATAAGACCCTCATCATCCCAGTCCTGCTATACGGATCTGAAGCATGGACTATTTCCAAGGCGGATGAAGATATCCTTGGTCGATTCGAGAGAAAAATTCTTCGTAAGATATTCGGTCCCGTATGCGTTGACGGGTTTTGGAGGAGACGATTCAACGACGAAATATACGAGCTGTACAGCGACATCGACCTAGTCAAAAAACTGCGCATTGGACGTTTGAGATGGCTAGGACATGTAGAGCGAATGGATATCAACGCTCCGGCCCGCAGAGTTTTCGATTCCAACCCAGAGGGTCAACGCAGTAGAGGAAGACCTCGCCTAAGGTGGCGCGCACAAGTGGAAAACGACCTCAACCAACTTAGAGTGCGCAACTGGAGGCAGTTGGCTAAGGACCGGGCCAGCTGGAGAGGCTTGTTGGTTGAGGCCCTGGTTCACCCCGAACTGTAGCGCCACCTAAGTAAGTAAGTATATAGCAACTAACTAAAACAACAAGAAATTATTCCCGCGATCGATTTGGAGTCCACTATCATTCAATATCAAAAATATTACAGCTGTTAGTTCATTTTTCCAAACACAGAAGTTATTCCTCTTACGTTTAGATCCTCTTTGGTCTATTCCATACAGTCATTTGTGGGATTTTTCTGAGAGGTGTAGATGGCGCTTAGGTAAAAAAACTTGTCGGAGGATGAGTTGCAATGACCCCCGGCAGCACGCATGCCTTAATTTTTATCCGCACTAAAATATAAACGCTAAGAAGCTTTGAGACATTTCTTCTTGCAGTAGAATATGAAGTTTAACGTTTCTCGCCATAAATTTAGTTTGTGAGCCTCATGATCATCTAAAGCTGTCCTAACTTATGCCAGTTGTTGAGTAATGTGGTAAATGCGTTGATTGACCAAAATAATTTGATTTTTATTCCAAAGATGAGCAATTAAAAAGTCTTTGTCTACATTTTCCATCAACTTTGTTCCAATAGTTAGTTGCAAACATACATATGGCCAACGCTTTTGTAGTCCTTCGGATAATTTTTTTCTCAAAATCTGTAGGAAATGTTCGTATCCAAAGTTAATTCTCAGATGGACTCGTCGCCAAACGAAATCAAGGTGAATCGCCTAGCCTCCTAGGCAACTGTGCACCAACATCATGCGCATGTAGCTAGTCTGAAAATGTAAAAGTAACTCTATAAAAACAACTCGATTTTAACTTTCGACCATTTTTTTATTTAATTTAAATAATAGTCTAATACAACGTTTTATGTTCTTATCGAATTGAGTTTATATGTTCATTATTTTTTTGTTTATTCCTGAAATTACGATTATTCTCTCAACACTGCTAATGCTGAGTTTACTTTTATGTATCCTCTCTAAAATAAATTAAATATTAATTAAGTAAAATTTATTAAAGCTTCAATGATCTGTTTGACTAACTAAAATAGGTCGCATTGTGATCAGATCATAATTCATTTTATTCACGTGTTTTTTTTTTACTTATATTTGAAATTGAAATACATGATGTTACCACCTCATATGTTTGTGTGGGTAAGGGCAAATAATAATTACAAATCTGATAGTTCGTTGAATCGAATACTTAAACACTCTCTAAACTCGAAATATTTCTTTGAAATTGATGGACTATGCTCTTAATGTAGAATATTTAATTTTATCGCCTTTCCTTTTTTATAAACATTGATGCTGAATGTTCAAAATGCATATTAAAAAAAAAAAAACATAATAAACTTAAATATTTCCATATAATATGTATAACTTTAGTTGGTATAGCATTTGAAGAATTTGGTTTTTGTTTCACGTTCGCTGTACATACTACGATGTAGAACTATGTTATATAAATTATGTATATATAATTTAGATTGAACTAGGGAGTTGGATTGGGGGCGTGAGGGATTTAAGTTCGCTTTTTTGTGGATTTACTTTTGAACAGCCTTCATTAAAGCGTCGGTGGAAAGGGATTTTGGTCGTTCAATTGGCAGACCGAGGGCACGATCCCAGACAAGGGAAGCCAACACACCAAGAGCACGAGATACACCGAACAATACAGTGTAGTAGTTCATCTCCTTCATGCCGTAGTATTGGAGGAGGACACCGGAGTGGGCATCTACATTGGGCCATGGGTTCTTGACCTTGCCGAGCTCAGTTAGAATTGGTGGCACAACCTTGTACACCTTTGACACCAACTGGAAGAGGTCATCATTGGGTAGATGTTTGAGGGCAAACTCACGCTGGCAGGTATACCGTGGATCTGTTTTACGGAGGACAGCATGACCGTAGCCGGGTACAACCTACATCAAAATAAAAATTATTGTATGAATAATGCCAAATTTGAGCGGAGTTTGGTGTTTACCTGTCCGGATTTCAATGTCTTCCAGATGAAGTCTTTAAGCTCCTGCTCACTTGGGTTCTTGCCAACTTGCTGCTGGAGCTTCATCAACCAAACGAGTACTTCTTGATTGGCCAAACCATGGAGTGGACCAGCCAGACCATTCATACCAGCAGCGAACGATAGGTAGGGATCGCTCAAGGCTGAACCGACCAAATGCACAGTGTGGGCAGATACGTTTCCACCTTCATGGTCACTAAGCAAGGATAGAAATTCAAATAAAATATGTTTCGCAATGATTTTTTGTTTCTGCAACCAACCTGTGGATGGTCAAGTATAGGCGCATTAGTTCAGTGAATTCGGGGTTATCGTAACCCAACAACTTCACGAAGTTAGCAGACCAATCCAATTTGGGGTCAATTGACTTGGAGCCCTTTCCTCCTCTGTATGTGTTGCAGTAAATAGTGGCAGCAACAACTGGCAGTTTGGCAATCAAGTCCATGCTGTCCTCGTAGACGTATTCCCAGTACTTGGATTTATGAACACCCTAGAACAAATAAAACAGCTCATTGTAATGTTCACATAAATGTTTATCGTCCCAATAACTTACCTCTGAGTAAGCTTTAGCGAACTTGCTGTCGTGATTCAAAGCGGTAACGGCGCAGGCGAATTGCGACATTGGATGCAAAGTCGTTGGCATATTGTTCAACATTGTCACAACATGCTGGGGGAGAGCAGCACGGTTAGCCCATTCGCTTGAAAGGCTGCGCACTTGGGCGTCAGTTGGTACATCACCAGTGAGCAACAACCAGAAGAGACCTTCTGGCAGAGGTTCTGCACCACCGGGAGCCTTGGGCAGGACTTTCTGGCATTCAGGGATTGATAAACCACGGAAGCGGATACCTTCATCAGCATCCAAGACGGACGTTTCACAGACTAGACCCTTGATACCGCGCATACCACCATACATCTAGGGAAGAGAAATAAAAAATAACTTTATAGTAATATACTGAAGAGAAATTCCACCACAAAATTAAAGTTGCAAAGCCATACGTACAACAATATTTTATAGTTCTCATGTTATGAGTATAATCTGCAACTCTACAGTTGGCGCCAATGTCCTTTCAACGTCAAATTACATTCAAGATTTAATATGTAAACTTCTCAAAAAGAGTTTTCGTGCTCTCGTCGTTGTAGAGTGAGGTTTTAGGTGATATGCATTTGTTGCCTGTGCATTTAAATAGCGAGCAGTAGTTTTGTTCACCTCCTTTGAATAGAGGAAATCGGACTCATCTCGGCTCATACCGGATGGCTTACACTAATTCATTGACAACTTAAAGCCTGATATTGCTGTACTCATTTTAGCCACTAAACACAGTGGGCCTTACTAATAATCATTTTTAACCTTGTCTAGGTCAAAATATGCAATTTTGTACGGAAAACTTCGCCTTGTTGGTTCGAAAACGAACGAGCTTGCCCGTCTGGGTGAGCGTTTCAGTGTCACACTTCTCTGGGTACCAGGGCATAGTGACATAATAGGCAACGAGCGGGCAGATGAGCTGGCCAGAAGGGGGTCAGCTCTGCACAGCTCACTCGCGGCAAGTGTCCACGTTCCCCTAGGAGTGGTCAAAGGACAAATTCATTCATATTTCCTGCAGAAAGCCAAATTCCAATGGGAGGGGTTGACCAACTGCGTCATTTCAAGGAAGATATGGCCCATATACGATCAGAACAGAACAAGGAACCTGCTAAACAGAACCCGCCCAGATATCGCCAGAATTACGGCAATAATCACGGGGCATTGGCCAATTGGAGACCATGCGGCCAAGCTCGGGATCCCATACAACACTCACTGCCGCAGTTGCGGGAATACACATGAGAAAGAAACTCTCTTCCATTTTCTCTGCAAATGTCCGGCACTAGCGAGAGCCAGACTGCGCACACTGAACCAACCTTTTTTCGACAACCTTAGCGACATTTCGGGTATAGGGATATCAGACATAATACGGTTCCTCAACTCCACAGGCTGGATATAGGCACCGAATGCTTCGCACCCAAACAAACATCACAAACTAGGTAACACGAGTCGTGGTAACAAAAAGGCACATCACAGTGCTACTTGGGTTCCAAGCGGGACCGCCACTTCTACCTACCTACCCTGGTTCGAAAAATTTAGCCTGGACACTAAAAATGATTGTTAGTATACCACAGAGTGATTGATACATCGCTTCTGAAACAATTCTCTGTCCTGGGCTCAAAATGTTTTCATTTACTTCACTATGCATCATGCCACCTGAGTCGGAATTGTACTAAACTTGCATTGCTTTTGAAAATACATATAGTTTACGTAATATTGATCGTCAAAGTCAATCAAGCAAGTCAAAATCAAAGAGCGTGCACGTCGTAATGCCAACAAAATGCAATTTTCTACAAAATTAAACAAATGCATTATCAGTTCTACAAAGGGTATAACACACGTAAGTGTACAGCGCTTTTTATAGACTACACGGAATTATTCAATCCATGGCTCATTGCCGAAGGTTACAGCACAGTTTGATGAACATGGCACATGCCCCTTTATCTGCAGCACGAAATACCATTTGCCAAGATCAGCTGTGGCTGACGATTATTTTGCCATTTCGCTCGAACGTGTTGACTAAAAATGTAAATTACGCTCGAAGAATTTGCATTAAAAAAGCAAAGTGATTCGGAGTGGAAAAGAAAAGTCAGTCTTTACCTTCCAACTGAAAATAGCCACAGTTATTTTTAATAATTACATAACAAAAGAATATAATGTATAAAATCTTATGTTATGTATCACTATGGTGCATGCTGCATGCACCATCTCTCCGAACATTCGCTGACTACGTCGTCGCATCACGAGTTATTTAATAGTTGGCAGTCAACCATTTGTCGGATGCTTTTATTATGTAGAGACGACAATGTACGGACGGGTAAAATGATCATAGAGACGCAAACATTTATAGACACATATGACAAAAAAAAAACCAACAAGAACCTTGCGAAGAGGTCATTGTGCTTCTATGATTGTAATTCGATGAAAAGGTTAACAAGTTTGCTTCCAATCAATGCGCTTTGATCAAGTAATTCAATTAAATATACTACAATCCTAAGATCGGTATACATTTTTATAAAAAATATTATTACTTATGGGACTGGTTTTGCCATATGCCATATTTTTGACGTTAACATGACGTAAACACTTTGTATGTTTCCGCCTAAGAGAGTGATCTTTTTGTTAGTGTTTTCTGTAAGTAATGTCAAATAAAAATTGTAGTAGAAGAGTGATCACCTTTTCTCCATTGCAGAAGTAACGACAATCTGCCTAAGAAATTTACACGTTCAAAAAAAAAAAAACATCAACATAAGTCTTAAGTTGTGTAGATTTTGTGGAGACCAGATTTTCTCTGAATGCAAAAACGATATTGTTCATATTTATGAAGACAAACTCAGTAGATAAATACCTAGAGAACAAAATATTCACTAGACCCGCCAGTCAGACTCAGTACGTCAGCTTTCTGACAAGTGTTTTAAACAAGTGTTTTGAACGTCCCAGTTTCTTTGGGCACAAATGTAAAACACATGTTAGAAGTGCTTGTATTGCAAACACACACATTGACAGTTTTATTTTGGTAAATAAATAAGTTTGGATTCCATTGAAAAAATGTAATATTTTGCCTTTATTAATTTTCAATCAAATACATCTAAATATTTTCCATTCACGCGGATTTTACTACTGTTTTGGTTTTGTGTTTAATGTTGCTGTCTTGCAGATAGGTTACTACATCTTACTACTCGAAGTAGCTAAACGAGAAAAGGAACAGACCTAATGTTGCCATAGGGTTGAAAAAATCCCAGTTTCGGTGGCATAGCTTCTTGACGTTTACTTCATTTGTCAAGGTTTGATATATAATCGTATAAAGAATAAGGCCTTGTTAACTAGGTATAATCTTTGAATGCGTCATAAAAACATGGCGGTTGGGAAAATGATCACTCCATGGTACCTCCATGCATGGAAAATAAATGGGCGCATTTCTCAAACATTAGTTATTACTCGGATAAATAGTTTATGTTTAAAGTCAACTAGATTTGTCGGGACTAGGTATCCGAATCCGAACGGGCTGACTAGGCAACTTGAATAATTTTTGTACTCTCGCGGTCAGCGTTAATTTTGTTTGATTTTGCACATTTTTATTAAAGGCCCAAATTTTTCAAAAATTGTTATTTCCAAATATGTAAAATATTATAGTGTAAAGCCTGAACTACATCGAAACAAAAGTGGGAAAAAGTACAAAATAGTGCAAAGCTCGTTATTCATTGAAAACACACGCATATTTATATGACATCTATGAACAAAACCTGAACTAAGGAGGCTCAGAGCTTTTTGTTTTTACATTTCAAATTTCCAGAGCAATTATAAACAAATTTAGCCGAGTGAAGTGCAACAAGAGCTTTTCCCTTTGAAACTGACAGGAATTATATGATTGGGACGTGATCTACCGGCAAATCGATAATGAATTCCTTGAGTGTATTTGTTTGCAGAACTTTAGAAAAGTGAAAGCTGGAACATGCTCGAGCTTTCCACAAAGTGCAAATTTTAAATTGAGACAAAAGTATACAGAGTGTACTATGGGATGAAGTAGGACATCCGATTTTTTCCACTTTTTTGTACTTTTTCCCACTTTTGTTTCGATGTAGTTCAGGCTTTATGCGAACTAATGTTTGTTAAATATCGTCAGAAAATTTTAAATTTGGAGAGTAGCTTTAGAAATGACACTTTTTCTCTCTCACGGGATCCGTTTTTGACTTTTCCGAATTCTGCAGCGGCCACTCTGTTTATTTTAAATTTGACTTTCGATTTTCTTGAACAGATTTGTCGTCTTCCCCTCCATAAACGCCAACTGCAAAAACAATTAACGTGACCACTCTGGACCAATAAAAACTGAAATACATCTTGTCAGTCAGCTGTCACCCTTACTAAACTAGGATTCCGAACGCCCCCATTAGTTTTTTTTTAATATTCTAATCAAAACTTTGACGAAAGTGTCTGACGTCACGAATGCCACATAGATAGTCTTGAGATTTTCACTCTCATTCACTAAAATGCTTGATTGTGATATCGTAAGGAAGTAGACATATTCTTCCAGGGCCATTAGTTCGATTACCACCGTCTAGATGCATTCCAGGTGGTCCAATAATTATTGCTAGAGTTGGCGCAGTGGTAGGAATACCATCATTAAATTGGCCTGGCTTATAAACAACATATTGGTAAGCAAATTACAGGCAGCATTGCATCTCTTCACAATCTTCCCAACAAATATGTTGAGCGAATATGTTGTTTTTAAGGCAGTGAAAGTTATATTTCCCTTCGCCTATTTATATATAAGATTTCTGACAATTGAAGAAGTTAAATCAAGACATAAACACAAATGACCAGAAAAATTACACAGAACCTTGTAATGGTCCAAGTTGTTCGCCTTTTCCTTGACACTCTTCATTATCTTTATTTAGCATACAAATTGCATTATCGACAAAATGATTTAATGCTAATTTCAAATTATATTTCCATTTTATATCAAAAGTTCTCTAGATTGAAAATAACACCTGTCAAATAGCTACACTATTCCCCATTTGAAAGTATTCTTTTTTTACTTAAAGCTTGGTACGCTGCTCGCGCTAAAATAAATTTGATCTGGTCTCCAACTTTTCTCTCCAAACATCAGCTAAAGTCCTAGCTACATTTTGTGGATAAATGTCCAAAAAAACAGCTGTCTTTTGAAAATAACTTACTTCAAAAATTTAACTCTCTCTAATTTAAACCATTTCCGATTCTAGGTAGGTACTCCTCGTTGATGAATTTATTGGAAAAAAAAATCATCCTTGCTTACTTCGCTTACCGCTCTCCGCAATACGAAAACCCAACAATAAAACAGAACAGAACGATCTGTCAAGATTTAGCTTGAGAAAATGTGCCGCCCCATTAACTGGTCACGCTAAATTTTGACAGATACACGATGTACGTTCTGAAACAAAAGTTTGATTTTTTAGCTCGAGCAGCGTAGGTTTTCACACCGACCACCAACTAGTTTTCGTTTGACATTTCAATCAGCTGTGAGACACTAGTCGTTAAACTTCGGTACTAACTTTTGTGGTTACAAATTTCGATCGCATTAATTAACAAACAAAATGAATTTAGTGCATTTAAAAACAATGGCGCAAAGTTATAGACATCGTGTATTAGGAGAGATTAGTAGATACTAACTAGCACCACTCTAACTTCAAAGCCCATGCCTAACTTTCTAGAAAATTATAAACGCTTTGTAACCTGCCTACAACTAGTTCCAACCTTAGAGCGGGCGCGACGCAAATTTTTCTCAAACAGACCGAAAAATGCACAGTTTGGGGAATTCTCCTTAAGCAATTTTGTATGAAATGACAGCAAAAGAGTAAAAAACACAAAAGAATTCAAAATGCAGGAATGGAATGAAAAAAATTGTATTAAATCTGTAGCTAGAAGGCAATCTTCCTAATCAAAATCTTAAAAAGGATTTGCTCAGGTTTTATTTAGCTTTTCTTAGAAACGCAAAATATTTAAACATTTCGAGATCTTAAAAACTATAAATATCCTGGGAACATTTCTTTCAAAACTTGCAAAAAAAAAAAATCAAATTACAATTTTTCAATAGAAATGACAGATGGGAGAGGATTCAGAGTCTATACTAAGGGATAATATATGTACTTTTGTTGGTTTTAAACTTATTACCAGGTTATAACTATAAAGTGGGTATTTTGTCGACTATAATTAGAAAAATACTAATACGGACATTGTCACGTACTAAAATAATCATAAAGTGGGCTTTATCCGACTATAATTTTGCGCCAATATTAGCCCATCAATTAATTGTGGAAAATGATTTTAATTTGTGAGTTGTGACATTTCTTCGGTCATCCATTTTCCTGAACTTGCAAAAGGTGTGTTTGTTCCTACAACCCAACGATTGGAAGTCGTTTTCGTGGAAAACGAATACAAACGACTCGTTTTGAAAACTGAAATATGTAAGAGAAAACTTCTGTTTTCCATGAAGTTTTGCGCAAAAACCCGGTTTTGGACTTGGTGTGAAAAGAATATTAAGTTCAAACTTGAAAATGTGAAAACAAATCGATTTCTCTTAGTTAATTTTCCACATTACTCATCTTTTGAACTTGTATGCCTAAACTGATTGTTAGGGCGCCCGCCGTGTGTGAATTTCGGCTAATTTTCATTGACTGAAAACGGAATAGAGCAGTTTATTTTTCTGTGCATTTTTAAAACTATATTCATATTTGTCTCTCCCAGTCCCAGACAAAGCTGTAATATCCATGTCACGATTGAAACACGCAAATTGAATTAAAATCTGGTTTCTGTGAAATTGTTCCTCTCGCGTTTACGAGTATTAATTAACATGTAATTAAAAATTATATGCGCAGCATTTACAACGTCAAAAACTAATTATTTTCGCGTGATATCATAATACATATTCTTAAGCGGCGCCGAAGAAAAATTCACAGAAGCGTTCCTAGGAAGACTACCCAAAATAATTCGTTGATACGTTATGCTAAATCTTAACTGGTTAACACTGACTAGAATAATTATTGTGCTCATGTTGTACTCCAAGGTCTAAATGTAGTAATAGCCAATACATTTGAATAGATTTTTCAATGCGCGCATAGTTGCTATATACGAATAACACGATACTTGAGCTTGAGCTTGAGCTTGAGCACCGTCATACCACCATAACCGTCATTGTATACAAACAGTGACATACGTATTTCCCATTTTCTGTACAGTAACTGGCTTTGCAAGCTTTTTTTTTGTAAATCTAGCACTGGTTTGTTTTAAATCTTACCATGTCGATGGTGGTTTCTCCAACTTTGGTATTTCCATGCTGTTTCCTGAAATTTTTCACACGTTCCTGCTCCTTTGGAATTTTATTTTCAAGTACATCGCGCAAGCTGGCATCAGCTGAGATGAGGCGCACGTACGATGCAAGCACTGAGTTAAGTTTCTGGAAAGACAAAAAATTATAAAAATATATTAACTGCATACGGCATAGAGTACTTATTATAATCGTACAAAAAATTGATAATGTCTGCTTCCTTATGAGCGGTATCGTTATACATATCAACGTCAAGTGGAATTTGAATCATTCACTATGGTGCTAAGGTTAAACATGACACTTACGAGAAAGTGATTCTCATTATCATTGTGCAAAGCAATGATAAGAACTAGCAGTGACAGTGCGCATTATAATATTCATTTCATACATCGTTCCATCGCATCACATGATTCACGTGGCGCAAACCGTAAAATAAACACTGTTTCAAGTCCTCAATAAATCATTTTTTTGTTGTGAGGTTTATCATTTCGTTCATCAACTTGATTGAATTAAAATAAATAAATTTTAGACTAGTGTGATTTGCACTTTTTCAAAACGAACAAGACTTACATAAAAATGTAAGCAAATCCAACTGAATAAGTTTTAAAATGTAGTAAATAATATTATAAAAAGCCTACATTAACAATTGAAAACGTTGAAGAATGTTAATGTATGCGTCACTTGCTCGTAACTGGAAGGTTGCGTGCCCATGAAACAATTTCTACAAAGAATGTGATTACAGGTAAAACGAGATTTCGAGACAAATTGCTTAAGTCAATTGCAAATAAAGCTGTCAATTCTGCTCAGTAACCATCTAAATTTTTTCATAATTCGCCTCATATATAAATTCAATCCATTTAACGTCAGTTGCGTATATATTTTGCTTCATAGTTTAGAAAGCAATTGGGGACGTTCAATTAACTAGTTTAGTATGTCCGACAGGTGACAGCTGTCTGACTAGATGTATCTCGCTTTTGATTGGCTAGAATCGGTCATGTGAGCAGCTGTTTCAATTAACATTTATGGAGGGGTAGCCGACGAATCTAGTCAAAAAATTCGTGACTGAGTACTAAGTTGACAGTTCGGATATGTGGATGACGTAGAAAAAGTGACGTTCCCGACCAAGCTAATTTTTGTGTTCAGGTTACGTCTTATCCAGACAAATCTAGTCGACTTAAGATGACTACATTCGTGCATGTGCCCATTCGCTCTCAAATGTGAAAAGCTGTCATCTGTCAAAAACTCATTGAACCCTAGATGGCTAGCTAGCGACAGGTTAAAATTCATACAATTCGACATCTAACAATTTGTGTCGGAGATATAGCCAATTCACTAAACATTTCTTGATAACCTTTTAGATTGGGAAAGAGTTGCGGGGGTCTGTGTTCCATTCACTACTGTCTCCCATAATAAAATCCAGATAGAAGAACACTCGATTGCGTGCCAATATAGTCGATAGACACGGTTTGTCAACCACATTTATCAACACTTAATGTTATGCTTCCCTCCTTATAAGACAATAACTTAAGGACGGCTCGTTTGACTCTGCGTGACTTGTCACTTAGCTCCTTGACAAACGAAAGCGTTTTATAAGACGTACAGCCCGATTCGGTACTAGCAAATTAAATAACCTACACAATGTATCACGCGATTTACCAGCGAGTACAAGATGGGGAGGAAAATATATTTTTTTTAATATTGATGCATACCCTTTGTACTTAGAGCTTCTGGAAATTGGGATTTCCTATTGAATTTTAAGAAATAGTGAAATAAATGAAAATAAATATATATTAAATCGAGATAGAAAATTATGTAGATAGGGCAGTTTCAAATGTATACCCTAATTCGAATAAACTATACACAAAATGTCAATTTGGTACTCCTACTTAGTCACGAAATTCTTGACTAGATTTGCCTGCTGCCCTACATAAACGTCAAGTGAAAAACTAAAAACAAAAAGTACTCTTCTGGTGATTCTGAGGAGAGAATTTCGCTTCTGGATTTGAAGTCAGAATCCACTCAAGAAGCACTCACACAAGTGTAGTTTGTGTATTTTATACAAGGCAACTGACAGCTGCCCTAGATTATTTTTTGGCATTTCACCAATACTCTTGTGGATTCAATCAGAAGCATTGTTCATTCTTGTTCCATTGGACTACAGAATGAGTGGATCGCCGAGTGAAACCAATGGAAAACGACATGAGGGAATTCCGAGGGAAACGAAATTTCCGATGTGTTCTATTATTTAATTCTATTTTTGAGGATCGGTTAGGATATACTTATGTTTAGAATGGATTATAGGTGAAGAATAGTATTCTCATACTTGTTTATAAATATGTCCTTCGTTTTCTGAAACCAAACCAACTCAAGTTAAATTCAAAACGATCATTATTTCGAGACTGAAAATTTTCTCCGAACGAGAAATTTCCCACGGTATGGGATCACTACTGACTAATTGTATGCAGACATCTGATATTTTTGTTGCGGAAAGTAAACAATGGGAGGTTAGATCTTAGAGCTGATAAATTTTGACAAAAACCTTGACCATAATTCTCAAATTCCGAGCAAACTCGCCTGAAATTTTCGCATAGGAACAAAATTGGTAGTCTCAATGCTATTCGGTTTTTTTTTCCTCTGTGCAAATATCATATTCACCTTTCGAATGAGGTAGAATTTTACAGCACGTCAAGTAAAGCATTTTGACAGGTTGTGAAAAAAAAACACAATATTCGAAATTAAATTGGTTGGGAACTGTTGTTTTCGATTGACAAAATAAGAGAATTACCAATGTATGTATATGTTTAATGAACATTTATGGGTTTTCACAGCGGCTACTTTTGGCGTTTTGGCGATATGAGCTCAGGACTTGTTCGATTCTCAATGACGCAGTTAGGCGAAATCGGAATACACCGAACTATCCTAGAGCCCCAAGACTGCTTTGAACGAATGGCACTATTTCCGAACATATTAATGCCAATGCGAAGGAATATCATTAAAAAAAGTGCTTCATTTCAATTGTTTGATTTATTTTAATTTGACTCTTATTTCCTCACACACAAATCCTAAGACAACATTTTTTAAGTATCAAACTCACAGACGAGTAACACTCGAAGAGAAATTCTCGTACGCGGATTTCGAGAATTGCAAATTTCAGTTTTTCGCATCGCATCGGAGATTGTGACAGATAAGAGTAGGAGAGAAATTTGCGTTTTGCGACTGTTGTATAGGAAGCAGCATGATTGTGTATTCTGGTCTGGAGCTCAGTACTCTGATAATAGTTTCCGAAATGCCTCGTGCAATCTGCGCGAAAGCCTCTTCTAGCGAAATAAAAGATGGATACGTATAATACATATTTTCAGATATAAACTTCAGCATAAACCGGCCATTATCTATAGGTGCAGAAAATATTTGCAATAGAAACATCAGCCCGCTTCCGGCTGTAATAATTTCTGTAGGACCTGCAGAGCTGGCTGAGATGATGAAGAATTCATTGTTCATTTCCTTCGCACAATAATAGCAAGAACTAATAATATGATGAACGACAAACTTATTCAAGTAAATAAACGATACCCTAGTTAAAAGTTAATCTCAGAAATCCATTCAAAATCTATCCGCATATATTACACGCGGTTTGAGATCTCAGAGTTCCGCCAAAAATCTACTCGTTTTGTCAGTTAACACAATACCGCACCTGCCTATCAGGTGTTGGTTTCCACATTACGTCCGTCTGAAATCTCGAAACCAAATTAAAGCCGCGCACTCTGTAGCTTCTGACACCACCGCACACATATCATTCAATGATAGGGTCATCCGATACCCCGTTGCTAAGCGCTACGATAAAAGCATCTCGATTGAATTATTCTCGCCACTTAATTGTCTTCCTCCTCTCGACAGAGCATACAGTCCAATTGACATGCTTTGACAACATCACTGGTCGTTTGTTGTTTTTTTTTACACTCTTCACGAAACCAAACACGAAGAGCGTTCATAAATCATCAATTTGCATTTTTAAAAGATACAACTATATTCAAAATCTCAAATACCGACAAGCTTAATTGGCTTTCCAGGGAGACGAGTTGCACTATGCTGCTGCTCGTAAGGTACCTATCGCCTTTTGAAGCGGGAAATATAAGACTGATTTGTGGCGAACCTGAATCTGTGAAATTATTCAATAGACAGTGAAACACATACATGATTCATAAAGTTGCTGATTTGTGCAGTCACACAATAGAGCTCGTTACGTCACCAATCTCGATCTGTGGCATGTTCTGGGTTTTTGCGGCTTTCTTTTGAATTTCAGTTTCAAGATCAGTTCCTGCCCATTGATCTGAGCCAACACATCAGCGTGTCGTCAATACATTGGCCTTTGCTCGATTCTCATTAATTAACAAGCATTTAGACGCGCACGCTTAATGTGTGACTCACAAGAGAATTTTATACAAATAAATTCGGAAATTCGGGTAGATCGAGGGAGTGAAGAATTTATGAGTTGCTTGCAAAGTTGCCGCCGCGCTTCAAGAGCACACATCTTAGAGTTAAACTTGCACACAAACTGGACCATTATTATTTTACGTCAGTGATGCCAAACTTTTCGGACTGAATTGCCCATTCCGTCGTTAAAAAAACAACATACACAATTTTTGGTTGTCCTGAATGCTAAAAACTATAATTTTTCGCCCTTTTAGCTTATTTTGAAAGGCAAACTGCCCACGAAATGTATAATTACCCACGATCTGGCATCACTGTTTTACGTTCAAAATGCTGTTTAGTTTATTGACTCACTGACTCTGAGTTGAGCATGATGAACGCGTGCTAATTTGCATTTGGATTGCATAGCATAGACTAAGCGTGTGTTCCCGCCTCAAATGGGTGGCCAATTAATTTGATTGTGTTTAGTATGTTAATCACGCCAACAAAGTTGATAATTTTTCGCGGTCATCTTTATAATTTCGAGATAAGCATGAATTAAATCAGGAAAGTAATTAGTGGTACGTGATGGTCAGCTGACACTGGATGAATCTAGAAGGTTCTTTGCAGCTTTGAGATTTCATTCAAGAAGGCACTCGTGGAACTCTTATCAGAGGTTATGTCATCCGATGGTATTTATTTTTGAGATTAAGTTTGTTCACGTGATACTATTTTACTACAGTGAATGTTTTTTTTATAAAATAAATTAAGGCAAGGGTCCTAATCGCTAAGCACACGTCGGTCGCTTTGCAAATGTTGTGTCTTCAATTATCACTGCAGTGCAAATTGCGACAACGTAATAGATTATGCAACATTTAGGAACGTGGTTGAGCGCTGTTAGCTCATTTTATTCATAGACAACTCGTCCATGATCATCCATTTTTTTTTATGGACGTGCCTCTCACATGTAGATGAATGCGGCTGGATCTACGATTAGAAGTGTTTGAAGGAACAGAAGTAGTTGTGTAAAGTTGTTTGCTCTAATCAAACATCGTGTTTTGGAGTTGGTATCGGACTAAGCGAAACGACTCTGAAGTTTGAGTGGTTTGTGGAGTGGCGGAAAGATGTAATTGGACCTATTTATGAACGCGTTTGTAGGGACGTTATCTATTACGAACTTCGGGAATTCTTGTTATTCGAAACAATATTGGACCGAGTTTCTTTATTTGAAGCATTTATCCATTAAAAAAGGACACTAGCGATTTAAACGATGAAAAAAGGTGCCGCCACCACACTGCATTTGCAAATAAAACAGAGTTTGACATCTGCAAAGACCGCACTGGCTAGAGATCTTAGCAAGAAGCAAATGGAAGTCTGATAATAATCGCGATGTGGGATGTGTCTTATGTGGTATTCGATTGGGCTTCTTCAGATTTGCTCTCAGATTTCAGATTTCGTGTGGCTAATCGAACATAAAAACGTCACTTGCTCTTTTTTGGGTTGATATTCGTGCGATTTGAATATGAGCAGTCTGCGACACTTTTCTAAGCGATTTCCATTCACTGGTTAAATTTTGTATTAATAATAATAGTTGGCGCAACAGGTCTTTAGGGACCCTGGGCCTGGCTTCTCGCAGCCATTCGTTTTGTGTGAGTTTTTAATTTTTGGAACGAATGGAAGGGATCTACTTTATGCCGATTCCAAACGGCCGATTGAGAAGCTCTTTCAAGACAGTCTCGGATGTTTGTCAGACGTTCGCGAGAGGTGGCGCAGTGAAAAAAACCCTGAGTTGGAATTTGGGTTTTTTTTGTATTAAAGCATTAAAAATATCCGTCCCGATTGATTTCTAAATATTTATACATAAATAATTTAGAAAAATAGATTCACCCGATGCAATGCCTTTCTTTGCTGGAGAAAAAATTCCCTAAAATGTAAACAAACTCCACCAGTTGTCAAAGTCAAACGCACTTGTATTGGTAAATCTGAAGCAAATCTGAGAAAATATCCAGATTCGCAAAAGATTGCTTTGTTTGTACCAAACGAACATAAAAATTGGTCTGAGAGCAAAAAAAGCGCCCAATCGAATACCACATTAATCTTATAAAAGATCACTGAATTTCAGCATTCCGGCTTGAGATCACATGTCAAAATACGTAAGATTTTTTTAATGCTGACATGAATAAAATTAGTTACATAACAATAGTCACATTGAATGGGAACAATTCCTAGATTACATCAATCTTTACACAAACAAAAAAAAAGCTCTCGCAAGTAGGTACCGCACACAGTCACCAATCTGACATCAGAAATGAGCTCAAAAATAGACAAAAGTTACATACAAATAACCTTACGAAACTCAACTGCTTGCCATCTGGCTGATTGACCTTGTGAAATTGTAATTCGAGTTTTCATACAACTTGAAGAAAAAACATAAAAATAGCGATCGAAAATAGTTTGTAAGAGCAAAAAATGATAAAACATGAAATAATTTATGCACAGTGGAAAAATAGAGTCGATGGTAAAGTTTATTCACTATCTTAATTCTCAGATGACACTTGACCACCCAAATTGATAAGGTCAAAACCTTTTGAATCATAAATTCACGCTAAAGATGTATGGAACGGAAACATTCACACTACGCACATATGTAATTCGTACTTCTTTGAATGTCATGGACAATTTTAAGCTTCGTACGACGTTAACTGAAAGAGCTTATTACAGAGCTTTTAGTGCAATTGACGTTTAAGAACTAACAGCCGTGTTCATTAGATTCCCTTACGACGCCTCTACGATGTTGTTTAGTTAAACATCGCCTCTACGTGGCTTTCCTGAATTTGTGATTTATACATATTTTTCCGTTGTAACTTTACTGAACGAGGTTTGTGTCTAAATAGGTAAGAATTTCGATAAACTATTACAGAAAACACAGAAATCTATTACCTTTTTGCCCTAAAACCGACATCAACTGTGCTTTGTAAATGAATTTTTACACATTTTACACAATAAAAAGTCAAATTATCTAAAACAATTCCGAAAAGTCTTCGAAGGGACTGCTGAAATATCAAACTGCAATCATATATCTATGTGTCTTCCTATATCCATATTCCTGGTTCAATTCTACCAACTACCGCCAAATCCATTGCCAGGCCATTTGTAGACATAATCACACACATCCTAACACATTCACCACAAGCAACAAAACTGAAGTAAGTAGAAGAAATAATATCACAAACGCAAAACATTTTATATACTTTTATTTATTAAATATAATTTCAGTCTTATAATTGCATATGCAAACGAAATTCGTTTGGCAGAAATTTTGCACAGCATGCGAAATGAATGAACAAACAAAAATTAGTTTCACTTTTTAGTTTTGTTTACAATTCGACGACACGACCAAATGACATTTGACGCAAAAACACATCTACGCAGGCTCTAAAGCAAATTTTCGCGTTTAACTTACGCAGCCCTAAAGAAACGATGCTTAAGTTCGAAAAATCTTTATAAATCACATTTTCTTGCGTATAATTTAGAGGGTGCGTATAGAGATAAGCAGACTCTACGGTGAGTTTATAAATAAGGCTGTAAATTTATTACAATTTATGTAGTTTTCCATTTGGTTTCACTCCACACATTCTGTAAGCCGATGAAACAAGAAAACTGCTTCTGACTGAATCCACAAGAGTATTGGTGAAATGCCAACAAATTATCTACGGCAGCTGTCAGCTGACTTGTATAAAGTACATAAACTACACTTGTGTGAGTGTTTTTTGAGTGGAATCTGGGCCCAGATCGTGCGCACGAATGATTTGCCCTATGTTACACATGCAAATTTCTTCGTGCAAACGAAAACGTTTTAACGTTTCGCCTTACAGAATCTGGCCCCTGACTTCAAATCGAGCGAGAAGCGAAATTCTCTCCTCAATCACCAGAAGTGTATTTTTTGTGCCAATGGAACGGTTTCAGAAGTGATTTTTTCAATTCCGGACTCTCCCGGACGCTTCTTTTTTGCCCAATGGAAAACGACATTAGTTTTCTTGTACGCTTTTTCTATAGGAAGTATAGAGTGCAAAAAATATTCGCACAAATTTAACCTGCTGACGATCAGAACTGACACTTTTTAGGAAAATTGCCTGTCAATTTGAAAAGCGTTACTACTTTTGACACTTCCACTCTGATATAATAGCCGAGTTTTTTTGAGCTTCGATCTCAACAAAGCAAAGCAAAGTAGGATTTTTAGCACGCAATTACAACAACAACATTCCAATTGACACTTCGGGACTCGCAATAGTTGTTGTAATTAGCGTGCTGAAAAGCCTACTTTACTTTGCTTTGCTGAGATCGAAGCTCAAAAAAACTCGGCTAATATATGAAAATTATGCCAGCAATCCAAGTTTATCTGTTTAAACTTTTAACTAAAGGAAAAACAATTGTTTAGTTAGCTATACGTACTTCTCTACTTAGACAGCCATTGCTACTTATGTCACAAATGGGTTTACATGTAGGGGCTTAATAGCAACAATTATTGTGAAGAGAAAAGTTGACATCGAAACAAACTGCACAACACTGTCGTCTCTTGTTTTAGTCAAAATGGAGGACGTTCCAGTATCTAGTTTCGTAATTCTGACAGCTATCTGACTGAATGTGTCCTAGTTTTGATTGGTATAGATTGATCACATGAAAAGTTAACATTTGATGCAGTTACTCATGTCAAACGCTTGTCGTTTAGTTAAACAGTATAATCATAGTTCCAGCAAAGTTTTACGACCATCCTAATATTATAATAGGATACTGTGTGTGTACACATGTCAAACATTTACAGCCATCCACTTACTTTTCTCATTATCTTATCAAAGTATATTAAATAAATTGGGGACAACAGATTGTAGTTTTCAACGAACTAGAAAAACACCGTAGTGGAAAAAGAACAATGCAATCCAACGAATTGTTAAAATGGCGTTCATTGTCTTCATCGCCTTCTTCCACAAAATGACGCAATTATACATAATCTACGATAAAAGAATGCAATCTTAAATACGTGTGCATCTGCATAGCTACCGATCCAAGTGAAAAGAAGTTGTGCGTACTATACGTATTCACTGACGTCATAGGACTCTCCAAAAGCATTTATTATTTCGTTATACATATATCTAGCTATACCCAGGTAAATATAGCTATCTATTCAAAATAGAATCGTGTGGGGTGTTGAAATTTTAAAAACATTTCCACTCTTTTTAATAAATAAACTTTGCGTCATATGACAGCCACTAACAAATAGATAAACAGACGTAGGTATAGAAACAAAAATCAACCGAATGACATTATACTTCAGTTGAACTTGATGAAGATAAAATGAATAAGTAAATAAGTTCACACGTAGGCCACTGGAAAGCTTTAAGTTTCCTTAAGATCCAGTAGCAAAAATGTATGAGGAACCTTGATCTGAAATCTTATCGTACCTAGTTTTATTTTCAAAAAGTTAATTGACCGTAATCAATGGGAATTTATTTTTCGTGAAATGCTCACATGATTAAACCAAATATTTACTTTAGGTATGTGAACATGCCAAAGTGTCAAGATAAATGGAATTAAGCGCTTGGAAAGGTAATCCCGCATATAAAATGGATCCATACGTTATTTTGAAAATGTGCGTTAAAAGAGGCGTAGATACACGTTCACACACAGATATACATATTACTGTATTACGTAAGTGAAATCGTGTGACAATGGGAATCACGGCATTGGAACCAAAGTAAGGCCAAACAAATAATTATTTATTTATTTTTTCTACGTGCTTGGCGACACTGTTCTAAGAAATGCATACTTTAAACTTAATGTTCTTACCATTAAGTAAACAAGAAACAACGTAATACTATACGCGACGATTACGCGTACGCGAGTGTTGTTGTGACGTTGGTGTCAAACAGTGGTAGCAGACTTTTCGGACGGAATTGCCCACGACGATTACCAAAAATGCCTTTTTCGCCCATTCCGTTTGTTGTTGTGAACGCTAAGAATATAATTGTTCGCCCTTTCCTTTTGTTGTTTATTATGTTATCTACAAGCCTATTGACCGTTTTTTTTACCGAATTAAACAAAATGGAATGGTGCACGATCTGGCACCACTGTTGTCAAATGAGAAATGACAGTTGGTACCTATCTAAATTTATTGGACATTGTACTTTGCCTTTTGCTATGCTTTGCAAAAAAGAAAAGAAAATAATGACACACGTGGACACAGCTATGGCAGATCATAGCGTTTTCTGTTTGCTCTGCTCTCACGACGCGTCGTCACACTGATTTGCTGCCTTTCTGTTTGAAAGAGAAATTATGTTTCCGTGAGAGGTACACAATTTCTGCATTCCACATGACGCCTTAGAATTAAAATGGCATAGCCGAAGTTTAAATATCAAAAAAGTCGTGTCCATTTTCTTTTGGAGTCATATCAGTGGGCACATTCAAGAATCTAGTCGACTGGAAACTATATTGGTCGGAAACGTCATCCACATATACCCGAACTGTCAACGTAGTACTCAGTCACGAATTCCTTGACTAGGTTCATCGGCTACCCTCCATAAACGTCAACTGAAACAGCTGCTCACATGACCGATTTCAGCCAATCAAAACCGAGATAAGTACATCTAGTCAGACAGCTGTCTTACTAAACTAAATACTTTAATGTCCCCAATGGGTGAACATTTTTTGGCTCTTAAGATGGATAGACAACAAGTAAATCTATCTAAAAAAACATACTCAGCATTTATTCCCTTTACATTTATTGTAATAAATTCATTTACAAATTGTTTGTCATTGAAAGAGTGGAAGGAAAAAAAGCGTGCGACAGAGGGCTGTAATTCAAAATTTGAGCGGGGGAAATCGGGCAGGTGCACGGGAAGTTGGCCCTCTAGTTTAGATCCTCTTTGGTCCAAAGGCGATGATACCAATTTATTTTCGTTTACGTTTGGTATCCTTGAATTTTGCAGCAAATTTAGAAATAGAGACCGGGCCTAAATAAGCTGGAAAACCGTTTAAAACAAATTTCCGCTGTCTGCTTGCTATTTTGCTCCGTCGCTGTCAACTAGAAAATCAAAATCAATCGTTTTGATTTTGCCTCAATCACACTCACCGTATACGTGTCTCATTTTCATTCACACATGCTTGAAGTGTTCTTGACCAGTGTATATGAAGCTTTATACCACTACAGGAATGAAGTTGGCAACAGTCTACGATACAAGTGTATACCTCGATACAAATGCGGGCGGTTGTTTTAAATCCACAACAGGTAGTCAGCGTTAAGAGGCCGTAAACAACCTCAATGTTGTGAGACAATTTACGAGCACTAACTGCTTGACAGATGTGATGGACTGGGCCATGACCAGCTTTGATGACGCAGACAACGCCAATTACCACTTCTTATAGTGTCAAACCGATGATAGCTGAGCTAGCTAAGATGTAGTATTGTTGTTTATTTTTTAGTTGCCACATTTTCATTATATGTAATTCCGAAAAATATCCATTTCAGTATTCCGTACCACAATCGGATATCAACAGAAGGTGTCGCCCCTCAGTTCTATTTGCGAACGAATAATTAACCTTTACAACATAAACCAATGTTTTCAATTCCAGCCTGTTGGCCTTATTTTAAACGTGAATCAGCAAACTTAAAAAATCACTTAACAGTGTGATTCCCAGCTCAATGAAATGTTTCGAACACATGCAAAGTGGGAAAATCTGAAATGTTTCTCGTAATTGCATACAAAAAATTTAAAGGTGATTTATTTGAAGTCTGAGTCACAGCACATGATTGAGGTAAATGCAGTCGAGAGAAACACGTTTATTTTAAAACATTTTTGCGTTTTTAAAAATAGTTTCCAACCGCATACGTGACCTTTGTAAACAAATGTAACAACGTATAGCAATTTAATTTCCATTAAAAAGGCATTATTTCGCGAGAACAAAAAGGGGGCGGGTAATGGCGGCGTACCTACCTACATACAAAAGTAATTGCATTCGCACAACTACGTGCGACTGACATCAAGCTCTGTTAATTGAATTGCAATTTATTAAACCAGCTTCCCCACAGCCGTCATCGTTGTTATAATTCATCCATATTTCTGCATAAATTTGCACATCCATTCCAGACAGTTAACAGTTTTATTTCTATACCCAGACATGTAACTGCCTCTATGCATCTGTAGACTATCGATAACCTCAACCGCTGATGCAATAACGATAACAAGAAAATGACAGTTGTGTGTAAGACAATAAATTTAATCAATGACTTCATTGCACAGTTAATGCAGCATATAAATTAGCTGAGGTGAAATTTAAGAATTTTATTGTTAAAATGAAAACAGCATAATCGCCAGAATTGTTTACTTTTGCATTAAAATTTTAACGCTTCGCTCACAATTCTTCGCGTTTCAAAGTTCATGCTGTGGTTATGAAATATTCAGGGGCAGACTGTCCGAGCAGATAAACGAAGGCATGGAGTTAATGGCTTGAATTGTGTGTATGTACGAGTATAATATACAGCAAGCCAAATGAAAATAAAGTGATTAATACGCACAATAATAAAACACGCTGAGGAAACACGATTCTAGAATCGAAATCGTACGTACGAGCAGTTCATTTTTAGTCCATATTTCGTTAACATTTTTTGTACGTCGATTGAGGACACGTTTGGCGGAACAATCAAGCGCAATTTCATTTTGTTTGTAATAAGCTTAGTGAACATTGGTAAAATAAAAAAAAAAATACATATATCATTCTTTGCTCTGCTTTTCGCTGGGATTTTTCAAATTCTTTAGGCCTGGGACTGAAATAAATTTCCTTGAGTCTGCGGTAACGGCTGCAGCATGGCAAGAGCTTTTCAGAGTTTCGCTTGGGTTTCTTTAGCAGTCCATCTGTCATCAGTGATTGGATTCGATGTATCGACCAAGTCCGACTTTCAAGGCTAGAAAGAACTAAAAGTGTGTACCTTTACAAATTAATCAGACAGTTGGCAAAGTCCAACATTTCAAGTAAATTCTTTGTTATTGGGTCTGACAATATCGATCGCCATGAAGTAAAAAAAAAGTTAAGAGCTTACAGAGATTACAGACTGAACGTAATCTTTCGATAATTCCAATGCCATTCAACGTCAAGTGAACGTGACAGTATAAACAGTAGGCTATGGCTGGTGTGATAAAAAATTACATTATTCTAGCACATTAAGGCCCATTTTATTCACTCGAAGTTGAACACAACTTGGGGATTTTTATATGGAAAACTCCCCGAGTTGTGTTCAACTTCCAGTGAATAAAATGGGCCTAAGGCCGACGACAACGACTTTCATTAGAATACAGAAATACCTACGCAAATAATGGTACCAAGCCAAAGAAGGAAATAAAGTTGTCGATGGCGTCCAGCATTTTGACTCAATATGTTAATCGTAAAAATTTAAAACAAATGTGCATCGGAATCTCCTATTTTATCTATCCCAATTTCCTTAACGCCCACGCTGTGTACTTCAAACTACACCATAAGAGTAGTCACAACCTCTTTAGCACGTGTTTATTATAAAAAAAAAATCTAAGGGAGAACCATTATTGGATCGCCTGGGAGTAATCTAGCTTAAGACTGTGTGCGATTACATCGTATAGGCCACCAGGCGCTCCTCTGCAATGAAGAGTTCATGACAGTCTGTGCAAATGCACATAACAGCCAAACCAAAAAGATTCGCCATGGCTTTCATTTTTTATAAATTCCACAATAGAGATAAAAACCAAGCCGCGCAGGGCAATCAAGAAAGATACTTTACTGATATCTTTGTCTTTACCAGCGAACAAAACATCTGACGTATACAGCTGCACATGGAACAGAATCGAGTTAGCGAGTGAATTCAAGGGAATTGCAAATATAATCGCATGTTGGCGCACCCGCACACAACACTACTCGCTGCTTGAACTTCAAAACCAGAAAATAAAAAAACAAACACTATACCGAAGGTAGTATAATACCTGCCTGTCATGACAGTTTTAAATTAGCTTATTTTAATGATTGTTTTGGAATGGTAAACCGCCTAGCTACAGACTGGGCATGGTGCAGATGCAGTGTAAAGGTAGAATGCATTGCCTTGTGATGATATTGGACAGGTTTAGATAAGAATGGCGTTAATGCGCTAATTTATATACATTCCTTAACGATTTGCTTTCGACGAGTAAGAGAGTAGTACCTTTTCACACCGAGCCGAAAACCATGTTTTCGTCGAAAACTCGTCGATGCTTTCACACCGAACACCAACTAGTTTTCATTTGACATTTCATTCAGCTGTGAAGCTAATGTCGTTTTCCATTGGGCAAAAAGAACGACCGGAATCGAAAAAAATCACTTCTGAAACCGTTCCATTGCCACAAAAATACTCTTCTGGTGATTCTGAGGACAGAATTTCGCTTCTCGATTTAAAGTAAGAATCCACTCAAGAAGCAAGTGCAGTTTGTGTATTTTATACAAGTCAGCTGACAGCTGCCGTAGATTATTTCTTGGCATTTCACCAATACTTTTGTGAATTCAATCAGAAGCAGTTTTCTTGTTCCATTGGAGTACAGAATGATTGGATCCCAGTGAAACCAATGGAAAACGACATAAGGTTATACTGTATGCCAATTGCTCATAAAATGCCAATTTCTGACAGTTCTCCCGTCAAAATATAATCATAAATATTATTTAGTTTTGAATTTTACTAATTCTTACGAATTTTTACTCATTGCCGTTCCCTAAATCGGAAAATTCGTAAAAGAGAGCGTCATCGATAGAGCAAGATATTACCCCACCATGGAGAATCTTACGAATTTTCACTCAACAAATTTCTTGGTGTAAGAATTGGTAAAGCTGTCAGTCACCTTAAAATTAACAGCTGATTTGATGTGTTTTTTTTATCCCATTTGGCATATGCGTGCATTTGTTTTGGTTTTTTGCGTATTACAATGGCATCAACAGGCGGTAAATAATATTGAATGTTCTCCTCAAGATTATTTTCGATTTCGATAGTGGCGACGATGTAAAAGCAGGCAAACTGCTCCATGTCATTTTTAATGCAGCGTCGCTTTTTCCTCTTCTTGAATGCTTGTAGTTTAATCAGTACAAACTCTTTCTCATACTCGGATTTGTCAAAAAGAAGGTAGATTATTTCCGAATCGTTTTCATAGCTAATTTGGTTACTAAATTAGCAAATTCTTCGAGCTTACCAAATATTTTTTTTACGACTTTTCGTACCACTTTTTTGAATTTTTTAATCGTGTATCTGTCATTTGGCATAGATTACTACAAAAGCGTTCCCTAACTTTTTCATAAGTGTCTCTCTCTGTGAGAAAATTTATCCCCCACTACTTCCATTCTGACAGTCTTTTCCATTTTTTCTACAAAAGTAAAGGAACAGACCTAATGTAATGGGCATATTTCATTTGGTCTAATGACCAGGCTGATTTTGACAGATAAAAATGCCCAAATAGCATATAGTGTAATCGGACATTAAGCACGAATGCCAGCATAAAGAATTATATGCCCATATGCACTTTATTGAAATCTCGTTATGGCATTGTTGGCATTTTTGATGGAGCAAGAATTATTTAGTTGTCATCGGTGTTTGAGTTCGTGGCATTGTGATTTATTTTCATTTGCATATTAATTTTTTTTGTGAATTATTCAATCTATCATGTGTGCAAGTTATTTAATTGCGTCTTGCCTTTGTAATTTGTTTACAATTTGTGGCAAGGTCTGCGTGTTACTTTTAAAATAAATTTGGCAGCATCAAAAAGAAAGCGCTCTGGACAAGGAATTGATGAGTTGGTGAAGATCATTTGGCGATTTTTTTGATGCCATGAGATTTGTTCCTACATTCTCACGAAATTATAGTACAATGCGGGTTTCTCATCCCGTAACGCGTGCATGAGTTTCACGCAAAATCCATCCCCTTCCCTTTTCTTCACCCATTCCTTCACTCAAGCAGAACGTGGTCTACGTGAAGCGGACTTTAAATCAGTCGTTCCGCGATGTTCAATGTCGTCAATCAAACACGCTGTCAAAACGTAAATCAAAAGCATTACCCTGCCATAAAATTTGGTAATAAATAACAAATGCCTTAAATGACCAAAAAGGCAAATATGACCATATTGGTAATTATATACATTTTTGATAATCCTGATATTTTGGTCATTTGACAGCTAATCTGGTCAGTTGCCTGTTGGCATTCATATGCATATTTGGCATGAAGTCTAATCTTAGCTTGAGACCTTAGTCGTTAGACTGCGGTGCAAACATTGTGGGTTTCAAATTTCGATCACATTAATTAACAAACAAAATGAATTTAGAGCATTTAAAAATAATATTAGCCCATCGAGTAACTTCGGAAAATGATTTTAAGTTCGGTCAGTCATTCTGCTGAATTTTCTAAATATTCAAAAGGTGTGTTGTTTACTCAACCCACGAAAACTACTTTAAAATATCCTTTTTGAATACTGTATGGGAAAACTTGTGTTTTCGATGAAGTTTTCGGCTCTATTTGAAAAGGGAATAAGTCAGGGGCTCCCTCGGATTTCTGATGTAATTTTGTTGGTATGGTTTTAGTTGCCGAATCGGGCTAAATGGTGCAAGCTATGCCAATGAGTTTATAAATAGGGTGATGGCCCATAAGTTCAGCCCCCTCCAGTAGTCAGCCGCTGACAAACAAAGTACAGCGCAGAAGTAAATGCTTTTGCCTTTCTTCCAAACAAAAAATATTACCCTCTTGGTTAACACTTCTTCTATCTGTGCGCAAATTGACTCAATCCAGGTGTTTTCGACCGTTAAATATATAAGGCTGCGTAAAGTTTTCAATCTCTGACAAAGAATACACACTAGCCGCGTTTCTCGTCATTGAAGGAGCATTCAATAATGTTAAGACGTGTGCTGTGAAGAGAGCACTACTCAATAACAACGTAGACCAAACGCTTACCAATGTGATTGAAAGTTTGCTCAATGAAAGAAATATTAACGCAGAATTAGGTGGCATTGAACTTAGAGTGACAGCCTCAAGAGGTACACCACAAGGAGGTCCTTGTCATAAATGAAATATTACTAAAGTTCGAAAACAGAGGGGTCAAAGTTACTGCGTATGCTGGGTGCTGGGGTCTATGGGCCCAGGTTCCAACGAGCCATAGCACTGGGAAAATCACCAGACATCTTTCAGGCGGAGGTACATGCCATAGAGATATGTGTCCGAGAATGCTTACGAAGGCGCACTAAGGGTGCCCGCATCTTCATCCTCTCAGACAGTCAGGCAGCTCTTAAAGCCCTGAGATCGTACTCGATCAGATCAAAGCTAGTTTGGGAATGTTTTAACCTCCTCGAAGACTTGGCCAAGGACAACACAGTCACTGTTGCGTGGATACCAGGCCATGAGGGATTCGAAGGAAATGAACGAGCGGATTGTCTAGCGAGAAGAGGCGCATCACGCCTGCTCACTGGTCCTGAACCCTTTTTCGGGTTACCTTTGAGTTACGTACACTCAAAATTCAGGAAATGGGAAGATGATCACCTTGCCGAACACTGGACAAAATCCAAAGGACAGAGGCAGGCAAAAAGACTCATAATCCCAGCTCGTAGTAAAACAAAAAAGTTACTTGAGCTAAGCAAAGAAGATCTAAGGATCCTAACGGGTTATCTTACTGGTCACTGGCCACTAAGATACCACCTCAAAAAAATGGGACTATCCGACGACGACTCCTGTCGACTCTGCGGAGAAGAGGAGGAGACAACGGAACACATACTCTGCGAATGCCCTGCTGTGGCAAAGAGCAGAATGTTCCACATGCAAGGGGCATTTATAAGTCCTGCAGATATAGGAAACATGGAACCAAGAAGGGTACTGAGGTTTATAAAGAGCCTCAACGGCTCCCTGGGTTAAATAATAAAGGCCAACACAATAGATCTCTTCTGGTCGCAGTGTACAGGGCCTATTACTTACAATACAATACTGCGTATGCAGACGATGTAGTGATACTTGCTACAGGCAAATTCCTACCGACCATAAGCGAACTACTAGAAAACGCATTACGAACACTTAGTATGTGGGCAAACCAATGCGGTCTTGGAATCAATCCACAGAAGACTGAACTAGTCCTGTTCAGTAACAAAAGGGTGATTCCAAACTTCGATTCTCCAACTATTGAGGGTATACCCCTTAGGGTTGCTGAGAGTGCCAAATATCTGGGTATAATCTTAGATAGGAAGCTCAATTGGAAACCAAACGTCAATGAATAGGTAAAAAAAGCCGCAAATGCTTTTTACGCATGCAACCGAATCTTCGGCAAAAAGTGGGGACCAAACCCCAAAATAATTCTGTGGATGTATACGGCTGTTGTGCGTCCAATACTCACATACGGTAGCTTAGTCTGGTGGCAAGCCACAAACAAAGCTTCGAATCTTAAATTAATGACCAAAATACAAAGACTAGCATGTATAGGTACAACCGGCGCAATAAGGACAACACCTACTGCTGGAATGGAGGCTATCCTCAACTTGTTACCTCTAGATCTATACATGCAAGAATCTGCAGCCAAAAGTGCCCTCAGGATCAGCCAAACAAAAAGCTGGAAACCCTACACAACGGGACACACACAGATTCTGAATAAATATGTGGGAGATGCGGTCACTTCTGACTACTTGTCTCCCCTTCTTGACTTTGACATACCATTCTCCTGCTATTTCCCTAGCAGGGAGGAATGGAACACAGATGAACCCACAAAAGGAAAATCGATGCTGGAATCTTCTCTGAAGAGTTAAATATACACCAGTCAATCAGACTACCTGATTACAGTAGTGTCTTTCAGGCGGAGGTTCTGGCAATCGCTGAAGCTGCCCATATGGTGTCAATGTTATCAATACCAAACAATGATATTACCATATTCATTGACAGCCAGGCGGCTATAAAAGCAGTATCTGCTATCGAAATAAAATCAAAGCTAATTCACCGCTGCCGTGAAGAGCTTAAGGTTCTCTGCTCGCAGCACACCACGCGTCTCTGCTGGGTCCCTGGACACAGTGACAAAACCGGCAATGAGATGGCTGATGAATTGGCAAGAAATGGTTCTGCTATGGACCAAGATCGGGCGATTAATTCAATCAAACCACCACTCTGTAATCTCAGAGAGAGGGTGGAAAATAAAACCCGGATGAAAGCCAACAACAGGTGGAAAGAACTAACTACCTGCGAAATACAACGGAAGTTATGGCCGGAATACAATCCAAGTCGGACTATCAAGCTCTTGCGATTTGATAGAACGTCGATGTATAAACTGGTAGGAGCCCTAACGGGTCACAACTTCCTAAGATACCACACAATGAAACTTAAACTCAAGAATGACGATATATGCAGGGGTTGCGGCGACGAGGAGGTACACGAGGACACACCTCACTTCCTCTGTCAATGCCCAAGTCTCTGTCACTTGAGGAATAGGACACTTGGAAGATACTACTTCCACGATTTACATGAACTTTCAGATATATCTTTATCTAATCTTTACAGGTTCATAAACGCATCAGGATGGCTGGACAAGGTCGAGTAACCAAGAAGGAAACACTATAGCCAATAACACCGGCTAACCCCCCAATAAGGGCATCACGATGGGTCCACATGGACCTAAGTGGGGTGCGGCAGAACATGTTCTGACGCACCCACCCATCAACCTAACCTAACCTAAAGTTTTCATAAGTGGAAGTGAATTTGTAAAAGTGATATAATAACGAATATGCTGAGGGCATGTGCATTTTTTGATTATTATTATAATATCTATATGTTAAACACATTTTTCGTTAAATAATTAAGAGGGGGCTTTCCTACATGCTACCTTGCGAGACATTAGGTCTATTCGCGTACTTTACCGAGCCAAACACTAACAATCTGTCAAAAATACAAAATTGAGCGATACTCTCTCAGAGACCTTCGAAAATACGCAAAACTACGTGTATAGACTTCTAGCCACTTTGAGCCATTTTCACCTTTAACATCTAATCCATATCACAAATAAATATATAACGTAACTTTTTGCAACATATGAAACGTTCTAGGAGAACATTCGACCACCACCGATTTTTTTTTCTTTGCAATTGAATTTTAAGACAGATTTTGAGTTTGTTTCTTGTCAACTTTTTTCATTTAACATACAGTACTTGCCCGTGGAAATTCTCTGAGCTGTTTGGAGCCAAGAGAGGAACTTCTCGTTACCCGTTATTTTGCTAGTTTTCTCTTTTTCTGTCATTTTTGATGCGAACGTGTATAGATTTTGTGCGATTTAAACCGCGTGCGCGAATGAACCTATTCCTATCCTAGGCTCGGCTTCACCGGCTGACAACAGCAGACTACCTTAATTTTTTTTTTCGTAACTGAGTATGCAAAATGAATGGAAACTTCAATCAGTTTTGATTCTCGCAAAAATTTTGATAAATTTTCTTTGATTTTCAGTAGTCAGCTACCCTGTACATTTACTGGAGAAATGGTCGACTCCTGACTATTAGAAATACGGCTCCTTTAAACGTTCTCCAGTCGTCAGCCCGCCCTTCTTATGAAAATGTATAAATAACATTGGGCTGACTACTAGATAGTTGCGTGGCGGACCACTTAATTTGAATGGGCTACTGACAAATCATATCTCTTCACTTATTTTGCAAATAGTTTGCATTAGGTAGTTCATATCCCTAATAAGCTTAATATTTTCCAGTCCGCAGACTTCAAACATTCAGAAAAACCAAATACTTGATTAAATAGTTGAAAATTTGGATTTTTAAGGACCAATCAAACTAAAAAAAAAGTTAAGGGGCTGACTACTGGTGCCATCACCCTATATGGGAACCCATAATCGTGTAAATAAACAGTCCACATAGTTACAAACTGGTTACAAATATACAGTGATTAACTTGACAGAAGTTGCAGGCACTTCACGTTGTGCGATAGCGCTTTCTGAACACCAACTACAGCTGCATTTCGATTCCTGCATACTTTTCAATACTTCTTTGATTCATCAGATAAGAGCTTAGCGATACAACTCAAAATAGTGGAAGAATTTCCAAATCTTTCTATGTAATCAAGATTAAATGAACAACGATAAGATAAGGCTAATTCACCTGACGCACGTCATTGCTTCCGTAGGGGAAAAAATAAGCTTAATTACCGTAGTATTACATAAACAAGAAGATAGGTTACGTTTATATACTCATTCCTCAAATTTAAATAGTTAAATAATAATAAAAAAAAAACACCGCAAGCACCAGCGAAGTCAAGAAAGCTCTCAAACAAAAAAATCAATACTGTTGCGTAAGAATGCCAACTGGAGGGTGTGTTTGAATCGAGCCTCTTTTTATTAGCAACAAAACAACCCCCAAAGCCGGTATGCCCACAAGTTAACCACAAACCTCCTCCCCATTCGAAAATAGTCCACATACAACAAAGTATTCGTGGGTTGCGTTGAGTAGAACTTAGAAGATTTCGGCTGTTTCCTTGTTTTTACCATTCCTAAAATAAAACTGCCATTTAACATTTCTTGGACATCGTCCAACAGAAAAGCCAGAGCAAAAGAAAAAAAAAACAACAACAGAAAACTCTGCTGCGAACGAGAGGAAGTATACCTAATCGAATGGAAGGAAGGTCATCTTCCCAAGAAACAAAGTGTGGAGTGTAAACTCTACAAAGTGGAAAATTACTGGCACTCCATTCAAATCCGACCTGAAAGAAGTGTGTAATTCTATAAAGAACCGAATGGATTTTAAACAAAGAAAAAAAGATACAACCTGTCGTTACATAACTCAATCGTGGCTGGTGTTGGGAAAAATCAATAAATTTTCTTGCAATTTTTTCAGTTCCCTCTATTTTGGATTATCGCACAAATCAAACTGCACTTATAAATATTTTTAGATAATAAATAAAAAAATCTCTTATCTCCATGCCATATAAAAATGAGCTCATTGCCGTCCAACAAAAAATTAATAAGATAAGACAACGAAAAAGAAGAAACAATAAAAATTCCCACAAATATTGGCAGAACGTGTGCCTCCCGATATGGGTCTTTTTAAACATTTTGCTTCATTTGTCGGTTTCTTGACCCAAAATCGTAAACAGGCCACAAACCAGCCAATGACCTGAAAAGGTGCTGTCAGAGGTGCTTCTTCTTGAAACACCCACTACCTCAATCGGAACACTTTTACATAACGCTTTCGCTTGCTACCATCATTCGTCTATTATGCAAGACGGAATTTTTATTCTTTCCTAATAGATGCACTGTTTCATTCATAGTTTTTTTGTGAAAAGCACTGATTTCCGCACCTCATCTCATTTTAGTGGAGATTTAACGTTTACCAAAGCGTGGATTCAATTATAATATATCCACGTTTACACACAAGAAGTCTGATAGTCCGATCACAAGCCACATGTCACTGCTAGTTCCCTACATTATACGCGATAAGATTTTCGCAGAAAGGCGGGCACGTTAATAAGATTATATTATTTTTTTTTTCTTTTTTGTTAAAATAAAAATGAGGAAGGAACTAAATTGTGTTGTTAACAAACCTGTGCTTCCGGCAATTTGCTGGATGTAATACGGAACAGAGCCATTGTCAATTTATCGAACTGTTTCAGAAATAAATCAAAAAAATTCACACACCACGAGTTTTTCTAAAAAAAAAAAACTTCGTGACAAGAAGAAACTTTCAATCGCCTACACCGCACGGACGTTCGCTGTCTACTTGAGTTGGGATTTTAGCAGATGAACTGTCGTTCGTTGGGCTTTCGCTAAAGTGGCGTTATGTAGTGAAGTGATGTCAATCGTCGGAAGCTATTACGGCGAATTGGAAGAAGTGATGCCAAGCTCTGAGGTAAATAGAAACAACTTGGGGCCATTGGGTTACGATTCGCCAGGGGTACACCATTTATTCGGTGATTTTTTTTTTAATTTACCGGATTTTTTTATATTTATATTTTTTTTTTATTGGAAGCCCGTTTTTCCACTTCTTTCCATGCAAAAATAAAGATTCCCACCGCTAATCCCACAGAAATATCAAATTCTGAAGATTGGTCCATTTGTGTTTGTTTTTGTTGTAGGGCTTAAACAAATATCCTATCTCAGCGAGAGTAAAGTACAACAACCAATGTCACCTCCTCCAAGTCTGTCTGACACTATGCAAGTGTTTGATTGCTATCTCTTTTTTGCTTTTTTTTATCTCTATTTGGGGAGATAATATCTCGACAATCGTGTCCTTAGGGCCTGATTCTGTACCAAATATTCGGGTACTGGTGAATAAATCCTTACTTTTATACTAAGGGAATCCACCATTTTCCTTAAAACTTACGTTAATCCGGAGCCTATTAATTTAAGATTAAAAAACGTTTTGTATTTATTTTCTCTTTTAAAATCAATATAAGCAAGTTGCGTATAATGTCTCTCTATGAAATTAAAGTACCATATGTATGACATTTTTCACAAACTTTCATACAACTTATGTGCGGGCATCGAATTAGTCATGCCATTGGAAGTAAACACACGAACCACTTACAAGCTTCGGCGAACGCCTGTGCTTATGCAGTAAAGTTTACTTAGAATAAATCCTAAAAAGAGACCATCAGTTGAATGGTGATTAGTAAGAAGGTGCAGCCCCAAAATGTATCCTTTGAAATATTGTACCTATGTGGCTTCGGTTCCAGGTTGGGTTTTTATTTTCTTCAAACGAACGCGGTTTTTGGGTTTTGGGCTTATAACACGTGATAGATTCCTTGAAAAAAAAAGCAAAACCGCACAAAATAATTTATATTTTTGACATCTAAAATGTTTATCTTTCCGTCATAAATATTTAGTGCAATGGACGTAGCTCCCGTTAGGTAATAACTAACAAACCTTACCTGTGTGATTTTAACTGGCAGGTGATAACTATTGGAGCTTATTGGGCCTATTCTACGAAATCTTTTATTCTGTTATGAATCATAAAAGGTCTCGACCGTAAAAGATCTTTTATAAATCGTATACCTGTTTTCGAACTTTTATGGAACTCTGTTATGAAACTTCGAACATTTAAATCACGAACTTATACATATATATTAAATTTGTCTCCATACTTGTAAGCATAGTTAGTTATGCCGCACTTTTTCTAGAATGAAAAACTGTGTTTGCAGTTCGATAGACATTCGTTTGTAGTTGTTTGTAGAGAATGGTCTAAATTTTAAAATTTTTATCCTATCCGATATTTCCATTGCAGTGTATAGTGGAAAACTATTTTTGCTAACTTTGTAAGAATGGGTTGGTTTAGACAAAAAACATATTCCACCCTTCATAGCTTATAAGTTAGTCCACAAATATCAAAACAGATTTGACATTGGCGGCCATTTGCAAAAATAAGAGCATCTTCCATTAGGGTGATCTCTTTTGGCCCACCTTGTATTTTGTATGTAACGGTTTTAAGAGGTTTAGAACTTTTTAAAAAAAAAACACAAAAAATTCGAAAAAATGAATGAAATATTTATTTGAATCGATAGTTTGAACCTTGCAATTTAATGTTTAAAGATAATTTCATGCAAATGTTGACCGCGGCTGCGTCTCAGGTAGCCCATCCGCTGAGTCCAATTTTGGCATACTCTTTCACACATGGATGTTGGCTTCCAGTGCGTCAATCGAAGCGGGCTTGTCCCTATACACATTAGCCTTGACATACCCCCACAAAAAATAATCTAATGGTGTCAAATCGCACGATCTAGGCGGCCAATTGACCGGTCCGAAACGTGAAATTAACTGTTCACCAAACTCGCCTCGCAATTGCGCCATTGTTTCGCGTGCTGTGTGGCATGTGGCACCGTCTTGTTGAAACCACATATCATGCAAGTCAAGAACTTCCATTTCGGGCAAAAAAAGTTTGTTATCATCGCTCGGTAGCGTTCACCATTGACAGTAACGCTGCGATTCGCATCATCTTTGAAGAAATATGGCCCAATAATGCCGCCGGCCCATAAACCGCACCAAACAGTGGCTTTTTCGGGATGCATTGGTAGCTGTTGCAATGCTGTTGCAATGCTTCACTCCAAATGCGGCAATTTTGCTTATTTACGTACCCATTCAACCAAAAATGAGCCTCATCGCTGAACACAATTTTTCGATAAAAAAGCGCGATGAACATTTCGAACCGAGCACGAATTTTGATAGTAAAATTCAATAATTTGCAAGCGTTGTTCATTTGTAAGACGATCCATGGTTAAATTGCAAACCAAACTGAAGCTGTTTGACAGTGACACAAGGTACTAAACACACGTCAGCTGTCAAAACCAGTGTTGCCAAAACCAAACCAGCTAGAAAATCACCCGTTATATAGATAAAGTCTTGGATTGAAATGGTTCTCTATATAATTCACCTACGTGAAGCTAGCCCGCACTTTTTCGTTCGTGAATTGCAGTTAGATAGACATTCGTTTGCAGTGAAAGTTAGAAAGTTAGAACAATTTGGAAAAAAATTCCCAATCCCTTAAAACCGTGTTATCTCCGAAACCGTGGCAAGTAAAGTGATAAAATTAGCTGTTTCGAAAATGTTCGACTTTGCTAATCTAATAAAATACAAATTATACCAATCGGCCTAACGGTTTATGATTTACATGAAATTTAAGCAACATTTTGACTTCTAACTTCCGGTCACCATAACTCAAAAAGTCAAAAACTGTTGAACTATGAACTACACACGATGAAACTTTGCATTTCTGTTCTCTGCTCCCTTTTCTATCTTTGATATAAACTAGAAGACAGCCCGCATTATACTGGACACTTTTTATTTGCAATTTAAGGGGAGCCTAAAATGGTCTAAATTTATACCCATATTTTAGCGATTTGATTTTTCCGGATGTAGAATACAAGTGAACAAGCCATATGGAGCGATACACTCCCCAAGAACGCGTAATAATCGTGTCCACGAGTAATGCACGAGGAGCCGTTCGCTGTTCACGCTGGCGCTGGAGGAGTCATTGGGTCATTTTTTTCGAGAACACCGATGGTCAAACGACGAAAGTGGACGGTGCGCGCTATAGGGCCAACAGAGTTTTTTTTTTGCCGCAATTGGACGAATTGGGACTGGAGGACATGTGGTTCCAACAGGACGTAGCTACGGCACACACTGCGGGAGCCACAACCGATATTCTGAAGGCGGCGTTCCCAGGTCTCGTTTTGGCGATTTACACTGGCCCGCAAGATCGCCCGATTTCACCGTTCCAGACTTGTTTTTGTGGGGTTTTTTGAAGTCGCGTGTTAACGTGAACAAGCCCGAGAGCCTAGAAGCCCTCAAGGACAACATTCGACACGAGTGCGAGAATCTGTCCCCCGAAGTTCTCGCCGAAGTGATGAAAAATAGCATAAAACGAACCCGTATAGCAATCAATTGTGACGACGCCTATTTGGCCAATATTCATCTTCTCGAGTTGACCAATAAAATTCTAAAGGTTCAAATAAACATAATCAAAAAACAGAATCGAAGTTTTTCATTTAGAAATAAAAATTAGAACCAAACAACATCCGATGACATCTTTTAATAAAAATCTTTAATAAAAAAAGTCACAAAATTATATCTTTTATTCTGTTATGAATTTTTGTTAGACTACGGTTTGTTTGAATAAGAAATATGAGGTTGCTTTTGCACACTCAATGCCTAAAATACCACAAACCATTACCATTGCATCTTTCAAGTTTCAAGTATACAAAGAAATGGCACATTTTATCACAACAAGGACTGCTTATAGATTCGACAATGACGATTCTGGTTGAAGGACGATATTAAAGCATGAATTTGACAGGAAATTGCTTGAAACCAGGAATGACGTTTAATAATTTCGTTTGGGAGTATAATACAACACTTTTGGGGAGTACCGGGAGTATATACCTACCAGATCGAAAATTAAGAAGTTCATTTCTAGCGACGTTGGAAGCCTGTGGCGGCCATTTTGTTTTGGTAGAGTATGTATAATCTGGTGTTTATTATTCAGTAAAGGACCATTCACATGAGCGCGAACTGCGAATAGGCGAACTGCGAACAAATCAATTTATCTGTATTTATGAATTGAAAATTGCTATTTGTTTTACCACAAAAGCTTTATATTCAATTAATATAACACCTAATCTAAAAAAACCGAGACTTGATTGATTAAAATAACGAAATTAACCATTACAGCAATTCTCCCGCGAATTGAAAATTCTTGCCGCGAACTGTCACACTTTATTCACAATCCACATAAAACAGTCGCGATCCACAAACCTGCGAATGAAAAATTCGCTCGAACTTTAGCTTCACAATACATAAATGATTCGCGGGTACCTGCGACTAAAAAAAGTTTTCATGTGAATGAAATGTCAGAATCTACGAATAGCTATTCGCCAGTTCGTGGTTCGCAATTCGTTCTCATGTGAATGGTCCTTGACTGACTTTAGTATTAAAATAAGTGTTTGTCGGCGAAAACGATTTCCAGGATCCGCAAGATTTTTTACAACGCGAATATAACAAAATCTAGCACGAAAAACATTTTAAAGAGACATCCAGGAAGTAAAATTTGTTTTGCATTTTACTAGGTAGAGAAATGTCAAGGCGTAGTAAAAATACAGTTCTCCCTGGATATAAGCAGCTCTGTTAATAGTTAAACCATTTTAAAAACAACAAATTATTCAGTGTTGGGATTCAAAAGGCCATCCTATATATGCGTTTCAAGGGTCCTCGCTTAAAAGGAATTTAATTGAAACCCCGTCTGTAATTTTATTCCCGGAGTAGTTCGTAGTTCAATCCGAAATTAAAAATTGGAGTAGGTACAAATTGTCGTTGGAGAGTACCGGAAAATAATGGCAAATGAAAAAGGGTTACAATACGCCTATTGTAGTACTTTTGGCAGCGCTGCTTGAAACTGTCAAAAGTTGTTGCCAATGGGAAAAAACTAACTTCTATAAACACTTTCCGCGGTACTAATAATAATTTTTAGTGTCCAGGCTAAGTTTTTCGAATCACAATGGCGAAATTGTCCATACAAAATTGCATATTGTGACCTAGGAAATAAAAATGATTATTAGTATAAGGCCCTATTTATCTATCTACTTTTGGCATATTTGATCCATCCATCCAAAAGCGGAAGGGATTCCTTACGAAAAATACCGAAGCCCGAATAGATTCAGTACTAACTCTCTACTAACTTTCAGAGTTCCAAACCAAAGTGCCTAACAAATAGATGCGGGTATAGTAAATTTCATCCACCTCGTCCCTATTACCAATATTAAAAGTTTCTACACCTTAACTTTGGTCACCACCTTATTACCATGTGCAAAACAAAATCAAAACACTACAGCCAATAGAAGCAAGCTGAACGGACATTTTTATACTCAACAAAGCCAATCAAAAAATGTGATCTGACAGCTGCATGCAAAATCCTATATCCTAAGCTGATATAGAACTCACGCGTGTATAGTATGGGGAGATCAATTATTTCTGAATAGCATTTTAAGGATCAGGATCTATTCCATCAACATAGACCGCCTGTATTATTTTGGTATACTGTTTGATTTATCATAAACCGTTCATCCATGGTTGGGGTGCAAAATTGGTACATATAGGACGCACATGCGTCCTTTCTCAATGTACTCAGGCTCACGCACATAAATGGTTTGTATATGAGTATGTGTGTACCCTCACCTCGCATTGTTCCCGTCAGATCCGCATGTTGAGCTGAATATCCTGCCAGAGAGTTCTATGAAAGGTACTCGTAATCTAAAACTGAAATCCCCTCTATTTTCGAAAAAACAAAAAAAAAAAAAATATTGTGACCCACAGCCAGTTGTGTTACCCCTGAGAACTGCTATTCACATTTTTCCTCCCTTCTATTGTAGTTCCAAGTGGGAACATATTTTTTTTTCTTGTTGTACCAATACAAACCTAATGGGACCAAAACCACAGCTTCCTTTACCGGCATGCATAATTGCATATACGCGGTTGGTTTTATTAAATTAGGAAATATGTATTTTAATGGCTTTATAATGAAATTAAAGAAATATTCCATAAATTGGTTGGTAGTAGTTAGATGAGAGGACTATTTTAGCAGATGTTCTTGTCAAAAGTTGCTACTTCAATGGACGATAGAAAATAATGTTTGTTTTTTAGGTTACATTTTTTTACATTTTTAAAGTAATCTGTTGTGACTAATAGAATACTAGCTGACCCGGCGAACTTTGTTCCGCCCAATTTCGATCATGCACAACGCACATATGTAGTTCGGTCAATTCAAATTCCTTATTAAAAACTTTGAGTTATGCAATAGAAATAACTGAAGTATAGCAATGTCGATGTGTTTCATTGGCAAACTTGCGGTGCATTGAGGTTTCGCAACAAAATTATAACTGGGCCGACTCACCATTTTAAAATTGTGTAGCGGTAAGCACGGAATATCTCAAGAATTAAAAAATTTTAAATTTTACATATTTTTTGTTGTACCTATTGGTAGGGACACTATCCAGTCAATTTTTATCAAAATGTGATTCTCCATACTAACTTCTATCCTCAATCTAATCCCCATAAGGTACCTATTCTGTTTTCTCGACAAAAAGTAGCATACGTACTTTTTTGGGACACATTTGTTCCACAGCAACTGGCACTTTACCCACCAGAGTGGCATATTTACCCCCTTTGGTTTTCATTAACCAATTACCAATTAATATTTGCTGGCATTTGACCCCTTCAGAAGTGGCGTATTACCCTCACGTGTGGGTAAAATGACACTTCTTAAGGTTTTTTTAAAAACTTGTGTCTTGTCTCTGAGACTCACTTAAAATGGAATACAAACTTTCAGCTACAAGGGTACGATATTTATCACTCTCCACATCCCCATAATACGATCGATCACAATATAGGAGCCAAATTCCAAACATGCGCGATACAAGGAATATCCATAAATATTACAACGAAAAGTGGACAAACTATATCAGTTGCATCGATTTACTTTTCTCCCAGTTACAATCTAAAGAAAAATTACTTTTAAGACCTTTTCCGCATATTTAGTAATAGATTTATTGGAGGGGGAGATTTTAATGCCAATGATTTAATGATTGACAGCTGTCCAAGTAATAAGTCAAGTAATTTCTGCTGCTCCGTATTTTTTTCAAGTAAAATTCATCAAACTAACACTATATAAATAAAAAAGGTGTAATTATCAACGCAAAAGTGAAATACAATAAGAGAAGTGTGAAATTATCAACATTAAATTGTACTACAATAGAAAAACAGTTTATGTACCTAACACAGTCGAAGCGCAAACTAGCTGAAATATCACCAGAGAGTCTTGCAACGAATAAAAGAAGACAAGAACTACACATATCTCATAACATGGCAGTTGGTAACATGTCCACCGAAGGTTTAAAAACACTTTTGGACGATTGCATCTCCTCAAAATTGGAAGGTATTACTACGAAGCAAGATGTCTTAGGCCCATTTTATTCACTCGAAGTTGAACACTACTTCGGGATTTTTAAAAGGCAAACTTCCCAAGTTGTGTTCAACTTCGAGTGAATAAAATGGGCCTTAGCTGTTTCCACCGAGATACGGTTATTCAGGCACAAAATTCACATCTAACCAACCGTTTGAATGAAATGGAGAATTACTGTCAGGTTCTCGAGCGTCAAATAGAATTTCTTGCACGAAAATCATATGAAAACTCTGTTGTCGTGCATTTTCCAGCAGCTGATAAGACCAATAAAGTTGAATTCGCAAAACAAACTTGTATGGGACTTATCCAGCTACAAGGTGATGCTGTTTTACCTATCAAAAGTGCACATAAGGTATTCACAACAACAATAAGTCTACGGTGGTTCTCAACTTTTCTCCGGGTGATATCGCGAGTAAAATACTAGATGCATCTGTAAAACTAAAAGGTACTGGAATAGTTATTCACCGGGAACAATCGCTCGTTAACCGCCACAAAAGAAAAACGCTGTACACGATTAAAATGCGTCTTAATGCACTCTCACCGTCCACTAAAATAATAATAAAAGGGACTAAACTCGAAATTAATGGCAAAATATTTGAGTTCAATACAACACGCGGCTTGGCGATCAAAACAAATGATCAATTGACGTTTATCAAAAACAAGTATTGAGGATCTAGATTGACAAATACAAGAGGAAGAGAACTTTATGAAGTAATAAACGAAATTAGCGGCAAGTATCACTCAACGGGAAAACCTACGTATTGGCCAACAGATAGACAGAAAATCCCAGATCTTGTCGACTTCTTCGTTACAAAGAATATATCGTCTAACGCTATAAAGGTAAATGAAGGGCCAGATCTTGACTCAGATCATTCCGCAATACTTTTAACACTTGGCGATAAAATTACTATTAAAGAAAATAGCGCGAGGCTAGGTAATAAACTAGACTGATTGGAGCTATTTCAGACATTATCTAGAGAATAGTATTCAGCTCTTAGAAATTGAAATAGAAGATCAATTAGAAGAGGCTGTCCAAATCTTTACTGTTAATATTCAAAAAGCTGCATGGGCTGCAACACATAAAACAAAAACTAAATTCCAACAAATTTAAACGATTGAAGCCTCAATTTTGAATTTACGAAAGCTCACTATTGCGAATGATTTTCAAATCGATTCTTCATAAGTTTCGGGCCAGTCACAAGTGAAGTTCCCTTCGGCGAGTTTCTGCTGAATTTTACAGCCCGATTCTGCCGTTGTGAGCCCTCACAAGTCACAAGCTCTTGTGAGGTTGTTTTGTTGTGAGGTTTGTTGTGATTCGATAACTTTTTCAGAATTCTACGATAACCCTCACAACAAAACTCACAAAAAATTCACCTCAGAATGGTCACTTCCAAATTGGCACAAAATTTTCCACAAAAGACCGAGCTCGCACACGAAGTTATTAAAAATACATAAAATAACATTTTTTTGGCCACAATACGTGAAATATGTTTTAGAACTGAAGGATAAAAAATTATTAACGACATTTGTCACAAATAAATTCGATGCCTTCCTCAGTTTTTTTATACAATAATATGTACTAGTATCGCTTGTGGTCGAAAATCGACCATACCTTTTATAAGTATGTATAACACCACTCTTGCCCCCAGAGTTTTAACAGAATCATATTAAGAATGCTTATTATCTTTTAAATGTATTTTGGTCAAAATGGTTATAGCGAATTTTGTAAAAAAACAGTACCAAATATTGCAATGTTTTATTTGAAAAATACTATTGCGTCACTATTTAGTTGAAAACCGATTATAAGTAATTGGTTGGGATGTAAGCATTGCTTCGTTTTTTAAGTTTAATCGAAATCAAAGATGGAATTTTCGATACATGAGTTTTGAAAACATCCATTTGACTCTAAGTTTGCATTTTGATTAAAATCGTTATCGCCGTTTTCCGGTAAACTGAAAAAAAAACTAAATTAAAAATAAAAAGACCGGCACTCCGGGAGTGCCGACAGAAGTTATTACTTGAACAATTACGTGTGCATTTTTCGAATCGTCAAGAAATACTATTAAATGAAGTGTTTCTTTATTGATTATTATAAACTACTACTACAAATATTATATTACAATTTTCACTTCCATTTAAAGCGCTATTTTGCATGAAAAATAATGCATATTATTTTACATAAAAATATTGCAATCTATTGCTTAAAACGTACACTTCCAAATATGTACAATTGTAAATACATGAAATATTGAATTTAATAATTAATTGGTATTCTTTGAAATGAATACCAATGAAATTTATTAATTTTCATCTACAAAAATTATACATACATATTACAATTTACATTTAATTTGTAAATGAGATATCCTATCTTTCTAGCTGCATACAACCATGCACACATACAAAGTTTCATTGGGATCGGTTGAGTTTCTCAGAAAACGGACAACAGCGCCACCTATCGGGTCCAAAACTATCCTATCTTTCTAGCTGCATCCAACCATGCTCACATACAAAGCTTCATTGAGATCGGTTGCGTTTCTCAAAAAAATCGACAACAGCGCCACCTATCGGGTCCAAAACTATCCTATCTTTCTAGCTGCATACAACCATGCACACAAACAGAGTTTCATTGAGATCGTTGAGTTTCTCAGAAAATGGACAACATCGGGTGTCGGTTTCTCGGTGACGATGACGCGGTGTCGTTTTAAAGGTAACGCGAATTCATTAATTTCTTCCCATCTAAAAGTGCCCAACGCGCCTAAAGAAGTAATAACTGCAAAATACTTTTTTCAAAAAACTATTGTACGATAATAATATAGAGAAGGACTGAGTTTGCTATTAAGTTATAAATGACCACATTACCTTAGAAATTATTTTTTGTTACAATCGTATGGAGCGTTTTCGAGATATGTCGAAATTTCAAAAGTACCGTTGTTCGAAATTTTAGCCAAAAACTGGGTACGCAGTCATGGTGACCTCACCTACTTAAGCTTAAATATCAATTTTGGTTGAAATCGTTATAGCCGTTTTCGATCAAATGAAACTGGTACGAAAATTGTATATAGGAAGTACCATTAATATTGAGTTTACCTTGCAAAAAAAAGAAACACCTCCCGAACTGTAAGCCCAAAAACTCCAAATCCGAGGTTTGAATGTAATCCGGGAAGCCGTTTAGGCTGTAAGCCTGAGGAAGGACGGACAGACCGACAGACCGGACAGAATTTTGCAATCCACTTTTTTGATTTCCTCTATCATCGTTATATCAGAATTGATTAATATCTCGAGTCCGAAATTTTGCACAAAAATAATATCTTTCTCTTACTATCTACGTAATGGAGAAAGTTAAAAAATACGTAAATGAGCTGCTCCATCGGAAACAGATTCTAATCTAAAATGATTTATGTTTTTAATAGGTACGTTACTATGGTAATATAGTGGCGACAAATAATAATAAATAATTCCCCTTAATAAAATTCTTACAATTATTGCTTATTTTTAGGAGCAGGTAAATTGCATACCTTTATGGGTATAATTCTCTTCAATAGGCTCTAATCTTAGATGATTAAATACGTTACTATGGAAACATGACGGTGAAAACTTGATTGTCACCAAAATCCTTTTAGTACCTGTTTTGTATGGGGAAGTCTTAACTTAATTTTACCAGTCTTAATGGCTACATATACCCACGATTTTGTGTTTGTGCACATCTATGACACAGCACCTTTCAAATAACATAAGTTTCATTCTCCTCATCATTATATTAATTTCACATTAAATGCCAAAAAAGCGTACGGAAAGCTTGGATGTTCACGTATTAATATAATGATTTTTTCCGAAATGGTCATAAATGTTGCATAAAATGCGGTGTTAAGGTCATGAAGTGTGTGGAAATATAAAACCGACCATCAAATGCAATAATGATTGCCATTTGTAAGCCGTTATGACTGGTTTTGAATTTTGTGACCTGCTCAATAGGAGATCACAAATTCGATTGTTTTTGTGAGCCTCACAAGTTGTGAGTGTGCTGACAGAATACGAAAACCTCACAAAATCAATTTCACCTCACCTTGTGAGGGTTTTGTGACTTGTGAGCTTTTCCAGAATCGGGCTGTATGGAAAATATGTAGCCAATGTGAACTAGTAAAATTGATAAATGGGGCACACACAATTAAACAACAAAAAACAAATGAAAAAAAAAATAACCCAACCTCCCCGACGGGGAATTGAACCCCGGTCTCCCGCGTGACAGGCGGGGATACTGACCACTATACTATCGAGGATTGTTGAGCGTATGTGAAAAATATTTTGTCATAAACAACACTCATATCAATCCCTGTTTCTTCAGGCAAGACACCATTTGAAAAGAATGGGAGGTTCAAGAAGCAAGACAGTAGATATTCAACCTTACCAACCACCCCGGTTTTGATATGTTCACTGTTCAGTGCTGAACCAATCGAAAACTATGTCACATGGAACATTTCGAATGAAACCCCTGGAAATATGTGATAATATTCAGGTTCTGTAATTATGAGAGCGAAAAAATATTCATTTTAACAGAGCCTGTGATCAGATAAGATTAAAGATCTTTTTTCTAGAAATTCCCCATTTTTGGGGAAATATTTGAAAATTTCCCCCATTGGATCCGTTTTTCCCCACTTTTTTCCCCATTTCGATTCATTGAAGAAAAGTAAAGATGAATTTTGAATAAAGTAAAAAATTGTTTTCTTTTACTAAGACAAAAGTCATGCGAATTTAAGACATAAATAATTATTTCACTATACGTTGGCTACCAATTTTTTGCTTCGACTTCTAAGTCCAGTAGCCATAATTGTTGTTCCCAATTGACAGTTTCTGTATAAGAAGTTGAAATTTTTAGGTATTTTAAAAGTATTCCAATTCATAGATTCAAATTTTCTCCATCCCAAATAAAATTTTATTTTCAGAAATCCTCGCCATCCGCCTATGAAAGTATGCAATTTCTGGTTTTCAAGGTTGTCCAACTATTCCAGGCGAAATTTAAAATTTTCGTCATTGTGATACTTATACCAAACGGAGAATGAAATCTCAAAGTGACGCGACACTTCACGTGAATGAATTGCGCATGAGTGGAAGAAAGTTTAATGAGACGGACGTACAGCCGTCATTCAACAACATAAATAATCGTTCTGTTTGAAAAACTAACTACGGTTAAATTATTTGGATATTGTTTATGCAAAAATACTAAGATCGCGATTGAAAAATTGGTGGTGGGGTTATGGGTATTTCACGTATAACAAAAAAATTCACATTATGTCGTCTTGAAACGTCCTTTTGAAACGGAAGAAAAGTACATTTAGACTTTGCTCCATTCATAATGTCCATGACATTGTGACCGTTTCAGATGACACTATGCGGCGTACTAATAACACATTTTAGTGTCAACATAAAATTTACGAAAGCTCAGAATTGCGAAATTTATATGGAAAATATGGCCACTGTGAACTACTTAAATTTAGAGTCGAAAATAAAAAGGTTTATGATTAAGGCAAAATGTCTGTTTGTTAATAAGACACTGGACTTATTTCCGTTTTTGACTATAACAACGTCCATGGATATTATGTCACCCCGTCATTTAGAAACAAAATCTGTCCACCTCTACCATAAAACGCCCCGAATGACATCATAGCTTTGACCGAATTTTAAGCAGCGTTCAAGCTCAAAAAGTAAAAGAGGTAAACTGTAGGTATTTCGTTTGGGGGCGATATGTATGGATTGGAAACTCACCCGCCCTCGTGCTTTCAACTCTAAACTTTTGCAGTTGCCCTCGACTTTCTGGTCCCTAACGCCTTTGCCTGGTACGGACCATGTACACAGTCGACAGTTGAGTTGCTCCTATATAGAATAGCTATCGCCATTCATCAAAAGGTTCACTTAACAAAAAATCCTTTTCAAAAGAATTTCACATCTAGAGTATTATAGATTGTCTCATTGTTCCGCAGCAGATGTCCAAGGACCGGATCAAAATGGTAGCTTTTATTAATATCATTCACTGGGTTCTACACATCCAGGCAGTAGGCATATAATTTTCGACAAAAAAAAAATGTTTAACAATGTAAACGAGAAAAGAATACCTCCTTGGTTAACTATACCCACGAATAGGCATATTTTGAATTCTATACGCAGCTACCACATAACGTCCCATGATATGCAAAGCTGACAGGATCACAGTCCATATGGTTGAAAGTATATTCTTTCGGAGTTTTTTCTTTTTCTGGCGAACACACATTTCGACGTACCGAGTACTCCACAGGGCGACCCTATTATGTGGTACACTTTTGTGGGTACATGTCATTGCTTAAGCTTACCCCTGAGACGGTGGGGTGGTGCGATGGCTGATGGCAACGACTTTTTTGTCGTCTTTATGTTTACGGCGTTTGAGGTTGTCCTCTGCGGGTTGGTCCAGTTTTGGTTTTACGGATTTTCACACGAAATTTACAAACAATTCTCAGGCTTCGCGCGACTTTGACAGCGAACAATTGCCTATAAACTGGACATGGCACCTGGAAACCGTTAAACCGGTATAGCTTAAGTAGTCTTATGGGATACACACAAGTCCGAAGAAGCTATCCTGGGCTGTTGATCGGTGGTCAGCTTGAAATGTTATCCAGCTGGACTCTGGCAATCAATGGAATTTGGAACAATGACAGAGAACTGGAATCAGCTTCTTTTTAGATTTAGATATTACAAGCGGATGCTTCTGGACCTATTGGGGACTGAGAATGCCATTTATTGAAATCACCCATCTGCTCTATATATTATTGTTCGCCAATAAAAAGCCGGATTTATTAAATTCTGAAGACGGCGGAGTGTACCTATAGGAAACAGGTTTTCAAGATTCTGGACTGGGCGGTTATAGCTTCTCAACGTACGCGTATATCTTTTATATAGATCGAAATGATAGAATCCTGATGATGGCAATTGTATTAAGAAAAATTAATATAATACAATTCAGGACGGGAGTAGAAATTGTGAGGGATCTAGCTATTGTCCGCGGCAGAATTGCAACATCTTGGCGAAAACGAGTTTCGATCGACGGCGATTAGAGAAACATGGTTTCGAAGAGAAGGAAAGCTGTCTTTATTTTATTTATATATTTGCAGGACAATAATCTTATAAACTAATACAAACTTAGATATGTTTCAGTACAATTTTAAGCCACTTTAAAAAAATAAAAAAACAAGTTCAAATAGGTTTTATTAAGCTTAAAAAATAATTTGAAAAATTCATTCCTCTTTAATATTCTTAATTAACATTTCATTTATATAAAAATAATTAAAAGAAAACACTAATTTGTATTCATATTTTCATTAGCTACATTATGTTATTCTACATAAATAAATATTCTTCTTTGGTTAACACGTATAAAACAAGGAAAACAAAAAAATAACACAATCTCATTATTAATTGGAACGATAAATGTGTTGCTAGTTCTTTTTTAAAACACTCGATATCCCCAATTCGCTTAATATTACGCCGTAGAGAGATCCAAAACCGAGTGACATTTATAAAAAAAACTGACGTTCAGAGGTTAAGCAAGAGAATCGAAATTGTGTAAGTTGTTGCGATCTACTTGATGAGGACGGTTGCAATCCGTTGAAAAGATAGCAGGGTTGATGTGACTGCATTATCCTGAATAATAAGATCAAAGTCCGATATCGGATAAGATTGTCAAATGAAAGGTTGTATATGGATTTTGCGAAGCTCGATATCCTGTCATATCTCTTCAGACCGTATCTAGCAATGTTATTGTATGCTACAATAAGTTTTCTTCTGCTATTGGAGTCGCAATTGCCACATATTTCACATCCATATCTCAATATAGGAATTGCGAGTGTTTTAGCAAGCATAAGTCTGGTTTTCTGTGAAGTATAATATCGCGCTGTCCACAAAGTACGGAGCACTCCATAAACTGTCACCACCACTTAATTAATGCGAGTGCTCCAAGTAAGATTCCGGTTAAACACCATTCCTATAAGTTCTTTGCAGTCTCAACATATTCTAGTGCCGCACCGTCGAGTATGATTGCTGGAAAGTATGAAGGATCTACAGGCTTTTTGGAAATAATAAGACATTTGGACTTATTTGGGTTTAAATAGAGACCATTGCATTGGGCGTAAAATATAATTTCACCCAAGTCCTCATTTATATTATAGACACACCAGCCGTAAGCCCTGTAGCTAGTGCTGTTAGTGTTACCTTTTATTATTAACCTGTATATTTTTAATTATTGGTTAATAAATAATAATAATAATAATATTATAGACACAATCTTCAATTAGTCCAGGATGGCAACTTTTGTGCATTTGGATATCATCTGCGTGCCTTTGAATAGAGGTTTCATTTACAATTTGAGGAAGTTCATTTGCGTATAGGGAAAATAAAAGCGGACCAAGAATTGAGCCTTGTGGAACGCCTCTAGAGTTGGGAAGGAAATTGGAAAGAGTTACATTTACTTTGCTTTCTGCCGGGACTTCTGGACTATACTGTGGCAGAAGAAACTCCAGTTAATAATTAGGTGCGATGGGAACGCCTACCATACAAACTGGGGCAGGTAAAATAAAAATAAAAGAGTTAAGTCTCTTAGAATTTATTTATAAAAATAATCTAGAGATAATAAATTACGGGAATAGCCCTAATTTTATAAACAGCATTAGGGAAGAAGTCCTTGATCTCACCCTATGTACCCCATTTAAAAACTTTATTAGGAACTGGCATGTTTCTACTGAAACATCGACGCCAGATCATCGTCAAATTTGTTTTGACGTGCTATTAAGATCCCAAATTTATGAATCCCATAGACAGCCAAGATCAAGAGATTGGGACACCTATAGCTTAGAACTCATGGACAGCAAACTGCTACAAAAACATCAGAGATATTGACAGCCTAGCACTTGGCTACGAAAGTCTCAAAGTTGCTATTAAATCCGTCGATCATTAGGCCTGCACAGAGAAATTAAAATCAGGCAACCGCTCAACTCCTTGGTGGAATGAAAAACTCGCCAAGCTAAGAAAATCCACAAGGAAGCTTTTTAACAGGGTGAAACACAATGGCGATTGGGCAATATACTCAATCAAGGAAGAAGTTCTGCCAAGATGTATCTAATACTCGAAGCAGTGCTCGTATCCACAGAATTCTATCAAAACAGCACACTAATCAAATTGGATTAATGAAAAATCAGAATGGGTTCTACATATGGAAAACGGCCTAGGCCTATATACAGACGCTTCAGCTCTTTGCCGAAACCTACTTCCCAAATCGGGGTTAGATATACCAAAAAGTTGGAGAGAGGTAAAGGTCAACTGAAAGCAACAAATCTTCCGAAATCTTACCGCCCTATTAGCCTTACCTCATTCTTCCTTAAAACAATGGACCAAATTATTGATAGACATAATGGTCTATCGACAATTCACTCAACACCAAAGCAATTGCTGTGGGCTGCTTCCTTGACATCGAAGTGGAGCTTTTGACAACACCGAACATGTCCAAATATACAGATAGATACAGATACCTATATATTCGGTTACGATCGAACGTGCGCTTTTTCAGTTTGAATCGAGTTATATACATATACTATACATGTTATACATATTATATTTAACAGTCAATGTAAAAGTGTCCTGCGATTCAGTCACTTTTGCAAGCCCACTCGTCAACGATTAGTATAGTGCAGATTTAGGATCGCTCACAAGTTTAGAACGGATTTGGATTTTAAGGCTCTAGTTTAGTCATATGTAAAATGCAACTGAAAAAGTTGGAACAGTGGGAAAATGAGTTTTTTTACATGTAGGCGGTCATAGCGAAAAATCTGTCAGAATAATTTGTCCCTACGAAAACACCTACAACAGTAAAGAAATGAAATATTTCAGTGAAATGATTTGGGTTCTTGTTGTGGAATGGACTGCTAAGTATATCGCTAAATATTTTGTATATGCTCATTTTTAACATGAAACAATATTGTGATTTGTGAATAGTTAGATTAGGTTAGGTTTATGGGTGGTTCCGTCAGAACGAGTCCTGCCGCAACCCACTTAGGTCTATGTGGACCCATTGTGATGCCCTTATTGGGGGGTTAGCCGATGTTGTTGGCTTTAGAGTCATTCCCTCTTGGTTACTAGACCTTGTCCAGCCATCCTGATGCCTTTATGAACCTGTAAAGATTAGATAAAGATATATCTGAAAGTTCATGTATGTCATGGAAGTAGTATCTTCCAAGTGTTCTATTCCTCAAGTGACAGAGACTTGGGTATTGACAGAGGAAGTGAGGTGTGTCCTCGTGTACCTCCTCGTCGCCGCAACCCCTGCATATATCGTCATTCTTGAGTTTCAATTTCACTGTGTGGTATCTTAGGAAGTTGTGACCCGTTAGGGCCCCTACCAGTTTATACATCGACATTCTATCAAACCACATAAGCTTGATAGTCCGACTTGGATTGTATTCCGGCATTTCGCAGGTGGTTAATTCTTTCCACTTTCTTGTGAATAGTTAAATTTAATTCTGTTTGTACAGAAAACCAACAAAATACCTACGGAAAAAGCAGCAATTGGTTTCGCGAAGTATGGACTGAGGACTATTTGGCTAATATTTCTTTCGGATGAAAATATTTAGACAATATATTATTTGTAAGGTATGGGTATATAGGAGAGGTCCCAGTTTCTAGGTTGACAGCTCAAAAAACTCTCGGATATTCATAGTTCTTCTTTAACTAATTGTATAGTGCGTTGACAAATCAATGTTTCGAACAATATCGAATATAGTTCTCGGCACCTGAAGAAGAAATGAAGCATCAACAAGCTATTTGGCAAAAATGACATTTCCAGGTGCAATTGAAGTTAAATTGCATTCGTTAGAATCTTAAGAAAAAATCAAAATTTCAAATTTACTAGTCAGATTTGGCAGGAACTGCAAGGCAAGTAAACGTACAGCGAAGTAAATTCTATGTACGAATTTTCGAACTTACTTGCAAAGCAGATTTTTGTTCATATTCTTACCTTGCTAGGTACAACCTTTTGCTCAAAACAAATGCTATAGTTCTTAATCATACGACCCCAATATCTATTTTTGATTTATATGATGAATACCCCAACAAGTTTTAAGACTACGAGCCTCATAAACTTACAAGCCATCCTCTGTGTCTAGCTTAAGTTTACGTACTCTCGACGCTATTCTCACATAAAAGAAGTTATTGTGACCTACAACAATTCAGTTTGAGGAAAAGATTAAATACTTTTATTGTAATAATCCAATTCGTTTTGAAACTCAACTTTAGAGACGAAAAATCATTGCGTTACCAATACTTATCCCTTGGTATCGAGTAAAAGTAAAAAAAACTCCACCAACCTGGGCCGGACAGTCGATGACAACTTTCGATGGATTTCGCAGAATTTCACTGCAACTGGCCTGCACTTTATAGCATCTAGTTGCGAATTTCTCAAAGAAATAAAATATCGAGGGGAAATAAAGCTTTTTTTTTTATGGTGTGTGCATGCGTCGTATTGCATTGAACAAGTGTGCAACCCTTGATGCACACCCAACTGGCAGTATCCATGTACAATTTTTTTTTGTATGTATCTTTAATCAATTGCATGCCCTTGGGATTGGTGCATTTGTTTGGCCAGTATGTTGCACACATCATAGGGGTATTGGCGGTAAATAAAATACAAGTCTGACTGGTCGTCCCTTCATTTGTGATTGCCGGTACGCGCCGCGTCGAGGGGAACTTATTTTACTCGATTTTGCATTTCACTTTTGCACGCGAATCTGATTGGAAGCCGTGCATCTGATAAGTAAAGGCGAATAAAAAAAATGCGATTTCAATTAAAAATGGTGTACGTTGAGTAGGTGCAGATAATAATACAGACGCGTAAAACTGTCCATCAATTGTGATTGAGCAGTTTCCTTTCAATATTGTTGACAGAAGTAAGAGAGCATATTTATATTTATGAAAAATAGCTTTTATTTTGAATTTGTGTAGTTATATTTAGTGATTCGCGATCTTAGATTTAATTTAAACAAATTGTTTTAATGTATTTTATTATTTTTTTAAGATTTGGGCCGAGCCTGACCGATTTTCCGGCTTGGGCAAACATTTTTGAATGTACTTTTTGATGCCTGAAAATTGTGAACTATGATGGAGTGCTATAAGTTCTCTTTGAATTTGAATATTTTCACGACGATCCCTCGATGCGTTGAGGTAAAGGGTTTTTCATTAGCGACTTGACAATTTGAAACTTTCATTGTGAACGCACCCTTAAGCCGAGTCAATGTCAAAATATTTAGCCAACATTAGCGATGTGAGTTCAACCCAAGTAACAGTTTTACTTCGGTAAGGCGGTATCGAGCTATTTCCCCTCCCGCACAAAAAACAAATTTAGCGCATTAGGTAGGTACCGAAACTTTATGGAAACCTTTACAAAAGCACAAAATATGAAAAGAAAAAGAACATTTTTTGTATTCTTCAACTTTTTCAATTTTAAATTATTTTTTTTTTCGTATTAATAAACACAAAGCCCGTGGACACTACAATATTTATTTATATTTTTCAGACTTTTAAAATGAAACAAGAGCAGGACGAAAAATTACTATACGCAAATTCCCGATAGGAGTGAGTGCGTGCACACCAGTCTAATTAATGTGGAGATGTAAAAAAAAAATGCATTGAAAATGTATTTAATTAACAATTTTTTAAGCTGGCAGCTTTTTTTTTGACATTTCCACATTAAATGGTATTAGCCTCCAGCAGTGATCACAGATTGGGGGAAAGTCGGCAATTTTGTCGATTTTTTCATTTAAATAAAACATAAAGTGTTAATATAAAACTTAAATAAGGTTTTTTTTTTGGGGGGAAAAATATCGTTTTCGTGTTAAAAAAATCGGATTTTTTTTCTTTAATCTGGGATCCCTGGCCTCCCGTCACTTTGAAGTTTATGGTTATGAATTCGTTTGAAAATTTGTGGTTGCTTTGCGAAACAATTGTTACCCCTTTCATATAATACACATTTTGTCTCTTTTACACGAAGCTTACATTTCAACATGACTCCAATACGCTACCCCTCCCAAGTAACAATTTTACTTCGGTAAGGCGCTATCGAGGCTATTTCCCCTCCCGCAATATTAACTGCATAAGACATATAAGAAACAAATTTGGCGCACTTTTTACAGGTAGGGCATTACCAAAACCTTATAGAGGCCTTATAGAAACTTTATAGAAACCTTATAGAAGCTTTACAAAAGCACAAAATATGAAAATATTTTTTTTTATTCCTCAACTTTTTCAATTTCTTATTTTTGTTTTTCGGTATTAATAAACATTATCTCTATCTATCTATCTACTATAACTTTCGTTCAGTGAATACTCCCCGTATATATTTAATTATATTTTACTTATACAACGGGTCGCACTGAGAATCGAACATGAGTCCTGCTGCGTAGTACTCCAATACACGTCATAATAATGCAGCAGTGGTAAATCTCAACTAGGTACTTGATACATTTCAGAATTTCGTTAAGACTTCCAATCGCAAGTCGTTCATTGCATGACATTTCATTGCTTATATAACGCCTTCTAATGCCTTCTGTGTGAAGCTCTAAAGAAGCTTCTACTTCTAACCACAAGCTTTACCGAAGCAATACACTTTCCACCATCTCCTCACACATTTTCAGACGTCTTATAGAGATCTTAACGAAACTTAACTTCATATCCCTCTATAAAGCCTGCGTTTATGTTTCGCAAAGGACGTATAGAAGTTATTTTGGAAACAATTGCTTCGAAATCGGTCTACTTCGATAAACAAATACTATAGAGACCCTATCGAAATGGTTGCCTACAGAAATTACAAATTTGAACCTTACCTAAGTCAAATTGTTACTTGGGCTAGGCTAGTTCATCATAATTATGTAACAGTGGTAAACCTCAACTACTTAATACATTTTAGCATTTCGTTCAGACTTCCAATCGCAAGTCGTTGATTGCATGACATTTCATTGCTTCTATAATGCCTTCTGTGAGAAGCTCTAAGGAAGCTTCTCGAATGCATTTCGAACCACAACCTCACACATTTTCAGACGTCTTATAAATATCTTAACGAGACTCAAATGCATATCCCTCTATAAAGCCTGTGAGTATGCTTCGCAAAGGACGTACCTACAGAAGTTATTTTGGAAACAATTGCTTCGAAAATGGTATCTAACTCGCAGGCATGACGAAGTAGGGGAGTGCCTTGCGAGGGGTTCCGCGCATTGACTCGGAATCATTCTGACCCTGCTTCATTACCCGGTGAGAGGGAAGGGAAACCAATAAAATTAACTCGCTAGAAGAGGTTCAGAAAGCCAAATTACAGCATCCTAGTTCTGAAATCTTTTGAACTATTCCCAAATCGGTTGGAAATGGGACAGTAAAAAGCTGGAAGGACACGAAAAAAATCACAAGCCTTTGAGGTTATTCGGGCTGATTAAAGGGCTTTCAATACTAATGTCGAAAAGGTCTTATGTCAATTTCATAAATCTACATAAGTAGGATTTTCGTCATGATTAAATCGCCCTCAAAAACTAGGTACGCCGCACGGGTAAACCACCAACGTATATGCAGCAGTCGATACATTGAACCCAATTTTGGATGACTCGGCAGCACATTTCGACCGATGCGGCCGCTATTTCTCGTTAAGTATAGACTCTGAGCTTTTCTAAGGTCTCCGGATTGTTGGCATAGACCAATGACTTAATGTAGCCCCATAAAATAAGTCTAGAGGGTCGTTAAATCAAGACGAAGTATATGCTGTCAACTAAAAAGGACACCCAACACCGACGGCTCGGACAGAACGTCACAATAGACAGATATAACTTTGAGGTGGTTAAGGACTTTGTCTACCTAGGCTCCGCTATGAACTCTGATAACGATACCAGCGCTGAGGTTCAACGTAGAATTACTCTTGCCAATCGCTCTTTCTTTAGGCTAAGAAGGCAATTGAGTAGCAAAGCCTTCTCTCGAACATCTAAAGTGACCCTTTATAAGACCCTTATCATCCCAGTTCTGCTATATGGCGCAGAGGCATGGACTTTATCAAAAGCGGATGAGGTAACTCTCGGTTGTTTCGAGAGAAAAATTCTTCGTGTTATTTTTGGTCCCGTCTGCATTGACGGTGAATGGAGAAGTAGATTTAACGACGAACTGTACGGGCTGTACAGCGACATCGACCTAGTCAGAAGAGTGAAGGTCCAACGACTGAGCTGGCTGGGTCATGTAGAGCGAATGGACACGAATGCTCCGGCCCGGAAGATCTTCGAATCCATACCCGATGGAAGGCGCAGTACAGGAAAACCGCGACTCAGGTGGCGCACGCAAGTGGAAGGGGACCTTAACCAACTTAGCGTGCGAAACTGGAGACAGCCAACTAAAGATCGCGCTGGCTGGAGACGCTTGTTGGTTGAGGCCCAGGTCCACCCCGGACTGTAGCGCCACCTTAAGTAAGTAAGTAAGTCGTTAAATCAAACGATGTCGGCGGGTGCGTTGCTCGAGATAACACGTTCACCGAACTGAGACTTCATCACACTGAGACAGTTTGACGTACTATACTCCAAAAACAACCATTATTGGTTGATTTTAATTACCAAAAGAACTTTTTTACTAAGCAATAAGAAGAACTTGAGCATTGAATCCACAATTCACAGACTGAGCAATCACACGACAAAGTATGGTACACAGGTGGGTCGAGCAATGATGAGCGAACTGCGGCGGGCGTATTTGGGCCTGGAACCAAATGTTCTGAACGAATGGGCAAAACTACCAGCATCTTTCAGGCTTTCAAACAGCCAGGCTGCTATTGTGGCACTTAATTTCTTCATCATTAAATCCAAACTTGTATGGGAATGCCTACAAAAACTTAATGAACTGGCGACGTGGGAATAGAGGGTAATGAAATGGCTGACTCCCTAGCAAGAAAGGGAGCATCAGAAACTTTTATAGGTCGAACAGGGGGATCACACCCTCAAAGAAGAATTTAGGAAACTAGAGAAAGAAAGCAGTTCAAAAACCTGGCACAACACTCATGGCATAAGGCAGGCTAAGAAACTTCTGGGACAATACAACCGGAAAAAGTTCCAAGCTTGCATCGGAATGAGCAAAAATAACCTATGTATCCTAACGGGTCACTGTAGACTCAAGGAACATCTCAGTAAACTGTGCATATCTGAAGAAGATTCTGCAGATTCTGCGATGAGTCCAGTGAAATCCCAGAACACTTGCTGGGATCATGTGGGCACTGCCACTGACCCACAAAAGAATGAAATACATGGGAAAGTACCAGCTGAAGCGTTGAGAAGATGAAGGTCCTAAGTGACATTTTTTGAAATTTTACCTTTTTTCTTACACTTGAAGGTCTTATGTGAAAACTTAAATTTCTGTCTCATGTGGACTTCTCTGATGCCTCTATATTATGACTCATAAACTTAGTGGAAGAAGGTGTTAAGCCCGCTTAAGCCCTTTATTTGCAAATGTCGCTTAAGCCCTTCATCTTCGAACACACGCAACTATCTGATGATGAAATACTGTCACTGGAGCCAGCTCTCATCGTTAGATTCTTAAAGGAAACTGGTCTGGAGAGAGTGCTATAGGACGGATTTCTTCCGCCAAGGAGAAAGAACAGTTCAAGAACCTCTAAAATGAATCCGAAAGGAATTATACTACGAGGGGAACTCTTTTGAGGGAATAGATTACTCTGAGGCGTAAGCAGGGGGTACAATAGACAATCGCAGTACAATAACCCCTTTCACATAATAATAATAACCCACTCGGAGTTTCGGTTGTGAATTTTAGTTATTTGTTAACAATGTTCAAAGACGCCATCAATATAATTCCATTCAAAGGATTACAATGCTTAAAATGTATTTTTATTGATTCTTCAAATCTAAATTTCATTTATCATTAGAACAATTTTTTGTCAGTTCAACAAAACTGTTTTTGTTGAAATCTTACAATAGAATTTGTCAATCTGGTATTTTATTTTCAGGGAGGCAACGCCAGCCTTTCATTTGCGTGCACGTTTCTCAGATGAGGGTCCGTATATGGATGCTATACACATCTCCTGAGAGGCTATGATAGCTTTTGATGTGCTACAGAGGTAGTACAACCTCTGTATATGAGCGTTATGTCCAAACACATTATCTGTGAGTTCCGCTGTTTAAAATGCTGTTGTCGTTTACTGATGAATAACAGTTTACTTTCAGCCATAGCAGGTCAGCAACTATATTGTATATATTTAAAAGGTCTGTCGTGGCTCTACCTTTTCAAAGTGTGGAGTGGTATCCCAGCCACAATTTCCAGCCTGTAGGGGTAGCCGCAGGGACGAATTCTTCCACAGATCAGCACTTAGTTGAGATGGGCCCAATATTACTGTCTGAAATAAAAATCTTTCCCCACACCATCTCAGTTCCAGTACAACCGCATGCAACTTGCACGCTTACCATAGATGTTAGTATCTTTTCACTAAACTCCTCACAGTCACATAATGAATTCATCACGATAGCCTGTCTCCCATGACAGGCTAGAGTACCTCGAAGCTATTCACACCTTTCTGCTTTAATTCACCATAATCGAATTCCTAAGAATGGAATTTTTCCCCATTACACCGATACCGCTTTTGTTATGTATTTACGATGCGGACAAGCTCGATCCATTGATAAAATAAACAGCACAAGTATAGGCGTAGCTATCTGTTCATAAATGCATTTCGATATATGAGGTTTTCCTTTTGTTTACTTTCTCTCTTATACCCTCAACTTTATCGATTTTCAGTCAAAGTAATGTCCGCATCTACTCTCAACTCATTTCAAGGACATACTAATTTATCTCCGTCTACTTTATGCATACGTACACATTTAATTCTTGGAATTTTCATTTATTACTTGATTTTTTTTTTCCTCTTTCGGCTTTTTAACGCCACATTCCGAAGTGAATAGCGTAGCGACTACGACGACGGAGTTTTCACTCAAAAAGACAAAAAAAAAAAAAGAAAACCCAACCTATGTATATGTACTTTCCCCTCGAATTTCATTCCGAGAAAAGACCGCCAGCTCCGTTCGACGACATGTCCCCTATTACATTGAAAAGTCGGATGGACTGTTACACGTTACAGATGCAGCGACAGTAACGGCGACAGCGTGCATTCCGACTTTTGGATCGTGGGAAAATGTGTGCTGCTGGTAGAGTGGGCCTTCCGGAAGATAATATTAAACGTCTCCGCGGATACTGGATATACTCGAATTATTTATTCTGTAATGCTTCGGATTGGGATGCACATATTTAGTTTCAATTGAGATAAATTAGTTGCTTGTACGGGTTGCATTTGAATGACGATTTTCCACTGAGCATTAGGTAAGCATACACGATGCGGTTCAATATAAGTTGTTGATACGTTTATATTTCTTTTAACAGGCAGATATGGATTATCAGTTTTTCTTGTCCAAATTGTAGTCGGATTTCGCAGATCGGTGACAGTGCAGAGGCCTGTGGTGAACTGCAACAGACTATCGAAACAACGCCTTCCTGTTGGTGTATATTAGGGTGTCCATATACCTACCTCAAACGAAAAAAGAGGACATACATTACAGTCAACAACTACCCCCCCCCCCCCCCCCCCCCAATTGTACAATTTCTCTAAGAACTTTATTTTGAAAAGTTTGTAGAATATTGACATTTGTTTTCTTGGTACAACCCAAAAGTTGTATACCGTAGGTCCACACCGGCTTTAGCACTTGCTTGTATAAAAGCAGTTTGTTCTCAGTACTGAGCTGGGAATGTTTTCCGAGATATGAAAATAAAATAGGTACATAGAAAAAGTGCTACCACTGCTAGTTTTTATGGACGTACTTAAAAGTTTTAAAATAAAGGAATTGTTTTTATATTGAAATTGAAGGTATTAAAAAAGAGAACGAAAAGAGGACAGAACAAATAAAGAGGACAAAAAAAGAGCTAAGCGGAAAAAGAAAGTATAAAATAGATCGCTGACAAAAAAGAGAACGTGTTCTCTTTAAAAGAGATGTTCTGGAAACCCTAGTGTATATATACTTAAATGTCAATCGGACACGTGGTTGGGTTAAAAAACGTCTGAATGTCTCTCGCTAACCTTTGGTGAACTATAATGGAACGAGAAGAAGCGAGAAAACTCTGCCAATAGTTATTGTAGCAGTTGGATGAAAAAGCGAGCCTACACTTGCTTTATAATCGGACGACTATAGCCTCGCCGACGACGCACGTCCAGAACAATCACTCTGGCATCAGCGATGGCACGGTCTTTGAAATGAAGGTTTGCTTCCTTGTTTTTTCGAACCTGGTGGCTGGAATTTGAAGATCCTCTTAGCTACAGCATGATATGTGGATGTAGCCAAAAAAGCCAAAATACGTCGACTACATTAGCTCGGCCACATCGAGCGAATGGACAGCTCGATGTGGCCGAGCTAATGTAGTCGACGTATTTTTTCTTTTTTTTGGCTACATCCACATATTGACACAGCTCATAGAGTTCGTGGTTGGTTGTATCTTCTCCTCCAATTCGTCCTCCTCGCACACGGGACTAAAAATCCGACTAAACATTTTTCTATCGAAAGAACCCAGTATTAGCTTTCCATTCGTGCTTCCAGGCCAGCACTCAGCGCCATAAAACAGAACTGGCAGGATAAAGGTTTTGTAAAGCATACATTTCATCCCTCTAGTTTCGAGTTTAGAACCCAATTGTTTGCCAAACCGAACTAGCAGCGGTTTCCTAGGGTAATTCTTCGCCGGATCTCCACTAGGATGTCGTTCGTGGAGTTCATGTTTACTCCGAGGTAGATGAAATCCTTAACTACCTCGAAATTGTTGCTATCAATAGCGACGTCTTGTCCTAGGCGGTGGACATAGGTTTGTTGACTGCATGTAGATACTTCGTGCTGTCCTCATTTACTTCAAGGCCAACAGATTTCGCCTGTTCGTCAATCGTGGTGAAAGCATCTATCACGGAGCGCCGTGACCGACCGATGATGTCAATATCATCCGCATACCCCAGCAGCTGAACGGACCTGTTGAAGATAGTGCCTTCTGTGTTGACACCTGCCCTGCGCACTATCTGTTCCAGTACGAGATTGAAAAAGTCGCATGATACCGCGTCCCCTTGCCGGAACTCGGTGCATGTTCGGAATAGGTTGGAGGAGCTATTTCCCAATAGCAAGTTGCACCTCGTGTTTTCGAGTGTCACGCGACGAAACTGAATCAGTTTTGCCGGGATTCCGAATTCGGCCTTCGCCATATAGAGCTCCTGACGATGTATACTATCATAAGCGGCCTTGAAATCGATGAATAGGTGGCGCGTATCGACTTGAAATTCGTTGGTCTTTTTTAGGATTTGCCTCAGTGTGAAAATCTATAGTTGATCTGAATTGCCGGAAGCCACACTGGTACTTGCCGATTAGTGTGTTGCAAAACGTCTTAAGACGTTCACACAGTATACGTTGGATATAGGATCTTATAGGCGAAATTAACCAGTGAGAAGCCTCGATAGTTCTTGCAATACATAGGATCGCCTTTTTTGTAGATGGGGCATCTGGATCTGCTAGTCCAGTCATCGGGCATGTTTTCTTCCATTTAAACTTGGTTGATGATTTGGTGCATGCGGCCATGCGCCTTAGCAAAACATCACCACCGCTGGTAAGTCATCCGAGCCTGCGGCTTTTTTGGTCTTAAGCTTTTTTATAGCTATAGTGAGGTGTTTTATAATACTAAAGTATAAATAAGCAAACTAAATGACAGTTTTCTAATGTCTGTATTTCAATGCAGGTATAAAAGTACACTTCCATATGGTGGATGCTTGTCTATTGGAACCTTCTGAAGGCATCTTACTCAAATTAACTTTTATTACACCGGGCAGTGTGGTGTAATAAAATATTCGATGTTAATGGAAAATTCAATGCTTGTGAATTTTGCATGGGTATTGGGTATATTCTTAAGCTTGTAGTTTTATAAATTGCCGATTTCTGAATTGTAAATTGAATTGATGCAGCTGTAATAAATTTGTAATAAATTCTGGTTTAAGAATGAACCAATTATCTCAACTGCATCGCAATTTATAGAGTGGTGGTGTATGTTCAAGAATCAAGAATATTCCAAGACCATCGATGCCTATTAAGACCAAAAAAGGATTTTGAGCTCCGTAGAACTCCACCTTCTCCACAAGTAAAGCCCAAGCTTGTATGATTCTCGGTCGCAAGACCTTCACGCCTATAAATGTATACTTATGTATCAAGTTATATAGGTAAATTAAAATTTACAAAGTTACTTCTTTTTAAAAATTGTATTCATTAAACAGGCAGCGATTCTGCCCAATTGAAAACTGAACAACGTTCCTCTTAAAACTAAAGCTTAAGTACTATTTTAATGCTAAAGGAGGCGAAACATCCAGCGGCGACATGTTCCCACAGGTGTTCTTGCAATTGACACCGTACGTGATGGAATGCGGGTCCGTTCATGACGGGGAATTGCGATCCTATTGCAATCATATTTTTGTCGTCCTATTGTCAGTGAATTCTTTGACAGACTCATAGGAAGCGATGTTGAGCTTACAGCTTTCTAAAGTGAATAATTGGAATCTTTTTTCGCTGTTAAACTTTCAAGGTTAAAACCTAAAGTCAAAGTCAAGGTCCTTAATAGCTGTCTTCAACAAATTCCACAAATAATTCAAATGTGCTTTATGTTGCGGAGCACGACTCTGTTGCCATTTCTTACGCGCCTTCCTTGTTTCGTTGACCAATTCTTTAATTTCCCGGGGATATCATAGACCGTATTTTGACCGGCGTTTTCCTTGAACTAGGCGTGTTATTCAAAGAGGCGAGCTGTACAATCTCAACGGAGCGATCAACTTCAACCTCAAGTAGGGTGTCGTAAGTGGAACACTCAGTCCAATATTCTCTGCAATTTCGTTCCTAAAGCCTTCCAAGTTGGTATTTCTACCAGTTAATCTCGCTGGCTCTAGGTTATTGACTATAGTTGTACACTCAATGTTAAAATATCCGGTGAATGGTCACATGATAGATCAAAGCTCTCTTCAACTTTAATGTGGCTGGTACACGCAGAAATGTTAACCTTAATTGAGTGAATTTTTGCTCGGTTAAAAAAAATTGGTTAAAATCAACTAAGTCTATGTAGAAAATAAACGAGTATTTGTTGTTGAAAACTAGCGAGTTTAAAAGGTTAAATCATACTGTTAAAAATAAAACACTTAATCAGTTGGTATCAACCATGTTACTCTGTTGTTATTAGGTTGTTTGTCATTAACGACCGAGAAAATTTGGAAAGGAAATCGATAAATCGGTTATTTTTAACCGAGTTTCGTTAAACAAGTTGACTGGGTTATTTTTAACCCATTAACTCTGTAAGAGCCATATTAACAGTATCAATTGGTAGTTTTTAACCGAAAGTTGGTTGATTTTAAATAAGCGATTTTTCTGCGTGTAGATATTCCTTTTACGACGATAGATTCTATCAGATCAGGGCCCTATTTCACCAACCAATTTTGCAAAAAAAATCGTTCTCACGATTTTGCATTTTGCTCTTTTTCAGACTTTTTTTCAAAGTGAAAAGTAAGTTTTTCACCAATTAGAGAGAGAACTTTGCATTTATAATCGTGTTTTGCAAATTTGCAAAGTAAAAAACATATGCGTGTATGTAGAGCAAGTTTTATTGTCGTAAAATTGTTTGTTGGGATTAAAACATTGTTTTCTAATACTTTATGAATTTCGATTCAACCTGAAATTTGAGCAATATTTAACATATATCCTAAAATGATGCGTCCAAGTCCAGAACAATTAAAACAAGCCTAAGAAATTTATCATCGGCCTGACCGATGCTTTGATACCCTCCACTGCATACAAGTCATATGCAAAATGTTGGACATGATTGTGAGTTACTACGTCCATGGTATAAAAATAAATACTAGATATAACACTTTATTCACTCAGAGAAAAATACTGTGTAAAATTGCCTTAAACGCCTTAGGTAAATATTTTTGTATGGAATTTTTTGGACAGGCAAAATTCTGACAAGAAATAGGCTAATTTATGTACGACATGTGTAGTAAAAAATAGGCTGAGCTGCCTTAAACGTCTTAGGAAAAATGTTTGTATGGAACATTTTGGACAGGCAGAGGTCTGCCGAGAACTTGCACAATTAATGTACGGCCTAGGTAATGAAATGGGCTAAATTGCTTATCCTTAGGTATTTTAAGTGTTAATTCACCTTAAACTAGGCTGATTTAACACATGCTTAAAGAATTTGGATTACCTAAGGAATTTAAGGCAAGCTACGTTAGAACTTACCAAGTTCAAAACGGCCTTAGGACTAAGCTAACTTATACCGCGATTTAGGTCAATTTTACACAAGTTTTTCTCTGGGTGTTGGTTAAAACGCTGTTATAGGTATGGAACGTCCGGATTTGTTCTAAGTGGTGTTATTAACCATTCACTTAAAGAATAAGCGCTGTCTCCTTAAAGTACTGCACTTGGTTGAAATGGTCGATATCCTGCATTGAAATTCGCAGTCAAACGCGAATTGCTTATAATGCCCTTGCATCGTGCACACTACCTGGCCAGCTTACGTTAGTCGCATAGAAAGATCGGTCCGGCCCACATACCATCATTGCATTTAATGCATGCTTCCCATGTCTATTTCAAACCCAGCTACACGAGGGAATCAACCTTGAGCAAAAAATTGGGTATTTCCGAAGTATTTTGTGGCATGCCGGTTGCAAGCAATTCCTCGATTATTGCGTCCGAAATTCGTTGTACTACTCTGCAGACTCCATAACATTGTCTCAAGCAATTATTATTTCGTTCGCTGTCAAACATTAGCCTAGTCCAATTATTGACAAAACACGTTCAATACTCGTCTTCGTAAAACGAAAGCTTTCCAGAGTTTAAAATTGATCTAGCTCCTATTTAAAAAAATTGTCCCTAATTTTACAAGCCTTTGTATATTATTTGTATCCTCTTCGTCTTCAAAGAGTGCTTCGAAACGGTTCATTATATTTTCTTTTAATTATATCACCTACTGTTCACAACAGAAGCTTAACTGCAAATTATTTTTTTTTTCTTTGCATATTATTGACAAACTTTTCACGATTTTAAATCCAATTTGTTGGGTGGACGAATTCTGTGCAAATTGACAAAACTTTGCACTTTGCAAAAACATGCTTTGGACTTAGAAAATTTGTGTTTGGTGAAACGAATTTTACAAAGAGGAAACATTTTCAACTTTGCAAAGGAATAATTTCCTCTTTCATCAAACGGAAATTTGCAAAGATAAAGTGAAAAATTGCAAAATGCAAAGTGAAAAGTGGTTGGTGAAATAAGGCCCAGGTAGTTTTGAAGTATCAGTTGGTCAGTAGGTAGGTCGGTTTGCCCGTCGAGTGGAAATCGCAACTGTTTTCCACACCTGCCCAATGCGAGATGTAGCTTTAGAACGTGTGTTTGGCATTAAAATAGCCGCCAATGAGATTTGGCTGGAGCGTATAGTACCTATACCTAATCACTTTTTTCAAGCGCGGAACGTAGTGGACATTAGACAGATGAAATTGTAAGACTAAGCTGACTATTTTTTATTTGAATCGTGCACAGTTGCATAGTTTCAAGCTCTGTCTTCAGGTCTTCGAATTGTTCAATGCAGTCTTTAATAAACAATGATGATCCACCTCTCGCGTTTCCCGATGGGTGACAAGCGTGGAAATCATTATAGCCATTGTGCGTCGGCCTTTGGCTTGCTTACAAGTGTGAGCGCACGAGGTGCTAGGTGCAACGTGTAGGAAGGACCCTTATTATAATTATAGTACCTACCTACAAAAATATTTACCTAGCTACTGAAATGTATACTGTTCAACGTATGATGAGTGTGAAGTTTGAGCGATTGATCAATGAGTAACGAAAAGAGCCAACAGATCTGTGCGGATCTGCTCAAGTGCTCACCGCAAAATTTGCTCCTTTCCTTCCCTCTACCTATATCGAAAACCTGATTTCCATTGAAACTACGAGTACCTAGGTATACCTATACACTGTTGAATGTAAATGCTAATCTCGTACATAGCACATTTAAAGGGCCGCAATAAAATTGTACAAACTTGCACTAGAACATCTCAATGTTACATCGAATCTAAATACGTCATCGTTTTGAAATATTTTAATTATGCAGATGATGTAACCGTCCCTCAGTCGACCATTCCAAGTTTATACATAATGGCAAAGCAACAACCCCATCAAAAGAATGCGTCGCAGTTGTTGAAAATAACGCAGCAGCAGCAACAACAACAACAGCAACAACAACGGCGACACACATTAATACCTAGAGAAAACAAAATTCGAATAGAGATAACGAACGAGACCGAAATTCCAAAGAATTACAACATTTCGTCGTCGTCTTCCGTCGTCGTCTACTCTCTACTTCTTCATCCCGTCTCGCGTCTGTTGTGTGTCAGTTTTATAAAATTCATTTTTATGGAGGAAAGCGGCATTTCCGGTTCGGATTTTCTTCCCATTCTGGGTGTCGTCGACGCACGGTGTCAAATACCCCTAGCGCCTTATTTAACACTCTATCTTCTTTTGACGTTCCCTTGATTAGGTTCTCTCTATTCCCACAATCCCACATCGATAGGTATGTGGCGTTGCACTTACATATATATGTATGGCTAGGAAGTAAACAAACCACCCAACTGCAGCGTTCGACGGCGCACTTCAAGAGGTAGCTGCATTCGTTCGTTACAGCGCATCGTAAACAGACCGAGCCGAGCATTAGGTGCGCGTGTTTTCATAACAAAAAAAAAAAAAGAAACAAGCAACAAGTTCTACAAAATGAATATCATACTTTTTCGAACATGTAGTGGAAATAATTTGCAAGCTTGTCGAAAGGATAATATTTCGCAAAAGTGATGTCATCGCATAAAAATTTCGTCCACGAGTTTTATTAAATAGTTGCCCCTCTTTCACTCTTTGTCTCTCTTTAACAATTTTATCATCGATCAGCAGCGGGGAAGCGGTGCGCAGACGAACACGCGACACCTCATCGCGAAATTTGCGAATTTTCGCGATGAAAGCTTCTCGAACTGTGAATGCGGTGGGAAATGTTTTTTTTTATTTTTTTTACGCGAAAAATATCTATCCCAGTGTGAGTGTTAGTGCGAGTGTAGTTTGGCGAAAAATGAAGAGTGCGAAATGAAAAGAGAAACGTTGAAGAGCGTCCGTGGTTGGTATTCTCTTCATAAGCTTTAATGGGTAGGTGTGTAGGTTTTTTTTTTTGTTTTTATTTTCCATCACCCGATGCATGTGTTTGTGCTTGTGAAGTTTGAGAGGGACACACACAAAAGCTAGCTGCCATAGAAGAGTGTCGCCTGTTGTGTGCGAAATTCTCTCAATTAGTTTGACCGAAGTATGCGTGCGAAAGTTTCGCTGTGTTGTGTGGGGAAAATACGTTTTGCAACGGGTGGGATCTTCAATGACCGCCATTATTACGCATTTTGCTATTTATTTGATGTATTTTAGCCCATACTGAACTGCAGTTGCTAATTTTGATGACAAAATTATTTTTCCATTTACCGATGTTGATTTTTGCACTTGATTTTGTGTTTGAAATTCACTTGGATGGGGTCTTGGCTGGAGAGTCACCACGTTGAAGGGGAAGATCGTGCCGCCATTTTGTAAGGAAATTACCATGATTTCACATTTATGCGGAATTTATACGCAAATTTGCAAAAGTAAAGGGAAAATTTCAATTCTGCTAAATAAGTGGAAAGAAAATTGAATAAAAGAAAGAAAATCCTAAGGCAAATGGCGGGAAAAAAAAATTCTCGTCAATTTTCACCCGAGGATATTTTCGGCCGCTTTTAATGGAGCAAGAGCTTTATCGCCATAAAGCAGGACTATTAACTTGTCTTCAAGGACCACCCTTGCCAATCATCGTTTAATTGTAGAGTTTATAGCCAGGGCCTAGGTGGACAAATCTCCGTACTAATAACAAATTTCAGTCCCTAATTTCAATTTGCCGAAGCTCACAATTGCGAAATTTGTATGGATAAAATTATGGCCGCTGTGAACTTCAACAATTTACAGCACGATTTTGCCGTTGTCTCGTGTGCCCTCACAAGTCACAATTATTGTAAGGTTTGCTGTGATTCGATAACCTCTTCCAAATTCTACGATAATCCTCACAACAAAATTCACCTCAGCATGGTGACTTCAAAATTGACACAACATTTTCCACAAAAGTCCGAACTCGAACATGATTTTAGTAAAAATATATAAAATATTTTTTTTTGGGCAAAATACGTGAAATATTAACACAGAAATGTTTTAAAACTGAAGGATCAAAATTATTAAAGACATTTGTCACAAATAAAATTCCCCACCTTCCTCAGTTTTTTTTTAAACAAATTGTTTTTTTTTTCCCGAAATGGTTATAAATGTAACATAAAATGTCATGTTCAATTCATAAAGTGTGTGGAAATAGGGAACCAGGACCACCAAATGCAAAAATGATTGTCATTTGTGAGCCTTATATTTGGTTTTGACTTTTGTGACCTGCTCCATAGGAGATCACAAATTCGATTGTTTTTGTGAACCTCACAGTTGTGAGTGTGCTGACAGAAAACGAAAACCTCCCAAATTCAATTTCACTTCACCCTGTGAGGGTTTTGTGACAGTGAGTTTTGTCAGAATTGGTCTTCTGACATGATATTTTATGTTACTTAAAATATAAGACATATTTCTTGGATTACCTAATGTATGTAAGTGAGTACCTAATAGAAGAACTGAAAAATATCGCGAAATTAAATGTTTTAAAAATGTCATTGGGACATAATTTTGCATTTTAAAAATAGGCCTTACAAAAATTCAACCCAATGTTCTGCCCTTATTTCATTTTTACTTTTTCGGTATTTACATTCTTTCATTTTCATACTCGTAATGAAAATGGTCAAGAACGTGAACGAGCCATACGAGACGGAATTTTTTTTTTTATTGAATGTCGATAAATAACCATAAATTCTTTTAACTTTGACCGGAACTGTTCCTGCGATATCGGTAATATCTAGTTCCTTGCGAGTTATACTTAGCGGCTTACGGAGCATTCCGCAACTTTACAGACGTCGAAAATTGCATTCACTCGTTTTGATATTAGTTATGTCAGTTATTAGGTTCGGTCAATTCAAATTATTTATTCGAAAGTTATATTAAATACGTCCTACGAGCCTTTTCTCACCAGCACCAAAGAAAACGCGACGAGTATTTAACAAGAAGTGTTTTTTTTTATTTTGGCTCTAACATTAGCTCTATATTCTATGTTTTTTCTACGATATCTACACACAAATGTTGATGAAATAAAAGATGGCTCGCCCCAACATCGTGACGGCGCACGTTTAAAAAGTCGTTAAGTTTTTAAGTGTTTATTTATAACTCAATTTTATTTTTGATTTGATTTAAGTAATTTCAATTTAATATTTATGGTGCGCCCCAACAGCCAACACGTCCCTTAGGAATAGAAAAAAAAAAATCGATTCCAAAATCGGCTTTTGCTAGTGACTGATAAATTCCGCCTATAGCATATTATAGAAATAGAAATAACACAAATTTAACAAAAGTCAACTTCTGCTAGTTATTGTGACACAATTTTGTTGTTTCAACCGAGGCCAACTTCAAGTTGTTGTAAATGTGAATTAAATAAATAAAAATCGTTATATGATTTGAGTTATAAAGCAAGGGGAAATTGGAAAAAGTAAAAACGATTTTTTAACGAATGCGACTTTGATACCTCTTAAGTCACAAAACCCTCACAAGGGGAGGTGAAATTGAATTTGTGAGGTTTTCGTTTTCTGTCAGCACACTCACAACTTGTGAGGCTCACAAAAACAATCGAATTTGTAATCTCCTATGGAGCAGGTCACAAAAGACAAAACCATTCATATCTAAAGCTCACAAGTGACAATCATTATGGCATTTGGTGGTCCTGGTTCCCTATTTCTACACGCTTTATGACCTGAACATGACATTTTATATTATCTGCATATATAGAGATTTCGGGAAAAATACATTTGTATTTTTTCTATTGTCGTTTTTGAGCATTTTTGGGGCCATATTTCATATTTACTTTTGGAATTATTTGGATTTTAGGAACCTAGCTTGTTTTTGTCAGACTTGGTTTTCTGGGCATTAGCGATGAAAAGTTTTTATTATTGTTTGCCTTTCTCGGAAGCTTGTTGTACCTAAATTCGTAATTCGAGTGGTCCGCAGTTTTAATTGACCCTGCTGCATATGTAGGTCCTGCTGAATTTGAGCAATGCCACTGGTTATGTTGGCTTTAAGAAAATCGGTCGATTGCGACGTCGATCTTCGACTTTAGGAAGCTCCACAAGAAAAAGTCTATATATAGGCCATGCTCAAAGCGGAAGATCTTGGTGTCGAATTCCCGTCACCTCTGCGAGAGATAACCATACTCGCAAATCTTTCATGCAGAATGTCCATCGGGGCGTCTGCTGCTTACGCTGGCACGTAACATAGTTCGGCTGCAACCACATGTCGTCTACCTCAATATACCTACTTCAATTTGGGCCAAAAGAAATCTATTAGGTAGCATTACTCTGTACCGCTCGCCGTTGATGGTAATGGCCTCACGTATACGTCATTTTCAAAAACCTCAAAAGCGCACGAAACAGTAACTACTTATGAGTTATGACGTCTTCGCATATACGGCAATTTTGCCTGTTAACAAGGTTGGGATCCTCTTCCAAACACCCCGAAGCCCAATCAATGATAAACATTGTTGTCTGTGGTCATTAATTTGAGCTCTACGGTCTCTCACGGGTGTAGGCCAAAGTCCAGATGTAAAATTTGCAAGGTTGAAGTTTTTGAAAAGTCGATACTTCTCGTCCACGGCGAGGAATTGACTGTATCGTGCTCTCCTGTACTTTTTTACGGACGGCGGCAACGTTCTCAGCCGACCTGTCGTTCTTTGATGTACGGATGTTGGCTAATTACTCGTATTTACCGAACCGGTTGCCTCGAATTGGGCCACCAAACATGAACTTCTGCCCGTAAATGGGTGCAACGAGTGTAACATTGACGAACACTAATTTTGGTAATAACCTTTTATCATTTGGGTAGGTATTCTGCTCAATCGTGTTACTTGGCATGGTGATTTGTCGTCAGCGACCGAATTTAAAATACCAGGTAAGACAGACGCCACCAAAACAACGAGGCCACCACAGGATGCCAACATCGACCCGCCCCCATTTCAAAAACCTATGTTACTATATTTTTAGCAGGTTCATCCTAGACTGTAGCGCCACCTAAACGCAAGTACATATATACGTACCAAAATAACTAGAGCAAAACTCTAGTTAAGAAAATTCCATTGTTTTTATAAGACTCTCATGCGAGGCCCTTATGAGAGAAATAACGACCACAACGGTCTCATAAGACGCTTACTATAAGACTATACAAGAATTGAATTCTAATCGCCAAACTTTTATGAGCTTTTTCGATTAACTCCTAAATAAAGTAAGTCCTATTGAATTATCAATTAATTTGTTATTAAAAAATAAACAAAAAATGTTATAAATTTCTTGTAAAATAACAATTCATTTGTTTGCAGGTGGAAAACTACGTACAACAAACAAACAACGGAAACAATTTTGACGGAAACAATAATTTCTTTCCATAAGGGGAACAAATACAAGGAATTAACTGTCAAAACTCAACCGTCACAACTAACACTTAAAGGAATATGACGTCTACTTAGTATTTCGCAATAAATATTAATAGTAGATTGATGTGTTTGTCAATAAAGCTGTTTCTGTCTTGAACCAACCATCTAATGGGATGAACCGGTGGGCCTTATACTGCACATCAATTTGCTACCTACCCAACAAAAGGTATCGCTCCTCCAAATAGTTTCGATGAATACACGAACACAAATATCACCTTGATCGTTCAGCCGATTTACACGGTTCAAATGTTCCATTTCTTCGCACACGCAAAAAAAAATCTGTATCGCAAAAAAAAAAAAAAAAAACAGAATTATCTCATGAGATTAAATACACAGCTAGTCCCCCGGTTGCATCACAATTTCCAAGCAAATAGCCAAACAAATTCTGTCAACACGCATCAATTCAAACAAATCGCACACATAAAATCTAATCTTTCGATTGCCCCTAAAATGAAATGCGTTAGGAATAAATAAAAAAAAAAAGAAGAAAAAACCAAAACCCATATATCTCTACAATTAAAATTTTCACACACTTCCTGGTTTGAACTCAACCGCGCCGCGCGATCATCGATCGTCTTCGCATGTGTGTAAATGTAAAGTGGGAATTCAACACGCTGCAGGATTCTGCACTTGAAAGGTGCGGGAAAAAATCAAAAATCTTCCTGTTCAACAAGTTTTTATTCAAAACTAAAACACACGAGAAAAGATAGAAAATAAATAAATAAATAAAAATGACAAAAAAACTTGTATTATCACAACAAGGAAGCAAAACTGCGAAGAAGAGAAGGTATAGATTCGCGCACATCATCTTCCCGCATTATCTAACCATGGTATACAAGAACAAAAGGATTATGTCCTTTCCGAAGCGGAGAAGCTTCACCGAGATCTGTTTCCGGTTTTCGTTCGTATTCGTATGTACCATCGCATAGATACAGCGCTGATCGGTTTTGAGGATTAAATGCGAAAAATCGTTGAGCCCAAAAACCACTTGCTGGGAATAAGATGAGTGAAATAAATGAAAAAAAAAAAAAAAAATCGCTGCGAGTACGAGGAATGAAGAAAAGGACGCGCTTGAAGAGGAAAGAATTCTCAAAATTAAAATCGCATAGAAAAAAAGACACGGAAGATTTTTTTTTTGATTTCTACCTACTTCTTTTTAGGTATTTCTAAATCGGTGTCGATGATTCGACCGAAAACTCATTCAAATGATGTTGTGGGTATGCTGTTTTGCACATCAATGCAAAATTTGTAGCAAGAGCTATTACATATAGTAAGTGCCAATAAAATAAGTATAGGTTGATGGCCAAAAAAGGTTTGACAGCGGTACAAACTTGCGTGGCTTTTTGTTCACAAAGTTAACTAAATCTGTTGTGGGCTAGTTCTCTGAGCTACACAATTGAGGGTTGTTTTATAAGTTAGTGACTTTTTGGATAATACATTTTTTTTTGGCCAAAAGTTGTTTATTTCTGCACATAGGTAATCTCCTTTTAGCTCAATATACACTTAGCCCAGCGTTTTTCCAATATTTTTATTCCGGATTATTGTTTTTTTTTTTCAAAACTCTCAAAAACGACATTTGTTTCAATGATGACCTCTTCATTGGACCTAAATCTCTTACCGCCCGTCCATTTTTTTAGGTTTGGAAACAGGAAATAGTCCCAAGGGGTCAAATCTGGAGAATATGTATCCTGGATGGGGTAACAGTTCATAGCGTAATTTGTGGAATTTTGCCATGCTGACAGTCCTTTGAAAAGGTCACTCGGTTGCGTTTATGGTCGATTGTGAGCAATCGCGGCACCCATCGCGCGGATAGCTTTCTCATGTCCAAATATTCATATAAAATATGAAATACCCGCTTTTTAGAGATTCCTGATGCCTCAGCCGTCTCAAGAATTTTAATTCTCCAATTGTCCAATATCATTTAATGGATTTTATCGACGATTTCTGGCGTATAACGACCTCTTTTGAGCGTTCTGAACGTTCGGCGTCATTTGTGCTGGTACGACCACAACGGAACTCATTTAACCACTTTTTAACCATTGAAATTGATGGTGCAGATACCCCAAAGTACTTATCTAGCCTTTCCTTGGTTTCGGTGATCGTCCCAAAAATAAAAGCCCACACAAAACGGGTGGGTGCTAACAACTGGGCTAAAAATAATCGAACCTGTTGCGCCAACTATTTGTGCGATTATAAACTTAAGACTGGGAGATTCAACTGCTAGAAGATATGTAAGTAGAGGCACTCCACAAGTTGGCGGTGGCGTTCTAATCCTCATCTTTCGAATTTGGGTTCTGATAATCCTGGAAGCTATAGCTAAGAGAAGCTGTAGAGATTGTCGAGGAAGACAAAATAGTATGGGCTATCAACACCTTCCAACCCTATAAATCGTCAGGACCGGATGGTGTCATTCCATCAGGCATGCTACAATACTCTCTAGACCACATTATGCTGTCTAAGCTGTCTAAGAAAGGGATATACACCAAAAAGGGGTCAAACAAGGATGCTTATTATCGCCGTTACTTTTCGCACTGTACCTTAACGATTTAAATGATCAAATAGGAGGAGGTCTCAATATCGAGCTCTTGAACATAGGTTTACTGCTTTACGCCGACGACATGGTGATCTTAGCGGATGATATTGCAGTCATACAACAGATGATAGTCCGCCTAGAAGAGTACTGCGAGAAATGGTGTTTGGAAGTGAACCTCTCAAAATCCGAAATCATGGTTTTCCGAAATGGCGGTAGACTATCAAGTCAAGAAAAATGGTTTTTCAAAGGGGAAGAAATTCGAATAGCCTCGCAGTACACCTATCTTGGTGTACTTCTTACTCCGAAATGGAAGAAATAACGTAGCGAAGAGAAGCAACAACACAACATGGCATTGCTATTTAAGCAAAAAAAGTATAACCTTGAGTGGAAAGTGAAAACAATTTCTGGCAGTCTGCAGAGCTATCCAAACTTATAGTGCTCAAGTCTGGGCCTTTGGAATGTTTGAGGAAGTGGACAAACTACAACGACATTTTTTGAAAAGGATTTTAAAATTACCACCAAGTACTCCTAACTACGCCTTGCCGCTAGAGACCGGAGCCGAAGATGGGCATTTCTATTCACTAGTCTTACATCTATAAGGTATGTCAAGAAAACACTATACGAATACAATGAAACTAAAGGTTACCACATCAACTTACCAAAATCGTATTGGAAAAAAAACTCTTTTGGGTGAAGAAATAAAAATATTGGAAATCGATTTGGTCTACACTGGGATCAGCACATGCCGCTAGAAAGGGACTGGAACAGCAAAAACTTACAGCTCCTGGATCGACTCAAAGCAGATAGCCGCCAAGAAACAGAACGGAGAGCGAGCGAAAGCAGCACAAGGATTTTCAATATTCTGGATTACTCGAAAGGACAACCATATCTCATCGATGACATCGATATCAACAAAATTTCGTAGATTTTTAAAGCTAGATGCGAGCAGATTTGGAAGCAGCGTTTCAACGATATGTTCCATGTGTAATATGAGAGAAGAAGAAAATATCCAACACTTTATACGCAGATGCCCTGTTCTAAGGGAGTTTAGAGTGAGATACTTTGAAAAGCCAATTTTGAGTGAAGGTGAACTTATTAGGCCCATTTTATTCACTCGAAGTTGAACACAACTCGGGGAGTTTTCCATATAAAAATCCCCAAGTGCTACATGCACACCAAACTCTAAATAATAGATTCATTTATAAAGTTCGTCTATATACAAGTAGGTTGAGAAAAAATTGTTCTCACGTAATTGCGAATCCATTAGTAATCAGAGATTGTTATTGATTCGTGATTACCAATCGATTAGGGTCGTCGAATTTGCATAGATACAAAAAGTTGAAATAAAGAACATTTTACTACTATACCAACTTTTTGGAGAGAGGTAAGAGTGCGTTACCGCCAAGGATTATAGACCGATCAGTCTCTCGTCGTTTCTACTAAAAACACTAGAAAGGCTCAACGACCTACATGTTAGAAGCTCGGTACACTTTCGCCAAGCTTAACACGCGTTTTTCAAGCCGATATACTAGCCATAATATCATAATCTCTCGAATTCGCAAAGATCCCCAACTGGAAAGATGAAGAGTCCAACATTGTTTTGGGGTTTGTTTAATTTACGAGGACGATTACAATGAGCCTTAGAGCCTCCGACCTCCGAGTGGAAATGGTGCTTGTGCACCACACATCGGGCAAACATCAGTCTACAAGACCATTAAAATGAGCTCCGAGGATGACGGAACTTTACTATAGGGAATTTAAAATTTCGTTAATTGACAACCTCTCACTATATTTGGTGCAACTACGATAAAGTGGTCAACTCTTCTTACCTGTCAGTAGGTGGCGCTGAGAATCAAATGGACACGTTAATTTTGACCTCGTCTGCTGCTGATATTGGTGGTGTACCCAGTTTGAATTTAAGCGATGTTTAGCAACAAATGCATGACTTGAAAAGTCGAATTAAAAAAGGTCATCGGGTGCAGTGAACGAATTGGGACGTTCAAGTATCTAGTTAAGTAAGTCTGACTTTTGGCTTAGATCCGTCATATGAACAGCTATTTCAGTAGACGTTTATGGAGGGGGAGGCGACGAATCGGTCCAAGAAATTTGTGACTTAACAATAAGTTGACAGTTCGCATATCTACCTGACATCCAGACCAATCTATTCGACTTGAGGCCGTAAACCGTAAACATATGTGTAATTATAGGCCAATTTCCATTCTCCCTACAATTATTGCTAAAATCTTCGAAAAAGTTATAAAATAACGCACTACATTGTTTTTGTACAAAAACAAGTTTTTAAATAAGGAAAAATCTGGTTTCCCTGAACATAAATCTACGGAAGATATGCAAATCTTAAAATTTGCAGTGAAATAAATGAATTATTTAATCATTGGCATTATTTGTTGATTTATCAAAAGCTTTTGATATGTCAATCATGAGGTACGAGTACTTCTTGATAAGGTATATAAAGAAGGTTTCAGATGTGATGTCTATAAGTGGTTTGCTTCGTATCTCTCAGGCCGAACTCGTCGAGTGTTACTAGGTGGATATTTTAGTAATCAGCTGTAATTAAATGTTGGCGTACCTCAAGGTTCGGTCTTAGAGCTAACCTTGTTTTTGATCTACATTGACTCTATATCTTCAAGCAGAATTTTAACTACAAATTTACAGCATTCCCAGGTGATATAGCATGCACTTATGTCACCAATACTGTATTCAATTCAGTTATTAGTCTCCAACAGGACTTGAAAATCCTTTTATGTTTTCAAAACATAAACTCCTTAATAGCTCGTGAATGCAAATTTATGCAAATCACGTAAACTGTTATGTATAAGGACTAATTTAAGTAAAGAAAAAAAAAGAAAAACTAAGCAACGTGTCCCGGATCGCAGAGGAATGAAGGCTCTTCCCGTTAAGTAAGTACGTATTTGGATTTTCAAATCGGACTAGAATTATTCATAACTACTCCGAGTTTACTCTTTATACAGCTTCTTGAAAGTCAAAGTTCTGGAGCGCGTTTTAGCCTTATCGGCGTCGGTGCTCCACCATATCTTTGGAATTGTTACTAAAATATAAAAACCACGCCTGATGATTGGTTGGTTGGCATAAGTGGCTGAAATTCCCTGTTACCTGGGTGAGGTAAAGACACAAATAACATTGAGCGCCGTTTTGATATACCACAACTTAATGGAACCTGAAGATAGAGAGGGAGATTGTTCTTAAAGGAACTCAAAACCAGCCTGTGGAGTTGAGAAAATTGATAAACTTCTTGAAATGGATGCTTTCGATGGCCAAAAGGTCATCATAAAAGGGATCATCTAATCCACTTTGTCTGGTTTTGGCCGGACACTTACAATGAAGAAGGAACACAGTTTCACTCTTGTTTGTGTGAGCACAGCTACGGCAGTAGGTGTTATGGAGGATGCCAAGCTTGTCTGCATAAGTTCCTAACGGCCAATAACCCGTGTTAATTGCGGTTAGTCTGGCGATATCTAAACGCGTTCTGGATAAGAGGTTATTTGTTCTGGCATCATCGTAGGTTGGCCCAATCTTCCTTGAACTGATACAGTTCGTCAGGTTTATCCACCTATAGTCTCCGCCCTAGAAGTGAAAAACATTAGACTTTCTCTCTTCAACATATCACACCGGAGGGAAGACTTCTTCCGCCTGAAACAAGCACAGAGCAGAGTTTGGGAACTGTGAAATCCGTAGATATATACGACCTATCCCGTGGAGAAGGACAAATTCGGTGTTGGGGTGGGCATAAGGCCTTTCTGACCAACATTTATCTTCCTTCAGTCTAACGCTGCAATGTTTTTTATATGCAGATCCACTGGCAGAAAATTAAGAACCATCGAGCGCCTCGGTCGGACTTGGTCGTAGGGCTCCTGTAACTCCAATTCCAGCCGTTATTTGGACTCTGCTTAATTTCGTGATGTTATAGGCTTTAGTTAGGGCGGGCAACCATACCAGCGATCCGTTAATGAGCATAGGACGTACGACAGCTGTGTACATCCGACGAACCGTCTTTGGTTAAAGACCCCACTTCCTGCCGAAAGTCTTACTACCAGGCGTATAGAAAGCACTGCTCGTCTTCCGCACTCGGTGTTCGATATTATACTTCCATTTGAGTTTAAGATCAAGGACGACTCCTAAGTATTTGGTGCTGGTGGATAAAGGAAGATTTTGGTTATTTAAGTGGGGAAGTGAGAAGGTTGTGTATTTTGGTTTTGGTGCTGTGAAAAGCATCAGTTCAGTTTTACTTCGGTTAACGCTAAGAAAACTCTACTTGTAGCCCAACCGCTAATAATACCCAGTGCTATTTCCATGATTTCACGTTGGGAAGCATTCTTGATACTAGAACAATCACTTCATCCGCATATACGCATAACGACTTTGAAACCTTCCCTGACGAGACTTGATGGTATAATCAAGTACGTGCTGCTGTGCACCCCAACGCGCCAAAATAACACAAAAGTCCTTCTGATTCATCAACGATTTTCAGAGCAAAGTGATCGATGGAAGATAATTAACTCAGCATAAGATTCCAATTCAGTTTTTATTCTTATGTTTTATTGTGACGATAAAAGTTAATACTATGTGTTAACAAAAAAAGGTCACAACGAGGCGTTTATATGGGACAAATATTTCATCATTCCACATCCTCGATTTTTTCAGCTTAAGCTCTGTTCAGACGTTTGCCAGATCTGACAATATTGTCAGGTATACAAATGAAAAAAAAATTGTAACAAACCGTGTGAACTGGCAATTTTGTCTCACCAATATTTGCAGAAAAGTTAAATAATTGCCAGACCGCTGTCTGACAATGAAATGGTATGATATCTGCCCAATTTTATCATTGTCAGACCATTGCCAGATGTTAAGGACATTTGCAGACTCATTTGTTATTGGCAGATGTGCTGTGGTTACGACATCTGCAAATTTTTCATTTGTAGGCAAATATTTTTCATAATTTGAACGAACAAAAAGAAGTTTCGGTGTATTTTTTTGAATTTTTGTGTATAGATTGGTGGAAAATGTTTGAATTAAATAATTTGAAATTTGTACGTGGACGAAGAAGTCAATATAACAATGAAAAGGATAATTGTCATGTCAGATCTGGCAACCGTCTGAACATAGCTTTAGTCCTGTGTATATAAACTTGGTACCTGAAATCACTTCAAATATCATTCCAACTTAAACCGTGTCCAATTGAAGGACTATTCTGTTACCTGAATTTAATGAACAGCAAATTATAATTTATAGGGACCTTCCATCCTGTTCCTTTTCCGCGGATTGCTACAACAATGACATTGTTGGAATAGGGGGATAGGATATCCTTAAAACCAAACTGATACAAAATCCCAAACGGGATACGAAAACAAAGAACCATTCTTTCCCAAATTTGCATAAATTCCGTGGTACACCTTTGGGCTGTGAGATTTTATTCGTTCCTTTCGATTTTGGTCACACCGTCAACAGGATACCACGTACTCGAACATAGGTAAGTTAAAGTGCCTGATTTATTACGTGTTTCGAATGGCATGGCAAATTTGAATGATAACAACAGAAAATCGGTTTTTTTTTCATTCGTGCACCTTTGTTTGGTTCAGTATTGTCTCGGAAGGTTTTTCCATTGCATTTCGAGAAAAGGATGTGAAATGTTTTGGGTTATGGTTCTCAAAAGTGATTAGGCAGGGACATTTTCTAACATGAGAAAGCACCATCACTGTTTTGGGTTGAACATGAACAGAGGTTCTGATGCGCTACAAGATGTCGTGTGGGAATAAACAGTATAACTAACTCTCACTATCAACTACGAACTGTCATCTTTTGGACTGGCGACTGCCGGGAGCCAAGTAAGGTTGTTGATGGCAGCAGACGGAGATTTCGATTTATTCGACAGATGGTATTCAAACCTAGCTTACTCTGATACTCGGACTTTGCTTTACAACAATGGTGCTCTTAACTCCGAAGAGCGCTGAATATGCGCACCGGCACGTTTTCGTTCTTCGGAAGAATTTAATTTGCAGCATTATTGGGTCTGGGTCACTTCCCAAATTGATTTTTAGGCCGAATATGTCCATTCCCTGCAAGAAAAAGTCCCCTATTCTGCCTGCGATGGTTTTCATCAGCCTTAGAGGTGACACAACCTGTTTTTGACGACTTTTTGCAAGACGTGCTGCAGGTAGAGGGTATTTGAAGTACAGAAGAGCGTCAATATAGCTATTATAGTTTAAAGGTTAAGAAACCAATTGGCGCTCCTGCTCTAAAGGTTATCGATTCACTAAATCCCGCAGTCAGGCAGAATGAACCATTCAACCTGGACGATGAAGACCAACAATTTCGTCCACCCGACCTAGGCGAAGTGAAGATAGCCCATATCTAAGCTTAAGTCCAACAAAGCCGCTGGAGCAGACGGCCTAACCGCCGAGCTATTCACAGCGGCAAGCGATGACTTGGTTATAGGAGCATGCACCAATTCATCTGTAAAATATAGTCGGAGGAAAGTATGTCCGATGAGTGGAACCTCAGCATTGTTTGCCCGATCCTCAAGAAAGGAGACCCTCTGAACCAACTACCAAATACCAACTACAGAGGTCTTCTTAACATCGCCTACCAGATCTTATCTGCCGTGTTGTGTGAACGCCTGAAACCTTTCGTCAACAACATTATTGGTCCCTATCAGTGTGGCTTCGGGCCAATAAAGTCTACCGTCGACCAAATATTGACACTACGGCAGATCTTTGAGAAAACCCAGGAAGTCCAAATCGATACCCATACAACCTTTTGATCGATTTTAAGGCCGCCCACGACAGCACTTATAGAGACGAGGTATGCGGAGCAATGTCTAGTTTTAGCATCAATGCAAATCTCGTCCGTTTATGCAGGATAACAAAGGAGAATGCACGCTGCTCCATATTAAGGTCGGTAAAGAACTCACCGAAACCTTCGATGTCAAAAAGGATGCGCTGTCATGTGACTTCTTCAACATCATTCTTGAAAGAATAGTGCAAAACTCAAACGCTAACACCAGAGGCACTATCTTCCAAAAGTCTGTCCGCCTACTGACCTACGCCGACGACATCGACACAATCGGCAGAACGCAGCGTGATGTTACTGGCGCGTTCGTAAGCATTGAGACGGAAGCGGCGAAAATGGGTTTGGCGGTCAATGAGGGCAAAACTAAGTTTATGTTGTCATCAAGAAAGGACACCCAACACCGACGTCTTGGTCAGAATGTCTCTATAGACAGATATAACTTTGAGGTCGTAAAGGGCTACCTAGGCTCCGCTTTGAACTCAGACAATGACACCAGCGCTGAGATTAAACGAAGAATAACTCTTGCCAATCGCTGTTTCTTTGGGCTAAGAAAGCAATTGAGTAGCTAAGACCTCTCTCGAACAACTAAAGTGACTCTTTATAAGACCTTCTTTATGGTGCAGTGGCATGGACTCCATCAAAGCGGATGAGGTTACTCTTGGTTGCTTCGAGAGGAAATTTCTTCAGTCCCGTCTGCATAGACGAGCGACGAACTGTACGGGATGTATAGCGACATCGACCTAGCTAGATGGGTGAAGGTCCAACGACTGCGGTGGCTGGATCATGTATGTAGAGCGAATGGACGTGAATGCTCCGGCCCGGAAGATCTTCGAATCCACACTCGAGGGACGGCGCAGTAGAGGAAGACCGCGACTCAGGTGGCGCTCGCAAGTGGAAGGGGTCCTTAACCAACTTAGCATGCGAAACTAGAGACAGCTGGTCAAAGATCGTGCTGGGTGGAGACGCTTGTTGGTTGAGGCCCAGGTCCACCCCGGACTGTAGCGCCACCTTAAGTACATAAGTAAGTATAAAAAAAACAAAAACTTGCTTACGATTCCTCTGGCCGAATCAAATGTGTACCTGAGACTATACTATGCAAACTGTACACTTAAGGATCTTACTAAACGTGCCTTGAAAGCCCATATACGCCCATAAGAGGACGTCTCGTTTGGATTCGCATTTCTCTGAGTTCTCCTGCTGCTGCAGGAATCATAGTCGCTATATAGGTGTGGTGTCAAGAAAGTCTGTTTTAGTTCTTGTTATATTTTAGGACCAGCCTTTGCCTCTTTCATGGGATTTCATTCGATTTCTGCAGCCACATCGGAGTTAGCCTAAGTTAAGTACTACCTTCCAGTTGGGGCGCCATTTAGCAAAAGCCCATCCAATATTGCAATAGAACATATAAACTGCCACAATGGTTGTCATCTCCTTTTGGTGTTGTTTAGGCGTGATAAAAAATTCATCCGAACTCTTATTTTTCTTTAAATAAAGTCCAGATGTAGGCGCAGTGGCTTAGTGGTTAGTGTGTTGGACTACTAAGCAAGGGGTCCCAAGTTCGAATCCCGCTAAAACCCAAATTCCAACTCAGGGATTTGTCACTGCGCCACCTCTCGCGAACGTCTGACAAACATCCGATAGTATAACGGTCTTTGAAAGAGCTTCTCAATCGGCCGTTTGTAAGCGGCATAAGGCATAAAATTGTAGATCCCTTCCGTTCGTTCCAAAAATTAAAAAAAAAACTCACACAAAACGAATGGTTGCGGAAAGCTAGGCCCAGGGTCCCTACAGACTTGTCGCCGCAATAATTTTAGTTGTAACAATTGCAAGTGAAATACAGAAAACCCAATACAAGCCCTCGCAAAAAACGCAGACACTTGTACACAATTTCCTACCGATTGCTTTTTAATTTTTTTTTGTTAGTTAATTTTAGTATGCAAATTATTGTTGCTAAACGCCGAGTTATAAAAATACGCCATTTTGGAAAAGATTGTTCTCTTTCGAAATACCCTGGCATATGAATAGCTATAGGCAGTACGCAGTAAGCATAAGCATACCAAACGAAAAGCTTAACTTGAGCTTTTTCTTCTGCGGACTGGTACCTACTGCTACTGATAGTGAGAGTTGACGCTATTTTTAGACAGTTTGTGTGCGAAATTGAAATCATTTCTTCTCCTTTTTTGCAACCTAAGAGAGTCTCCAGGTTCTCTTAAGAATGTTTGGAGAATTATGCCACAAAAGCCAAGAGATGATGTGTTAAATAAAAAAACTAATCATCTTCTGCCCATGGACAAAAAATCCAAATATCTCCCCAAATCAAGTGACAAACAAAAAAAAAAAAGAAAAAAAAAACCTAACCTTATCTGCTTACAAGCGACAAACAAAATTGTAACCGTTTGTCATCGGCTCGTAAACCTAAATACCACAATCCTCAAGCCCAATTAATCCAGAATGAAAATGAAACGACCGAGCGACCCCCACTCCGACTCCACTCCGCCGTCGCACGCAATTCAAAGAATTCAGAACGTAAACATCAATGAAAGCACATTCCATTCATGAAAACACATTTCAAGTGCATTCGACTATCTACATCCGTGCGTTGCTTCGCCTCCTATCTGTGCAGTCCATATAGATAGTATATTGATTGTGTAAACATCTACACGCACTATACAAATAAAATACCAACGTAGACTTGACGTTACAACAAACAAAAAAAAAAAAAACCAACCAACTGCTATCTCCAACACGTCTGCACGGTTCAAAGTCTGTTACAAATAAAGGAGAATTAAATAACAACAACAACACCAACTTGGCCCAAATAACTTTGTTTACAAAACAATACAACAAGAAAAAATCCGAAAAAAATATTTAAAAAATTCAAAACAACACACACACACACTAGCACGTACGCAGAGCCACAGATTTAACAGAAAGACAAATAAAACTCCAACTTCACTAAAAAGCAATAAAAATAAAGAAAAGTTATCAACGAATGTCAAGCATCAGCAACGCAACCACCGACCGACTAACCGACCAACTGCATGCTATCACCGTGTGACGGATTTTTGTTTATTTGATGAAGGAAGGAATGTTGTGTTGATGCTCATTTTTTTTTTCTTGTTCATTCCTTCTCTATACCAATTTAATATTCAACAAACACTGCGCTTGTAACTACAGTGATAAGCAGATAGTTGTGTTTTTTTTTTACACCTAAATACGGGTGTGTGGAATGGATGTATATGTGAGCTGTTCGAAAGGGCTTATCTTTGATCCGTATATAGGTGTACGTGCTTAGGAATGCAGTACGAGGCTTATGAGTAAGTTAGCTTTTCACGTGGAAATGAATGTGAGCCACTTTAGTTCGACTTGAATCGAAGCGATGGCGTTAAATTGATATTTTGACATGTGCAGAAAAAGTGGCGCCCAACGTAGGTCATTTTGTAATGGCTATCCGGTTGGCGGTGCGAATGTGCTCACTTGTCGCTTGATTGGGGAGTTATTTAGTCGAGAAATTATTGATGAGAGGGAAACTAGCCAGTGGTCTTTCGGAGATGGCTTCAACCCTCCAATAGACTCGAAGGTATGCCGAAGATCCCTTAGAATGTGTCTCTTAAGTTTTGCCCACGTGGCATCCGAGTGTTCAGTGTACCTTCCAAGAAAATCGCTCCTAACACTCCTTCGGCTTGTATTGGTTACTTGATTCTAGTAATTTCTCGACTAATGCAGCTTGCGTCTTATTTATGAAGATTCAGAAGACACAATAATACGTGATATTCCAAAGGACAGGGCAATACCAGAAGGGCTGATTTCTAAGGTGCTAAAATCCACCATTGGATCAACAGAGAAAGAATGCGTCGAGGAGAGAAAAATTTCTATTTGAACCACGTGCTTTCATTATCCTTTTTAGGGCTTACATCCCAGGCTTGGGAATGATGACAATACACTTTGGAAGAACTATACAAGAGGGGAGCATGTAAAGTTCCACTGGTCAACGTCCGACAAATGCTGAAGAAGGAAAGTTTGAATTGTTGTCAGAAAAGGAAACCAGCCTAATACTGCGTAGGGATACATAAGTTGTAAGTAACGCTGTTAAGATCATCGAGAAAAAGCAGCGTCAAAGTGAGCAAACACAAAAGTGGCGAGCACTTAAGGCAGTAACCCGACGAGCAAGGAAACGAGGGCCGGAAGTGGTAAATTCTATTCAGTAAAAATAGATCTGTAGTATCCTATACTCAATATCCACAGTAAAAAAAGGTCCGGTCAGAGAACAGAGCCGTGTGGAACGTCATCAGCTGTAGAAGTTGATACACCATTTGTAGTGTCAGAGAGCTCGTGGTGAAGCATCCCTTTAAAATGGTGGATGACAAGTTATCGCAAGTGTAGGTACTACTTGACTGAACTAATTTTTTCATTCCCAGTTTAGGCCCCATTTCCTCTACGACGGCTTCCGAATTCCGAATACGACGGATTCTGTCATGGGCGCAATTATTATTCTGTTCACTTAAAATTATAATGCCCTTAACGATATAAAATTGAGTGTGGTACAGATGTAACCCAATTTTTAAATCCATCACAAGAGCAAGACGCGATCTGAAAAAGACCTTCAAAAAAAGAGCCAAAGCCGATATGATTTTATTAACAAAGGGTTTGCCTGCAGTGTTAATAAAGGATATATGATTGAACGCCTTATAGAAGCAATATTACAATCATGAGCGAGCCAACCAAGGCGCTGTCCATAAGTCAGTTGCAACAAGGAAAACCCTCTAAAGTCGAATTTGATAATTTTTCAGGAGAGCATATTAAAGTTTTGCTAAAAAGTCTAAAACTACAAATGATTGTTCAAGACTATCTACTATAAGTCGGCATTATCTAATTTTTAAGATAAAGAGCTAAAAATATAGCTTGAAGATTTGGGCATGCTAAGTGTAATGGTATCAAAAACTCAATTTCGCCTAAGCTCAACTTTAGCAGTTTTTTTCTTATTACAACAGAAGTATGCAAACGATCAGCGGATAAATACAAATATCTTCCTTATATCTGCTCTCCTGTTTGAAGACCAAACGTTGATTTCGAAAGTCTATTCCGCACATTTCACAATAGATAAATCGCAGGAGTAAATTTCAGGGACAAAAATACAGATATTGGCGATCAATACAATAAATAAATAGTTGGAGCAACAGGTCCGTCAGGACTCTATGGCTAGCTACTCGCAACCATTCGACTTGTGTGAGTTTTTAATTTTTCGGACGAATGGAAGCGATCTACAATTTAATGCCGAGTCCAAACGGCTAACGAAGAAGCTCTTTCATCACAGTCGGTACTACGGGTGTAGTCCAGCGAAATGTTCCTCCAGTCCAATTTAATGGCTGCAATAAGGGATTCTCCTGTCCTCAAACTTACAGCCAGACACATAAACTTTTCGTGCTAACCATCCCCAAACGTTTTCTATAAGGTTCAGGTCCGTTGAGTATACAGCGGCCATTGAAGCAACTCCACATTCTGCTCCTCTATCCAATTTTTTTACTATGCCCGCCGTTTGGACGAGGGCGTTGTCCTGCTGAAAAGTCCAGTCTATGGGGTCCAAAAATGTCTGAAAATTTAGGGAAATTTCTTTCCAAAATTCCTTTATGCAGTCATTTTTGAGGTTTGGAGCTCAAGCTCAACAGTGCCGTAGTAGCTAACTGCTCCCCATACCATAATACCAACTTCTCGACTTCGATGCCGCTAAAAATCGTTCTTCTTTCCTCACATCGTAAAAGTAATAATTGAACCCATCAGGGCCATCAAAATTAAACTTCTTCTCATCCGAAAAAACTACGTGACGCCATTAATTTTTCCAACTCATCATATATGGAGTCTAGAGAATTCTAAGCGAATACACTTCCGTTTCTCGTGAAGTAGTAGTTTATTTTGAATTTTCATCTGCTTTCGATGTTTGGCACTATTGATAACGATTCGCACTGTTGAAACGCCTGCATGCACCGGCTTCCTGCTTTATTTTTGCCGCAGAGTCGCAGGAATTGGAAGCACAACTTAAAATAGCTCTTTGATCAACTTCTGTTATTGCCGTTTTTTGACCTGCTTTCATATTTTTACCATACGAATCTTTGCTTCTTAATTAAGAATAGACCACACTAAAACTTCGTTCAATTTTGTCAGCTATAGAAATACCCGGTTAGTCCTTGTTCTTTTAGTAAATCGATTTTAGATCTTTCAACACTATTTTGAGTAGGTATTGTGCTTTTTGTTTAACAACCTGTCAAAAAGGTTTACTTGACGTGCTGTGAAATTGTACCTCATTCGAAAGGTGGGTATAATTTTCGCACAGGTGAAAACAAACCTGAACAGCTTTGGGAATATAAATTTTTTTTTGTTATGAGTACCTAAATTTTAGGCGGATCTGATAGTAGATAGGATTATCACATGCGGAATTGGAGAATTGGGGTCCTGGAATGATTCTAATCGATGTCCTCTAGCTAGCGAGATGCAAAATATATTAATGTCAAACAACAATAAGCCGTCGTTGTACTAGAAAGATAAAAGATGAAGAAAGGGCAGCACTGCACAAAGGCAAATGGATGCACAAACTCATCCCCAACATCGGGGTCTGTACACAGAGAATACGGGCGGACTGCATTTTATGCATTTTACAAAAATCCACAAATTCATCCACAATACCTCGCCTTTCTAACGCCCCAATGCCCATCAAATGAAAAAGAAGATATTAAGCACAGAATGTTTAACTGCATCAGGCGCTTTATGGTTCGAAGTGCGAAATATAACGGGTGATTTTTTAAGAGGTTTAGAACTTTTTTTAAAAAAAAAAAACACAAAAAATTCGAAAAAATGAATGAAATATTTATTTGAATCGATAGTTTGAACCTTGCAATTTAATGTTTAAAGATAATTTCATGCAAATGTTGACCGCGGCTGCGTCTCAGGTAGCCCATCCGCTGAGTCCAATTTTGGCATACTCTTTCACACATATCGGCCGGTATCTCACGAATGAATGCATGGATGTTGGCTTCCAGTGCGTCAATCGAAGCGGGCTTGTCCCTATACACATTAGCCTTGACATACCCCCACAAAAAATAATCTAATGGTGTCAAATCGCACGATCTAGGCGGCCAATTGACCGGCCCGAAACGTGAAATTAACTGTTCACCAAACTCGCCTCGCAATTGCGCCATTGTTTCGCGTGCTGTGTGGCATGTGGCACCGTCTTGTTGAAACCACATATCAAGCAAGTCAAGAACTTCCATTTCGGGCAAAAAAAAAGTTTGTTATCATCGCTCGGTAGCGTTCACCATTGACAGTAACGCTGCGATTCGCATCATCTTTGAAGAAATATGGCCCAATAATGCCGCCGGCCCATAAACCGCACCAAACAGTGGCTTTTTCGGGATGCATTGGTAGCTGTTGCAATGCTTCTGGCTGATCTTCACTCCAAATGCGGCAATTTTGCTTATTTACGTACCCATTCAACCAAAAATGAGCCTCATCGCTGAACACAATTTTTCGATAAAAAAGCGGATCCTCGGCCAGCTTTCCAAGAGCCCATTCACCAAAAATTCGGCATTGTGGTAGGTCGGCTGGCTTTAGTTCTTGCACCAGCTGTATCTTAAAAGGCTTTACGCCCAAATCCTTCCGCAAAATTTTCCACGTAGTGCTGTAACAAAGGCCTAACTGCTGGGAACGGCGCCGAATCGACATTTCGCGGTCTTCTGTCACACTAGCTGATACGGCCGCAATATTTTCTTCACTACGCACAGTACGTAAACGTGTTGGTGGTTTAATGTCCAACAAAGTAAATTTGGTGCGAAATTTGGTCACAATCTTTCGAATAGACTGCTCAGAAGGTCGAGAATGCCGATCATAAAATGGAAGCAGCGCGCGATGAACATTTCGAACCGAGCACGAATTTTGATAGTAAAATTCAATAATTTGCAAGCGTTGTTCATTTGTAAGACGATCCATGGTTAAATTGCAAACCAAACTGAAGCTGTTTGACAGTGACACAAGGTACTAAGCACACGTCAGATGTCAAAACCAGTGTTGCCAAAACCAAACCAGCTAAAAAATCACCCGTTACCAATCTCACAGCTTCAAGCCAAATGCTGGGGTCAAACAATGATGAGTGGAGTACTGAATGAGCTGAAAAAAATCTAAAGAATGATGATGATGCAACGGCAACGACGAAGTTGCTTCAAGTTCATGACTGGCTTTTCGACATGGTCAAAGCCTGCGAATGCTTCCAAAAGCAGTCAGGGTACAGTTGCATCTGTTTTCGTGCTCGCATTCACAATCAAGGAAATTTTTTTTTTCTTGTCAGCAATGTAAATCATGGTTCAGATTTTGTAAGGCGAAACGAACAAACGTTTACGTGCGCACGAATGATTTGCCCTATGTTACACAAGCGAATTTCTTCGTGCACACGAAGACGTATTAACGTTTCGTCTTCCAGAATCTGACTCCAGATAGCTGAATACCAAAAATTCCGTCCGATAAATATTTTACTACTCCCTATACCGACGTTGACTGTTTTTAAATGTTCGAATCTGTCTGGAATCCTAGATATGCCCGTATGTTCCGAGGATCAGTGCCTGTTGTGGCGGAAAAGGTAGCGCTTGGGGTCTAGCTCAACATCTTATCCGGCCACATTTAAGACCGAGGATCAACTCAAAGTCTTTCTAAATTTAATCGTGTTTTATTTATGTTTTAGTCTCGTCCTGCCATGGTTCTGGAATGCCAACAAATTAAATCTCCGAATGGGCGGTTGGTTTTCAGTCACGACGTTAGGTATGGGAGCAAACTGCAAAATGATCGCCTTATCAATCTCACATCGCTGAATGTTAGCCGAATGTAAATATTTCCATTAGCCTAAAGTCCTGGCAGCTAGTGATATATTCTTCTATTGTTAATGTAATTCATTTATGTAACAATAAAGTTATAATAATAATAAAAATTTGCAAATGTTCTTTTTTTCTTTTATAAAGTTCACTTCTCCTTCACTCTTCACTCATATGATGACATTCGCCGTTTGCTGGGATGTTAAATTCATCTTCATTGAAGTGTAGCCAAACCATCACCCATGTACCGTATATATTCGTGTGCTATACCTAACTCAGTGATTACAATTCGCCGCATGAAATTCCCATATAAATCTTGATTTACGTGATATTTATGAATTATTTGTATTTCAATCAAGTTGTGTGATATAAATTTCAAAATGTCCATAAAATATCGCTTCGAATTAAAATTTATAAAGCAACTTTTTGTTTTCCTTCTACTTCAAAGTAGTAAAATCAAAGTTCATTGGCATTGGATCTCTTCGCCGCGCATCGGCGAAAAAAAAACACAAAAGCACCAATCAGGGGAAAAGAAACAAGCACACAATCGTCGATCAGAGAAACGAAGAGAACCTTAGCAAGAGTACGTTACGTACTACGTAGTCATACAACGTACACGTAGGTACAATCTGAAAGCACGATAAAAAGATGAATCTGATGAAATGGGCTTGAGGAATGAAGAGTTTGCAAAACGCAAAGTAGCGGAGAAAAAAGCGATGCATTTTTAGCGTCTGGTCGCGTTACATATTCGCCGGAATTTAGCACAGTATAGATTTTGATTTGGACATTAGTTGTCGTGCGTTTTGCTATGATGGCGTTCGTTGTGCGACTGGGAACACAGGGTCGCACTAAGGTGGTTGTGCGATAAGAGGCCGATTCTAACATGTCGCCGGATTGTCGGTATTCCTGAGTCAAAAGCTGTAGTACTGAACTGGATCATGCGATCATGCGAATCATGCGGATCAGCGAAACTTTAACAAATCAATTTTCTGTGCGAAAAAATTTTGGGATGGTTTACATTACAATAGACAGATGCAAGTAGCGTCTGATGGCTACATCCCGATGGTTCTAAACTTATACCAATACCTACCACCTAACAGATAAATGATCAATCAAATTATTATGCAAGGAATTAGAAGAAAGTGCTTGCTTTCGGCTAACGATTCGTTTTTATTTTTATTATCTATTTGTTGCAACACGCATTCACATCGTTTAGAAAGTTCGATCACTATGAGGTAGGAACCAGGGTTTGCAAACTGCGATACTATTAATTATTTTACATTACCCATTGTGACCTAAAAAATATTGAGTGTGAAGGTAAAACATGATTAATAGTAAGGCTCAAAGAGTTTATTGGAGTTAGAGTTCTACATCGACAGCGAGCTAGTCGAAAAATTCCACATCATGTGCACCTGGAGACAGTTGATGGCTTCCGACTAAGCTGGGAGGAGGCCCAGGTACACCTTGGACTGTAAGTAAGTAAATTTAATCTTTAACCTTATTCTTAGTTAAGGTTAAATAAGGTATAAGCAAGTTTAAGGAAAACCGATCACCAGGTCGTCTAAGCGCACGTACATACAAGAGTGTATCTAACTTCGCCACAGATAGAGAACGCAGGGAGCTATATACGCTGATCGGTTCTACATTATAATGGCAAGTGCTGGGCTGTAGGTACCACCGTTGCCGCTGAAAAATTTCAAAAATGGGACTAATAGGGTCCTGAGCCGCAAAAAATGGGCCCCTACATAAATACTAATATAGCTAAGAAAAAATAAAGTGCACGAAACTTTCACGTTAATTGCGAGTCGGACTGACTTTCAGAGTCTTCAGACAATTGAAAATTGAGGACACAATAGTTTTGAAATCATCCATTGGACAGTAAGTTTTCATTTTGGTCAAAATCGTTATCGCCGTTTTCCGGTAAACTGAAAAAAACTAAATTTTAAAAAATTCCTTTTTTCAAAAATCCATTGTACGATAATATAGAGAAAAACTGAGTTTACTATTAAGTTTTAAATGACCACATTACCTTAGAAATTCATTTTTGTTACAATCGTATAGAACGTTTTCGAGATAGGATAGGTGTCGAAATTTCAAAAGTACCGTTGTTCGAATTTTTAGCCAAAAACTGGGTACGCAGTCATGGTACACTCACCTACTTAAGGTTAAATATTAATTTTGGTTGAAATCGTTAGAGCCGTTGTCGATCAAATCAAACTGGTACGAACATTTTGTATGGGAAGTACCATTAATATTGAGATTACCTTGCGAAAAAAAAGGCCCCTGAACTGTAAGCCCACTAACTCCAAATAAGAAGTTCGAACGAAATCCGGGCAGCCGTTTAGGGTGTAGACGTGTGGAAGGACGGTCAAAGAGACAGGCAGACAGACGGACAGACCGGACAGAATTTTGCGACCCACTTTTTTGAGCTCCTCTATCATCGTAATGTCAGAATTGACATTTTTACGAAAACAATATCTTTCTCTTACTATACGTACCTAATGGAGAAAGTTAAAAGGCTTTGTGAGGTGTTAACAACTAAAAAATAAAAAATCCTCTATTCATTGTACATGGTTTGTTTAGACTTTAGAGGGATAAAACCTTAAAATAAAATTGTAAATGACTTTGGGCTTATAATGTGCGGGGTGCGAACTGGGGTAACAACTTTGCTTCACTAGATTTTTGACCACCTCGTGCCTTTGGTTCAATTCTACGTCGCTAAGAAACTCGTAGGTGACTCCTAGCTCGTATATTACTTAGCTCAGTTTTGATTTCTATACGAATTATTTAAATATTCGAGATATAGAATGTATATACAATATCTGACACTTTCTCTATAATACCATAATAGATCTGGCATCACCTAACTAATTTGCACATAAATCTGTTTGATTGCAATTTGTAAATAGTCGGGATCACATCGCACAAGAGGAACGCGTTTTGGTAACTTAATGCTGATATTACCATTTTGATGGTTAACAAAATTTTGACAAGTAATTTTAGATAAATAATCAGTTAACATTCGTAAAACGAAACCATACAATTTTTCTTTGCTTTTATGGATCACTTATTGCATTAAGCAATTAAATTAAACTTAGTATTTTCCGCAAAACTATAATCAAAAAAGAAACAAACGCAAAATTGTCCAAAAAATTAATCCCAACATTATTCCGCATTCCGCATAATAATTTTGACAGTTTCTTTTGGAAACTCAACTTACTTAAGAATGTTACTATATAAATTTAGAAAAATATGTAAATGTATTTGAAATAAAGTTTGGAGAAATTTCAAGGTTGAAATGAAACGTTGTAATAGAAAAAACTTCCCAACGAAAAATGAAAATGTGAGTTCGTTATAAAAGTGACTCCATTTATTTGTAACGGGTGATTTTTTAAGAGGTTTAGAACTTTAAAAAAAAAAAAAAATCACAAAAAATTCGAAAAAATGAATGAAATATTTATTTGAATCGATAGTTTGAACCTTGCAATTTAATGTTTAAAGATAATTTCATGCAAATGTTGACCGCGGCTGCGTCTCAGGTAGCCCATCCGCTGAGTCCAATTTTGGCATACTCTTTCACACATATCGGCCGGTATCTCACGAATGAATGCATGGATGTTGGCTTTCAGTGCGTCAATCGAAGCGGGCTTGTCCCTATACACATTAGCCTTGACATACCCCCACAAAAAATAATCTAATGGTGTCAAATCGCACGATCTAGGCGGCCAATTGACCGGCCCGAAACGTGAAATTAACTGTTCACCAAACTCGCCTCGCAATTGCGCCATTGTTTCGCGTGCTGTGTGGCATGTGGCACCGTCTTGTTGAAACCACATATCATGCAAGTCAAGAACTTCCATTTCGGGCAAAAAAAAGTTTGTTATCATCGCTCGGTAGCGTTCATAATTGACAGTAACGCTGCGATTCGCATCATCTTTGAAGAAATATGGCCCAATAATGCCGCCGGCCCATAAACCGCACCAAACAGTGGCTTTTTCGGGATGCATTGGTAGCTGTTGCAATGCTTCTGGCTGATCTTCACTCCAAATGCGGCAATTTTGCTTATTTACGTACCCATTCAACCAAAAATGAGCCTCATCGCTGAACACAATTTTTCGATAAAAAAGCGCGATGAACATTTCGAACCGAGCACGAATTTTGATAGTAAAATTCAATAATTCGCAAGCGTTGTTCATTTGTAAGACGATCCATGGTTAAATTGCAAACCAAACTGAAGCTGTTTGACAGTGACACAAGGTACTAAACACACGTCAGCTGTCAAAAACCAGTGTTGCCAAAACCAAACCAGCTAAAAAATCACCCGTTATATACGAGTAGGTAAAAAGATAGAAAGGAACAAAACTGGAATATTTCGTAGGTAAATCGCTCAGTGGTAAATTGAGAACTATAGTAGGCCTGTGATAAATTATCCAGAATATATTCAGCAGTTTCTACGATTTTTGCTTTTAAGGACATGCAATCAAATTCAATTAACAATTTTATTTGTTAATGATTTTCTGCTGGCTTATATTTTCGTAGATTTTTTATATGACGACCTAAAAATTGATTGGCCTACTCTGATGCCTGCAGTCAACCATGCTCAAATACATTCTTTTAAGTTTATGTTACACAATTTTGTCGCCCCCTTGGAAGTGCGCCGCCGTGACCAAGTCCAGTACTGTGTATCTACATATATGCATATGGTTAGAGTCATAAAACCGCATAGACATTCATGAATTTTCGGAATGCAGTGTGGCGTCATAATATGTAGGCATGCGCGCTGATGAAGTAGGCCGTATATATATATATATACGGATGTCGGCACTCGTTAGAGTTTTAAGTATATCAGTCATCGCGCATCGCATATACTCGTAGGACGGCATTGCCATCACCCTCTCCCAAACGATAGCACATTCCGATTGCAGCCCAAGTGGCAAAGATAAAAAACCGAATTGATACTTAGTTGCAAGCGCGCCGACAAACAGGTCTACGCAATTAATAAGGTTTGGCTCGATTTGTGACGGAGATCGTTATTCCTTCGCTGGCGAGGGAAATATGCAGCAGCACTTTTTGGGCTTGTGATATGTGAAATGCACGCGTATTCAAAATATTTGGGCTGAATTGCGTAAAATGGTTGTGGGGGTCTTTCGAACTGGCTTCTTCTGGAGACTTATTGAGCTGAACAGCCCACTTATGGGCAGCATAAATCGCATCGACTCGTTTTTGGCATATTAAGCATGGTAAGTAGTTATAGGTAAGGACGGCTGTCTATTCGATGCTCTTAGGCAACAGGTTGATCCCATGTGATAGCCAGGTGGGTCCATTACAAAGTCAGACTAAAGGGGAGATATGTCCGCATTATTCTCTTCAGAGGGAATTTCGGCACGTTTCTTGAACCGTGTTATTAGAGACGGGTAGGGTTTGCGTGATGGTGATATATGAATCTGAAAGTTTCAATCCATTTTTGCATGTTTGCGCAGACGGATCAAAAATGGATGCCGGGCTGAATTGAAAGGCGTTCTCACAGAATCGCATTTCAACATCTATACCACCATAGCAGTCCCTTCCAAGTGGAGGTCCTGGGCAGAGACAAGAGCGTTTCATGAGTCTGCGGTAAGGGAAGTACTTATACGGAAGGTATTGGTCTCAAGAAGCCTTTCCCGGCAATAAGAAAGCGGGCGAACTAGTAATACTCTGCAATTCTTTCAGCTTCCCTTTAAATTCTGTATACGCTCAAGCTCGAAACTGGGTATAAATCCACAATAGAGAAGCGAACGCCAAATGGACCGCCGTGAATAATTTTCAGCTCATGATTCATAAGAAAGACAGAAGATACCTTACATTGCACCATGTCTCCAACAGAAATAAATTCCTTATGAGGTTCTTCGTCCATAATCTAGACGAGCTATGCACCAATCAGCAGGGAAGATTTTGAGCTGCATCAAGTCCTCATCCTGGCATTTATATATGCAGAGATTTTTAAGTACACTTGGAAATAACACGTAGAAAGAGTTACTTCTGTTAGGGGACAACTTGTTTTCAGGGAAGGATATAAAACTATTGGTCTGTATTGACCTGGCACAGACAAACCGACCTTTCAAACCAGGTTAGTGATTAGTGAATAGCGGCACAGTATAGATAGTGTTTTCTGCCAGGAGGTTATAGCGGTACAGTGAATCATGGAAAGGAGGTTTTCAGCTTACAAGCTCTCATCCAATGCTCCCTACAAGACAAACACAAATTTCCTTAATTTGGGTCTGAAAGGGCCAAGGAATCTCCCTCCAAATAACTATGCCATATCCACGAGCCACAAGCCACAACCATTCAAAGGAACTGACAACACTTCAATTTCAATCTCGGTTAGAATCCACCAAAACCAATTAACAAATTCGAACTCTCAGTCTTGAATGGTGTGCGCAATGTGATCGACCACAGAAGGAAGACCAAGTTGACACAATGAGGCTGAGGCAACTTCCCCAGCCAGGTTGTACCTCAAGTACGACTGTACGAACATCTCGAATCCTGAATGGAATTCTCTAATTAACACAAATTTATAACACATCACTTTGTCCATCAGCAAGCAGACCGGTGATATCGACGCGAGCCGCCGCCGCATGAAGCGGGCATATTTTCTCAATTTTATTGCTTCGTTTTGTATATCTCAAACTTGAATCTGGGTTTGGTTGGCTTGGTGGGGGCTTCGTCATCATTCCATAACAGCCGTGCCCGTGTGTTGATCACCATTCTCTTCTTGATCTATAGTACCTATAATACCTACCAATATGGCAGCAGGCAAAAGCTGAGATTTTTACGACATCGCTCGGTTCGGTTGTCCATCGCATACCTACACCGCACCGACGACCGACCGTCCAGTCCAGCAACGGAAACACAAACAGTAACAGTAACAGAAACCGAAACCGAAACAGACCCAAAGGCATGCGAAGTATGCTTGGTGATTCTGAGAATGAAATGTTCGTTGCTTTATTTGAATGGAATCCAAATTAATCGATTTTTAGATTGTTATTAATCTTTTGCGGGTTGTTTTTCGGCCTTTTCGCCTTTTCGCCGTTTCACGTTCGAGTTCGAGTCCGCCGAACGCTTGACAAGTGTCTGTGTTGTTTTTATTATTGGTCGGGATGACGCGCTCTGCTATGCTGCAGCCGATTAGTTATATAGTTATAGTACAGCATTTTTTTTTTGTCTGCCTTTTGTTGTGTTTCGTTTGGTCTCATTCTCATTGCCATTCATTGAAGGTTTTGCTGCGGCAATGTTTGTCTGGCTGCGCAGCGTCAGCCACAACCGATGACGTTTCAACGACCAGCATTTATACAGCAGACACCTTCAAGACGGTCAAAGAGTGACAGCCAGAGAGGTGGGAGAGGGAAAAAAGAAGAAAATGTCGTCGGCCCGGTTTTATATGGTCCAAATTGATAACAATGCGGCAACGATTGCTTTCGGCTACACAACAAATTATTTATATCTCGTTAATTTATTAAATTATGCGCGAAATAAGCAAATTATGTATTTGTTTTTATTTCTCTTTCTCTGCTTGTGGTTTTTTATCATTTTTTTTTTGCGTTTTTGTTTTCCTGCGCTGTTTTCGTTTTTGAATGGAATTGCAACCTTCTAGTGTTGTGTCCGGAAATTCCATTGAGTATAGGTGGGTATGGTGGTTTTTGGTTTTCCTGTCGGAAGGGGAAATACCATTGACGGATTATGTTCGTGAATAGAAATGCTATAGGTACCTACCTACCAGTGGATTGCGATAGAACTAGATCGGGATTACTCTAACAAATGCGCCCCAATCGAAGTGCAGTTGGACTAAGCTGCGTATGTTTTTGCAGATCTGCATCCAAGCTTAAATCTCTTCAGAAACAAGAAGTGGCCCATATTGCGAACCAAATTTAAGACATTGTAAGGGATACCTGTGTTCGTTACTGACTTGCCCTTTGGGTCGGCATTTTGTAAGGCCAGGGCTGAGCTGCCCCGGAGCATCCATTCTGGTGAGAATATCGCAGCTGTGTAGCTGAAGGTGTCGCTGAGTACCCCGGAGTATCGACTAGACGAGGTGCCACGTAATTGGTCATCAATCGGCGGTCTTTACATAACATTTTGGAAAGACTTGAAGATGTTCCCTTATAAAGTTCAGACAGTGCATCAGCTGGTAGCCTTTGACCGATAAGTGTAACCTACGGGTTGCCTAATCTCTCGGCGATTTGAACTTGATTTAACAGTTTCAGATTTCATTTTGTACGGTTTTTTGAAGTCACGAGTCTCTGCTAACAAGCCTCATACTTTTAAAGCCCCAAAGAGAATATCTATCAAGAACCTCGCATTCCAGAAGTTCTAGCGGCGGCAGCCGATTACCTCATTTATTTTTTCTGTTGTTCGTTATTGTCAGGAGAAGGTTCCTACGAAACAAAATTTAGGGAAAACTCTCCGGAAAAGTCAGGAAATTGGAAAAATCGAAAATATTTGTTTTGTATGGAAAATGCTGAAAATTTTGTGTGCAGTTTTTCCCGAATGACTTTTCGAATGGAGAAATAGAAAATTCTGACTGAAAAATTCGGGAAATTACGGAAATTGACGAAATTTTGCATTTTATCGCATGATTTGTTGTGAGGCTTGGAAAATTTCATCCATAAACATTTATCGAAGCTCATCGACTCAACGAAGTAAAATATGTAGGTAGATATGTAAATTTAAATTTTAACGCCTCCGCTATAGTTATTATTATAAATATTCCATCTAGTTGCACAAGTTGTACAAAGTTTGACGTTTCAGATGAGTTTGACCTTCATTCACTGCAAATCATTGTTCTTTCCTGTCGAATCTATATGAACGAGGAATATTAAATTTCAATAAAGGTTGAAGGTATTTCGGTTACAGCTAAGTCTACGCATTTGCGTCAGTCTCTCTTATTTTAGCCAGTTTATAATTATAATCAATCCCGTCTTACGCATTACAATGGTATCAATCGTATATTATCTATGTATATGTAATGTTATATCAGGCAAAAGCCAACACGACTTTAAAAATTGTTATAGCTGTGGGATACCCCGTATGTTCTCAGCTTTTGTAGCTTTAATGTTAAACGATTACCAACTGACAAATTTGGGAGCTATTTTGAAGGAGCTTTATGTACTCAGATTCAGGCCCTAGACAGGCCCTGAGACATTGCCTCTCAAACACCCGAATCTTTTCCATATAGGACGGCGCTGATGCGATGATGGACCTTACAAGGGCAATGTAGCAAATGACCTTCACACTGGAAACAAATTTTCATGCTACGAAACAGTCTCCGTGTCTGAGCGTATAGGTCCCCTAAGCCCCAGCAAGACAAACATATATATTTTTGTCAAAATACAGACACTGGTCGAGCCAGATGCCAAGATACCTGACCTCGTTTTTCACCACCGCGGCCCCTGTTGTCCAATAATTGTTAATTTTCTCCAGTTTTTTTCTGGTATCCCCAGAAGAGGCCCTGGCCAATGGAGTTCTAAGCATAATTGTTTCCGATTTTTGGAAATTGATTTTCAACTTTTCCAACCATCGCAATACCTACCTTTTAATATTCTCGAAGTTACGCTGCAGAAGGATGTCTATGACCTTCATTTTTGGTCCTGGTCGGTACACTACTAAATCGTCTGCGTACTCTTTAGCATCTGATCTGGAACCCACCAGATCACTTGTGTAAACATTAAACAGGAACGGAGAATTTACTGCTCCCTGTTTCGAAAACCCTGCTCGAAGTCACGTTGCCAGCTTTGACAACGAACTTCTTTCACATAAGTAAGTCATAAATCATATAGGTATAGCAAAGGTTTTTGAACGCCAAATTTTGTCAGCTTATAGAAGAGCTCCTCCAAACATACGGTATCAATGGCCTTCTCAAAGTCGACAGTGCGCTGATTCATTTCGGAGACCAGTTTCAACGCGGCATGAATAGTGGCTTGCCCCGCTCTAAAGCCAAGCTGTTCTATTGACGACTTTCTTGAATACCTTGCCTGGAGGGGGGGTCATGCTGCACCCCTGCAACCTCCCTGCTTGGTTTCATTGTTAGGGGATTGGAGTAGATGCGAGGACGAGAATCAGAAATATTGTTTCTGGCATTTTTTCCGTTTTCCAAAATGGTAAAAACGGCAGAAAACTTTTTGGGAAAAACGACCTGAAATTTGGGAAAGATAGCCAGAAAATTCTACCTCGTTCTCCAAAAATTGGCGCTATATTTCCTCTTTCGTAATTTCCGGGAGCCGACAACTTGACCTTTCAAACACAAATTCACACATCGCATTGTGTAGTTGCTGAAAATTTAAAAATATCCTCCATATTTCGCTACTTTACATGGTACAAATATCAAGCTAAACAAACTACTACCAGCTTTCGCAAGGCACCTCTAATCCATTTCTCTTGGATTTTCGGATAAAAAGGCGACTTGCACAGTGCTGAACGAAATTCCATAGAAGTGCGGTGAGTGATAAATGTTTTGTTTTTGCTTTTTGTTTTGCTGTCCTTTGATTTGTTTTCTTGTTTTATTTCGCATTATTCCTGTTTTCAGCGTAGCTGTTCTGTGGCGGCAGTGGCGGCACCTACACCACGCTTAAGTAATCGCGGGAAGAATCACAGTTTACGAGTATACAGTCGATAACTCAAGACAAAGTGATGCAGCTTCCGAGAAAACACTGATGATATAATTTCGGTTGATCGCTTTGAATATTTTAGTTGGTGTGTGCCTGTGCATCTAACAGGAGAAATTTGCTATTTGAGCTGATTGGGTATGTGGGTCACAGCGTGCAACTATGTTGGCACTTATTCTATGCCAATAGAGTAAGCGAGGAATATTTTTTAGGCCAAATTGGTAGGTACTGACGAAGCTTTTTAACTCCGTATTAAATGAAAAGAAACTCTTTTTCAATTTGCTTCTAATTTTTCGGAGAGAATTGTCCAGCACTTTCCCGGTGCGAGCGGGTTCCGATTCAGAAAAGGGAAAGTGACAGCTTGAAGTTTACTACTTCCCTATTTATTCTTTGTTAGCTTCGTGTTAAAATTGTGTTGAAACATACTCGCTTACAGCAAGTATTTGGCTTAACTTTTATTATTACCAAAAGAAGAAGTCATCGCCACAACACGTTAATTTTTTTATTTTGTGGATGGGTATGGTTGGTTCCAGTGTGAAATATAGGATAGTTTTAAACACCAAAGGTGGTTCTTTACAAAAGATTAAAGATTAAGAAAAAAAAAAAAAAAAAATAATTAAAATTATAAACGGACATTGTCAAAATAAAGCTGTTTGCGAAATGAGGTCGGGACTTAATACGATAGGCACGGGAAAAAACGTGTGTGTATATTTCTGTTTAAAAGAGACTACGTCCATATATGTGCACTCAAAATTTTTTAACGGATTGTTCGATTTATACGATTTTGGGCTTGGTGCATTCGTAAGGACTATGCTACATTTTGTCGGTAAAACAAAACTTTAATTGCTTACCTATATTAGATTGGGGATAGAAGTCTGTATATGGGGAGCCGCAATTTGAAACGAAAAGACTGGATAGAAAAACGTGCAGTGTCACCAATGCAAGAAAAATTATTTAAAATGTGTAGGTACCTCATTTTTTAATTCTTTGGATGTTCCGGGTGAAATTGAAAGTCAACTGAGTTATAATTTTGCTACGCAACTTCAATGCTCAGAAAGTTTGCAACGGAAAGCATTTGATTAGATTTTGAAGAATCTCAAATCAAATGTCATGCAAGCATAAGATTTTTGGTTGGAAATTGAAAGGCAAACATTTTCATTCTGCGGACTCAGCTTATTCTTATAAGCGGACTTATAAAACGTTTCTCAAAGGAATTTAAGGATCATTATGTTACCACAATTCTGTACGGTTCTCTCGTCCGACCTGTTTTGGAGAACTGTAGTCCTGTTTGGTGTCCATCCTATGAATCTGGGATCTCAAGAATTGAAAGTACTCAAAAGCAGTTTCTTCTCTTCGCATTACGTGACTTGATTTGGGAACCCGAAAGTCGTCTTCCATCCTACATAAGTCGATTAAAGTTGCTGAATCATCAGACTTTGGAAAACCGAAGAGAGACATCAAATGTTCTATTCCGGTTTTGCGTTCTGACTGCTAATGTCAACCCCACATAATGTTCTCAATTCCATAAACATCAATATCAGACCGAGGACAACAAGGAACCCAATTTTTACTATACAAAAGGACATCTCGATTTTGGGAGTAATGCAATAAATTGATAACTCATTGTGTTTTCGAGACTGTAGCAGGCACAAGCCAGGGGCTATCAGCGATATGAAACTGTTGAACAACTTTTACGCTACTTTGTCAAGAGATATTTTTATCTACCAACAAATACTCCAAATTACATGATCATCATTGAAACGATCTTGTCACCACTGTTTATAACATCGCTCAAGGCACATGCGGACTACCTACTTAAAGTGTTTAGCATGCCAGAAGAAATACTATCAAAGAAGGCGGTGCGGTATGCTATTGAGACAAATAGCTTATGGTATAACAAGCTCAAAGAGGAATCAAGCTATTGTGGCCATGATTTCCGGTTAACAAACGGCGAAAGGGATTTAAAATATTCTTTATACGATCTGATCTCAAAAATTGATGAAAAGTATAGAGAAGACTGCATCAATGAGGCTACATCGCCTGTGCATAGAGAAACGTATACACAACTGACACGCGATCTACGTGAACGAACTTATTTTCGTAATGAGCCTACGCAAGAGCTAATTTCTTCGATTTTTAAAATTAGTGATGAACTGTTAAGGATAAATTTTGTGCCACATCGCGAAGATCCACCTATATACTGCCGTCTATGCAATTTGTCAGTCAGAGAGGATATTATTCATTTTATAGGATATACCTATACCTACACATATTGAAGTAACAAAGAAGGATGTTCCTGGGTAGTGACAGTAAAACGGAGAATCAAGTGTTATCACTTTTTAATTGTGAGCATAATGTCACACAACTTTACAGTTACTATAAAGCTGCAATGTCTTACCCCAAACAATTTTATTAATTTTTTGTATAGGTATCTACTAAATTAAAACCTGAAGGAATCAAGCGAAATAATTTTTGCCATATTTTACAAACCGCATGTATGTCAATTCAGCAGGCGGCAAAGCCATGCTCAATCGATTGTAACAAAACGTTTATTGTAAATTTAATGAAGAACCAATAAATTGCATCTAATCTAAGTCGGCAGGACGCCTACATCAGTTTCGGAGTTTCAATTCAAAGTAAATTAATTTACCAAGTCGGCAATCCATCGGAGACAGAAAAAATCTCAAATGACTATGATCGTCCAGTGCACGCAGCTGCACAAATAATTCTGGACTAGCAAAAACACACGGCGCGGACGGCGCCACCATCGATCATATAATTTCGAATCCGCACTCACTCACAAAATATTATTCTGCGCAAATTAACCAACAAAACCCTTGCCCGGAATCACTTTAATTCAGAGAATCTTTCCTTAACTATCACAGTCACAGTGCAAGTCTGCGATGCACCCGATTGTAGTTGCTTTCCCCTTCTCAATATCCAACGCGTGATCCTCTTCATATGGCATGCTTATTGCAGTGGCACGCGATTAAACCATTTGACAGGAGAATAACAAGCAAAAAGTTAAAAACCTCTTTTGCCGCCAGGGACCAACCGAAAAAAGCCATCCAACAGATGTCTGTATAAATATATATACGATAAATGAAACGAATGAAACCCTTGCAATCTGCACCGTGCATCTTTGCTCCATCCATACCATCCACCATCCACCATCCACCATCGACCATCCCTCTGGTGACACAGAGGGTTTGAGTGCACTTTCAGTGCGGCGATGCAATTTCCTTGTTTACTGTTATAATGCAACTTGGTTGCGGTAATTCCTGGTGCATACCCTGTTGCATGCTTGCAGCACGGCCAGCAGCCCTTCAAGTCGAGTGTCGTCGAGTGTGTACTGATTGTACAATGCACTGATCTTTATTTCTTATAACTAGTACACGTATAGGCACATGATCGTAGCTGTTATATGATTACAAAAGAAACAGCACAGGCGCCGTGCCGCCGTCGCAAGTGGCCATGTCCATGTCCAAGTCGACTGACCAAAGGTGGAGGGTTCCCCTCAATTTGAGCCACAGGGTATTTGCATTTTTTTCTTCTTGTTAATGCATTGTAAAGGTGTATAAGGTCCTTCTTACCAATAGCTGTCGATATGGGTTGGTTGGACGCCTTGCAACAGGAGGTGTTCCTGTTCATTGCTTGCATTCAAGAACCGCACTGCTTATTATATGATTACAACCGGCAGTTCAGCACATGCCGGGCTAATAAGTGTTTTTCTGTATGGTGAACCTTCTTATGTCATCGCTTGATTGGTATGGTGTAATTTAAATTTTGTTACCAATTTTTATTGCATGGTGGTGTCTTAAATTGAGGGCAAATTTGTTAGTCTTATAGGCAGGAAGTGATTAAGCTTTGATGGGATCATGACGTTTTCTAGAACGACTGAAATTTCATAAATCTTGAATGGAAAAATCTAGAATGGACAAAATATAGAAATTACAAAAATCTCGAAGGAGTTCCTTCAATTGTCTCCGAAAGTAAAATAGTGAGATAGTAATTTTCAAAGACTGATCCATGATGGATGGCGGAGCGGGTGCCAGTATCTATTCAGAAGAGCTGGAACTAGCCAGTCACGTTAGCTTCGGGAAACACACTTCCGTATACCAGGCTGAGATGATTGCACTCCTGCATGCGTTGGACTACTTGCTTGAGAGTCAGGTGGAGGGAAGAAATATCTTTATAGCACTGGACATGGACAATCAGGCAACTAAAAATGAAGTAACACTGGCTTGGGTACGAGGACACGTAGGGATCGAAGGCAACGAAAAGGCGGACTCCTTGCAAAACTGATAAGTTGCTGGGACAAGAACAATGGTAGAACAGCTGATTCACAAATGGATCACGGCACAATACCTGAGTAGGTGGGCAACTTTGGAACAATGTAGACAGGCTCCACTCTAAGAAGGGTTCTAAGCATGAGTCGAGGAACATTGACATGGGTGGTGGCTTTGTCTACTGGGCATGGTGATTTCGGGTATCGCACTTGGGCCTTAGAGACGATGATACATGTAAACTATGCCTGGAGGAATCGGAGACAGTGGCACATATACTGTACCAATGTCAGGCGTTGGCTGGCAGAAGAATGAGGATCTTGCGACATCATTGGGTCGAGATTCTCATATGGACTCTAACCGTCTCTCATCTGTATACTTCTTTAAAGATTTTTATAGAAATGTTCGAAATATTTGTGAAGATTTGAAAATGTTGAAAGATGTTGGGCTTTTCAGGAAAACAAAACAATATAACAATATAGCCCCCAGCAAATCCTATTGAAGATTTTGAAAAATGTTCTTTCCATTCCTGCATATTTAATTTCTTATTTTTGGTTTCTCTAACTGTCAATACTTATGTTTGTTTGACAAAAATTTAATAGATTTGAGTGTTTTCTGTAATAGTTTATCGAAATTCTTACCTTTTTAGACACAAACCTCGTTTAGCAAAGTTACCGAGATAAAATGTTTATAAATAATAATCTTAGGAAAGTCAAGTAGAGGCTGCGTAAATCCTTATGCAATGTTTAACTAAACAACATCGTAGAGGCGTCGTGAGGGAATCTATGACTATAATTGTGCGCCATCATGTCTCTTAAATATCCCATAACAGATAAGACGTATAGTTAGCTCTGGATTTTTTTTCGTCGAGATCTAATTTTTCGAAATCTTTTGTTTTTTTTTTTCATTGAACTTTCTCAATTACGGACTCGTATTAAGAGAAAGATATTGTTTTCGTACAAAATTTCGAACTCGAGATGTTAATCAATTCTGACATTACGATGATAGAGGAACTCTTAAAAGTGGGTCGCAAAATTCTGTCTGCTTTGTCCGTATGTCCGTCTATCTGTCTGTCCGTCCTTCCACAGGCCTACAGCCTAAACGGCTGCCTGGATTTCGTTCAAACTTCGGATTTGGAGTTAGTGGGCTTACAGTTCAGGGGCGTTTTTTTTTGCAAGGTAACCTAAATATTAATAGCACTTCCCATACAAAATGTTCGTACCAGTTTGATTTGATCGAAAACGACACTAACAATTTCAACCAAAATTCATATTTAAGCTTAGGTAGCTTAGGTTTCTATGACTGCATACCCAGTTTTCGGCAAAAAAATAATCGAATAACGGTAGGTACCTACTTTTGGAATTTTGACACATCTCGAAAACTATATCTACGATTATAACAAAAATTAATTTCTAAGATAATGTGGTCATTTATAACTTCGTAGCGAACTTAGTTTTTCTCTAAATTATCGTACAATGGATTTTTGAAAATAGTATTTTTTTTTTAAATTTAGTTTTGTCTAGTTTACCTGAAAACGGCAATAACAATTTTGAACCAAATGCAAATTTAGAGTCAAATTGAAAACGTTAGTTTTAAAAACTGTTCAAATCTCAAAAACTCCATCTTCTATTTCGTTAAAACGTTGCTAGTTTTTTTTAATTATTTTTGAAAAAATACTACAGAAATCGCGATTTATGTATTTTCACATATCTACGGTATATTTTTGTAATAGGCTTAATGCCTCATAGCTACGCAAAACTTATTTTTAGCAAATACAACCCACTTATTCTTTTTTCAACAATATCGAATATGCATCTTAAAATAATGGCAACCATTTAGGGCTTAAGAGTGGGTGTCCCTCAGCTATGAGCTCCGAGCTCATGTAAACATGCTTACATGTATTAGTGCACAGAATTTCAAATAGCCGAGCTCACCCTCTCCCATTAAGATCACATTTGTGACTACAGAGTCTGTAAAATGAGAACTCGCTCAACGTTCACTAAATAAAAATAGCAAAAAATTCGCTGCACAAAAAATCAAAACAAATCAAAACAAAAAAACAACAAAAAGGACAAGCTGCCTAGGGCGATAGGCTAGCTGTATTGAGCTGCAAACTCTGTCTGAATAGACTGAAAATGTTAGTGTGTGTGATATCCAGTTTTCTACGAATTACGTACAAATCCAATCGCAAATTTTCTACTTTTCAAGATATGTATCCAAGATTCAATAATTTATATTTTTTTATATAAAATTGGTTTTGACTTGTTTGTAGCTTTTGCTTTTTTTGCGGGTCTGGGATGGGTATCTTGTATAGTTAAACCTAGAATATATGCGAAACGCCCACCGAACCTAGCCTAGGATAATACACTATTCATTTACCTATGTATTTATTATTGTCCTTTCACGGAATTCTATACCAAGGGGTTGCACAATCTTTGTTACCGCTAATATTATTAGAACTTTTCTTAAATTTTAGCAAGCTGAAAGTTGTATCAATTTTTTAACTGTACGTTTCGGCCTTTGTGAGACAATCGAAGTAGTTATATGGCTGTTAGTATTCTGTACTACTAAGGCGATACATACGAGTAATTACACTACATTAATTTAATGATATGTGGGTAATCTACACACTTTTGGGAACTAAAAACGATATGTTCGATATGTTATTACGTGTTTTATTATATCAACCTGTGAACTTGCAGTCTAATTTAAGTCACGTTAATGCTTAGCAAGTTAAGCACTTTTATTATCTGCCAATTAGAAAAGCAGAGCTTCTCTTAGTCATTTTATACCTAGGTACTCGTATTTAAAAACTTCAATTCACCAAAATATTCTAGAATAATATAATGTAGGTATATACGTATTATGTAGTCAGTTTCATATCACTCTTACCGATTATTACATTATACCGGTTTTTCTTTAGGAGTCTAGTGTCGAGCGGAAAGAAACAGGATGGGAAGTGTCAGTACTACTTTTAAGCTTATATGCTTTTTAACCAGACTGCTTACAGGAATAAGGTGATTTTTTTGCATCTGAAAGTCATACTGAGCATCTCTACCAGCACAATGTAAAAGTAGATTAAAAAAACAAGAACAATCAAACAGGGCATTTAATCTAAGCAGAAATTTACTTATGGACTTTGTTTTTTGTAAGGTGTTTGATACTTGTATATGCCTTAGATTTTCTTGGCTTTTGCATTTACATTTCTCAGAATGCATCTTCTTTTAATTTTAGTAAATAAGTACACAAAATCATAGGGCCCAAAACACTGGAAAGCTAAATTATCTCTTGGTAATATGAACTTGCTCTTAAATTTAAAAAAAAAAGTTTTTGAGTCTTTTAGCTCCAAATAGATGTTCATAGTTTATTTTCAAACAATTAATTTCTTTTTCTACACCTTCCATAATTATTAAGTCTCTAGACTCTAGCTGATGAAGGGCAATAAAAAGTCCACACCGTTCAACAATAATACCATTTTCACTTTGTATTAGTGTTGACAATGCACTATACAGGAATGTTTTAATTACATTACCTATTCTAATTATTTTACTTTAAACTTATAAAGCAAAAATAATTAATATTTTAAAGCCAAATGAATGTGTTTTTATTTTTAACACTTTCGGCATCTTGCTATTTTTTCAATTATCTGAACTCGTAACAGTAGGAAATAGTAAGCAAATTATTTCAGAATATCTAAATAAAAACACAAATATTGAACGTTTGCCTTTTCCAAGGAAATATGTATAAAACAATAATATTTGAAACTCCTACAAACAAAGCAAAAAATTCAAACACTTCAACAACAACAAAGTCATCACCCAGTCCCCACCCACTCTCACATAAATTTTTCTCGGATTATCAAAATTTATCTCATTGTTGCTTTCTTCACTTTATCAAACAGCAAGAATAATAGTATGTATCTATCAGAAACCCAAACAAAACGAAATAAACAATTTTTGTCATTTTTTGTTCAAGCAGCTCTAGTGAGCGAAAATCTGCAAACTATAAATTCTCAATAGAGAGTAAATTTAGAGAAAAATCGAATAACGACATGTCGGATATTTTGTGAACTACATTGCATAAGTGTGCGTAAACTCTGAAACAAAGTTCAGAATGCAGTAAAATAGTAAAATTTTGAAAATTCTAATTTAACTATTTTATGAACTAAACATCAAACTTTTATTCATTGAGCAGCCATACAAATATGCAAAGCCCATTCTCTTTTTTACAGATTAAAAGAATAGTTCCTTGTTCCTCCACAAAGATTGTTTGCTTTTAGTTAACCTGCAGTTTTAAGATGGTAAGCACAAAAAATCAAAATTGTGCTTCAATAGCTACCTCGAGCAGTTCATTGGTAACAAAAGTAAATCATAAAAAAAATAAAAATGTTTGATCTAGGGATTGCCCCACCGGGGCGCAGAAAAAACACCCAAAAAAGGGGGTTTTTGGTACTTTATGCAATATCAAGGTCGAAAAATAAAATTGTGCTTCAATAGCTACCTGCGTCTATTTACTGGCTATTGAAAACCGTTTACTCCGGTCAATTATCTCTTAAGAACTGCGAGAAACTACGGGCGCAGAAACGTCTACCCCTGCCACCCAGCCTTAAACAATCAGAAAATCAAACTTCATTTGCACCCCACACACGAGCATCGGGATATTCTATTTATAACTCCTAATGCAAATTCACAAATGCCTGAATTTTTACATATAGGTAGGTATATCTATGTAACTTAAATCATATTCCAGTCAAAATTAAAAACATATCCTAGTAGCTTAAAAACAGAAACTCCTACTAGGTACGCTTGTCCTGTACTCAAAAATCTTGTGAGGTGCTAGACCTTATAAAATAGTCCAGTAGGCGCTTAAAACTATCTAGCAAGAACTTCAGACTTGATTGTTACTGAGAGCTTTAACTTTTAAAAACTTATATTGTTACTTGATATAACTGCCATTTGATTTAAATATCCAAAAGTGGATTTTGTTTTCTATTGTCTAGCATCGAGAAAGTTTCTTTCGACGCAGTCGTGCACTTTATTATTTTTTTTTCCAAAATTTTTGTTATCTGTAGGTACTTATTATATTTTTCTAGATAACAGGGTAGACCCAGCCTTGATGCAAAGTAAGTGGGGTCCACATCGAATTGCTGTGCCGGGTCAGTTCAAAAGATTTTGTTCGTGGGGTATGTTTGCTTGTTGCCTTGCTATCTTAGTTCATGATATACAGCTTTTCAGATTCAGCATCAGTTGCATGTAAATCTCTTTCCTTATCCCCAAAGACAAAACCTGGTTGACGAATCTCTAAAACACAACAGCGTTCAAAGTTCCAATAGAGTAGGTATCCACGATTGCTAATTGAAACTAAAACCGATTAATTTCGATCGTGAGTGCATGAAGAGTAGAGTGTAATGAAAATCAAGTGTACGACTGTGTCGAACGAAACTTTAGTGTACCCATAGCCTTGGGGAACGATCGCGTTCGGGTTGCACACTGATCTGAGCTCCCTCATATTATCCGGTGACTCTATACCAACTCTGCGCCACACCACCGAAATGCGGCGACTTTTAGTCGCACACATAACTATACTTACATCCTTTCCGCCGCTTCGTGCGACTTCCCATTTAAGGACAAAGTACGAACGCATTCGAATTTATTTTATACAAAGTGTCAATTTGCTTGAAATATTCGGAAGTTCTAATTTCAGGGTCAGCGCATTAATCTCATGCATCATGAACCATGTGTGCCAACCCTAATCGCTCTGCCACACTTCCAATTCGGAAATGTGCCTCAACTCCGCACGAAACATAATCAAACAATAGCACGAGCCATTTAGCCGGAGGGTCCTTTAAATGTGTATATCCCAGCAAACTCCTTCAATGCGATATAATTATAAAATCGAACCCAAAAACAAACACCAGGCACAGATGTTCGTCGGGATCTCCGGCTAAAGGATTAGCCCCATAACGATGAATCGTGCTATCGAAATCGACCACAGTGCACGCACTCATACCTACACTCCTTTCCCGTAAAAGGTGCAATTTTTGTAGTTGATTCCGCATCCGAATCGAACCCACTCAACGCAACGCAGCGCAGGTAACAAAAAGGACGACTCTTCGGCCTTAGGTGCCACAGCCTTCTCATTTTCGATTCTAAATGGAATCGCAACCATGACGCCAAATTTATCTCCCTATGTATGCCTTGCACCCCCATAGCAATAATATTCCATTTCGAATAGCAATTATTGTCATGCCGCCACGCTGGCCGGCCGAAACCGGCTGTATTATGGGCTAAGCCCCGTATTCCTTGCTTAATTCCTCGGCGACGACGACCGACGGTCAATACCCTTTGGTTATCCTTGGCCGTTGTGCTGGTGTGCTAACGAAAAAAAAAGAAACCCAAATACTTTTTGCACCTTTACCGTCCGCATATCGAACGCTGCTAATTTTCGGCACTCGGTTAGTGTTGCTTTAGCTTTAGTCCTCATTATTTTTTCAAATGTACATGGACTTGCTCTATCCGCTTTTATGTGTTTTCGTTTGAAAACCCTCGCCTTGAAATTGTCCCCCTTTCTTCGACTAATCCTGACACAATCGCGTCTCAGTCTCTCTAAAACTTTTCTTTTCTCTTTGCATCGAATTTAGATGCAGGACGAAGGAGAGAATAAAATAAAAGTAATCCTGAAAATGTTTCATGACTGTACGAAGGAAGGTACTGTTGCATTTTTCGGTGGTTCCTTTCGTGTATGACGGTTCCTTGAGATGAACTTTGTTGCTTCTGCTGGTGCTATCCATCGCGGTCACATTCCCCGAAAATAAGGACAGGTGCTGCCGAAACAATTTCGATGCACTGTCTTTTTTTTTTTTTGTAATTGGACAACTGTTTCGAGATTCTGATCGATAAACAGTGTTTCGTTGTGTGTATTGTTTATTTTTATTTTGCATTTTTTATTTTAGTATTTTATTTTGGGTAATTCTGTTTTATTTTGTTGTTCCTTTTGGATTTTGGCAACGCAGCGATGGTGGATTACGGGTGCTTTTAGCGTGCGTTGACTCTGCGCTAGGGGTTGTAACTTGCGATTGTATGGATGCGCGTGGAGAAGACTGACTGATGTATAATACTTTTATTTTTGTTAGCTGAAAACAAGAAATTAGGTTCACTTTTGGAGATTGAGGAAAAAGTGCTTTCTTGATGTTGGGAATTGGAATAGTGGCAAAGCCTTTATAAGGCCTTCCTCAAAGGAGTAGCTGTTGCGAAGAATACTAGAGATGAACGAAACATGTTTTGGATAAAGGCCACTAAATGCGTAAACATTTGCTGCCAATCACAAACTGAAAAGCATAAATATTTATAATCCATATAAAAATGAATGGCAAAGTTATATGTCCGCAAAAATCTAAAGCACTATTGCACCGATATAAAAATTCCTTTCTTTTTAATGTATGAAATAGATATCTGCAGGACTAATGCTACTTTTGCTTTAAAAATACAGAATTTTTCATTTAAAAAAATTATGTTTTTACGCATTTAAACGCTAGCCAAATAGGCGGGGGTCCGATAGCTTCATTATAAGCAAGTGGGTAGATTATTTGTCGGGAGGTTATTTATATTACTCTGGAACTGCGTAATTTTTTCAAATGAGCCTATTATTGTGCCTTCCTGGTGAGATCCATCTATTCACAACGGAGGCAATCCAGGAATCCATAAGGATCATCTCTGGTGGTTTTTCAGCAAGATTTAAAAAGGCTATTCTTTCTGAGACGTAAGGGAGAGGGAAATTTCAATATTCCATATGTATGTGAAGAGGGGTCACTCTCAAGTCTCAAGACAGTATAGTTTGGTAAGACAGACAACTCCCATTTGTATCCAGATTAATGAGCGAGCATTGGCTTAGTGGTTAGTGTTTTTTACTTCTAATCTAGGGGTCTAGGTTCGAATCGCGAAAAAAAAACCAAATTACAATTAAATGTTTTTTTTTCACTGCGCCACATCTCACGAACGTCTGACAAATATCCGAGACGAGAGCATATCTGCCTTGAAAGACCTTTTCAATTAGCCTTTTGGACTCGGCATAAACTTGTATATCCCTTCCATTCGTTTCAAATATTAAAAACTCACACAAAAACGAATGGTTGGGGGCAGCTAGGCCTAGGGTCACTATGGACCTGTTGCGACAATTATTTATTTATTTTATAAGGAGGGAGCAGTATTTTTTGGAGGAGAATTTGGGAAATAATATTGTCTGATGCAGGGTTTTCAAACTTTGAAGACTGTTTTCAACATTTTTCTTATTAATCCAAGAAAATTAAATTTTTTTCCTGAAAATTAAATTTTGCTTAAAATAGTCATATAAAATAAAATTGTTTATATTTTACAAATACAATTTTCTACAAACTATTAGAAATAATAATAAAACAATTGAATGCAATCAGATATACAAAAAATGCTTAAGCCCGTATGACACCAAATTCTTTTTTGCATTTTTCAGACTTTTAAAATGAAACTAGAGCAGTACGAAAAATTACTACGAATATTCCCGATAGGAGTAGTAGTAATTAATGTAGAGATGTCAAAAAAATTCATTAAAAATTTATTCAATTTACAGCTGTTTTTTTTTTCAACATAAAATGGTATTTGCCTCCCGTCACTTTGAAGTTTGTGGTTAAAAATTCGTTTGAAAATTTGTGGTTGCTTTGCCAACAACTGCTACCCCTTTCATAATTCACATTTTGTCTCTTTTACACGAAGCTGATATCTCATCTCAACATGATTTAATGGGGACGTACCTACGTATTCCTACTTTAGTAAGTCTGACAGCTGCCTGACTAGATGCGTTTCAGTTTTTATTGGCCCAGAGTCGTCACTTGTATACTTATTTCGTTTTCCATTGGGACCAAAAATCAATCTTTTTTTCGATTCAGAGCACTTTTTGCAGATCTAGATCTACAAACACTCTAACAATACCAATATACTTCGCACAGCTGTTACGTCATTTTAAGAAGTTTGCTTTCTAGCCAAATGGGCGAAGTTTCGTGAAAACCTAAATAACAAAATATGTCTAATAGCCATGGATATAATTTAGGAGCAGCTTGCATTGCTGCCAAATTACGCACTTATGTATTTACAAAAGCAGATCAATTTCGTTGCACGTTCCATTCGCCTCGTAAAATCTGAGATCTGAAAAAGATTTCTGGTGGTCCCAATGGAAAACGACATTAGTTTTTGCAGCTGACGTTTATGGAGGGGAAGCTGACAAATCTAGTCAAGAAAATCCAGCCTGCATATTCTGTTGACATTTCTAAGAGTTAAATTTAAAATAAACAGAGTGGCCGCTGCAGAATTCTGAAGAGTAGAAAAAAGGGCCGGTGAGAGAAAAAGGTGTTATTTCGAAAGCTACTCTGCCAGTTTTGAATTTTCGCAAGATATTTAACAACCATTAGTTCGATTTAGACTATAATAGTGTTATGATAAGCAACCGTGTTACATTTTAAATGTACTTGCATATGAAAATAAATTTTTTTTTAAAAAATTATGATGGGCCTTTTTCAAATAATTGAAAAAATTAAACAAAACTAACGCTGACCGCTAAAATTCAAAAACAATTCAAGTTGCTTAGTCGAGTTCGGATTCATAGCCCCTAAAAATCTAATTGAAGTTTTACATAAACTAGGTATTCAAACGCCCCAATGTGATAAAAATGATGAAAAAGTGAGAGAAAATTGTAGTGTCAAATGGGCATTACGTAGACGTTCGATGGGCTGTTTTCTTTCATGTCTCATAATTACACACATTTTTTGCGTAATAAAAATACATTTTTTAAATAATTTCTTAACAACTTACGTTTCACGGAATTTGTTTTCCCCTTTTTTAATCTTGTCGCTCGTTTTCCTCATTTTCATTCGAAAAGCGCCAAAATTGGTGCAGTTCTATCCAGATTTGATTTGGATACGAGAAAAGCTCTTGCTATTGATGTGATCCCTGAAATGTTTTTTTGCTGACACACTAGGTAAATGGGTGATCTTGTGGCCGTAGCCACAGCTTCACTTATAGCCCGTTTGCTATGGTTTCGCTTAAGAACAACATACGATTCAGCATAAAAAAAAATTTATAAAACAAAAGATATAGGCCAAAACTGCTCGTAAACACTTCCCATTGAAAAGCCCGCACACTGCAAAGATCGTCCGAAATCGATTTGAAAAGTGCTGAACAGCACATCCTAAGGTCTGCCCATTTTGCCGGCCGCATTTAAATTACAAATTGTACAGTGTGTCCTGTATATTGCTGATGCATGTTATTGTTAAATTTTTTATTGTTGTTTTGTGTTACCCTTTAGGCGCAAAGGATCAGCCGGTGGATACTTATCCTTTAATAATCACAAAACGAATGCAAGGATTTCACGGAATTACTGTGTGCGCGCCGTGCATTTATGCAAATGTACTGTTGGAATATGCAACAAGACACACAGAACTATAATTGAATTCGTGCAAATGCCAAAAGTTAATTAGAAACTTGTTGTTATTGGCGCAAGGATCAAAAGGATCGAAGGCACCGTAAAGAAATTACATTTATTTTATTTTGTGCAGGCTTGCAGTTTCTTTTTCTTTTTTTTTGGCACGCGGTCTGCATGCGAAAGGTGCATATTTATTTTGAAAAGAAAGTGTGCGTGTTTCAAATTCTTCCGGAGCTAGGTACATTAAAACGTTGGTTGGTAGAAATTATGCTAAGAGTTTCCTCGCAAACATTGTATTTGCTGAAATTGGACAGGTTGCTAACGTCGACTTTATGGAGTCGTTGATTTGATAAAATCAACCCAGAAAAAATTATCTTTTTTGTGTATATCTTGAAAAGTAACAGAGAGTTCTATTTGGTCTTGCTTCTGGGAAGGACATTAGAGAAAGTTATTTCTGCAAACCTGCTGTACATAAATTAATAGATGGCAAGGTGGCCCAAAAGCGGTTTCATTTAACCACAATATAAAAGATTTCGTCTCGTATGTTTTAAATTTTGTTTTGGTTAAAGTTACGCCTTCAGCTTTTAAAGGACTAGGTGACCTAAAGGAGTAAGAAAAATAAGTTTATTCATCGAGGGAAAACCATAAAGAACGACCTAGAGTTGAAGGGCTTCAAGATCTTTCGAAGCTTTGTCGTATATTTTTTTTTTGTATCAAGGCTTACACCTTTCAAAAGCCAGAGCCATGGTCACTGCATAGAATTCTTAAAATGTTACAATTAGTTGACGAAAGCGAAGAGTCTACAATTTGTAGGCATTTTCGGACTAAAATGTATAGGTCGCAGCCGAAAGGTAGGAAAGTTGCAAAGTTCATTATATTTTTTAGCCGAATAGAATTGAGAGTTCAATTAAATTTATACCATTGAAGTACTAAGCTATACCAACTACTGATTAAAAATCTGTGAGCCAAGAGTCGTCAAGTTGAATGGGCACGCAACTTACAAAAAACTTTGAAACTTCGCCGGGCCCTGTTTCTCATGTTTTCTCAGTTATTCTCGAGAATCTTGAAGAACAAAGCGAAATAAATAAAATTATTCTCGATCGGTTGGTTAATAGCATTTTCACACCGATCCGAAAAAACCGGGTTTTCGCGAAAACACTCGAAGACTTCTACGAAAACAGAAGTTTTTTCCATACATATTTAAGTTTTCAAAACAAGTTGTTTAAAATCGTTTTCCACGAAATCTCCACGAAAAGGAATTCGAATCGTTGGGTTGCTGAAACAAACACACCTTTTGCAACATTCAGCAGAATAGCTAAACGAACAAATGTCACAACTCAAAACGAGTTTTTTAAAATCATTTTCCACAGTTCATTGTTGGATTTTTAAATGCACTAAATTAGTTTTATTTGTTAATTAATGCGATCGATGTTTATAACCAACATAGTTTGCACCAAAGTGTCTCCCAGCTGATTGAAACGTTAATCAAAAACTAGTTGGTGTTCGGTGTGAATGCATTGACCAGTTTTCGACGAAAAAACGGGTATAGGCCCGGTGTGAAAAGCGTATAAGCTCAGCAGTATGCTTCAAACAAATAACTCGTCGTATCTTCAAAACAGTCTGCATGCATGGAAGTGGTTTTTATAGGGCCTTAGCAATAAACATTTTTAGTTTCGACTCTAAATTTAAGTAGTTTACAGTGGATATATTTTCCATACATTTCTCGCAATTGTGAGCTTCCGTAAATTTAGAGTCGAAACTAAAAATGTTTATTGCTAAGGCCCATAGACTCAGCGGGCAACAAATCAGGTACTCAATGGAGTATATTTATTTCTATTTAGCAGCATTTCTATATCTGGAATCGAATCTAACATTGGGTTAAAAAATTCAACAAAATATGTATATACTGAACTATCGCAATAGGTACCTACGAGTATTTTGATAGACAACTTTTTTCTTCTAACTAACCTCGTTAGTAACCAATAAAAATTGCCATTGACGTATAATAATTTAAATCTTTTTTTCATCTGTTGTATTTTTTTCCATTAACCTCTGCCTTTAAGTGGCTCCTTTATTGGCACATAGCACACGAAACAAAAAAAATGTCTATACCAGGAGCAGATGTGCATAATTTTAATTCGAAGAAAATAAACCAAATATACGGCAAATACGGGACAGAAATAAGTGTGTTGCGGAGGAGCTTGTTTTGGCGGTGCGCCCTTAAGCAAAAGACAACTGGCGTAAAGGAGCGCGTGCCATCGGGGATCCTGGAGGGATTCTCGTCTTTCACCGGTAAAAAAAAAGTGAGACACCGAAATAATATGTATACTTTCATGTGTGTTGATTACTTTGTTGTTTTTGGTTAGTGCATGTGTGGCATTGGCATGCGATCCTGGCAAACGATTTTTTGTATTTCCTGGTATTGAAAATGGTAAAGTGCAAAAGTTAAAAGGAATCGCTTTTAAGCAAGACTATAGCCTTGATTAGTTTGCAGAGTTTGTCCGATAGGCAAAATTTATGCGACCCTATACTCATACAGGGTGCTCCATTTGGATTATTTTTACCGCATTTTCAGTTGTTTTGGTATGAACTTCGGGCGAAAAGCGTTCCCACTCTTGCTGGATTTTCTATTAAAGCGTCCCAAACCAAAACAAGAATATAAGCATGAACTATGTATTAAGTATTATTATAAACTAAGTATTAAGTATTATTTAATACTTAGTTTATGATATAAGCCCGGGGAGGGAAGACATCCCTTAAAATATTTATTTAATGAAATGAAATAAATGAAATTTGGAAATTTAAGCTCGTTGATCAAGGTTCTGTATCGGTCCCGTTGAAAACCCATTTCATTCTCGTCAGGACTAGGACTCTACTACCTTCCCTTCTGACACCTCTGCTGTCACGCGTTGTTCCAGTTTGGGCGGCCGGGAAATTTGGTCCTGACGAATTACTTCGTAAAAACGGAGTAACACCTAACGAGCTCCGCGATCTTCTCTTGTGAGGGAATATGCCTCTCCAAGGCGTAAGAAGGGGGTACAATAGACTAAAAGATCGCAGTACAGAGTACACCTTTCAAATAACAGTTCCCCGATCTTGGGGAGTACATAGCGGTCCTTATGGCTTGTCGACGAGTGTTCACAAATATATGGAAAAAAAAAACTGACACTTGCCGTCATTTTTTTTAACCCAGAGTTCGGTCCTTCTAATAACAAAATGTCCAAAATTAACCGAAAAAATATATTTACTTATAGTAAGTTTAGGCGATCAAAAGCCCAGTGATATATAGGGTGACTAAGGATATTTTTCCTACGAAAACTTCAAGTGGAAAAGAAATTTTGTAGTTTGTCCCCTAAACTCCAATAAAATTCCCTCGACGAAGTTGCGCAACACACATCGAATGTTTCATAACTTTGCATCACCATAATATAAACTGAACTTGGGTTACAAATCCCAACTACGTTCGCTATAGGTATCACTCTGTCTATATTTAACTTCATTCAGTTACAACTTGTAATCCCATCAGAATAATTCAAAAGGGTTCACTTTTGTATAACATTCGGTATAACCGTATACTCCTACGTTCGCAAGAAGTTGCACTACAACTACGAGTACGCTCCACTCTGTCAATACGTTATCCAACAAAAGAAGACACAAAATCTACCGGCTGCCGTGACGTCATTCAATGATAACCACAAACGTAACACAAGTGAAAGTTGTCTACCTATACAAGCTCAGTGAACATCTATAAATATATAATATTATACTGAAGGTAATAATTATAACAATAAAACGAAAGGCACAGTCGCGTAGAAATAGATATATGCGTTTCAGTTGTGTGTATATACACTTATTAGATAGCACATGCGTACAAGACGACAGCGTAAGGTCCTTGGCGAATGTTAATGAAGGTGCAATATAGTAAATACTTTCCCCTAAATGAAATCAAGGAACTTCTCCTCCCACACGGGGTGGACAGATGGGAAAAACTATTTTTTACACACACTTCCCCGTCAGGACGATTTATAGTGAAACACGTACTTTATCACTCAATTCGTTTGCGAGTATTATGCTTGATGAAACAAAGGCCGTGGAAATAAACTTTGTTCACCTAATGTTAGTAGACATAATTGAATTGAGTTTAAAAATAGTTTATTAATTGGAAATGCTTTTAATTACAACGGTTAGCAATACACTTCGGTTCGAGTGCTTGAGAATAATTCCCAAAGTTCGTGCTCAGCAGTAGGGAATTTAAATCGATGGAAGGTTAAAGTTTGACAGAGCACTTACAGCACACTGGCGCACTCATGCAAACGCAAAGTGATGGAGGAACGTTGTAGGGAAGGCAGCAAGGATTATCTCAGTTTGCCGATATTCGTGAAAAGTTTTTGTCACGATATTTTTTGACATTTTTGAGATGGCTAGTAACGGGTGATTTTTTAAGAGGCTTAGAACTTTAAAAAAAAAAAAAAACACAAAAAATTCGAAAAAATGAATGAAATATTTATTTGAATCGATAGTTTGAACTTTGCAATTTAATGTTTAAAGATAATTTCATGCAAATGTTGACCGCAGCTGCGTCTCAGGTAGCCCATCCGCTGAGTCCAATTTTGGCATACTCTTTCACACATATCGGCCGGTATCTCACGAATGAATGCATGGATGTTGGCTTCCAGTGCGTCAATCGAAGCGGGCTTGTCCCTATACACATAAGCCTTGACATACCCCCACAACAAATAATCTAATGGTGTCAAATCGCACGATCTAGGCGGCCAATTGACCGGCCCGAAACGTGAAATTAACTGTTCACCAAACTCGCCTCGCAATTGCACCATTGTTTCGCGTGCTGTGTGGCATGTGGCACCGTCTTGTTGAAACCACATATCATGCAAGTCAAGAACTTCCATTTCGGGCAAAAAAAAGTTTGTTATCATCGCTCGGTAGCGTTCACCATTGACAGTAACGCTGCGATTCGCATCATCTTTGAAGAAATATGGCCCAATAATGCCGCCGGCCCATAAACCGCACCAAACAGTGGCTTTTTCGGGATACATTGGTAGCAAACCAAACTGAAGCTGTTTGACAGTGACACAAGGTACTAAACACACGTCAGCTGTCAAAACCAGTGTTGCCAAAACCAAACCAGCTAAAAAATCACCCGTTATAAGGGGAGCTTCTTTAATTTCGGCGGCGCAAAACGTAGTGAGAGGGAGATTTATCATCCTCAACAATATTACTGCACTGTGGTATGTTAGGATATGTACGAATTTGGGCTGCTTTAAACGCGGTTTAAAAACGCAACGAAAACTCATCGATGCATTCACAGCACACCGAACACCAACTAGTTTTCGTTTGACGTTTCAATCAGCTGTTAAGCTAAGATAACACGTGCCATTTTTGTGGCAACATTTTTGACATGTTGACGAAGTGCAAACTATTTTGATAAACATTTTGATCGATCAACAAATAAAGTCTAGTATTTAGTGCATTTAAAAATAATTGTTAACGCCAACTCGCGATAAGTGCCTAGATACAGACAGCGTAGAAGCGGAGCTTCAAATCCACTGTCTTCAATTTCACTTTGCGATTATATTTTTATTTTTTCGTTATTTTTCTTGTTATATTTTTATTCTTTCAACTCCAATATTGTTTTAGCCTGCAATAGTTTATTTGTTTTTCAAATTATTTTCTAAAAGGGATTATCAAGAAATCAGAAGCGAATAAAAGCAGGTAATAAAAATACAGTCCACAAACCAGTTAACGGCTATTGAACATGGTCCATTGAGCCTTTTTTGTTATTAGCGACAATTTTCTTTTTACAAAATGTGGGGATCATTTTTCTAAAAAATCATTAGCCCATCAATTAAGTCTGGAAAATGATTTCGGGTTGTGAGTTGTGACATTTGTTTGGTCAGCTTTTCTGCTGAATTAGATGAATATTTCAGAAGGTGTGTTTGTTTCAACGATCCAACAATTGGAAGTCGTTTGAGTTGGGTTTTGTTGGAAAAGGAAATTAAGCGCACATAAGTAACGTGTCTGTTACATGAGCGGATAAGGGAGCAAGGAAAGTTAGGTTAAAAGTTTTTTTTTGTCCCTAGTTAAGGTTCAGGATCAGGGTCAGGATCACCTCGGACTGTAGCACCACCTAAGTTAGTGAGTATAAGCAAGTAGGTTCATGGCGATACAGCAACCGCCCAGTTATTGTTGGCTTAGAGAGAGCTTAGTTACATTTTAAGACATTTTAGCGCCTAGCAAAGCAGGCTGGGTTCCGCTAGTATCTTATAACCTAGTGACAGGCTATACATTTGAGAAAATAGAGCTTAAACCTAATATTACAATAGAAGAGAAGAAATAGATTTACGACAAAAATTTCCGACCTTAGCGAAGAAAAGAAGAAGAGAAATAGAGAAAAGAAGACAGAAGGGGTGGATATTGTTAGACAGGATATGAGAAAATGAAGTCTTAATTCATTTTGAAATGTTATTGGATCACTGATTGTTTTTGTGGCGCGGCAAAGAATTCCAAAGACGAGTAGCGTTAATAAAAAACTGGTGCTCAAAAGTCAGGAAATCGCTACGAGGCTGAATTAATTGGTTAGACCTTACCGATGAAGCCCGCGTAAAGCTTTCATAAAGGTATGACGGTTGGTGGGTAAGCAGTAGATATTAGAAAGCAATGCTAAAGTTCGTAGTTCAAATTAGTTCTCAAGGCGAGTAGAAAAACTCGACACTATCTACGGAGTCCAAATTTATAACGAATAGTGTCATTAAAAACAGCATTGCGCTTTCTTGAGTACACGTAACTGATACCTACTACTAAAAATTTCACATGCGTAGGGCAAGATCGGCAAAATAAAACAATTTACGACCATCGCACGCGTTTTTAAAGGGGTAAACCACTGGGAAACCCAAAGAGTGCGTAGTACTCCAAATGTCTTACCTACAGTAACGGTTATGTGCTGGTCGAAAGTGAGGTTACGGTTGAAAACAACTCCAAGGTTCCTAGCCGACTCGGCATAGGTATTCAATATAATGCATTATTTAATATAATTCGATGGAAATAAGATAAGTCGAGTTTGTTTTTGGATATAACCAAGCACCAGTAAGCTCAGCCCAGTATAAGCTTCTTTCTCAAGATCCTCATTCACGCAACAAAAAACATTTTCGATGAGACTAATATTACATCAGCTATAGTAGGTACATCTGTACATCATCAGCATACATTATGAGACGCGCAGTTTTTGACGATAGATGGAAAATAATTTACATACAAGGAATATCCAAGATATGAATACGTTAAACTGACTGAAAGAACCCAGGTCAAAAAAAAAAACATAAATCAGGCTCATGGTAAATACTGGAATAATTCAAAATAGTTAGTGGCAATAAGTTGAATTAGCTTATGTCGACATGAGCCCAAATTAAACCCCAAACAAAGGAAAGCCCTTGGCTCCTTCTGAATAACGCCTTTAAATGCGGTTTGGCTTGCTTTAGGTCCGAGCCAACACTAAACGAATTAACTGTAGGAATATTGCCAACTCAATGGTGGATCCCTCCCACAATCGAATTTTTAAGGCAACGAAAAGACTCTTAAACTGAGCTCAAAAATCCCCCTCGCATGGTACTTCATTTGTGGAAATAAATTTGGTTTCTAGGAAGCAGCCAAGGCAATACTGTGAGTATGGCCCCAGGCCGAAGGCCAGGTCGGGTTACTTACACCAAAAGGGGATTCTACACTTTGGGTTGGACCGAGGCTCAATTTAACTGCCTTCATCAGTAGCGCACTCCCAATCGGTTGAGATATAGGTACTCCTACTTGTACGCGCCACCTAAAGCATGGTTAACGTCAACTGCACTGTCCCTCCGAGTTCCAAGACTCTATACGGGCCGAGACTACTGCGCAATTTGATGCAGCTCGTAACTCATACAGTTAGTAGTTGAAATTTCTCCTCCAAAGCCCATCAACGCAAAGGCAATTTTACGAAGAATCTTCCTTTCAAAGCGACCAAGGATAGGTTTAGCTTCATCTGCTTCAGACAAAGCCCAAGCTCAATCAGCGCCATAAAACCATATAGCTCTTCCAAAACTATGATCTGTGGTTTTTTTTATGTCTGTGCCCGTTGAATCGGAGTCTGCCTCTAGCCGGACTCTTTGTGGGAACCTAGTTACGTACACCGAGTTAGTTCAGATTGCTTTTCAATTGTGGACGTCATCTACGGGGTGAGTGGTTAGCCCGCTTCTTCGTCACTACTCACAGACTCGCCAAACTTTGAGTTCACCTATAGATAGAAGTCCGTGGTTGAATCCTCCTTCGAAGTCATAGCTGCCATATGTAACATAATTCCAAACTCACTTCCGAGTCCTTTTTCACGATGGCAGACGACCAACTATTAGCAAACGACCGTCGAACGTCGAACGTCGAAAACAATAAAAGTTGCGGGTACTTCTTACCAGATAGGCGCTAGGTCTACTTGCATTCAGTGACTATTCCTCACTTATCCTGCAAAATAATTCGGATATCCTGCATTCGATCACGCGGAGTGTGCTGCTGCTGCAATTGATCAGATCCTCTCCTATATCCTATTGCGAGCAGATTTTATCATTTATTTCCATGCACCCTATATGACAAAAAACGTATTACTGTATCCAGATTACCGCCAGATATAATACGAACAACAAAATTGTATACCTTCTCTTAAAATACGTACAAGGCGACAACCAGCCCACCTATTTATCCCGAACTGTATGTCAAACGAGCTAGAAACGGCCCTCTTGACGCATATATCCCGTTTGGGTAGCCCTATTGCAAAATCTAACACAAAGGATAACCAGTTCCTAGAATATGTCGGTTCTATTTCTATACAATCGCTCTATCCACAGATCGGACACAAAGAGCATACGGCACACCGGTCGATGGCATGGCTCCTGCTGCTGCTGCTGATGATGATGAGAGATGTGCATGTGCGTTCTAGGGTTACCTTCATTAAAATGGGGTGAAAGAACGATAAGGACACAGAGAGGGTTGATTTTTTTTCTTCTGTTTTCTGTGTTCTCTGCCATTCCCCTCGAAACTGTACATACGATCAATAAAAAGGATTTCCACACCGGGACACATTTTCCATATGTGTGAATCTACTTTCTCTCCATATTGCGCCCGTAGGGAAACACACAAAACTATTCAAGACTTTCGTCGAGTTTTGCTTTTCAATTTTCCTTTCCATTCCCTTTTTTTGTGTGTTTTTCCATTCTATAGGGGAAAACGTATACTGCTCTCTTCAACTGTACTACCAGGGAGCATTTTCTCTATGTAGGAAACCACTACTAATCAATTTTCCTCCATACAGTCTGTGCCAACTGAGAATTTTCCTTACCCCATATACCTACTACACACGGCGACGCATTGAGGGAAAAAAGGACGACGCTTTTCACGCATATTTTCTCCCATCCCCCGTAGCGTATATCCTATATCCATATTCGAGAGTTATCAGTGAATCGACAGAGGAGAGTTTAGTGGTAGGAAACTCTTGCGCCAGCCATTTTGGATTTTTCACACGTTTTTCATCACGGACCGTACAAAAAAAATAAAAAATAAAAATTTAATAAAATTAAAAAAAAAACCAAAAACCAAAAACCACTCCAACAAACAATAAAAATCATCGAACTCACCCTTGGATACACTACACCCTACCACCTACGACCTGCGTTTATCTCGCGTGTGTAACCGGCAAACGTTTCAAAATCTAAAAAAAAAATATTCAAAACCACTTTGGAAAAAGAAAATCCCTCAATGTGAAACGAAAAGTTTGTCAAATCGAAATTGTGTCGGTCCTCATTTGTGCGTTACGAAAAAAAGATTCCGTTTGTTTGTCCAGTCTTTCGAAACCTGTTTAAAGTTGTGTCTTGTGAAGATAGAAAATTATCCGTTCGTTGTGCTACACCAGTGACGTCAGATACCATATGTAAAAGTGCATAGATAAAACAGCAAAATTGTGTGTATCTCGTGTTGAAAACGAAAAAGGATACCCCCCATCAGTCGTTCTATACTGTCGAAGGATCACGATCGTGCAGCGCAACCACTTGGATAATTTAAACAAGCTATGCCATCGAATTCAGATTTTCTAGAAGACGGCAGACGTGATTCATCTTCGACTGGATCGGAAAGCCAAAGGTAGGTGGACCCCTGACGACACTGGACACATGAGTTCTATTTCGGAATTTTTTTTATAAATTTTTATTCAGCCTTGTCAAATCGATTTGATTAGGGACGTGTGAACGTCTTCTAATTTTACTATAGAGAGTAGGTACCTACTCCTGCATATAGATGACAAACAAAAAATGTGTACATACCCGGAGAAATACGAGTGAAAGCTCCTTTAGTCCTTTAACCTTTTCGTGTGCTTTCGTTGCCGACGAACGTAAAACGGCTTTACTACGATACGAGAAGATGAAGTAAAAGGAGAACTTTGACCTTTCCCCATTGAAAAGATATGGCCTTCTTCCAAGTGATTCTTTTGAATATTTTAATAAATCGTCTTTTTTATGTCCTTCACACATTCAGAAGAAGAAAAAATAAGAGCCATTTGCCACGTACCTAGTTCGATTTTTGTATACTAGATCTTTTTCAATGGTTTCGAAATTTCAAGTGCAGTCCTTCGGTATCATTGGCAACATTTAAAACTCTTATGCCCATTTTATTCACTGGGATTTTTATATGGAAAACTCCCCGAGTTGTGTTCAACTTCGAGTGAATAAAATGGGCCTTAGTCTTTTCAAGTGGGTTAAACTTCCCCCGAACGTGGTCTTTGACGTCATGTTTCGTACGTCAGCTATGTGCGGTTTATTGTCACTGTGAAAAAATTCCATTTCCATCCGTAGGTGGTGATAAACATATCGGCCAATCCAAATTTAGATGACCTCCGACTACCCCCTGTCAGGCTTAGTACAATAGAATTTTTAGAGCTCCCTTTTTTCAGGGGCGAAAGAGTAGATTTCGAGAGTTCGCAGCAAAGCAAGGTCAAACTCAAATTCGAACGAAATTCATCACTTAAACGACGACGACAGTTTGTCAGCATTCAAGAAGCTAGAACGAGTTCAACGTACGAGTACCTACGCTCCATTCCGACTATGGCACTCAATGTCGTTCTAGGTCTAACACCTCTTCAAACACATTTTCAAAAGGACAGTTTGTCAGCAATTTTCAAGCATTGCTGCGCTGCGCCGCTTACCGCTCATATGGGGCCAACTATATTGGACCTCAGACTTCGTTCTTTTTCCTAAAACTTAAATTCCACCCAAACTCATTGCCCAGACTTTGAAGAAAAGTCACCAAAGGCAGGTGGCAGTGTTGGTCAGTTAGAGTCTCTGAACTCAAACTTCGTCTTTTTATGGTAGACCGTCAACTATGTGATTCAGGATTAGTTTTCCTTTTCTTAACTTCACATTGTCTTACATTTAAGAACGTTTTATTCACTCGAAGTTGAACACAACTTGGGAATTTTTATATGGAAAACTCCCCGAGTTGTGTTCAACTTCGAGTGAATAAAATGGGCCTTAATGGGGCAGCCGTCCGGGGTGCACCTGGACCTCAAAGAACATGCCCCTCCAGCCAACTTGTACGAATACTTATTTGATGCCATTTCTCCTCTCGAAGCGCAACAGGTCCATAGGGACCCTAAGCCTAGCTTCTCACAACCATTCGTTTTGTGTGTAAGATTTCATTTTTGGAACGAATGGAAGGGATCTACAATTTTATTCCGATTCCAAACGACTAATTGAAAAGCTCTTTCAAGACAGTTGTATACTCTCGGATGTTTGTTGGAATTTGGGTTTTTGCGGGGTTCGAACATGGGACCTAACCTCTCGCTTAGTAGTCCAACACAATAACCAGTAAGCCACTGCCCCTACGAGAGCTTCTATCTTCCCAGTGCTAATTCGAGCATATCTGCCTTATGTTTGTCAATTTTACGTTTCCTTGGCCTGGCTTATTTCCCCCTTTCGACAACCCTTTACGGTGGTAGGACCTATCCCATATTTTCTTTTCCACATATCTCCGATAGCCGGGTGTTGTTTGTTGAATAAGTTCGTAGAATTTTCGAGGATGATCCTTGCTTTTGGAGATCTTATAGGTGTGTCTAAACCGCCACCATAGATGTTTGACTCCTTTATACTACCGAACAGATGTGGTAATCTTCTTAAGATGCGGTTGGAAGTGCTGCCAGCATTCACGATTCGCAGAATAATTGATGCCAGCAGTGTTGTTTCAGCTGCAACCGACATGACGCCTCTGGTGTTCTTCTGAGATTTTCTATTCGGCTCATTTTGAGGAGCTGTTACAAAATTGCTTATCGACAAAACTGTTCCCTTCGACTGGGCCAATATGGCGAGTTACCGTGTCCAAATCGATGTGCCGTGGCAGCTTTGGAACAACGTATGTGGTTGATGATTCGCATTTATCGCTTTATTCAGCTTCCGATGTTCGGCGTTAACTCGTAGGTCCATCTGCCTTTTGTAATGTTGATCCAGTTAACTTGGCACATGGCTAATGAAGCAGTTCCCTCTTCATCTTTTATTTGCGCAATTTCTCGCGCCTCTTGTTGGCCCGAGTCTCTCGCGTTGTAGATCCGCGTTGTAGGTTCCAAAACCACAGACAGTCCTTAATACTCTGAGTCAGTTAATAGGACACACTTTTCTTTCTTTCGTCACAAGTGCACGCCAAAACCGGGTCAGCGCTAAGGAGAATAAGAACCGGGCCAAGTATGTACCTTGGATAGTAGGGACCTCCTATCGTGCATACCTAGGTCCAACCAACAACGCTCGGAAGAATCAGCGAAAGTATTGCCAGTAGTAGTAACGCCTTGAGTAATTTACATGTGCTTTTAATAGTAGCCGGTTGTACCGACTTCTTTGGATCGGATTATTAGATGCCAGCCAATCTTTAATTTGCATGATTGCTTCGTTCCTGGCTGACGCTACCTTAAAATAGTGCTGCTCAGGGGAGATGACAGAGCAAGTCAAATCAAGTGGCCAACCTTAACAGACTCTCAGTCCCATATTTTCAGCGGTTCCAGTTTGATTATTTACCGCCCTATTTTTCAACTTTGATACTCTTTGGCGACTTTGATGTTATAAAGACGAAATGCTCTAACTGTGAGCGAATAAACGCCAAAGTCCTTGGAAGAATTATTCTCAATAAAATCAATAATAATACCGACCAAGGCTGCTCAAACTTAGAAATGCACAAAATCAATACAAGTGAAGGTACGGGGTACGGTATTTATATATTACAGCGAGTTGGACCTACGCCTACGTCAACAGATATCCCTAAAACTTCCGGACACATGCAGTCTAGTTCCAGACAGCGGTTTTGGCCGTACTCAAAGCTAGTGGTCGGGTGAGATCGATATCGAACAAGAATATCGCCAGCTACATAGTCAAGCTGGGCATAAGGCACTAGAGTCGTTGGCCACCAAATCGGAACTAGCCAGGAATCGCCACCCAATGTTCATTATGATAGCTTAAAACTCTTAAAGCTTGATGGTAACGAAGATGTTGACATTTTGGCCAAAAAAGGAATGGTGCGGAGGATATAAGACCGCTCCAGTGGTCGTGGCTATGAGAACTGTTATTGAAAAATCCCTCAATAAGTCTAGATGGTCAGACCTCGATTGACACATGCCGCACATGGCTACAAAGGCATTGGACATAAATAACAAATAAACAATTGACGCAACAGGTCCGTAAAAGACCCTAGGCGTAGCTTCTAAAAACCATTTGTTTTGTGGGTATTCATTTTTGGAACGAATGAAAGGGATCTACTTTTATTCCGAGTCCAAACGGCTAATTAACGAGCTCTCCCATGACAGTTATACTCTCGGATGTTTGTCAGACGTTTTGCGAGGGTTATGGGGCAGTTGAAAATACCTTAAGATGTAATTTGTGCCTTTCTGGAGATCGAACCTGAGACCCCTCACTTAGTAGTTCAACACATTAACCACTAAGCCACTGCGCCTAAAGGCATCGTCGAGACCTGCCTTAAATCGAAGAAAAATCTGGAAGTCATTCAAACTCAGCGAGCAAAGTTGACGGTTAAGGATCGGTTTTTGGACATTCCCTTCTGAGAATGCATGTCTTGAGATTGGGTTCAACCTACAAGTCGCGGAGGACATCACTGACCTTCTCTGTGAATGTAGAGCAATTGCTTGTAGTGAAAGGAAGCACCCTAGAAAGTACTTTTTTGACAGTTTAGAGGAGGTTGGCTTCTCAGACAAGCCCCACAATACTTAGATTCTGTGGGGAAATAAGGTGTTTACTCGAATTCGTTAAAAAGTCTTTCCCAGGGATGGCTTCCCCGCTATGGTGGTCTTTCGTGGTGATCTCACAACGCTGCACAAGAAACCCCAAGCTGGCTCGTCTACAAAATCTTATACCATCTATTTGAGGATCAATCGGCGAATAATTCACAGTTTGGGCGCTGATTACCGCTCCAAAAAGATGTGGGTATATTGCAAACCGAAAGGTGACTATTTCTTCGTTAGTTCGGTTCACCAATCCTTTACCACTCGACTCAAATTAAAAAAAACTGCGCGATCATTAAGCGTTTGCGTGTGACAACCATTTCATTACTGCCGTCGGAAAAATTTGAAATTTGTGTGACGGAAAGGAGTCACCGGATGCGCTTCGTCCCATGCGAACAAAATTCCTTTCTATGAACGACCACCGACCACCAATTTATACCAAATGACAACCCATATGTGGGAATGGGCAAGGAGTACCTACAGCTTTTTCCTAATTACGTACACTAGACGAGACATTCTATTTGTGTACCTAACGTCACTGGTGCATAAATTAAAAAAAAGAAAAAAAAACAATTCATTTGGAAACTTAATTCATTATTGATACCTAGGCGTGTACCTGTCAAAAGAATCGATTACCTATGTCTCCAGTTACTTTGGTACATCTGCGTATGTGATATTTTTTTTTCTGTGTATTGGGCGATCCTAAAATTTGTCCGTGTAGCGCCGGTTCATGTATCGTCTTCCGCGCAACTTGTAAATTTGTTTAAATAAGTTATTACAGAGTGTTAAACACACACGTCGTCGTGTGATTGGCATCTGCAATTTATTTAATGAATATTAAATTATATTCGTGTAGGTGTAAATTTAAAGGTGCGATTATTGGAGTTTAGAATTATTGATGAGATTGGGTTTTTATTGAATTCATCGGTGGAAGGAAGGTTGGTAATGCAATCACGTGCGAATGGCCCACGTCAACAAGTTTTATTCGAAGGGTAATTTATTAGCGCTCAGAAGAGGAATTTATTTTTTAATTTGTTTCGTTGTGCAGGAGGAATTTTGGTTGGCGTGGGTTCTGTATGACCAGCGCTGAAAAGCACGAAATCTCAACGGTGTGATTTGCTTTTCTTGAATCTAGATCTAGACTATCAACGCCTTTCCCGAATGTCTGACAAGTAGCCTATCTGAAGGGGCATGACAATGCAAGTCACTTTGCGTGGTCCTAAAAATGCAAACTCACACAAAACCGATAGTTGGGTATAAGAAGCTAGGTCTTTTTTTTTTAACTTTTCAAGAGATGATTCGGTATAAAAACTGTTTCTATACCTCTGTCCATCGATTTGGAAAGTATGACAAATTCTAGCAGTTCAGAAGCTCCAATTGGTTCAAAGATTAGGAAGAATTGAATTTTGGATTCACGTGGTATCACAAGGGACCTTATAGTGTGTCGACAGCCACTTCAACCTAACCTAACATAGCCTTCGGGTAACCAGATGTCTGGAGACTGAAAAATATTTTGCTGTTGGGTCAAAGGGCTGTAGTCGGCAACGGCATAGAACAGCGAATCTTGCTATATGATTGATTCAGGATTGTTGCAAGTCGGACTGTGTAACAAGGGTTTTGAGTTGAAGCTGTTGTATGATAGTCATTCATAGTAGGTCATTCTCAATTTTCTTCTTACTTAGATATGTCTCTTCCTATTTCATGTTATTAGAAAGCTGATGGATGTGGGATGTTTTGTGGAGAGGATGGTGCTTTTTTCTGTTGTTCGAGGTTTTCTGAAAAGACAAGCCACCGTCATCGAGTTGTCGGGAGCCTTGGTTTTACCTAATTTTGTTAATTGAGAGATGTTCCAAGAGAAACACCATGGGCCTTAATAATAATCATTTTTAACCTTCACACTAAATATTTCCTAGATCACAATATGCATTTTTGTATGGAAAATTTCGCCATTGTTAGCTCTGTTTCGACTGTCATTTTGTCTTTGTTAGAGTAGAAGTCGAGTCGAGGTGGAAGAGTATTGCTTGAGTTCGAATCTGGGCTTACAAACAATGTAGCCCTTTGTTTAGAGCCTTGACAAAATATCTCAAAATAGAATCGGGTTATAATGTGTTTTGAGGCCTTCAGGCTTAGAAAGACCCAACTTATACCTTCTTTTTTGTATTGAGACTAGTTGCATTTCTTGGTCACTTCAACAAAATTTATGACATCTCACCTACCTAAACCTAAACCAACTCATAAAAGCCGTCGGATGTAAGGTTTTAAACATATAAAAAATGGGTGTTCAATCCTACGTTCTATTCGGCTGGTTTTACTTATTTCTGAAGTCACTTACCTCGTTGATCTTTACCGGCATTCAGCGCTGCCCTAGAGAGTGTATGGCGTTCGTTAGAACCGCACCCATTACTGGGGCCAGCTTGGTGCTTCACCACAGAGGATAGTACATAAACCCACAAGGTGCAGGCGAAAATGCGACCATATATAGCCAGTAATCACGGCTAACCCCGATTAAACGGTCGTAAGTGGATTGATGAAAAGTTTCCAAAGATTGCCTTTCCCTGTGGGATACGAGTTCTTGCTCGGTGCGGCGATAGATATGGCCTAATGAACCATTGACTTGAGTCCAAGAATTGGCGATTTTTATATTTGTATGTCCCACTGGGCTTTTTCACTTATAACGACGACTTCTCCGTATCTATTCAGGAGCATTAGGTTGATATAGAGCTATTCGTTCACGGGTAGATGTACATTCGGCCTGAGAAAGAATACTTTGAGCCTTTTGATTGCTGGCGGAATGCACTCAATGACAGAAAGTTTTCCAGTCGGGGGAAAATTTTGTTTAAATAACAAAAGAAACTCATTTTTAAGGTTCCGTACCCAAAGGGAAAAAACGTAACCTTATTAGTTTCGCTCGGATGTCTCTCCGTCTGTCTGTCTGTCTGTCTGTCTGTCCGAACCCACTAAGCCAATTTTGTTACCTGGTCTATCTCAAGAACCGATTGACATAGGAGGCTAAAATTTATACACAACATCCGGTATAACCTCTAGTTAAACGACAAATACCAATGGAAGGAATACATCGATTAGTTTTGGATTAATTAGTAATCTGGTGAAAAAAATATTTTCATTCGCCCAAAAAACGGTTTATTTCTTGATTCACAAAAAAATACATAAATTCCTTTTTTGTAGATCATGTTCTTATCTATATATGTGCTGAATACTGTTTTGCCGAAAAGTTAATAGTTTACAAGATATTTTCAAAAAAGATAACTTTACCATGTAAAATACGTTGCTCTCATAAGTTTTAATCTCTACTACGCAGTTGTGCACAATTGACCCCATCAAAGACAGAAGAGAGTCACTGGTGGTATACCACCAGGGTTCCCGCTTACTAATTTCGTTGGGGAGTATAATACATTTTTTCGGGGAGTACAGAGCAAAATAAAAGTAATATATTTTTAGTCAATACACAGAGCGAAAACGACCACATAAAATAGAAGAAAAACTATAAGATTTCTCTATGGTTTTCATCCAAGAAGAAAGTCATATTAAAACAATAGAGAAAATCTTATTAAAATGATGGTGAATTTTCTATAAGAAAGCCACATTCTTTTAAAAAGATATCTTATTAAATGTTGATATGACGGCACTTTGAAACAATACGAAAACTTATTGAAAAGTATGTGAAAACCTCTTAGTAGCAATAGGGAAAACTTATCGAAAATATATGAAAAACTTTTTAAAAATATATGGAAAACTTATTAAAACTTTATTTGCGAAATTTATATGTAAATACATCTTAAAATTACCTATCTTAAAATTATAAAAATGTTGTATTTAGAATTTCTTGACTTTCTGGTCTCAAAACGACAATTCTTGACCGCAGATTTTCCTTCCTTTCAAAGAATGGCAGCCTTATTCGTTCCTTGTATCCTTTCTAGAAGCGAATAAGTTGAAGCAATAAATGCAGCAGGAGAAACGTGATGTAGTCTTAAATCTAAGAAAATATTAAATTTTGTAATGGTTTAATGTTCCGATTTATTTTTATAGAAAAGATTACCTGTTAAATCTACATCTTTCTTCACACATTTTAGCAGTTCCTTGTTCCTTTTATCTTTCATTTTCTCTTCGAATTGCAACATCTTTGGGGAAACATTTGTAGTATTTAGTGAAAAGTAACATTTTTGTCTTGGGATAAAGGGTTTCGAAATCTAAGATTTAAAATTGTTATCCTTTATATATTTTCTTTAATTGCATTAAACGGGACTTACCTCTTCATATCCATTATCTAATTAATCCGCTGGAAATGTAAATTGTTTGGTTAAATAGATCTACTAATGATTACATTTATATTACTTTCACTTGGCGACACGTGGACTCAGCACTTTTATAAAATATTTTATTTCTAAGAGGGAATTCTTATTGATCAAAGAATATTAACGTTTAGACAAGCACTTTTAATAAGTTCGTCTTCTCAGAAACAAATATTAATAAGGTTTTCATATTATTTTATCATACAATGTGAAAATGCCACTTAAAATTAATGAGATATCTCTTTAAAATTTTAAAGAGAAATCTTATAGATTTGAGAAGATTTCCTTTGAGGCGTTTTTTTTAATAAGTTTGACTTCTTAAAGCCAAATAGTAATAAGGTTTTCCGATTATTAGTATTATTTAATATGATTTTGCATGTAAAAACTATATGAAAAACTCTTAAAAAAAATTAATAAGATTTTCTTCATTAAATCATTAAGAATTCTCTATGGAAATATCACATTATTTATTAGTTTTAATCCGATTTCATAGTAAAGTAGTCCAATAAGGCAATCTTATTGATTTTATGTAGTCATTTTTCGCTCTGTGTAGTTTTTAATTGGGACAGGTCGCATACAGAATGGAAAATTGGCGTGGGTTGGGTACTAGGTAATAATTAGAAAATGAGATTCATGTGCGAGTAATTTTTGAGAGTAAAAATATTAAGTAATTAAATTAAACTAAATTGTGATGAATTCATGAAGAGGGGAAAGATTGAATGATATTATAGATATAAAGTAATATCTGATGTGTTGGACTTTAGCCAAATACGGAACCTTCGGTGCGCGAGTGACACTCGCACTTGGCCGGTTTTTTTTTTAAATCAAATCGCAATTCAGTTTATAACGTTTAGGGAAGTAGTTGTTGATATTTATTATTCAAATACCGTAATTTAAATAGGAAACGGTTGCCAAAAAGTAGAAGAATCTCCAGGGACAAGTTTAGGTACATCACTCTTTTCTTGGGCTTTAATCCGAAAATTTGGTCCTTCGAGGAGGAGTATGATAAGAGGCGTAGATGGGACAATTTTTCTTTGGTTCTTTTCGGATAAATCTTGGATTTGAAGTTTGAGCTAAGAGCTCGGAAGACTGTCCGTGAGTAGATACACGTGGCTGGGGAAGTACCAATTTGATCTTGGATTTTAGAATAATCCCCGGCTATTCCTGAACAGGACGCAGTTCATCTGGAAAGGCGCTCCAACTTGTTCCCGTAGCCCTAGCAGGGCTTCATACGTTTTTGAAGACCCATGCCTTACTGTATTGAACGTCCTTCTCAAATGATATCTGATAGCACATTTAATTGGTCCATGTGTTTCGTATTTCCGGTACGCAAAAATCTGACTGGGCTGCGAACCTTTCGTTTTGTGTAAGTTTTAATTTTTAGGACGATTTTAAGGGACCTGCACGTTGCACATTGCATTTTATGCTGAGTCCGGACGGCTCAAATCGAAAGCTCTTTCGTGGCAGTTGCACTCTCGGGTGTTAATCAGAAGTTCGCAAGAGTTGCCGCAGTCGATAAAACCTTACGAAGTACCTACCGTAGTTCAGCAGACGTAACTATACTAGTGTATTGGCAACTGTAGGAAGCATAGTTACGCATGGCACTAAAGACGCCACAAGTCATGCGAGTCCTTAGTACCTGCTTCAGGTTCTTAACTGGACTATTTTGGGTAGCTTTTCGGGCCTCTCCATCAAGTCGCTTTTTGGTGCCTTAAATAGGTACGGGACCATTCATATTGTGGTGTAAAGTTCGTAGCGCTGGCATTCGACAACTGTCATTTGAAGGGTCACAATATTGTTTGCCATTTACGTTATGGATTCGCTTAAGAATCGAAGAACGCGTTAAAATTATTAAAACTTACTACAAAAATGGTGATTTCAACGTAGCAGATTTCGCGCACTACGCGATGATTGTGGTCGTCATAATCGACCGACCATACGCAAGCAATCGGTAAAATTGTGAAGGAATTTGACCAGAGTGGAAGCGTTACTAATGTCGTAAGGCTTGTGCATCATCGTAATTCACGCTCAGTCGAAAATATTGCTGCTACAAGTACAAGTGTTGCTGATGATCCGAATTTATCGATTACCGATGGTTACAGTCAATTCTGAGCGATATGGTCGATTGATAACCGATTTCTTTTAGCCGGCGATTGGAGATCATGACTTGGACGATATATGGTTCCAACAAGACAGGGCAACGAGCCAAACGACACGACCAATTATGGCTTTATTGCTTGAGAAGTTTCCTGGTTGCGTAATTTCACGTTTTGGCGACGTCAATTGGCCACCTGGATCATGCGATTTGACACCGTTAGATCTTTTTCTGTAGGCTGCATAAACTATCGTATTTACGCGAATAGTCCCAGTACTCTAGACGCATTACAAGCCAACATTACTCAACTTATGGCTGAGATAACGCTCGAAATGTGTGAAAAAGTGTTTAAAAACGACCTCAAAAGAATCGCATGCTACCAATCTTCCCAAGGCTTCCATTTGAATGATATTGTTTTTCTAACTAATGGCAAAATCCAAACATTATAATGAAGTAAAATGTTCATCAAAAATCTATCGCTGTGTGTTTTATTTAAGTACCTTTACTTTCGAAAACAAAAATTGAATTATCGACTGGTATCCAGATTATCCCCACTTTTCTTTGATTGGATGAGTGGACGAACTTCTTGGCTCTATAATTGTCCAGGATGAAGGTTCTTAATTCGGTTGTTTTCGCCGTATAACAGCCAGAAGCTGCTACTCTACTTGAACGACTTCTCTTGCTCATCGATTCCAAGTACCTGTTCATGCCATTTTTGCTTTGACATTATACGTTCGTATAATGTTTGCGAACATTTTTCTTAAAGTAGTAACACACTCGTGCTTTCATTTTCTTCGAAAGAAGACGATCGTCCTGCCACCTGTTGTTGGCTTCCATGCGAATCTTATTTTCCACTCTCTATCCGGAATGAAAGAGTGGTGGCTTGACCAACTTAAGCGGTCTCGATCTGTTACAGATCTATTTATGGCCAGAAATGAGCGGCACGCTTCGAGCAGCGATTCTTAAGCGCCCAACTATCAATAAATACATGATAATATCGTCCTTTGGTATTGCCAACATCGACTCCATATGCGCAGCTGCGCCTGGAAGTCACTCCCGTGATCATCGGGAATTCTGATTCAGCGGTGTATATTTAAATCCTCTGAGAATATTCCACAGTTCGTCTGTTTAGGTGAATATTGATTTTCTTGTTGTAGGTTCATCTGTATTCCATTCACCCGTGCTCCGAAAATAGTAAGAGGATAGAATATTATAGCCCAGGTGAAGAGACATGAATTTAAAACTCAAAAGTAGCACCTTTACCCACGCAATTATAAAGAATATTTTACGGTCCAAAGGATTATGTGATTTTAAGCAGATTTAGGACACTTTTGGCAGTACTCTCAACCTCAAAATGCTTTCTTTATAGCAAAGATCTCGACTGAAGACAATAACCTAATTTTACCCCGAGCAACTTGTAAAGAACACCTTTGGAAGGATCGTCTATTTTTCTTTGTGGAGGTGTCATCAGACGGCGTTCAATTTATGTCTACAATCGCTAAAAGTTCAGTTAGTTACTCATTGAACAGCCTGATGTGCTCTCCACCACGATCTCAGCTATTTAAGGATTTATTTGTATTTCATTTCAGAGGTCTTGCTTGACTCTGATCTGCAGCTGCATTGTCACCGTTTAGATGTCACAGCTTTTAATACCTCCACTGCTCGGCCTATTGTTTTTCGTATAGCTGGCGGCGATCTAGACTATCAGATCACCCATACCTATATGATTGACAAGTCTCCAGCTTTTCACATGAAAACCCGACTTAGTGAGCCCGATCCTTGCCATTTAAATCTGTAGATGCTAAGCGACTAACCTAACCTAATCCACAATGTTGATGTGGGTGTATCCTGTCAAAGGAATTGCATATTTTCCGTGTTGCTGACTCTTCCTATTTGTTGCCACAAGTAACTCTGAAACACTGCGAAATCGCTGTCAAAAAATTTCCACACCGAGTACCTACAGAGTCCCACAGCGGTGCTCCCGATAAAATGGCGAAATATCTTTCCCAAATCTATACAATTTCAAATACAACTCAACAGGAAACAGGCTGTGCAAAACTCCCTAAATAAACCATTTTTACCAACTGCCTAGAGTTAAATATCGAAACCGTAATTTATTTGCAAAATATTATCACAAACTAAGGGAATTTGGCTGAAAAAAAATGCACGACATTTTTTTATTTCTTCTTCTTCATTGTGTGCGGGAATAGAATTAGAAAACCAAACCGAAAGCTAATGCAAAAAGAGCGCAGCATTCTCTTAATAAAAAGTGAATAAAAAAGCTCTCGTTCCGACAAAAGCCGCGCCACCACACCGACAGAATCTCTTTCGTCGCCGAGGTTTTTGAACTTTGAAAGTAATTAAATTATTTTTTCTAATCACATCGATACACACTCATGCAGTGTCGATCGAATGGCATTAGATTAGATACATTTTTGAACAGTTTTTTCTTCTTTTTTTTGTTTGGCTTCTTGAATGAATTTTAAACTCCATTTGGAGTGCGGCATTTGAAAGACCAAAATTCGCTTAGTCAAAACTGCGTATCCGAATTGGATGTCCTTCAATTTGTTGTCTGGAAATCATTCGCCCTTGCATCGTTCCATTGTCAGGGTCACGGAGAGAGAACAAAAAAAAAAAAAAAAAAACACATGTCGCCTAAACGGTGTTAATGCATCACTTGTAATGGTAGCCCAAGCACAGGCACACAATCAAAACCTAAAGTAGCCAAATAGTATCTTGAAGTCGAAGAGTATTGTATTTGGTATTTTGTATTTTGTATATCTCACGTATACTCCGCCGACACATGCACAGACTGTATAGGCGAGAAACGGCCAACGAATTTTGTGTTAAATATATCTTAGCACTGTGTACGGTTGACGGTACTGGCGGGGGTTGACGTTGAATGGAACAGCAAAAGTATTGCCAAATTGGCTAGAGCTAGAGCTAGAGCAACGCATTGCCTCCCTCTGTCGGGGGGTGTTGCGTGTTGGTTGTGTGGTAGTGCTGTTGCTGTTTGGGGACGTGGTAGTGGCGATGAAGGTACTCTGCCATTTCCATATTATTATTCTCTTTATTTGTTGTTGTTGCCCATACTTATACTGGCTTGTGTCATTGTCATACCCGGGAACGGGGAGTTATGATATTTGAAGAAGAAGAGTGCGCGTTCGTTTCAATAGTAGTAACAAACATTTTTCTTGTGCGTCCCCATCTCGAAGTGTCTATCGTCCTAATTAGGTGAAATTTTCGATACCATCTAGGAATAGCAGAACCGGAAAACCTCCAAAAATCGGTAAGTTGTACAGTAAATCGAACAATTTGTTGCACAATTTCCAAGTGGAAAAGTGGAAAAGTGGCCCATCGCTCAATTCGATGCGCAAAAACAGCTGTAGCTGTACGGTGTGTAATCAAGTTCGTACTTCGAATATAGTCATCTGTTGGCAGCTGTCTCGTTCTAATTTCTGATAGCTTTGCTGGTCGGGCTTTCGATTGCGATTTAGATTCCAACTAAACTTCAAAGTTAATCGGCTCGCGAGATCATTCTCATAACAACTAGCGAAAGTGCAAAAGTGCAAAAGTGCAAAAGTGCGGGTTGCAAGTTGCAAATGTGGTGCAACGGCAATGGCGCCATTTCTGTGTTTGAAATTGATATTGTGCCGAGGGGAGTTGTTGTTTGTGAATTGCGTTTTACAATTTGCAACAGATTTGTGTACGACGTAGGTTAACTGCGTCGCTTCTAATTGGTTGGTGGATGGGGGGATTCTGTTAATCAAATCGAGCTGTAGCCATGGGGGAAAGTATTCTTGCGAGCAATTGTCAATTACTTTCTAATGAGAATACCTTCTATTTTAGTCAAGGTGAGAAAGGGACTAATAAACCCGCAGTGATCGCCAAAGCAGGCTCTACTTCCGCATACTGATGGTCGGAGATGTCAATTACAATCATCTATGAGGACCTTCTTGTAGCAATAATTGTATTTGAAGAACTTGCTTGGAATCATGTGGATTTGGCCTGATGATTTGATGGGAACGTAAGTTTTGGAGCAGTTAAGCAGACAGTTGTAGAATTAATGAAAGTGACTGCGTTCTGTTGTCGCTAGGGTGTAGGTACCTAGGTAGGTATAGAAGTGGTGGTCCAGCTTTGAACCTAAGTAGCACTGTGATGCGCCTTTTTGTTACCACGACTCGTGTGACCTAGTTTGTGATGATTGTTAAGGTTGTGATGCATTCTGTACTTATATCCAACCGGTGGAGTTGAGGAAACGGATTATATCTAATATCCCTTTACCCGAAAAGTCGCTAAGGTCGGTTCAGTGTCCGCAATCTGGCTCTTGCTAGTGCCGGACATTTGCAGAGGAAATGGGAGAGAGTTTCTGTGTTAAGAGTTATAGGACCGCAGCAGTTTTAAACAACTACAACGTCTTGATGTAGGTATTCTCCATATATTTAATTTAATGTTAAACAATACGGTTATGTTCGAAACAAGATATCGTTCACATGTTAAAAAACTAACTAACGATATCCAGCAGGGATCTCGTCTTTTCTGTCAACCCCCATATATGGACCGTAACTTCTCCTCCGCACATACCCAATAGCGCTTCAATTTTCGACCATCCTAAATGATCCAGAATCTTTGAATTGTCGGGCGCTTGGATAGGAAGTCCCAAGAAGATTTTTTTTTTTTTGCACTAGTGCTCAAGGGGCTTTTGTCCCTTATAATGCTAATGTACAGCATGAGTGGAAGGGTGAACAGGAAGGATAGAAAAGAGGTACTGATGCACATTCGCCTTAAACAGTTGTGCGGGTTGTAATGAAAGGGGAAGACAGTTTGTGACAATGCATTCCACATGCGTGTTGTTCGACTTATAAAAGAATATCTATATTTTACAATTACGTCCGAAGGTAGGCTTAAGGGAGAACTGATGAGCATTCGACGAGTGACGACTGACGAGTATTTCGAGAGAATTGTTGAAGGGGCGGAATGCAGTTGGCTACTTCATCGGAGCATTGGCGGTGAAAATAGCGATAAAACAAGGAAAGGCAAGAAACGCTTCTGCGGTGTTCAAGCTGGTCAATTGAGTCCGCTACCTATATTTCTATCGCCTACCTATAGGTTTTATCGCACGCTTTTGGATACTATCTATATTTATTGTGGTTTTTGGAGCGCCTGACCAGCATGAGCGCGTTTTACTCAAGCTTAGGCCGAAGAAAGGCCTTGTAAATGGATGTTAGATCAGAGGGAGTAAAATGCTTCTTGCATCGATTTAGGAAACAAAGACATTTTGCTGCGTTTTTGGCGACTTCATATATGTGGTCCTTCCATCGGAGTTTGTCGTTGAAACACATGCCAGGTATGGAGAGTCTTTCGGTTTTGTCGATGCAAGTGTCATTCATGGATAATGGCTCAGGTTACAATTCAATGATAGAAGACAGCACTAGGTCTGTTCCTTTACTTTTAAATTGTACGAATTTGTACTCAATGGTTTTTCTTATCTATTCGAGAACGTCATCGCGAGAGAGCAAGATATTACATCTCCACTGAGAATCTTACGAATTCTTACTCAACAAATTCCTTGGTGTAAGAAGTGGTAAAGCTGTCAGTCACCTTACATTTAACAGCTGATTTGAGGTTTGTTATCCCATTTGGCGTATGCGTTCATTTGTTTTGATTTGTTTGCGTATTAAAATGGTATCAACTATCAACAGGCGGCAAAATAATATTCTCCTCAAGATTATTTTCGATTTCGATTGGGGCAACAAAATTCTTCCTTGCTGCAAAAAGAGACAATCTTTTCCATGCCTTTTTTTTATGCAGCATCGCCTTTTCCTCTTCATGAATGCTTGCAGTTTAATCAGTATCCAAGCTCGCGGATTCATCAAAAAGAAGTTCGATTATTTCCGAATAACTTTCGTAGCTAATTTTGTTAGTAAATTGGAAAATTCTTCGAACTTATCAAATATTAAAACGACTTTTAGTACAATTTTTTGGAATTTTTGAATTGTGTATCTGCCATTTTTAATAGATTACTAGGCACAAAATCGTTCCCTATCTTTTTATGTGCGATAATCTATCCCACCACTGTCATTTTGGCAGTCTTTCCCAAGCATTAAATTCCACTCTATTGATTGTACCCCATTTGGGAATGCTGTCAAGAATTTAATGAGTTTAACATACGTTGCTGTTCCTTTTCCACGGCCGACGTAACTCAAGGAACAAGTATGAAAAACTGTGGGTGCTATCATCAGCGAAAGAGTGTATTGGATTAGGAAAAGGTTCTTACGATAGAAAATTTTGGGAAAACCGTCCGGAATAGTCTGGAAAATGTTGGAAATTGTTTGTGCTTCTGACTAATTTTTGCATTTTATCCTCCAGAATCCACAACTGTTAGTGGGTTGGACGATTTTCTAAAAAGCAACACAATTTTTTAACAATTTAAAGACGAGACCAAGTCGCGAGGACCCTCATATGATGCTCAGCTCATAGGTACGCTATTTAACTTGGAACGAAAACTCTATACGGCTGTAGTCTTTGTATTCATTCGCTCTACATGATTTAGAAGTTTTAGACGACAAATGTCCAATTTTTGGATCAGGGTTGATGTTTCTGTACAAGACGTGTTTCTTCGTTGAATCTCCTCCCTCGCCCGTTAACGTAAATGGAACCGAACCGAAACGATCTTCATCTATCTGGACTTTCCTGAAGTACAAGCCATGATGTGTGGTCCATAAAGCGGGACAAGGATTATCTGTGTCCGAAGGAAAATTTCCTCAGTTGTAGATCAGTCTCTACTATTCTATGGAAGTCAAACTCTGAGCCCAAAGAAACAGCGGGAAGTGCGCTTGTCAGAATTTATAGCAGAGCCGATAAGTAGACCAAGCAATGTTGCCACTTTGCTAAAATTGCAGTAGATCTGCTGCATTTTTGTTGTTCCCACATCACGGTCGAGAAAAGGTATACTTATACCTTTCACAGATGGAAAATTAAAAACTAAATGTTTTGTTTTGTTTATAATATTAATGCATATTTCAATTCTGTTTAAAAACTTGTTTTCCTTTTAATTTTGAATAAATTATTGTTGTGATCCTTTCGATTAACAAGAAATGAAGGTTTTTATTTAACGTCTGATTGGTACAATAGTTAAGGTTAGACGAAAAAAAGAAAAAGGAAGAAAGTTGTCTTGATATAGGTAGGTATACGAAGTGACAGATGCTGTCAAGTTTAGTTCCACAAGTATTTATGGCTGTGCTAACACTTATGTTATTTTATGTTATTTATCGTGGCTTTGTTGTAAAAAAATTTACTGCAGTCTCATAAGGAATTTACTGCGAAAAAATAGTCCTAAAGTGGTAGCGCTGGGAGACCAAGTAGATGTCAATTGCGGCATTCTTTCCGATTCGTCGATGTAGGATTTTTTCCCCTGTCCAACTTGTTCGGAGCCATGTTTCAGAGGTATCCCACTTGCACGGGCTATAATCTAAATGCGACTTCTAAGGACCCTGGCAGAATGTGAGATTTGTCTTGTCCGGAACTTTTAAGGTACCTGCCTACCCTTACCACGTGCATCCACTTTTTGTGTTTAACAAATTTGATTGCCCCTTAATGTGTCTTAAAAGCTGACAACACACAAAATTGAACGAAAAAAACAATTAAATAAACTCCATTTGAATCAAAAAAGTGTATTTCGCACCATCTCGCAGCGGATTGCTCCGTCGCTTGCAAACGTGTTAAGCACAAAATGCACACTGACGTTTGACATGCACCTGAGCACAATGCACTTTCGAGAACGTCGTGCTGTCCAAAATATTCCTCCATGAAATATGAGCCGAAGGAGTAAATCTCCTCGCCCTCCTATATTTCAGCAGTGCGTCAACAAAACACAGAAACGGACTTATCCTCACCGTTCATTCATAAATGCACTTTTTCTCACTCTCCAGCGTTTACGTACCTATATATGAATACATATTAATTTGTGTATCACGGCTCAAGGATAAGGATGAGATGCACAACAAAGTGTGGCACGAGCCAAGCTAACTTGCCATCATAAAGTCCAAGAGAAAGACAGAGAGCAGCAAGGTTGAATGTAAATTGATTGCACTCTGCAGCCAGAGGAGCGTTGCATCATCATCATGTTGATTTATTTATGCACGTCAGCACCACCACAGAGATAGAAAATCTCGATTCAACGCGCTGCTATCAATGCGTGCTGTGTATATGAATTGTGTCTGCCTTGTGTGATACTCGCTCTATATCAAAAGGAGGGTGCGAGCAAAAGATGAAAAAAAAAGGACTTTGCAACAAAAAATCACCTTGCCTTTGAATGGATGCATTTTCCCTTGCACTTGGCACGCATGCGTCTTGTGCCGCACATGGAGTTTACAGTACAATACAGCACCGCCACCGGCGTGGTCATCCTTATCGTGTGCGTATAAATCGCATTTGCAACTTGCTACTGCATAGGTGCAAGTGCAGCAGAACGCATTGCATTCGATGGGGGGAAAGGATTTGCATAAAGGAAGAAGGGGACAATGGTTTTAGCTGCGGACTGACTTTTCCTATTGGATATTGTAGCCTATGGTCTGTTGGACTGAGGGTGTGTTGCGAAAGGATTGCTGGCATAGGTGGCTGGTATTTTGCGTCCTTTTATATTGTGAGGTCATAGGACCGGCGGCGATGGCAAATGCAGTGCCTTTTCCGTGATAGGCTGTTGTTGGTTGGACTTGGGCTGTTTTTATTTTTTTTAATCGAGTACGGTGCATACGAGTACTTTTGGTTGTAGGTGGAGCCGATAGTAGACGGGAAAGAAATAGTGTTGCATGAACAATATGCAGGCACTGTATCCCATAGAGCTTTTTATGTATCTACCCTGACGTAGGTAGGTATATGTAATGTCAGTTGGTAGGCAATTGGAATTTGGTGATTGGTGCTTCCTTTTCGTATTGATAGGATGCAATATGATGTGCGTCCACGAACTGTCGTTTGAAAACATCCTTCTACTTTGTTTCAAAGTGTGTAGGTATATAGGTAGGCAGGCCTCAAAAACAGTGAAACATAAGCAATTTTGTCTGTGGATATATGGTTCCTTGTCGAATAAAAGGATGTTTGGGCTTGTAGCACATGCCTGCAATTACAATGCACTAGTCTGTGCAGATGGGACCGGTGGGCAAGGCGTGTATCGCATCAGAGGGCGCAGCCAGCAAATTCGTATTAAATTATAGAGGCAGCTTCCATTAAGCACAAGTTTTCGTGATAGGTATTTGATTTTTGGACATATTTATATGGAGGAGTCCTACAATTTCATGACTTATCGAAACAGCTGAATTGAGATGTGTTCTTAGGACAGTAAGGAAGGTATACCCTCGAAAGTTTGCCAACTTGGGACAGTATAAAGATGACTATGTGTGCAATTTGTACTCATCCACGTGTTGCCAGAAATGCTTCTCATCGAATCGGGAGGTTTCAGTGAAAATATCGGGACATTAAGAAAAAATCGGGTGAATCAGAAAAACATCTCATAGTTTTCTTCATAACAACAATAACAAAAACATTGACTAAATAAAAATTATAAAAACAAAATTGAAAGCTACCGTTTTCCTTCGAGCAAACAAATAGGTATATTCGAAGAAATGTCAATGGGGCAGTTTGAAAAAAAATTGAGTAATTCCAAATCCATTGTATATATTTATATAGTTCCAAATCCATTGAATATAGCATTATTCGCTGATTACAATTATTCGTAATTTGGCTTTTAAGAAACTTTTAATTAAATACTTTAAATGCGGGTGATTTGAAGAAATTTTCGGTAAGCCGGGAGAGTGGTAAAAACCCGTGATATACTCCCGGAATATTAGGAGAAAATTCAACACTAGTTACGCACACCAATTATGAATTCGGTTGAGGTAGCTTTAAAATTTTCAGCTTTTGCACTTTTGCATTCTGGCGGCCAATGTCCAGACTATATATTGCTTTTGGAAAGACATTTTTGATTTTTCAATTGACGAAGCGCCTAAAATTTGTGCCAATTGAACGACAACCATCAGAAGATAACCAATTGTTGAATAAAACAAACAGATTACAACCGCATTGATTTTTACCTTCAAGGCTTAAGTCAAGGCAGGGGGATCTGGTTCCACCAGTTAACATAGTTTTTGCCTAATATCGACGGCTATAGAGATCTTCTTTCACTTGTATGCGCTCCACCCAGCCACAATTTTTTTCTATTTTGGCCCTTTTTTAAGGTTCCGTACCCAAAGGGAAAAAACGTAACCTTATTAGTTTCGCTCGGATGTCTCTCCGTCTGTCCGAACCCACTAAGCCAATTTTGTTACCAGGTCTATCTCAAGAACCGATTGACATAGGAGGCTAAAATTTACACACAACATCCGGTATAACCTCTAGTTAAACGACAAATACCAATGGAAGAAATACATCGATTGGTTTTCGATTAATTAGTAATCTGGTGAAAAAAATATTTTCATTCGTCCAAAAAACGGTTTATTTCTTGATTCACAAAAAAATACATAAATTCCTTTTTTGTAGATCTTGTTCTTATCTATATATGTGCTGAATACTGTTTTGCAGAAAAGTTAATAGTTTACAAGATATTTTCAAAAAAGATAATTTTACCATGTAAAATACGTTGCTCTCATTCATGTTCTAATCTACTACGCAGTTGTGCACAATTGACCCCATCAAAGACACCAGGGCTGTCGCTTCATAATTTCGTTGCGGAGTATAATACATTTTTTGGGGATACAGAACAAAATAAAAGTAATGTGTTGGACTTTAGCCAAATACGGAACCTTCGGTGCGCGAGTGACACTCGCACTTGGCCGGTTTTTTAGTTCAAGGAGGCGCTTAAAAAATTTAGCAAATGCTGATTTATATTTCCTAACAGAAACCTTTACAATGTAACTCAGTTGCCTACCACAACACCTTTGTAGTGTTTAGCGTGATAATGTTTGCTAAATTTAGTTCAAAAAAAAAAAATTGTGTGGTAAAACAACTTCTTACTCTTTTTTAAAATGTAAAAAGGCCAAGTATTTACAAGGACAAAAATCCAATCAAAGACTTTCAAAACAAAACAGAGTCGATAAGCACTGCAACCCGAAAATTTTATGTTAAGAAGGTCAACAAATTAACGCTCAATTCAGTACAAAATATACCTGCTTAGGCAGATGGCAAATCCTCCTTCATGGTAGGAGGAATTGGCACTTTGTAAGGTTTTGGAAAAAACATTACAACTCTGTTCAAAGTATTTATATCTATTAAGCATTAATGCTTTTATATTGTTAAAATGATATAGTAACTTGCGTAAATTTTGAAAATTTTAAATTGCATTTGGATTTTAAGATATTTCCAAATGCTCGTTAAAGTGTCAAAACCTCCCTACCTTACCCTGCTTCGAAATTTTGACATATCTCGAAAACGGTCCATACGATTGTAAAAATAATTCATTCCTTAGGTAATATGGTAATTTTTAATTTAATAGCAAACTCAGTTTTTCTCTATACTATCGTACAATGGATTTTCGAAAAACTGAATTTTTTTAAAAATATTGTTTTCTTTAGTTTAGGTACCTGACACTTCCACTAACGATTTTTATCAAAATGCATCATTATTCTAGAGTTTTTAGAGTTTATATGATGTTTTCCATATTACGTCTTTTATTTTCAATTGGAATCACCGAAAACGCTAATTTTAATATAAAGTTTAATTTTAGAAACCAGAAAAATCGCTCTCCTTTTTGTTTTGCAGTACCTACGCAGCTGCTGCGAAATGATTGGGCAAAAGTGGGTAATTGTAGTAGATTGCTTGGTACAATGCTCCACTCTCTTTTCGCACACGTTTATTGTCCGGGCATTAATTGCTTTCGAAGATTTGACATTTGTACTGCGGTGATGCCAGCTTTTATAAGAAGTGTGGAGTCAAATTGAAAAATTTTGGAGCCAAAAATACCCAAACTCAATGGGCCTTAAGAATAAGCATTTTTAGTTTCGACTCTAAATTTAAGTAGTTTACAGTGGCTATATTTTGATTTTCCATTCAAATTTCGCAATTGTGAGCCTCCGCAAATTGTTATTAGCACTGGGCAATGGAGATCAAAAATGGTAACTTTTTTGTTTGTAATTCATATGCACACTTATTGTGATTAAATTGTTTTTAAAGACGACAATAGGCGTGTTTTTTTTAGTTTTGATTTTAGCAAAGCAAAGTTAAGTAGGATTTTCAGCACGCGATTTCAACAACTACGCTATACTTGAAACTTCAAGACTCGCAATAGTTGTTGCAATAACGTGCTGAAAATCCTACTTTGTGCTTTACTGATGAGATCGAAGCTCAAAAAAACACGCCTAATACTAAATTTAAGAAAAACAACACAAAATCGTAATTGAGAGACTGTTCTAGTTTCCATTTCCCAATGTTAAAAAAAAAAGACATTTTTGCCGCATACCTGTATACCTACTTGGACAGTGTGTTTTCATATTCATGCATATTTTATAAGATGATTTTCCTGCTGAGATCTTCTGTTAGAATAATGCAGTAATAAAATTAAGGACTAGGCAACTAATTTTTTAAATAAAATGCAAGCCACTTATTGGCTTGAATTATATACTATCAAAACATTTATGAATGGAATTTGACTTCGTTCATTATGGGCACCCTGGGAACGAGTGCAGCGGTCGATACGTTGAATCCAATTTTCGATGACTCGGCAGCACATTTGGACCGATGCGGCCGCTATTTCTATTTCAATATTGGCTCTGAGCTCTTCTAAGATCTCCGGCTTGTTGGCATAGATCAATGATTTAATGTAGCCCCATAAAAAAAAAGTCTAAGAGGCGCTAAATCACACGATCTCAGCAGCCAACAGACGGATCCGTTTCTCGAGATAACACGTTCACCGAACTGAGACTTCAATAACTCGATTGGATTGTTGCACCCGCTGGCTTGTGGCGAGTGTCACTGATGTCCAATTCATTCAGTCTGAAAAGCCAAATACAAAAAGTGTCAGACATGTTTATAATAATAGTTGGCACAATAGGTCTGTAGGGAAGGGACCCAGGGCCTAGCTTCTCGCAACCATTCGTTTGGTGTGAGTTTTCATTTTTGAAACGACTGGAAGGGATCTACAATTTTATGCCGATTCCAAACGGCTAATTGAGAAGCTCTTTCTCGGATGTTTGTCAGACGTTCGCGAGAGGTGGCGCAGTGAAAAAAACCCTGAGTTGGAATTTGGGTTTTTTGCGGGATTCGAACCTGGACCCCTCGCTTAGTAGTCCAACACACTAACCACTAAGCCACTGCGACCACAGACATGTTTGGAGCTATTTTTATCGATTTAGCGAAGTATGGATTATCTTTTTACAAGACTCCCTATAAATTGGACCTTAATCAGTTTAACATTTTGCATGAGAAACAAACAAATTTAAACATATCGATATCATATCACACTTTTGTTATAGCAAAACTCACCAAAAATTCAAGTTTATGAACAACAGAAAATTTCCTTCGTTGCTCACACAGCCTTAAGAACTTTTTTTAAAAAGGTACATAAAAAGTCCCAACATGTCTCTGTAGCGATTACCATTTTCCGTAACGTGATGGTCATTGTCATCGATGAAAAAAACACGGCCCATTGACGCCACCAGCACGCACCAAACAGTAACTTTTTGATGATGAAGTGCTATTCCATGAAGCACATCGGTTCTCACCTGTCCATCAGAAACGCATATTTAGCTTACTGACAAACCCGTTTAACCAAAAATGGGCTGAAAATTGAAAATTGGCGTTAACGCTTTTAAAGTTGCGACTACCGAGTCGGAATTTTGGTTGTAGACTTTGATGAAAATGCTGATTTTACTGAATATTTTGAAATTGACAATTCAGTAATCGGCTTAAGGGTGAATTCACACTGGGAAGTTGTCAAGTGTCTAATGGAACCCCCCTTTATAGATAGGTACAGATTTTGACTATTTTTTTGACGATTGAAATGCATTTCACTACAAAATTAATGAGTATTGCCGTCTCCTGTCGTATCCTTATATAAGAAGCTGCATCATCCCACAGAAAAAAAAAATTTTTAGCAAAGAATATTAAGTTTTCCAAAACCAAGTTTTAGTAAATTAAACCAACAATTTATTAATCGGTTATAACGGGTGATTTTTTAGCTGGTTTGGTTTTGGCAACACTGGTTTTGACAGCTGACGTGTGTTTAGTACCTTATGTCACTGTCAAACAGCTTCAGTTTGGTTTGCAATTTAACCATGGATCGTTTTACAAATGAACAACGCTTGCAAATTATTGAATTTTACTATCAAAATTCGTGCTCGGTTCGAAATGTTCATTTTCGCTTTTTTATCGAAAAATTGTGTTCAGCGATGAGGCTCATTTTTGGTTGAATGGGTACGTAAATAAGCATAATTGCCGCATTTGGAGTGAAGATCAGCCAGAAGCTTTGCAACAGCTACCAATGCATCCCGAAAAAGCCACTGTTTGGTGCGGTTTATGGGCCGGCGGCATTATTGGGCCATATTTCTTCAAAGATGATGCGAATCGCAGCGTTACTGTCAATGGTGAACGCTACCGAGCTATGATAACAAACTTTTTTTTGCCCGAAATGGAAGTTCTTGACTTGCATGATATGTGGTTTCAACAAGACGGTGCCACATGCCACACAGCACGCGAAACAATGGCGCAATTGCGAGGCGAGTTTGGTGAACAGTTAATTTCACGTTTCGGGCCGGTCAATTGGCCGCCTAGATCGTGCGATTTGACACCATTAGATTATTTTTTGTGGGGGTATGTCAAAGCTAATGTGTATAGGGACAAGCCCGCTTCGATTGACGCACTGGAAGCCAACATCCATGCATTCATTCGTGAGATACCGGCCGATATGTGTGAAAGAGTATGCCAAAATTGGACTCAGCGGATGGGCTACCTGAGACGCAGCCGCGGTCAACATTTGCATGAAATTATCTTTAAACATTAAATTGCAAGGTTCAAACTATCGATTCAAATAAATATTTCATTCATTTTTTCGAATTTTTTGTGTTTTTTTTTTTTTTAAGTTCTAAACCTCTTAAAAAATCACCCGTTACGAAACAAATAATAAGTATTTCCGTTCATGATTTCCGGGAGCCATATTGTTTTATAGGAGCGCGGAATTTCCTTAGCCATCGCTAGAAAAATATCAACATGCGGAGCTTTCCTATAATTCCTATCACGTTAACAAGATGGCCGACCGTGTAACGTTTTTTGCGTCCTTTTCAGTCACACGGCTATTTAGTATTTAGCATCCCTTTAATCTTCCGTGTTAGGAATGTGTGACCGTGCAAATGCAGCATAATAATATATCCAACTCAGTACTCAGTAAGTCCATTTAACGGATATCTGTTTAAGATTTTAAAATGTCATCATTCATCAACTGTCAACCGACTAATAGTGTCTATAATTATTTTCTTGCATCATTGCCAACACTTGTTGATATTTTAATTCATTTTAACCAACGAAAATTGTTGGCATTGCAATTCTTTTTTCTGAGTGTAGCTTCCCTTCGTATCGGTAATCTGAACCAAAGTTGTGAGTCATATCTAATATTTGTTCCCAACTAGACGAATAATCACAAGAGATCACATGCCGCTTGTGCCCTGAATATATCGATCTTATAAAAGCGAAGGTTACAAGGCTCAAATTAAATTTACCCATGCTTAAAAGCATACCAAGTGGTTTTAAATGTCTGCGAGAATCCTAGCAAAAGGATCTTTCGTGGCCGATTTCTGATATTTGTTCCGACTTGATGGATTACAAAACTGGTCACAAAATTTGTTGTGGCATCTGATACTTCTAAACTTGAGTCACGGAAATTGCATATAATGGAAGCTCATTCGTGGGCTGGGCTCCAATTTCCCCCCATACACTGAGGCGCCATCAAAATCAAAAACATCGACAGGACTCCTATGCTCTGCGGTACAAAAATGCAACCGCCACAAAATACCCAACCACGCTCAATTATATCCGCAGATCTGGAGATCCATAAAATTTTCCTAAACGTTATTCCTTCCGCTTGCCTGCTCGTATAAGTGATTCACACGAAGCCATATACGCGCCGTCGTCGTCGTTGTCTCGCGCGTCTCCCCACGGCCAAAAGTGATTCTATTCCCGTCCTATTCGTTGGGGTTCCTTCCGACTCTATCATATCTCACTTACCGACGAAAATAATATCATCTTCCGCTGCGCTGCGCTGCGTATGGATATGGATTCTTTTCAATCCCCAAGAATAGAGTTTAGAGTACCTATTCGATCCAAGAATTCGTTTGTCCGTTTCCCTTGCGCGCTTGTTTTTGTTTAGGCGCACAGATAAAGCGCTTGCATACATCCGCTTGTGCCTGTGTATGGGTGCTTCGGCTTCGTCTTCGTCTTCGGCTTCGTAGATGTTTGTGTTTATTTTCGTAAAGGAATTTCTGCTGGTAATTATAGAGCATGGGGGGGCTAGACTCCCTTTTGCAAAGGAGCACGCATATATACGCGTATATTGATGCCCTGCAGTATGCGACGTATAAATTAGTGCATGCAATGGGGGTGGGCTATTTAGGAACGGAACTGATCGTACGGAAATGGGAAATATTTTTAGAACTTATGGGGGGATTCGAATATATAAATATGTATAGGGAAAAGACAGACAGACATTCACAGCTTATAGGAGAGATTTCGGCGAGGAATTTTTTACTCCAGAATCTACAACGAGGTCGTTGTGCTTAAGATCAATGCGCTCCCATATATAACTAGTCGTGCATTTGGGGGAAATGCGTTGGAAAATGACTGCAAACTAGGCCAGCAAATGACTAAAATAAAATTTGTCTCAATCTCAATCACTTGGTTCGTTTGTTGTGGATATGTGCGCATTGTTTTCTTTTCAACAATTTGTCTTGTTCCTATATATATACAAGTTTAACTTTGGAGGGTGGAAATTTCCAAGTGGCTGCCTTATTGTCTTCTGTCGACATTCGAAGTGGTCTTGAAATAGAACTGCTGGGCCAGAGATTCGTCTATAAGGTTACTCTGTTTTAAGTTGCTTGTTATACTTGCACAATGCACAAGTCTTGGGATATGAATTACAAAGTTTGGTGTTAGTGATGCTCTTCACACTGACCAGGAGAGCATCATCCCTTAAGGCAAAATTTGAATGAAATCTACAAGGCATTTAGAGCCCGTACCTTAGTGTTAGCTAGGAGCTAGTATCGGCTATGGGGCATCTTGCTCGGTTGGGCAACCATACAATTTGCCAAATTTTGTTACGTGCGAAGAGATAACCACCAAAGACAGGAAAGAAGAGCCAAACCTATCGCGGATGTACAAAAAGAGAGGAAAGTGCAAAAGACAAATGGAAAGGACTAAAAATTAAATCATAAGCCAGGATATTTTTGCTGAAATCGAATCCAATCGGTTGGTCCAAGATTCAACAACAAGACGACAGACAAATTGCCGAAAATATCGGTCCACAAATCGACCCATTTATAATGACGAGGAGTCGAACTACATTACCTAAGACTGAGATGTTTTGTGTAGTATTGTTATGTCGAAACGAACTTTGGTTTCGTGTCTTTGGTGTCTCTTCGCCAGTTTTTGGCTGTCTCATGTTTCGTTTTCCTTCAACTATCTGAAGTGTACATGAACCACAATCAGGAAATTGCTCCTCGAACTGAAATTCGTATGGGGCAAAAGCTGACATTATATAGAGTTTTATGATAAAGTAAAGGATCTTATTTCACAATTCGGTGGCAAGGGGTTTATCGACGGTATAGTTGCTTTTTGGAGTCCTAAGATGAGGAGGATGGACAATTAGTTCCTGCACCCTGATTATTACGTAAAAGTTCAGCAAAAATATTTTACAGGGTAGAACTGGGCCCCAATCACGTAACTTTTCAGACCTGTGAGACTAGCAACTTATAATTTGAGAGTTGAAACCTTTATCTGGATTATTCAAACTGAAACCCTACGATAGTAAAAAACTTTCGCTGATGAAGGTTGTTGAAGGTGCCCCCGGTGGGACAGGAAAGACATTCGTCATTTCGTTGATTCTGGGAACAATTCGGTAATGATCTCCCATCTCTTAAGCGTCGAACTGCACCCGCTTTGAAGCTGCTGATGAATCTTTTCACGGTCGACAAGCCAACGTGCACAATGAGCAATAATTCGGCGACATCGAAATTGACGCGACAATGCAAAATCATTAAACGACCCATCGGCTGCTGAATTCTCGAGACAACTGCTGGCATCTGGCAATAACCAAATTCCTGTTGATGGTTAGACTGTATTGATATCGTTCCCAAATTTTCTGCGAGTTCACATCGTCGCTGGAGAACTGCATTCGTACAAATCCGTTGACAGCGTGATCGACGAGGATGAAAGACCAACAACCCGACGCAATTTATTAACTCGCTTGATGTGGCAGGAACTCCGCCGTATACTGTACAACTGAAGGTGGGGTCTATCATAATCATATTGCGGAATCGAAATCATATACGAAATTGTGCAAAACGGTACGCGGTTGTCCGTCGAGAAACTGATGAACAATGTGATTCAAGTGACGATCATCAAGGGCAAATTCGAACGAGAGGAAGTCCTTATCGCGTAAATTATTCCAACTGATCTTCCATTCTAATTCAAGCGGATTCAGTTCCCTATTCGATTGGCTTCTGCGATGACAATCAATAAATCGCAGGGCCAATCTTTGGAAGTCCGTATGGGATTAATCTTGAACTTCCCTGTTTTTCGCAGAGTCAGATGTAAGTTGCCTGTTCGCGTGTTGGCAAACCGTCTTCGTTGTTTGTTTTTGTGAGGAAAACAAATCGAAAAACATTGTTTATCATATAAATAAGTCCCATTGAAATTTAAACTATCTGTGTTTTATTTATCACTATGGAGTTTATCTGAAGGCGTTCAATTAGGGCGAGACGATGTTCGCAGGGTCCGCTAGTTTAAGTATTTACAATACATACCTACATAAAATCACACTTCAGTCAACTCTTTATCATTCTGACATTTAGGCCGGTTTTTTTTCACTGAAAGTTGAACACAACGTGGGGATTTATATTTTCGACTTTGGATATTCCGAAGTGAATTACGATTTATGTATGACCCATAACAAAGATCAAGATCAATTTCGACCAATCACTCAGTTATTAATCGTTGCTACGCTGCTATGGACTTGGATCAATTCAATTGGCGTAAATTGTTTGTTGAAACGAGTGTCCAAAGCAATTGGCCATCTTGAGGGAACTTCTGCAAGCAGCTAGTAACTTGTTCGCAAGACCGAAATTCCCTACAATAAATTTAAATCTTATATGTAATTTTATACTCCCTAAAACGAAAATCATAAAGTTATGCTTTGTCTATGACGAAAGTGACGGCCGAAATTCAAATCCAAAGTTGAACTGACATATTTGGTGTCATCGGTCACAAATATCCCAGGGATATCTCTGAAACTGCAATTACGTCATCTTTTGAATTTCAACAGAGGAGTAAGTAGTGAATAAAAACAATTTTCAAATTGCCGCTCAACTCTCTCTTTCAAATCAACTCCGAAGTTGGCTAGCCTCGGACTCATCGGCAAGTTGAACAGAGTGAATAAAATGAGCCTAAGAGCCCTTGGGGATTTTTATATGGAAAACTCCCCGAGTTGTGTTCAACTTCCAGTGAATAAAATGGGGTTAGTATGCTCCCATCTGTAAGAAAAACTATACCTCCTGCTATCCAACTCAGAATAAGCCTATATCAAAATGTTACCATACCAAAGGCAGTTTCAATGATTTTTTCAACTTTGGAAGACGTTTTTAGAGTTTCTTGTCTAGTTGTCGCTTTTTAAGATCTTCTCAGCTCTTTTTTCGACTGTATAGTTTCCAGGTTTCCGGTCCAAGGGTAGATGTAGCTAGGACAGAATTTTTAAAGCCGATTGCGGCCACATTGCATAATAGTTTTCTGTCATTCTGCTGTCATCGGCTTACTTTACAATTGTAATAAAATTTTATATTTAAAATTCGCGTTCAGTTCGCTGAACATTTTTGCGCTATCAGACGGCCATAATGATCGTTCCATCGAGGGAATTTGATCGAATCATCCCAGTACATCAGGGATACGCGCGTTCGATCGAAAATATTACAATTAGTGTGCACCAGAAGCAAAACGTTTGAATTTCGAACTTTTACCAGTTTCTTTTATTGCGACATGCAGTTTTAACAGTAGTGGTCAATATTGGAAAAAACATATTGCTTAAAAAATCAACCAATATAAGTAACAGTAGACAAGTCGTGAAAGGACAGTTTCTGGAATGCATATTGATGTCCTTTGACTTTTCTCTTTGGGATAACGTTAAAGCCCTTGCGACTGGCATCGCTTATCCAACAAAAAATGTTAAACTATAGGTACCTAGAAGAGGCTCATCTTTATTGGTTTTATCTCGACTGCCAGATATTGGTAACGATGCCATCAATGCCATGAGACCTTTGTTTTTCCTTTTTATAGGTACTGAAAACCTTATCCATGGTTGCCACTTCTTCCCGCATTGCTTTCTGCACATAACATTGACTACAGAGGTGTCCGAGGCACACATAGCGCTGTTTAGAATTTTCTGTCGGTCTGTCTCTCGGACTTTAAGGTTATTGTCAAAGTTGATAGCACTTTCTATTCAGCTCAGGCTGCAGTAAGCTTTGACCTGAAAAATGATTCTGGTTGGTTGCAGTTCTGGCCTTAAAGACTGCATCCAGTGGCGCAGCTATCTATAAGTTTGCTTTTGTTACCGACGTCACTCTTAAGGAGTATACATCCATCTGTCACAATTGGAACATGCCAACCTCCTTTAGCTCTACAAACCATCGCGCGTATCGTGCTTTCTTTAATGCGGCGAAGATGAAACCTCTCTCAGGTCTTATCTCTGCAAAGGCCTCTATCTCCTGGTATTTAGTTCTCTCTTCTTATCAACTAGTATTGCCACCAGTATTATTTTCACATATGCTGTAGCTTTATAGACTCTGTCGGAAGACGCTTCTATAATGATATTTTGCTTCCTCAATGAGCACCAAACCCGATCACGTCTCTTCTGTAGGATAGCGAAATCGGTGTCCACCGATCCTCTGCAGTACCTATAGCAAATCCGCACAAACGATCGGGATCTTAAAGTCGCACAGCGCCACGTTTCTACTCCCAGTCTGACAAAGCTCGGCATATTGTTTTAGGACACTTGATCGTCGGTTGTTTTCGGACTGGGCGGTATGATGACCTGAGATCGCATTTGCTTCACATATCGGGACCCTCAGTTGCCATCTCGGGCCCTTGAATAAATCCGAACCAGCTCTATATTGATCTCTGAAACAGTGCTGCTAAGAGGTGTCAATCAGACGTGTTCAAAATCAGTTTGTGCTTCTTTGTCTGAAGCCCCTGACACGCCTGGCTTCTTGTGGTGTTTTTCATATGATCTATAGACTTCGACAGGATATTCCAGCACACTCCTATTAGATGAAGCAGTTTCCGAATCATCATTCTCTACTTCTTGTTTGTTTTGCAAGTCCCCGAGTTGGTGGGATAAATAGGCTTCCTGTGGCCCATCCGTACCTATATAACCACAGCAAATTATCTGTGCTGTTCAATACTCGGGCACAGTAGTGTCAAATCATTTACTTAAAACGACCGCTCCTTTCGATCGCTTTTAAGAGCACTTTCCACTGCAGGTACACATTTCCGGATAGGTACAGTATACTCCGATTCCAGTTCGGTATTGCGGCTCTGGATCTGTGCTGAAGTGCTGACTTTTTTATATAAATGCTTTCACTCACGGACATTGAACTTGGGAATGTTTGGACATTTGACAACCGCAAAGGCATCACTTTCCCAAAATTCATTGCAAATTTCGCGAACTTATGAACACTCATTTGGGTAAAGGTACCAGAGTCCTGCAAGCTACAACTATCAACAATTCCCTAGCGGAACCAACGCCTATCTCAGAGAAGTGCATATTTCTTAACAAAAATAGGACTAAGAAAGCTCAGTAGATACCACCTCACAGTCGGCTGCAATCGATCGATTTAAGTGTCGTTTTCATCAAAGAACTAGAACCACGGATGTCCTAAACATCGTAATTTGATAGGTTACCTACCAATTCGGGTATATAATTGCCCCACAATCGACAAGGTCACTTGAAGGCACAAGATACGCACCGCACATCTGAAGACGGCTTCAGAATGAGTTGTGGTAATGGCGCTCATGCATCTTGTTTCTGCCCCAACAAGGAATAGGTATACCTACAACGAGTTTCTAGAGCACACAACCATCTATACCACGCAAAGTAGACCGCCACGGAATCCTGGAATCCTATGCTTCCTTCCCTATGTTCGTATACACGGATTCCATTGGTATACCTTCATACTTGATCATCCACGCGGCCAAACTCAATACAGCTGCATTAGACTGTTGTCACAAAATACGATGTAACTGCGCGCTACCGAGCACAGTGGAAGTATTAGTGAGCTGTGCACACAAAAGACTCATCTTCACATCGTCATCTTTATCCTGCAAGGAAGCTCAAATTGAATGTTTTTTTTTTTTTTTTGCTCAACGAGTTTCTAAACGATATACCACTAGGCATTAGAAGGAGACCACCACCATCGTGCAAAATATAAAAAAAAAAAAAGTAAAAATACAGAAGGCGAAAGGAAGAACGAAAGGACGAAACAAGAAAAATACAGAGGAACAAAAAAAAAGTAAGGGTACAAAATGTACAATGAGTACTTTGATTCTAAACAAGGCTAAGGCCAAGGGTTCCTTTTCCGTTCTCCGACCGAAGAAAACGAGTACGACGGCGACGACGACGACAACGCTGATGATGATGATGACGATGATGATGACGGCGATGATGAGGTTGAGAATGACGATGATGATGGTGGCTTGTACGGAGGCAGCAATGTCATGCATGGTGGTATGTTTATTGTATTTGCTTTTGGTCGTCTTCCTCCTTTTCTAAGGCCGACAAATTTCGGGTGTAGAGTAAAACAAATGGCAGCTCGCAGCAGTAACACAATCAGTTTGAAAAGACACAAATCCAACACATCCAGCGCCGCCAACCGACCATCGTTGTGGTGGTCGTGTTTCGTGTAAGACACATCTACTAACACCACAAGAAATTAGGGGAAATTGCCGAAAATTTCTGAGCTTAGAAACCGTTTTTGTGTGCTTTATTTTCTTGTATCTGCTATCGCTGCTCTGTGTTCTGTGTTCTCTACCTTCGCTTCTCTTCTCTTTATCCATATCCATACGACGACGACCATACACTTGGCGTGGCGGCAAATATGGAGCGCTTTAGAGCCGTTCCATTTGTGTAGCTATTTCTTTTATTTTTTTTCCTGTCACCCATACCACATGACAGCCTCATGCCTCATGTATTCGTATTCGTGCGGTGAATAGAGGCACAGATACTTTGTGTGTAGAATACAAAACCACACAAAATACGAAATGTGTTCCTTCAGTTTGGTAGCCCAATGAGTTTTGTATTTGATCGCTCTCGTTTAGTGTCAAAAAACGTTCCTAACAGAGAGCAGCGTGCGAAACGCAGTTCCGTGTGCCTCTTTTTTTCTCATTTCTCAAAAATTCACATTTTCCCCCGTTCTCCGGCTTACCGTTTTTCAGTTTATATATATTTTTTTTGTTTTTTTACACAAAAAATTACGTTTGTTTTGTTTTAAGTGATCGCGGTTGTTCAAAATAAATGTTTTAATTAAAAAAAAAAAAACAAACAAACCAGGGGAATCGTCAAAAAAAGTAAATGCCTCCTTTTCGGTATAGCAAACAAATTCGAAAATAGAAGAAAAGTCCTCACCACAGTGTACAGCTTCGAGACGGAGAAGCGACAAAAAAAAATCCATCCACATCCCGATAGAGAAAAAAGTGCTTGAATTTCCGTTTTATCTTCTTTTTTTTTTTTTGCTTCTTTTCTAATAATTTGTTCCCTCCGTCTTCGTTGGCGATGTTGGCCTAAGTAAAAGTGAGAGTGTGTTCGTAGCAAATAAAAAAAAATAAAATAAAATAAAAGTGTAGGGGAATTGTATTATTTCTTCGCCGCACACAGAAATAGAGAAAGGGGTACCTTCGTCGTCATCTCCACCGTGAATAACTTTACAAAAAAAAGAAAGAAAGAAAAAAAAAACTTCTCATATCTGTCAATCTATGAACGACATTGAACTGTCACCATACAGTGCTACAAAAAGACCAACACAAAAGGATACCTCTGCCGAAGCTTAAACAAAAATCAATCAAAAGAAAAAGCAGTCTCGTGTCGCATTCCAAAAAACGTCAGCACTTACTACCCATTTGACAATTCAACGATTAATGCCATCGTCATCATCATCATCATCAATCTCATTACCGTTGTCAAACTTGCAGCATTGGCATTTTTAATATAGACCGCCGCTGCCGGCTCGCTCTTAACTCTTAAGTGCTGTGTTCCTTTGACCATTTTGTGCTCTTCTAGTATGTCGTGAGCGGGTGTGTGTGTTCACCACTGAGAAAAAAAAAATAAATACAATACAATAAATTATTAATAAACTTACAGGAGGAGGTATTCACTTCACTCGGCCTCACGCTTTCTCCCTCTATCCACCTACCCATTTAGCGTCTTAAGAGAAGCAGCACACAAAAAAATAGCTATACGTATATATACTGTTGTGTGTAGGAAAAAAAACACGATTTTCTATTAATTGTTCCTCCCACTTTTGCCGCGGTTTCTCTTTTGGATTTTTGTTTTCCTGTTTCTTCCAATTTCTGTTTTGTATACACTTGTGACCAAAAGAAAACACACAAACGCGAAAAGACGACCTTGCTCCTATATGAATGTTTATGCAAAAACCCAACTAATATACAAAAATCAAGTGCAACATTAACAAATCAATAAATTTAAATTATAAACATATCCCCCATAACAAGTAATTATTAACTAAAAACATTTTCCCATTTTTCTTTCTTTTATTTTTTTCATTTTAGATTTTCCTTTTTCGAAATTTTCGTATAAAAAAAAGAATAACAAAAATATATTAATACGTAAATAATAAAACACAAACAAACAACAACAACATACAAACAACAAATTGTATATTTGTAAATAATTGTTCAATCGTTTGGTGCATTAAAGTTCGTTTTTATTAATTTATTAAATTTAAACAACGGAAAAGTTGTAGTTTTGGTTTTTTTTTTTGTTTTTTCGTGTACATGAAAAAGAGAGAAAAGAGATATAAGTTATAAGTGTTTTACTCGAGAGTTGTTTAAAAAAGCAAATAAAATAAGAAAAAAAATAATAACTTCATTCCTGCCGTTTGTTTATAACAAAAAAAAAATTTCAAATAATAAGTTTGACCAAGTGCGAAAATTGAAACGTTCATTGATATAATTTTATTAAATTAATAAAATCTATACGCAAAAAAAAAGAGAATAAAATACAAAAATGGCATCCGAATTAGATCAGTTTGCTGATTTGGAATTATCCAAAGAGGATCGCGAACAAATTTTCGATCCACCGTTAGATCGACAACAGATGGAGGGTGCTGGCGCCACAAGGTACTGTTTTATTTGTTATTTTTTTCTCCTCTTTTCTGTCATTATTGTCATTAATTTTTTAGTGCATGGATTAGTTTAAATCAATTGATTGTCTTCTAAACATAAGTACGACGCAGTTGTAGGTTAATTCGTGTGTACAATACAAAATAGAGCTTTTAGAAATCGCCAACTATCAGACCTTTCAACTGTCAAAGGGGATTTTTTTTTTCATTGACTTAATTGAGAAAAATTGTTGTGCGAGAAACAGATTGCAACAGCAAATATATTAGCAGCAAACATAAAAACATAAAAGACACTTTTAAGAACCACAGGTTTTCAACTGGTCTTATCGTAACATCGTATCGCTACCGCCACAAGAGCACCCATTTTACCTACCTACCTAACAGTTTGGTACAGCTCAAAGTCGCTCAGTAGACGTTATACACCTAAATCGGGAATTTAATGTGAATGGGAAAACGTCACCTACTCTGTGTCGTCGTTTTTCTACACAGTTTTGCAAACTTTCAAACATGCTTAGAAGTTCCAGCTGTCAAATTTAGCAGTTTTCTGCGGTCTGAAAACCTTTAGGCTCGTTTGCTAATACGACTCGTAATGATATAAGTTTCATATATCTGAAAAGGTAGCTAGTTTGCCACTTTTTGTGTGGCAGAAGCTGTCAAATAAGAATATATGTGAAACTTAGATCGCTATAAATTGAATATAGTGAAACTTACTGGTGGACTCGGGCCCTTGACTAATTGCCTCCAGTTAATTGATTAAGCCTGAGGGCGAGGCCTCCCTCTACTGGGTTATATCTATAAGTTGGAGTCGAAAGTCCCTTAAAAAGGTATCGAAAAGTGGTATTAGGGAATTGATAACCTTTTTTGAATTCCACAGGCTGGATCTAAAACCTCCTATTCGACAATATTAAACAACCAAGTCTAATGAGTTGTGGCAATAAAACGCCACATAGTGCTACTTGGATTTTTAGTTAAACAGCTACTCCTACCTATCTACCTACCTGGAGTCGAAAACTCTTCGGGGAAGAGCGTTAGCTCAGAATGTCCCAACCATTTCAGCGGGCTCTTCTTAGCTTATTTACAAAGTTGCCTTTAGACCAGAGAAACAGCGTTTGGCAAGGTAGCTTTTCGCTTGATTTCTGATTGGGATGTCATTTTCACGGTTTACATTGGAGCCGAGGTAACGAAAGCCTTTCAGTATTGTGTTTTATATCCGATTCGGGGGTGATGTTGGGCGTCCCTTCTTGTTGGTAGCATACAGTTGGCTTTGCCATTATCAGCTACTTAGCCCACTATGCCGCTTTTATCCCAATACTCGCAAAGTCGGTGGACACAGCTAGCTCAGTTCCGTCAATGTTGTCTACGCCGTCATCAGGTTAAATACGAATATCAGTACAGACCTGTGATTTCGAGAGATTTTCTCTTGACTGGGGCTTGCCAACATCAGACCCTTTTATAGACTTTGAATTTTATAAACAGTTGATGGGTATCAATATGGAATCATTGGGCTTCCTACAGTCACATTACCTAGTGAGTCTAAATATTTGACCAGTTGTGAACTTACCGGGCCTAAAACTAGGTACAGTAGTCGAGGTCAATCTGACTGACAATTGTTTTCAGTCGTGCACCAGTAGCCAGGAGGGATACCCCTTTGATTAGTCCTACTTTCTTCCGACGACATCTTGAAAACGAGGACGACTTGTACTTAGCTGTTACATGTTGATAGACTCATTCTGTTTGACAAAGGAACTTGGGTCTTCTTTTAGCAGTCTGATTTATTTCATATCCTCAACAGCGACTGCGACTCGAGTACAAGTTCTAGTTGATCTATAAGAATTCCAGTTGACAACTTCCGTTCACCTTTCGGTAAGACTTCCAAACATTGTTCCTGGGGTTGGACTACCCTATTTCTGCCGGAGCAGCTAACGTTCCTGCCTTCCCTTTCGCTTGTATACAGCTTACGGGACACTTTCGTCCTTCTCTCCATCGCCGTTTAGGAGTCAAGTTGTTTTGCTGCTTAAGCTTTTTGGTGCTCTTCATCAAACCAAAGGGTAGGTCTAGGTCGACTGAAACCCAAAGAAATATGTTCCGGCATATCTGACTGATTTTTGGCCCCGATGTCGTTCTCCTTGGGCATACCGCATCACTCCCTTAGAAATGAGTTACAGTCTATAGCGCTGGTATAGGGTTCACAGAGACGTCTTCAAATGGCTGGTATATAGCTCGGCTTCACCACGACTTTTGCCATCAAAGATAAAACTAGTTTGGTTGTCACTATTTCCGCCTCGAATATGCTACAATGATTGGAAAGACGGAAGACGGATAGGTAGACAAAGATTTAGTTTGTGAAACAAGGCACCCTCATCTGCCCTGTTCATAGTTTTTTGGTTCATGCAAGAATGCTTCAATTTGCCAAATTGAATTTGCACGGCTTTGTCAAAATTTTGTGAATTCTATGATGATATGGAAGTATCCGAAATATATATTTACAACATTGTCCAACTATTTCAGGTTCATAATGAACTCGCATTAGAACAAACGACTGCATAGGTAGAGCCATTTATCAGCTAACGATGTAAGTTCAAACAGAGTGTCTAGTCCATCGACTAGAGTACCTATAGTCTAAAGTGCTCCACCGATGAAAAATAAGGCTCATGACTTACCGCTTTATTGAAGGAAGTCTATATCATGTAACCGTAACCATGCCTAATGCGTTTAGCCAGCTATTTTTCTCTACGGCTTTTTTGAGAGCGAAAATTCTTTAACTTGCTCTTGTGCGTTAGGCTTAGGTTTCTGGCGAAAGAGGTATAAATAGTACCAAACTAATATATATATACATTAAACTAGCGAACCTACTGCAGCGCCATCTGCCGGGCTGATTTGTGAATCTAAACCGTCCAGGGCGCCACACAAACGCATACAAAAAAAATCATTCAAATCGGTTCAGCCGTTTAGGAGGAGTTCAGTAACACACACACGTATAGTATAATTATATATTATGAAGATAAGGGAAAATGTGTAAGTTTTTGTATGTCCTGGACCCCCAAACATGATTTTTTCAGAAGAATATATCTATCGTCAATACCAAGGTCCTTCCAAGCTTGACAACTCCCAAAGTTATGAGTTTGAGTACGACATTGACATATAACGAAGTCTTCCACAACTAAAAAGCCCTTTTAGGGACTAAGGACTTTCATATTCCGGCAAAGATATGATCATACGCGATCAGCTCCTGCCAACGTTGGCGTGTACTCAACTGACATCACATTACTTAATGAAGTTGCTGATTTCAATCTGGGGTTGAATTACCGCATCCGTGATCGAGTAGGTACTACGTGACTGAATTTGTTATTGCGTATTGCTTGCAAAATCCACAGAATTCAGTGACGTATGCTTGCTCACGGATGCGGTAATTCGACTAATGTTTGGTACGCATTCCATTCTTTTGCTGTGCCAATCTGTTTCTTACTTGACAAACAGTTTTGCTCCTCTAAGATCGTTTCTATTTTCTAAATGTTGCCCCAACTGATGGTAAACATTTTAAACTATATATAATACTTAAATAAAACATAATGCATTAAATAAATTAAATAATTAGTTGTGGCCTTTTCTTGTAAATCTTTTCTACCAACTAAGTCAATTTTACAAATACCTCTCAAGGCCGCCCTATTCTTCTTTATTGCTTTAGTGAGCGTGGTAAAGTTTTAGTGTAGATTGTTACAGTAACAGGTATTAATAATAATAATATAAGAATATGTTTTTATGTTCAGACATTTAATCCGTCAAAATGTATAATTGAACGCATAAATTTGAAATGAGTAGTAGGTACATTATTTTCTTATTTATATAACTAACTTAGGACTTTCTATTGTTACATGATTATAATGTAGGTCCTATTGCGAATTATGCAATAAATATTTAAAAATGTTATTGTGAACTCAACCTAAAACCAGTAGTCATCAGACAAATAAATAAATCAAGATACAGCGTCTAGCATGTCTAGGAACTATGCGGACCTATACAGCTGCTATAAAAGCTCTAATAGGACTAACACCCCTCCACATTTTTATCAAAATACGCTCAACAAATCTGTTACAAAGGAAGGAGATGGACATCGGTGATCATTCGGAGCTGATGACCCTTCTCTCAGAGATTACAGAACTGTGCGGCCCCTAAAAACACTTATGTTTTCACAGAAGATTCTGCACGGTGATCAAAAATAGGGAGGCGTGGGCTCAACCCACCAAACTGTCAAAAAGGCATAAAGTGATATACGGATGGTTCCAAAATGGACTCGAGGGTCGCAGCCGTGATTTTCGGACCAATCCAAAAGGTCTCAATATCAATGGGGAAAAGCCCAAGCAGAGCTCCATGATATTAAAGAATGCGAAAGCCTTATCTACAACTCAGGTATCAAAGGCGCAAACATCCTTATATTCACGGAAAGTCAAGCAGCTATAAATGCCCTTAGCTCACCTACCATTGACTCCAAATCGGTCTTACACTGGTTCAATACCCTCCAAACACTTTGCACCAGAAACAAAACCAAAATATGGTGGATTCCTGGTCACGAGCGGATTAAAGGAAATGAAGAAGCCGACGAATTGGCCAAGATCTGAACCCTAGTTTGCAGTCTCTAAATCACCGGCAAACCATGCTATAAAAAGCTGGGAACACAATAACTGTATTTCACATTGGGAGAGCATCCCATGCCTAACACAGGCCAAAAAAGTTATTAAACCTTTCAAAAACAATGCCAAAAATATTCTAAATCTACGGAGGCACGATGTCAAAAATCTAGTTGGCTATACCTAACAGGGCACCATGCTTTGCGGTATCACCTTAACAAAGTAGGTACATGCGGCCGACTCTTCGGAGTGCCGCCTATGTCTTGAGAACACGAAACTGAGCATATCTTATGTGAATGCCCACTGCCAATCCCTTTGTGGTATTAGAAGGAATTTCTTCGTCAGAGAAATAATAAGCCCAGGAGAAGTAAAGACATCCTCTGCTGAAAGCATCATCAGCTACATAAGGAAAGTAGAAACTCTTATACCCTAAACAAATTTTACTGATCCCATGGCACAATAGATCTACTGAGGTCGACGTGCCTCTTTTTCAATGGCGAGTCAGAATTTAAAAAAAATCATCAATCTTTTGATCGCTAATAACGTGGAACCGGATCATTTCGAATAGGTATGGTCCTTTGAACCGGGTCTGGGGAAATATGGCTTTTGAAAAATGGATTCAATTCCAATTGGGTAATGAGGTTTCAAAAAGAGCTATTATTGGAATGGCAATCTGGTGGTTTGACGTTCGATCTAATTGCCTTTTTCGGGTAACGTTTCTGAACGACTAATTGGTCTAGCTTTTGGTAATTCAGACCATGTATATTCAAAGATAAGGCCGAGCCAATGTATTCGAAACGTTTTGGACTAAATCAACAAAATTGTTTGATCTATAAGAGTTCCCTGTCGTATTTCTTCTTTATTAACGTTAAAGAACATTTCTTTTAAAGTTACTCATCATTCTTCCTTTTTATCGTTTAGAAATCGTCGCCATAAAAAAGAACGTTGATTTAGAAGAATAACGAAGGATCCTGTAGACAGTCAAATGATTTGACCTTTTTTGCAAGTTCAAGTTCAAGCGATTCCTATGTTGAAGATGATGTTTATTTCGAGAAAATTCATTGAGTTCCTCCAAGCTGCTGCTGTCAAAACTGACAGTTTTTTGCCTTATTTTGAGCTACAGCGTCTTGCAGATCTACTATCACCCTTAAATAGATAATACGTCCATCATCATATCACGGGCTATACTTCCTTGTGCGGGTCGGTGACGGCTACTTTAAAGATATTGTTGCACTACTAGTTCAGCTGGTTTTTGGCGTCTGTTTAGGGTTGATGTAGACGAATTCTGTAACTTATATTAACAGGCGCCCAATGTCGAATTTTTCCTTTTGGTCGGTTCGTTAGTAGTTTCTTCTCGTTTGGACAGTTATTGATAAGACTCGAAGGTAGACCCTTAAACTGTTTGCATACCTACATTAAGGGTGTCCATAATTGAGCAATCGGTCATTTAAGCGTGGATTCTAATTAGCTTTAACTTGTTTAAGCGATAAGCTTAAGTTCTACTTATCGCCGTAAATTGCTATTACCCAATGTACGGTTTCGTAGAATCTGGTAAAGATATTTTCCCTACCAACTATCTTAGTATAACCTTCCGGGAGAACAGCTTTGAAATCGTATTGCAACCAGGCTCCGTAGAGAAGCTTGTAAATCTTTTAAGTAGCCTAACTACTTCAGACTCCTTCATAGGGACGTGTGTAGGTACAAATATGGTTTATCGTAACCCGTTGACGTTTTGGGTCTGGCCTGGTTTGGGTATGGATATACCAAAACAATTTTCGTTTACTGTCCTAATTACCAAACTGCAAATAGTAGGTAATTTTTCGGCGAGAATGATTCGAAGTATAAGCTGGCAAACTATGCCTTAAAGACTTCCCTATCTGCAATAGCGCTTTCGAAACGATGAAAATTATTTCACGAACTAAATGCGACAATGCTAGCGTGCAGTTTTATATTTTTCCCACAATTCGCCAAGATCGGTGAACGGTGATCATCAGGCTCAATTTGCTTTCCAGCCAGATCGCGGACTATGACTTTTGAAGAACATTGAGCCGCTCCGAGATCGTGGGGTTTTCCAATGGAATGATTCTAGTTACATTACTGGTATGAGCTAACAATATACCCTTCGACAGCATATGTGGATTGACTGACGCAAAAATTACCTCGTGTTCGTTTACTATTTTCATTTTCACTACCCAAAATGTCAGAAAACTCTTCTACAGTCGCAGCAAACCAATCGAATCAGCGTTCTGTGTTTTGGTGGCCCACTTACCTACCTCGTTGCCCTAAACAACTCAACAATCTTCGACAACAATTATCGACAGAGTACAAATATGTTTGAGGAAACCAACATGGACAAAAAAAAAAAAACACTTCCTCTCATTAGATCCCCTCCGCCGAAATATGCCATAAACCAAACAATACCCATACCCAAGTCGCCCTACATTTCTTCTTCAAGATCGCTTCCCTCATTACCAAGTAATTTGAATGCATTTTTAAATACCCCTTTCCAATCACTGGGTGCACGCAGCTTATTTGTGAAATATCTTTCCCAAAATGAGCTAATTTTCAAAGATAAATTAGGCATCTACGAATCACCCTCTGCGCCTGGCCATCAGGTAAATATATAGACCAGCAAGATGCTAGCTCGCGCGATATCTCTGTGCTCGCAACCACCTCAATCGCTCACCCCTTCGTTGTCATATCGTGGCGATACATGTAACTTGTTGTTATTATTACTGTATATGCATATAAATGTATCATTGTTATTATTATTGACCAATTGTCCAACTAGCTGAAGCCAGAGATATAGATGTAGCTCAGGACAAGAGCAAAATCTTCAACGGACACCCATCATGACCATGAGTGAGCGTGTAAAGAGAACTTTGATGAAAAGGGTTGCAATATGATATCTCTTTAGCAGTGGTATTCTCTACTTGCCCCTGGGCATAGGGCAGATAATATGCAGAGCCGCTTATAAGAAGGAAGTGTCTTGAAGCTTACTCTATGTGCAAACGAGCACAAAGAATAAAGACGACAACAACGAAGGACGACGCTGCGATGGAAACGATTATGATCGAACTAGTTCTCAGCGCTCACGCTGTCGTATCCTTAGTCCTGCGCCCTTTTAACTTCCATCCCATCAAACAAATATAAAAAATTAAATAAAAGCGAAATCTTGTCAAAATTTGTATATGTTTAATTCGTGTGCTGATGGGTATGATGCCATAAGAGATCACCCCCTTTCCTGAGTGTGTACGTTTCGTACATGGGTTTGGTATTCGCATCTGATTTATTTGTTGAGACACGGTGGAAATGTATCACTGTTGCTCTTATGATCATTGTTATGATGATTCTATTGGTAGGGATTTGTTTTTCTATCTCTCTGTGTACAGTACTTCTGTACTTCCACGACCTTTCCAATCGTGCACTGATGGAATTTTTCTTCGGGTCCAAACAAAATAAAAAAAGCTGTTCTGTTTCCCGTTGATTATGTAATGCAAATTATTATTAGGCGATGCCCTTATGATTGACAGGGTACGAATAGGGGAACATTGCTTAGAGATTTATTTTATGGGACTGGAAGCTATAATTTGAAGACTGGCATCTCCAATAAACGGCGCAGTGGCTTAGTCGTGTTGGACTAGCGAGGAGTCCCAATTTCCATCCCCAATAAAACATATAATTTCGTCTTAAGGGTCGTTATTCGTTGTGGGTATTTTTATTTTCGACCAGCGAAAGGTATAAAAGTGTATGAAAGTAAATTTCGATAGGCGCACAAACCTCCGAATTGATTGATGTCAATCTTAGGGATATTGATTTAACACTCATCGGCAAAAGTATTTCGACAGAAATGCATATCGCTATTGAGGGCCGATAATTCCCAACGGCTACAGATTAACTGTCAACAGTTTTCACTCAGTAGGTAATGCCATATGGTGTCGGTGTGACCTACGATTGTGTGAGCAAATGAGACCATTTGAGACCCAACGCTGGACAGCTCAGGCCTATTTGTGGCTTAAGTCCGATTTATTTGACCGTCAAAACTAGTTTAGCAAATTCATTTTCAAGGTTTGCTTGGCGAAAAATACTATTATCGTTTAAATTTAGATTAAATATTTTAGATTTAATGTGTACAGGTCCATTTTGAGTAAAATATATATATAAAAAGACAGAGTTAAATTTGAAATAACGACTTGCCTTTGTAGCAAACTACTATTGCAGTCTTTCTGTAAGAGAAAAAATAGGCGATGGATTTAATTTGTCGAAGCAAACTGTGTAACAATCTCTGTGCAAAATTTACCTTCATCGAGTAAAGAACGAAAAAGTTATAGCGAAAAAGGTAGAGGGATGGTACATATTTAAATATATTTTGGGGAAGCTTGTTAAACATCCAATTTTAAGTCACAAAACTCGCGAGCTTAATATAAAAAAATGTGCTGAAAACCCCATTATCTAAATAATAATTCAGAAGGCGCCTTGCTGAACTCGATTTGGATGCATATATCCTGTAAGAGAAGTATATAACTACGAAAACAAAATAAAGAGGCAACAGAGCTTGAAAATTAACCCAAAATGTGTAGAACCGGGCTTAGTAGGTATAAGACAGTTCATTTAAGCCTCATGGATCACAGTGAAGAAAGATTTGTTCGGGTGCATGAATTGAATTGAAGCGAATCGAATGCCGAAACTATCTCGTGAAAAATACGCACCAGTCGATCAGACCAGTTAGCATGGTGGCGGGCTTGGAATATTTTAGGGTTGTACACCGTCCAGCGGTTGTGCAAATTTGGTTCCAATCGATATGGAGCGATGATCCAGCACAAACTTTAAACAACTGCGCACTACCATCTGGCGATAGACTAATCGGGCAGTCATTTATTCTCCAACAGGATAACACTCCTTGTCACAAAAGCCCAATGTTGATTTAACTTTTCTGGGGTATTAAATTACAAACACACAACTGGCCACCCCGAGGCCCAGATTTAATGTTACTGAATATGTATGATGTTTCATTAAAGGTAAAATAACTGTTTCTATGGCACGAAGCAGAGAGGAGATCGTTTTTATAGTAACAAAGCTCTGGTATGTTGATCCTGCAGAAATGTTGCAAAAACTCGTCGAAACGGTTAATAGACAATTACAGAACGTTATTGAGGCTAAAGCGGATATATTGTTTTATTCAATATGTTAATTTTTTTATTTTTTAAGTAAAACTTAATTGTTAAAATAAATAGTTAATTTTGTTAATTTTAATAAATTTAAATTAATGTCTACAAAAATATAAATTGCAAACTATGTATTAATTTGTTGTTTTTTTTTCACTTTTTGTATAGAACTCGTAAAATTTAACTTTTAGTTTTGTCAAAATACTTTTGCCGATGAGTTGCGTTTATATCATGCTTTCAAAAATATACGATAAGTTTTGCACGAATAACATCATTAAAGCCTACAAATAAAATACTGGGAAAGCATTTAACGTTCAATATCTTAAAGTTGCTGCCAAATTTTGTACCCAGCGTATTGTATGTCAATCATCTGGCATCAATGAGGCGTGTGCCACCTCCTTCAAATTTATTAAAAACTCCAAAACCATAATATTAATGATTTTTTAATAAAAATAATTTTATTAATATTTTTTGTTCAAAATATACTATGTGAAATGTGGGCGGTGTTGCACAACACTCCGTTGAACCTCCAATTCAACGTAAGGCATTTGAAACGCGAAAAGTTGCGTGACTTTTAACATGAAAGTGTGTTAACCAACTCGGCCAACACTCAAACAGAAAATGCAATTCCTATCAACTTAACACACGAAGAAAGTATTATCTGGTAACACCCCGATGTTTTGAGAAGGGCTAGGAACCGCGCAGTCGAATTTCCACTAAATTTTTGCCGATCTTTGATCCTTTCGTCCGCAGTAATAGTAACAGTTGGTGCTGAGCTTCCAAAGTAGTTACTACGACTGCAACAAGACTCACAATAAATAGAGAATTCTTCGACAGACTTTGTAATCATCTATAAGACCTTTTAGTGGCTCCAAGATTGAGGGAATTTCGCGAAGCTATCTCTGTCACGGGTGGACTCTCCCTCTTAGCCTTACGTTAAAATAATTGTGGAAGCCACTGCTAGAATTTCTACTCCTTACTCCTTTATCTTTTAGTGGGTGTTTGCCGAGGCTTTTATCTTGACACTTGTGACAGCTAGTTTTGTGAAATTTGCTACATTAAGGCATGGCACCTCTGCCCCCTATAAAAGAATAACATTTAAAAGCTGTATTTTGGCACTTCTGGCAGATTTAGTGCATCGATGTGCATTTGGAAAAATGTGGACTTCTTTCTCAACGTCTCAATTGAGGGTAATTTCAAAAAATCTTTAGAAATTTCATCCAATTTGAGTAGATCAATTGCAATTAAAAAAATCCATGACCTTGACCATGATCGGCTAAAATATTGCAAGTTGCAAAAATAAGCGAGTTCTTCTCCTTTTCTGCTTAGAGGCTTTCAGATGTATTTAGTTTCCTTAAAAAGCTGTTAAAGCGAAGTCAGATTGGAGAACTAAAATTCGTGAGATAGCCGAGGTATCAGGCATCTCAAATAAGTGGGTATATCATATTTGACATGAATATTTGGACATGAGAAAGCTATGGGTGCCGCGATTCCTCACAATCGACCATAAATGCAACCGAGTGACCATTTCAAAGGATTGTTTAACGATGTTTAGCCGTAGTCCCGAGGAGTTTTTGCGCCGTTTCGTCACCGTTGACGAGACATGGATCCACCACAACAAACCACAGACCAAGGAAAAATCAAAATAGTTTGTTTCTATAGGCGAACGTGCACCAAAGAAGGCTAAAGTATGGGTCTTTCTGATAGATTTGATGCTGAATTGAAGCAAAAACGCCCGCATTTGGCAAAGAAAAAAGTTCTGTTCCATCAAGACAATGCCCGGGTGCACACGTGTGCAGTCAACATGGCAAAATTCCACAAATTACGCTATGAACTGCTACCCCATCCAGGAAACGTATTCTCCAGATTTGACCTCTTGGGACTATTTCCTGTTTCCAAACCTAAAAAAATGGCTGCGCCGTAAGAAATTTAGGTCCAATGAAGAGGTCATCATTGAAACAAATGTCTATTTTGAGATTTTTGAGAAAGCCTATTTTTCGGAGCGAATAAAAAAATTGGAAAAACGCTGGGCCAAGTGTATCAAGCTAAAAGGAGACTAGTAGAGAAATAAACAACATTTTGGTCAAAAAAAATGTATTATCCAAAAAGTCACTGACTTAACAAACAACCCTCGTATCTTAGGCTTTGTGTTCAAACCCGAAGCTGAGCTACAGCCCAATATCTAACATGATCCGTAACGACTGTTTTGGATCGTAGTTCTGCTCCTTGGGGTTGTGATGGGTCGAGGGAGTATTGAAACTCTGTATGTTATTTGAATTCTTTGAAGGTAAGCAATGAAAGGGACATGCTTATTGTATTTAGTTATCAGCGACAATGTTTTGTCCAAAAAATAGCTCTGTCGGCTGATCAAAAATAAAATGGACGATTGGTGGCGTGAATACAAATTTAGAGCAAGAGCATTCCCAGGGTTTTTGGGCACTCGATTTGGCGTGTGTCAAAATTGCTCTCCAGTTAGTAGGTCCAGAATAAACTATGCATAACCTAAATTTCACGACGCGAACAGAGCTAGTTTCTATTGAATCTGCCTTTGATAAATTGCTATCGCTACAATCGGGGATAAACCTGGGTCTCAAAAAGCATACCTATCTCTAGCCAGATCGATTTATGACTGGCCACATTCAGTTGCAGTCGACAATAAATGCGGATTTATTCCTATTGTCGTCTTGCGGTGCAGCACAGACAGTAGTCTGCCACCATATAAAACGTCACAGGACCAGGTGTGGTCTAAGCAGTTCTATTGCCCGACTCCAACTCTGTTATAGGTAAGCTCAAGAGATTTTTGGGTTGCCTCGCAGCAGCTCCGAACTATGACCTACCTATAAGTAATTCCCGCACAAGGCATGTTTCCTTAAACGGCTATAGTAAGACCTATACTGTCCTATGGCAGCCTTGTATGGTGGCCGGCAACCAACAAAACCACCTACCTAAAGGCGATGAGGACAACTCGTGCAGCAGGTCTTAAGGCATTCCTCAATCCTCAATAAAATTATTAACTGCAATAGTAACTAAATCAAAGCTTGTGAAATAATGCTGTCGCGAAGAACTCAGGGTTCTTGGCACTCAGCATAAGGTATTGCTCTGCTGGGTTCCGGGACATCAAGGCATTCAAGGCAACGAGAAAGCCGACGAATTAGCTAGACTAGGTTCGGCAGTTGTATCAGAACAAGCTAATCCCTCTGTGAATATCCTGCCTTGCTTGAAGCAAGAAGAAAGGCCACAAAGGAGGCGAACGCTAGATGGACTGCACTAGAAACTTGTCATACCACAATAGCATTCTTGGCCAACCTTCAATGAAGCAAGAACCGAGAGTCTCATACGAAAGGATAGGAAATCTCTTTCCATACTCGTAGGAATCTTAACGGGGCACAACACTGCGGTATCACATGAAGAAAATACGCTTGACGGAAGAAGAACTTTGTAGAGGCTGCGGCGATGAGGAAGCTCTTGAGGACACAACCTACATGACAGATCTAGTGATTTTCTTCACCCAATGAATCTAGTTAAAAAATTGGTCCCATTTAAAGTTTTGTGAAAAATGGCGCCACTTGCGAGGAATTTTTATTTTTATTTTTTTTTTATTTTCAAATTGTTCCCACACATGCCCAATGCCCATGGCCAATGCTAAGGAGCGAGAAGTTCTCCTTCTTTTACTTACCTTCTTCCTTTGTATAGGCACTTTGAATGCTAGGAAACACATATATCTTACCCTCCTCCTTGAAGGACAATATTCTAATGAATAGGTACGCAACACACAAATCCTGTCGCGCTCCTTCTATTCCCATCTATCTATCTATGGATGCTACTTGGTTATATTTTTTTTAAATTTTTTTCTCCTGAGTTTGTGAGGTATTGTGGTCCTTTTTTCTATATTTTTTACTGTCTTTGAAGTTCAATCATGCAAAAGAATATTGTTAGTGCAGCCGAGATATATTTTCGTCTTCGAATCCATTTGATTTATAATCCAATTATGTATATTCCCCGCTCGCTGTATAGACATTCACACATGGCTACTTATCGAAATCGAATGTATAGAGCCAGCATCAATAGTCGACCCAATTTCGAAGCAACCCAATTTTTGGCGGCAATTCTTCGTAAAAATCATCTGTTTTCATGCTGGCTGTGTGTGACTGAAAGCAGTAAACCGATGAAAGGACCATCGAAGAGGAAAGACGAAGGAACAGAATTTAATATATATATATATATACCTTCTGGGTTCCTAAGAATTATTTGCGTGTTGCGCCCGCGCTTAACATCATCACTAATAACTCAGGTGAGGATTTTTTCTCGGAAACAAAAAATAAAAAATAAAACACACACACACAGAGGCAAGCGGCGCGCTCGCAGCTACCTGGGATTGATGATGGAAATTCGGCTTGGTTCTCAATGAACCATAGATGGTGGTTAGAAAGAAGAATATGTGTTCCAGATCCAATACACCTTGAATTCGAATACATCGCGCGAGATCCCTTTTCTTCTACACACACCTTGTCGGTTTGTTACAGAATGTATGTCGGCATACGGCACAAATGTTCAAAGCGATTGGTCTACCCGTCCCCTTATTGGTGTGCCTGTCTCTTCGTCGCAGGCATAGAAAACGGCTTCGAATCGGTGTTAAAGCGAAGGTTAGGTACCTAACCTACCTCTAAAAAATCCCAAAACACACATGCACACGCACACACTGTTGCCACTACGACCCTGAATAGGATAATGAATGTTTTTTGAGCATAAAACAAGAGCTTAAGGAATTGAGCTATTAAGCAGCAACAGAGCGGCAGCAGCATCATCAGGAGGTATTGCTCTTTGTCTCACTTGCACTTGTATGTTGTTGAGGGTTCTCATGTTCGCCTTGGAACTTTTAACTTTGTCGACGCTGAAAGATGCTGGGTTTTTCCACTTTTTGTTGTTGCTCTGGCTTCGTATATTTTGTTAACGCATTAGCGCAGGTAGAAAGGTTGTTTGGAATTCTAGGTCGTGGGACATATTAAAACGCTTCGAAAAGTACCTTTGATTCGGTCCTGTCTTCGTCTCGCCCTGGGCGATGGGAAGCGCCGTTGCGATGGTATGTGTTCATTTGTGATGTGTGTGTTGCGCGCTTAGAAATACCTATGGCGACGCACTGGCGATCAAGAAAGGAATATGCATTTGTATAGCGGAGCTGGTTGACTGCTGTTTGTGCAAACACCTCTTCTTTTATGGGATTAGCGTAGGGTTTTTTTTTCTTCTTATTTTTGTTTCCTTATCCTGCGGAGATTTCCGAGAATTTTACAAAACGGGACTTGGGACCTTGATAATGTGTTCTGAGGTGTTCTCGTTATAGCTATATAGGTACCTATGTAGGTTTTTTTTTGTAGTTCCTACTTCTTTTCTGTGTTGTTCTTGTCGTCGTTTTAGAGTTTTTCGATCTTCGTTTTGTTGGGCTTGCTTCTGATTTCTGTGTTTGGAATTTCTCACGAGCCTTGCTTGAAGGTGGCTTGCAAGGTAACATTCATGCAATTTGTAAGCATATTGTCAAGTGTTCATTCATATGGCTGCAGGACTTGCGTCTGCACTTTTAGAGAAGTTGTGTGTTGGATACTGGTGTCTTTACTGCGACTAAAGGTTCGTCAAACCCATCAGGGCGCACTCAACGATTGAATCTCCTTTCGAATAGGTGTGGTCTTGAATTTACCCTGCAACATTAACCAACGATTTGGTTGATCCCTGCCAGTGCGGTTATAGGTCCACAACCGACCAAATATTCACACTACGGCAGATCCTGGAGAAAACCCAAGAAGTCCAGATCGATACTCACCATCTTTTCATCGATTTTAAGGCTGCCTACGACAGCATTTATAGAGACGAGCTATATAGAGCCATGTCTAGTTTTGACATCCCTGCCAAACTCCGATTGTGCAGAATGACGATGGATAATGCTCGCTGTTCCATAAAAATCGGTAACAATCTCACCGAGACCTTTAATGTCAAAAAAAGATTTAGACAAAGTGACGCGCTGTCGTGTGGCTTCTTCAACATCATTCTTGAGAAGATTGTGCGAAACTCGCAAGCCAACACCAGAGGCACAATCTTCCAGAAGTCTGTGCAACTACTTGCATACGCTGACGACATCGACATCATTGGCAGAACACAGCGAGCTGTCACTGGTGCGTTTGCAAGCATCAGTACAGAAGCGGCAAAAATGGGTTTAGTTGTGAATAAGGGCAAAACAAAATATATGCTGTCAACAAGAAGGGGCACACAACATCGACGAATCGGTCAGAGCGTCACGACAGACAGCTATAATTTTGAGGTAGTTAGGGACTTTGTCTACCTCGGCTCCGCTATAAATTCTGACGACGACATCGCATCAGAAATCAAGCAAAGAATTACACTTGCCAACCGCTGTATCTTTGGTCTAAGGAGGCAATTCAGAAGTAGGGCCTTGTCAAGAACCACTAAGGAGACCCTCATAATGCCAGTCCTACTTTATATAAGACCCTCATCATCCCCGTCCTACCTTATGGCGCAGAAGCATGGACGCTATCAAAGGCGGATGAAGATCTCCTTGGTCGTTTTGAACGCAAAATTCTTCGATTGATTTTCGGTCCCGTCTGCGTTGACGGGATTTGGAGGAGGAGATTTAACAGCGAACTATACGAGCTGTACAGCGACATCCACCTGGTCAGAAAAGTGCGCATCAGTCGACTAAGATGGCTAGGACATGTAGAGCGAATGGACACAGGACTCCGGCCCGAAGAGTCTTCGACTCCAACCCGGAGGGACAACGCAGTCGAGGAAGACCTCGCCTTAGGTGGCGCGCGGAAGTGGAAGGGGACCTCAACCAACTTTGAGTGCGCAACTGGAGGCAGTTAGCCAAAGATCGCGCTAACTGGAGAGGCGTATTAGTTGAGGCCCAGGTACACCCCGGACTTGGCACAATCTTCGATCATTACAAGTTTGCAACTTAGGTAAATAGATTTGCACATCATCAGCCTGCAGTGATGAATTTTCGACCAAGCGGAAGGTCATTAATCAACATTTTAAACAACAGTGGGCCAAGTATTGATCCCTAGGGCACACCAGACCAAAGTTCTAAGAAGTTAGACACGTTCCTATTTAAGACAACTGCCTGGTTTCTATTTGTGAGGTATGAGTGCATCAGTGGCGAATTTTCTGTATTGAACAAAGAACAGAGTGTATTGTAGTACAAATTTGACACAAGCCTAACCCCACTTAATGCAATTAAAGTTCACTTAGGTATGCTAAAGGTATTCTAGTCAAAGATTTAGTCAAAATAAATAAATAAATAGTTGGCGCAACAGGTCTGTAGGGGCCCTGGACCTAGCTTCTCGCAACCATTCGTTTTGTGTGAGTTTTTCATTATTGAAACGAATGCAAGGGAATTTTATGCCGATTCCAAGCGGCCGATTGAGAAGCTCTTTCAAGACAGTTATACTCTCGGATGTTTGTCAGACGTTCGCGAGAGGTGGCGCAGTGAAAAAACCCTGAGTTGGAAATTGGGTTTTTGCGGGATTCGAACCTGGGATTTAGTCACTCCGCGGTACTAATAATCATTTTTAGTGTCCAGGCTAATTTTTTTGAATTCACAATGGCAAAATTTTCTATACAAAATTGCATATTGTGACCTAGAAAATATTTAGTGTGAAGGCTAAAAATGGTTATTAGTAAGGCACACTATATTTAAAAAAAAAAGTGACATATGCATTTTAGACCACACCCATGACATTTTTTCTCTGTCAGTAGTCATACCTACCAATTCTAATGCGCTGTTATTCAAATTCTAACGAATTACTCACCAACAACATATGCCGAAGGTAATAAAATGCATTGTAGGTACATCGTCGTAATAAATGGTGCATCTCAGCTCTGAACTCAACTGCCAACGTACCTATAATAAACCGAACAAACTGACATCAGTGACGGCTGTTTTTTTTTTCCCCCAGTTTGTTCAACTGACATTTCTTTTATATTTTTCGGAAGTTCAATGCCCTTTTTCGCCGGTCATTTGGTTAAATAGTAAGATCTTTCTTTCAGGTTTTCGGTCAATTCCTCCTTCATTTTTTTTTTTGGACTAAGGTGGCGGCTCGCGCGCAACCGCCACGGCAGCTTGCCATGCTATAGCATTTGCAATCAACAAAAAAACACACGCCTGATGGCTCCCTTTTAATATTTTTGGTTCTTGCACATCGCCCGAACATACACGCACCACTGAAGTGGGGGTAGGTAAGTGTTTGTGGTATAGCGAATGCGGTTGTAAAAAAAGAAATGCACGCACGTTGGCACCGTCATCGAAGTCTTTTTTGTGGACTCTGTTCATATGTTGCATGTTTTTTCGGGCGTTTTGGTGTTCCTTTCATTGTTTTACTTTCTTTCCACCACCTTCTGGCGTTTTGTTGTGCCTAGGTATAACCAAATAAATTGCATTAGTGGAGGCATTTGACTTAGAAACATAATTTAACGCTTTGCTGGTTTTATTGCATCAACGCGAGATGTTAGTTTATCTAAACTGTACGTTTTAGAAGACCTACAACAGTGCAACACCGCTCTGCTGAAATTTAACAAATAATACGTGCACACACAAAGTAGATATAGGTAGGTATACCTACAAACTTTGGCACGACTCTGTGCGTGCGTGTGAGTGTAGTTCCATATATTCCAGGATTCATATCGCTTCAATCTAATCACGCCTTTGTCTATTCGTCGTGAGTAGACACATTGTATCTCTTCTAATACAAATTTCTTCGAAGTACTTCCAGTATTTCCAGTGGAACAGAAAACAGCACATGTGTCTATACACATTGCGCCTTCAACATAATGCAGAATAAGCTTTTTGGCGGAACTGCCTACTGCCTCTGGCGAAATTTAGCAAAATCAACAAAATCGCCGACTAAGTAGAGTTTGTATGCCAATGCCACCATGTTCGAATTATTTTGCGCTGACTTTTGAAAATTATTTTTTTTTTTGCATTATTTGCGATTTTTGCACACCTACCATTTGCGTGCGATGGCGAGGCGATCGTGTAGCGTGTACTCTGTACTGTACCTGTACTCTTAAAAGTGGAGACTCTCTTAAGTTTGCGTATATACATTTTCAGTTGTCAGTATCAGTTTGTCATGTCTTAGGGCACTTGCGCATTAGTTGCTTTCTTATCTCGGGCGTGTATTCGAGAGGTAGGGTAGGCGATTGTTGTGCCTTGTTCACTTCACTGCATGCACACAGCCATTCGTATTCAGAGGATTGCTGTGGCAGGGATTCGGAGTAGGTAGTTAATTCCATTCGGATATTATACCACCGCTGCTGAGGTGAGGTGTCAATTCGCTTGTGGTGGCCACTCTAGAGAAATCCAAACGCGATAAATTCGATCTAAACTCGTTCCGCGGTACTAATCATAATTTTTAGTGTCCAAGCTAAATTTTTCGAACTCACAATCTCCAAATGGTCCATACAAAATTGCATATTGTGACCTAGAAAATATTTAGCGTGGAGGTTAAAAATGCATATTATTAAGACCCGTTGTGTAATGGCCACATTCAAAACTCTAGTTATCTCAAGTCAACATGATTGGTCTGGACTAGATGTACCTACCCTGAACCCAAAACTAGATTAGTCGGTAAAGTCACCCTTCCTGCGTTAGTCACATATGCGAACTGTCAATTATTATTCAGTCACGAAATTCTCGACTTGATTTCTCGACTTCCCCTTCATAACGTCAACTAAAAAAGCTGTCGCCCATCTGTAGACAAATCAAAACTGAGACACATCAAGTCCGCCAGCTTTCAGACTTACTTAAATAAATACTTAAACGTCTTCAATGTCAAACTTTTTAAAACAGTGCGTAGGTAGGTAAATATTGATGTGTTACCGCATTGACAAAAAAATGCATAGTTGTTAATTTTAGTGAATATCTCAAGGTCTTCCTTTTTTTCGAAGCGTGATTTACTTAAAAACAAAGATAAAAATTTGTGTCATTTAGGTACCTAATTCGTGACATTTCAAAAATAATCTCAGACATAGCTACTTCGACCTCGATCAGCACGGAGTGTTGTTATATTTGCGGACAGTTTTGTCATTCGTTTTGTTTTTCTTGACATCAATTGTCTCAAATGTCAAATATGTGTAAGGAATTCGTTGATGGTATTTACTTTTTTGATTGAAAGTCGGCCATTGTTGGAGTCCTCTTTTTATAGTCAGAAAAAAACACTTTGGTTTTTGTTTTTCTTCTAATGGGACAGACCTAGAAAAAAAAACATTTAATGTAAACGGCACTATGGGTAACTGCTTTTGAAGGCCGAAATAACATGAAATTTAGGTACTGAATGAAATCGTGAATGCACATTTTTCTTTCTGGCTGAATTGAAGGTCCTATGCCACCTGAGTCGCCAGCAATACAATCTCTCTCGTTTGCCATGTTTTGACACTTGCTTTGCAGTCCACTGCCTCGCTTCAGAACTCGAAACAGTAGATCCTATGCTGTCTTTCGGATAAGTCTCCTGTTTCCTGGGTTACGCATCTTATCGCCACCTACAGTGAGTCTTGATTGAATACATTTTCAAAGGGTTTTCTGGACATCTTGCATAGGATACTGCTGTGTAATAAGCAGCTATGCCCTTAAAATGTTCCTCCAGATCGCACTATTAAAGACGTTTTTGACATCTAATGTGATGATGGCGCAGTATTTCTTGCTTCCGCCCTTCCATCGTCTTTCGCTGATGGCTTCCCTTGCTGTGGCAGCCACTTCATTGATGGCGTCAACAGGGGACCGCATTTTTCGGAATCCATATTGACGATCCGGTAGACCTCCTGCCTCATCGATCGCTGTGTCCAATCGGTCACTTAATGCGTTCAAATATTTTCCCTATACTGTGTCTAGCATACACAAGGGTCTATAGGTGGAAGGATGTTGTGGGGGTTTGTTTCCTTTTGGTAGAAGCACCAGTCTTTGCTTCTTCCATTGCAATAATCCTTCTATAAGGCACGTGTTGAATGTATCCGCGAAAATACCAGGCCGATGTCGGATTGCTGCTTCTAAAGCAGCCAGGTGCCTTTTGATCTCCAATTTTTTCGCAAGCTCAAAGAACATCTTCTGAGGTGACATGTGACAAGGTTGATTGTTTGCGTTTTTAAGGTGTCTCCTCTCTCCATTTCTTCGAGTCTTAGTTGCTTGGAAAATACCTATGCGGATTTAGGTGGAGGCCTTTGACCACCTTTTAACCTTTGCATAACAACTGAATAGGCTTTGCCCCCGGGGTTCTGATGGTCTACTTTGTTAATAAGTTCGGCAAAGCTTCTCTTTTTGCTCGCTTTAATGGCGTCTTAAAGGTTCCTGCGGGTTGCAACGAATATTTCATGGAGTTCGTTATTGTTATTGGACGGTAGCACTTTTTGTGAAATATCCCTTTCAGGGAATGGATGGAGAAAAAAAAAACGAACTGTCAAAGGAAATCGTTCAAACGTTTACAAAATAATACAATGAGCTGCAATTGTGATAAAATTTGTAATAAAATAGCAAATAAAATATAAATTCATTCATTCATTTTTATAATATAGGTAATCGTTTTTTTTTTTTCATCGTAGTGTGGAAATAATTATGCGGCACGAAATAATTTATAAAGAAATTATTAGAAAAATAGTGACAAATGTCACTTTGCCGCTGGCACTATCGTTCTAGCGCAAGCGTTCCTTCAAATGGGATATTTTGTGCTAGACATCTAGCGGGCAGTGGAACACGGCCATTGTGAGCTCGTAGAATTCAAAATGGCCACATGCGCACTGCGTAATTATTTTTAAAATGGCGTTAGAAATAGAAATGGTGGCAATCGACGCAGCTGTCAATATTTGGATTGAAAATGTGTGTCTGACAAACAGTTTGATAAAAATAAAATTTTCATAATTCGTGAATTAAATTGTGATTGTATATTTTTTGTCAATTTTGTTGTCGAAAATATCAGAGACTATTTCAAATATAAAACGCCAACCCATGTGAAAGCGAAAGTTTCACGTCGCCAATAGCATTTCTTGGCAACAGTTTATTTGGAAAGGTGTGGACTGTTTTTAGTCCGCCCACAATCACCTATGCACGGCAACATGTGTGGAACCAGAGTGTCTCTCCCCTGATGTACGATGTCAATCGACATTAAATACTTGGGCCCAATATAGCAATAGCTTTATTTTAAAATAAATTTAATGCATTTTTTTGTCAATTTTAGACTTGTCCATGGTTGACTGTTAAATCGATGAGCAAAGGCTTGCTTTCAACTTGGCAAAGGTTTGCTTTGATCTGACATGTATCGTATATAACATAAATGCTTAACCAGTAGTTTTACCTAAGTCTGAGATTAATTTTAAATATTTCAGAATAAAATAATGAATTGTCCGCCATTTTAATTTCTCGAAATTAATAAATGGTAATATACTTTCTAGTTTCTACCTATACCTGCCTACAATATGAGATATGATGTGACCTCAACTTGTATCAGAATGATATAGACAACTTAAAATGTATTCAGTTAGAATTGATAAAATAAAGAATTCCGAGAAGAGAAAAAGGGTTAAAGAGATTCCACAAATATAGACTTTTTGATTTTCCTGCAACATGTCACTTGCTTTTGCCATTTGACACTGAAGTTGCAGCGAATTAAACTCTTCTACTGCGTCACGAAACATCAAAAATATTATCTCACTAACCAAAGCGATGTTCCTAACAGTTATCAGTTCGAATCATCTAATTGTAGAAAATTTTGAATCAGACTCACTTGAAGACAATTTTCGTAACAATTGGCTGAGTGGTGTTGAATTTGTTTTTAAGACCCTAACCCACATTATCAGACGCCCTTTTCATCTCACATAACTTATACTTTTCATTGATGGTTCGTCTATAGGCAAAACAAGCTTTAAAGCGCTATGAAAGTGTGATTTTAAATCAAACCGTTCTCAGAATGTGTCCATGTATCAAACGATAGGATCTTTGGTAAACAAAAGTGGGCACGTTCAAGAAACTAGTTGTCTTAAGTCGACCAAATTTGTCCGGATTGGATGTACTCTGAACGCAAAAACTATATTGGTCTGGAACGTCACTTTTCCTACGTCAGCCACCTATGCGAACTGTCAACTTAGAGGTAGTACTCAACTCGAACACGAATTTCTTGGCTACATTCGTCGGCTACCCCTCCATAAAAGTCAACTGAAATAGCTGCACATATGACCGATTTCAGCCAATCAAAACCGAAATACTTACTAAACTACATAGGTAGTTGAACATTCCCATTCAGAGCCGTGGTCAGGATTTTTTTTCCAGGGGTGCTTAGGCTTGCTTCCAAACCTTACGAGGAATTCTTTAAACAAAAAACTACTTTATTCCAATTAATTTTGCTTTCAAATAGCTTAGAACTTTAGCTTAATAAAATTAACTATCCTTCCTACATAGTCTCCTTATTTTTATAGATTTGAAGTTATATTAGTAAGTTTTAGTTTTTATCGTTTATTGTGTTGTTTCAGATAGATGTGTTAGCCTTGATTCACGGCATAGGGACGTTATCCTATATAAATATAACTCTGACATATGTCAGACACTTGATTACGTTGACATATTTTATCCAAAAATTAAAGACTTTGCAAAGTATTTCCATAACCGTTTCAAAAAAATAAATAGCTAGCAGAATTTGGTTCTATAGATTGGTCTGGTCTAAATAAAACCTGAGAGCCAAACGTCAGCTACCCCTATACAAACTGTCAACATAGTACTCTGTCACGGAAATTCGTGACTGAATTTGTCGACAACATCTCCATAAACGTCAACTGAAAAAAAAAAATTTTCATGTGATTGATCTAGGCCAATCAAAACTGAGACACATCAAGTCAGCCAGCAGCTGTCAGACTTTTCTACTTAAAGCTTAGTACGATAGTAGAGCTAAACTATATGCTAGCTGGTCTCCAACTTTTTTCTCCAAACATCAGCTAAAGTTCAAGCCTAAATTTTGATTTAGGTAGAAAGCGCTGTGGATAAATGTCACAATAAACAGCTGTTCTTTGAAAATAACTTACTTCGAAAATTCAACTCTCTTCAATTTAAGCCATTTCCGATTCTAGCTACTCCTCGTCGTGGTATTTATTACCGCAATACAAAAACGCAACAAAACAAAAGAACACAACGATCTGTCAAAATTTAGCTTGAGAAAATGTGCCGCCCCATTAAATGGGCACGCTAAATTTTGACAGATACACGATGTACATTCTGAAACAAAAGTTTGATGAGAGCATTTTAGTACGGTAGCGAAAATTAAGGTCGAGCAACGTACTAAGCTTAACTAGATTCTAAACGTCTCCACTTTGTATCAATTAATATTTAACAATAGCTTGCAGCTTTAAGTCAAAAACGCATTTGAATGTTTTTTAAGTAAAATTTAATTAAACTTTATTCTCGTTTCTCGTATGCAAATGTTTGGCCGGAAGAGAGGCACCAAAGAGAGCAAAACATTTCCCCTCGATAAAATTTCAAACAAAATGGAAGTAGTATAAACGGGGAAAAGGAAAGCAATTGTGAATGTGACATGTACTTATAGTTTCTTTAAAGAAAGCAAGAATGTAGAATTGCAAAAACTGTACAAATTTAATCACGGTTTTCCTGATACTTGAATTTCTGAGCCCAAAAAAAAACTAACCTTTACCTACTTAGTTATTTGTTTAAGAGGATAAAAAACGATTTATTAAGCGACGACGAACATGAACAGATAAATTCACTTATAAGTTCTTACAATGCGTTCAAAAATTAAGGAATACCTGATGTGTAAATAAAATCTTCAAATATCATATATCCGTAGCGAATAAGTAGTCAGACGACCTGAGGTAGTTAAACGACCAGATAACCTGCCAAGTACCTACCTAATCAATCAGATCTGCGCTGTCAAAAATTAATTGAAATGCGTTACTAATTTAAGCCGGAATGGTCGCATTTGACTGTGTTTTTATAAGGTATGCTTCTATAGAAGTCGTCAAAAACGTCAAAACAATTGTGGTAACAACACAAGTTTACTTACGCGAAAAATAGATCACACAACCGAACAAAACATACGACTTTGATTGTAAAGGAGCCCGTTAAGAAATGACTTTTGACGCGTTACTTTACTGCCATAACCAAATGTCATTCAAATTGCATTATATCACTTTTGTTGTCATTCCCGCTAATTTTGCGAACTGCTGTTTGATTGAATTTATCTGTCAAAAGTCGTAGTCTGATTTGTCCATGACACTGCATGACCTTGTTTCTTATGCCCAGACTGTCACAATTGTTGACTTTTCCCAAATAAAAGGCCTAAAAGTTACACATTTACAATTTGACTGTTTTGCGAAGAAAACAAGAATGAACGTCAAACTCTATACAAATAACGATTGACGTTCATGCATGTTTGACAGATCGTTTAAGTAAGTATACTACCTACCGGCTTGGATTTCATTTCAGGACACAGCTTTCCGGAAATTTAAAGATAAACTCCTTTATCCATGTAAAATTTTTCGAACTCGAAATATCACTCCTATCCGGGGTGATATTCCTCGCCGGATGTGTTCTATTCAGCAATTTGATTTATGATAAGGGATAAGGGAGAGATTTCCATCGGACTCTATTAATGATAGGTGCACCTCTGATTGTGACCCGGTTAAAGTGGGCCATTATTTACAATATTCCTAGTGCATTAATAAGTAGCGGAAACAGAGCACTAGTTTGCGTGATGAACCTGGATCTAATTCAGGACCAGAGGGGCACTGCTCCTAACAAGCGCATCATCACATTCCTGATCGAAATGGGGCTAAAATCGTGGATATAATAACTCAAGATTGCACAAGTGTCAGATTTAACAGCGACGTCACCCGTGGTGAAAGAAATATTAAGTATATACCTAATTCACTCCATAAAAGCCACTGTAGTAAACGGGGCGGATGGGGCGCACCTTGGGGTGTTTCAAGAGGATCATTCCCTGCGGCTTATCAAACAATCACAACCTGAAAAGTAGATAGGATACAGGATACCTAACTGTACCACATACGTCGTCTAATCAACAGACTCGTAGAAATTCCTTAAATGCAGACTACATCAGTCTGTTGAGGTTGACTGAAAATGGTCGTTCTCTTAAATTTGTTTTTCGCCACAATGTTTATACACAATGCTTCGATGGGAATATCGCATCTTTCACGTTTCAATTTCAATGTGCGTTCTCTTAAAAACACCTTGCAATCAATGTTTACCTCTCCCTCTAACCTCTACTATCGCCTCGTCGCCGCCCCCGCCAGCAAGCACCAACATTTGACACCGGCACAAGCAGTCAGCGTCTTCGTTCTCATTCTACATACAACGTCTATTTCATGCAATTTTCTTCATTTTGCTGCTAACCTTTTCGTACTTTTTCGCTATCGTTCTCTCTTGCATTTATTCCAAAACCGTGTTGTTGCTATTGTTGCTGATTTTGTGGCACTGTTAAATTGGTTTGTTGCGAGACATCGCATAGCGGTCATTTCTTCTTCAGCAATTGGCTCAGCTTTTAGTTTAGTTTAGTTCACTACTACAGTCGGTGGTTCATTCGTTTAACGGAACAGCAGAGAGCGTTTAGTTTTTTTTTTTTTGCACTTAGTTTGTGGTTTTTGTTTCGTGTTTTTTCCCTTAAACCATTTTGCAAAGGGAACAACATTATTGACGGGATACAAATAAAAAATGTTGATGCATTGTTTTGCTTATGATTACATTACAATTAGTTCCTGAGAGCAACAAGAGTGTGTGTGTTTACACAATTATTATCTTTTATTTCGTTCTTTTTGTTTACGTGTGTGTATAATATGCCAAGTTGGTTATTAATTGATATTCTACAGGTAACCCCGTTGTCACTGCTCTAAAAGGGAAGCCCAAACTTTCCGTTGCAAAAAAAAAAAAAGAAAATCGGAAAATGCCTTCGGATTAGATGTGCACAGTACCTACCCATTTCATATTTTTTTTTTGTTAAGTTCTGACTTGCTTTCTCTGTGTGTGAACGTCGCGACAACATTACATATTTTGCTCACTTAAAATACACATTTAGTGCAATACCGCTAAAGCTCGCAAAAGAGTATATAGGTATATGTAGGCCACACGATCGACGATAGATCGCAGCTTTTTTGATTTTTTAAGGTGTTGTGTGTTGTGCCGTCCCCAGACCGTAGTCAAAACAAGGACAGAAATCAGAGGGAAAGTCAGGGAAAATTGTCTATTTTTGTGCGTGTGGCGAATCGGTCTGTTTAATTGTCGCGCGTTTTCTTTTAGTGATAAGAGCTGTCAGTGAGTTTGAGTTTTCGTGCAAGTTTTCCGGATTTGGTTCTTTTTTTTTTTTTGTATCTATATTCGGTGTGCACTTTTTATCACTGGAACATAAATACGACACATGTCGCACGGTGCCTACTTACTGCGCGTTCTCCGCTGTCCCGTCTACATAAAACGTCACAGATAACGCAACAGAGATCACCGAATAAAATAAAAGTAAAGGCAATCTTTTTCCAGAGTCGTTTTAGTTGTTTGATAAAGTGCAGATCTACATAAAAAGGGAGAGAAAAGAAAACTTGATTATTAGTGTGAACATCATTTTGTTGTGATTTTATTTTTCCGTCTCTCTCTCTCTCTCTCTTTGTGAAATTTTCATTGAGCGACTAAATAAAGTGAAGAAAAGAGTATATTGAGTGGAAATTTCGTAATCAATTAGATTCGCTTTTATTAACGAGAATTACATGAAATTTGTGCGAGAAAACAAAATTTGTATTTACATTGTGATCTTCTAAAGAAGAAAGAAACAAATCGGCTTCTCTTTAATTTTTCTGTTCCGTTTTCTGTTTTCTTATTCTGTGCCAGTGTTGTGCTAAATAATAGTGAATTTTATATTTTGTTCGAATACATTTCTGTCAAAACATACACTAACATTTTGGTGGTGCAATATCGTTTTTATTTTGTTTGTCTATTGCTTTTTCACACCTTGATCGAGTTGAACAATTTTGTTTAAACAAAACGTATTGTTTTGAAACAGAAAAAGAAAGAACGTTCGCAAAATGTTAAGATTTCGGTGAGTTGATATGAGGGTTTAAAACTCTTCTACCTTTATAATAATAATAATAGTATTTGTAAAGATTTTCTTTTCTAATGTCATTTGCAAAGGTATACATAATACACATATATCTAGCGATCACTACTACACATTCAAAAAATTCACAAAAAAAAACAAAACAACAAAAACATTCACTAATACCGTAGTAATTCGTTTTTCTATGTGTTTTTGTTTGATGGCTTTTTTTTGCGAATTCTAATAATAATCAGCTTGCATCTGTATTTTATTTTTGCCGGAAAAATAAAACAAACTGACGACACCAATACACAAGAGTCGAATGCGGGCGGTCGGTATATACATTTTGAAATGCAAAAACCGTACGTCCGTACCTGTTATTGTGTGTTGAGCTTCCTTTCCTTCAATTTTTGTTTGTGTTGTTTTCTAGTGGTTGTAATCATTTTGATGTTCAATGGCCACTGGCTGATCAATGCATAATCAGTTTGCTTAGGTAGGCAGTTTTGAGTTACAGTTGCATTTGCCCAAGGAACGGTTTGACCTTTACTATTTATTTAGGGCTGATCCTTCCGTTGGATATTATACTGCTTGAATTCATTCGATTCCAGGTATTGCCTATCGTTTATGAGGGGTATAAGGGCAAAAGTTAATCTCTTCTTATCCATACGTCCTTCATGTGCACTTCAAACTGTCTTAAGGAATATAACAATATTTGCTTATTGATTTAACTGGTGCGGCATTTTTTATGAGGGTAGGTACCTATACCTATGTAAATGTTATATATTTTTATTTAATTTGGTCCTTTACAATTTATTGGGATAATTTTTTTTTTAATACCACCACATCAATGAAATGACCGCCTCGATTGACCAAAGCAAAATGTGCCCTTTTAGCTGCGTTTCCACCACTTTTTTCGAGCATCTCGGGCGGTATAGCGGTGACTTCAGCACGAATGCTTGCCTTGAGCTCGTCAATTGGCTAAGGCTTGCCGGTAAACCTTTTGCTTTTCAAATAACACTACAAAAATAAGTCGGGAGGTATCAAATCTAGAGACCTTTGTACCCAGTCAATCTCGGAATTGACATCACACATCCAATTTTGTTGCAGAAACTACACGGCTTGATTTGCAGAGTGACTGAGCGCACCGTCTTCTTAGAATCAGACAAATTTTTTAAACAATTAACGTCATTTTTATTTTTTTAAGAATTATTCGGCAATTCTGTATGTTTCTATTTAATTGACACCGTACTCAATAATACGTCAAAGGAAATAATTCAATGGCTTCTTTGAGGAAGAGCCTTCCTTTTCAAAACCCAATTTATCACCCACTCACTCTACAAACCAAATGTATTAATAAAAAAAAAAGGAAATGCTATGAAGCAATTGTCAAGCCTTAAGTATTTAATTTGTAAGAAATTTGTAGCCCTAGCTAGTTTAGTCGCATGTTCGTTGCCTTCAATACCCTGATGGCCAGGTACCCAACCAAGTTCGCCTTTTTTTTATGTGGGGCTAAGGTTTGTAGGGCATCGCGACAGCACTTTAATGTTTAAGAGTTTATTGTATTGAACGCCGACGGTTGTTAAGCTGCTTGCTGTCGGAGAAAATTTGTATAATGGCGACTTAAATACCTTTTCAGATATTAGATCGGAGCGAATTTCAAAAGCATGAATATCCGTTTTGAAAAACCATGTGACACGTTTCCATGGCTATCGCGGTATTGGGCCCAAAGGCACCAGCTCCGACTCCGGAATTCATTTTGCATCTGTCGGTTATACTTTTTGGTTCCAACGTTGGAACGCCCATATCTAGCGCGATCTAGTAAGTAATTCTACCTCGAATAATTTCGCTATATTCGTTAACCACGTTATCATAACTGATGGAACAGAAAATGTCCATATTTGGGATTAAGTTAAGTATTTTCAGGTGTCCCACATGTTCAGCTGAATTAAACTCATATTCTAGTTGCAGTTTCATGGCACATCTAGTAGCCGTCTTCATAATGAAGTATTCCAATTGTGTGAGGCCAATAATGTCCTCAAATGCTGTTATTGGCAAGCGCGAATTGCACCTGTGATGCCGAGACGGGCAATCCGTTGAAGGTTAGGTTAGGTTGAAGTGGCTGTCGGATAGCCGACACACTTAGACCATTATAAGGTCCCTTGTGATACCACATGAATCTAAAATTCAATTCTTCCTACTCGTTGAACCAATTGGAGCTTTTGATGAAGCGAAGGAGATTACGAATGTCTATGTTTTTTAGATCGTTCAGATCACTATAGTAGAAAGCTCCCAAATTGAGTTTTCGTCTTTGTGAGAGAGCCGGACAAGTACAGAGGAGATGCAGTATGGTTACTTTCTCCTCCTAGTCAAGGAACGTTCCGCAAAAATCGTTTGAAAATACGCCAAGCCTTGTTGCATACCTGCCTATTAGACAGTGTCCTGTGATGACACCTATTGTAGCAATGATATGCTTCCTATCAAAGAAGATCAAGTGTCTAGAACGTTTTAGATCCAGCTTTGGCCAAATCTGTTTCACGCTAGACATGTCGAACCGGTTGCCCACCTATTGTTCTATTGATAGCATCCAGCTCTATTATGAGCTTACAAGTAGCGATCGGAATACCTATGGAATACGTAAATGGAAGCATAGGTAGTGTAGTTCCGTGTTTGGCGAGTTCATCAGCCTCATACAATTACCTGGGATGTCCATGTGCCACGGCACCCAGAAGAGGTGAATATTGAACTGCTCCGCCATCTCTCTGAGAGGCGAACGACAGTCTTGGACTGTTACGGAATTTGTTGAGACTGTTGAAGCTTCTGACACTTAATTGCCGTGGATCGTTCAAATACTTTCGGCAACCAGAGGATTGCGATGAGTTTATCGTTCTTGGACTAAGACCACAGCAAGGAGAAAAGCACTCCTCGTTGGGGTCAGCCTTTGACTTCTCTCACAGACATAGTCACTCCTGACGAGGGTGTTATTACTCGACTTTTCAGCATGGCTCGGATCCATAGGTTTGTCAAGTCTTCGATACACTTGCCCTAGCAATCCAGTAGTGCCCAAAGCACCCTCAACATCTAAGAACGCACCCAGGGTAATTTAACTAACAGCTTTTTGTCGAATAAAGTGGCAGAGAGCAATCTTGGCATGCTACCTAAAGAATATCTATTGAATTGCTTCAGACTTAGGGCCACCTTACACTGTTATCAAGTCATAGCCCTTATTTTGTCGATTCCAGCTGCTTTTCGAACTCCAATTTGCATTTTGAACATCTAGTGTGAGTATCAGAATCAGCGTGGAGTCGAGGTCCACTGTACGTGATTTCACTGAAACATGCCTGCTGTTTTAAGTGAGCGTTTCTAAGGCATTGAACAGCTCGGATATATCGGTGTTCTTGGGATCTGACACCAGAAAGTCGGTCAACATCTTTCTATACATGAAACCATTGACGGTAGTGGTGTCTCCTCATTTCGAACGAAATAAGGTCGATGGTTAGAGCAAATGGCTGCGTTCCATTGACCGCTAGATAACACTCAAAGAAACAACCAACCATTAGTTCTGATGAACATTTTTTAATATCAATTTTAACATGTGTTCGACGTGGCTCTGGTGAAATAAGAATTTGACATTAATTTGACGTCTGAACGATGGCTATTCCAATTACTAAGATGCCAGTTTCTATAGGTACATATACATGCAGCGGTGGTGCTATTAAAAATGGGTTGTGTCCTCAAGAACTCCTTCATCACCGCATCAGCCTCTGCAAAGTTCTCCTTGCGTCAGTCGGATTTTCTTCATGTGGTACCGCAGGGTGTTGTGTCTCGTTAGAATAACTACAAGCAAACGCTTTGGTATCATTGGCACACTGCAGCGTTGCCGCTTTTTGAGCCTCAGGACCCTTGGCCTCCACTTTTTGAAAAATAATCGAAATTGCAACTTTTGAAGTTTAAGTAATATTTTATTCTTTAGGTACTGAACGAAAAAGAATGCAAACATAAATAACAAAAAGTGTTTCGTAATGAATAAAATTTTGTTTTGTTAAAAATAAATGTTTAAATGTTCTGTTTTTTTTTTTTTTTCCTGTATATTAGTATTTTATGTGAACGCCCCTTTTTCGGCTCGGGCCCCTTCTTAGTCCCCTTTTTGAAATTTTTTCGCGGTAACGCTGGTACACTGTACTCGTCGCGGTCTACAGTGCTGCCAATTTTTGGTAATACTGTTAGTGGACAAAAAAATAAAACAAAAATAGAAAACAAGTGCGCACGACGTAGTTAACCTTCGCGTATAATCGATTCTAAGAGACTTGTGACAACTGCGGCTCGAATTGTCATTAGGTACTGGTACCTATTCGATTTTCGGAATATTTTCTTATCGGCCTTGCTTCTTTTACTTACCTACTGGTAAATGTTATCATAACAGACATCGGAGAAAACCCTAAGCAGAAATATACACAACTTGGTTAGTAAGCATACGAACATTTGACGTAAATTCTGAGTTACCGGTTGATGACTTTGACGTACAGTTTAAGTAGGTATACATTTCCAAAGGCCGCAATTGTTCACGTTCTAGGTATTTGGCTATACGTTTGTTAAATCAGAAGCACTACAACCCCCCGCCCCCATACATACCAATGCACCACATATCTGATTGAATGACTAATCAACAGGTGATAACCGTTAGTACTGAGCAGTGAGCACTGAGCACCCGACAAAATGGCGTTTACAAAATTATTAATCGAACTTCCAACAAAAGGTATGATTCAATTCTGAACATTCCTTGTGGCTTCGACAAGAAAATGCCTGCTTAAGCCGCCCATAAAACTGCCAACGGACTCGAAAACTCTTTCCAACACCAACAATGTAATAGACCTCAAATATCAATATCTTACATAAAATTAAATCCACTGTTTACCTATACATTAAAAAAAATATGCGTCAGTAAAATTACCCAACAATAAGGAATTCCACATAATTGCAAAACTGGAACACCAACAATTCCTAACGAAAAATTGTTTACAATATATCACATATTAGTTGCATATGCATGTAGGTATGTTCCCCTTTTGCCTGCGGCGGCGGTAAATTGATGTGGTGTGACACTTTTCAAACGGAAATGCGCGAGAGCCTGATATATCATTCATGGGTGTAAATGGGGTTGTTGATCGCTCGCGTTTTAGTAAATACAATCGTAGATAGGTACCTATACCTATACAATAATCATTCAAGTCGTTGGATGGATAGCTGGTCAAATATTGGAATAAACATAATCGTGTGTAAATAGCAATAAAAAAAAAAACACAAAATTCATTCTGATAAAGATTCTTCCTGTGAAAACGAAAAAAAAAAAACGAAAAAAAAACTAACCACGCACACAAAATAAGAAAAAAGTGACGTCCGGCAACGTACGGGCGCCCCCATTCATAATTTCTTTATTTGTTTGTTATTCATTTCATATAATTCCTTACAAAGATAACCCGGGACTGCTGAGTGCGAGAAAGAAATCTTTGTTTGAATCGAAAGAAAAAAAAACATTGACGTTTTTTTACATTTAAAAATACTAAACAGCGCCGGGCGACGACAACGCCAGACGACAAGTATGCACGGAAGTATGGGGCAAAGGGAAAAAAGTTCATTCATAAAAATCACGCTCTTTCTCCCTCCTGGCACGACCGACGGACGATGGCCTGACGGCACCGAAACCGAGACAACCAGCCACAAAGAAGTAACTATCGGTTTGGTTTTGGTAGTGTGTTGAAATGTTCACAGCCACACATAAAACACCCAAATCCCCAATATTTTCGATACGAGAGTGCGCGTTGCACACAGAAGACAGAACCGAGCAGCAACGTGTAGGTACCGTGTAGCGCCTTGGTGAATGGCGTTGCACTTCTTGCTTCGCGCCGTACGCGTCTGTTTTGCATGCCAAGAAGAAACCATCTCGCTTTTTGCAAATGTTCGTCGCGGGTGTTTTTTTTTTATTTTATTTGCTTGGTTTGTTTGTAACTTTGGAGTGATGAGTGTAGCGTCGCTTAGTAGAATCTATTTCCTCCTAATTCTCTATCATATCAGCGTTATCACCGCATAGTGTTTTTCTGGCTTTCGTGCAACGGCGGCTGAGGTTTGAGAATTCCTGCTCCCCTCCTGCATGCTCCCAGCCAGCTCTTTTCTACGTTCCAAATTTTGTTTAGAAAAATCAGTTTGACGCTCTTTTGGCTGGTATTTGTTTGTGTATCTTGGCTGACTTTATGGAGAAACACTATTCTGTCGATGTGTATGGTTTTCGTGTTCCTTTTTGCAGTGTGGAATTTTATTTTGATTAAATTCCTGGCATACATATTTCTTGGAACTGAGAGACTCGCTAAACTGTGTGTGTTCTGTGCATCATCAGCATTAAGTCCGGTTTTTTTTTTTGTCCCCTTTTACTGTTCGGATGAGGAATGAAATCACTTTAAGAAATGTGCCCGCCATTTTGTCGGTAAGGTTAATCGAATGGCGCCAAAAAGTGTGACTTTTATTTTGTTTTTTAGTATCTACCTACTATAAGAAATGTTGGCGGCTGATTATGTGAACAGACAATAAACATGTAGGGTATTGTATTCATTTTGGGGGTTTGTTCGGTGTTTAAGTAATCTGCAACTTGAAGAGTTCAATAGCAACGGTTTCTACACAGCTATATATTTTTTTTATTAGGGGCAAAGTGGTCCTTTTGATGCATTGATGGTGATCGGGAAGGATTTGGGTCAGGAGTTGAATGTTATCTTAGTCATCTTATGGCGCCTGTAGTATTGGTTGTATTTATATAGGTACTCGTATATATCTGTGGCAACAAGGAAAAACAGCATAAGTAATTTTTAGTCACTTTTCAGGAGCGCAGGATAAAGTTTTGCCTACATATGGGGAGGACGACTTATGCGTTTTTTTTTTCCTGATCCATAACACAGCAGCCGTAGAGATATTTGAATGAAAAAAATGTGACAAATAGAGCAGGGTACGGTGCATTCGATAGTGAAATTAACTCAATTTTGACATAAGTCATAAGAAATGGAATTAAACAAAGATGATTTTTTTAAATTGACATGAAACTTGCTTTATTCGAAAGATATTCTCTGGCATTATAATTTAAATATGATTTCTGGCATATGACCGCCAAGGCTGGCTCGGACGTAGTCTAACATTTGTGGCCGTATATCGGCAATAACGCGGATTGATCACTTGGAGGGCAACATTCGCCCTCCAAATGATCAATCGTTTCGGGCTTATCGGTATAGACTAGCGACTTCCATGGTTCCCGCAGCAAAATCAAGCGGCGTTTAATCGCACGATATTGGAGGCCAATTTACGGGTCCGCAACGTGAAGCTATGCGGTTACCAAACGTTTCCTTAAATAAATCAATCGTGGCACGAGCTGTGTAACATTTTGCACCGTGTTGTTGAAACCACAGCTCCTACACATCATGGTTGTTCAATTGATGAACGAAAAATTTGGTAGTCATGGCTCTATAGCGGTCACCATTGTGACTGTAACGTTCTGGCCAGCACCGTTTTTAAAGAAGTACGGACCAATTATTCCACCAACCCATAAAGCACACCAAACAGTCGGTTTTTGTGGATGTAACGGTGTCTAAACATATACACTTCAGGATTATTAGCACTTGAGGATTATTATCACTCCAAATACGGCAGTTTTGATTATTAACGTATCCATTTAACCAAAAGTGAGCTTCATCGGTGAACAAATTTCGAACAGAACCATGATTTTCAGAACAAATTTGCACATTTTGGAAGCGTTGTTCAGGCGTCAGTCTATTCATGTTGAAATGTCAAACCAAACTAAAAATAAATCACTTGACAGCCGACAAAATTTCCGCCAGTTAAAACAATGTTGCCAACTTAAAGTTCTATACCTCTTAAAAAAACGCTTTCTATGCTAATAGTTATATAGTTTTGATGAAGTGTTTTAGACTTATCGGCGTCCCTAGCCTTTCGATCACCTTGATAGGGTACTGTCGGACCGACCGACTTTACCCTTAGGTAACATTGAGCGTTTCATTTCCTGCAGCTAATAACAGAAAAAAGTTCGGACTGTGCCCGACCCACAAAAAGGCCAATAGGTACCTTAAACTGATCCAACAACAAATAAATAGGTTAGTCGATCCTGATCCTGTCGGCTATATCTATGCCTGCACACTGCGTGAAATCTTTTAGCTTGGTATAAACTGATCATGCCATATCATGGCGTATAGTAAAGCAATCGACGAGCACGCCAGCTCTTTAGCCGAATTATACAAAGAAATTTGGGCATCCTTGTCAAACTCGTTGATCAGTGCAGGATAACGATTAATCGAACACAATCGAACCATTTTATGTCGACAAGGAAGTTTAACACCATTCATGAAGCAGTTTTACGAAACTCACAAGCCAACCTTTTTCAAAAGTCCATTTTTATACACAGACATGCCAAGTGGGTAATCAAAGTGTGGCCATTTCTGTCAAAATACCGGCATGCATGTTGTGGGAATATCTTTTTGACAGATAAATTTGATTAAACATGCGGTAGTAATCAAATAACGCAAGCATGAATGACAGCATAATAATCTATTGACAATGACATTGCTGTATTTTTTGTTCAAAATCCTTTTCTTTCCATCTTCGTGCGGTTGTGTTGATAAATTATTCGTTTTTAGGACTATTGGAAATGTCTCTTGAACTCATTATATAGACGTTCAAAACTCTAGTTTTGTAAATCTGACAGTCGTCGTATTTCTGAATTCAGTCTGGATATTGTTTTGCTCTTTCAGTTTACAGTCATGACCCCTCCATAGTCACAAACGAATTTCGATTGATTAGATGCCTATCTTGAAACTAAGTTGACATCTCGATTGCGTGCCGATGACAGACGCAGTAAAAATGACGTTACCAACCTATAAATATAGCTTTTACGATCAAGGAAAATCTAGTTGACTGTCCCCTTTTCACCCCACTGGACACAGGGATTGTTATGTGTTTCGCGCGTATTTTATGTACGTTCCTAAGTGACGCCCTGTAGCCCAAACGGCTTTACCGATTTTGAAGAGTGAGAGTGAGTGATTCGTATTCTTCCCCGGAGTTAATTATAATTGTAATAAAACTAGATACGTCAAAACAAAAATGCGAAATATCAGACGAAATATCATAGTAATAACAAAAAGTTAATTTAAAAAACCAAAAAAACCCGACTGACTATTTAAATAAAAAAAATAAAAAAATAGGAACAAAACACCTAACTATTTGGCAGTTGGAGGGTACTCAGATTTTTCTTTATGTGTGTAGGTATAGTCTCCGATTGTCAATTAGTTAGGTGTCTTGTTCATATATTTTTCTTTTTTTCTTTAGGTAGGTAGTCAGTTTGGTTTTTTAGTTTTTTTGAATTAGCTGTTTTTAATACTATGATATTTCACACTTTAGTTTTCACGTGTTTAGTTTTATTGCAACTAACTTTCGACAGGTGTTGCAAATGACTTAAATACATGAACAGACCATTTTCTTTAAAATGGTTCCGTAGTGTATAACTTTCTGGTCATTTGCCACTCACTTGTTTTTAATTTCCTTTCAAACACCGAGTCTACTTTGGGTCCATCGGAGGAAAGTTTCGAATGACCCAGTATTTTTAAAACTCTTTTTATTTCTCTTCATAAATCCGCATAACATTTATGACTATGTACTGCACATAGGTAGATCCATACAATAAAAGCGCAGCATAAGCAACGACATTCCTCTAATCCGACTCGCTCCCCATCTCCATTGCCATAAGATACCGAATGAGTTCAATATCCGCTCATACATACTATACCCTTGGAATCTGGGCAAAACTCTCCTAAAAAAAAAACAGGAGAACAGAACTCCATCCACATCGCATAAGCGCATTCCGCGCCATTCCGCAAAACAAAGAGTGTGAGAAGGAAAGTCAACCTGAAACCTATGGCGATAAATCTATCTACACGTGTATTCCCCATGACTGAAACGGCAACTGTAAGCAGGGATATAAGAATACCCTCTTAATTAAAAAAGAAAAAAAAAAAACATAAACATAAAAACGTGCTAAAAAATTACTTCCAAGAAAACAAACCCGCCTGACCGCGAGCACCCACTCTTGCAAAACAACAAACAAACAAGCAGACAAAAACAGAAAATGCACGTTCAAGATGTTGCAATGCAAATCAGTACACAAAGTCTCAGCAACAACGCCTGTGGCGTTCTTATCGTCGTTGTCGTCCACTCTTTCCATTGGAATTCAACGACGCGCATGCGGGCGGGCTAAACTGGCTTATTTCTGCTGCGCTGGTGCTGCCGCTGCTGCTGCCTACCTAGCCCCTTCATATGGGTGCATGCATACTAATACTACATTTATAGTAGACTACACACCACTAGCGCACTTACCGAGGCAGTGAACTGATCAATATGATCATCACATCATCATCACATAACATCATTATGATGTCCACACACAACGCTCATGATCATCACAAACTGCGCGAAGTGTGCGCTTGTTTTTTTTCTTGTGTAGGCTGAGAATAGGAAGTCTATAGAATGCGATACGATTGTTTTGGGAGCAGCAGTCCGAGGGGATCCTCTTTTCCGATGTGCCACCCCTTGAAGTCAGTTCAGTCTGCAATCTGCAGATATAGTACTGCTACATGAGGCTGTCGTTTTATGCTTGCGTTGCACTCACTGGAGCTTCATTCTTAACTGCATTCCATTGAGGTTGTGTGTGAGCGAGTTTGTTTTGCAATATTGGCGCACATACTACTTGGGTGTCGTGTCGGGGTCGCAACTCGCAAGTTGAATACGTTGGGTTGTGCGCCTCTAGATTGTCAACAACATACAGTAGTGACAAATTTACTAAATCCACTTGTTTTTTTTTTATTTTTTTTTAATACCTATTTCTTATTCGAGTTGGGTGGCTGAAAAGATGCAATATGAGCGATTTTCTTGCTTTGCTTTTTAAGTGCATAGCAGCACTAAGCAAGGTGCCCCCGTGTTATAGGGAATGTAATAAAATATTCTATTTAGGGTGGCTCAACTTCGGGTGCGAAGTGGGAAATTGTTGTATCTTTTAGAAGACAATGTGTTTTCCTATATGAAAGTTAGATTTTGCAGAACTTGTTTGATTACCTTATTTGGCCCGCGCTGTATGGTTGGGAGTAAACGAAGACTTCAACCTACAAGCCTCTGGTTAGCCCGTTATTACTTGTTATGTATCGCTAAATTTTGATATATCTTTGGCAATAAGGATAAAAAGCATAAGTCATTTTTAGCCACTTTTCAGGAGCGCAGGACAAAGGTCCGCATATGGGGGAAGACGACCTATGCGTTTTTTTCCTGATCCATAACACAGCAACCGTAAGAGATATTTGAATGAAAAAAAATTGACATACCTATAGAACCGGGTACGGTTCATCCGACAGTAACTAACTGTTTCACCACAATGGAGTCAGTCGCGCTGTGGAGAATTAAATCAACTCAAGATCACTGTGGAACCAACACTTTGAGAAGCTCACTGAATTTCGAATTTCTTCTATTGAAAAGTGAACGAATGCACTACAGTGTTCGCTGATAGAGTTATTTTGAACTGTTGTACTAACAAATAAAATATATAATGGACAACGACACAGTATACATTTGTTGTGCACCTACTGCTATTTCCGCATAAATTGGGACGATTGTCAATCATGTAACTACACCAAACACACCGTTCTTACATTCCGTAGTCTTGTTTATTTATCATAGACAACAATTGAGTATAGAACAATTTTCAAATAAAAATTTAAAGCCCTGTAATTCAAGGTTAAAATAAATAAACTTCCAGAAAACTCGAAACGAACCAAAAACGCTTAAACCTTTCTAATGCTAAATTCATTAAACAGATTTTAGTTTTCCCTGGATATGTAAATACTGTATCAAACGTCAAAGCAAAATGAGGTATATCTATTTTAAACTGAGTTTGTTTTAAAAACGTGCAAACATTTTCATTCTTATTTTTTCAAAAAATAATGACTTCATTATAATAAATAATAAAATAAATAATAAAACCAATTTCTAAAATATACAGAAAATACTTCAGGAAAAAAAATGTTTCAGACAAAAATATTAAACTGTTCATCTGAAAATGTCTGACAGCTGGTTGACTTGATGGATGCAGGGAAATAACTTCACGGGCAATAATGACATCACTTGGGAAACAACTTCACCTCGAGTGAAGATTCTAATTTCACTCTTTTTATGTGAAGTTTTTTCCCGCTGAATGTGGGCAATTCAATTTTTTTCTGGGAAATAATTTCATAAAATTAGTGGTGATGTAATTTCACCATTCAAAACTGAGACACATTAAGTCGGTGCAGGGAAATAACTTCACGGGAAATAGCTTCACATTAAGGAAGTGAAATTATTTGTTATTTCCCATGTGAAGTTATTGGCCGTGAAGTTATTTCCCTGCGCCGAGTTGATGTGTCTCAGTTTTGAATGACCAAAATCGGTCACATGGACAGCTTTTTCAGTTGACGTTTCTGTCTCTGTTTATAGAGCGGTAGCCGATAAATCTAGTCAAGAAACTCGTGACTAATGTCGTTTTCCATTGGGGCAAAAAATAAGTCTTTTTTATTGATCTAAGTCACTTTTCATGTTCCATTGGGCAACAAAAATCTCTTTTTCGATTCGGATCAATTTTTGCAGATCTCGATATTTTTTCGGATTTACACAAACTGAGACAGTACAAATATAAATTGCACAGCTATTTTACGTCATTTTAATAAATTCGCTTTAAAAACAAATGCGCAAAATTTAGTGAAAACCAAAATAACATAATAATATGGATATAATATTGGTGGAATTATTTGCCTTCATCGTCTTCCTCGTCATCTGGAGACTACGATTCACCAAAAATACTCGAAACAGGCGAAACATTTTTCAAGTAATCCATATATGTGATTTTTCTACACACGAATGCAATTTTAATAGCTGATATTGCTGCCAAATATCGCACTTATCCATTTACAATAGCAGATCAATATCGTTGCATGTTCAATGAGTAGTTAAATCTGAGATCTGAAAAAAATTTCTGGTGGCCCTATAAAGGATAACGACATAAGTACTAGGTACTAAGTTGATAGTTCGCATTCGTGGCTTGTGTAGGAAAAATGCCGTTAGTTCAGTGTACATCTAGTCGATTTAAAATAACTAGATTTTTTAATGTATGTTGTATATCCATTGTCAAACAATCAAAATCGTCACATGTTCCTTGTAAGTAAATGAGCTATTTGACAGTTCAACAAATTCCACGTTTTCATCAGCCAGTATTTTCGCATAGAAAGTGCAGCATTGTCAAATTGTTTGACAGTGTTTGGTAGCGTCTGGCAATCTGACACTCTACGAAATGATAAGGTGCCAAATGTTTGCAAGAATAATAGCGATGCACAAAAGCCCCAACGTCAATGGAATTATTATATGACAATATGTCTACCAACGTTTTCATTATCTGATGCCATTTAATGAGTCTATAGGAATAGTAAAACTGTCAATGTCATAAGTTTGGGAAGTGTTAGCGAGAGTAACATAGTTTGGAGATCTTTGGCAATGTTCACAATCCATGACTGGAACTTGTGTCAGTTATCAGCTTTTGTATCAAACAACTTAATCGAACCTCTTCTGTTATAAGTTTCCTCCGATATGAACATTGGTCTATAGTAGGTACGCATAATTCACAGTAAATAACTGTGTCACGTTATTCACAAAATGCACTCTAATGTAGGTTCTGGCGCATAAGCCCTCGGTGTATAAAATATAATCTATACCTGAGTTAGTGAAAAATACGCCCACTGTATGGATATACGTATCAGTAGTAAGTACACTGGAATAATCGGCTCTTTCTTTCCTCTTTGAAGATGCGCGCGTTCGCTTCGTTGTTGGTGTGATTAGCTTCTGGAGCCAGGCACCGTCAACAATATCGTTCTTTGGATATTTTTCTCGTCTCCTGCGTTTGTTTCTTTTCTTTTCTCCTTTTATCTGCTTTGTATGAATGTTTCTTGATTCTCTGCATTTTGTGTTTTGATCATATATTCTTGGGGAGCGGACAACGGAGCGGATTGCATCTTCTTCGAGTTCTGTTTCTGTCCTTCTGTCTGCGTTTGTTAGTTTGGCTTGGGTGTTTGCTTTCAGCGACTGAATTGGCGCTTTATATGCATTTTTATGCCGCCTCCAACCCTCTGTCTCTGTCTCTGAGCCGGTGTGGTATGCTGAATGCTGCTGATACGGCTGTTTGTGTTGTATTTAATATGTTGGCTGGCTGTTTTATGTTTTTTTGCACTGTGCAGTGTGATCGTATAGTAAAGAAGGCCAATGGCAAAATCAAAACAACAACATTAAATGTGTGGGCATGGGCGACGCGACGCGACGCGGCGGTGGCGGTGACGGGTTAAAGAAACGCATCCAAAACCAAAACAACATCAACGACCGGTGAATTCCATTAGCATTGTGGCCTTTGAGAAAGGAAATTGTAACGTCTTTCTAGTTGTTGGTCATAACAAAATAGCGTAGCTGCATTCAGCATATATGCCATGGCATGGCACTTGGAGATTGGAGTCGGCCGACATGGCTGAAGAAAAATAAGAATCAAGCTGAAAAGAAGAACTAGGTGATGATGATCTCCGCGCCAAGAAGAGGAGGAAGCGTCGAGTGTGACGGGATTGCTGAGCGTTGGGGCATGATTTTTAGTTGTGCGCGCGTTGTATGTGCTCTTGGGAAAGAATTTCGCCTGCGAGACGGACGCACAAGGATGTTTGTTGTTTTTGAAATGAGGGTTCATCGGCGCGACGTTCAGTTCTTTAGCATTTTTTTTTTTACAGTTTTGTTTTGGTTATAAGTTGTTGTTTCTTGTATCCGTTTTTTTTTATCGGCGCGAAGCGCTCAGCACATAAGTGGCCGCGACAGTGCGAAAGGACATTGACTTTATGATTGTAGGGAAGGGAACGTCTGGTAGTGTTTTTAATTATCCTAGAAATGCAACAGGACAACAGGTTTACACATACACAATCGTATTGGTACCTACCGCTGAGTGTTGGTAGATTCTCAACGCAGTGCTGAATATGAGTTATGGGTTGTGTATAGATAAATTGAGCGAAATTAATCCAACGCGTTGAAAGCAGTTTCCTGCAGAAGCTTTGTATATATGTTCCTATTTTTTTTTTTGCAAAAAAAAAAACTACACACCTTGTATGTCTGTTCCTCAACAGCATATCTGCGAATGACATGTTCATATTTAGAACTATCAAAGATCAGGTTTAGGTTTTTTAATAGAATGTATTATAACCAAGGATAATCGTCAAAAGAGTTCATGAATCCGCTAAGGGCTTCAAACCTATTAGTTTAACGTCATTCATACTCGCAACCTTAGAACGTATTCTTGGCCTTCACATAAGGACAGGTCTAGAAAGGTATCCGCTCTGGCATTCACAACAACACGTATTCCCTTAAGGGACCTTCCTAGATATAGAGACCACTTTCAACAACGTCCACATAGAATCTGTCTTAGAACTATTGATAGAGGATTTGGTCACTTCATGGATTATTTCAATGCTCAAAACAAGGATCATTCAAGCAAAACTTGGTAACACCTATTTAAAAAATATCACCTCAAGGTAGGCTGGCCCAACCTCTCTTATGGATTATGGTCTTAACAAAATCTTGTCAAGACTCGACAAGGAAGGTATTAAAGTCGTTGCGCTTGCGGATGACTCGGCATCAGAAATGTTTCCGGACGTGTTTAGCGAAATCATGGACAGAGTCTTGGGTAAGAAAAGCGGTTGGGTTACAAGTTGTGTTGCGTCTTCCCTCCGCTGGGATAGGAAACAAGAAAAATCCTTCTGCACTTCACTTCAATAGACAAGGTGGGTGAAACTGACTAGCTGTGTCCACGGTTGCCACTTGAAAATAAAGTTCGTATATCCAAAATTGGTAATAAAAATGACCAACTGTAGCTAAAAATGACCAAAATAATTTAAGTCCGAAATATTTATAAATACAGAACAATCAGACGAAAAGAAAAGCGTCTTAGGTTGCATTCAAATTAGAGTCAAGTTCCTTTTTTTTTCATTTCGTAAAAAAAAAATGACAAAATTGAATAAAAAATTACCAATGTGGCAACCGTGCCTTTGTCATTTTAAGGAAGATTTGGCCTACCTACGATGATGCCAGAACAAGTTACTTCCTTCCCAGTATCGCCAATTACATGCAATTGACCTTTGGGAACTCAAGCAGCCAAGCTATAGGCATCCCCTATATCACCCACTGCCGTAGCTGCGCTAGTACAAACAACAGTGTCCGGCCCTAGCCAAAACCAGACAGTGCCTACTGGGTAAACCCTTCTACGATGGCCTAAAGTATCCATTTCAATTGCATCATAAAATCTCATATCTCCACAGGCTGGTACTGAGCTCCCTCAGCATCCTTCTCCTTCTTTATCTTCAGGTTCCGTTACAGCTGTGGTCTCAAAACAGCGATCAATGCGTTATTTATGTCCGGTGACAGGGACCAACCAACCAACAGGCTTATGCAAATTCATTTGATAACCCAATCATTTGTCCCATTCACTTTCTACATTTAAGTGCGTAATTTGTTACCTACCTTAAAGCTCAAAGGCATGCTCTGGAATGTACTATCGAATATTATTGCCAAAAAAACCTCCCAGCCAGTCTGCGCGAAAACACGTCAATAAATAAATTGATGCGTCGTCTTTTAAAATTCAATTCACGTTCATTTAAATTTAAATGTTCTTACGTCAATAGAAGATTTGGCAATAGTCGTCTCCAAGGAAGCTAAATACCTTCCACAAACTTGATTTAAATCTGCCGAATGTGAGTCACAAACTTCAAGTTCAAACGACAAATATGTAGAACCTGTTAAACGGTAATCTCCTGGTATGATACTAATCTCACACGGATTCGTACACACAGTGCGACAACAGCACGAACTAAATATACTTGTAACGTTGCAGCACATCATTGGTTAAGTTACATCCCCCAATTTCAATTGCTAAAGCAAACCAATGTTAACGTACCATAATCCAATATAAAAACACGGCACAACAAGTTATTTCATGGTATTTTATTCCAAAGGAAATTGCATTAATTTCATTGGTGTTACCAGTGTTTGTTTTTTGTTTTTTTTTTCGTGCACCACTTTTTTTTGCATAATCTTTTGATTTCTTACTTAGCAAAAATTGGGGCAGGCAAAAATCAAATATTTCTATGCGTCGTTGAAACAAAATTAATTAGTGTTTTCTTAAATGATAGGCAATACCTATAACTAGGTCTATTCGCGTACTTTCCCAAGCCAAACACTTACAATCTGTCAAGCATAAAATTATTTGAGCGGTACTCTCTCAGAGACCTGAAAAAATACCTTAAAGTTCGTGGATAGACTTCGAGCTACTTGGAGCCACTTTTATCTTTAACATCTAATCCATATCACAAATAAGTATATAACACACCTTTTTGCAACATATGAAACGTTCTAGGAGAACATTCGACCACCACCAATTTTTTTTTTCTTTGCAATTGAATTTTTAGACAGTTTTTGAGTGTTTCTTGTCAACTTTTTGCATTTGTATATTTATCAGAACTTGGTACTTGCCCGTTGAAATTCTCTGAGCTGTTTCGAGCCAAGAGAGGAACTATTAGTTACTCGTTATTTTGCTAATTTTCTCTTTTTCTGACATTTTTTATGAGAACGTGTATAGATTGGTATCGATTGCGTTCGATTTGAACCGTTTGGTTTACCTATAGTGAGTTAATGTTGAAAACTAATTTAGGAGTTCTTTATTTGATTGTTTAATTTATGCGGTTTGGATTAACTTTGCCTGAATACTGTTTTGAAACCTATTTTTAGTATATGTAGGTACAGGTACATATGGAAATTTCATTAAAATTTGGAAATATTAATCTAAACTTTCAAACTTCCTTGCTCTGCGCAGGTATAGATATAAGGTCCGTTCCCTTACGATAATGCATTCGAATACATTAGTCAAACTTCGTTCCCTTGCGCCAAGAGTTGGGTAAAGGTGAACGAAGTTTGACTAATGTATTCGAATGCATTAGGTATCGTAAGGGAATGGACCTATATTACAGTCGCACTTAGATAATATGATTTTGAACCAGTAATAATAATAATTATAGTTGGCGCAACAGGTCTGTAGGGACCCTAGGCCTAGCTTCTCATAACCATTTTGAACCAGTATGTACTTTAAAATTTATATATTAATAATAAATTGAATTGAATTGAAATTGAAGTAATTGGCCCAAGCTTACGGGAACGGACCTATTGGCGAGGTTGAAAACTCAGTGAGAACTGTCAAATCAGAAAATTATCTGAAGCGTTTATACCTTGAGCTCTTGAAATGCATTAAATTGTGTTTTAAACATGTGTGAATTGTAATTGATCATTTTTTTTAAAGAATCTTGGAAAGTTTAGCTGTACGTAAAAAAATAACTCCTTAGGGCCGGTCTGTTCGAAGCTGGTTAAATCCTTGGTTAGGTTACCAATGATAATAAATCCGTGGTAATCAATGAGTGTTTGTTGAGCATTTTTTCATCATAGCTTTGCAAAAAATCGCTCCATTTTTCCAATTTATTTGTCAGTTCAGTGATTGACAGAATCCTTGGTTAATTTTTTGTTTGTTTTCGGTCCTTTTGTTTTTAATAAGTGATTTGTTTAGGTAGATCTTTTATGAATGTATTCATTTTTAGTTATCTCATGTGGTATTCGATTGGGCTTTTTCAAATTTGCATTCAGATTTCAGATTTCGTGTGCCTATCGAACAAAAAAAAGTCACTTGCTCTTTTTTGTGTCGATATTCGTGCGATTTGAATATGTGCAGTCTTCGACACTTGTCTAAGCGATTTCCATTCATTCGAATCAATCGAATACCACATTACTAAACTCAAAAAAGAACGTCTAAATCCAATTTTTTAAGAACTGAATAATGAAACTTTGTTTTTGTGAGACAGAATAGCACTTTCTTAAATCCAAAACCAATACCGAATAAATTTGGTTACAATATTTCCTCTAATGTGTGTGATTTATCTCAATTTATGAGAGCTGTCATCGGCTTAAAATGTTGAAAATAAAACTCATTCATCCATTATTTTGTTAGAAACCTGTACCCTCATCTTCAATTGACTGACGTGTAGTGTATTCTATATATGTGTCAGCTGAAAACGTCAACGAATCCGATGTGAAAAATTTTATTGGTTTTCTTAATCTCTTCATTCTATTATTTGTATTTTTCTTTTTGTTTGCACAACATTGCACAGCATATACGTCAAAATGAATACCTACGTAGTCCCTAAAAAATCTTGAACAAACGAAACTACAGAAAATCCGTGGTTATCTCATTAACCGCCCAAAATCGGCTGGTTGTCGATTTCTCTGGTCAACTAACCAAACCACTGATTCTCTGGTTAATATTTTCCTGAACAAACAATGATTAAATATAACCAAGATTGAACAAACCTGAAACCGGACCTTAGTCTTTGATTCAGTAATAGTAATCGTGGATTGTGTTATTTTTAAACGCTCTCTGTGCGATGTGAACGTGGGTTTCAAATACAGGATAAATATGTATGTAATTATTTTCACGCCTTATGTTTTCAAAGGCTATAGGTTAGGTTGGGTTTATGGTTGGGTATACGTAAGAACGAGTCCTGCCGCACCCCACTTAGGTCCATGTGGACCCATTGTGATGCCCTTGTTGGGGGTTGACCGATGTTGTTGGCGGTAGTGACATTCCCTCTTGGTTTATCGACCTTGTCCAGCCATCCAGATGTAAAACTCACATATCTCACAACAAATATCGCCACAGAGATGTCACCTGGTTTCTTCCAAGTTTTTGACACTTCTCCTGTTTGTTATTTGGGATTTTGTGTATGTATTTTCTTTAAGAGATTTTGCGTCGCAGAACTTTGCTGTCTTTAAGATTTTCTTATTTTCGTATTGAATGTTCTAAGAGCGATTTTATAGCTTGACAATTTCAGATGCGCTATGCTGTGTTGTCAGCAAACCCAACCTGACCTAAAAAAAACTGTCAATACAATTAGATTATAAATTTTAAAACTGAAATGGAAGGAAATAAGTTCTCCCTTACGCTTCTTACGCTGTTTTTGACGTTACTATACTAGAATTGCCCATTTTCCTTGCTTCAGTGCAGTATTTGCATCTAGTGAGGTTATGTTGTAGCTATCATGGTCTCTGTATAGGACTGAAACATATATGTAATAATAAGGAACACAATTTTGCCGTTGACTATAGAAATTAGAAAGTTCCAGCCTATCTTGCTTGCTCTACTTTTTTTTTCTCTACATCGACTGACAGATGCGATTTTGCTTCGAGTTTGGGAATACCTCAAATTATTCATACAGATTTTGTGTGTCAAATTTGTTTTTATTGACATTTGTCAGCTTCTTCTTCTATACCACCTATGCTCTTATATTTTGGCAGCTTGTAAAAACAATACTCCCTTTCTATGTGAATTTCTCCCTATATGCCAAAAGTGTGTCTTATCAAAAGTAGTTTACAAAAATTATCGCTTCTAGAAAACGCTTTTCGAAAATCTAACTATGCTGCACTGTTTCCTAAGTATAATAAAGTAGTAATTATATTTCCCGTACATATATTCGAAAAACAAAACAAACAAAAATGTATGTATATATAAAAATTAGTTGAAAATTACACAAAGGCACACACTTAATACACACAAAAGGCATACGAGTGTTAATAAAAAATCAGATACGACAAAAACATGTTACTTGTTATGTTTTTTATTTTGTTATCCTTTTGTTTTTCTCTTGTTGTTCACAGTGTTTCATCAAAAATTTTGATTAGCGGCATTCCGCTGCAAACACGTTTCGAAGACATCGAACCACTTCTAAAGCCATACGGCACCGTCAAACAGTGCGAGGCTGTAACTAGTAAGGATCCAAATACTCAGACTGTACATATAACGTTTGAGAATCCTGATCAGGCACAAAGGTATCGTTTTATGTTTCTTTCTTATGAAATACATACTTTATAAGCATTTATAAAACAATGATAGCAGAAGCAAGAATTGGGCAAAAACTTTTCTAGTTATCTTATTTTTTTTTTGTAAATAATGACACATGATAACTATTCCAAATTTTTTTAAAAAAAACAAAAATTTTCCAAATCCAAATAAATTGTTTTTTTTTTTTTCTAAACAACCAAAATTTTTCAACTCAAAATTTTTACGCATACAACTATTCGAACAATCTTGGCTAATGTAAGACTTTGGTTTTTGTTTTTTTCTTTTGCGTAATTTTAGAGCTGCTGGCGGTCTTAACGGTGTCGAATTCGAAGGCAATAAGCTGCACGCCGAACAGCTAGATAAAAATCAACGTCGTACCGCACGTAGCGCACGTAATCAATACGCAGGAATGCCAGGACCCGGTCGACAAGCTGATTTCCCACTGCGTATATTGGTTCAAAGTGAGATGGTTGGTGCCATAATTGGACGTCAGGGTAGTACGATTCGAACGATCACTCAACAGAGCAGGGCTCGTGTTGACGTTCATCGAAAGGAGAATGTCGGTAGTGTAGAGAAGGCGATTACCATTTATGGAAATCCAGAAAATTGCACAAACGCTTGCAAGCGAATTCTTGAGGTTATGCAACAGGAGGCAATTTCCACAAATAAGGGGTGAGCTATAAAAAAAAAACAATACCTGTCATAGTGTTTAATTATGATTTCTTTTTCCATTGTAGAGAGATTTGCCTGAAAATTCTGGCGCATAATAATTTAATTGGTCGCATTATCGGCAAAAATGGTAACACCATCAAACGAATAATGCAAGAGACCGATACGAAAATTACCGTCAGCTCAATCAATGATATAAGTAGCTATAATTTAGAACGTATTATCACTGTGAAAGGCCTGATTGAAAACATGTCCCGTGCCGAGAGTCAAATCAGCTCGAAACTTCGTCAAAGCTACGAGAACGACCTGCAAGCGATGGCGCCACAAAGTTTAATGTTCCCCGGATTGCATCCGATGGCAATGATGTCCACACCAGGCAATGGAATGGTATTCAATCCAAGTATGCCGTACACCTCATGCCCGGCATTTCCAATGGCCAAGACACCAGCGGCAGTTGTGCCGCCCGTCTTTCCAAATGACCAGCAAGAGACCACCTTCCTATACATACCGAATAATGCGGTCGGTGCTATAATTGGAACCAAAGGCTCACACATTCGTAATATAATGCGGTTTTCGGGTGCGTCTGTGAAAATCGCACCGCTGGAAAGTGATAAACCAGTGGAACAACAGACCGAACGTAAGGTAACAATAGTCGGTACACCGGAGGGCCAATGGAAGGCGCAGTATATGATTTTTGAGAAAATGCGAGAAGAGGGCTTTATGTGCGGTACTGATGATGTTCGATTGACGGTGGAGATTTTGGTAGCTAGTTCACAGGTGAGTGCTGAGTGCTGTACATGGGGACAAAAGAATTATGAGAGCGACGTGATTTGCCCTTTGCTTTAAATGCGATTCGGATACGTTGAAATTCGGACGAAATAACAGACTATGCTCTGTAATTGTCCCAGAAAACTCAATAACCTTGAGAACACCTGGGGGCAGATTCTGTAAGGCGAAACGATCAAACGTTTTCCTGTGCACGAAGAAAGTTACTTGTGTAACATATGGCCAATCATTCGTGCGCATGAAAACGTTCGATCGTTTCGGCTTACAGAATCTGGCCCCTGGTTTCTTAACCTCTATATCAGCAAATCGAAATAACTTAGGAAAATGGTCTGTAAAACAAACCTATAGCCGAACCAGGGCCATGCATTTCGGATAAATTGTGTTTGAGATAATCGGCCCTAGCGAGGTATCCGTCGGAACGGAACATTCTCCGATTTTATACGATTCGGAGGATTTTTGCTGCGAGGTATTCTTCGAAACAACTGTTCGGAGAATTGTTCCGACATTTTGCAACGCATATCGGCGAATTACGTTGAAATGCGATAAAGTGCATTTTCTTTTTTAATTTTTGACAGCTGGCTCCGATATCCTCCGAGAGAAATTGGTTGCGGAATTTGTTTACGATATCCTCCGAGTACAATAAGTCGTGGAATTTATTCACGATTTGCGGTAAAGTGTTAAAAAATTAATAATTAACAATATAGCAACGAATTTGTTTGTATTTATTGACTAAATTTGTGTTGCAGTGCAAAATCTAGCGAAAAACCAAGCACCAAACAATACGAGGATGTTAAGTCAATGCGTCATCGCATTTCAATTATATTTTCCGAGAACGGATACCTCGAATGCGATTTGCTGTTCCGACAGAGTATGCGCTGCGGAGAATTTTCCGTTCCGACGGATACCTCGCTAGGGCCGAATAGGTCTGTTCCTTTACTTTTAAATCATACGAATTTTTACTCATTGCCGTTCCCTAACTCGAAAAATTTGTAAAAGAGTGTCAATCTCCACCATGTAATTCTTAATGCAGCGTTGCTTTTTCCTCTTCTCAAATGCTTGTAGCTCAATCAGTCAAACTCTTCCATATCCATATACTCGGATTCATCAAGAAGAAGTTCGATTAATTTCAGATCACTCTCGTCGCTACTTAGATGATGTAACTCATTTTCTTAGTAATTAGCAAATTCTTCGGGCTTATCAGACATTTTAACGACGTTTCGTCCCACTTTTTTGAATACATATTTGAATTATGTATCTGTCATTTTTCATAGATTAATACAAAAGCGTTCCCAAAATTTTTCGTAAGTGTCTCTTTCTGTGACAGAATTTATCCCCACCACTTCCATTTTGACAGTCTTTTCCATTTTTACTACAAAAGTAAAGGAACAGACCTAATAACACCATTCATACTACGGAGGTGTGAAAATAACTACAATAACTATAAAAGCTGAAAGCTAATTTACGCACACGTCACTTTCAATTCGATAAGCCGGATTTTCGTTGGTAGCACCACTTTGCTTGTATGCAGTTTTATCCCTGCCAGAGGTCATCATATTTAACGTTCAACTTTAACAACCACATTTCTCACTTCGTTCCGGATCAAACTTTGCCTGACTGTTTTTACCTTTCTTGTTGTGCTTCTAGCTAGTTAACATGTTGGAATCACTGTCAGTATTTATTAAATGTCTTTGGCAAATAAGATAATATCTATCTGGCAGTCCCTTTGTTTTACCAGTTTCTTTTGAAAACATTTATAATAAATTCCTTTATTTCATACAGGTTGGAAGGATTATTGGCAAGGGCGGACAAAATGTTCGTGAACTACAGCGAGTGACAGGTAGTATTATTAAGCTTCCAGAACATAATGTTACACCAGTAACAGGTGAAGAAGAAACAACTGTTCACATAATTGGGCCGTTCTTTAGTGTACAGGTGAGTCCTTGTTTTTCTTATGACAGGCTTATATTTTATGTATTTATTTAATAGCAAAAAAGCTTTGAAAATATAATAAATGAACCCAAGCGTTGTGTTTCGCTTTACGTGTTGAATGTTGAAGTAACTTGTGAACTTCTTGCCACTCAGGGGAATTCTAACTTACCAAGATTTGATTTGACTTACTTAGGTGTTGCCACAGTCTGCGGTGAACCTACAATCTAGGTAGGCAAAACTTCTCTCAGTCAGAGTGGCCTTTGTCTGACTGGCTCCAGTTGCGCCTTGTAGTTGCGCGTGTCAATAAAGATGAGTTCTTCCTTTGCTTTATTGTCACTCTGATTTCAGTGCGATTTCATGTTGCTGAACACCTTTTCAAGTACAACAGCTCATCCTCCATGTCAGTCACTTTTAATTGGGAAATAATTCCAAGAGTTCGCCAAGGTTGTGTTCATTCCTCTTTGCGCAGTTTTTTAGCCGCAGAGCAGAGCTGGGTCTATCAGTAGCTAACATTACGCATGTTTCAAAACACCATAGACGCCACTGTTTAGCAGCGTATAAGTGAAGAAACACGTGCCACATTCCGTAGCAACGTAAAGAAAATTGAAAACGGAAAGGACAATGACCTTTAATCGAAATGCAGTGGTCACATACTTACTCCGTTGCTCTGTAATTCAAACTACAAATAATACACATATCACAATTTTGTTATTAATTTTAATTTAAATTTAATTTTAAATTTATGTATTTATTTACCATATTGCCGTATTCCTACTATTTACTTTTACTTACTCCGAATTCTATAAACTAATTTGTTTCTATCATGTACTCATTCGTTTGTTTTCTTTTGTCAGTCTGCTCAACGAAGAATCCGAGCGATGATGATGTCAACAAATCCACCTCCTGTAACTAAAAAACAAAAAGCTGCCAAAGAGCAATCGTCATCAACAAGCGGGACCCAATCACAGCCCCAACAAGCGACCTCGCCTCAGCAACAACTTCAGCAGCAGACCACTCCAACTCAACAACAACATCAGCAATCTTCAAGTTCGAGTCAATAAAGTAAATTAAAAATGTTTTAATTTCCTTTTTTTTCTATTTTATTTTTTTTTATTTTTTGTTTTCATAAATAAGTAATTAAAACATTCGCAAAAAAAAAAACAAATCGAGAGATAATTACTACTATTAGGAGTTTACTCAAATATATACATATATATGTATATGAATAAAAAAATTAAAAAAAAACAACCACTTCAAAAAAAAAAAAAATACCCCACCCAAAAAGAACATTTTATTAGGCGTTGCAACAATTACGAAGCAAATAATTGAATATTGCTTCCCTATATACATTTTATTTAACAAAACAAAGCATGCAAAAAAAAAAAGCCAGAAATAGTAATTTTACTCGTGCTTAGTTTGCAGTCTTATCTACTGCACACAATAAAACATACGAAAGCAAAATATTAAATATATAAATGAAATGGTATTTTAGAATGTCCCGAAAGAAGGTAAACTTTGTTATATTAAATTTAAAGTGGATGTCGTCAGAAAACAACAAAGAAAAAACAACCTAAACAAAAAATAACCAGAAAATACCGAAAACACATGAAATAATTATAATATACATAATATAACCTCTTTAAAAAAAAAATGGTGTAAATGACTAATATAACAAAAACAATATAATTTGAAATCTTTATAATATATTAAACAAAGAAATGAATTGCCTTTGAAACGGTGCTGAAATGTTAATGATAATTTAATTAATTTAAATAATTGATTGTACTACTGGTAAATGTTATTTAATTAATTTGTTTTTGTTTTCCTTTTTTTTAAATGCAAACCGTTGTTAATTATAAATAGAAAGAAGGTGATAAGTCTTCTTTGTTTTTTTTTTTTTTAAATGAAAATAGCATCCCAACCACCGTACCGCCTACAAATAATCAAAAATAGTAATAGAATCTGTTCTTGTTAAACAGAAATCATGCAAACTCCAAGTGTACTTTGTCCCTGAATTTGATTGGCGGAAACAATCCAATTCAAGGCATGAAGTACATAACCTTAGTGAAAATTTTCTTTACAAGTTGATCTAAACAAATTAATTACAGTTATATGTATGTTGTACTATATAATTATAAAAGAAGTTGAATTTTTTAAATATTCACTGTTATGTTCATTCTTAGAAAGAGTTGTTCAATAGCTTAATTATTTAAATTTTAAATGAATAGGTAATTATTAATTAAAAAAAAAGAACACATAATTCAAAATAAAACCAAAATTCCGTTAAAACAGCTAAAAACTAAATTCTCAAATCAATACAATACATTTTCGGCACTAAATTTAAAATCATTCAAACATTTCGGCAAAAAAAAATTATAAAAAACACATTTGGCATTTCTGAAAATTATTTAGGACGATAACAAATGTTATTTAGATGAAATATAAATACCTCAATATAAGTGCATTATCTTATATAAAGTAATAAATAAAAATTGTATTAATGGTAAAAAGAAACAATCGACTAAATTTATGCAAATGTACCAGAACTGTCACCATTAAATGAAAATTAAAAAAACTCGGATAAAAACAAAACAAATTGATAAAAAAAAAAAAAAACAAAAACATTCAACAACGCATATCAATTACGTAATAAAAAAAATAAACGAATAATTTCTAGCGCAAAGTAAAATTAACTGAGAATACCCAAAAGGCATTCAAAACACTCGCCAGCAAAATTAGACATTTTAAACGCATAATTTAACCAAATTATAAAACTTTCGTGGACTAAATTACTACACTCTATATTATTCATAAACATATAAATAAAACAGACCTAGTGCAGAAAACATGCTTGAATAAAGTGCCGTCTCTGTCGTTTACGGACGCTTGTTGACGTGCATCAACTGTAATTGTTTTCTCTTGCATCAGCAATCTGCTTTATTTTATTTATTAATGATAGAAGTAAAAACAAAATTAATTTCGGGCAGTTATATGAAAATAGTTTCCCTGTTTTCCAATATGATCGTACTACACATAATAACTACAAATAATGCTTAGAAACAGCTCGAGGGAATAGTTTGTCTAAACATTATACTATACAAAAATCATATATGTATATTAAAATAAACAACACAAAGTTTGAAGTGGGGTTAATCTATAAAAAAAAAAACGAAGAAAAAAATAAAACAAAATATATGAAGTAACTTTTTAAACATTTTTATATATTTATATAAATATATTCTATATATATAGATTTTATTTTGTTGGAAAAATCGTATATTCAGAGAATAAATTTTTAATATATTTTATATATTTAAATGAAAAACAAAAAAAAGTAAAAGGAAAAAACATTTTTAACTATTTTAAGGATATATCGAGGAGTTGCTGTCTCATTACTCTTGTTTCTAAGAACATCTTTTAAGAAGCCTTCACGGCAATTATGATAAAATACATCAAAGCAACTAAAAAAAAAACCCTACCCCAAATATTTTCGATAACGGGAGAGACTACTTAAAGTGACGAATAACATTAAAGTATATTATTAATACACATAAAAAAAAGAAGAGAAAAAAGTATTTTTTATAAAATAAAATAAAAATCAATTCTTATGGAGAGAAACAAAAAATTTAAATATTTATAGTGTTTAGAGGCTATTTATATCGTTATATATTTTTTTATTGTAAGAAAAAAAAATGTAAAAATAAAATTTTTTATTTATTATTTAAAAAAAAAATACGAAAAAAAATCGCTAACTATAATTTTTTTTTCTTTTTTGTTGATTTGAAAATTTTGTTGTTTTTCTTTTAGTTTCGATTTCGAAATTTAAAAAGAAAGAACTATTTATAAACGAAGAGTGTATAAGTTGTGCCAAGTACTGATTTAAAAGAAATTAGTGTGATAATCGTTCGTTTTAGAGGCGATTTTTATTTAAAAAAAAAAATGTAATAAGAGTAATCTTTTTGGATATAATTTTTCTTTTTAAAATTAGTGTTTTTGCTAATCAAAATTAAATTTATGAAAAAAAAAACGCCAAAGTTTTGTTCGTATAAATTATATAAAATAAAAATTTCACTTTGATTTTTATTCAAAATGACACTTCAAGTTATCACACTGACAATTAAATGAGAACAAAAAAAGAGAACACCCCTCAAATGGATAGTTTCAAACATCAAAGGAAAAGCACACAAAAGTTACCTCTCTTTCTATGTAAAAAAATCAACATAAACAACAAAAGAAAAAAACAACAAACTTTACTCTATGTAAAAAAAAACTACTAATTTTTATCCCAAATTCATTTCGGTTAATTTTAATATTTGTAAACAAATATGCATATAATTTTGTTTTAATTTATATACATAAATATGTTTTTTTTTTTCAAAATTTTCGTATATTTCAATATTTCTCGTACAAATTAAAGTACAAATTGAATAGTAGTAAAATTTTAGACATTTTTGGATTTCCTTACATTTCCATTTATTTACATCAAAGATTTATAGCAGCGAAATTGCAAAAAAAAATTACATCAACAACAAAGAAATTATAGAATAACAAAATCTAAACTAAAAGAAAATAACGATATAGATTTCCACCAGCGAAACATAGCCACTATATAATTAAATAAATGAAATGAAACTATTTTTGTTAAGAAAACAACAATCAAATTCTTACCACCATAACTAAACACTCCACAATCAAACATTAAGAGATGTTGAATATTTTTTCCTTGCGCATCAAAGCAAAACAAGCAACAACAAAAACAGAGAGCAGCCCCTCTATTGATTGATTCTCGAATTATTTGAAGACACGAATAACCAAGAGAAAGCAAATGTTACTAATTTCCTTCAAACAATACCCACAACGGAAAGAAAAACCCTCGATTTAGAATTAAAATGTGAGACAGAAAGCATACATTATAAACAAGAAATAAAGTAATCCCTCATCAATAAAATGTTTAAATACTTTATAGCAAAACTCTATAAAACTTAACTTTAAAGAGACGAGAAATTAAAACAAAAACAAAACGATAAAAGAGAAAGAAAACACAAACAAGTCTACAACAAAATTGGCATATACAATATGTAAGAATATTGACATAATTAATAAAGCACATAAACTTTAAAAAATGATTTAAAAAAAAAAAAATAAATAAAACACACTGCCCTGAGCTGAAACAAAAAGAGAAAAAAAAAACAAAAAAAACCTTACGCAAAAACGATAATTAGTAATTATTTGGATCATCAATTACTTTTTAAGGCATTTGCAAGAAACAAAAAAATAATAATTAGAAAACAAAATCTACATATTTCATAAATTTCTTTTAGGATTATAAGCTATTACCATATAAAGTTATCAAAACTAACAAAAAGAAAAAATTATGAAAAAAAGTCGTGGGTTTTTCATATTTTATATGCATACATACTACAAAAAAAAAAATTAAATAAAAATAGAACATAATCGTTTAATCAGTGTAATTGTTCGAAAATGTTTATTTTTTCGTTTGCAATCAGGTGTCTTATAAACCGGACATGCAACACTGAAATTTAAACTGCCAGTTTAATTTCCAATGCAACATCAACAATTCCAATTACAGTCCGTTGGCACTGCACTTTGATTGCATTCGACTTTTTTTGAAAGCTAAAAACTGTTTTTTTTTTTTTATTAATCTCTCATTCATGTTTGTGGAGGCAAAGAACTCAATTTCCAATTCGAACTATAACATTTCACATATTTATATATACACCTTAATATATATAAATATATGAGCAGATGCAAAATGTTACATATTTAAAAAAAAAAAAATAAATAAAGCACTCCCAAAAGCAAAAAAAAAAAAAAAATAAAAAAAAAGAAAGTTCAAACATAAAAATATTCATAAAATAGAAAAAAAGAAATCTTTCGTAAAGTCCACATTGTGTTTTCTTTTCGGCATTAATTATTTAGAAAATAAGATGATATAAAACAAATAAGATTTAATATAAACACATTTTTGTTGTAATATATAAACAAAGAAAAAAAAAATATTCACGCATTAAAATCATTAGAAAAAAATTCCAGTTATGTAATTCAATCCGTTTAAATACACCCAATCTATCCCTTTTTACACAAATACACCAACCACAGACAGATACACTCAACCCAAATAAATGCAAATATTAAAAACACATCCATAGATGTTCAATATATAATATAAAAAGAAAAAGCCGCACAATCAAAACAAAATACCTTTACAATAAAATGGATTTTTTATATATATATTTTTTTATGATATTATTATCAATTTTTTTTTTGTTTTTAATTATGTAAATATTTTATATAAATACATATATATTTTTATTTTCACACTATATTTTTAGTATAACGTAAATAAAAAAAATGCATCGAAGATAATGCAAAACCACGATAATTTCTTGGAGACTGAGCTACAACATATTTATTTTATCGATGGTTTTGAGTTATTTTCTTCACCATGTTTTTTTTTTTTTTTGTTTTTTTATTGTTTTATAAATACAAAAATAGAAATACAATTAATAAATCCAAGACTATACAAGTGTATATATTATATACACGCATGCGTTCATAATTGTAATGATTTTGTGTCTACTTTTTTAAACTGATGCAGCAAATTATTGAAATAGTCTTGTAATTTCTACATAAACAATTTGTTTAAACTTTGACGCGTTATGTAGTAATAAAATCGGGTTAGTTTATATTGTCAGCAAAATGTAAAGAAAAAGAGCAGAGCCCCTTAAATTTGTAATTATTCTTTTTAAATAGGTATCAATAAAAAGTATAAGTTAAATAAATTCGTCTTTTGTCTTGAACGTTATATAAATGTTTTCATCTTTTTTTTGCGCGATAATTTGTTTTGCCTTCATGCTTTGCAAACATAATTCATTTGGTGTTTTTCTTTTTTTATCTATATAATATATATACCTAAATATATAATTATGCATTGCATTTTAAGATTACTCAAAATAGGCAAAAACTCAATTTTTTATTTCACTTTTATTGTAATAAATTTATGTATTCATATATAATTTTTAACGAACCAATCTAAAATATACATACATATATATATATTGTTTAATTTAAACTTATGTAAAATGAAATAGTTTTATTGATTTATCTTATAAACAAACCTAATTTACATAGAAATAAAGAAAACAATTAACAAAGTTCATAGTTTGTTTTCAAATCGGAAAGTAGTTGTTAGCATTTATATTAAAAGAAAAACAAAAAACAAACAGAAATAAAACAAAACTTTACATTTTAGTTTAGAAAATAGATAAAAAAACATGCTGGTTCTTCATGAAAAAAATATATATACTTTCGATTCGCAGCATGTCACATTGGGCGGCTTGCCTGTGTGATAATAGTTTATTTTCCAGCCGTAATTACATTTTTTTTTTCCAATGTGACATGTTATAAATCGAAATATAAACATAGTTCAACAAAACACGTATTAGTTTCTTAATTTTTATTTTCACTGTTTTAATATAAATGCTACTAAATTATTATAATATTTTTTTATTTCAATTTTGGTTTCATTGTTGTATTAAAATAGATACAAAATTACAAATCCATTCATCCGCAATAGGCCATTACAAAATAGATAAATCTTCGTTTAAACATTGAGAAACAAGTAAATAAAAGGTCATTCAAGTAACAAATAAAAACAAACTTCTATTTAAGAAAATGTTCCTTAATTGTGACAACGATTTACACAGCAAAGATGTTTATACGACATCTTTCTCTTAACACATACTAACCAATTTCTTACCGTAATAGTAACATTGAGTTGTTTTCTTTAAACAAAATCAAATATATACACATATATATAGCACAACAGAAATGAAATGTATAAAGCCAAAAATATGTAACTATGACGAGCTACAAATAAAAAAATACATAAAACTAAAAAAAAAAAAAAAATTTAAATTACAAAAAAAAAAAACAATGAAATAAAAGCAAAAAATGGAAACTACCTCAGAAGATATATAAATCTATATATTAATAATATTATAAAAACATCTAAATTGTACTATATATATTAGAAAAATGACGTTAAGCAGTTTATAAAAAAAAAAAATCATTTGCAAAACAAACCCAACAAACTAAAAGTAAAATGATAAAAATAAACCTACATATTAAAATACAAAAAGGTCCTAAATTTATCAATATAATTGTATGTCTATTTAACTGGAGTGTTTTTTTTTTTATTATTTTATTTTAATTCTCTATTGAACTACAAAATATTTACAATATTAAAGTAAACAAAGAAAATATTCATACATACCTTACCTATGTATATAGAAAAGGAGAACAACAAGCAGCATTTGCTTGAAAAAAAACGTTTTTTTTTTTTTAGTTTTCTTCTGCAAATATTATTTTCAGTAAAAAAATAAAGGGTAAATAAGCAGATATATTATGTATGTGTTTGGCAATTGTCTTTGTAGCATGTTTAAATTAAAACAAAATTCAATTCAATAAGTAGTTATCATGTTTTTGGGATAAAAGAAATAATCAACTGAGAAAAGAATTTTTTTGTTTGAACACGTAATGGTAAAAATTACATTTTGTTTAACATAGAAAAGAAAAAAATATAAGCAGAACAATTGGTCAAGAATATTTAAAAGCGAATACAAAAATGCTATATTTGTAAGAGTTACAGAAAATCAATAATAATCTATAATATCTTACTGTATTCATAAAAAAATGTCCAAAATTTGATTAAGTTATCTTAAATAAAAAAAGAAGTTTTTTTTTATGAAAACGAATTTAGTTTTATTATTGCTTCTAATAATCGTATTTTGATGTCGGACTCGGAAGTGAAAAGGATGTAAATGTATGATTTCACAGTAATAGTCAGATTGTGGCAATTCAGAAACGCATCACTACATTGCTGATGCTCAATCATCCTTGCAAACAGTCTCTAATCGGTAATTATTGTTCAAAACACAAACATTATTTATGAAATAAAGGCTGGGTTGAATTTATCAACTGGTAAATGACATAAATGATAGCTAAGACTGCCAGTGGACGCAGCAGTTTGAAGTGATACGGCTATTATGCAAAACGAAACTCTTAAGCCAGAAAACTAGGTATGATCTGTATATATGTGGGCTGAGAAGGTAAGCTGTATAGTAAAATTAGTTAGAGAGGCTTTAAATGAGACTGAAAGACCGGCCTGCAAAGATAAAGAAAACCTCGCTAAAGGATGTACGTTTCGAAAAGAAGAAGAGAGCTACTACGAATCAAGACCAAGAACCTAGCAAAATCCTGTGAAAAACTTTTAGAGCGTTATAGACAAAATCTGTATGTTCTCTTGTCATGTTGTCGAGTTCCTTGAACATTTTAACAAATTCCCCCTAGAGTGTCCCTATTGGCCACGGGAAAGGTGTAATATGATTGACTTTCACTACTATAGACTTATACACCCCTATCGTGGAATAAGGCGTATTTGAGATTCACTTTGCATGCTCGATTCACTTTCATTTTCCATATACATCGTGAAATCCGCCGGGAGAGACTTCCTTATCGACAGGCACTATTTGCATTCAAAGTTGGTTCAAAAATTTGTTTTTTTGCAGCAGAGATAGAGCAAAGCAATTTAAAATGTATTTTGCAGAAACCAAGTCAAAAATAAATTAAAAGTCTAGGCTAGTATTTGAGTAGAGGATAATTATTAATTAACAGCGTGAAAAGAGCATCCTACGACAACAAAATGCGTGCATATTAAGAGCAACTGCAAAGGACATCATGGAACTTTCGACGTGAGTTTTCTGAAATACAATATTGTTATTCAAATTGTTTATAAAGTCTATTTATCTCTCCGAATTACTAAATGCTTTCGTTTAAATAAAGCAACATTTTCATATGCTTTTGATGTTTTGAACTTAAAAGTAAGAAAATCATAACGAAACCGCACAACAAACGATAGGATACGCAATGGAATAGCTGCGTATTTGAAATGTCAATGGGCCTTACCAATAATCATTTTTAACCTCCACACTAAATATTTCCTAGGTCACAATATGCAATTTTGTATGGAAAATTTCGCCATTGTGAGTTCGAAAAACATAACCTGGACACTAAAAATGATTATTAGTACCGCGGAATGTTTGTATGGGGAGTTTCACTTCGATCGTTTTCTACGATGGTGTTAAACGCATTCCGCGGTACTAATAATCATTTTTAGTGTCCAGGCTAAATTTTTCGAACTCAAAATACCGAAATTTTCCATATAAAATTGAATATTGTGACCTAGAAAATATTTAGTGTGAAGGTTAAAAATGATTATTAGTAAAGCGCATTCACTTTATCGACTGGTGAATCGTTCACTTCGAATGTATTCTACGATGCAAAGTGTAGAATTTGAGTGAAACGTTCCTTTCGGCGTATTGCACGATAGGGGTGATAGAGTTTAAAGAGACAGGTTACAAAAAGACTGCACAATACCTACTCAAGAATTCGATCATTAGGAGTGCATTATCCTCCCACCAGAATGACCACTCAGTGTGGAGTCTTAGTCAAACTGTAACTTACTACAGGGTGCGCAGTAGGTAGTCAATTAGTCTTTTTTCGAGAGTTTTCAGAATAATAGGACAGCTGTGAAGTTGCTAATATGCTTTCCTTTGAAACTTCAGTAGAAGTGCTGCCAACTCGGTATAACCCCTCAATTTAATAGCTAATAGCGTAAGTTAAAATACAAACATTTGACAAAGCTGATGGGCCTTACCAATAATCATTTTTAACCTTCACACTAAATATTTCCTAGGTCACAATATGGAATTTTGTATGGAAATTTTCGCCATTGTGAGCTCGAAAAAGTTAACCTGGACACTAAAAATGATTATTAGTACCGCGGGATGTGTATCCAAACCAGTTGATAGCTTTTGCGCAGCGTTTATAAATACAGCGCGACGGGAATTTTTTTAAAGGAATCTTTGGTTAAATGAGAACAATAGGGCCAAATAGTGAAATATAAACAAAGAAATGTTTTAGAACTGAAGGATGAAAATTATTAACAAAATTTTGTCACAAATCAAATTCCCCACCTTCCTAGTTTTTTTTATACGAATATGTATTTTTCCCGCAATATTTATAAATGTAACATAAAATGTTAAAAAAGATATGTTTCAAATGGGTTCTATGGAATTTTCAGATCTTCGCCTGCATTTTACGAAATAAGAAAAGAGCGAATCGACTACAAGAAACTTATTACGGAAAAGATTTGTTCCGTTTATGAAACTGACTGATATTTGATGGACAATTGTTTTTTTTTCCAAGGCTAGGTGACTAAAAAGACATATGTAAGTCAGGTTTTTTTTTGCAAAATTGAGTTGAGTACCTACCTACCTACACAGAACTATGCAGAAAAAAATCTTATTCCGTTTAAGTTATAAAACCATGAATTTCAGTAAATTTATAGGGTGAATAAGGCACCTCCAGTAGTCTGCCCATTAACTTTTTTTGTGTTTGATTGTTCTTTTTAAATCCATTTTTCTACTATACATATTTCACGTATTTTTCCCAAAAAAAATGTTATTTTATATAGTATTTTTAATAATTTCTTGTATGAATTCGGCCTTTTGTGCCAATTTGAAAGTAACCATATGCTGGGGTGAATTTTTTGTGAGGGTTATCGTAGAATTCGAAAAAAGTTATCGAATCACAACAAACCTCACAAGAAAACAACCGCACAAGAGCTTGTGACTTGTGATGGCTCACACAATGGCGGAATCGGTGGTGGTCGAATGTTGTCCTAGAACGTTTCATATGTTGCAAATAGGTAGGTATGTTATGTATTTATTTGTGATATGGATTAGATGTTAAAGATGAAAGTGGCTCGAAGTCTATCCACGTAGTTTGGGGTATTTTCTAAGGTCTCTTAGAGAGTACCGTTCAATTTTTTTTTATGTTTGACAGATTGTTAGTATATGGCAGTATATGGCATCAATTTCCCCTACGACTAAATTCGTAGCAAAATATTCCCCTACTACGGATTCTATGATAGTTCTTTCGGGGTTCGTAGCAAAATTCCGAATACGACGGATTCTGTGAAAGCCCAGAATATTAATAATCATAAAATGCACATGACTTCAGCGTATTCGTAATTATATCACTTTCGCAAATTCACTTTCACTATTTTATTTTATTTCATATCCTGCACTTTATGAAAACTGTACGCAGGCTTTTATTTTGTACGCTTGAAGTAACACCTGGATTGTGTAAATTTGTTTGCTCACAGAGAGAAGAACTGTTAGCCAAGAGTTATATTTTTTGTTTGGAAGTAAGACAAAGGCATTGAGGTACTACTGCACTGTACTTTGTATGTCAGCTCTAGTTGAATCCATTTAAAACGTATTATTGGAACTAAGAAACTGTTACACAGAAAAGTACAGACAGGTATGACAACATAAAACGCGTCGTTATTTGGCCCTAAATTGATTGATTGATTTCTTTATTTAGCTTTGCGTTAAGCTATTAATTTTAATTTGTACATTTTACATTAATTGATTAAAATTTAAGTCTTACGAATTGAATAACACAACATTTAAAAGATCGTTAGTTTGTTATAGGTACCTACCTACTTTTAGCAAAATTAGGCATCTGATTTGGCCCTTAATCTTACACGATACTTTTTGAAGATTTTACTAAGTCTTGTTCCCGTACAGAGATCTGTAAAATAACCTCCCTTCCAAAAAAGCTAACGTAGGTACCCAAATTCCAACTTTTTCACTGCGCCACCTCTCGCGAATGTCTGACAAACATCCGAGATAGTACAACTGTCTTGAAATAGCTTCTCAATCGGCCGTTTGGAATCGGCATAAAATTGTAGATCCCTTTCATTTGTTCGAAAAATTAAAAACTCACACAAAACGAATGGTTGCGAGAAGCTAGTCCCAGGGTCCCTACAGACCTGTTGCGCCAACTAGTATTATTATTATTAGGTACTTAGGTATAAAGCAAGTTTTCTGAAAGATAATGTTCGTTTATCCCATACCTATTTGCACCGTCTTTGTTGTAAATGCAGGTCTTTGCAATTTACAAGCAAAAACGCTAGGGTTAGACACTTCACACTTCTTTAGGGACAGATCAGGGGCCAGATTCTGTAAGCCGAAACGATCAAACGTTTTAGTGCGCACGAATGATTTTCCCTATGTTACACACGCAAATTTTTTTATGCACACGAAAACGTTTGAACGTTTCGCCTTATACAGAATGCCGACTCAGGCTTTATAGACATGGGAATAGTAATGAAAAGGATATTGACCTGTTTCTCGCAAAATTTCACTTATAAATTAAAAGCAAATAATAAAATGCGTAGCTGCAGGCTTATTTTGGATCGAAATTCCTTTTCTTGTTATTCACTGTGCACTTTAACTTATTAAGTTTACATTGGTCACCGCTGATCGTTCCAAGGTAAACAAAAACAAATTCCACACCACAAATTATAAACAATCTACTTAACTGCAGTCAAATTTAACATCTCGCTTTGATTTCGGCACATAAATTTCAAAATTCGGCACAATGAAAACTCGCCAAAGACAACTTAAAAGAAATAGGTATCTAGGTATATTATCCACGGCACGATCGATTCATTAATAAATTAATAAAGTTAACAAATCAACTAACACTATATAAAAAATGTGAAAATTATAACAAAAATAAATGCCTGAAAAGTAGAAAATCACCGAAACCAAACACACATTTCCTCATTTGCTTGACTCTTTAAAAAAAAAAAAGAAGAAAAAAACAAACCGTCGTTTTCTTTTCTCTAATGGCGATTATTTTTTGTAGGTACCGCCACAAATACACGATTATCTATCTGTGTACCTACGGAACTTCACGTATGAACATTTTTATTCTTTTATTCTATACACAGTGTAGAGTGAAAAATATTCATGTGAACACTGAACAAATCATACGTTTCTACGCTTATACTCGTACTACGTACATCTATATCTATGCGAATGTAGGTATATAATATTGCTATTGCGTTTTTCACACCGGCCGGCCGACTAATCTAGTGTAATCGTTGTCAACAAATTTATTTTGCATTTAATCTCCATGAACTCAAAAGCGATTCATACGGATATCTGTGTACAACAGTTTGCCGTCAGACTTTCCATTTGTGAAATTTAGTTACATTAGCCATTTACGTCATTTCACCGGTCCCGCAAACACAGATAGAAAAAAAAAACTAACCCTCATATAGAGATATACGTGTATTCACACCTAGATTCTTTGCTTACTCAGCAATTTAATGAACAAAGATTTGAAAATATATTAACAACAAAAGAGGATGGAAAAAAAGAATATCATAAGTATTATGAAAAGCTTAATTAGAAGTGGGCTCTCATTCTCTTCCGCCCATCTGGCTATGGTTAACTACTCACAAATACCATCCTATATAGGTGCAGAATATAGTAATCATATGGAACGATTAAATTTTGCCCAGCAACAGCGTCAACGAGGAGCTTTTTCTTTTGCAAAATTTAATTGTGATTCATAGGAAATACATTTGCAATGAATCTAATGAATCTACCCACCTTGCAAGACAATGTTGATCAGCCGAATGTCTACTGTCAACATATTGAGGTGGGAAATGTTGATTCAAAAGTTGATCAACAAGTGGTAATTCCCGTACTCTCAGCAGCTTTATTGGAATCGAAGTGACAAGTTGACGGCAGTATGTTGTTGTGGCGATGAACTAGCCGCCGATTCATGTGCTTAAAGTATTGGGTTCATGTTTGAAATCATTGTCTATAAACTTATCGGCAGCGTTTGAAATTAATCGGGTACTTTTAGGGGCAATGAAAATTCCTCTTTTCTAACACTAGTAGGAAGAATTAATTTATAAGACCTGCTCAAGCGTAGGTATAGGTAATGTGCCGCTGTGAGTGTTTTGCATGGAGAAACGACCGTTCGCCTGGTGTTGTTCTGTTGTTTGAAGTATGAATGAATGGGAAATTTTGTATTTCAATTTCAAATCGCCAACATAATACAGCACAATGCAACTGTCGTGGATTTTTGCAAATTATAAAAAAAAAACTGATCAAATTGAATTCGTAAGTACCTAGAGGTGTTTTGTTTTCTACCGGATATTTTATGTTCTATTAAAACGGGGAAGATAATTCGAACAAATTTTCAAATCTCCTTCTAAAAAAACGAAATTGTCCAATAGTTGGGTAAAGGAAATGTAAATTTAACTTTAAATTAAAGTGCTTCCGGTTCTACTTTTCGACGATCAAGTTTCTAGTTCAGTACCTACCTAAGTATGCCTGACTGTCTCTCAATTGATTTAAATAGTTAAATATACAATTACAGCAATTTTGTAGCGAATTGAAAATTCTTCCCGCGAACTGTCACACTTTGTTCACAATCCACATAAAACAGTAGAGATCCACAATCCCACGAATGAACAATTCGTTGGAACTTAACTTAACCAACAATGAAACTGATTTGCGGGTAGGTAGGTACCTAAATGGGATTAAAAAAAAAAATATTCATGTAAATGAAACGTCAGAATTTAGATTCCCTTTTTCGCAGTTGGCAATTCACTCTCATGTGAATAGTAGTCCTTAATAGTTCATTTCTTTTATTCAAATATTCGGTCCTCGTGACAATAGTCCTTAAATGTTGCGTTAAACTTTACCTTGTTAAAGTTGTGGGATTGTTGTGCACGCTCCAATTACCTAGGTCGTTGAACATTTTCTGCAGTGCGAACAGTTTGTACTGTTTCATGTCAAAAGCGTGGTAATCAGTCAATTAAGGCTAGGAGCGCACATGCGATTTCAATCGCACGACTGCTTAGTCGCAAAAAATGTAACACACACATTTCAATGTGAATGCGCGCACTCAACACCTACAAATCGCAGCGTTTATTATCCCGCGATTTGTTCCATTTTTAGAGCGACGCGATTGTCGCCAAAATAAATAACCCATATCAACTTCAAGCAATATCACAGGTATGGTATTTTTTTTTTTTTTTTCAAAATAAAATTCGTCGATTACTTTTCAGTAGAGAATGTTTTTGTACATTCCAAGTTTTCTTACACAAATCGGAATCGTCCTTTATCTCCTTTTTACGAAACATATTTTCCCTGTAAAAGCAAAAAATGAAAACACTTGTATTGCTTTTTCAGTATTAAAAGGAGTTAAGTAACTTTAACACCTTTTTCCATAAAGATTTTTCAAAATTGTATAGCGTTTACCACCTTCATACCAAATTCGTATAGAGCTAAATAGAAAACTAGAGCGCTTAGAGAGACGTGGGAATGCACGAAAATCTAAGTTGCCATATAATAACCCTTTTATTGCTGGAAAAAAGTTTTATTTCCTAAAAATGTCATTTAACCCCTTCTTCACCTAAGGGCTTCGTTTATTTATTGAATTGTCGACGATTTTTGTATTTAAATTTAAAAAAAAAACAATGATAAATAAAATACATTGACGGAAATTCCTACATAAGCAGCACACAACGACAATGTAAACGGGGCCATCTTATGATGAACATCAAGTTCATGCTAATAGCAATTGAATTGAATACATTAAATGCATTTAGGGCCAAGTCTATAGAGAGCGTCGCATGATTTCGACGCCATGTTTTATTGCGCGATAAAGAAGTCATCCGATGTTGTTTGGCTCTCATTTTTTTTCTAAATGAAAAACTTCGATTCTGTTTTTTGATTATGTTTATTTTAGCCTTTAGAATTTGATTAGTCAAGTCGAAAAGATTATGGGCTTCGTCACAATTGATTGCCAAACGGGCTCGTTTTATGGCATTTTTCATCACTTCGGCGAGAACTTCGGGCGACAGATTCTTGAGGGCTTCTATGGTCTCGGGCTAGGTCACGTAAACACGGGACGTCAAAAAACCCCACAAAAAAAGTCTGGAACGGTTAAATCGGGCGATCTTGCGTGCCAGTGCAAATCGCCAAAACGAGACCCGGGAATGCTTGTGGCTCGCGCAGTGTGTGCCATAGCTCCGTCCTGTTGGAACCACAAGTCCTCCAGTCCTAATTCGTCCAATTGCGGCAGAAGAAACTCGGTTAGCATGGCCCTATAGCGTGCACCGTCCACTGTTGTCGTTTGACCAGCAGCGTTCTCTCGCTGCGACAGACAGCGAGACCAGATACTTGACAGAAAAACTCAGATAATGAGAAATTTAGGATAAGTGTTTACGTCATATTGACGTCTGAATGCCAAATTTCACCACGAAAAATGACACGTGCAATATTAGCTTTAGTGTTAAATATTCTGGACAACTAGTTTTTTCTTTCTTTCTTTCTTTCACTGCGCCACGTCTCGGAAACCTTTGCAAAGACAACTTACATACACTATAAGTGGTTTGAAATGAAGTAAACTTATCAATTCAGCCATTAATCGAACATGAAAACGTCACTTGCTCTTTTTTGTGTTGATATTCGTGCGATTCGAATATGTGTATGTGTAGCCTTCGACATTTTCCAAAGCGTTTTCCGTTCACTGGTTGAATTTTATACTAAGGCATTCGAAATATTCGTCCAGGGGTCAATTCTCATTCTCTGAAAAAGGGAAACGAAACTGTTTTCACAATTTCACCGCAATTTCGATTCTCGTTCTATGAAAAGGTGAAAACAAACGTCAAAATGTTTCATAAGTATATATTGTTTCATTTCACGGCCCAATTGCATGTGAAATTTTTTGGTGAGAGTTTAAAAATTGAGACCCTAATTTCATACAACACAGTGTGCGATATTGAATTCATTACAGCTTTTTCACTAATTGAAAGCGAATCGCACATTTTCGTTTCACTTTTTCACAGAACGAGAATTTACCCCCAGATTGATTGCTAATTATTTATACAAAAATAGTTTACAAAAACAAGTTCACCCGATACAATGCTCTTCTTTGCTGTAGAAAAAAATGCACGAAAAGCTAAACAATTTCCACCAGTTGTCAAACTCAAACGCACCAGTATGGATAGATCTGAGAAAGAATCCAGATTCGCAAAATTGCTCCGAGATCAAAAAAGTACTCTAAAAGCAACCAATCGAATACATTATGTTCAAAAACTGAGATAAAACATGTTCGTTGAAGGAAACTTTGAAATGCCGGTCAAATACAAAGTAAGGAAGGAACTCTTCGTTTGGTTGATTAAGCGAACATTTACATAGTTATTATCAAAGCAACAGATGCTACGCAAAGAAAAATCACTTATTTAATATCTATCAACTAACTTTCGGTGAAAAACTACGAGTATCTAAGTGATACTGTTAACTTGAATAAGAAAACTCGGTTAAAAATATTCTTCCTCGTAAATAACACACTAACTCTGTTGAATTAAGCCAACTGTTTGATTTTAACCTAGAAACTTGGTTAATCACAACTGAAAAGTGTGCGTTTTTTTAACTATGCATTTTACCTTTTTAGCTCAGTAGTTTTAAACAGCGAATAGTCTTCTTTTTTAACCAATTTTTAAACGAGTAGTGTTTTCACTGACATCGATCTTAGACCTACACTTTTTAAGTAGGTATTTTTTTTTCATTTCTGTCAATATAAATTAAGTAGATTCTGCAACAGTAGGCGTGTTTTATTGAACATATATCTAAGCAAAGCAAAGAAAAATAGAATCTACCTTACAACAATTATGCTACACTTGATAAATACTTTCGAGCTCACTGTTTTTTAATTTAAAATTTAAAAGTTTTAAGAAATATTTAAACTACTATATTAGTTTTTCTGAAATTTATGTTTTAGAATATGGATAAAACTATGTTGCCCAACGATAATGGACATAGAAGTAGGACATAAGGGTTCTAAGTAGCTGTCACTTCGTGTCATTGTTAAATATAATTCTTTTGTTAATAGAACCTTGCGTTTTTCTAAAGATTTATATGCTTGAACTAGAACTAAAAGTTCATTGTCTTAGTACATAAAATGGTAAAGGAAGATAACAAAAAGGCATTTTACATGTTTTTATTTATTAATTTTTTTAAAGGATTTAAATGTTCGCTGTTGCACATAAATTTGATTAAAGCAAATCAAATACAGAAGATTGTAAAGCATTCGTATTCGTTTTCCACGCTGTTAACCTCATAAATGAATGCCTACAAAAATTTAACGGACTGGGTATACGGGGGGAAAAAAATGAAATTGGGTGCCTGGTCATGTGGGAATAGAGGGTAATATAATGAAATGGGCCTACCAAGAAAAGAAACTGTCCTGACGGTCCTGAACCATTTTGCGGAGTAGGGGATCACACCCTCAAAGAAGAATTTAGAAAACTAAAGAAAGAAAATACGTCAAGAACCTGACATAACACTCAAGGCATGAGGCAGGCCAATAAACTTCCTTCTGGGGCACTGCAACCGTATACAACCGCAAAAGATGTCATGCTTGCATCGGCATGAGTAAAAAAATAACCTACTATCCTATAACGCGCTTCCAAACGGGACAGACTTAAGGAACAACTCAGGAAACTAGGTATATTAAATTATATTTGTATTATAGTAATTTCTTAATTTTGTTTTGTCATTTACAGTATTGTAATATATACGAAATCAATAAAAGCATTGCATTGCCGTCTGCCGGTTGGCATTATTTCAAAAGATAAGTGTATTTACAATTCTCTATTGTTTTTTGTCTAATATTTTTCGTACAAATTATTTTCTCTCAGAAGGGGGAGCTATTTCTGTAATTTGTGCCGTTTTACAGTATCCGGATAGTTTGGGAATATTCATTGATAAATTCGATCTGGTAAAAAGTCAACTCCCAAGACATGTCTCCTTGTTTCCCGCAGAATTGGGAATATGTACCCATAAAATGAAATACATCCTTCCTTTGAGCGGTATACAATTTAAATGCATCAATAATTCTCCTCGATGCTTCACCATCATTGAGATCTCCTCTGTAGGTACTGTATATATTCGTCCCGAGAGTAGTTATATCTTAGATCATAACATAATCATCGACTATACACTCGTCTATGAGTTGATTCCGACACCTCACTACAGCACATATCTCAATATTGCAGGTCCAGTTTTTTCACATGGTCCTCAAGGATTGATTTCCAGGTTTGGGGGTGTTTCCGGGCTTAGATTCAACTCCACATCATTGCGTCAACTCTAGCCAGTCTCCAAACCAACTAGACCTGCTACTAATTGCCCTAAGCGCCACTTCCTTGGGTAGACGATGGTTTTCCATCTTAAGAGCCTTGATCACGTAACCGATTTGTAGTTTGAAAGTTTTTATATATAAAGGAGACAGCCGCATTTCAATCGCTATAGCTAACAACACCCGGACTTGAACACCCTGAGGTCAACCCATCAGACAACGATGCATACCATGAGTATGAATCCGAGAAACGCATTCAAATATTTAATATTCACCACCAATTGTTACCTAAGTAGAATTAAGTCAAATTGCATATACAAAAAGTTTCATAAAAGTAAATCACTAGCAAGTTGTTCGGCTTACTGGGAGGAAGGTGGAAAATGCGCTTAGGCCCAGGAAGCTAGTGCTGTAACCTGTAAGACCATTTAAACTGTAATTTATTTACTTTTGAAATAATAATAATAATAATACAGAATCTTAGCAGTTTATCAACCGTATCGTACCTCGTACCATACTTGAGCTGCATAAAACAGTATGGACTCGGATACTGCTTCAAATACTTTGAATACTATTAGTAATAGGTATCTTTATTTGCAAAACATTTTTTTCCATATCGTATTTAAAGCTTTGGAAAGTTTTTCCTTCAGGTGCTTCTCTATAGGTACCTATAAATTCTTTGTCAAGTACATCCCCAAATTCTTGTACTCGATCACTATTCCGATTTGTTGCCCATTGAATGTCCAGTGTTCGTTAAGGCAGTTGCTTCCTCCGCCATTTTTTTTAAAATCATCAACTTGGATCTCTCTATAAGTTGACTACTAGACTCCATAAACTGCAATATTCGGCTAATCGGTTGTGCATCAGCTGCAGAGTTGCAGGGGAATACGCTAGGAGGGCAATATCGTCAGCAAACAGAATCGTTGGGTTGTTGAAACAAACACACCTTTTGAAATATTCAGCAAATTCAGCAGAATAGGAGACCGGATGTGAATGCATCGACGAGTTTTCGTCAAAAATGTGGTTTTCGGCTCAGTGTCGGTTGAAATTGACGTTACAATTTATAATTTCAATTTCCAAACATTATTATGTTAAAATAAAAAAATGTTGACATTAGCTTCAGATTGATTTCGATTTTTTCTGTTTTGCACATACCACAAATAGCAACAAATTCATAATTTGGATCAAGAATTGGAATATATTTGGTTTATGTTAAATTAACATCGAATAGGTAAAATTCCAAGATTCAAAAACTAAAAGCCGGCAAATAAAACTCTGTTGCTTCCACGAGTGTTTTTCCTTATTTTCAAGGGGCCTTACCAATAATCATTTTTAACCTTCACACTAAATATTTCCTAGGTCACAATATGCAATTTTGTATGGAAAATTTCGTCATTGTGAGTTCGAAAAATTTAGTCTGGACACTAAAAATGATTATTGGTATGGCGGAAGTAATTTATATTAACCGTGTTTTATTGGACATCTATCTCAGCAAAGTAAAGTAAAGTAGAATCTTCAATAACTACAACAACTCAGTCTACGGCCACTTATATAGTTGTCAACTCGTGTAGTTTTGCAGAATAGTTGCTTTACCACACTACACTTTTACTACACTACACTTTTCCACCACGTAAAGGTTGCATTCACCAGTAAACCCGAATATTTGTCCCAGAACCGGGCCCTTGGACACGATTTCACGAGAAATTTCCCCAAATTGAGATTAAAGCAAAACAGAGAAAAAACAACTTGATCAATGCCATAATGTCAGACTGACTCGGAGGAGGTTGTTGACATACGTTGCCACACCTTTCGCTGATTGGAGTTTGTTTTTAAGTCCTATATACCCAAAAACAAACAAAAATGGACCATATTCAGAATTTTATATTTCTGTCGGTTTAGCGGTTGGGATCTTTATTTTTGCATAGATCGAAGTGGAACAAACCGGGGCCTCCATTAAAAATAAAAAATAAAAAAAGAATAAAAAACTACGGATCGTAAGTTTTCAAAAATTCACCCACCAGGAAAATGGGTAAATCCCTGGCGAATTCGGCCCGAATTCAAAAATCTAAAAGCCAGCAAATAAAACTCTGTTGGCAATGCCGAAATTTTCTCTTAGCACCGTATTTTTCTATAGCTCCTCCTCCTTTATTGTTAAACTCAAATAATTCTTTCACTCTCTCAATTCGGTTGTCAACATCACTATTACCATTATTTCAAGTAGATGGTTGTCCTAGGTAAGTCTAAGTTAAAACCACAGATTGACACCATACATTCAAAACGGAAATTAGTGCCTCTCAGCACCAATCGGTTTATTTCACTTTCACTCACTCACTTCATGTTGTGTACAAACCACTATGTACACTAAATCCAAAATCGTTGAATATGTGTTAAGCTTTTGGTAATCATTTGCACTCAAAACACAGTGGGGCTGACGAACTTATCACGAAAAAATGAAAGTGAGGGTATTTTAATTTAGAGCATATTGTGAAGAAACTGCTATATATTCGTATAAATTAAATGGTTCCCGTTTCATATAGACGGTAGTTATATATAAAGATAGGTTAAGCTGCTGACGTAATAAAAATCTGTCAAATTCACAGATTTGAGTATTATTATCTACTTTGCAAGAACAAGTAAATGCAGCATGCTATTGTACCTATAAGAACAATGTAAAGCAAACTAATTATGTGACAAGTGACTTTTGTACGAATTTTTGATTTGCTTGTTATGAAAATTCAAAACATTTTGTTACGGTTTTTTTATATTTTAGTTTTTAAGTTTCTAACGCTTACCATTTTTTTTGTACTTTCTGGCATTTCCAATTTCCCCTCTGCATTAAATGGATTGGGATTTGTTTTTCCATTATATTCTTTGAGCTCCTCCCCTTATAGATAATTTCCTCTCAAATTTCTCTTACACTTCTTCAATCATTAGTACTACCACTATTTTGATGAGATGGTTCTAAGATAGCCTAAATTAAAACAAAAACTCTGAAACGGTACTTAAGTTATGTGCAAATCCAAAAATAACGATTTTTCAGAACCCATCGGACTATTTTGCGTGCAAACCTTAATAATAATAGATACTCAATAAAGTTATGACCTACATTCAAACCAGTTGGACGTTTTTAAAATTGCCCGGGAGGTAAGGTAGTTATTATATTGGACTCAATAAACTCCCAATCGCGAAATTTGTAAAGGATTATTCTCATGATATAGGAGTCGCGCTCGCGAAATCACAAGCCCACGAACGAAAAATTCGTTCAAACTTAAAACATTTAAAACTGAAACTGAATCGCTGGTAGGTATCTGCGACTAAAAAAAGTTTTTAAGTGAATAAAATGTCAGAAACTACGAATATTAACTTGTTCGCAATTCGTTCTCGAATAGTACCTACTTTAAGGACTTCATAAACTTAAAGCGGAGAAAAATTAAGAAACGAAGTTAGGTTATTAGATGTACCTACATTTGCCCGATTGCGTTTCACAATAGCAGATTTCAGTTCATTTGAATGGCACGAATGCAACGAACGACAAAAAAAAAACATTCTTTCAAAAAATTCTGTGTACCGGAGACAATACTGAAACCAACAACTTCGGCCGATTTTCCGTTACTTTCCAACATTTTTAGCAAATTTTTCTGCAGCCACAGTTAGCAGAATTTATTTTACATTTTTAACTTTCTCCATTACGTAGTAGGTAAGAGAAAGATATTGGTTTCGTACAAAATTTCGAACTCGAGATTTTAATCAATTCTGATATTACGATGATAGAGGTATACTCAAAAAAGTGGGTCGCAAAATTCTGTCCGGTCTGTCCGTCTGTCCGTCCTTCCACGGGCCTACAGTCTAAACGGTTTCCCGGTTTACGTTCAAACCTCGGATTTTTGGGCGTTTGGTGTTTTTTTTTGTTCAATGTAACCTCAATATTAATGGTACTTCCCATACAACATTTTCGTACCAGTTTGATTTGATCGAAAACGGCTATAACGATTTCAACCAAAATCGATATTTAAGCTTAAGTAAGTGAGGTTACCATGACTGCGTACCCAGTTTTTGGCTAAAAATTCGAACAACGGAACTTTTGAAATTTCGACACATCTCGAAAACGGTCTATACGATTGAAGTAAAAATTAATTTCTAAGGTTATGTGGTCATTTATAACTTAATAGCAAGCTCAGCTTTTCTCTATATTATCGTACAATGGATTTATGAAAAGAGTAATTTTTTAAAAGTATAGTTTTGTCTAGTTAACTTAAAACGGCAATAACGATTTTAACCAAAATGCAAACTTAGAGTCAAATTGATGTTTTCAAAACTATTGTGTCCTTAATTTTCAATTCGAAGATCCGAAAACGCTAATTTTAGAAACTGCTCATATCTCGAAAACCCCATCTTCGATTTCAATAAAATGTCAAAAACGAAGTATTTCTTTTATCCGGAACAATATCATACAGTCAGTTTTCAGCTTAATAGTTACGCAATAGTATTGCAACTGTTATGTCTGGATAATTTTACAAAAACTTCATTTGCACCGCACACACGAGCATCGGGATGTTCAATTCAAACTACTAATGCAAATTCACAAATTGAAAACTTAAATCATATTCCAATCAAAATTAAAAACATATCCTTAGGTCAAAAACAGAAACTGCTACTAGGTACGCTTGTCCTATACCATTGTATATAAATCTAATAGTACTCTCATCAGACGAATTTTTTTATTTGGGCCTCTGCTCTGTAGAGGGCGTATGGTCGCATGGTTAGCAAAAGAATAACCTTTTCTCAGAGAAGAATTGTTTTGAGTGAGCGAAAGGACGGAGAACGACAAAAAAACACACATACACTCTTGTCGTGGTACCTCGTGTCCGTGTGTCGTGTCGTACGCGTGCCTACTTGTTTTGGATTCCTTTGTGGGTATGTGATATGTGATGTGACTGGGAGCAGAATCGTTCGTCCTACCCGTGAGGTTTATGAGATATGATCATGATTGTGTTGGTTAATGGTTGGCTGTAGCTGTACGTTGGCAAGACAAGAGAAATATGTACCTGTTACACTTAGCTCAATGTAGATCCATTCTGATGAGATATGATCTTTTTTATCAGCATCTGTTGTATAGCAGTTTGCGGCAATAGCATTAAAAATTCCAGCCGAAACATTTGCGCTAAAAACCTGAGTGGCCAACTTGACAGATAATTTTTCAAACGAATTCGGGCTTATATGGCTTTTTGTTAGTTTAAAACAAACTTGAAATATATTTTTCGAATCTTCTTCGAACAATTTTGTAATTATTTCCCACGAGACTACGTCATCAGAAATCTTGATGTTGTTTTTCAGTAAACAATTTCTTACGCTCTTAAATAGATGAGGATAATCGTATAAAAGATAGACTCTCTTTTCTTCAATTTCAAAAAATGGCTTATCTCATTCGCTCCAAGTATTTTGTATGCCTTTCTATTATTACTACCTTGGTCACAACATACAGCAATTACTGACAGATTGCACTCCATAGCGCATACGTTACATAACTCTTTAAAACACATTAAATTTTTCAAATAAGCGAAACTTATAAGAAACTTCTAAATGTAAATTAATAGCTTTACTTTAAAATAAAAGGCAAAACACTTGTGGTAACTTTGGTTCCGTAATGCTTTTAAATCAATTTTTGCCTATGCCCACCCTATATATTTAGTATTGCAAGTACAATTTAGTTTCCAGCGGAAAGGGCGTGGAAATCCTTTTATTGGCATACCTACATAAAACATCCGAAAAATTTGTATTTTCGTCCAATTACCCTAATAATCAGATAACCCAAAAATTGTTAAAGTTAGGAATTTTTTAGGCAACGAGCTCTGTTGCACACAAACATCCATAGAAAACATACATCAAAAAAATATCACCAACAAGCAAAGATCGAAAGAAGAAAAAAATAGTTTGCGCATGCAAACGAGATGAGATGATACACAAATTATCTCATATCTATTTGTTCGCACAATCCATAAAATTGTGTTGCACTTTATGCGTACACACACAACTATACGAGTATACGCAGCAGGTACATTCATGCGAAGCGAACAGAAGTGCTTCTGTGTTCTTCTCTTTTTTTAGATCTAATAACAAATCCTGCCATTTGTAGGGGTGGTTTCATTCTGTTTACTATTTCGTTTGGTTCTCTCTTGCATTTTTCTATTCTCAGTGACAGCAATTTGGTGTCTGTGGTGAGTGCAAAACTATGGTTGCCGTCAATGATAGGAAAATAAAGTAATCGGGCCCTTGCTCTATAGAGGCGCTAGTGTCGATTTCCTCTGATGAGAGTACTATTAGATTTATATACAATGCATATACTCAAAAATCAAGTGAGGAATAAGACCTTCTAAAATAGTACTGTAAACGCTTGTGACATTGGCAGTTACTGAGAGCTTTAACCTTTTAAAACTTATATATAAAGAGGATTTTGTTTTCTTTTGTCTAGTATCGAGAAAGTTTCGTTCGACCCAGTCGTGCATTTTATTTGTATATGTTTTTGCATGTCACACGGGTTCTAAATTGACTTAGGTCCATGTGGACCCGTTGCGATGCGCTTGTTGGATTTGGAGTTTTTTGGCTTACAGTAATAATCTCAATGCTCCACTTCCAATAAAAATGAAAAAAAAAAACAACCAAGTCCGTAAAACTTCATTAGCTTGTTTAAACTTTTTTTTTCAACCATATTGATTTGAACGAGACTAATTCCCAGCACTTGGAGCTTATACAATCAGAAACTCACACTTCATTTGCACCCCCACATACACTTTTCGGGAACTCAGTTTATAGCTGCTAATGAATTTTTTGAATTTTGAATTGTACCTAATAGAAATTATATCAGCTGTTGCAGCAATGATAAGATCTTCCTCAATTTTTCTTGTATGTATTGTTTTGCAGACATTTAAATATTGCTTTGATGTTTGAATTTCCAATTACATGTATAATTAAAATCGTGAACAGTTTATGGTTTTTGTCCCATCTATATATCATATTTTAAAATATAGCGACCATTTATCTCTGCTGTGGAGAAACGAAGTAGAGACTATAGGGACGCTAAAATTTAGCAGGAGCAGGATACTAAGCTTAAGTTATAAATAAGTATAGTATGTGGACTTACATTTCAATCAAAAGCGATTGACGTTTTTTCATATATACATGTAGGTAGTCTGTAAGGGTTACTAGTAATTATTTTGGTGTCTATCTTACATTTTACGAACTGAGCTTAGCCTTCTTACAATTACAACACAGGTATTTAAGGTGCAGAGAAAAGAAGAACCAATTTTAATGTCCAGAGAGTTTCTTTCTTTTTAAAATTTTGATGCAAAACTGTCATGAGTCATGGGTAACTGCCGGTGGAAATTGTACTTCAGAAACTTTCATAAGCTACCTACGTAAAATATTTGCTATACGAAAAATTAGGGGTTCTTAACTGCAAAGAAATAAAATCGTCACATCGAATGAGGCATATTTACAGTAGGTACCTACCTATAAATCTAGAATGAAAATCATAATAAACTCCATAGACCTTTAAGGTAGGTAGCAGTAGTTAACCAATAAACATTTTTAGACCCGACTTATAAATTTATGGAGTTTGTCAAGTTACCTACCTAATAGCTTTTCCGTAGAAAGTTTTCAATTGTGAGCTTCCGTAAATTTTAAGGTGAGACTACATTTTGTTATTATTAGCGCGATCGCTCTATAATACCTTACTTCCGGCAAGTCTTCCCGACCTACCGAATATTATTTTAATTATATACCTACTTCTACACTAAATGTCAACATTTAGAATGCGCAATGTCAGGACAAAATATGTTTTACCACAAAAAAGGAAAAAAATGTTGGCATCTCCAATGTATATGTCTCTTAACTTGGATTTTTCAATCTCTTCGAGTCTGGCAGGAACCTGTTGCTGGGGGAGGAGGTGGAGCTGGGCTGGTTGGTGGGTGGTGGCTGGACGCTGGAGGTGGAGTAATATTCAAAGAATTGCAAATTTCTCACTTTGGCTGTGAACAAGACTATAACCATTATTTCGATGAGATGAGATGATGAGATTCTAACTTCTAAGTTGTTCATGTTCCACCTCTAGAACCACAACTAGTGACTCTCCACACCAAGTGGTGAGTTTGGAAATTAACCTTAATTTGGTGGGACACCACAATTTCAAAGCTCTCATGAAAACTATTTATGTCAATTTGACTCAACGGGGTTAAGAAATCGAGACACACCACACACAACATTTTATACCGCTCAAGCACAAATGTTCCCAGGACGGTTTTTTTTGCGCATTCTTGTTCCGTTTACGATTGAAGAAAAATTGTCCTTTCCATCAAAAGATAAGTCAAGAAGTGCTCTTCTGTGTTTTCTATGTTTTATTAAAGAAAAAGGGCACTTCCAGGTCTGTTCATAATACGTCAGAAGTGTTCGGGATATTTTTAACGAATTGCCCTGAACTCACCAAGAAAAATGTCAATGTCAGATTGAAATGTTTGTTGTGTGTTAGAAACAAATTTTTCTCTCTATGCGATCTGAAAATATAGAATTATTCTTAGAAAAGTAAGCTTGAATTGAAATACATTGCTTAGGCCTCTCAAAGCATTCATTATTTAAAATGGGAAGCAAAAATAAGGAGCAACAGAAAACCAAATCTCACATAATGGTGTCTACCAGTATTACAAAAATTCTTTGTCGAATTTTATTGAAAAGAACAATCCCGAATTTCGGGGCAATTCTCTCGGATATTCAATGGAAAGCTGCATTACTTTGCTTTGCTTTTCTAATATCAACGCTTTGTCAAAAGATTTCTATATACGTTCCTATATTTCAAGTAGGCACCAGTTTCCTAAGGGCTGTTGGAAAATTGCATAAATCGGATGGAACTTTTTATTATTATGGAGAATTTGTGTCACTCTCCGTGTACTGGCAATGGACGTCGGATTGGAAAAACTGCTTTCGGGAATATGACCATTTTTTCACCCTGATCGCAACTAGGACAACAAATGTTGGCGTTGAAGGTTTAGTTTAGGTACTGAATTTTATTCTCTGTTGAAAAGGTTGGGTGGTTTATATGGCTGTATTTCCCGTTGCCTGACGAGGGAAGAGAGAAACACAAATAACACATTTTAGCGCCGTTTTGAGACCACAACTAACAGAACATGAAAATAAAGGGGGATGAAAAGGATGTTATAAAGGAGCTCAAAACCAGTCTATGTGGAGTTGAGAAATTTGATGATCTTGTTGAAGGGCTCCTGTGATTCCAATTGTAGCTTGTCTTTGGACTCTACTTAATTTAATGATGTTATAAGCTTTGCTTAAAGCGGGCCACCATACCTGCGATCCATAGGTGAGGATGGGAGATGGGACGTACCACCGCTGTGTACATCCAACGAACCATCTTTGTTTGAATCCCCCACTTCTTGCCATTAGAGAGACATCCAATGTTATACTTATTCCTGTTTTGCGTTCTGACTGGTAATGTCAACTCCACATATGTTCTCAATTCCATTAACATCAATACCAGACCGAGGACAACAAGGAACCCTAATTTTTTTTATATCAAAAGACATCTCGATGTAACTATGGGAGTAATAATACAATCATGTGATAGATTTCAATCTATCAAAATTTAATTTAAAAAAAAAATATTGAAAGAAATGTAATATAATAATAAGCTTTTTGAATCTGTTTCATTATTGATTAACTGTGCGAGACTTGACAGGACTCTGTTGAAATACAATAAAATCTTTTAAGTAAGTAGTAAGTAGTAAGTAGTAATTTTATTCATAAACATAAATTCATTAATTTTTAGCCAAAGTTTATTGTAAATTATTGTAAAAATTAATGAATTTATGTTTATGAATAAAATCACTACTTACCTACATACTAAAATCTTTTAATATTGATTAAACATAGAAAAACTCCGACTTACTCTCTTTTAACAAATCCTATGGTCATGCTCTAATTGCTGCAACAATAAATTACTTGTACTTACGTGTAGGGTAAGGTCGGGAGGTTTTGACACGTTAAGGAACATTTGGAAATATCTTATAATCCAAATACAATTTCAAATTTTCAAAATTTACATAAGATACAATATCATTTTAGCAATATAAAAGCATTAATGATTAATCGATATAAATACTTTTAACAGAGTTGTAAGGTTTTTTCCAGAACTTTACAAAGTGTCAATTCCTCCTACCATGAAGGAGGATTTGCCATCTACCTAAGGAGGTATATTTTGAACTGAATTGAGCATTAATTTGTTGAACTTCCTGTTTTTTTTTTTTTAGTTTGAATATTTAAGTGGTACGTTTAATAAACAATTTTTGGGGCAGCACTGCTTATCGACTCTGTTTTGTTTTGAATGTCTTTAAAGGCATTCTCAACACTTGTTTCATCGATGTTGGGTGGGGATTTTTGCTCTTGTAAATTTTTGGCATTTATGCATTCTCAAAAATAGTAAGAAGTTGTTTTACCACACAATTTTTATTTTGACAAATAAATTAGGATTTGACACTCTGTCAATTCCTCCTTCAGCACGAATGTCAAATCCTCCTTTTTGATAACTTTTGGGACTAATACAAAAAAAACGTTCGTAATGGTTCTCAGGATAAACTATTGTTTATTAATGATTTTAAAACAAATAAAGGTGCACTATATATAGCACTTTCAATGTCAAAAGCTTCATAATTCAAATATTACAGGTGGATTGCTTACCATAAAGTTAGATAAAATGGACACAAAAATAAAAAAGACGTCCACTTCGCTTATCTTCTAAACCACAGTGATTGTTTATTTATCACTTAAACCAATCGTTACTAACTTCGTTTTCTCATCATTTAAAGTGCTGTCAGGGTTTCAGTTTTTCAGAAAAGTGCTGATGTCAGTTCCTCCTGCCTGTCAAATCCTCCCGACCTTACCCTAGGTACTATTTCGCATAACATTTGACAACTTAATTTAATGAGCGCATTCAGATAATTTAATATGTAAGGTTGCGGTTAGCTTATAGGTTAATCCGCACCTGCTCATTTAAGTACATTTCAAACTTACTTTTAAAAATCTACGACATTGGATTTGTTAAATAAAATCCATCCCACCGTACAGTTTACACCCTGAGTCACAGTACTCTCTGGCAAGCGAAATGTACCAACTGAAAAATAGTAACAGAATGCTGGGAGACAAACTGTCACTTGATGCTAGTATAGTATTGCACCCTATTCACTCTTCAGTCAACAATAAACAACAATTAGGAGAAACTTGCAGACTCTCTTTCTCTCTGTTTTGATGACCAAAATTATAAATACCTATACCAGTAACCAATTGCCGGAGAACGACAACGCCAAACAAACCATATTTAAACTAAAAGTGTGCATGAGCTTATATCAACACAATCAACATCTATTAAATGTTTCGTGGCGAAAGACGCTTGATTTTAATTGAAGACTGTCTTAATACATCAAGTAGGTATCTGAAGTACTTGTTTGTGTGTATATGTACATAATGAAATGACTACACCAGTGTCATTATATCATTGAGATGGGTTTTCCCTCGGACAGATAATTTTTTTCCCTTTTGGACCTAGTCAAAATTCCCACATAGTTAATTTAAATGAAACAGTAAATTTTTAATACTTTTATTAAAAAAAAAATAAAAAAGGGCACACAAATGTTATATATTAAAAATTGTAATATTAATTTACACTCTAGAAAGTCAAAATATCTGCACAATTCCGAAATATATTCGGCAATCATATATCTATGTGTCTTGTCTTCCTATATTCATATTCCTCGTCCAATTCCACCAACCACCAAGACATAATTCACACACGACACACATGCTCAGACATTCCCTACAAGCAATAAAACTAAATAAATAAAAGTAGAAGAAATAAAGTCACAAACGCAGATTTTTTTTATATTTTTTTATTTATTAAATATAATAATTATATTTTAAAGCTGCATTTGCAAACGAAATCTTAACAAAAAAAAAAAAAAATGTGCACAACATGCGAAATAAATTACGTTACACATTAACGTAAGCTCTATGCTGGCTCTAAACGCATATTTTCGTGTTACTTACGCAGTCCTAAAGTTCGAAATATCTTTCTAAATCACATTTTCCTGCGTAAGGGCATCTTAGAGGGTGCGTACAAATAAGCAGACTATACGTTGGGCTTATAAATAAGGCTGTATAAAAAGAAAGCCAGCTAATCAAAATTCAATTTCACTAATACACACCGTCGTGAAAATTAAAAGTTTACCTAGCTAACAGCGCAGCGAAAAATAGAAAAGTCAACTCAGTTGAAAACATAAGCAAATAAGTTACAAGGAGAAGTTCAAAATGTGTTTTTGTTTATCTGACTCAGGTCAACATTCTTTTTATAATTTGTCATCGTGCTCCAATAAATGCTTTAAAATTGAGTGTGTTGATAACTTTAAATACTTAGGTATCATATTGGACAGCAAACTGAGCTGGTATAGTCACTCAGTTTATCTTAAACGTTACTTTAACAAAGTGGTGAGACAATTATATCACCTTAGTCTTTATTGTAATCAACCATTACTGAAACTTGTATATAATGGACTTTTAAAGTCAAAGCTAGAATATGGGATAAGTTGTTGGGGTGGTGCCTATTTTAACAAAACTGAACCATAACTTATAAGCCAAAAACATGCCGTTAGAATCATATGCAGCGTGAATCGCAGAACTCCGAGTTTTGATTTGTTTAAGAATCATGGAATTCTTCCGTTAAGGCATCTTTACTGTTACAAAGTCCTTAAAATTTTCTTTGATAATTCGGGTTTTTACGCTGTCAGAAATAATGAAAACTATAATTTGCGAGTAAATGCCAGACATTTTGTAACTACTCTTACAAATAATAGAGCCCATTTTGCACGATTCTACTATGCTACCGCACCTCGTCTCTTCAATTCGCTTCCAGATTCTGTCAGACGCGAGAGAGTGAAAAATGTATTTCTGAAGTTTATTAAAAATTGGATTATGTCCTTTGATTATTCAGCCATAAATGGTTTCTTTACGAACTGAATCTTGCTCATTAAATGTCATAGTATTTTCTATCTCTCCAACTTAATCTCTTTTGAATTACTAATTTTTTGCTTTTTAATTTGTGATTCCCCATCAATAATCAATAACTAATAAACAAATTTGGTAATTTCCGTCCTACATTCGACACTTGTCATTGAACAACTGATTGTAGTAACTTTTTTATACTCCCTTTTATTTTATAATAAGTAAAGTAAAACAATTTAATTTCTATAAAACTGTATGAATAATAAAAAAAAAAAAAAAAAAAAAAAAATGTGTTACTTTTACCCTCTTACGTGTTTTGTAATTTTAATTTTAGACTTGTTTTGTGAACACAGAATAAGGTAGTACAAATACGATATTAGGTTAAAGTTTGATAGAATTTTTTTTTTCCCACAAAATCTTTCCAAAATACAATTTTTTCCCTTTTTCCCACGAGACGGTTTCTTACCATCGAAATTCCCACGAAAAGGTAAATTTCCCACGAATTGAAACACTGGACTACACTACGAACGAAAACAATACCCAACTGAGAGTAAGTTGTAGGTGCACTTGTATGCGTTTTGTTTATTAAACTCAGAGGGTTGGTTGCCGTTTGCCGATTCCGTCAAGTGTGCATCTGAGAACAAGATTCTCTGGATTCTGTATATTGAGATTGAGCATAGAAGATAGAACTGCAGAGCAGAGCATACTTTAATAGATAGAGTGTACTTACAGTACAGTCAGGCTACAGCTACACAGAGCGGTGACAGAACGTTTGAAATCTGTGAAATCCAAATCGGCTATCGTTTGGTTTCAATTGCTCTCAGTACGGAGTACGCTCACTGCTGCACTCAAAACAAGCCTCCCCTATAACAGCTCCCTTGCCATAAGTTGAATACAGTCTGAAATAAGTACGAATGGTGGTAGTTTTTCTTCTCAAATGAAAGGAGCTTGCAGCGCTGCGTATAGAATCGAAACAACACAAAAAAAAAAAAAAAAACTGCAAAGGCATAAGCGCCACCCCACACAGCATAACGAACGATTTGTCGTTCATATTCCACACATGTACTTGCTTTGAACTGCACCAACGAGAACAAAAGTTTATTTCTTTTCATCCCATCGATTGGCTCTAATTAAATTAAAAAACAAACTAAAAGCATAGAAGAGACGAGAAATTTTGTTCTCCACCCGCACCCAAGTCAAATGATTATCATTTCTTTCGCTTGTGCGGGCTAATTTCAGTGAGCTATACAAGAAAGTTACCAATTATTATAGTTCGTCCCGGTTTGTGTTATATGTGAAGAAAAGTGTAGTTCTCCCTTTCACCCTTGGAAACGTGTGGTCTGTGGTTCTGCAGCAAATTAGCGAACAAAATTATTGTGAAAAGCACTTGCAAGAAAATCGAGCAAATATGACATCGTATATCGAACTTTTCGGGTTGTTTGTCATATTGATGTTGCCGTTTTTGTACGAGACAAGCCATATTTTTCGATATTATTTTAAATTCCTTATATACTATGGCTTAGTGTCGTTTAATTCAGTGGTCCTCATACCTGTGTTTCTGTTTCGTCCTTGCGATGTAAGGAATCTGCTGTAAGTACCTTCTACCTAACCTAGTCAAAAACTTACATTCGAAATTTGTTGTTCCTGCTTTCGGTTCTTGTCGTTTATTGATTTTCTGTGTGCGTGTGTGTGTGAATTATTTTGCATTGGGCATGGGAGGTATAGCGTATAGGGCTGGGAAGGACTTTACCGACAAAAAAAAAAAAAAATGATTTCTGTGTTGAATGACATAAGTTGAGTTAGATAAATACTCACTTTGTAACACCTCGCAGACAATATTTAGTGCATATGGGGCGGCAAAGCTATTTCCGAGGCGATTGTAGCAGCCGGTGCTATTTAAACTAAGCTTACATTGATGCAATTCCCATGCCAGTTGAATAGTTAATTAATGCCACATGTCTGTACAAGTGTTTTTGAGAGGCACTATGTCTCTGCGTACATATCTTAGCTATAGGTGTGTATTTATCCAAATTAATTTTAACAAAATGTAGGTTGCAATAAAATCTAGCAAATAGGTAATATTTATATGTTATTTGGCAATATTCATATTTGACATTAAGTTGTAAGGATATTGAAGTGAAAAATTGTGTTAACCATCGGCCGCACTCATTCTTCGGCAGACTTGCTCTGGAGAGCACAGTGCACAACCCTTTGTGGGTTTACTTATTACCGATTGCATTAAAAAGTAAATAATAAATTTCTCGTTCAGTTAATCACAGGGATTATTTTGGTGGCTATGATTGCGGGTAAAGTTCATTGGCCTATAATAGATTTCATAGAAAATACATTACTATTGGTCTTATCTATTTTTATAGCCAACCTTTACATTGAATTCTGTGTGGGTACTTCCGATTGAACTTTGCCTGCATTTATTCCTATTTTCGGTCTGAAAATTTTGAGTTTTATCAAGTCAATGGGGACGTTCGGATACCTAGTTTATGTAAAACGTCAACTAGATTGGTCGTGACTATGAATCCGAACGCGTTGACTAAGCAAGTTGAATTGTTTTTGTATTCTCGCGGCCAGCGTTACCTTTGTTTGAATTTGCGCTTTTTTATTTGGAAAAGCCCCTTCATAAATTTTTAATAAATTGCTATTTTCAAAAAAGTACATTTAACATGTAACACGGCTGACAATCACTACACTATTATAGTGTTATGCGAACTAATGGTTGTTAAATATCATGTGAAAATTCTAAATTACCAGAGCGCCTTTTTTCAACTCCTCAGAATTCTGCAACGGCCACTCTGTTTATTTTAAATTTGACTCTTCGAAATGTCAACTGAGTACGCAGGCAGGATTTTCTTGACTAGATTGGTCGGCTTCCCCTCCATAAACGTCAAGTGCAAAAACTATACACGTGAACACTCTGGGCCAATAAAAACTGAGACGAATCTAGTCAGACAGCTGTCAGACTTACTAAACTACGAATCCGAACGTCCCCAATGATATAGGTAGGGTGATGGCTCGTAAGTTCAGCCCCCTCCAGTCATTGGTCATTTGTTACCAAATTTGGTCATTACTTTTTCTCTTGGTCACAACATGGTAATTTTTTTACGAAATGAAGTATTATTAATACATAATTAAAAAAATAATATGTGATCTGTGTAGGTACATACATGAAGAATAATATGTTGAAATAAATATGATGAATTGATTGGTCTGTGGTTACCTATAAATATTTCGGACTTAAATTATTTTGGTCATTTTTATTTCCAATTTTGGACACAAATTTTATTTTTAAGTCGCCTCCAGTAGTCAGCAAAATTATAGCGCAGTCTCGGTTGCCACTTGAAAACAAAAGTGCAGAAATTTGCCAGCGAAATATGCCAAATTTATAAAAAAAAAATATGCAAAATTATATGGGGAATAAAAAATAAAGTGCACGAGTGCGAGTCTGACTGACTTTCAGAGTCTTCCGCGAATCGAAAATTGAGGACACAAAAGTTTTGAAAACATCCATTTGACTCTAAGTTTGCATTTTGGTCAAAATCGTTATTGCCGTTTTCCGGTAAACTGACAAAAACTAAAAGTCCTTTTTTCAAAAATCCTTTGTACGATAATATAGAGAAAAACTGAGTTTGCTATTGAGCTATAAAAGACCAAATTACCTTAAAAATGAATTTTTGTTACAATCGTATAGGTAGACCGTTTTCGAGATATGTCGAAATTTCAAAAGTTCCGTTGTTCGAATTTTTAGCCAAAAACTGGGTACGCAGTCATGGTAACCTCACCTACTTAAGCTTAAATATCGATTTTGGTTGAAATCGTTAAAGCCGTTTTCGACCAAATCAAACTGGTACGAAAATGTTGTATGGGAAGTACCATTAATATTGAGGTTACATTGAAAAAAAAAAAACATCTCCCGAACTGTAAGCCCAAAAACTCCAAATCCGAGGTTTGAACGTAATCCGGGAAGCCGTTTAGACTGTAGGCCCGTGGAAGGACGGACAGACGGACAGACCGGACAGAATTTTGCGACCCACTTTTTTGAATTCCTCTATCATCGTAATATCAGAATTGATTAAAATCTCGAGTTCGAAATTTTGTACGAAACCAATATCTTTCTCTTACTACGTAATGGAGAAAGTTAAAAATAATATGCTAGTTGAAAAACAACGACTTTGTTACAAAAAAAAACAAAAAATAATTTTTGTGTTCCATATACCTATATGTCCATTTAGGACACCTTTGAATTGAATTTATTTTTGAGGTTTGACAGCTGATACTTCAAATTGAGAAACTGTCATACATATTCTCAGTAATTGCAAACATAGAAATGTTTTATGGATGCGTTATTTAGTAAAGCAAAATATGGTGGGAATTAAGTTTTTATTTTAAAACTAAAAAATATGCTAGATTGAATATAACTATTTTGTTTATACTTATATGCACTTTAATGTTTAAATATGCTAAAAAAAATGCTAAAATGGCACCACTGGATACGAGTGGTTTAAAAAAAAAAAATAGTGGAATAATACTGAAGTCATCTGCATTTTATGATTATTAATATGATATTAACACTTTATTTATCTTGTTCCTTAACTTAAAATTTTAAAAATGTATTTTGTTAAATAAATAAGAGCTGGGCTGACCTTATGAGTCATTATGTGTATGATTATCCTAGACTCAGCCCCTCCGGCGGACTACCGAAGATTCATTTTTTTTTTTATAACTGAGTACGCAAAATGAATGGAAACTTTAATCAGTCTTGACTCTCGTAAAAATTTCGATCAATTTTCTTTGATTGCCAGTAGTCAGCCCCCCCCTGTACATTTACTAGAGAAATGGCTGACTATGAGAGATACCTACGGTTCCTTTAAACGTTCTCCAATCGTCAGCCCGCCCTTCTTATTAAAATGTTTAAATTACATTGGGGCACTTGCGTGGCCGACTACTGGAGCTTAGATAGCTGACTACTCGCAAATAATACCCTTTTCACTTATTTTCTAAATAGTTTGCATAAGGTAGCTCATATACTTAATAAGCCTAGTACTTCCCAATCTTCAGACTTCAAAAATTCAGAAGAACCAAATAATTTATTAAATTCTTGAAGAATGGATTTTTAAGGACCAATCAAATTAAAAAAAAATATTAAGGGCTGACTGCTGATACCGTCATCCTAGATCATGGTTTTGTAAATAAAATGCGATTAACATATGGGTTCAAAGTAAAGACAAAAACAAAAAAGCACCCATTAGAAACATACTAAGATTGTCTACGTATATAAAACTGCTGACTAGACAGACCACCATTTTTTTTTTCAAAGTGTTTTCAATAGAGCTATTTGCAAAAAGTGTGTGTCATTGTCAATGTTAAATTATTTTTAGACATCTATCCTAATCATAACTATCCCTATCCTCAAGTACAATTCCAAGACATTAATTTTTTTTCACGTATAGGTACAAGCTTTTTTAATTTAAATGAGTCTTAAATGAGAGATTTTTATTAGTAACGTTTGGCTCCAAAATAAACGGAAGACGGAGCACTTAAAATAATTTTTTGGAGTTATATTTGTTTTATTAAAGAAACGAGGTCCGGAAATATTACCGATTCTAAGAGTAGAGTTAGAAGCGTTTCAATAGGTCGCCGTAAACTGAAGGGAACCCAGTCATGTTTTTTTTTCAAGTTTTAGAAGTCAGTTAAATATTTAAAAGGCATAGCCATAGGTTTCTTATTTGCCTCGAAAGCATATATTATGCATTAGGTGCCTTTTGCATGTCAAAAAATGTGTAAAACAATAAGTGCTGTGTCATTGGCACACTTTTCAGAAAATAGAACTGATTATAAATATCAAGCTTTATGTAGCTGGGAAACCTTTGAAATGATTATTGTAACCTTCACGGGGTATTCCACATTGACAATAAATTACTTGAACTTACCAAGTGCCACATGAGCTTGGACTTGGATATGCGGTCATATAAACCACTAAAGTGGTAGTTACAATAATTGTTGTTGATGCAGGTCAATATTCAGATCAAAAAGTGTCTAATGCGCTCCTATCCTATCAAGAAATCAAAGTCTAAAAAAAATTATTTAATAATCTGAAAAAGTATACGATTTCTGCGGCTTTCCACGAAAAAAAAAAATTAAATCGATGTCATTATGGCACAGCTAAACACGTTGAATCGAAATCAGCGTTCGAGTTACGTATTATGTAGTGCGATGAGTTATGTAGGGCAAAGAGTCTTGCATTCAGTGCGGATTACAAAAAAATAAAGACAGCAGTTTCAAATGTCAATGTATAGTTTTGGATCTTTTTTTAAAGCTTTGACAACAACGTATCGTTCAATTTTAATGAAAATCGTATGGACAAATGTCACGCACCAATACACTCGCACCCAATCGTTGCCACTATCGATTCTGTACACCAGTGTTTTTCAAACTGTGGGTCGCGACCCCCTAGGGGGTCGAAAAGAGTTCCAAGGGGGGTCGCGGCTGAAAGCCGGTAAGATAAATAAACAAAAGTCCTGTGCTAAAAAAATAATATAAAACAAAAACTTTTTTCGTGCGACATGTGCCTGTTTGTTTTTTAATAAACGTTGAAATGTTGGATTAATCATTGACACTATCTTGTAAGATTAAATCAATTTCCAAATTTAGCCTGTTTCTCTTCTTAGTATTATGTAATGTCAAACATTGAAGAGAATGTGACTTCACACAGGTATGAAGTGGCGAATGTCAGTAACAACCTCAAAGCCTCGTTTACCAGCTCAGGATACAATCCTCTTCTATTTATCTCACCTCAGGATACTCTTCTCTTCTCTTTATCCAGAAATTATCAATAGTTTCTAAATATAATTTCATTCTTAGCATGCCATCTGCGGCTAAAACCATAAGGTTTTCTTTCATCTTTAACGATGGTAGATCGGCGAGTTTGACTGACATACATAGTCAAAAATAGATTTAATAATTATCTTTGTTCATTTAAACATTCAGAATCCAGTTCTGGAAAGTAGCTTAACAATCTCTTCTCTAAGTTATGTAAACTCTGTACCATAAGACGAATATGAGAGCTTACTGAAATCGATTCATCTGATGATAATCGATTTTTTTTTTGTTGTAAAAAGTCTGACCGCAAAGGAAGTTTTGCGTGGAATCCTCTGATTTTGTCTTTTGCAGTTATAATGGTTTCATCCCTCCCTTGGAGTCCTTTATTAAATATGTTTAAGTGGTTTAAAAGATCAGCGAGAAATGATAAGTTTAAAAGCCAGGTGGGGTCAGAAAAATGATTCGAATTTCCCGATTTTGGAACTTGTATAAGAACATCAATAATTCAGCCTTTAATTCCAGAACTCGTGTCAATACCTTTCCTTTTGACAGCCATCTGCGACCTCTGTGTGATAAAGGAGATTTTGATGGAGTGAACCCATTCATCGCATATGATCCTAAACAGCCGACTTAGCAAGGTCTTGCTTTTAATAGAGTACAAACACTGGTCAGTAGTACTATCAGGAAGAGCTTCGCAAAATAAAATTTCTTCTTCAAAATGAACAAATGCCACAAACTGTGCACAGTCTGCAAAATCACTAGATTCATCTAGTTGCAACGCAAAATGTGGACTCTTCTTTAATTTTTCGATTAATTACTCTGCAAAACTTTTTCTCCGCTCAATTGTATTATCAGAAAGTGGTATATTTTTAAGCTCATCTGCCTCCTGTTTACCCAAAATAATTTCAACCATATCCAAGGACGCAGGCAAAATAAGATTCTCAACAACAGCTAATTTTTTTTATTTTTTATTTTTGGCAATACGGGAGAAAATTTCATCACGTATTAAATTTTGTGTAATTAAACCGGGTTTGGAAAGGCTTCAGTGTAAAAGGTTTTTAAATAGCTAACACATTATAATGTGGGGGGGTCGGCAAAAATTTGCTTCTTAACAAAGGGGCCGCGTACTCAAAAAGTTTGAAAAACACTGCTGTACACTATGAGCTGTTCATTCTAGAAGGCACGATACTAGTGCGAATTAAAAGAAGACACCATCGATCAGAAAGGCGTCTTCAATCTCACTTCCAGGTAGGTGGGTTCTCAAGCACGTCCACTTTGCTATAAGTATGGGTCAACACTAAATTGTTTTGTCGCTTTTACATTTTTAAGTTTATTTTAAACCCCTTTCAAGTTACATTAGTTACGGTCATGGTCCGTAGCACTTACAAATTGATGCAATTTTTACGATCTATTTTAAATGTTTTGGCTACTATCAAGAGGATAATCTTTAAGCATTGTATATTCAAGATGCTCCTACAATAACTCTATGCACTGTTTTCAATACGAATAGAATATATAGTCTAAACGGTTTCGCCTCATGGCCTTAGTATTTCAAAGCGTCTTTTTAACGCTATAATCATTCTATGCACTTGTTTTATCTGCTTTTAAAGAAGGCACAGGATGCTTCTTCTCGTATACGCTTCTGCGAAAGCCGTCGGCAAATCTTCAGCTGCGATTTAAGATGTCGACTGGGATTCGGTATAACTTCAATCTTATATATTTCAAACTTTTTGTGTTTCTTGAAATCCTGACATGATGTATCAGTATCCTACATTTTGCAGGCATAAGCCCGTGCTGGATCTCGACTCTGTTGGCTCTATGATCAGATAGAGCTGTCTGGATTCATTGCAGTCCAATCCGGCATAACGTAAATTGGTTATTTAACTTAGAACCAGCTTTGTCGTAGGTACTCAAAATTGTATAAGTACCTAGTTAAGGTGATAGCTATATCTTGCCGATAAATATTATGCGACTTTAACGTAGAATAAGCATATCGCACATGTTTCCGATGGGTTTATACGTCCCCGATTAGTCAAGGTCAGAAGAATAGGTCACCATGACTGGTCACTCGGTCAAGACGTACTCGACGTACTCACACTGAGTGATAAGGACTATATATAATTATGACAGATGCAAAGTTGATAAACTTAACTCGCGATTAACAACTATATTATTTAAAGCTTGCTTTGGCATGGGAATTTGCCATTTGATATATTTTTTTTCCGGTTTCCTTCCGTTTTTTGTATAAAACCCTAATATCTCTTCAAATAGATTTTCACTGACACATTATTATATCCCAAATGATTTTTCTTTAATTTTGCATTAGATAAATTTGTTTGCTTTATTTTACTCCATGTACCTACTTATTAGAGTTTTGATTGACTTTTAATTTATACGGGCCTATGCAATGCAATCCGCATACCTTGGCAGTAAATATTTTGTAGGTTACATTGTGGTGAGCTCGTAAAATCTAGCCTGGACAAATTTGGATACGACAAAGAGAATTTTCGTTTCAATAGCGATTTTCTAGCCGTTGGGAATTGGCTCGTTATCGCGTTGTCTGAACGGTTAAAATAACAACGGAAAGGGTTGCGCGTCCAGCTCTTTTTACGTAACGGAAGCCAGCGAAATTACTTCTTCTTTCAATAAAACTTTACTCCACATTACTCATCTTTCTTTATGGGTTCCTCATCCTTCTTCCACACTACTCTGACGTCCTTTTTGTTACAAATTTCGATCGCATTAATTAACAAATGAAACAATTTAGTGGATTTAAAAATAATATAAGCCCATCAATTAATTGTGGAAAATGATTTTAAGTTGTGAGTTGTGAAATTTGTTAGGCCAGCCATTTTGCTCAATATTGCAAAAGGTGTGTTTCTTTCAACAACCCAACTATTGGAAGTCGTTTTCGTGGTGTTTTCGTTTAAAACGACTTTTAACGACTCGTTTTGAGAACAGGGGTTGAATTACCGCATCCGTGATCGAGAAATACGTGACTGAATTTGTTATTGTTTTGCTAGTAAAATCTACAAAATTCAGTGACGTGTGGCTAGCTGACGGATGCGGTAATTCGGGCCCTGATGTTTTCAGCTTGGTTTGAAAAGGTATTAGAGACCTGAAAACCGAAAATTTTATTTATTAAACTTGTTAAAATTGAAAATGTTGTAGTTGGAGAGGTTCATGAAGACGATAGCTTGGGGACGGCGGACTTTACTGTTCGCTCTTTTACAATGCAGTTGGAGAAGAACGAAGAGTAAGCTTAAATATTTCGCGTACCCTACTCTGTTCCTTGGACCTCTGCGCAGATTTTCGGTGACGAGACTCGCAGATAATGTGTCAATTCCTTACAACATAATCAGTGGAGAGGTGGGCTATCGGCCTTTTGAATTTATGTTGAGTTTGTTTGTATTCTTGCTATGATCGCACTCTAAGCAAGCGAACAAATGTATGTATAAGGTCAAGGCCGTAGCTAGGGGGGGGGTCACAGGGGTTTGAACCCCCCCCCCCCCCCCCCCCCGAAACATTAACAATTGCACTTTCTTAAAACAAGAACAGAGTAAATCTAAACAAAAATGAGCAAATTTGGCCGTTAACCAAAATGCAAGAATGTTCAAATCAAATCAAGCATAGCATTGACTTTTTTCAATTAAAAATACCAAAGCACTGTTACACACTACACAAGAATACCACAAAAATAAAATAAATTCCAAAAGTACTCCGGTACTCCCCAACGACAAATTGTACCTACTCTTTTTTTTTTTTTTTTTCGGATCGAACTACTTTGACTTTTCCTTAACATTCCTTTACCTAAAGGCTGGTATGCAGATCGAGTGAAGTGAAATTTTCACTCCTCTCCAAAAAGTGCTGTGAAATAGAGAGTGAAATATTTTGTTGGAGATTTTAGTTGGAGAAATTTATGCAGGGTGACTGAGCTCAAAAGTTTTTTTTTGTGTGGCAGTTACTCCAATATTCAACTCTCGCACTTTTATTTTACTAGACAAGAAAGCAACTGGAAGAAACAAATTGGAAGCTTCACTTTTTGTGAATTATGTGATACAGTGAAATGTATTGACTCTTTGGAAGATATTCATCCGTGTTCAACCACAATAACAATAAGTTATTGCTATAAAACCAAATTCTGCAACCAGTATGGACCTACGGGCCAGTTGTGGGTATGACCGCGACAAACGTATTTCTAAAAAAATTAAGGTGTATCAAAAATATTAGAAAGAAACATAAATTCATAGTCAATGAATAATTGGGGAAAAAAGCATGTGTTTTAGATCGGCTGAACGGCCCTCCCTATTGTAGAAGCATCTCTTGCGTAGGTACCTACTTGACGCGAATGAGTTTCGATTATTTTCTTCCAGCGAACCTCCAAACACACAATGTTTCGTATTTTTTTCATGACAATGTTAATAGTTTTGAATTTGGCAAATAATGTCTGATTTCTAAAATAAAAAGGACAGTCGTCAAATTTAAATAATTGAAAGTGCATGGAAATTATACCTACATATTTTCAAACATCATCTGCTGGTTTTGCTTGATCAAAACTGGGTAGAAAAATATTCTTGAGGCACCCTGCTCATGGAAAAGGTCATCCATTCCACCAAATATTTGTAAACATAACACTATCGCACTATATTCAATGAAAAAACAATTTTATAAGTGCGAAAAACTTTTTATTCTCTTAAGGAAACAATTGAAATTCCAATAAATTTCTAAACCGCATCCTACAACTAATTTTTCACGCTGAAATGTCAAAAAAATTATGCGACGGACAATGAAATAGCTGTGGAGGGATTTTTGTATCGCCACCTATGACTCAGTTTTGGAAGCGCTATTTTCCACTCGAACTGCGTACCGTCTAGTGAAATTTTTATTTGGAAAGTACATTTTAACATTTCGCAGTGAAAAATTTGTATGAAAAATTGGATTTCACTTGAACTGCGTACCAGCCTTAATAAATTGCAAAACAAATTTTTGTTCGTGAATCGATTTTATTATATTCGCTTCGAACACACTCTTGAAAATCCTGAAAATTCATTTTCTTCCGCCACTATTTAAAAATTTTAAATGAAATGAAACAAGCTGTGTATGAGGTATTAACGAAATATTACTTTTTAATTTAAAAATGTCATTCATGCCTTAATGCATGAAATAAAACATCGTTTAAATGTCCGCTGCGATTATTATGCTACTTATTTCAGTGACTGAATAATAAACAGCAGACTAGAGAGGCTCCACCAAAACAACATGGCCACATCGAAAGATGAAATTTGAAATTGAAGATTATTTTATTTTCCTCAATCGCTTCCACCCTTTAAATTAAAAAGTTATTTTTTAAAGATCATATCCCCCCCCCCCCCGAAATATTAGTCTGGCTACGGCCTTGTATAAGGTAGGTATATGGATTCTCGGTATCTGGACCATTCTCTCGTATTTGTATCATTGTTGGAGTATCTGTCTAAGGGATCATCCTCCCCCACTCTTCATCAGTGCGTATGAGTGTTGTTTGGTTTGACTATTGGTTCTCGGGGAAAGTCCTCTCCCCACATAGGAAAATGCTGCATTGGAATCAATTCAGGAACACCCTCTTGGCCCTTTGCCCCTCGAAAGTGACGGGAACGACGGAATGGGTAAAACAAAAGTGATATTGATTGAAGAGGAGGAAGTGGTATTGGGTCTTTGTAGCGTTTTGTAACGCAACAAAGATATGCATATTTCGTATCGCACTGGAAACGACAACCATCTCGTTTTACACATCATAATTAAATGTCAATTGAGTACTCCGTCAAGAAATGCTAGACAAGATTTTTTGGTTACTTTCCAATTTCGCATCAGCCAAGAAAATAACTAGGTACCTATAGTTTTCCCAATGCAATACGTATAAAGAAAACGTAGCTATTCAAAAAAGTCTTGCATAAATTTTATATCCATCACACAATTAATAATAAAGTGCACGACTGGGTCGCACGAAACTTTCTCGTTTAATGCGAGTCTGACTGACCTTAAGAGTGTTCAGCAAATCGAAAATTGAGGACACAATAGCTTTGACCATTTGACTCTATGTTTGCATTTTGGTCAAAATCGTTACCGCCGTTTTCTGGTAAACTTAAAAAAACAAAATTGAAAAAAAAAAAAAACTTTTTCAAAAATCCATTGAACGATAATAAATAAATAAAAATCATACTCGCAAGTCGCGATACATGGAGACCAGTCAAGATCAGATACAACAGATCCGATCCGCCAATTATTAACTGTGATATTAGAAAAACTTGAGCAGCAAAGCAAGATTAATCAAGTTATATTTGACAAATTGAGCCAGCCCGAGTTCAAACCTCGCAAGACTAATAACAAAACATGAATATGATAGAGTTTCTTAAAATACTGACATGGAACGCAAACGGTCTCCTAAACAAGATTAACGAACTAGAAATATTTCTACGGAAAAACAATATTGATATATGTTTGATATCGGAAACCCACTTAAAAAAGGGACATGGACCCAAAATAAAAGGTTACAGAGATTATCACGCGCATCATCCTTCGGAAAATGCCAGAGGCGGATCCTCTCTTTACATCAAAGATTGTATCAAGCATTCAACAGACATAAAAATAGAACTTGATTCTATGCAAATAAGTTCAGTCTCCGTAAAAGTAAGCCATTTAGACTATCTTATCAGATCTTGCTACTTCCCACCAGGATATAGACTGGCAGACGACGACCTTGACCACCTGTTTGACTCATCTGGGTTTAATTTTATTATCGGTGGGGACTTTAATGCCAAACACACTTTTTGGGGTTCAAGATGCAACTCAACGAAAGGCAGACTACTGTACAAAGCCAGTATGAAGCGTGGTGTGGACTTTTATTCGACGGGCAAGCCAACATATTGGCCAACTGACAAAAATAAAATCCCTGACCTCGTCGACTTTTTCATTGCAAAAGGGCTAAACAAAACTCTGACGGAAGTCGAAGAATGCTACGATCTATGCTCAGACCACTCAGCAGTCACCCTGAAAATGGGTGGAAGTGTAGCAACAAATGTAGGACCGCCCAGGTTAAGTAGTAACAGAACCAACTGGGACGTTTTCCGAAAAGAGTGCAAAGAAAGTGTCGCTTTAAATGTGCCACTAAAGACACCGCTCGAAATAGAAGATGAAGTTGACAGTCTTGTGGAGGCAATTCAGAGCGCAGCGTGGAAAAACACTCCCTTCCGGAAGACAGCTACACTTAACAATAAAGTCAAATACACGCCTGAAATAGAAGAGCTCATACGAGAAAAGAGGAGAGCGCGTAAGAGATGGCAACAATCCCGCGCACCCCCTGATAAAACTTATCTGAACCATCTTTGCAACAAACTTAAAAATGAGCTACAGGATCTAAGAAATCTGGAAACTTCAACTTACCTAGAAGGCTTGACTGCTGAAAAGAGCACAAACTACTCACTTTGGAAAGCCTTGAAGTCCATAAAGAAACCAAAAATGCACTCGCCACCAATAAGAAAAGATAACGGCGAATGGGCAAAAGGAGACAAAGAGAAAGCGGATTTATTTGCCGAGCATCTAGAAGAAACATTCAGGCCGTTCGATGGACGACCTTTAAACGAAGAACCGAATGCTAATACGCGATCCGACAACTATAAAGTAAAAGCCGTTTCTCTCTCCGAGCTTAGAATGACAATAAGAAAGTTGAAAAATAACAAAGCTCCAGGATACGATCTAATCACTGGCGAAGTTCTGAAGGAGCTACCGAAAAGAGCACTAGTTAAGCTGCTGTACATTATAAATGCTTCTCTGAGACTTTCATATGTTCCAAGACAATGGAAAGTAGCTGAAGTCATTATGGTTCCGAAGCCAGGGAAGAATACAAATGATAAGAAATCATATAGACCTATTTCGCTACTGCCGATAATATCTAAGGTTTATGAGAAATTTCTGCTAAAACGATTACAACCAGTAATTGAAGAAAGACGCTTGATACCAGATCATCAATTTGGGTTCCGGGTCAAACATTCCACAATCGATCAGGTGTATCGAATAACAAATGAAATTGAAAAAGCCCTTGAATGCAAAAAGATTTGCTCTACCGCTTTTCTCGACGTATCACAAGCCTTCGACAAGGTATGGCATGAAGGCCTAATGTATAAGATAAGGACAATTCTACCGGAAAAATTATACAAAATATTGAAATCCTACCTTGAAAACAGACTCTTTCGTGTTAGACATGAGACTGAATTCTCGGATAAACAACTTACCTGTTTTTGTTAACTCGGTACAAATACCATACGCAAACGAGGCGAAGTATCTAGGAATGACCCTAGACGCAAAACTTAAGTGGAAGCCACACGTTTAGAAAAAGCGCGACGAGCTCGCAATCAGACTTAGAGAAATGTATTGGCTACTCGGGAAATTTTCGAAGCTAAGCGTATACAACAAACTGCTCCTGTATAAGCAAGTGCTGAAACCTTCTTGGACATATGGTATACAACTTTGGGGTTGTACCAAACCAAGCAATATGGCTATTATACAAACATTCCAAAACAAAACGCTAAGAGCAATCGTGAATGCTCCATGGTATATAAGGAATAGTGATATTCACAGAGATCTAGGAATTGCTACCGTGAGTAACGAAGTAACAAATTTTGCTCGCAAACTTCGTACTCGCATTCATGGTCACTGCAATAACGAAATAATTCGTACTCTGGACGTGACATACCTTGAGCGCCGACTACAAAGAACAAGACCGTTCGACCTAGCGCCATAAGGAAAAACCGCATGTAATGACGGTATTAGTAGGTGCGTTCGCTGGAAAGCTACCTACCAAACGCGATTAACACTACAGAAGCGTAAACTACTTGTTAAGGTAACTTAGTCGTAGTCATCACTAAAATGAAAAAATGAGAGGAACAAATTTCTTACTACTATGAGCGCGCGCGACCGGATCTCATAGTGCCTCTCTGAGTGAGGGGTGAGGTTTAGCCCGTAGGCAGACTAGATATATTCTGAAGATTACTCACCTCCAGGCGCAACAAAAAAAAAAAAAAAAAAAAAAAAAAAAAAAAAACTGAGTTTGCTATTAAGTTATGAATGACCACATTACCTTAGAAATTAATTTTCGTTACAATCGTATAGACCGTTTTCGAGATATGTCGAAATTTCAAAGGTACCGTTGTTCGAATTTTTAGCCAAAAACTTACCTACACCTACTTAAGCTTAAATATCAATTTTGCTTGAAATCGTTTGAGCCGTTTTCGATCAAATCAAACTGGTACGAACATTTTATATGGGAAGTGCCATTAATATTGAGGTTACCTTGCAAAAAAAAACACCTCCCGAACTGTAAGCCCAAAAACTCCAAATCCGAGGTTTGAACGTAATCCGGGAAGCAGCTTTAGGCTGTAGGCCTGTGAAAGGACGGACAGACGGACAGACCGGACAGAATTTTGCGAACCACTTTTTGAGTTCCTCTATCATCGTAATATAAGAATCGATTAAAATCTCGAGTTCGAAATTTTGTACGAAACCAATATCTTTCTCTTACTACCTACCTAATGGAGTTGAAAATGCACTATCAACAATTGCTCCAGCTCGCTCTAGCAGCCATTCGTTTCTGTTAATCTGTATGCAATTTCTAATAGAGTGTATACAATTATGTAGTATAGTTTCATTTTCATTGAAATCAATAATAAAAGCCTTAATGCCGGGCTTGACTTCATGCCAAAATGTATTAGATCAAGGCTCGCTATATTGACAGTCCATCAGTTCTTATTTTGTTTTCGCTCTTCAAAACGCTATGTACATGTACAACATAGATACATTTAACTATATGTAGGTGTGTACTAGTTTCGCATACATATTTTGCAATGTGCCATATGGCAACGTTTGATTGCAATCGTTTGGTGACTATTTTCAGACTTAAGTAGCCGTTCTTTCTGTCACTGGCAATATTACAAAATAAGATATTTTTCCTAACAAATAAACTTAAGATGAAAGCAAAACATGATTGCTATTGGTGAGGTCCATTGTCTATTGATTCTGTAATCGAAACAAAGAGATCAGTTGTGCTCATTAAATCGAACAGGATATTCCTGTTTATGCATTTTTAAAAGAGAACTCCTGCCAGGCAAACAGTCAAATATCTCTTACTAATTGCATAATACGATCTGGAATACTTTTTAATAGTTTGAAATTGAAATGCAGCGCCGCAAATAAATATATGTAGGGGAAGGTGCTGTACGTTGGACCATTTGTACCTTGGTCCAGTGCCGATTTCCACTAAACTAACAAACATGAAAAAACTTGTTGTTCTATGGAATTTTCCTATTCAAATTTCAAATATTTATATTGTCAGTGCACCTGCGACTATTCAACTGAACGCGTCGTCGAGGAAAATTATAAAATGTGTTTTCAGTAGTTGAAAGTAATTTTTTCTTGATTTTTGTGAATAGTTTTATCCCGAATCCGTTTGCTCGATTTTATTCTGTTTGATTAAATAGGGTAAGTCTTTATTCTTAGCTCTTTGTCTCATGGTTGTAAAGTTCGTTTTTTTTAACGCACTTCGAGAAAATTTCATTTGATCCGCTAAGGCAATGTTGCTGTACCTCGGTCCAATCCGAGTGGTTGTACCTTGGGCCAGTTCAACTTCTTGAACTTCGCTCATGCAAATTGTTTGTATGTTTCAGAAATTACCATGCCAAGGAGCAAAAGTGGTATTAAAAGGACGGCATTGGACAAAGAGCTCGTAGAGTGTGCTGTAAAGTATGCCTTAACTAATGCCGAGTCCATAAAGAGCCAGGTGAAGATTTCGAGCCGGACAATGATTCATCACTCGACATAACAAACATTCTCAATTTGGCAAAAAAAAAGCAATTCTCTTAAGTTAGTTTTAGTTTTTCATTCTAGTTTTTTCTTTCAAATAAATAAAAAATATCGGAAAAAGTTGTTATTTTCTCTTAGGTCCAAGGTACAGCACACATCGGTCCAAGGTAAAACACATGGTTGTACCTTGGTCCAACTGAGGTTGGCCTAGAAAAATAAAGTTTTATAACTGACCGCAAACTATGCATTAGTATTAAAATGACCAAATAAGCAACAAAACATCAAAAAATGGTTCACAAAAACAAACATCTAAAAAATATTTACAGAATTTTAGATAAGCGAAAAAAACTAAAATTTGGTCCAAGGTACAGCACCTTCCCCTACCTACCTATATTTCCGTAATGCCTATAAATAGATGCACTATAAAACTGAAATGCGCAAACTTAAAATTAATGCAACTCTCGTAGATCATTCAGCAAACATGCGTTGAATAATAAATATAAAAAGATTGACTTTTTGGCCGATTGGAATATTTGGAAAATGTACTGCTGCCAGTCGCACATTATGCATTAAAATAATTAGACAATAGTGCATACAGGCTGAGAAGCCAACATTTTGTCATGTAGGTGAACGTTGAAATAGGACTAGAAACTTGTCATGTGTTAAGCATACATTTCTATAGCTCATTAATGGTATTCAGAATCCGATGAAGGTATGCGCAACGTATCTTCATATCGTGCGTGTGCGGCTTAAAAGTACGTTCGCTTAAGAGGCGACTAGTCTTCGGACCTTCAGTTGAGTTTTAAATGGTATCTATTCGAATGGACTTTTTATATTCTGCTCCCAGGTTTCAGATTTCATGTGACTACGAGGTTTGGTGTGACATATTTTTTTTGGCCCAACATTTTAGCTCGATACACTTAGCCAAGCGTTTTTTTTCGAATTTTTGTATTCCCTCCGAATAATAGGTTTTCTCAAAACTCTCAAAATAGGCATTCGTTTCAATGATGACCTCTTGATTGGACCTAAATCTCTCACCGACCAGCAATTTTTTAGGTTTGGAAACAGGAAATAGTCGCAAGGGCCCAAATCTGGAGAATATTAATGCTGGATGGGGTAGCAGTTCATAGCGTAATTTGTGATATTTCGCCATGTTGACTGCACACGTGTGCACCCGGGCATTGTCTTGATGGAACAGCACTTTTTTCTTTGCCAAATGCGGGCGTTTTTGCTTCAATTCGGTATCAAATCTATCCGAAAGCTCTGAATAATAGACGCCGGTGATCGTTTTACCCTTCTCAAGGTAATCGATGTGAAAATGATGCGTGCATCCCAAAATACTGTGGTCAAGACTTTGTTGGCAGAAAGACCCATACTTTAGCCTTCTTTGGCGCACGTTCGCCTGTAGAAACCCACTCTCTATTGATTGTTCCTTGGTCTCTGGTGTGTTGTGGTGGATCCATGTTTCGTCAACGGTTACAAAACGGTGCACAACCTCCTCGGGATTACGGCTAAGCAACGTTAAACAATCCTTTGAAATTGCTACTCGGTTTCGTTCACGGTCGATTGTGAGCAATCGCGGCACCCATCGCGCAGACAGCTTTCTCATGTCCAAATAATTATGTAAAATTATGATATACCCGCTTATTTGCCTGATGCCTCAGCCATCTTACAAATTTTAACTCTCTGATCGTCCAATATCATTTCATGGATTTTATCGACGATTTCTGGCGTAACGACCTCTTACGGGCGTCTTGAACGCTCGGCGTCATTTGTGCTGCCACAACGGATAACGGAACGCAGTAAACCACTTTTTAGCAATTGAAATTGATGGTGTAGATAGTATTTATCTAGTCCTTCCTTGGTTTCGGTGATGTTTTTTTTTACGTAAAAAATAATGCTTAATCAGCACACGAAATTCAATTTTTTTTTAATTTTTATTAAATTTGTAGAGGTTTATTGAAATAACTCTCAAGCTCAAAGTAAATGACGCTACTCATAAGGTTCGTTCGGGTACTTTTTTGCAAACGTAAAATTATTTAAAACTTGCTAAGAAACTGTGCAAATGCTATCACGTACTGAGAAAATTTAAAAAAATTAGAGAGAAATCCATTTCCCCTCTTTTTATTTTTTCGTAATTTTCTACTCGCCGATTTCGACTTACTGAAAAATGAAAACTGCCAACTAAGTGACAGCTCAAAAGTTTGACATGTAAAACTAGTTATTTTCGTTTTCAACGACGCGACGTCAGAAAACAAGTTATAACTGAATGTTCTCCAAGAACATATCAGCGCATTCAAATGGAAAGTTTAGTAGGTATTTAGCTTGTAAAAAATGCAATTCCAATTTATTTTGTAGATGCTGCATTTTACGATTACGCCAAAATGACATTTTTTTAACTTTTTGTAAGAAAACCGATCAGGTACCTGCTTCTCTTGAAATTGAGAGAATTCTCTCTCGATTTTAGAGATTTGACATTTTTCATTTTTCTATGCTTAAAGTACCCGAACGGACCTATAATTTCACGACAGTCTGGCAGCTGTCACCTGTCAGACTTACTAAACTAGGAATCCGAACGTTCCCTGTTAGTTGATTCATCGGATTTGATTCGGATTTAATCGAATTTTGTACTGACTGAACTATAAGCATGAAAAGAAAAAAGCGATGCGTATGCCAATGCCAAATAAAACAACAATTTCAAATCATCTATCAATTGTCAGGTGACTGACAGCTTTTCCAATTTTTACTACGTAGGTGTAGGTTGTAGGAACAAGAAATTTGTTGAGTAAAGACTTGTAATATTCTCAGTGGAACTGTATCTTTCTCTCTAGAAGCCACTCTCTTTCACGAATTTTTCTGGTTATGGAACGGCACAGATGTCGTTTTCCATTGGGACCACCAGAAATGTTTTTTAGATCTCAGATTTTACGCTGCTCATGGAAACGCATAATTCATCCTAAACTATACCCAATACCCATGGCTATTTATGTATTTCGTTATTTTGGTTTTCACGAAACTTTGTCCATTTTTCTTGAAAGCAAAGAAATGGATTTGGTTGCGCAGTGACCAGTGATTATACCTACCTGTGACCTGTGAGCATACGAATTGAGTTTTTTTGTCTAGGGACATTTTAATATTTTGTTCTTTTTTCGTTCAGTTCCGGCTCGTTCAGTTTTGCAGCATATTTTTGTGGACCCATGTTTTTGGTCTCTTTTTTTAATGGATCTTTTATAATGTCGTATAGTATAGTTCGTCTCCCATTCTTCTCTATACTCGGGAAGAGAGCTTGAATCTTTGTGTTAAAGTCGCTGTAGGGAATGATGTAGCCTGTTGCCGCTTTGAGGCTATCGAAACCATTTTTTATTTCTAGCTCTTCGACATTCTCTAATATAGTAACGATTTGATCGACTGTCCACTATCGATAACCACTTTAAAAAGGAGTTTTTATAACAAATGACTGACCATTCTAATTTATTTAAATTGTATGTTTAAAAATCAAAATGCGCTTTTAAAAAAATTATAACCTATAAACAAAATAATAACAGAAGAACCGATGAGATAAACCAGTGATATTCAAAGAGAAAGTTGGATAGTGAGGACTAGCCAACTGGCTCTGATTTTGGCTCTAATGGGCCCGTTGTCTTCCTCCCTTGTTTGCTGTGATCTATAGGTATTTGTGTTAGGACGAGTTAAGGGACGGGGGTTAGGGGGAATGCTTTCTAAGAACTAAGAACTAGTTCAATACTGAGAATATTATCTTTTGTTTCTTTCAGATGGGCAAGTACACTGTGCCACAAAATATCCAACCTAATTGGGCTACGATGGGAATTGCGAGGAAAGGAAATTTTAGAAAAGGATCAGGCCTGCATCATCGTGGCTAACCACCAAAGTTCACTCGATGTTTTAGGTGAGTTGTATGACAATGAAACCAATTAAATCTAAATCTTCTCTCATTTGTTTTAAGGAATGTTCGACATCTGGCCAGTGATGAACAAATGCACTGTTGTCGCTAAACGCGAGTTATTCTACGCATGGCCATTTGGCTTAGCCGCATGGTTAGCTGGACTCATTTTCATTGATCGCGTCCGTTCGGAAAAAGCCCGAGAAACTCTAAATGAAGTCAATCGTAAAATCAAAAAACAAAACATCAAACTATGGGTGTACCCAGAGGGAACACGTCGCAATACTGGTGAAATTCATTCGTTTAAAAAAGGAGCTTTCCACATGGCTGTTGATGAACAAATTCCAATTATGCCCGTTGTGTTTAGTTCCTATTGTACATTTCTTAACGATAAAAAGAAAATATTGAATGCAGGTCGTATTATAATCTCCACATTGCCACCAATTTCCACAAAAGGCATGACCAAAGACGATATACCGGAGCTGATGGATTTGGTCCACAAGCAAATGTCCGACACATACAAGCAAACGTCCATCGAAGTGCTTTCCCGGTATAAGGCGACTAAAGACCAAAATCGCTGCATCAAGGAGACACAAATGCAAACGGACGTGATTAAGCTGGATGATGGATTTCGTCAAAAACAAATCAGAGCAGGCTTTCGTAGTTTCATGAAGACAAATTGATTGCCTTCTCTGAGTGGAGTTGATAAAGTTTAAAAATTTATCCTGACTGTTTTTTATAGACGTATATATTTCCATTTTAATTTACTTAAATACTTTATAAACAAAAGATATTAGTGATCAATTTATGACTGCGCGTGTAACAGGAAATAAGTATTGTACTTTAACGAATAGAAATGTGGTGTGCAAATCTTTTGATAAAATTTTCAATTTAATTTTTAGTTAGTCGATAGTATTCAATTTTAATTCCGGTATAGATTTATTAGATATATTTTGCTTCTGGAAATTATAAGTTAAGGCCCCCTCTAATGGAATGACTAGAACTCCATTTATAGCAATCACGGATTTGGAGTCAAGCTCTCCATTTATTTCAAATCCCCGGTGTGATTGTGATTCCGTGCTGGCGTGCTCAAGAGAGGTATAGGGAGGTCTGAGTGATTGTGTTGGTTCACTCGCGTTTTGTGATAGGGTTAGGGTCTTATCTCTTATGCTTTTTGTGTTGTTTATAGCATAGATATTTTTGACATATACATATATATCAAAAGGGGTAGTACATTTCCTTATGAATTATAAGTATGTATATTTTTTATATAAAATATTTGTGTAAATTGGAGAACATAGTATTTTGTTTATTTTAACTGTCGTTATTGTTTTTTTTATTATTCATTATGTATTTATTTAACATAATAAAATGCACTTTATAATGCATTTGTAATAAAAGAGAAAAGAATCTTCATGAAATGGTACGAACGAAATGTTGGTTGGGTTCTTTTATTCAACAAGTCAACTGTCGGCGTCTTCATAAATAATTTCCTTACAGAATCACGTCATTTTATTGAGGTTAGTCACGTTTAAAGGCCAGAAAACGTATCCGCCATAGCTTTTTTCAAAAACACATTAAACAACTATGTAGTACCAACGAAAATCTGGAAGCAATATTTTTGACGATGGCAAGGAAAGGTATTCGGAAGACGGAAGACGAAAATAATACAGACCACCATTTGTCCATTCCTAAGCAAGCGACGACTGGATGAGGAGCTTGCACCAACTGATTTCCCAGATTTCTTCGGAGGTGAGTATTCCTGATGATTGGAAGCGCCAACTATAGAAGCATCAGTGTCTTTGACCACTCCTTAACGAATGTTGCTGATGGGTTAGACGATCTTTGGTCGTGGCCATGTGGCAGATCCCCTATATCAGCGATCGTCTGAACGATATCGATTTCAATACTTTAATCACCATTAGAAGTTATATTCTGCTCCACTTTTTTTGAATATCGTCAGCTTTAATTGCAATTTGGGGAAATGAACTGCGGTCGAATCGCGTCGTCCGTGAACGAGCATTACGAGACGGAATTTGTTTTTGTTTCACATATAAAATCAACGAGCTATACGTTCACGGAAGTGGCGATTCGACCCCACTGGATTAAGCTCTCGAACTTGTAATGTTCGCACTTAGTTGCTAGTTTTGGGGTTCTGTCGTTTCGACGATAATCGTCTGAAAAGTTACGGAATGAGTGTACAGGCTGAAGTAGTCCGGCTGCGAGTCGCTTCGGTACGTAGAAGGTAGAACCAATCGTCGTGGAAGCACACGCTCTCTTAACAATTCTTAATAGCCTGCCATCTACCCGAACATCCCAACCACAGCCTTATATCGGCTCCGAAACCAACTCGGAACATACGTAGATGGATCTTAAACCTACAAGAAGAAATAAATCTCTCAACCACCACACATCAACCCAGAGCAGTACGTTGGCAAAAACAACATTCACCAGAACGTTGTCTCTAACACGATCGCAAACTACAAAATGAACCTGGGCCCAGATTCTAAGGCGAAACGATAAAACGTTTTCGTGCGCACGAATGATTTGCCCTATGTTACACATGCAAATTTCTTCAAGCAAACGAAAACGTTTTAACGTTTCGCCTTACAGAATCTGGCCCCTGGTGTTTGGTGGCAGACCCCCACCTATCGATCCCGCGGAGAAACTACTCCCAAGATCAACGAGAACCACTCTGGCTCAACTCCGCTCGGGCTGGTGCCATTTACTAAACAATTACATGGCTCGCCTTGTTCCCAACACTGAAAACAATGCAGCGAAAGCCCACATGATGTGCAACACCTCTTCAATTGTCCGGCCAAACTAAAACCAAAGTGGCCCAATTTCTAGGTCTACAAATTAATGACGAACCAACGAATGACGTTGCTACAAAAACAACAACAACAACTTAACCAATTTATCAATTAGCCAATTTGATTGGCCCCTACTAGTGTGGTTTTAAGACCAGTTTCGCTAGGCTAAATATGTACACTATCTGCTAAATCATTACGGAACCCGAAGATGTTCATATCACCTTTACTTTACCGTATACGATTTTTAGAGATGAGCTATGTAAAGCCAAGTCTTGTTTTGTCATCCCTGAAAAACTCATTCATCAAAATGACGATGAAAAAAACTAGCTACTCCATTTACATAGTAAACAATCTGTAATCTTCGAATGAAAAACGATGCAACACGATAAGAATTCCCTTCTTGAGTTTTTAAAAGTGAATGGCAGTGACATTACTCAGTGTACGGCGTTTGCAAATATCAACACGGGTGATTTTAGCTATGAATTGCGACAAACTCAAGAGTCAACAAAAAAGAAAACACAGCATCGATAAATCAGAAAATTAACCAGTATCAGTATCAGTTTTAGCTAAACCCATGCTGAACTAGATGCCTACCTGTTCGCGCAACTGAATCTGATTGTAAATAGGTCATTAGTTTTTTTTTTTTTTGTATCCGAGGGTAGGTGAAAATCTTCCAAAGACACTATGAGAATAGCAAGCGCGTAGTGTCAGATTTTTACTGACTAAAAACACCACCCTTCAAAGATTGTTAGATACTGCAACTAAGATATAACTTATCAAGCAATTTTTCTATCATTAAATAAAAACTTTTGACAGGTTACTTTCCAATGAAAGATCCTGCGTGTTCCGCAAATTAGACGCGGTTAATCTTATCTTGCCAAGTCGAACGGTTTCGTTCTTTGTAGTCGGCGCAATAAATTGCTCTCGTCCAAGATTTGTCGGACTGTATTGTTGATATGTCCGATTAGTCGGTTTCTATGCTTTCTCGCGAAGCTTCTAGTTTCAGCTTCGATTGTTGGAATTCCGAGATCCCTATTGATATCGTCGTTTCTAATATAGGTACCATGGTGCTTGTACAATTTCTCTAAGCACTTTATTTTGAAAAGTTTGTAGAATATTGACATTTGTTTTCTTGGTACAACCCCAAAGCTGTATACCGTTGGTCCACACCGGCTTTAGCACTTGCTTGTATAAAAGCAATTTGTTCTCAGTACTGAGCTGGGAATGTTTTCCGAGTAACCAGTACATTTCTCTATATTTGATATCGAGTTCTTTACGTTTCATTTTCACGTGCGAACTCCATTTCAGCTTTGCGTCGAGTGTCATTCCCAGGTATTTGGCCTCGTTTGCAAAGGGTATTCGGGCCAAGTTTAGAAAAATTGGCAAGTCATTAGTTTTCTTATAGGTGAAATTCACGTGAACAGACTTAGTTTCGTTGAGGGCGATCCGCCAGTTCCTTTTCCACTCATTTACCTTATTCACTGCGGCTTGCAGTTTTGTAGTCGTTTCTTCGATTGTAACACCTACAGCTAGGATAGCTGTGTCGTCGGCGAACGTAGCAAGGGTAGTGCCATCTTCCCTTGGTATATCGCGAGTATATAACAAGTAGAGAAGCGGACCAAGGACGCTTCCTTGCGGTACCCCGGCCGAAATTTCTTTTAGCTCCGAGTATTCGTTTCCATTTCTAACACGGAAGAGTCTATTCCGGAGATATGATTATTATTATCATATAGGCTTGCGGGGAGAACTTGTCGTAATTTAAATTTCAAGCCGTCGTGCCACACCTTATCAAAGGCTTGTGAGACGTCAAGGAATACGCTTGAGCAAATCTTTTTTTTCTTCAAATGCTTTCTCGATTACGTCAGTAGTTCTATGTACTTGGTCAATCGTCGAATGCTTGGTTCTGAACCCAAACTGGTGGTCAGGGATAAGATTATTGTCTTCAATAACCGGTTGTAGGCGCCTAAGCAATATTCTCTCGAAGACTTTGGAAATGACTGGAAGAAGGGAAATAGGTCTATACGATTTTACTTCATTTGGCGGTTTTCCTGGTTTTAAAACCATTATGACCTCCGCGACTTTCCATTGACTCGGCACGTGTTTTAGTCTGAGCGCGGCATTTATAATATGAAGAAGCTTAATTAATGCTTTTCTTGGTAGAACTTTCAGAACTTCTCCGGTGATCAAATCATAACCAGGAGCTTTCTTGGGTTTTAGGGATTCGATTTCACGTTTTAGTTCACTTAGCGTTGCACTAGTGAGTGTTGAATCGTCAGATTGTGATTCCGCCCTATTAGTATTGTCGTGGATCGCTTGGCCATCGTACGGTTTAAAAGTTTCTTCTAGATGAGCGGCAAAAACGTCCGCTTTTTCCTTATCTTCCCTTGCCCATTCATTTCGATTTATTCTAATTGGCGGCGCGGAGATTTTGGGCCTTTTGGTGCCTTTTACAGCTTTCCAAAGTGAATAATTGGAATCTTTTTTCGCTGTTAAACTTTCAAGGTGAGAACCTATCGAACGATTTTTAAAATCCTTAATAACTGTCTTCAACAAATTGCACAAATAATTCAAATGTGCTTTATGTTGCGGAGCGCGACTCTGTTGCCATTTCTTACGCGCCTTCCTTTTTTCGTTGACCAATTCTTTTATTTCGGGAGGATATCGTAGCCCGTATTTGGCCGGCGTTTTCCTTAGATTAGGCGTATTATTGTAAATAGGTCATTATCATTAGTGTCCAAATGACAGAAACAGCGATTATTTTACGGCTTATAACACTTTATTTAATGACATGTACATTTAAGGACATTAGTTGTCTTACTAACTTATCTTCGTCCAAACAGGTAAAAGTGGGATATCCCCACACTTCAGCTATGCGCTCATCTGGCTGCATTATTTGAAAAGTGAATTTCCTAAAACAATAGTGAATTTAACAATTAAATTTTAGCGCAATAAAAAATGCATTACCTCGTCCAAAGCTGCCTTTGAAAACGCGACCTCTTCCGAAACTCGCCTGTGAGCTGGCATCGTCTAAGTCATTTAATTCGGTCACCTTGTTATTGATCTCGGACACATCGATTTTGAAATGGGACTTATCCGGCTGAGGGGGAACTCTACGCGACCGTCCAGCCCAGTGGTTTACTTCTGATTCATCATCCTTATCTAGGTAAGAACTAAGCTCCATCTGCGATTGCTGGCGAGGCTTCTTGCGACTAGACAAATCTGGGAAATCATTTTTATTGAACATTACCGGCCGAATAGAAGCACTCGACTTTTGATCATCGTAATAAATTTTATGTTCGGACAGTGCATTTGTGGCGTAAGTAGATTCACTAGCCATTGATACAAATGATTCGGTATCACTGAATGCTGTGCTCGCTGCTAGGGATTCAGTTTTAGTATTGACCGGTAGATGACGTCCAGGTATACACTTGACCGCAATGTCTCCAGCCATGTATTCGGAAAATGCATAGCACCAACGGGTGACACACGATAGGGTGCAGTAATTGTTTTTATCTCGTGCTTCATGAAACTGTAAAAGAGGAAAGTGGGAAATAAAATTAATTCCAAACAAAAGGAAATGGTCTTTGACGCAAGTATTCTGAAGGCGAGTGATGGAAACCCTGGATATTCATGACCACTTGCGGTGGAATACCTCCAAAATTAAGTTACACCCTCTCGCCAAGAACTGAGACTCAGAACTTTGCAAGATTCGCAGTTGCAATCTTACAAACAAAATTATATGCTTTCAACAAAAAATACGTGTGCCGGTTTTATTATTGAGAAAAACGTTCCATTCCCACATAATCTTTGCACATATCAATAGGACTAATATAAACGGACATGATATTTGAGAAAGAAATGGTTACTTACAGCACAAGCGATCCCAACCATATATTCAAATATATCACGTTCAAAGTAAGCATCAGTGACGTAAATCGACTTTGGCTTCTCCAATTCGCCGACTTCACAAGTTGCCTCTTTTAATGTGAAGAAGAGGTACTGGATAGAGTAGATCTTCAATTTGACATTGTTAGCTCCGGGGTCGGAGCCCAAAAAATTCATAACCGACTCTACAATCGGCATACTATCAACATTCGTGTACAAGGGCGGATATTCACCATCGTCGTCTGGGCGAATAAAGTGCAAAATGCAGTTGTAGAGTTTGCCGAGATTCGATTCACCCATCGCGTTTGGTGGCAACGGCAGCTGATGTGTAGTATCGGCATGATTTTGAGCCTCATACGTGTGACCATAAATATTTATACCTGAATAAATTGTTAAACAGTATTATTTGGTTAAGGGATCTTTCTTTCGAACGACAGGAAATACCGCGTTACCTGGATTTATAAATGAATGATATTTATTGCATAGGCCACCTTCTAGTGAATATTCGCAAATTGATATCTCAGCCGGAATATACACGCCTCCTTGTAGTGTTTTTGTAAAGTAGTTCACCATAACAAAGTAGTATTTTTGTGCTGCAAGCTCTGTAAAATAAATAACAATCTTGTAGTTGTAGTATTTTATATGAGTGTCAGGATTTAAGATGATAAAATTAGTTTTGATGCGATTGGAGAGAAATAGAGAAGGATAGAAATTGTTTTACCTACATGCACAATGTTAAAGAAAACTTTATATTGCACCAAAGTGGAAACCAGATGACAACATAGCTTCCAATGGAACCCTCAAGGTGTAAGGCGAGTTGGTAGGCCAAGAACAACATGGAGGTCAACTGTTTTGACGGAAGCTCAATCGGAGAATTTGCAATCGTGGACACAGCTTTAAGAGAGAGATGGAGGGACCTGGTTGTCGTCCTATGCTCCAGGAGGAGTGAAGTGTTGCTGCAACAGCAGCTCCCGGAACAAAAGGAGAAGAAAGTGGAAACAAGGAAACATCTATATGTAAAACCTAAATATATGTACATCTATTTCAGTTGACCGAAGTAAATGAGTAATATGCTTAATGCAGTTTGCTGTCGACATTGGGGAATGTCAGCGCCAAATCATTCAATGCACGATGCATTCAATCGAAAATTGCAACGGTAGCAAGACTATGATCGAGATGAGCTGGCCATTGCTGCCACATTGTTGGAAGGCGGTCGAACGTGCACAACGAGTTTTGGAGGCAGTTGACCGAACGATGAAGGATCTAAGAAATTATTTGAGACAATTTGGTGGGGCTATGATATTGCCGGAGATTTTCGTCAATCGCTTCCCATCATCCCAAAATCGACTGCTGCCTTCCGACGAACTTAATGCATGCTTGAAATCGTCGCCTTTGTGACTGTATGTCAAGAAGTTGAAATGGACCACGAACATTAGAGTCGCATTGCAGAACGACCCATCGGCTGCTGAATTCTTGAAACAACTGCTGGCGCTTGCAATGGCAAAATTCCTGTTGATGATTCGACAAAATTTTTCCGAGTTCACATCATCGAAGGAGGAACTCATCAATCATCACCAAAGTATTCCCCGGTACTGCACAAAATTAAAAAAAAATCTCGATTGGAATAAAAAGGACGTTGGTAGCTTGAATTTTATTATTGAAATTCAAATAGCTGGTGAACTGCATTCGTTCAAATCCGTTGACAGCGTGACCGAGGAATAGAAGCGACCAACTATCCGACGGAATTTTCAAACTCGCCTGATGTGCCAGGAACTCCGCCGCATAATTTACAGCTGAAGGTGGGATCGATCATAATCGTATTGCGGAATTTGAATCATCCGAAATTGTGCAACGGTTGGCGGTTTTCCTCTGAGAAACTGATCAACAATGTGATTCAAGTGACGATCATCAAGGGCAAATTCAAAGAAGAGGAAGTCCTTGTTCCATGAATTCCGATTATTCCAATTGATTTTTCATTCCAATTCAAGCGGATTCAGTTCCCTATTAATTTGGCTTTTGCGATGACAATCAATAAATCGCAAGGCCAATCGTTGGACGTCTCCTTGATTAATCTCGAATTTCCCTGTTTTTCATATGGTCAGCTGTACGTTGTCTGTTCGGGTGTAGGTGAGCCGTCTTCGTTGCTTGTTTTTGCGCCGGAAAACAAATCGAAAAACATTGTTTGTCATATCGATCGCTACTGATTTCGAATCCATTCAAATAAATCACATTGAAATTTTAACTACCTTTTGGCGTTCAATTGGGGCGAGACGAAGTTCGCTGGGTCCGCTAGTATTATATTATATAATATACATATCGAGGCAACTAATAAAAGGAAATATTTTACAGGTAAAAATAATATTGGTTCAGTTCCTGATTTAAGAATTTGAAAGCCTCAATCTTATCTCAGATATTTAGCTACTACAACCCCTTGCTACCTGTTAGGAGTTATAGATGGTCACATTTGCAAATAAGAATGGTAAGTAAACAAAGCTAACTTTTTATGTAGAATTAAAGGCATTTCATAGGAATTGAAGGGTTTTTTTTCACAACCACTAAAAAAAACTGGATTCCATATTAGGGAGGGTAACGGCCAGGAAAACCATAGTTCTCCTACCCGAGTGATGTGCACCAAGTCAGTCTGATATATACCGTGTCACCCGCGTAAAGAAGCACTGTCATTGTCGCGCTTGCAAGTATTGAATAGAAGCGGAAAATCATAGGTTTAGTCATGAATGAAGGCAAAACCAAATATATACTGTTGACAAGAACAGAACACACATTTAAAAATTGGAAGGAACGTCTTTACAGACAGACAGGCAACTAGCAGAGCAAAGGAATGTATTGCCTCTGCTAGGCTCCCTGTAATCCATGAAAATTAAATGCCATCAGAAATCAACACGCAAACTCTTTGTCTTCATAATTGACTGTTTTTGAGTAATAGGTTGTTGTCAAAAAGCAAAAAAGACTACTCATTGATACCGTACAGTACACCGCTTAGCCGACATCGAACACAGCTAGGATATGTAATGCAAATAGACACAAGCGTTCCGGCCGGAGGAGTCTTTGATTTCAACCTGGACAGACAACCCAGTAGGTAGAGGAAGACTTCTAAACAAGTATTCTTAAAATTTCGTCTACAAAAATGGACTACCGTAAATAATATAAATGAATGTGTTTGTAATTTTCTGCTATTCAAGCTTTTTTTTTCTGATTAACAACGGCGATAATCAGATGCGGCAAAGAAAATCACAAATTTTTGTTGATAAACAATCCCACCAGGCAGCAGCAATAATTTTGTACCTACCATTTCTTTTTAGACTGTTACGAACAACTTTTTCAATGTTATTCTTCATTGCACGTGTGCTCTGCTCTTGTTGTAATTTTTCATTTTCAATATGAGACAATGGAACTCCAGTGCATGTAAGTTTATCGTTATTTCTGGCTGACATTTTTTCATTTTTTGCCTTTTCATTGTACGGGCCACGTTCTTGTTGTGACATATTCTGCAAACGAGAAATGATAAAATTAAGGACTCAACAATGTGAAAAAAATTCAGTACGTACTGCCCAGATTTTACCGGCTTCAGTAGTCGCAGTTCCGATGCTCATATGTTTTCCATATTTCTCCTTCCATTCAAAGGTAAAGACCATGAACCCATTTTTCCTCTTTGGTGGCATTCCGAACTTTCGTTTTCGTGGCGAATGAGAATTAATGGTGGGAGTTTTGTGGTTTTTAAGTGCTAATGTTTGCACCTTTGGTGGATCTTACTAGAACAATTGGAAATACTGACCGAGAAGAAGGTAATCGCAGATCTAGCCTAGCTAGCTAATAAAAGTTGTATATAATATATATTAAGTTATTTACTGCAAACAAAAAAAACCGCAGAGATAAGGTTTTAAGTGCTACCAAACCATTGCCCAGACCATCCAAACAAACTGTATGCAAGTATTCTATACAGATGTCACTAGCCGCATTAAAAAGTAATGGATGTATCTAGTAAGCAACCGAACGATGTTAGCTTCTTTAATTTTTACCTATGATTGCAATCAGATTACCTACAATGGTTTCCATTAAACCAAAAATTTAGCTTTTCTCCTGATCAAGATCACTTTTTTTACGCTTCACTGTCAAACTAATGGCTACAGAAAACTGTAAAGAATTGGTAATTTGTCATTTTCGAGTATTAAGGCACCAAGTGACATAAAACAGAAACTGAAACAGAACAGAACGTTTTTTTTGTTCTGTAGTATGTATAAATTCTGCTACACAAAACAAATCATAAAAACAAGTCTGCCGACTTCAATGAAAAAATGGAACAGATTTCGGAAATGTTTAGTTGCAAACTCAATGTAGGCTTAAATAAATAAATTAGAATATAAAACAAAATAGAATTTTGACGCAAGCATTAGCATTCTGAATAATGTTTTAAATTAAGTACGCTGGTCGAGTTAAACTAAATTGTAACTGTTCTCCAAATTTCTCTCCAAACATCAGCTAAATTCCTAGCTCAATTTTGACGTAGAGAGCGCTGAGCATAAATCTCACAAAAAACAGCCGGTCTTTGAAAATAACTTTCTTCAAAAATTCAACTCTCTCTAATTTTAAACCACTTCCGATTCTAGGGACTCCTTGTGGAGGAATGGATTAAATAAAACTACACAATAGAAAAACGAAACAAAACAACACAACGCAATGATCTGTCGAGATTTAACTAGAGAAAATGTGCATAAATGGGAACGCTAAATTTTGACAGATACTCGGATGTACGTTCTGAAACAAAAGTTTGATTTTTTAGCTCGAGCAATGTACCACTATACTTAGCTAAATGGGTTCGCTTAAATTTAGCTCAGCTAAATTTTGGAGAGAATTTTGTATTGTAGCTAAAACTTAGCTGGAGCAGCGTACTAAGCTAAAGCAGACGACTTTTTTTTATACTGTATACTTACGAAGTCCAGCCGCGCATGTTGATTAAATCGATATAAATCGATTGCTATTTCATAAAGTCGACACTCTAAACACGTTCTCATCAAAAATGACAGAAAAAGGGGATATTATTGGGGACGCCGTTCAAGTACCTATGTAGTTTAGTAAGTCGGAAAGCTGTCTGACTAGATGTATCTCAGTTTTGATTGGCTGAAATCAGTCATGTGAGCAGAACTGCTTCAGTTGACTTTTATGGAGGGGTAGCCGACGAATCTAGTCAAGAAATTCGTGACTGAGTACTAAGTTGACAGTTAAGATCAGGTTAATATATGTGGATGACGTACGAAAAGTGACTTTCCCGACCAATCTAGTTTTTGCGTCAGGTTACGCCTCTTATCCAAACAAATCTAGTCGACTTAAGATAACTACATTCTTGAATGTGCCCAATATCTTGGCTCGAAACAGCTGATGCCGTTTTCCATTGGGATTTTCAGATTTTGCTCTCAAAATTCATTCTTTTCGTGCCCAATAGAACATAAAAGAAGATTTCTTTTCTTTGTATATGTGGTGGTGCGTGTTTCTATTTCAACAATTCCTCGCTGAAATGTCCGGATGAGAATTTCGAAGTCGTATTCAGCTACGAGTTCACTATGCATGCATATAGTCGTGATTATGATCAGATTAGGATTACTAACTTACTAACTAGTTAGTGGAAGCAATTCCAAATACTTGAATAACAAAAATGTAGGTAGCTTTGTGTGCGGAAGCCCAAAATAGCTTTGAAAACTTTCGCGTTGAATGCACGTTTGCAGATTAGTATTTGTCATGCATAGTTGTTCTAGACACTGATAGAGGGCAGTATTTCGTCGGCAAAAACTTGTGACTTGGTACTACTTATTGTTCGTTGAATTAACGGAATTTAATTTTCTCAATTTGATTCATTTGAATAGAGAAAATTGAATTGTATAGACTCATTAAAATAAATCAATTGATCAATAATTTCTCAGTTTAAATAACCAATATGAATCTTTTCATAAGATTGTCAACTTACTTGATTTTAATTTCAACATTCGACAACACATTAGTGAGTTTTTATCTATGCTAATAAGAATAACTGTACAACTTGCTCATTCATTTTTATGTGGTATTCGTTTGGGCTTCTTCAGATTTGCTCTCAGATTCCAGATTTCGTGTGGCTAATCGAACATAAAACTTGCTCTTGCTCTTTTTTGTGTTGATATTCGTGCGATTTGAATATGTGTAGTCTTCGACACTTTTCTAAGCGATTTCCATTCACTAGTTCAATTTTGTATTAAAACATTAGAAATAGCTGTTCCGATTGATTTCTAAATATATATACATAAATTATTTACACAAATAGATTCACCCGATGCAATGCCTTTCTTTGCTGGAGAAAAAATTCACTAAAGATGTAAGCAAACTCCATCAGTTGTCAAACTCAAACGCACTTGTATTGGTAAATCTGAGAAAATATCTAGATTCGCAAAAGTGCTCTGAAATCTGAAAAAGATTGCTTTTTCCTGTACCAAACGAACATAAAAATTGCCCTGAGAGCAAAAAAAGTGCTCTGAGAGCGCCCAATCGATTACCACATTAAACAACCATTTGTTTTTTTTTATAGACGAAACCGATTATAGATAAAGTGCTGCAGAAAGATTCTATAATTGGAATAACGAGTATTGAACTCCTTTCGAAAGCAAATGAATTGAAGAAAACTCGCAGACAGGTAAGCTTGCCAGGGATTTTATTTCGATGTTCTACCAAACAATTTACCAAGCTAACTAACATGGTATTATTCTATTTCCGCAACCGTAGTTGGTTGAAATCCCGACAAGTAGAGATTCCTCTATCTGATAGCTTCTGACTTTAGTCCTTTCCGTGAAAGATTTCCTATAAACCTTCAAAATATCCAAATATAAGGAATTTCGTAATCAAAACGGTTAAGTTTTATAGTGTCACTTGGTGTCAATGCTCGTGGAAACGTAGATCAGAAATGTGGGTTGTTGTTGGATTGGACTTCGTTCAGGCGGGGCTTACCTTTCATGGAAGCCTTCTTTCTCTGATTCTTTCGATCTTATTATTTGAGCAACATGTTAGCTGTTACATCTCGTGCCGTTCATAAGATATACAACTTTCTTGATACCTAGATATGTAGTTGTTTTGTTTTATTGCCAATTGCGAATTAATTTTTGCCGTCACACTAATTGTAATGTCAATGGGCCTTACCAATAATCATTTTTAACCTTCACACTAAATATTTCCTAGGTCACAATATGCAATTTTGTATGGAAAATTTCGCAATTGTGAGTTCGAAAAACTTAGCCTGGACACTAAAAATGATTATTGGTATCGCGGAATGGGCCTTACCAATAATCAATTTTAATCTTCACACTAAATATTTCCTAGGTCACAATATGCAATTTTGTATGGAAAATTTCACCATTGTGAGTTCGAAAAACTTAACCTGGACACTAAAAATGATTATTGGAATGCATATACTTTTAGCCTCGGATTGTCAAGACAGACCGCCATCACAAATATACGTAAAATGTTCCATAGGGTAGATCATAATCCCAATTTGTGTGGTTCTTGAAGAACTTCGTAAATCGCACCTATTTGATTTGTTAAGCTTGGTAAATGGTTTTGCATTTGTTTTGTTTGCTAACTAAAGGCACTTGTTCCATTTATTACCCAATGCAGGCATATAACGACCTTTGACACCTGGCAGAATCTTATAATATAAGATATTATGGTTCTTTCGGTGTTTCTATCCAATTTGGTGTTGTTTGCTTATGAATAAATAAATAGAATTTGTGTTGGTGTGCAATAACTGTCTTGTAGACACGTATGAAGAGATTTTTATGTGCTTCTAAAAACTGTTACTCTTCCTTGTTCCTTCTTCCTCGGCCGGCTTTAGGTATTTTTTTTAAGTATTGCACATGTAGTTGCTGCCTCATCATTGCAAAGTCTGATTCTCTTTTTATTTTCTACGATTTCATTGCTTATAAATTATATAGATTGGCAAAAATACATTTTAATATTTTGATGTAATGTTACGTACTATTTATTTACAGGTTGTTCAACCGGGGTGGACGCCAGATATGGGCATCGGTTATTTATTTCAGGATTTCAATGTGAGGGTCACTGATCGAAAACTAGAAGAAACTGAGGCTATAAGAGAGGATATCAGTGAAACGGTTCAAAATGGAACTTATGTCGTGGAACTAGATAAAGGCGACTTTGAAAAGGTATGTTACATTTCTGTTGAATGTATAGCGCACATTTCTTTGGATAAAAACAGTAGTATTGGCGTAGTGTTTTGCTTATCCACACACAGATGTAGGTATACATACAGTCTTGTAGGATAGGTAGGTATACAGACCATACCTATATCAATAGGTATTTGAATTCTAAGTTGAAAAAACGGAAGTGAGCAAACCACAAGAAGAATAAAAGCAAACATCAACTATAATTTGTTGATAAAATAAAATAACTAGGAAATTAGAAAAATATTGTCGAAAACTGAATTACTCGTTAACCGTTGCATAGATGCAAAAGTCCAAGATCCCAAGACCATCGAGCTGCCGAATATTGTAATATATCCCATTACTCAGGCTTAGTGGTTAGTGTGTTGGACTACTAAGCGAGGGGTCCAGGTTCAAATCCCGCAAAACCCCAAATTACAACTCAGGGTTTTTTCACTGCGCCACCTCTCGCGAACTTCTAACAAACATCCGAGAGTATAACTGTCTTGAAAGAGCTTCACAATTAGCCGTTTGGAATCGGCATAAAATTGTTAGATCCCTTCCATTCGTTCCAAAAATTAAATTTCACACAAAACGAATGGTTGCGAGAAGCTAGGTACAGGGTCTCTACAGACCTGTTGCGCCAAAAATTATATTATTTATCCCATTACTCCAACTCTTGATGAACATACAAATTCTGAGGTTTCCAAAGTTGACCTATCAAGAGCGTCTTGAAAACGTCTGTGATATCTGGATAAGAATCCCCAAATACTATATCGGGAACATGTTTCCGGTGGTTTATTTATAGTTGAAAAATGTCTTCGAAAATTTGTTTTTTATATCACGACAATATCGGGTCATGATTTGACCTATTTCGGTCAATTACAAGGTTGACAATGAAAACTGTTGTTTTCGCAGGATAAATATGTTATAAAAGGTCTGTTCCCTTACAATAATGCATTCGAATACATAAGTCAAACTTCGTTCACTTCCAAACAACTTTTGCGTAAGGGAACGAAGTTTGACTGATGTATTCGAACGCATTATCGTAAGGGAACAGACCTATTGTCGTCGATCTCTGCAGTACATGACTTGCATACGGATTTTATTTTGCCAGTACCAGCATGCCAACGATTTAGTTGTTTTTAAAGACACGCTCTGGACTTATTGTACTGTGATTGTTTATTGTGATTGTGAGATAATTTGCTTTGCTTAACTGCATAGCTATATTATCAATTGAATACATTTTTGTAAATTATTTAGATAAAAAAAAGAAGATTGATTTCTTGTCCGACGACATTATTTAAGGAAGAAATAGTCCCTTAAGTTCTTCAGAAAATATGCAATAAAAGTACCATCAGAATTTTGGCATAAGCGAGCTAGGTTAGGTTATTTTAGGTTGATTGGGGCTGTGAAATCGTCACAAAAGCCCAGCCACCATAAGGAGCCCATCGCTATCCCTAGGGAACCGCTGAGGTTAAAAACCTAAACCAAATCTCTCAAACAATCAATTTCCCTACAGAATTTAATTATGGTCTCAATATTGATTGAGGAACCAACCTCCTCTAAGTGATTAAAGATGTACCTGCCAAGATGCTTCCTTTTACTCCGAGCGATTGCTTGACACTGACATAGAGATGTCTTCCGTGACTTGTGGGTCCTCACAGTACCTGCATATATCCGAATTGGCTAACCCTAGTGTCATGACATACTTCCTTAGAAGGCAATGACCAGAGAGTATTCCTACCGTTAATCTTAGCTTTGCTCTACTGAGATTGATTAATTCTTCAGACTTTTTCCGGTTTAAAATGGGCCACAGTGCCTTTGAAATTGTGTGACCTTCTAGTTGTGACCATCTTGTGGCTTCTAAATGGGAAGTTTTTTTTTCGAAAACAATCCTTCTAGTCACGGCCATATGTGATCTTATACCCTCAATCATGGTTTTAAGTGGGATCTCCGCTCCTTCCTTCGCCAGAGCGTCGGCCTTTTCGTTACCTTCAATATAACAATGCCCAGGAACCCAACATAATCTGACACGGTTCTGCGAACATAATGCCTTGAGCATTGTGCGGCAATTCCTTATTATTATTATTTGAGAGGGGTTATTGTACTGCGACCTTTTGGTCTATTGTACCCCCTGCTTACGCCTCAGAGTGGTTTATTCCCTCAAAAGAGTTCCCCTCATAGTATAATTCCTTTCGAAATCATTCTAGAGGTTTTAGTACTCTTCTTTCTCCTTGGCGGAAGAAATTCGTCCTATAGCACTCTCTCCAGTCCAGTACCAGTTTCCTTTAAGAATCTAAGGATGAGAGCTGGCTCTAGTGACTATTTCCTCATCAGATAGTTGGTACTTGCCCAAGTATTTCAGTGCGGCAATTCCTTACTAGTTCAGATTTAGTGGTATGTGACTCTAGCGCTTTGAGCGCAGCCTGACTATCAATGTAGATGGCGATATTCTTATTGGATATCGATCTCATTTCAAGTACCTCCACAGCTTTGAGTACGGCCAGGATCTCTGCCTGTGTCCGGAAGTCTCAGTCCGGAAGTCTCAGGACCAAATGTAGGTCCAATTCACTGGTAAATATACCAGTCCCTGTGCCCTCGCTGGTTTTAGAGCCGTCGGTATACGAGGTCTCATTTACCCTCGAGACCAAGTTCTTATACCAATCCTCTCTGTCAGGGTACAACACATTGTACGTAGGGTCAAAATCAAGTGAACCAAGACATTCATCCGCCTTTTCCGGAATTTCGGAGAGCGAAGATATTTTGCGATCTTCGAGAGCGAAAGCTCCACTCGATCAAGTCTGTGCATAGGCAGCTTAAAGGGCGGTATCTTGTATTTTGTACTAAGAAGTACGAGTTCGGTTCTCTCCGGGTTGACTAGTAGTCCACACCCTTCGGCCCATATTCTGAGCCTATTGAGGGCTGTTTCCATAAGTTCACTCATCGTGCATAGGAATTTTCCTTGAACAATGATAACTTCGTCATCAGCGAACACGAATTCTTCGGCTCTGTTCTTTATTGTCAGATAAGTTAATTGGATGTTTTGGGGCCGAGCTCCTCATATACATATATTGAAACGATATAGAAGGCCCATTGTAACTTGTGTTGTTTAGAAAAGTAGAGGTTGCTTAAGACTGAAGAACCTCTTTGTTATATAAAAAAAAAAAATGACAACACCTTGAGGACCTGTTGGCCATCCAAGTTTTTCCGGAAATGATTGTGATTACAAGAAGATGGGAAGAGGCTCTTAGGAAAGAATCAGCGACGATCAAAAGTCTACATCAAAGTGGGTCCTTATGAATGTGGTCTCTCGGGTAGTGGGCACTTATTAGAGACAACAAGCAAACAAACTTGAATGTTTCCATACAAATAAATTCTAACTTACATTCTATTGTTGTGTTGTTCGTTTTAAGTGTACAATAACAATGCTTCAACTGTGTACAAAAAAATCCCAGGTGTCCGTTGGGACTAATAAATTTTAGTGTTGAACTTCATACCATTAGTAAAGCGATGCGTCGCTGCTAAACTTAGAAGAGAGGACGAATTTATTGTATGTGTTCTTTTTTTTTTTGAAAGGTTGTTTTTGTATTTTTATTTTTTTTCATCGTTTTGTTGGTGTTAAATTGGCTGAATGTCGTGTATCTTTAGTTCTTGTGGTTTTTGTTGGTGTTTGTCAAGAAATTAAACAAATCTTACTGTTTAAGGGTGAACCAGGGTCTGAAAGTGTGCCTGAACACCAAACAGAACCCGTACCAGAACCAGAACCTCAACCTGAACCAGAACCAGCGCCTAAACCAGAACAAGCACCAGTACCAGAACCTGAACCAGCGCCTAAACCAGAACCAGCACCAGCGCCTAAACCAGAACCAGCGCCTAAACCAGAACCAACACCAGCGCCTGAACCAGAACCAACGCCTGAACCTGAACCAGCGCCTGAACCAGAACCAGCGCCAGTACAAGAACCTGAATCAGCACCCGCACCTGAGCCTAAACCAGAACCAACAGTGGAAAAAGAGCCCCAACCTAAGCCTAATCCTTACCCTGAAAAGGCGCCAAAGAGTAAAATTCCTTCCAAGAAACTGAAAAAACCCGCCAAAGGCGAATCAGTAGGCAGCCATTTCGATTTATGGTTTAAAAAACTTTGTCTCTTTCAAAGAAAAAACAACCAGTGAACATGCTTATTCCTTGTATATATGTATTTAAATTCAATTTTCTTTATTAGTACAATATTAGGTATAAACGTTAGTTATAAGTTAATTTTACAATCTTTGTTTCAGTACACGATTTAAAATTGTTTTCTTTTAATATTTTTTTTTATATTTTCGTCTGGCGAACTCTTTGCAATGTATATATTATTGAGTGTGGTGTATGAGAAAAAAAATATGTTTAGCTTTATCAGTTAATAAATATACTTTTTATTTTTTTTTTTTATAATCTATAACAACCCATATCCCAATTTGTATTTGCAAAAGCATAGTGTATGCAGTATTATTTGTATGCATTTGTGGTTGATTACAATAAAAAGAAAACAACTGTTCGAAAAAAATGTGTCTTGCTATAGGTTCGAAAAGCAAAAAAGTTATGTACGGTAATGCGTGTTCAACAGAAAATAATTTAACAAAGAGAATAATATTTATAATAAATTTTAACAAACAAATTAATGAAATATGCTAGGCTTAAAGTTTATAGATTCTACTGCAACTAGACTTAAATTGTAAGGCTGCGTACGCATCATGCGTTAGGAGATTTTCGTTTTAAAAAATGCCCGTTATAATCTTCAATATAAAATGTATAAAATTGTTTTTTGGGAAATAACGTAAAATAGCCCAAAGGGAAGCATTGCCTCTACAGTTTCTACAGTTGCCTGATGCTTATTATTTCTATATTCTTTTGGTTCAGATTACTAAAATTTACTAAATTCATTAAGTTTTAGATGATCCACTAATTTTCGCATTACTTTTTTTTTTCCTTATTAATTTCATTAAGCCAATGTGTCGATTCAAGTTTTATGAAAACCGTATTTATTTTAAGCTCTTAATTTAAATAAAGTGAAACAATTGAATAAAAAAAGAAAAACATACTAGGTACATATTATTTGTAAACAGTGACTATCTAGTTCAGCAAGTGCTCGCTACTTTTTGTGACGATCTTTTCGGGGTTGGGGTAAAGTATCCTCTAATAATTTCGTAACAAAACAGCCAAAATGATTTTTTCTTTTCGTAATTGTTAGGTATATAATTGCATATAAGGATATAACTATTAACTGTCAATTGAAATTAAGAGGAAACCAACTGAAAATTGATGATGTCATCTTGTGTCACTACATAACTGATCGCGACTGCTTATTTACTCGCACTCCAGGATGAGATGATTCAATTTTATCTAGTCTCATCCATGTCTTCGCCCTCGGATGAACTTCGAATCGTATTGTATTGCGAGTTTCGACTGCGCAGCATGCGTAGGAAGCTGCCGACTGCGAAGATAGTTCGTCGATGACGGTGGAATATTCCCTGGTATAAGGCTTCACGAAGTGTCTTGCGATCTTCAACGTCAACCGACGATGTTAGAGATGTCTGATGAGTCATTCGCGCTGAAAAGGAAATAAGAAACACAATTACATTGGATGGTCAAATATTGTTCTAAGGAAACAATTGGAGGCAAGAACTGTGTGGTTCGACAATGATTGAAAGTCAACGCTACATGACCGTATAATAAAAATACCTCAAAAGAATTGCACTACCTAATCTAGTATTTCTAGACTTCCAATTAAGTTCAGTGACGATACCACTAATTTACAAATTGGGGGAAAAATCGGTCGCATGACATTGACGAGGTGAATGGTGCAACGTGCCACATTCACTCGAAACGCTGTAGATATTAGGTCTGTTCCCTTACTTTTGTAGTAAGAATGGAAAAGACTGTCAAAATGGAAGTGGTGGGAATAGATTCTCTCACAGAGAGAGACACTTACGAAAAAGTTAGGGAACTCTTTTGTAGTAATCTATGAAAAATGACAGATACAAACTTCAAATATTCAAAAAAAGTCCTTAAAATGTCTGATAAACTCGAGGAATTTGCTAATTACTAAGAGAATTAGTTACATCATCTAAGTAGCGATGAAAGTGATGTGAAATTAATCGAACATCTTCTTAATGAATCCGAGTATGTAGAAGAGTCTGACTGATTGAACTGCAAGCATTTGTGAAGAGGAAAAAGCAACACTGCATTAAAGGATCATTCACATGAGAGCGACCAACTACCTACGAACTAACGAATATTCGCAAGTTTTGACAGTCCATTCACATGATACATTGAATTTGGTCGCAGAAACCCGCGAATCCAATGACAGTCGCCGTTATTTGTCTCTATAACATTTTGAGTTTGAGGTTAAGTTCGAACGAATGCTTTATTGTTTATTCGTTAGTTTGTGGAACGCGAATTGAATCATGTGGATTGTGAATAAACTTTGAGAATTCGCGCCAAGGGTGTATTCGTTCGCGGCAAAAAGTTTGCGATTCGAAATTTCGTTATTTAAACTGTTTATTAACATGTTTTCTTAATACATTTTGATGGGATAATTAACTATCCTCCTCTTGGAATAGTAAAATGTACAATTTTCTGTTCATAAATGCATCAAAAGTGGTTTGTTCGCATTTCAGCAATTCGTTCGCTCGCTCTCATGTGAATAGTCCTTAAGAATTATATGGTGGAGATTCCTTGCTACAGTTAGTAAGAATTTCATTGCCACTTTCGAAATGAATCTTTAGAACATTCCAAAACAAATGCACGCATTACGCCAAATAGGATAACAAACCTCAAATCAGCTGTTAATTGTAAGGTGACTGACAGCTTTACCACTTCTTACACCCAGAAATTTGTTGAGTAAAAATTCGTAAGATTCTCGATGACGCTCTCTTTTACGAATTTTTCGAGTTAGGGAACGGCAATGAGTAAAAATTCGTAAGACTTAAAAGTAAAGTAACACCCCTATTGAAACAGAGTTTCCAGATCGCTTCAATTACCTATACCCTTTTTTTCATTCGGTTTATGGTGTAACTCTTGTATTAACCGATAATATAAATGAATACCAGGAATAATTTAACAAGCGAACTCTGACATACGTCTTACGTGGCCGCGTGCCGATATTGATATAAACAATCTCGAACACACTACTCGTATGCCAGAGCTGCCAAGTGACAGTGCTATAGTGTTACCAACTGCTTAAGAATTGGTTATGTTCTACTCTAATCTCCGAGGCATAATAATTCCGCTTACATTCGGCCATCCGACATTACACTGTCCTCAGTGTAGGATTTATTCGAATTGTGCTAATATCCATTTTCATAGTTAATCACTTAGTCGATCAGATGATGATATTCTCCAACTTTGTACCTCGCATCATCTTCACCACGGAAGGTATCACATCATCTTCTTTCCAGAAAGAATCCTTTCTTCTGGGACCGGGAATTCTCATCCGCCTACCTAATATCATCTTCACCATGGAAGGAATCACATCATCTTCTTTCCAGAAGGAATCCTTTCTTCCTCATACAGAGGGAATTCTCATTTTCCTACCTAATATCATCTTCACCATGGAAGGAATCACATCATCTTCTTCCAGAAGGAATCCTTTCTTCCTCATACAGAGGGAATTCTCATTCTCCTACCTAATATCATCTTCACCATGGAAGGAATCACATCATCTTCTTTCCAGAAGGAATCCTTTCTTCCTCATACAGAGGGAATTCTCATTCTCCTACCTAATATCATCTTCACCATGGAAGGAATCACATCATCTTCTTTCCATAAGGAATCCTTTCTTCCTCATACAGAGGGAATTCTCATTCTCCTACCTAATATCATCTTCACCATGGAAGGAATCACATCATCTTCTTTCCAGAAGGAATCCTTTCATCCTCATACAGAGGGATTTCTCATTTTTCGTGCCTAATATTATCATCTTCACCATGGAAAGAAGCACATCATCTTCTTCCAGAAGGAATCCTTTCATCCTCATACTGAGGGAATTCCCATTTTTTATTTGTGCGAATATTCAACTCATGTCCAATGTAAAATTTGCATATATTGTGCTAATTTACCACCACTCACTTTTAAATTAAATAAGCACAAGTCGTTGACGCAGTTAGCCAAGGTTAAATAATTTCTTAATTCCCGATCTCTTAACCCTAAGATTATATACTTTAAAACTGTGACGTGTCGTATATGCGCTTTTTCTGCAATGGCTTCTACATCGTAGGCATAATTTTCGAGGCTCCTTTAGTCGAGTCATTAATTGAGAAATAATCTCTGTTTCGTTAGTAGAACTAGGAAAACCCGTAACTATTTCGGATTTAAACTCAACACACCTGTTCGAATTGCCTTGTTTGGCAGAAAACCATTTGCGTGCTCCTTCCTCAAGTCGTAGAGATGCGTATAGAAACGTGGTGCGATGATCCCAGTTGTAATGGGACCGGATATTTTCGATGGTTTCAATCTACTGTAATGCGTTTAAGCCAGAAGTCGATGCTGGGTTGAAAGCAGGGGGTATAATACTTTGTATTTTACTTTTCAATTTTCCGGAGTAAATACCTACTATTTTTTTTTTTATTTAATTCTTTGTGCATTATCTGTATGCGTCAACGTTCTAGATATAAATTTTCATTTTTTTTTTTTTTTCTGTCCAATGTGACTGCAAGTGAGCATGTACATTGGACATGTATAATCAGCTTTTTACTCAGGATGCTCAGTCAATTTATTCTGAGCTCATAGAGCGCGCTCTGATCATGCTCTGAGCGAAAAAAGAAACACAAATTTGAGCTCTGAAGTGTCTGAGCTAAAAAAGAAACACTAACTGTTTGTATAACAGTTCAGGTTGTGCTCCAAACTAAAAAAGAAAAACGCCTAATGGCTGGTTTTGTAAATACCCACAACTTTACATATTTCTAAAAAGAGACAATATACATAATTATATACCAAGGACACGTGTATGTGTATCCCTTTCCCTTTCAATTCACACAAGGTATCACGACCAACTGTTATACAAAGAACTGCCGGACTATTTTCGACATTTATTTATATCTCTATCTCTTTTGTACTAATTTATAATCAAAGCAAAGGGTATGTTATTAAGAAAGAGACAATCATACAAGAAAGGAGCGCAAACGACGCAATAAGAACTACATGAAAGTTTTATTTCACCAATACTACTTACGTACATCGATCTTATTGGACACTTTTGTTGTATTTTAACTGAACTTACTAAAATAACACAACACAATCGTGGTAATCCCACTTCTGATCTATTAACCGATAATATAAATGAATACCAGGAATAATTTAACAAGCGAACTCTGACATACGTCTTACGTGGCCGCGTGCCGATATTGATATAAACAATCTCGAACACACTACTCGTATGCCAGAGCTGCCAAGTGACAGTGCTATAGTGTTACCAACTGCTTAAGAATTGGTTATGTTCTACTCTAATCTCCGAGGCATAATAATTCCGCTTACACTTGTTATCAAAAATATATACAGAGACAAGTCTTAAATGCGCTTGCCATTCTTTCAATCATCTAAACTTAACCTGCCCCCTGTAGAATATAATAATAGATATACGATAGGCTGCTTAAGGCTATCGTCATTGATATGTAAAACAACGTAAAACGAAACCGTACATTTTTTTTTTGCTATTTTGAACTCAATCTTGGTTTTAAAATGTTGCTAATGACTTATGAGTATTATAAAGTAAGTTTATAAAAAAAATAAGCATACAGTCTTTGAATTTTCTAGAAACATTATTTATTAATTTGTACGAAAAACTTTTTCCGATCAATTTCTCAGTCAATTCCATAAAAAATAAAGTACACGACTGGGTCGAACGAAACTTTCTCGATACCATTTAAGAAAACAAAATCCACTTTTGAATATTTATCTCATATGGCAGTTATATCAAATAACAATATAAGTTTTTAAAAGTTAACGCTCTCAGTCACAGTCTGTCACAAGTTCTGGCTAAAAAGTTATAAGCGCCTACTTTACTACTTTAGAAGGTCTTACCGGTAACAATTCCCCCAAGTATTTTGAGTACAGGACAAGCTGATTATAAGTTATTGTTCGGGATGTAAGTATTACTTCGTTTTTAAGGTTTTATCGAAATCGAAGATGGGGTTTTCCAGATATGAGCAGTTTTTAAAATTATCGTTTTCGGTGCTTCGAATTTAAAATTAAGGACACAATAGTTTTGAAAACATCAATTTGACTCTAAGTTTGCATTTTGGTCAAAATCGTTATTGCCGTTTTCCGGTAAACTGAAAAAACTAAATTTAAAAAAAATACTATTTTCAAAAATCCATTGTACGATAATAAATATATAGAGAAAAACTGAGTTTGGCATTAAGTTATAAATGACCACATTAACTTAGAAATTAATTTTTCTTATAATCGTATGGACCGTTTTCGAGATTTGTCGAAATTTCAATATTGTTATTCGAATTTTTAGCCAAAAACTGGGTATGCAGTAATGGTAACCTCACCTACTTAAGCTTAAATATCAATTTTGGTTGAAATCGTTAGAGCCGTTTTTGATCAAATGAAACTGGTACGAACATTTTATATTCGAAGTAGGTACCTACCATTAATATTGAGGTTACCTTGCAAAAACAAAAGACCCCCGAAATGTAAGCCCACAAACTCCAAGGCCTGTGGAAGGACAGATAGACGGACAGAATTCTGCAGAATTCCTTCACCCAATTGCTTTCGGTATACCCCCCTATGCCTATTATTCTACAGTCTCGAGGCAGATTGCTTCAACCTGTTCATGCATTCATCTTAATTTCTACCCGGTAAGACGAAAAACAACTGTGAGAGTGCACTATAAGAACTGTTTGCAGATAATATTATTGGCCGTCTTGAAACAATATGTTTTCGAAATAATATTCGGTCGTGTCTGTGATGAGTAAATTAAGTAAATAAAGTAAACAAAGATCTCCCTTAAGGCACAGCAGTGCGAAAGTAATCGTGGATAGTTGGATAATGGACCGCATTATATTTGCACCTGGTGCGAGCCAGATATGTTAGGACTAGGATGGATAACTCTTCTCGTTAGCTGATAAGCCTGTCTAATGTCCATAACTGAAAAACTTAAAATTTAATGTCGTATCAGAACTAAGAAGCTTTCTGTTTCTGGGTGGATTTTTGGCTCCTTAATGCTGTATAAGGTTTTTCCGCAAAAATTTGCCCAAGAAATGGCAGAACTTTTGAAAAAGTAGGATACCTACGTTCCCCTTCTAATTTAAAGCAATTGTTCAATTGTCTACAAACCTGCTACTGGCGACTTTGGTGATTTGACGGGGAAATCCTCCAAGTCCTTCGGCGATACCAAATCCAATTTAAGCACCTTCTTTGTAATTTCCTGTGTTGTGATTTCTGGGTTCTTTGTGATTTGCAGATCAATAGACCTTTGGCTTACAGCACTTTTAGTAGCTTCTTTGCTGGGAGTATCCGAACTTTTAATAACCGCAGTATCACCCGCCTGACTTTCAGTTTGATTCTGCGACATATTGTTTGGTGGTATATTATCTTCCACTGATGTGCTATGCTGGTGAGGTGGCGATGCAGATGTATTCTGATGGTGGTGTTCTACAGTAACCATGTTTTGGCAAACACCACTTAATGGAGTTGCTCAATTAAAAATCAACTCAAAACAAATAAAAGCAAACAAAAATGTTCGGCAAAACTTAAATGCTATTTTACGGTGGTCTGGCTTCACTGTTATAGTCACTTAAACACGGTAAATCGACTTCGAGACTTTGCTGTTTCGTTATAACGTTTTCATGCAGCTTAGCCGCTCGTAACGGTGTAACACTGTCTGTGGCTATATTTGAGGTTGAGAAATCGGTCAAAACAATCTTTGGCAACGATCCCACTTTACCGATTTCCAAGTTATTTAAATTTTCAATTAAATCGTGAAAATTTTGACACTTTACGGAGCTTTCATTACCGTCGGATAATTGTTTCGATTGTCCTTCGTTTGAAGTGTCACTCATAATACGGTGGTTGGGTATAATGTTGTCGTGAGCTTCCTGAATTGAACTGCGACTAGAGTGCAAACTTTCAGGGGATGAAGAGCGCGTAATATTGACACGAATTTTCCAGTCTTGTTGGATGACACCGTGAACGCCGTCGTCGTAATTGCATGGATTTTTCACGTACCGACGAGTCTTTAGTATTCGTTTGACAACTGCAATAAATCCTTTGACACCGTAATTATTTGAAAAATCCTCTACGGAATTGCCTGACGAAACATTTGATTCAACGGATTGCGGTCGACTGTCGGTGGTGCTTTTAGGAGAATGTCGTGGTTTGCTTTGTTTGCTTATTCGATTATTTATCGCATTACGTTCGCCAATCGATTCTAAGTACTTTACGTGAGCGAGAAACCCTTCACTGTAGCATTCTGCAGCCAATTGAAGGAAATATTTGTCCTTTTCGTTACGGAGAGCTCCTTCATATAGTGCATCTATAGACAGCGGATTGTCCTGAAAAACAGCAATTGCTGGATGATTGTGAAAGTGAATACGTTCTAGAGCGTCACTGATAATGTGACCTAAGCGGTGACGTTTTTGCTTAGCTCTGTTGCAGCCTGTCTTGGACGCGGAATGTCTACAATTAGAACAGTTGATCGATACGCCTTGGTGCGGTGTTAACCCTTTTGTGAACTTGTAAAGGTTCTCCTGACGTTTGGTTAAGAACTCAAGTTCGCTAAGAGTATTAGCAGTGAGTATTCGCCGTAGTGTGTTATCATAAACAGTACCCAGGGGTTGCAGTCGACTGTTTGCCAGATTACCTTGCAGCGAAAAGTCTCGTGTGGTTCTGAAAAGAAGAGTACAAGGGTTTAAATAATTGTACGAGCATTGAATTAGCGTTTAAATTGGAATGTGATGGAAGAAATATACGAACATAGATGTGACAGATGGATGCCATAGAAATACAGTGGTTCTCAGAGGTTTATTTTTTTTATATGTCTCGATAGCAACCTGTAAGCTAAATTATAAATAAAGATAGGCCCATTTTTATAAGCTGTTGGAAAGTTTAGCGTCTATATTTATAAAGGCTGCGTAAAAGTTATCAGCCGGTTACACATTATTCCGTATGCTGTCTGACGTTTGCTAGCTACCGGCGTAGATATACACGTGACGTAGCCATAATTTTAGAACTGGTTGTGGAAAAAAGTGGCAACTAGGTATAAGGATTTGAAAAAAGAACGTTAGTATATACCCACGATTTTAAATATAAAAACATATGCGCGACGTGTTAAATGGTAACGGGATGTAATAGATTCCGCTGTAGGTACACCATTCAATCAGAAAGCGGCATGGAAACAATATAACTCAACGCTCTAGCTATCGGAACGTACGTGGACTCAGCTTTTAATTTATATGTTGCAGAAACCAGCCCGCGCACAATAAATCCGAGCTCTCAAATAAATTCATTGTGTTACTCTTATGCCCGCCGCACATTAAATGTGCCATTGGTTCCACCAGTGCCCATCATACAATGACGCCTAGCAGACTATGCCTTGATAACGTGAAAACACCATCCAATAATTCGTAAAAGCTAAATAAAGTGCACGACTGGGTCGAACGAAACTTTCTCGTTGAGAGTATCCATATTGACATAGAATCCCTTAATTCTGAGTATGTTTAGCAGTTTATTTACTACGATGGACCATAGCAGGACAAACACCACCCTGGGGACAACTTTTGAGTTTTAACAGAATCATATTAGGAATACTTATATGATCTTTTATATGTATTTTGGTCACAATCGTTAGATCGGTTTTTTCTAAAATTTGCAAGACAAAATAGTAACAAATATTGCAATGCTTATAGTTTGAAAAATACTATTGCTTAACTATTTAGCTGAAAACCGATTGTTCGGGATGTAAGAATTACTCCGTTTTTAAAGTTTTATCGAAATCGAAGATGGGATTTTCGAGATATGAGCATTAGTGTTTTTGTTGCTTTGAATTGAAAATTGAGGACACACTAGTTTTCAAAACATAAATTTGACTCTAAGTTTGCATTTTGATTCAAGTCGCTATCGCCGTTTTCCGATAATATAGAGAAAAACTGAGTTTGCTTTTTAGTTATAAATGACCACACTACCTTAGAAATTAATTTTTGTTACAATCGTATAGACCGCTTTTGAGATACATATGTCGAAATTTCAAAAAAACCGTTGTTCGAATTTTTAGCCAAAAACTGGGTACGTAGTCATGGTAACCCCACCTACTTAAGCTTAAATATCAATTTTGGTTGATATCGTTATAGCCGTTTTCGATCAAATCAAACTGGTGCGAATACTTTATTGAGGTTACCTTTCTCTTACGTAATGGAGAAAGTTTAAAAATGTGGGGAATGAAGGTACAGGACTAATTATGCGGAGAGTGCAGCTACAATCAATAACTTCTTCCATCGTCCAGAAAACTTTAAGTATTTTTCAAATAAATTCACCGTTTTGAATGAAATAAACACAAAATTTTGATCCATTTTGTGTCCTATTTCGGATTTGGTGAATAGTTTTCTACGTGAACATGAACATATCGACAAACCAACTGACAAACTTTATAGTAACAGACTTATATAGTAGATCCAACCCCGTAATTAATTTGCTCACGCAATTCGACCAACGAATTAACATATTCAAGTTAAACGCAATGATCAACTCAAAAATGTTTTTTAACAACGCACTAGTGATGTAGTAGGAAACGGTCAATACTTTTTAAACAAAAATCCATTCTTAAGGTAATATGGTAATTTCTAATTTGATAGCAAACTCAGTTCTCTTAATCATCCTACAACGGATTTTTGAAAAAAAAGGCATAGGTAGGTACATATTTTGAAAATAAAAGAATTAAATCGAATTGGGTTTTTTTTCGGGATCGAACACACCGAGTAGTCCAACACACTAAGCCACTGGGCCTGAAGCTACTTAGGAAGTTTTAAATTTTCACACAATATCACTATGATAGCGTTGTGATCACAACCGTATTACTTGTCCAACTAAAAAAGGGACACATCAAAAACAATTTGTATCAGGGTCCTCGAAAAAGATGCCAAATTGCTACACAACTGTCAGTCACAGCGTGTAGAAAAAAAACAGCACAAAATCAAGGCACATGTTTCTGCTGTCAAATCAATTTTTTCTTCAATTGAAAAATGGATGGTGTACCCTAGCGGCTATAATTTGAACCCTACTGGACATACAAGTTTGACAGATCATCGAAAAAAAATATATGTAAAAAAAGCTAAGCGATATTAAATACCTTAAATATTGTGGAAAATTAATACATTTGTTAATTGAAAACATACAAATAAATTTCTCAATAGTTTACAGTAATGGAAAATAAAGAAAAAGTTTTGGATCGTGTGTCTCATTGTGGTGCAACTCATATCATATAGAACAAAATGGTATAGCCATGTACAAAATTCCAAAAGAAGTTTTAAACTCTCGATTCCTTTTAAAAAGGTGGTCAATTACTATTCGCATGGGAAAATCATTTCCTTAATTCTTTAAAACATGTAGTTTACATTTTAAAGAAGGCGATATATTAAAGTCAATTGCCAGAGATAATAAAAGATACTGCACGCATTTGGTCAAAAAAGCATTTCCAAGCAGAAACCTTCCAAAATTAGCATAAGGTTATCGAGAAAGTTTGAGCTAAATCTCGGTTGCTACACAATAAATAAAATATTCACAACAGTTTAAAGAACTTTAAACAGTTGAAAAATAATCTAATCCAAAATACAAAATTGTTTACACGAAGCCAACACAAATATTTCATTCCACTTTTAAACGATTCACACATATTTTATGGGCCCGGGGTTATTTTATTTTTCATAAACAATACTTGAATTTGAGACCAACAAAACATTTATTTCAATTTAAATAGTTTATCATTTATAAAATAAATAAATAACCTTTACAAAAATACAAGTACCGCTTTAGCGATGACTGATTCCTGCATGTCTGGTAGGGTTCTTTTCCTTGCCACCAGATATCGAAGGTCATTTGTCAATGAAACATAGAAAACACAGGAAGAGCGTTTCTATATTCTCTGTTTTGAAAGGGCGACTCTTTTCTTCAATCGATGACGCCATTATTATTTGTTGGTGTATTTTGTTTTTGTTTTTTTTTTAAAGTCGGAATGGGCGAGAAGGGCATTTTTGGTAATCGTGGTGGGCAATTCAGTCCGAAAAGTATGGCATCACTTTTTAATTCAATTTCACGTGGCCCCATTATTATCTCCCACAATAAGACCAGGGTAGGTAATTACGATATCGTGACATTCAATCTTTCCAGACGTATTTATTTCATGTATACTTATCCTGCAAAACCGAAAGCACCTGTAGCCTCTCAGAGCCCAGTTATGGAATATATTATTTACGTGCCCACACATGCACACAATTTGTGGGAAACTTAGCAATTTGACGGACTTGCCGTGCAGAAAGTGCAATTTCAGTGCAATAGATTTTCAACCACTCACCTACATAATCGTACTTGAACCACGCAGCTGGCACGCCAACAATAACAGCACGTGGAAAATAGATTGTTGGGGGTTGGTAACTATTTGGAGCAGGGGGCTCGCCAGCTCAATACTTTTTTATATCATTGTAGACAACAAAAGACGGACGTGAGGTGCGGTTCATTAACAAAGCTATCCAACATGTTCGGTTGCTTAGGCTTCTTTCTACCTTAATGTTACTCACAGAATACAGATGATACGAGTACAACTTCGAGTAACAGGTCTTTAGTTGTTATCCAACGTTTGTCACCTAGTTCAACTAGTCGTACATGAGTTGGTCAAAGAAAGTTAAGTCGAACAGTCCTTCGGTGGTTTTATATCAAATTTTAAATCAAGCAGTTTGTCACGCTTTAATTTCCGAACAATCGAATTTTACCTTTATTGTACTGTAACAACTAAAAATTAACGAGTTTGTAAAACAATTAAGGAACTCTAGAGAAAATCATGTTGAACATTCTCCTGTTGACAAACCACTTTAAGGTAAAATCGTCGAGAGGTTGCAGCCACCAAGGAACCACTGATTATTGTTGCTGCTACAGGGTGTTGACCGATGACTAAATGTATTCATTGGCGGTAAATGGATCCGCATTGTATTATCCACTTAATACAATTAAGAATTATTATCTACCTAACTATTATATCTTATAATCGTATTTGTGTCTTTACACTTCTGGCTGGCATGACTCTGGAAATTACTTAATTAAAACTAATCTTAAAGAAAAATGAAAGAAAGTCACACTCTGGAACAATAGTACTACAACGAACTTCAATTGTAGTCCATACCTACCGCGATGAAACCTGACCCTAATGTCGTCGGCAAAACAGAACAAAAAAATGACAAGGATAATGGCGCCGTGGAAGTTTTTGGGCGGTGAGAACCTCGTCATTGGAAGCCTATTAATTTATTTGGATGGTCGAAAAGATGTTGAAACGAGTACCTTGAGAAGAACCAAAACTAGCTCGAAAAACTGCTAAAACAACTACCTAAATCGCACAAGCAATAACTGGGCTCAATAAAATAAGTGGAACTATCGCTGCTACCAAACGAGAAGCTACTGCCAAGTCAAGAAGCCAAAACGACCTACCCTAGAGGCTCGAAAGAAGATCCAGCATCAAGGCCATCGTCGTTTGACGTTTAGCGACGGCATCGATAACGAATGAGGAACGGAGGTTGGTTTTTTTTTTTTTTTTTCATACAATAGTCGTATTTACTATATATATAGTCTGCTTTGTTTTATAAATCTTGGTCAAATTTTGTGGTTTCGTTTTTTTCGGGGAAGATCATTCCATTTCGAAAATATCAAATATTGAATTTACATGAATAAAAGCAAAAAAAGACTCAAGAGTCTTCTTTCATTCGAAATCCTGTCACCAATGTTTTTGGCCCTGCCGAAAACCGGGTTTTCACGAAAACACTCGAACTTCTATGAAAACAGACGTTTTCCCATACATATTTCAGTATTCAAAACAAGTCGTTTAAAGTCCATCGAAAACGAATTCCAATCATTGGGTTGTTGAAACAAACACACCTTCCGCAATATTCAGCAAATTAAGCAGAATGGCTGGCCGAACAAATGTCACAACTCATAAGTTAAAATCATTTTTCCCAACTAATTGATGAGCTAATATTATTTTTAAATGTATCTACTAAATTAATTTTATTTGTTAATTAATGCGATCGAAATTTGTAACTAAAATAGTTAAAAATAAGTTTCACGACTAGTGTATCCTAGCTTATTGAAACGTCAAACGAAAACTAGTTGGTGTTCGGTGTAAATGCATCGACTATAGGTCTCAAAGACAAAATGGCGGTGCGGAGTGAATAGGGTATTATACACCTGCAGTTGGAACTGGTTGTTCATTGGCAGAGTTAGGTAATGATATTTTTATTCTTTGATTTTTATAATCTTGTGGCTTAGTATAGTTAAGTTTTACGTCGGTAAAAAGCTTCCAATTGATATTTATTTATTGATATAAAATTACTAAAATTCGTGCAACATAATTTTTTTACATTTCTTCGTATATCGTGTATCGTACCTACCCCGCCATTCCCTTTACCAACGAAGGGGAAACGAACCAAAATGTTCGAATGTGGCAGCGTTTAAGTCATTTAACAAATCGTAATTGTTGTGTAATTACCAACTAAACAAGTTCAGAGTTGGCCTTTTCAATGAAAATTTGAATGAGGCGTTTGCCAACATCATTAGGGACATACACATCTTTTTTCAGCAAAGTAAAGCAAACAAATTAAAGTAGACGAATGCGTAATTAAACTGCTCTATCAGTCTGGTGACTGAAAAAGTTGTATATTTGTTACTAGCTGTGCCCGCAGCTTCGTACGCGGCGTATGGGATAAAACTCCCTTGTCCATTTAAGAACTTGGCAATGATCACAGACCTGAGTCATACCACCGCAAATTCGGCATAATTAATTTCTTTGGTGTAATAAAATCCACTTCTGCTTTTATTTACCCACGGAGTATATGTGTTTCTTTGTAACGATGGGGTCTGATATTTTTCATCCGTTTTATGTTATCTAACTCGTCTCATTTTTCTAGATCTTTTTGAGCTTCGAGAACGATTTGACCGTTTTCTCAACGGCATATTTGTTTAAAATCAATAGTCTAGGTAAAACAAAGCGGTGATCATAGTCAATGTGAAACAATAAATCAAACTTGTATCTACACCAACAATAAATCAAACAACATAATTCAAATAATCGTCTTTACTTCTTGAATTCTTCAATTCTTTGCTGTGTAGGTATCAGAGTAGGTTAGGTATTATAACAACCTTTAAAACAAAAACCTTGAACTCATATTCTACCTATGTACAGTAACAGTATACACCGCCATACGTTCCTCAGCGCACGTCATTAGCCACCTGCGCATTTCCTCAGAAACACATTGTCGCTATTGTTTACATACACATACACATTCACGTCGCATACTTTCGTTTCACTTAATTTGGAGAAAACACCACGAAGTTTTTTTTTCATATGAACGTGCTTCTGCGATGTGCGCCACCCAACCACCCCAAAGCAGAACGACGATCAAGAATTGCGACTGCTGATAATGTTCGATTTGAGAAAATAAATTTAATTTTTTTCATGTTAGATATCAGGTTGTAGCTCAGCTCCTAGAGGACATAGAATGCTGATTGATGGCTTGAAATAAGTATGAAAGTATTTGCTCTCTTAAGTATTTTATTTTGTTTGCATTGATTAAGAATTGTTTGAGAAATGGCGAGTAAATGGCAGTAAAGTCAGAAAAAAACACATTTTGGTCAAAAATGCCCCAAAAAATAGGCATGGCAATGAAAGGTATAGCCTATGTCCGTCTCAGAATCTTAAGGAACATTTCAAAAAAAGTTTCATCGAAATCTATGTAGTAGTTTTCACGCCATTAGGTAACAAAGAACATTCCTACAGTTTTATTATATGTATAGATTAGATATAGATGTGTCTTCACTTTTAGTTCGATTCATTGATTAATAAAATTTCGCTAGCATAGTCAGGAACACATTCCAAAAAAGATTTCGAAAATAACCTGCTGCTGTCAAGTCACTTTCAATTGGGAAATACCTGGTATGAATCGCGAAAGTTTCCGTTAAAGTGTATAATTGTTGTAATATTGAGTGCAGAAGATTCCATTTTAATTTGTTTTGCTGCGATAGATGGTCAATAAAACACACCCAGTGTTAGAAACTAGAAAGTGACTACTTATCTGATGTATTAAATAATTTGGTTTATATTTGCTTTCCCGAGTACCGTCGGTACCTCTTGGCCCAAAATGTAATTCATATACACGATTTTAGGCTAAATATTATAAATAGTTGCAGACAGATCTTTGCTTGCACAATGTAAACCATTTCAACACTTTTTAGCTCACTATTCCAACAATATAATGCTTACGGTGGAAAATCGACCCGATTAACTGCCAAAACATCGCGATAGTCACACACTTGATCCCTAAAGATCACCTTCTTGTGTCGCAATCCACCTTTTCGAATTCGGCGAATTTTCTGACGATGCTTATAATCACGGTAATTATTTGCTATTTCGTGTTGATATTCATCGGCACTTAACCAATCTGTATTGAAGAATTTCCTCGATGGCTGTTTTTGTTTATATTTAAAACAATCATTTGGCAGAATATTGCGGCCAATAACTTCAAATAAAACTGACATTTCAGCACGACGGATAGAACCAAACTAATCTGCTATTCATGTTACGAATAATCTACCTCCCCTTTAGCAATGCAATCAATCTAAACTAAATTATATTCCGTTGTTCGAATATCAGCAATATTTGAATTTGAACACATTCACCTTAACAAACTTACCAATGGCTGCCATGATTGATCACAATAAAAATTGAGGACAAATTTGTTTTCAATAGGATACTCCAACTAATAGTTCTCATGTTTGCGGAAATGTCGCCTTATGAAAAGGGTGCCCAAAGGTATACAATACATAATACCGCACATTGCTGCTATCTGGAATTCCATCTACGAAATATTACAGTCGAACTATATAGTATATAATATATACAAGTTTATTAAATGACAACATGCTACAATTTATGTCAATTCCGAATGTTTGGTGGGATATGATTTGGAATACACATTTCACATTTTTTTTTTTTTTTTTTTTTTTCTAGAACTGCCTAAGCCCACAAGAATCCGAGAGAGAGAGAGAGGAAGTCATCATTTAAGTAATGTCATTTGTTTTCACTATCATTTTTGTGTGGGTATTTTTTAAGGGGTGCAATGAATATACAGCTTATTAGCCAAATTGGTTATTTACTACGGTGGGTAAATATTTTACTCGAGTTGGCGGTACAATTTTATTTTTCCTGTGTCTTGTTTGACGTTTAAGTATATGCGGTATTATTAGTCTCACGCACATCGAACATTGTCCCTGCTGCGTTTAGTTTAGAGGACGTGTAACAGCCGAAGGGATCGCTTTGTCATATCAACAGTCGAATGACAGATGTTGTGCTTTATGTAACATCAGAAGTGTAGTCAGAAGAGTGGGCTTAAATTTAATCCTGGCAAAACGAAAGCCATTCCAATCTCGAAACATCAACCACATTTCTCCGACTTTCCTCCTATATCTATTAAACTCTTGATACCGGGTTGTCACCTACGCAAAAAGTTCTGGAAATAATCTTTAACAACAAATTAACATGGGATGCGAACATTAATTCTATTGGAAATAATAATGTCTACGTATCGCTAGTAGGATTATCGATTACAAAAAATTATTTACCCACAAAAGTTAAACTAAAACGGGTTAAAGCATTAATAATCAACATCATGGTTGTGAGCTGTTTGCGGATCCTGATTTCGTCGTATTTTAAAAACTAAAGGCCGACTTCAGTTCTATTAAACGATGTAATTCAATCTTCGTCGGTTTGGTTATATTTAATCTGAAGCTCGACAGTTATCGGTGCTGTTATTTGCTTTTTAAATGTATTCACCAAAAGGAACAAAACTACGTATTTATTTAATAATTTAGGCTCGTCCAATTGGAACCGATTTTTTTTTTGTTGCTAATAAACTCTTTAATTGCTTTTTGGTTGCACATTAATCTATTATAAATTATATATTCTTTAAGTGTTCTCTTTCACTTTTGTGAACTGCGTTTCATAACGTTTCATTTTGTGGTTTGAAGTTGGTAGCACTGGCATTTAACACCGGTCAAACTCAGCTATCATTTGAAGTGTCATCGAACAACACGTTTTAATTATTAAAACTTACTACAAAATTGGTGATTCGAACGTAGTCACTTTTCACGCAGGCAAATTGTAAAATTGTGAAAAAATGTTAGGAGAGTGGAAGCGTTACTGATGTGGATGTCGTAAGGGGTGTGCACAGTGATGCCAGATCAAGTGTAATTAGAGGGAGCGGGTCGAAATTCTGCCTTTTAACACAAAAATTCTGCTTTTGAAAATTCTGTTTTTTTTCTGTTCTGTTTAACAAAATTCTGCTTTTTAAAATTCTGACAGGCAATATTTGAAACAAATATATTGTTGAAAAGATATCAAATTAAAGGCACTATTCTTTTGTAGTAAATTTTCTTCTATATTAAGTAAAATAGGCTCAAAAAATTATAGTGACTTGTTTGCTGTTTTTTATGATAATGATATGAAAATTAGAAATTTGTAGAGAGAAATATTTTTTAGTTACTAAGTTATTTTTTTTATAAGTAAAGTATTAAATATGCTCAGTGGTTTTTTTAAATGATTTCTTAACACTTCCCCCTGGTACAGCGATATCAGCATTAGATGTCGTTGTATCCTCACATTTTCCCACATCAATCACTGCAATTTTAACGGCTGGTCTCTCCAGTATCCCTTCAGTAGTTTGAATAACTGCGCTACGCACTTGCCCATCTTTTGCTGTTCGGACACTAATGATTCTTCCTTTCGGATAATTATTTCTAGGTAGATCCTTATCAATGACTAAAACGATGCTTCCAACTTTCAATGGTAATATTTGCTTGTGCCATTTAGCTCTTAAAGTTAATTCTGGTGCATACTCGGTCAAGAACCTTTTCCAACACTTATCAGCAAATCGGTCTTTATATTGAAAAGTACATCTTAAAACCGCTGGACTGTCGTTGATTACTCCCATTTGTTTAGTTGCTCCAGATGTCAGTCTTAAAAAATGATTAGGTGTTAAAGCTTCTTGCAGATCACTTTCAAGCGGCATATAGGTAAGTGGCCTGCAATTGATAATATTTTCAGCGGCAATAAGGCAACTTCTAAGAAGAGGATCTGAAGGTGTTCTTGTAGGTAAGGAGTCATACAAAGCTATTTTGAATGATTTGACGAGTCTTTCCCATGCTCCACCCATATGCGGCGATGCGGGTGGATTAAAATGCCAGTTTAATGTCGGACTAATGAAATGTTGAGCTATCTTTTTAACATCAATGGCTAGTAAAGACTCTCTCAACATCCTCTCAGCTCCGATGAAATTTGTTCCTCTGTCGCTGTATATTTCCTTTGGAAATCCACGTCGGTTTATAAAATCACGGAAACATAAAATAAATGCATCTGCATCTAATTTGTGCGCTATCTCCACGTGTACTGCTCTTATTGTGAGACACGTGAAAATTACACCCCATCTTTTTTCGGTGCGACGGCCAATAGAAACGTTGAACGGTCCAAAGTAATCAACTCCCACAAACGAGAACGGTTGAACAAAGACAGCTAATCTTGCAGGTGGTAGTGGAGCCATTTCCGGTTCTTGTGGTTTTGCCTTTCGAACTTTGCACCATTGACAAATTAGATTAATTTTCTTTACAAAGCACCTTAGTTTCGGAATCCAGAATCGCTGTCGCAATTGATTTACAACACTTTCATTGTTCCGATGCAAAAATTCTTCATGCACCCTTTGCACAATTAGTTGGGTAATGTAATGACTTCTTGGGAGGATGATTGGTCTTTTTGCATCGTGGGTAATGCAAAGTGCAGCATCTGTTCTTCCCCTTACTCTTAAGAGCCCCTCTTCATCAAGGTATGGGGACAAATGGTATATAGAGCTTGTGTGAACAACTGTAGCTTGAAATCCATGTAATTTCATTCCTGTTTGGTTATGGATATAACTTATCTCGTTTTTATAGACGTCTTGTTGAGCTGACTTTAATATTATGATTTCTGCTTGATGAAGTTCTTTGCTGTTTAAAATACCTTTGCTTTTTGAATTATTATTTTTGTTAGTATTTTGAATAAATCTAACTACATAAGCCATGGTGTTCAGCAGTCGTTTCCACTTTGAAAATTTAGTAAAATTTATAGTTGTCAAATCCGGTGTATGAAGATTAATAAGTTCTTCCGGTAATTCGTCAAGGGTTCCCACTTCTACCGGCCATTTTGATTCGTTTAGATATAAAAAATCTGGACCTTTATACCAGCGATCAGATTTATCGAGTCTGGGAGGTTTTACCCACTTCGTTCCATCATCTGCAACGTTTTCTTTTGTTGTCACATATCGCCAGTCTCTTACATTGGAATTTTCTTGAATCTCTGCTACTCGAACGAACTTAGTGTATTTTCTTGGATCTCCTCTTATCCAGGTTAATGTAACCTTTGAATCACTCCAAAAGAAAACTTGTTCTATATGAATGGTTAAATTCTCTTGAATGCTATTGGCAAATCTACATCCCATTACTGCTGCATCCAATTCTAATCTTGGAATGGAACGAAGTTTTAATGGTGCAACTTTAGTTTTAGAACCAACCAGTGTGCATTCCACTTGTTGTCCTTTTACAATCCTCAGGTAAGATACAGCAGCACATGCTTGCTCACTGGCGTCTACAAAAATGTGTAGCTGAGCTTTAACATTGTCCCAATTTAAAAGATTTTTCATATAACAGCGAGGAATCCTTATTTGTTCGACCTTTGGAAGTATTTTAAGCCAATTTATCCATAAAATATTTTGTTCATCTTGAATTTCGTTATCCCATTCAGTTTGACTTCGCCAAATTTCTTGTAAAATAATTTTAAGGTACACCAGAAAATGTCCAATCAATCCTAGTGGATCGTAGATTGACATGAGTATTCTTAATACATCCCTCTTTGTAGGTCTCTTTACGCCTTCCAGTACATCTCGATTACCTTTATTGTATCGTAAGGAGTAAGTTAACTCATCTGTGCTTATACACCACCACATCCCTAGTACTTTTTCTTTTGAGGCCATATTCAAATCTTTATTTACTTCTTTAAAGTCGGTGTTAAGGATGCGCATTACTGCATCCGAATTGGATTTCCAACCTCGAATTTCAAAACCAGCTCTCTTATGTATTTCTGTTACCTCTTCCGCTAATTGTATGGCTTCCTCATCGGTGTTGACACTATCCAATAAATCATCAACGTAGTGGTTATCAGTAATACATTTTACAGCTCTGGGATATTTTTTGATGAACTTTAAGGCATTTTCGTTTTTTATGTATTGAGCGCAACTTGGAGAACAGGTCGCCCCAAAAGTCATAACTTGCATAACGTATGTGTCTGGTTCTATTTCTTCGTTACAATCTCTCCATAGAAATCGTAGAAAATGTTGATCATTTGTTGCTATTTTCACTTGATGGAACATTTCCCTGATGTCCCCTGTAATGCATATCTTCCTTTCCCTGCTGCGTAGAAGTACACCCAGTAAAGATGAATTCCAATCGATGCCTTTCATTAGCATTGTGTTTAGTGAAATTCCATTGACTTTTGCAGCTGCATCCCAGACAATACGTACTTTTCCTGGTTTGTTTTGATTTTGTACCGTGAAAATTGGTAAGTACCATACTTTTTCGCGCGGTTCTCGCAACTCTTGTTGGCTTAGCTTTCGAATATAACCCTTCTCCTCATACTGTTGTATTTGATGTTTTATGTTTTCAGCCAATGCAGGATCGGATTTAAGACGCTTCTCCAAACAAACCAATCGACGAACAGCCATTGGTCGGCTTTTTGGTAACTGGAATTCGTCATATCGCCATAAAAGTCCAGTTTCGTAGCGGGAACCCAAATCCGTGGTTGTCGTAGCCAAAATCTGTATGGTACGATCTTCTTCTGATTTTTGTTTCTCATCTTTTTTACCAGTGACACCCAAGTTGTCAACAGTAAAGTATTCTTTGATTAATTGGTGTAAATCTGCATCCGTTTTTTGTTGGCATTCACACAAATGGAAACTATAGTCAAATTCGCCATTATTGGTACAGTTTTCAGATGCGGAAAATATTGTCCATCCTAAACGACATTTGGCTGCCATAGGCTCGTCTTCGGAAGCTTTTTTAATTCGAAGTGGGACGGCAATCCTCAAATTTTTTAGACCAATTAATATACCAGGGCTAGCGTTGATATATGATTCCACTGGTATATTACGGAGATGTGCATCTGACATCTGCTTGTAGTCCAAAGACTGTGATGGTAAGTTCAGTGAGCGCACAGTTCGCACATTTGATAATGAAAATTCTGGTGAATTTTTGTAAGCTCCAGATATTGTTAAATGTACCTTTCTTGACTGATTTTCCATTCTTGTCACTTCCGCAGTCCACTTAAGACAAAAGGGTTCCTCTTCACCTTCTAGATTCAGATATTTAGCCAGTTCATCGCTTATAAGAGAACTCGATGACCCTTCGTCCAGAAAGGCGTATGTTTTTATTTTTTGTCCGTTACTTGATAAAATTACGGGAATCACCCTAAAGAGAATCTTAGATGTCATATGATGATTCATGGACGCTTCGATTTCAACTGAGGCTGCATTTTTGTCCTTATGAAGTAGTGGATGGTGTCTTATCTGGCAGTTATCTTTAGTACATTGTACTGGAGTTTTGCATTTAAAAGAATGTCGTTTAAGACATTGACGACACAAGTTGAATTGCTTTAAAATATCCCATCGCTGTGATAAGTTCATATTTTTGAATTTGATGCAATTTGAAACATTTTTACAACTGTCTCCACATGTTTTGCAAACAATAACGGGAGGAATAGGTCTCGATACTAATGATGTAGAATTTTCTTCAATTTTTTCATGTAGGTTAAGAATTTCATTTCTATTTCTCCCTGGCTGTTGTGGTTGTTTTGTTGTAAACCAATTTGTTGTCGTCATAACACTGCAAGCGTCGGTGGTGATTTCATAAAGCCAATCGGCAAATGTAGCCAGATTGTCGTTATTAGTTGTAGATCGTTTGTATGCTGCCCAATTCATTTTCAAAATTGCTGGTAGCTTTTCTACTAATTCTTTCATCAGCATAGGGTTTCGAATATGGTCTTCCATGTTTGCCTGTTGGAGTGTTGCGTACAAATTTCTGACAGCAACAGCGAAGTCAACAACTGTTTCTAGTCGCTCGTATCTGGGTGCTGACATTCTTCTGATTTTTTCGACATAATGTTCCATTAAGAGTTCCGGTCTGCCGTATAAAAGCTTCAATGTTTCAATTATTTGTGGGACACATGAAGGTATAGTTAATTGAGCCTCAACGATTTCTCTTGCTTTGCCCCTTAAGCTTCGTTGTAGCCGGATCAAGTTTTCATTTTCTGTAAAGCCACAAGCTGATGTTGTTTGGTTGTATGTGCTTATAAAAACTGGCCACTCTGCTGCTTGTCCTGTAAATGTCGGTAAATCTTTTGATATTGCGGATCTAGTTGCAAGTTGTTGAGGAGTAAGTTGGCAGAAATTTATTGGTGTTTGCGTCTGATATGTGGAAACTTGAATCGGTGTCGAAATGGGAATATTTGGTTGTTGTTTTGGCTTCATAGAATCTAAATAACTGAGAACTCGTTCATTGACTTGAATTTGAGCATTATTTTGATTTTGTGATTTTTGATTAGGTATTATTTGATTTTCTATCTCATCATCTGAAATCGAGTCCAACATAGCTAATTTTTTCTTCATTATTTCTTGCCTCATTTTAAGGATTTCATCTTGTTCTTCTAGTAACTTCATATGTTCTTTAAATCGTGCAGATTTACTGGAACGTGATGAGCATATTGAGGCTGCAATGGAACGATGAGATATATTTTGTGGATTTGGATTGTTACCAGTGTCTTTTTCAAATCGCACGTTTGTTTGATCGGAGCTTTGGTTCAGATTATGATTGATTGTATTAGTTGCCGTATATGTGTTGCATAATATTTTTAAATTAGATTCCTCTTGGTCTAGCGGATTCTCTGAATTCGGCCTTGAATGGATTTTGGAATTCGTCGGTGTCTGGCTGGTCTGCGTAGCAGATAATTGCGTGCAATTATCGCATTTCCAGTTCCTGACGTTGACTATTTCTTCCCCCACGTTGGCACATGCATAATGAATCCATTTTGTGCAACTTGAGCATTGCACCATACTGGAATCTTGATATGGTTCATCACATATTGGACACATATTTCTTCTTCCCAAGATTAAATTCGGAGGTGGTGTTGAAAACATCTTTTCGTAGTATAAAATTATAATTTTTTGAGAATGTTGAAAAGATATCAAATTAAAGGCACTATTCTTTTGTAGTAAATTTTCTTCTATATTAAGTAAAATAGGCTCAAAAAATTATAGTGACTTGTTTGCTGTTTTTTATGATAATGATATGAAAATTAGAAATTTGTAGAGAGAAATATTTTTTAGTTACTAAGTTTTTTTTTTTTATAAGTAAAGTATTAAATATGCTCAGTGGTTTTTTTAAATGATTTCTTAACATATATTCTGCTAATTCTGTTTTTTTATTTCAATTTACGAATTAAAAGAGAAAAAATATTTGTCAACAAATTACTACAATATATTTCATATCAAGCTACCAGGAACACACAAACAAAAAAAAAAAAAAAAAAACAGTCACAAAATGACCTTATATTTTCCTTTATTCGATTTAATTACAGATGTATTTATTTTCACTCACTAACTAACAGAATATTTGTCTAAACCATGAGAGCAAACTTGAAACCATTAACAAAACTCCTTTTACCTCTTCTTCTATAACAAGTGAGTAGGTAGGTAGAAGCGCGCCAAATTGCAGAATTTTGTAAAGAAGAATTTTGAAAAGCAGACTTTTGTAAAACCTTTGTATATACATATAGGAATGTATATACCAAGGTAAAACTGAATTTTGAAAGCAGAATTTTGAAAAGGAATTTCGACCCAAACCCGTAATTAGAATTACCCATTTCGTGGGCATTTTACCTTTCAAAATAAGCTAAAAGGGCGAACTACATTTTGCTAGCGTTCAGAACAACAAAAAATTGTGTATATTGTTATTTTTTTACGCCGGAGTGGGCAAAAAGTAGCAATTCAATCCGAAGAGTCTTAAAAACCAACATTACTCAGGTCTAGATACCGCCCGAAATGTTCGAAAAATTGGTTAAAATTTACCTCAAAAGAGTCGCATGCTGCGAATGGCAATACCTTTTAAGAATTCCGACGAGAAGGTTCATTATTAGATTATCTGGATTGGGCTTTAAAAAATCTCGCTTCAAAATTGACATTGTGTTGATTGAGAGCCAGGGTAGTCAGTTTATTTTCCAACAGCAAAATTTACGTCGATGGTTCAAGTCTCTGATCGTGTTGCGTTATTAATATTATTAATTATTTTATTGTCTTAGTTTTCTTTGTATTTTTTTTTTCTTTACCCACTTTTTTGAACCGTGCACTTCTTTTGAGTGACCCTCCAGTTAATAATATCCACTCAACTACAGGTAGGTACTTGATGTTATAAGAAAAATATATCCGAATTAAATCAAAGAGGCAAGAATAACCAAAGTGCAGTGAAACAACAGCTTTATTAGAAAAAATATAAGAGTTCTTGCCTTTCTTATACTCTTGTCTAAGTAAATACACTCTGGTTTGAAAAAAGTACCACAATCTGAATGTGTAAACTAAAGACAGGACTGCCCTCCGATTTGTCGAATTAAGGTCAATTGCTATCACTCTGTCAAAATGATGTATAAGGTAGTGTAATATATTACTCAAAGAACAAAATGACCTTATGACCACAAGTGTTTAGTTTAGGTTAGGTTGAAGTGGCTCTCAGCCGAGGGCGATACACTTAAACCTTTATGGGGTACCAAATGAATCTAGGAGAAAGTTTTTCCGATTGCTGCTCGTTAAACTAACTTCTTCTAAAGGCTGTGTTTATTATAGGTCTTTATAGAAAGGAGCAGTGGCTCAGTGCTAATAGTATGCGTTGGACTACTAATCGAGGGGCCCAGGTTGATCCCCAAAAACCCCTTGCTAACGTAAATTTTAGGTCTGCTCCCTTACTTTGTGGTTCATATTTGGCAATATGCCACATTTCTGTCATTGAGAACTCGCTCACCGAAATCAAAAATGTATAACCAAAAAGAAAAGGAACGCGTTGAATAACAAATTTGAAAAATGTGAATTTTTTTATAGGCGGGCATATTCAAATATCAGTGGAACAAAGCTAAAAATGTATATTTAAGACCAGATTTAAATTGTTTTTAATGCAGACATTTTGCTTCTTACATCTATTTCAATGCTATACAAGCACAAAATATAAATGAAAACAAATAAAAAGTCAATTACAAATTAGAATTTGAATAATTTGACAACCATCGGCCAGCTATAACCAACTAGCCAAAAGAAATTTCTTTGGCTAATATTTGCAAATTTTTTATGGAGGGGAAATGTTTTGTTTTCTCTTTTTGGCTTTTTTTGCGTAAGGGAGCGAAGTTTGACTAAATTTGTATAATGTGTTCCAATGCATTATCAGATTATCAAGCCCTTTGTGTACAAACTTAATTGTTTGGCAGCTTTTTTTGAAATCAGTTCCTGAATGCCCCCCGTAAGCATCGGACGTCATGGAATATTTATTTGGTTTGCATAAATCCTTAACAACAATCAATCGATTTCCATGCCATCACATTCAAGAGTTACCCCACGAACTTAATCGGAATATCAATAAATTTGTTATTCCTATACATAGAAACATGTGTATTGTGTTCTAACAAAGCCATTTATTTCATTGTATCCTACAAACTCGCACGCTTATATCGTCTAACTTTTGTGGTGCTGTTGTGTGTATTCAAGTTAAGGACAATGAACTTCACCAAACCGACAATAGGAATCATTCGTTTTCATTTTCGTTACGGCGTCATCGTCGTCGGTCACCAATCCCTATTCCGTAATGTCAGCACAATGTAGTGTCTGTTACACATCTGACATACAGGACAAGAGAACTTAATCTATCCTACGTTTGTATTCATAAATATAACACCACCGGTCTGGTCTCACTCTGAAAAGTGATGCTACGACATGCTATGTGTTTGTACAAGCTGGACTGGAAGTTGTCGGTTTTTAGGTTTTTCCGGCTGTTGCTTTCTGACAGTCATACGACATTTTACAAATGTACATTAAAGCTTACTGATATGGTATGAATGATACCCATGAGTGTGTAGAAAAGGATATGCCGTCATTTATGTCCAATTGAGTGTATCTAAAAAATATAAATTTTTGCAAAGGGTGTCCCAAAATGCAAAAAATTCGAAATCTCAGATTAAGATCATCGTTCAATTACTGTCTAAAGCTACATCTAAAGAAAGGGGTGGAAAAATTCTTCTTACAAATCTAAGGGCCAAAGCAGTAACCCATTTGCTACTAGTGGGTCTGTACATTAGTATAGAGTGATAATTCTACCTTAAGATCCATTATTGTGTCAACGATTGCCTTCTGGTCTAACGAGGCTAAAATGATCTGAATGTTGAAAATCTCATACAAATCGCTGTATGTTCCATGAGGTATTAAGGGTTTGATAATCTTAAGGATTGTCTATGGTGACTTCAAAGTTTTCAAGCCAGTTTAAGTCACAACACAATTAAACAACAAACTTACATACATTATTACATGACGTTTGTGGAAGAACAAATTTTGAAGACGAAGTACTTATTTCTATAGAATATTTATCGTCAAACCATGTCATTTCAGCAAACACCATTTTATTTCTATTACCTAAATAGGTAGCACTAAAATATTTTCCTGATGATCAAATTTCAAAAATTGAAAGCGTTAGTAATGAAAAGCTTTCGTACCATAACCGACTTGGAACATTTAAAATCTTTAAAACAATTCAATAATTTTAATGTTTTGGACATAGGTTAACCCAGCGGTCCCTCCGAAAAGGTGTCCCTGGCTTTCGAAAAGGGTCCTGTATGAAAAAATTAAAGAAAAACAACAGGATTAAAACAGTATCCCAAATGTTTTTAGTTACATAATTTAAAAAAATTATATTGGAATATATCGCTTGTAGGCAGCGATACTACAACTTTGCACAGCTCATTTGGTTTTTATTGTCCGTCGCATTCATTTTGTGACATTTCATGATTATGAATTCCAGAAAAGCGGTTTAGAAATTTATTGGAATTTCAGATGTTTCAAAGTTTTTCGCACCTATAAAATAGTTTTTTCATTGAATATAGTGCGATAACATTAGGAGTACCAACAATTGTTGCATGGATGACATTTTCCATAAACAGGGTGCGTTAAGAATATTTTTCTATCCAGTTTTGGCTCAAAAAATCCAGCAGATGAATTCACGGATATTTGAAAATATGTATAACTTCCATGCACTGTTACTTGTTTAAATTCGACGGCTCTGCTTTTTGTATTACAAATCAGATATTATTTGCCAAATTGGAAACTATTAATATTTTCATGAAAAAAATACAAAAGACATTCCAGAGCTAGATGCTTCGGCAATAGGGAGAGACTTCAAATCGGTCTTAAACACCTCCCAAGGGCACCTTGTTTGGAAGAAAGGTTCAATCGGATCTTAAGGGATCCCAAAGGTAGCCCTGGGTTACCCTCATTTAAAATTAATATAGTGATTTAATCTTTAAGAACTAAATATAATAGCTAAAGTCATATTTTCAATATCACATTCTTCGACTTATGTGGAAAGAATTTGTTCATATAATAATATGTAGGTAAAAATTTAATAAAAAAAAAAATAAGTGCAGAAATCGTCTTCAGTTGGAAAATGTTCAGTGTATTGAAACGTAAATTGAATTTTAATACAAGAATTTGCTAAGCAGTGACGCATGTCATAATTTTAAAATAGAAAAAAATTAACAAATGATGGTGATATTAATCAAAACGCACTTATAAGCATGAATCCTGAGGTGGGATAGAACTATTAGTATTATTTTATCCTTTAAAAGTCTGAATTATTTTGTTTTCAAAAGAAATACGATGTTTTCTTATTATTAATTTTAATTATGGTTATTTCTTAAATTCATGAACTAAGTAAATATGTAGCAAAAAGTATGTGACCGTATATTTTACTTAATATCCATACAGCTACCAATTTCCACAACGACAAAGTAACACTTCAGTTCTAAAAGTTAAAATTTCAACTTGCGAACAGTAAAATCTGTTAAAGCTAATTTTCCATCACTGTCGGAGGGTAGGTACTCAGATTTTTGTTTAGCTGTGTAAGTATAGTGTCCGATTGTCAATTAGTTTGGTGTCTTATTCATAGTTTTTTAGTTGTCTTCTTTACACTCAGTCGGTTTTTTTTTTGTTTTTCAAATTAACTTTTTTTATTTAGCTGAATACGCGTAAAGTATGGAAATGTAATCGAATTTTTACATTAATTTATTTTGAAACGCGTTATTAAAAATGTGTGAAAATCAATTGAAATGGATTTCCGATGCAAGTGAAAAACAGGTTTTTCTTCCGTCCAAAACTGGAAAAGCCAAGTTGTAAAAGTCTAAAGCTCGTTAATTCGGAATGGTTGGGGCGAAGGTAAGTCCGAATAAACAAATTCTCCGATTTAATTATGCACTAAAACGCGTTACTATTAATGAAAAAATGCAAGAACTTAAAACAAAAAATGGTTTTAGAAGTTAAACCAAAAATTTGCAAATAATACATAGTTTTTGCAGCTAAAAACTTAAACCGTACTTCTGTTTTGTGATTGCCGGAATTCCCCCAAAACAATTTTACGACTTTTTCCCGACTGTGAAAATGTGAATTGCCGGGACTCCCCCAGAAGACATTTTGATGATATGTTCGGACTTCTTCATATTTGAGGTCTATTTTCTACCTATACGTGTCCAGTCATTGCGTCATTTAACTTTTGCTAATTTATTTAAATTTTTACATAAAAAAAAATCAAAACCGACTCTCATTTTTTCGGAAAAATCAATCTAATATACGAGATTTCAAAATTAAAGAATTCCCAATTAACGAGTTTTTAGTGTACTTTTATAAATACAGTAGAATCCCTCAAAGTCAAATTTTCACGGGAGTTAAAATAAAGTTCGGGTTAGAGGGATTTCTGTAAAAATTCGAGTTAGAGGGATTAATTTTTTTTAAGCGAATTTATTTAAATTAAAAAATAGGAAATTAGGTACGTTTTGAACAAAATTAGTTAACAAATTTTTTTATTTTAGTTTGGAATGTGAAAGTAGCAGTGTTCACTCGTTTAATGATTCGCTTGAAAAAAAATAGGCAGTAGTGAATCTCCTCTGGGACATATTCGGTCATTTCAATTGGAGTTTGCAATATTTCAATAAATTGCGTTTTCAATATCATTCTTTTCCGGCATATGGTTAGTAATGGTTTCGCCAAACTCTTGTTCAGATCCGAGTTTTCAGACAAACAAAATAAACCCTCTGTAACTGATTCATTTCAAGGACTAGTGTTTATAAAAGTTGCTTTTTTTTTGCTATATTTTGCAAAGTTTGGTCAGGGAAAACTTCAAAACTGGTCAGAGGAAACCAGGGAAACTATTTTTAAAAATAGTGGCCACCATGTATTTTAATGTATCATTAAAAGTATTTTCCAAGTGGTTTCCATCAAGTACAGCAACCATTTCGTGTAGAAAAGAAAATTTCATTCTGTTAGTGTTAATGCCAAAACTTGACATTTGCTCTCATGCGGGACCATAAGGGCAACTTCCGCTCCATTTCTTTTGCACAACCGAGTGCGTTGAAAAAGTAATAAAAATTTGTGTTCAGTGGGTAATTGCCAGTGTTTAGCTACTTCATTGTGGGCTTTTAACTTTACTCCGAGGTAAAGCTGGTATATCCATTCTAGAAAGCATTTATCAGTAAACCGTTACTCACAAAGGCTTTCATTTGAATTCGCTCTTCATATACGATATATATAATTTTTATTCTTCACACTTTTTCACTTTGCACACAATTTTCAAGGGGAATCCTTAGGATAATAAATGCCGGTCCTTTGTCAGACAGACTCATTATAAACTTTTCGCTTTTATACAGTCACTTCGAGTAACCGTACCATCAGATGTAATACCAAAAGAAAATAATGCTTTCAAGTAGACTTGCTCCACTTACGAGTGTACCTGCCTTTCATCTTTTCTAAGGGCTCTTTAAATCGACCCTTTCCACCAAAATGGAAATCGTTGATTATAAGAATGAAATTCGTAGGTACCTACTCATTATTTTTCTTATTGTTTTCTTTTCTTTCTTTCTTTTCGAACATACATTCAAGACCATTTTTTTTCGGGGTAGACTCTTCAGAATTTCCCAACTAAATATCCCTGGGGGATAAGAATAATGTTGTTCGAAGTGAATTGTAATTTGCATCCCTAGGGCGCCAAACGCTTTGCAATCACCTCTTCCTATCGAGCTGTAACCACAAAAATATTCACTTTATGTAAGAAAGAATAACCAACGCTTATGAAAAGGAAGTTCCAATTAAACCGTTGTTGCAGTTCCAGTAGAAGCTTTAAGTGAACCGGTGGAAAGCAAGCAAAAGCGAAGCGAAAAACTCTCCATTCAAGCTAAATTAAAAATAAATAAAAGATGTGCACACAAATACGTACACAACCGCATCTTCACGACGACGACGACCATATAGGTCGATGGAAATGCAGAAGGTCGTTTCAGTTCAACAGGGTTGCGCTTCCAACTTTACTTTGTGTTAACGACGACGGCGATGGGAGGTTCAAATCTCTTGATGATATTGGACACGAACCTGTATGCATATGGAAACAGTTGGAAATATATGTACTAAATCATTTGAAAATACAATCTACTCGTATGGGACTAACAAGTCTTGCATAATGCATTATTTATATTGTAATGCCGAAGTTTTCTATTGCGAAAGACCTTTAAGAAGAGTTCAAGGTTAAGAAAAGTGTGAAGATCTTTACATACAACACTTTGCGTTGCAATTCACGTTAGTGCGCACTTATAACTCTTCAGCTCTTTCAAAATGATTCTTGTAAACATCGACACAAAATCAATCTGAGCCAATGCCTTTCAGTTTCCTGATCTTGAAGACTGTAAACACTGAGGAACTCTACTCAGTTATATGTTCCTATGCAAGACATTCAATAATTTGTTACCGCCTGTTAATTTTGTCGCGTGTTCTTTTTTTTTTTTTTTAATAAGGTTACCTTAAGGCGGTGTTCCAACTCACATACGAAACTTTGCTAAATATTTGCACTACGTACGTGGTTAATCAATTTGGTGTAGAGTTGGGCGTGGCGCTTGGGCTTGGTCCGTCCCGTGGCCAACTACTTTTAGTTGCGCATTAAGATGGTTTCCTATCAGTTCGTTTCGCACCAAAAGTGAGATCTTTCTCTACTTCGTCGAACCTCTGAGTTCGATTGGAAGACTCTGCAGGACAGAGCATTGATGTTCATTTTTGTGAACAGTTGTATATTACATTGTTGAATGGTCTCCTCCAAAATCATTCTACCAAACGGAAGGAAATATTTTACAAGGATTTTTTTTTCTCACAAAGGTAAAGGCATTACTACCTTCGCCCGCTTTTGATACAGTACATTTTTTTTTTCCCATGCCCAGTTGGCTGACACTGCGACCTAAAAGATCTATTGTATCAATTGAAGCAGTACATACTTTTGATCCGAGGACCAGCAGACTTGAGCAGACTTAACATGAGGACTAGGATTGTAAGCGTGTTAAGTCTGCATGATTGCTTGGGAGAGGTACCCGAAAGTTTCCTTCGCAGCCCAAAAAAACAGCAAAAAAACAGCTTTCGGTAAGAGTTGGTCTTCGTTTGTTTTCTGATATCGTTTCCGATAGAAAGCCTAGGTAGACAGAGTCTTTTGCTACCTCAAAGGCTCTGCTGTCAGATTTGTTGATTTTGGGTATCTACTCTTGTTGGTTTTTCCCCTCGATAGCCCCTAAACCCATTGGAGGAATGACTAAAGTATGGTTTCTCGACAACGGCATCGACTTGGGATAGTCATATGGAACAGCTCTCACTGCTGTTGTCCTTGACCGCTCACTAATAAAGGATGGAAACGGTTCATGATGGGAATAACACTCTCAATGTTTGCGAAACAGCTATTTTAGGCTTTTTCTATGCAAACGGCATGTCCAGGACCACTGTATGTGAATTCCTTTCTAACACATAAAGATATCTTCGCAGTATTCGGCGGAAACAGTAACTTTTTGGAAAAGAGGGGTGCATAATTATGTGGTGTGGTGGTCACCCGTCCCTGAGGGACCTAGGTAGGTGTCCTCTTTGTAGGTCCAGGATGAGATAGTTTAATCATGTTTCACATTTCTCCTAAACTTGAAGGATGCTTGTCAATGACGATTTAGAGTGAGTAGGTGGTGGAAGATCGAGGACTATATAGGGTTCGACTTGACCCTACCCTACACCAGAACTCTCGTGCATTCCTAATGTGGTATTCGTTTGGGCTTCTTCAGATTTGCCCTCAGATTTCAGATTTCGTGTGCCTAATCGAACATAAAAACGTCTCTTGCTCTTTTTTGTGTTGATATTTGTGCGATTTGAATAAGTGTAGTCTTGGACACTTTTCTAAGCGATTTCCATTCACTACTTAAATTTTGTATTAAAACATTAGAAATATCCGTCCCGATTGATTTCTAAATATTTATACATAAATAATTCACAAAAATAGATTCACCCGATGCAACGCCTTTTTTTGCTGGAGAAAAAATTCCATAAAAGTGTAAACAAACTCCGTCAGTTGTCAAACTCAAACGCACTTGTATTGGTAAATCTGAGAAAATATCTAGATTCGCAAAAGTGCTCTGAAATCTGAAAAAGATTGCTTTTTCCTGTACCAAACGAACATAAAAATTGCTCTGAGAGCAAAAAAGTGCTCTGAGAGCGCCCAATCGAATACCACATACGATAAACAAAGACCCTAGCACATTTGCATTAGATTTACGCTCTGAGACCACTGCATGTGGATGATTAATTTTAAGCTTACCGTTGGTATTTCCAGGTAATCCTTTCGGTTCTGAAATTGAGAAGAACAGGTGTTTATATTTAGTATTTATAAATCAACCTATATTGTAGATAGTAGTAGCAGTTTATTAAATGTGAGCGCAATGAAGATGCCAGAGGTAAATGAGCTCGTTCCTCGTTATGTGGGTATACTTTGAGCACCCATTCGAAATATGAACTTTTGTATTTGCGATTGCAATAAAATTGTTGCAAAGTATTTGTTGCTTAAGCTTAGGTAACTATGGGGGATACCATGTTGTAGAAGCACGCATATCATACATAATTAGATAATTTCCGCACACATGGAAATAACCACCGCACGCTAAATGTATAAGTTAAGTACCATCCACGTAGGTATACTCGTTTCTACTTTCCCTCAATGCACTTAAAAATAATTGCTGTTATTTTGTTTTGAAGTACTAATCCAATTGTCATTCAAACTACAATGAAGGGGGACCAAGTTGGGTACAAACGTACGTACAAAATTCATAATGATATTAAATGTGTACATTATATTTGCATGCGCACCTATTTAAGAATGCTCCAAGAATAGAACTTACAAATTACTCATTTCAAAACTACGTGTGTTTCCTTAAATTAATGGATATAGATTAGATATAACAGATTGTAAAGTTTTTTAATGAATGCTACTTTAAAATGACATTTGCAACATATGGCATTGTGGGAATTGTCAACCGGCAGAAAGTAATGTCGTTTTCGATTGGGACCACCAGATTTTTTTCTTATTTTACGCGGCTCAAATAACAGCTACGAAATTGATCTGCTTTTGTAATATATCTATTTAGTAGTGAGTTATTTGGCAGCAATTTCAGCTGTTCAAATAGCATTCGCTTTTGGAAAAAATATAAATGAATATTGATATGAAAAAACAATGAAATTGAGAGTTGAAGTCATGTTTTGACGCGATCCAATATTCGTCATGGACAAAATTATCCGATTGCATCTCAAACAAAATTCAATTTTCAGAAATCCCCATCCCCACTATCCAACTTCCATTCGAAATCTCAAATTTTCGGCGTTGTGATACATAAGAAATACAGAATGAAATGTCAAAGTGGCGCGACACTTCACGTTAATTATTTGCGCATGCGCATGTATTGATGGAAGTTCTATGAGACGGACGTAGCGCCATCTCTCATTCAACAACATAAATAATTTCGTTTTGTTTGAAAAACAAACGATGGCTACATTATTGGATATTGTGCATACCAAAATTGCGAATTTAAATGCGGTAGGAAATATACTTTAAAACCTACCTACAAAAAAAAAAAATCATAACAACAAATTCATTACAGGCTTTTCGGAGGTATGCAACCACGAACGCAGTGACACGGGATTTTTAAATACTGGATTAGTAAATTTACTTTTTGATTCCATACATTTTTTATCTGTATACCTCTTCTCAAAAAAAAACTTTCGGAAACTAGTTACGTTTCAAATCTCCCTTTTCTGTCATTTTCGATGAGTCCATGTATTGTATATCCATAGCTCATTGTTACAGTTAAAAAAAGATTGGGAATTTACCTCCAGAAGACATTTGTCTAGATTCCAGACGATTACAACTTGAAAAAAAAGCTCATCGATCGAGGGGAAGCGCATTTTTGCTAAGAGCAGAGGTCACCAGGGGAAGGTAGGGCTTTTGGGGGTTGAAACCCCTACCGAAATATATGGAATAAAAGAATAAGGAGTGTCCATTTTCCTTGGAAGTAATAAAGCAATATCTCAATAGGGCGGAGAGACAACTTTGTCATCTTAGTCTCAATTATCGTCTAACTATCTTAAAGTTCGTCTATCACGCAGGAATTTTAACTCTAACCGAGTGGAATTTTTTCTTGTTTAAAAAAATTGGGTTAAAATCAACCAAGTCTCTGTAGGAAATTAACGAGTATCTGTTGTTGAAAACTAGCGAGTTAAATCAATCATTTGGTATCAACCATGTTACTCTGTCGTTATTAGTTAGTTTGTTATTTAAGACCGAGAAAATTTGGAGAGGAAATTGATAAATCGGTTATTTTTAATCGAGTTTCGTTAAACAAGTTGACTCGGTTATTTTTAATCCACTAACTCTGTAGGAGCTATATTAACAGTATTACTTGGTTGTTTTTAACCGAGAGTTGATTGATTTTAAATAAGTGAGTACAATGGCTTATTGAAATTAAAACTACACTATGGAAGAATTTTCTGCTGGCGCGGTACGTATTGCAGGGAAATAAAGCCTCTACTGAATAAACAAAAACATATAATAAGAATAATGTGTAAAATAAATCGAAGAACTCATATTTTTGAGTTGTTCAAAAATCTTGAAATTTTCCATATAAATTACATCTGTAGGTACTTGTATAAATTCATACTTTTTTTGTGATGTGACAACTACAATTTAATTGTCAACAGCCGACATTTTGTAGCCCTCCCTAGTTTTACCATATCACTGCACCTTGTCAGTCTAATATGTTAGCTGATAAAAAATTACTACTTTCTTTTAATCATTCGGATCATACCTATTGTCTTATCTACCTTCCCGGCGGGCACCCTGTATTTTGTTTGGACTTTTATACATTAAAAATCTGAAAGTTAAAATTCGTACATTTATTCAGTTTTAAGCTGCTTTCATATGAAATAAAATGTTGTTATTTTTTTCTTACAATGGACATCTGTTTATAGAGCAGACCACACCACATATGGAAACACAAATCGAAACAGAAAAACATGTTTGATGATGGACCCTTATCAAAATTTAACACTGTTTTTAAAATACCTACTATCCAAATATGACGAAACACTCAAAACTAGTCTAGTTTCCAAGCCGTCTATAGGTTCTGTTGGGATTTTATTAATTTTAGCTTTAGGATGAAACATAAGGCACAATTAAGGGACATTAATTTATGAATGTATTTTCCTTACATATTAAAACCAATTTAATCCAAAAACACGCCATCACATTTTCCTGAATACGTCATGTAATGCTAATCTAACTGATGGTTATAACTTAAAATGATTTTTTTAACAATACAGCTGATGTAATTAAATTGTTGGCTCCTAAAATCTCATATTAGTTTTATTTTTCGTGACATTCGACTCCTTAATTTGTCTCCTAGCTTAGTTTCGTCACAATAAAAAGACAACATTGACCCACAAAGCACAAACTTTCGCATGCCTCTATGAAAAAGGAGGGGGGAGGGTTGAAAAAAAACATACTGCCCCCATATTATCTTGTGATGGCACGTACACGAGCGTAGTGCTCAAAGTACTAATTAACTTGAAGCAAAAGCAAAGTATTGCCTGTTATAAATTCCTTGTTCGGTTTGTACAGCATTCAGTTACATATAATTATAGTAATAAATTCGTGTCAGATGGAAAAAAGCCCTGCACACACCCTCGGACATAGAGGGGTCATGTTTCGGGGCAATAATGACCAAGTTTTTTTGATAAGGCAATCAATGTTAAGTAATGCGACCTAGAAGAGACGTGATCTTAGCATTAATGCGTTTCTGTTGTGCCATGGATTGTAATAAGTAGATTGCGTTTTTCTAGAATAAATGATCTCTCAATAGGGATCAAAGTGGTGGTATCCCTTCAAATCCCAGAGTCATGAACCAATAGAGTCTTGTTCAACCTTTCTTATGTCCATAGCTAGTAGAAAACGTCATATATATGATAAGAGTAGGAAGACTCAGTCGTTTTACTTATTTTCGGACTTTCGACCCGTGAAGAGTGTCTCCTGTGCCTTTTCATTTACTGCAATTTCGGTAGGAGGTACGTAGCAGTGATGCCGTTTTATAATTTTGTTGGGGAACTTTTTGGGGGAGTACCGGGGAGTACAGAACGAAAATTTAGAAATTTATTTCTAGCTAAGCGCTTTTCAAATGGGACGGTTTCGATGTAGAAAGCCTGTGGCGGACTTGTTGTTTTGGTAGAGTCTCTCTAATCTTTTGTTTATTATTCATTCACGGACTTTAGTATCAAAATATCATGTTTATCAGTGAAAATGATTTCCATGATCCGCAAGAGTTAGTTAGACGGTAATGTAACAAAATCGAACACGAAACCAATTTGAATGAAGCATCCAGATCGTAAAATCTGTTTTTCAAATTACTAGGTAAAGAAATGTTAAGGCAAAGTAAAAATAGATCAATCCGAAATAATTAAACAAAATTGAGTAAATTGGAGTTGAAGTGAATTATAAATTAAAGTGTAACATATTTAACGTCCTTAAAATAAATAGGAGTACGAATGTGAAAGGAGGTGTACGGGAGTATACGGAGATGTTGAAAATTGTACAATACTCCTATGGGAGTACTTTCGGCAACACAGTACGTAGCTTACAGCAAGCGCACTCAAACCCACGGTCTCTGAAATTGAGGTTACCTAAGTCTTATTCTGTTTTTGTTTTTTTGTTTCGAATATGGCGGATAGTATTTCGCCTTTTTGGACTTAATTCTCATCTTGTATCACATCATATCTGTTCGTACACCAGGAAAACATATCTGTCGAAGAGTAGACTAAGAGCTTCATTTTTAGATAGAGGCACCATATGTGACTTCAAGATGGATGAAAAGGTGGTGGTTTTCTGTTTTTAAAGATCTCCGTTGGTAAAGCATCAGTTCTCAGAGTTTTCCTAGCTAAGCCGACCGTTTGTTTATTTAAAAAATTGTAAATCTATAATACAGTTTCAAAATCAGTACCCATTAGAATAGATTAGATTATAGGGCGGGAGAGCTTTCACGGGGCTCTGGCACTGCGCACTGCGGCTTCTTAAAGTAGCCTATTTTGCCTTCCCAGTTAGGTTCCTAGAGCCATCTTTTCACTCCAGAACCAGTCAGGAAGACAAGGATCTTCTCTCTTCTTTCATCCACTAGGATGTTTTTCCTAAGACGACATAGAGCCGGACAATCGATGAGTATGTGAAGAGAGGATTCATCTCTCTCAAGACATAGCCTGCAGATAGGACGCCAATATGGTCACGTGACCATTTCCACTGATAATTCCTGTGAGCATTCTCAGACTATTTTTGTCCAGATTATTCAGGAAAAGCGATATTCTGGATTTTGCCAAATCTCGTTTGACTCGATGCGAGATAGGTTCTTAATGTAGTTCCTGAAGTGATTTGCACTGACTCCGCAAAATGGTTCAGGTCCGATAAGTGGAGTGGTTGCTCCGATTTTAGCCAGTGAGTCAGCTGATTCATTACCCTCATATCCTCTGTGGGCTGTGGAGTACAGTGATGACTAGGTTTTTCTTAGAAAGTTCGTGGATGGCTGTGCATGTTTCTAAGATCAGTTTAGATTTTATGACAGATGAGTCAAGAGCTTTGAGAAAGATAAATAATTTTTCCCCATGTATTAGAACTTAGACTTATTCTAGCGTAATGGTAGATTAGGATTAGTTTTTCCCAAGGTTGACAGACAAGTTCACCTTGGACGACTCACCGTAGATTCCAGAGCCAATCCCTGATTCATCTTAGAACCGTCTGTCTACCAGATGATATCAAGTCGTGAAGGATTCGGTTTATATTTTTCCCTAGGGGGATACTTATGGAGAATTTTTGTAGAAGCTATATTCCGGTAGCATATGTCGTCTAGAGGCATGCTGAATGAGCTTCAAGGCTCCATGGTTTCGAGTAACGACAGATGACCTCAATGATAGCAATAGGGGTCAAAGTTATTCGAATGAAACAGGCAGCGGCGCTTAAAGAGGTGTTGGACCTAGGAGGACATTGAGTGCCATAGTCGGAGTGGAGGGTAAACAGCCCGTCATGCATCTTCCGGCTATACGTTGAACTCGTTCTAGCTTTTTGACTGTGGTGACTTCGTTAGATTTCGTCCACCAGACGCTTCCGACCAGCGAATAAAGCCAGTATTTCATCCGAGGTCTATGACCCCAGTTCTTACCGCAGACCCGACGTCAGATAGATAAAGATCTGGTGGCTCTTTTTACGGTACGTACAATCTGCTGGTTCCATGATACTTTACTGTCAAAGATAATTCCCTGGTATTTGGCTTCCCGAGAGAATTCAATGTTTTCGCCAAACATAGTAGGGCGAATAAGGAGATCTAGTTTTCTCCGTTTTGAAGACTATCGTTGTCTTCTTTTGATTTACAGAAAGGCCAACAATGCACCATCTCTGAACAACAGTTAAGGTGAATTGCAGTATTTCTGGGACCATGCTTTCGAACTTGTCACTAACAACGATTACTACGTCGTCGGCATATCTTATGACGTAGATCCCTTGTTAAGTAAGTCGTCAATGACAAGGGACCATAGGAGGGGCGAGAGGACACCCCCTTAAGGACACCCTATAGTTGAGAGAGCCGAGATTTGCACATCATCGATGCGGGTCATACTCATAGTTTTCTTTTGTTTTAAACTTATTGCAATATTCTTAGAACTCTTTCTGGCTGGACACCCCTCACTCGATACATATCTTTTGCGTACAATGATTAGGCATGTGCATCCTGTGTTATGTTTTTGGGCACACGAGCATTCATTCTCTATATGGATGCAGTGCAAGCGAATTTTACTCGCGCGAAACTAAGCGAGTGTAAGCGTATACATAAGCGGGAATAGAAAGCTTCCGGTGTAAGCGAGTTTTGCTCAGCGAAGTTAGCGAACTATTTTTAATGTAGCAGTGGTAAGTAGAGGCGTTTTGAGATGTCGTGCTTTGGGAAAATTTAATGAAGTCGGTCGTTTTGTGTTAGAAAATAGCTTTTTTGAAGTACAAATCTCATTACCACAGCCATTTCATGGCAATATTTTCATGTTTGCAGCAGTCTTTCCCGTTCATGTCCCATAACGACGCTCGATTTTAGACTTTATAAATTATCTTTCACGAATATATTTTGCACAAATGTCAGTAAACCACGAAGCACAAACCCTAAAACTACAAAAAAAAACTAAATGTTTAAATGATTAATGATAATGAAAATGATAAATGATTAAATGTTCCATTTTTGCTGACACACCTTTTGGATGTTCTAAATTTAACCTTTGAATTCGTTTCCCTGAAACATATTTCCAGGGGACTACGCCAATATGAGTGCACCATCTCAAAGATTCGTGGAACCTTGTCGAAGCGTGGGTTTTATTATTCTAAAAATAAAATGTTGAACCAAATGCTATTGGAATAAACCACAATAATTACATACGTTCCCTTTCCTGTCAGCGTAATATGGAAGAGAAAAAAGCTGACAAAGAAGAATAACAGATTGCGACGTCATTGTCATAACCATCAGGACAATACATCAAGGTAATACTCGTAGACACGTGGACATAATTGCAGGGTTCCATATCACCTACTACGCAACAAGCTCCCCTTTGTGGACACACGTTTTTATATCTACAGGTTCAGCCATTCGCAATTGAAGAGATAGATAGGTATTTCGCGGAAGGATGATGTCCTTTTGGATAAGCAATATTTACATTGGAAGTACGTATTGCATGGAGACGACATGTGTCTCAAAGGAGCACCGTCTCATACCGCCGTTGCGTAGTTGTCATTAGAATAATGTGGTGCGGACCAATAAACATTTCTCAAGGGTCGCGTGCTTAAAAATGTCCATACAAATGTTGAATTCAAACTGTAATTCCTTGCAAAATAAATTAGTATGTAAAAAAAACACAGTATTTTCAAAGGGAATTGTTTGCGCTGAGGAATTCCATGCGCGGTTGCACTTATGTATGCACGAGGTGTATCACATACCTAGGAAAGTAGTTGACTAACAAAGAATTGCCTTGGCAGAAATGCAGCTTTATTGGACAGTGGTTGTCTTTTGTCATAGTCATATTACCATAGGGCACGTGTCGACCGTTTACCTACGCCCAAGGGATTTGTTACTTTATTGACTTATTTAATATTTTATCTTGCATTTTTTTTGTTAGAGTTCGCATCTCTTTTTTCGCGATATTGCTTTGAGATATTATAGCGTGCTAAGATTAAGCTTTTATAGCCAAAAAGTGAGCAGATTCATTTTTGAAGGTACTGGCATCGCATTCACACCCATCTACGGTAGGCTAACTAATCCATTTCATCATAAATTGTTGCTGGTGAAACGTTAAGGGGAAAGGCGGACCCTAATAATGCTGGACGATATTTGAATATGATCTAAGCAAAATGTTTAGAACAGAGTATTTAGGTTGTCACAGAAAAGTTCGCAACTCATATTTCGTTCGGTTGGATCCGTGTTTTGAATGCAAGTTTCTTTTTCGTTCAAAGCATAATCAGAGCGCGCTCTATCCAAAGAATTGCAGCTTAGAGCCGATTTTTCAATAGTCAAATAAATCGCCTGATTGCTAACTAACGATTAAATTTATTTCACATTTTATCTGCTAGACATAAGCTTTGAATTTTTCAATCATAATATAAGAGCTAGAAGGTAAAGTGGTGTGAGTGAGACAGATTGGTTGACAATATTCTGTGTTAATCTATGCTTTAACATAGTCATGTTCAAAGCTTGACGTTTATCATTGACCGTTTTAGTTTCAGTGGACAACATTATAAATTTGCTATATAAAACGCAAATATTATATTTGCTAAAAAACGGGAGACAACTGTTAATTTTACCTCTTCAGAAACGCGAGTGTTAAGGAATATATTGTTCAAGTTTCAAAAGACTATGGAAAATACAAAAACTGGGGTGGGATTCTGTAAAAAACGAAAAGAAAACCACTTTCGCGTTTCAAAAAACGAAATAAATCACGCGAAAGCGAAAATAACCCAATTTTCGACGGTTTTCAAGCATAAATCGGCCGATACTGCTGCAATTTCACGTTCGATATTCGTACGAAGTTCATCAATCGTCGCTGACTTGTTGACATAGACCATCGACTTGACGTAGCCGTACAGGAAATAGTCTAACGGCGTCAAATCGCACGACCGAGGCGGCCAAGCGACTGGACCATTTCGTGAGATAACACGTTCTCCAAACTTGGTTTCCAATAAATTGATTGTGACATTCACTGTGTGGCTTGTGCCGCCGTCCTGTTGGAACCACATGTCGTCCAAGTCCATATCATTCAATTGGGGCCAAAAATATTCGGTTATCATTGAACGGTAGCGATTCGCATTCACAGTAACGTGTCGGTCTTGATCATCATGGAAGAAGTACGGCCCAATGACGCCGCCGGCGTAATTTTTTCAGAATGCAATGATGACTCATTTAGTACGTATGGATTGCTACCTAACCAATACCGAATATTTTGTTTATTGTCGAAGCCATTCAGCCAGAAATGAGCCTCATCGCTGAAGATGATTTTTTGATGAAAATCCGAATCATTTTCAAGTTGTTGCTCAGCCCAATTCACGAACATACGACGCTTCTGGTAGTCAAGCGGCTTCCGTTCTTGCGGCAATTTAATATTGTAAGGATGTAGGCCAAGATCTTTTCGCAAAATCCGCCACAACGACGTCACAGAGATGCCCAACGCTTGAGAACGACGTGTGAGAGACACATCTGGGCTTTCTTCAACTGAAGCCTCAGCGGCAGCTATATTCTCGACACTACGGGCACTTCTGTGCCTAAATTAAATTTTTTCCACTAGACGCAAATTGTTGATCTGCTAGGACGATTATATGACGACAATAAATTGGACGTAGCGCTCTTAACGTTGAGGCCACTGACTCCGAATTTCGGTAGTAAATTTTAATAATTTCGACTCGTTGTTGGCTCGTATATCTTTCCATCATGAAATGGCAAACCTTACTGAAGAGAAATGTCAAAAGAGCGGCAAGAAATTCGGCGTCGTTTGCTGCCCCTGTCGCTCTACTTTTGTAGCGTCCCTGTTAAAAAACCCTTTACATATAAGCCTACAAACTCCAAATCCTAAATTTGAACGAAATCCGCACAGTCGTGTAGGCTGTAGGCCTATGAAAGGACGGACAGACACACATACGGACAGAATTTTGCGACCCACTTTTTGGAGTTCCTCTACCATCGTAGTGTCAGAATTGATTAACATCTCGAGTTCGAAATTTTGTACGAAAACAATATCTTTCTCTTACTACGTTATGGAGAAAGTAAAGAAGGGTTATTAATCGATTTCATTCAGGAGAGTTGTGGCTGTATCTTGTTGGAACCATAGTTCTCGATTATTTTCTTTGTCCTTAAAAAAGTTCAGCCCCGTATTGAAAGCCATCGACATTTACCAAAAGGTTTTCGTCGTTTTTCAAAAATGATCATAAAATTATCCTTTAGAAAGCTATTCCACACCATTCTGTACATCTTAGTGGGCCCATTTGATGTTCAACAATTACTTTTGGATTTTGGGTGCCCCATATTTTGAAATTTCGGCTATTCACTTTACCATTGAGGTATTACTGTGAGACGTATTTATGAGTACCTACCTATGAGTGTTTAATTTGTAAAGTAACCTTGGGTCAGATTGGGTAAGGCGAAAATGACGAATGCCGACCCTGTACTCGGTTGTTTCCTGTACCATAGTGACGAAGTTTACATTTTGGAATTGCTTAATTCATTGAAATGAATTCTCTATACGAGAGATATAATGGATTGCAGTGCTTTTTAGGCACAATTTTGGCAAACTTTGATCTTTGTCATTCGACTAGTCAAACAAACGCAATGCAAACTTACTGTCACGCGTCATCAAATTCTGCCAACACCAAGCCACCAAGGTAATTTGACATTAACTTTTAACACAATGTTTATTGAGGAGATAAAGAACTACTCAAGGATGTCAGTCTTCACCAGGATCCCTTCAAGTTCCCCCTGTTCTCTGCGCTTCTGAGTCGATTTAGCATCAAAGTGTCATTTTATCAATCATTTCGTCGTCATGTAAAATCAATCATGTTGTTACCTACAGCGGAAAATAATTCGTGTTTATTGTTACATACATACATACAACATACATACTCACTCGCTTCAGTAATTGCGTTGTAGTATGGAAATATTTTGCATAGATATTATGTGCATGCAAATTCGAAGACCCTAATCGATTGGTAATCATGAATCAATAACAATTTCTGATTACTAATGGATTCGCAAATACGTGAGAACAATTTTTTCTCTACCTACTTGTATATAGACGAACTTTAAAAATGAATCTATTAATTAGAGTTTGATGTGCATGTAGCAGTTAACTGTCACGGTAATAGAAAGATTTGGCCATCTAGTGATTTGTTTTTAAAACATGGGTGATTTTGACACTGATAGCTGTTTCCCCTCGAAATCTTGACAGAAAGTCAGTATCATACGTCCGCGGAATGAAAAGAGCTTGAACAACGTTGGGAAACATTGAAAACTTATTCCAAAGTGAGTGATGTGTAGCCCAAACAATGTGCTTTGTTGAAAAGAAGTTTTGGCCGAAATGAAGCTGTGCATAAGTTTGTGCAAATAGTTCGTGAGACTGGTACGCTAGTGGACATCACTCATGGTCCCAGTCGTCGTATGCTGCACAGAATGTGGCTGCTTTAGCTGAGAGTGTGGAACTCAATTCACGAACACTTTTCTTCGAAAATATGGCTGACGTTTCGCCGTTTTCTTTTTTTTACTGAAATTGAAGACATGGATTTGGACGACCACTGGTTCATGGAGGATAGCGCACCAATCGATGTTTTGCCAAATCGTGTAATCAGTTTGCTTGGCGATGTCATTTGGCCGCCTCGGAGCTGCGATTTGATCCCGTTGGAATTTATTTTTTTATGGGGAACCGCAATGGACCAATGTTATGCCAACAATCCGGAAACAATTCAAGCACATAACGACAATATTATCCAAGCAATCCGTTAGCTGCAGCCCAAAACCATCAAAAAGGTCTTGGAAATTTGGAGTGAGAATATGCGCTACTACGAAGCCAGTCGATTCAGCCACTTGAACGACGTTGTGTTCCTCGCCCGACAAAATGATCTTATTGAAAGCAAGGCACATTTTTCCTACTGTTCAGAATGAAGGACAGGCACGGTACTAAAAATGTTCGGATAATTGTAAAACAAAGTCCGTTCAGAAATTATTATTCATCATTCAAGTTCATTGTGTGAACACTTGAGAAGAAAAAACATTTATTCAGAAGACCTACCCCAACAGAGAAGGCACAACTTTTCTCATGTCAATAATACTCGTACCTATGTACTCTTGCATGTTTGTCAAACATCTAGATATCTACCCACTAATTGAAGATACGTGAACCATACACATAGCCGTGTAATAGCACACAATTTCGTTAGCCTTTGTTTACAAATGTGAGGGCGCAGCTCTTCACATTTTAAGTGTAGCCTGTAGCGTTTCCTATTAGACATGCATGTATTTGTTTTATTATACCTGCTGGACTTGTGGCATGGCGTGCCAACGGCAAGTTCAAATAATATTCCACCATTAAATTCAAAAAATTATTTCCTACTTAGCACCTGGTCTGAACGATACTATCGTTGGTTAATTGAAATAAATTTATTTTGAAAATTTTCGTTTACGGAAACGAAACGGTAGTTGACACTTTACCAGGCTCGTGACAATCTAGCATTTACCTAGGTAACATGGCTCGTTAGCTTTAATATTAAAAATTAGATATTATCCTAAATGAGCGATAAATTCTTAACCAACAGGTTGCTGGTAATTATTTACGTTTGCTTTCAGCTGTTCGCATGTCACAGAACTAATTTTGGATATACCTAAGTATGATTTATACATTATTTCCTCTAATTAGCTATGAAACAAACAGTCCATGTACGTCTTTTATTTGCCTTTAATTTTGTTTTACAAATAAGATAACACATTTTCGTACTATAGACATTAGACGTATGGTATATGCATAATTCGTAATTCAATTATGGAAACATACGACATTAAAAGAAACGAAACTATTGGAACAGAGGGCGAACGCTATATATTGAAGTGAAACGAATTCTGCAATATGGGGAAATATCACGCAATTCTATAACGATGATTAATCGGGAAAAAAAGTAAAATAATAAATACAGATAAGGTTTGAGTATTTATTTACTGACTAGGAAAGCAGATGTTTTGAATTTATCGTGTACTTCCCCAGTCAATCGATTTCTTACCGCTCGTCTGATTGTCTGATATTACTACAAATTGTCAGAAAACGTTGACAAAACATTTTTTGGTGTGACTTTGGCAAGTTTATTTTCATTCTTATTTAAATTGGCATCAAGAAGAATTGATTGGTGAGATTTGCTATCATTCCGTTTCGTCGTGATGGCGCAACAGATCCGAATGAAGATGTTGTCTTTCTTAGTTACTTATACTTAAGATGGCGCTACAGTCCGGAATGGACCTGGGCATCAACCAACAAGCGTCTCTAGCACGATCTCTAGCCAGCTGTCTCCATCAGTTTCGCACTCTAAGTTGGTTATGGTCATCTTCCACTTGCGTGCCCCACCTGAGTCGCGGTCTTCATGCTCCGTCCCTCGGGTGTGGATTAAAATACGTGTCCATTTACACTAGTAGACCCATCAACCTCAGTCGTATACCCTCACTTTTTTAGGTCAATGTCGCTATACAGCCCTTTTAGTTCGTCTTTGGATCTTTTCCCCATTCACCGTCTATACAGACGGGACCAAAAATTACGCGAAGAATTTCCTCCTCATGCACTTTTGAAAGGGACAATGCCTCGGCGCCATAGAGTAGGTATGGCAATGGTCTTATACTACTCAATTGCGTATACTGTTTCCAGTGCAGGATGTTTAAATTTTTAATCAGAACAACAAAGTATCATATCAGTTAACAGATCCAATAAAAACTTATATTTATTTACGTGTATTTGGTCACAAAATACCGAGTTTAAATTACATAATTTTTGAAAAAATTATTCAGTATGTTGTAACGGATATTTCTATAACAAGTATAAATAAACAAATATTTAACAAGCTTTATATTCACCTTTACAAACAAATAATCCATAAAAGCAACAAAAAAAATCCGAAAATAGGAATAAATACGAAAATAGGAAACAAAAAGGACATTAGAATAATAATAATATCAGAGTAGGCACTGATGAACAGAAACTTCCAAAACAAATTTTCTGAATTTCATTTACATTGCAATTTTTTTATTTAATGATAGAAAAATTGCTTGATAAGTTATTTCTTAGTTGCAATATCTAACAATTTTTGAAGGTTGGTGTTTTTAGTCAGTAAAAATCTGACACTACTATGAGAACGCGCTTGCTATTCTCATAGTGTCTTTGGAAGATTTTCACCTACCCTCGGATAAAAAAAAAAAAAATTTACATTGCGACAGCCAACTAGGAAAGGTCTAGTCTAGAATATATATAAAATCTAGAAGATTCCTCAGATATAGGGAAAAAAAAGAAAAGCTGATCCATTAATAAATGAATATATATTCAGATCCTGGTAAGAAAAATTTTAATTTTTAATTTCAATTTTACTAAATTTCATTAGGAAAGCAGACGAGATTTATATCTGTCCTAAGCATTTCTTTAAATTGAAGAAAAATAAGCATCCAAGATAAAACCTGAAAACTAACACATTTAGTTTCCACATAGAAGTCTCTCTTTGGAAGATTCGGATCAATCATTTATCCGCGCTGGTTTCGCCTCATTCAGTTCTGCTGAACCATAACCAGACTTACGCTAATTAATAGCTTTCAGAATAAGTATTTTATTCGCAACTACAAATTTTGTTATAACAGCAAAAAATAATATAATAACTTTAACAATATTTCATGCTTGTGATAAATTTTGTAATCAAAGATTTTTTTTTAATTTCAATCAGTCATGTATTAAATATAACAACTTCTAATTTATAATAGATAAACAAAATATTAAAGAAAATATTCTATTGAAATCTTTCCTACGATAAGAAAAAAAACATTTTGCTCGGTTAGTCATTTTCATATTTGTATTTAAAACTTGAGTGGTATTTTTTTTAACAGTTAAAATAATAAATACAAAATTATAATTCCTTATAAAATACTTAAACATTATTTACTTTTCATTAAAACTCAATTTGTGGATTAACCATTGATGAGTAACATTCTTAAATATAAATAAGTTAGTCTTTAACATGTTGAGGATTTCCTTATTATATAATAAATGGAGAATTTATATTATCGTTAAAATGAAAGCATAAACTATTTAATTTGGACAACATGAGTTAAGTTTCATATTTTTTTTAGGTGCGGCTACCTAAATTTTAGGATATCATAGTTGCTAAAGGAGATAACTTTCGTGATAGGGAGGGTAACATGTATCCTTTCATTACTTTCCATCTGCCATTATAAGAATAATTGAAGTAAGGGTTGAAAACTCTATATCGTCCTTCCGTTAGAAAGTTTTAATGTTAAATCTTGGTATAAATATTTATTTCCTTTGAGTTGTGAAGGTTACAAGCATGTTACAAGCATGAAGAATCCATCCAATGCCGGCGAGCTAGCTTGAACAAAGCCACAAGCATAACAAGTGTTATGCAATGTTAACAACCATCCAGTAACACAACCATAAGAACGTTGCTTAGTTTATGCACTTTGGCAGAAATTGTGTTCTTTTAAATGCATTCAGTTTCAATTCATTCGCTCCAGTAATAATTCATCAGTCAGGGAAACTAAATGTAATTTTTTGCACTTTTGGTTGATTGCTGGGTAGAGGCCTCTTAAGTCGCACTACAGTAGCGCCGCCTATACACACACATACCACGCATATTCCGATTCGCAGTTCATAAGAAGAATTGTGGAAATTTCCCTTCATGTCGCCGCTTGACAAAGTACAGCACAAAGTTGTCCACCGATCATTCTTTTCGTTCTTCGTGAAGTTTGGGAAAACCTGTTGACCGAATTCCTTCATTCCTGGTCAATGCGTAGTTCTTAAAATTCATAGGGGCAGAAAAAAAACTTAAAAGCTTTTTTATATTCAAAATTTCCCCATGCGGTTTAAAAAAAAATGTCGCGCACTCATCAAATCAACAAAAACAACTCAATTTGAAACGGAAACACAGAAAAACCGCGCGCTGACGTACTCGTACTGATCCACATAATAATATTCTCTTTGGGTCAAGAATTCCATTTTATTTGCTATACATGGTATTTATAGACTGAATTGACCAAAAGATACACATATTTCGAAAATGATCTGTGGTAGTATTTATTTTTTTTTGATTCGTGTCATCAATCGCACTTAGTATGGGTATTTTTTGTTTTTTAATTTTTCTTCAAAAGCCTTGCTGTATATAATTAGATCTTATCAGGTATGCTTTTTTGGAGCTCATAAGAAATGCTGAAGTTAATTTGTACGTGTCTTTCGGTGCGCACCAGTTTGTTTACACGTACTTTGAGTCCGTGATATTTGCAGCAGAACAAAGAGAGCAAGAAGGATTAAGGTGTTGAGAGGCACCCTTCAGAAGTTGTTTGGCCTAGTATTATTTAGGTAGTGCGCATTATGAATTTCATTCAAATGCCGAGTTGCATATTGCTTCATTTATAAATTTCGATAGATTAAAGCCATTTCAATGGCACAATAGGCTTCAAAGAAACCGATATGCTGGGAACTGGGTTTACACTTGGCCGAACAAATAATTTTCTAAATCGAATGTGGATTAGTGCATCGATACAATTAAAATTGTGGCGCTGTTGATATCATAGGAGACTATAAATAGGGGCACACATATTAATTTTAAATAGACTTCATCCGTCACATGTGCATAAGTAGGTGTATTTTAATTTTTGTTTACCCAGGTCAGTTTGACGAAGGGAACAATATTTGTTTCACTTTTTCTGTTTGTTAATTAACAAGCTGTGGCCGAAACTAGCAAATGCGCGAAAATATATAGGCATAGATATATGTCAAATAATTTATTCCTTTTACTTTAAGTTAAAGAACTCGATGTCAAGTTCTTGAGAACCCATGCTGTATTGTAGCGCAGGAATATTTTCGATTAGTTGACATATATGAAATTTTTTTTCATACTCACACGTTGTGAGAACCGACCTCGCGCTGACCCGAAGAAATTAAATTAAAATTTTGAATTCTTGTTGTTGTTCCACTTCAAGGCAATCTATACAAAGATAATAATTTGTACAAAGTTTGTAAAAAATTGAACTTTATAATAAACAAAAGTCTATTCCAATCGGCTAAGGTATTTCAAAGCTAGGAGCCAAAGCCGTGCTGATGACATAAGTCCTAATTTGCACTTATTTCATCTGCATGGCTTTGGGAGTTATTTCTTTATGAAATAATTCGTAACACTAAAAGGTGTTATAAATCTAAAACTTTATGAAAATAGTCCCAACACTTTAGAGTTCTTTCACGTGCAATAACTCCTAAATTTACATTTACGGAAATTCTTGGGACTTATTTCATTTATATCTTTTTTTGAGTTAATTCCTTTGCAGCTAATTCGTAGAGCCAGTTTTTGAATCTATTCCGACCAAACAACTTACAGGCTAAAGAAAGTTGCAGTCTTATTATAGCAACGTTTTTTTTCGATTTTATTAGTGTAAAATCTTTGTAAAATGTAATGCAAATTTGTCCATTGACACAATGGTCCTTACCAATAAAAATTGTTGTTTTCGACTCTAAATGTTAGTACCTAGATCACTGTGGCTATATTTTACATACAAATTTCGCAATTGCGAACTTCCGCAAATTTAAAGTCGAGACTAAAATTTGTTATTAGTACCGCGGAATGACTGAAAAAATATTTGCCGACAGTCAAAACTATAAACAAATAAAATGCCGAAGAAAACTTATCGGTCATGCTATTGGTCTTCAACTTTAAAAAGGCGGCAAATGTGTCGGCATGATTAATGAATGGTTTTACGACGACGGGTTAATGGGTGACCGCCGCATTGAAGCTTAGAAAAGTACCCCCTCGTATTTTCAATTTTACTTAACGTTTAAGATGATTCTCTTTATGAATGGGAATTCGGAGAGCACGATACCTTCAAAACGCTTCGACAGTTTTTAACAATTTCTTGGTAAGACGTATTTATTTTAGAGCCTCTGCTGTTAATTTTGACAATAATGTCTCACCAAAAATTAGACAAAAATTAGCTCCGGACAATAGCAATTAAGGAGTAGAGCCCTATTAATAACAATGTATAAATACGACGTCACTTGCACTTTACTTTCTTCAAAAAGTCAAAACGCACCTTAACGTTACAAAAGATCGCTTTAATAGAAATTTGTTGATATTGCACTGAGGGACTTAGCTCCCACCTAGTGGGGCTTTCTAAGTTCCCATGTAAGGTGGGAAAAAATTTCTAAAACTCTAAGTGTTTTTTTTTTTTATGTAAAGGCCCCCGAAAATTACGCCAGAGGAAATCGCCATTTTGTTTTTGAATAAATAGGTACCAGAAAATTTTCTTACAAGTATTACAAGTTCTAGGAAGAAAAGCCAATCTTTCCGAAATTGCAGGTTTTTTTATTTTTTTTCCAAAAAGTTTTCTGGCGCTATTTTCCATTTCTGAAAATGGTAGAAACGCCAGAGAGAACATGTTTGGGAAAAATGCCAGAAAAGATATTTCTGATAATCTTGAGTGCTATTAATCCCCTCACTTGTGTTTTTAAATAATGCCAGAGTTTGTTTGTTTATTGGTATAATTTCCATTTTACTTTCTAATGCTTTTTCCACATCCGTCCGGCCTAGTTTCTGTAATTTCTGGCATACTTTTCAAAAAAAAATTCTGCTATTTTTTCCAAATTTGAAAGCATTTTTTCGCGTTTTTTCCTCTTGCGTAATTTCAGGGTTCCGGGAGCCTGGGCCCCAATTCTCAAGTTCCGCATAACATAATTCGTATAGGTACGTGCAAACCCGCCTGAAATTTTCAGATATAAAAAAAAATATATTCTCAAAGCTTTTCGGTTTTTTTTACCTGTGTGAAAATTATATTCACCTTTCGAATGGGGTAGAATTTTACAGCACATCAAGTAAACCATTTCAATACTCAAGTTTAAATTGGTTGAGAATTGTTGTTTTCGATTGACCAAATAAAAGAAATAAAGAAAATAATAATAGAAAAAATATTTATGTTTAATGAACATTTATGGGTTTCCACAGTGGCGTTAAATTGGACAACATGAGCTCAGTACTTATTCGATTCTCAATTTAATAATTAGCCAAAATCAAAATATAAAACGAACTTTCCGAGAGCCCCAAGACTGCTTCGAATGAATGGCGAAGGGATATCACTTAAATTGTTTGATTTATTTTAATTTGATACTTATTTTCTCGCGCACAAATCAAAGATGCAAATCCGCCTTATTCCCTCCTTACTTGGGAACAAAGTCGCCTTCACTATTTACTTCCCATTAGGTGGGAACTAGATGCCTCAGTGGACTTACATCCCGGAGACTTATTTCCCTGCACCAAATGAAACCAGTTTGGTGTTAGCCTCTGAAAAGTATTCGTTTACTAGCCGAAGAACCCTTTTTGTCCTCTGTATACAATCCCCTATCAGGTATAAAAAGAGTTCACTGCTTATTACGCATATAAAGCTACATGAGGTATTTAATTTGTATAAATTTTGCAACAAGGATTGGCATACGTATAGCTTAAAGTTTGGCCCCAAAACACGTTTTGAAAGTACGACTCCTAAAAGTATGAAATACTACGTCTTATAAGGTGGACGGGTGTGAGCGGAGTAGCTCAATGGTTAATGTGTTCGACTACTGAGCTAGGGGTCTATGGTTCGATGATCGGAAAAACACAAATAACATCTTACAGTTTATTCAACGCCTGACAAACATCCGAGGGTATAAGTGTTTTCGAAGAGCATTTCAATTCAGCCGTTCAAACTCGACATAAAAAAGAAAACCTAATGCAAATTAAAGTTTGTGAGAAACTAGGCCAAGGGTACCATTCCACAACCTGATGCACCAACTATTTATTTGTTTTATTAATGGTGCGGAGAGTTTAGTTATTTTGCTTAAGCAGTCAGTTGTTTTTTTTTTTTTAAATAGATAGTATTTCGATTCAATAGTTAAACTGAAATTAGCAGAATTTCTAGAAAAGTAATTTACTCAAAAAAGGAACCCGATTTATGTCGACATTCATAATTAAAAATATAAAAATAAAAATACATAACCAGCAAAAAATAAATGTTGATCTTCTGTTCTCGCGCCATTCAATAACATTGGCAGAGGTTACTCTCTGTGACAATATTAACTTATCAAATTTTCTCTTCATACCTTCTAATAAAGCTCACAGCTGAGCTAAAATTAAATATTCGATTTTACACCATACGCGCACCAAAGTAATTTCATTTATCCAATTACACTCTTATTCACTCGCACTTTATAATAATTGTAATATCCCATGACCTGCTCTACTTTCTCCCAATAGATTACGTTTTATGGTTGCAACTTTCAGCAAACTCAAATCTGATTAAAGCCCTCTACAAAACGAATCAAATAAGTTCGACATTTTTATTTACTCAAAATAATAAACCAGTGAACACACATTCGTATTTATTGTTTTTCCATTAATTGTTTCCTTCTTGTGTTTGCTTGATCGCGATTTATGAATGTTTTCTGATATTCAAATTACACATATATCAGTAATAAACACATTTCAGTTTTATCAAGAAATTCATTGGTTCATTTCATAAATTATTACAAACGGAAATTGCTTCATTTTGAAACATACTCGTATATTAAGAAGGATAAATGTTCATTGCACAGAAAACAACCAATTTATTTAAACGAATGCGTTTATTATTTCGCGAGGAAGGATATTGTGAGATAAAGACTAACATTGAGCTAATGAAAAGAAATATGCAAAGTTTAGAGAAACTGCGTATAGAGGGGATTTGAACCATGAACGAAACTATTTAAGCAATTAAATCATATATACAAAGTTAAACTAATTATCAGCCCTATATTGATCTAATTAGTTGATCGCGGCTGTCAGTTTCGTAACATTCAATCAGATGCAAGAACCCTCTATTTGACAATTAAAACAGAATGAATGTATTTTCTACTGGCTTGCTCACTGATTCCTAATAAATTGCAATCTATGCAGCTCAAGAATCGATTCAAAAATCTCACTGCAATCTGCAGATACCTTTTTAAGTTTCCTGAGGAGCTTAATAAATCGTTAGAAAATCCGGTTAAGGTACTGGGGTTATTTTTGCTCATGAATCTTCCTTCAAATCTTTTTCGATTTTGTCTTAAAAAATCTTTAGCCTCATGCGTCGAGGGTTAATCCCGGCTCTAGCACTTCTTTCTTTCTCTAGTTTTGTTATCTCCTATAGGCTATTTCGTAGAATGGTTCAGAAATTATGAAAGTCACTTATCCTCCAACCAACTTAACCAAAACCCCACATGCTAGAGAAGAGGCATTCGAAATTTTTGTTTTAAAATTCGACACCTATTAAATAATTAAAATATTTGCTAACAAACTTGTGTCACGGGATGGTGGGTTGAAGTGTTTACAGTTTGGAAAGATTTTTCAATTGACGTTTAGGGAGGGGTAGCCGACAAATCTTATCAACTAACTGAATACTAAAAGCGTTATTGATTGAAGAAAAGAATCATCGCCTTTTCTATCTGAAGAGCAAATCTAGAAGTGCTCTTGCAATGTTTTCTGTTTCAAAATGTTTCCACCCAGATAAATCTGACAAAAAAAAAACAAATTTTGGCTATTTTTTCGAAGAAAAAGGCCTCAACTTTTTGTCACTATTTGAAACTTTCTCCATTACGTAGTAAGAGAAAGATATTGTTTTCGTAAAAAATTTCGAACTCGAGATGTCGATCAATTCTGACATTACGATGGTAAACGAACTCAAAAAAGTTGGTCGCAAAATTCTGTCCGTCTGTGTGTATGTCTGTCTGTCCGTCCTTCCACGGGCCTACAGCCTAAACGGCTAAACTGATTTCGTTCAAACCTCGGATTTGGAGTTTGGTACTTCCCATACAAAATTTTCGTATCAGTTTGATTTGACCGAAATCGGCTCTAAAGATTTCAACCAAAATTGATATTTAATCGTTTGTATTTGAGGTTCCCATGACCCATTTTTTGGCTAAAAATTCTAGTAACAATCCTTTTGAAATTTCGACATATCTCGAAAACCGTCCATACGATTGTAACAAAAATTAATTTGTAATGATATGTGGTCATTTATAATTTAAAAGCAAACTCAGTTTTCTCTGTATTATCGTACGATGCATTTTTGAAAATAGTATTTTTTTAAAAGTCAAATTGATGTTTTCAAAATTATTGTGTCCTTAATTTTCTATTGGAATCACAGAAAGAAAACTAAACTAACTACAACGCTAATTTTAAAAACTTCTCATATCTCGAAAACCCCATCTTCGATTTCGATAAAACTTTAAAAACAAAGGAATGCTTATATTCCGAACAATGACTTATAGTCGGTTTTCAGCTATATAAGCATTGGTATTTTTCAAACTAAACATGGCAAAATTTGGTACTATTTTGTCTGCCAAATTTTACAAAAACTGCTGTAACGATTTCGATCAAAGTACATATTTTTCTGTATTTTATGAACCATTACCTTTAGCTAGCATTGCTTTCAGATCCTTACCTGCCCATCAGCAGGGTTATCCCTGCTCTACCTTTTTAGTAAAATATCAAAACGTTTTTAAATGGCATGGACGCACACGCTTTCCAATGAAAGTCGCTCCCACCGTTAGAGAGCATTTTGAGCGAGTAGCAACGAGAAAGTCAGGTTGTATAGAAAATGCACCGAAAATATGAGTGTTTGGTGCCGCCTCATTGCACTCTTTATTTGTTTTAAGAAAAAAAAGGACCTGTCAGAATAAAGTCTTAACGACTGAACGCCTTGGTTTTGTTTTTGTCAAGTTGTTCATGGGAATTATAGTCATGCCAATAAGCTTGTATCCCTGGTCATATAAAAATAAACTCATAAGACATCAAATACTAGCTGTCATTTGAAATGTTACAATTTCAGAGTGGGAAAGCAAAATTAGGTCTCGACATTTTTTGCCGAAATTGCAATAGTGTAAGCTTTACCAATAAAATCGAGTATGGCATTTTCGACATGTAAGTAGTTTTTTTAAGTACCATTAATATTACAAAAAAAACTGAATCGTTGGTTGCAACCCTTTTAGGAATTTGCCGTCTGTACAAGTGTACATCGCGGAATGCGTTAGCTTTAAAAAAAAAAAACAATTCATGAGAGTAGGTACCTTACTTTTAAAAACAAAATATTTTAAAATCAGAGAAATTTAACGCTAAACTCCTGTTACCCCAAAAATTGTGTCATAATTCTTTATTCCCAGTCCCTGTGTATGCACAGCCATTTCCATGTTTTTTAAGTTCGAAAAAAATGTTGTCTTCAAACCTAAAATTTAGATACCACCACAGAAAGTGTTTATATTTAGCAAACAGTTTATTTAAGGATAATCCAGCAACTTATACTAACATTTATTTCGATTGCTTCGCTTCTCTATAGCTTCCATAAGCTTGAACGAAAAAAAACACACCAATAATTACTGGAATAAGGTATTGATTTTAAAACCTACATACGTTATTTTTATGATTCTTTTATGATTCGCGTCACTGCTAATTGCAATTTAATGCTGATGTACAAACAATCTACATTTTCAAAAGGCACGTGCCGCAGCCGCAATAAGTGACAAACATATTTTAACCACAGCTTACATTTATAGCTCGTTATGAATATTCAAATTTTGATACTGTCCCTATTGCTTTGCCTTTTAATTGAAAACAAAGGAAGGCATCTGGTCGATGGTATGGCCACGATGGCGCCTCGTTCCTTTGACAGGCGGCAATTGACTAAATGATAAGTGGGTCACACTTTGGGAATGAGGTAATAAGTTTCGTTATGACATGCAACTCTGCTCGGAGAAAGCCTTAAATTCGCGTGACTAACGCGGACACATTTTTGTATTAAAAAAATATATTTATATACATAAATAAGTGTAAAGATGAAGCGTCGGCTTAATTATTACCTAACTATCCCTTCGGACGTACGTACCTATAGCTCAGTAGGTATGGTCATGGTTTTTGAAATTAAAATAACCTGTATAACTTCTGACGGTACGATACTGGTCAAATACCGGCACCACGAAATGGACGCATGTGTAATTCGTGGAAATGGTTATTCCGTCGGCTTTTTTGGCCATAGGCGTGTGAATGAAACTATCAATTAGTTATTAGCCGACGGAATAAACATTTCCACGAATTACACATAAACACTAAATTGGTCAAGAACTCTATCTACGAAATGGACGCATGTTTTAGTGATTTTTTTTGTTATCAGGAAGGCAAATTGAAGTAGAATCCGCAGCATTCAGGTAGCACAACGGCAGGCGACGCTAATGATCCCACTGGGTATTTAATACGAGTAGATTTGACTTTGACGCAGCTCAAAATCTGGGCGCTAGACGAAATGTAGGTAAAGTTATTTTCAAGACTTTTCCGGCAGGATGTGTTCCTGTTTCCGCTAGTATACTGATGACTTTTACCGAGTTGATGGTAGGAGAATGCGGAAGTGAGCCAATAGCTGAGACAAACACCAAAATAATCAGATAACAGCAAACATAGCAAAGAGATGCTTAAAGTTTATTAAGGAAGCTTAACTTGTATAGATCCTATAAACAAAGCCAAGTTCACACTAAAACTCACAAACTCTTAATCGATTTTAGGGTCGCGGCGACGTGTCCGACTGACATGACGTGTTGATGGAATACACAGCAGCTTATTGCCGGTTACCCACTTTCTACTTTTCTATCCGTTGCACCTTTTGACAGTTGGCATAGCATGAGACGAAGCACTTTCAATGGTGGAAATATTGAGAAAATTAGAGAACCTGTCAGCGGCTGTCCATATGTGACGGATTCTAGGCGACAGTTTCGGTTTCTATGTGCCATATTCTAGCATTTACATACTTTAAAATTTAAGGAAGCTATCAATTGCGGAGATGAAAAAATCGTATGGCCATTGTGATCTTCTTAAATTTAAATTTGAAATTAAAAGAGTTGGGACATATAGACGGGTATTTCAACATTCAGAAATTAGTTAGAACTTAAGGGACGTTATCAAACTCAGCTTTGCTAACACAGCTAAAAATTACATCCTCTTGCCAATTGCTGTTTCTTATTAATCTGTCAATATCTCTGAAGATATCCCATGCGGAGGAATTAACCTGCGAGTTGTATACTGGGCGAAGCCAGAGCATTTTATTTTGTAATTCAGCCATAGAAACAATTCTCCTATAGTCCCACCAATGATTGGTAAAATATCTCCTCTTGCCTACCCGATTTTTACCTCCATTTTGTGCTGAGTAATTTGTAAACCAATTTGCACCACGTAACGCGTCAATAACTAATGGAAATCTCCGACAATAGAGACCTAATCAATCAGTCTACTCTATTACACCCTATTTAACGAAATCTAATTTCCGTTCGGTTCCCCTAGGTAAAATTGTTATTCCGAGCATAACAATAAACTGAAACAATCGTCAATATCCGGCTATAAATTCACTGCGAGAATTAAAGAGCCACCGAATGATAAACGTGTCGTCGAAAAGAATGAATTGAATAAGACTAATTACATAAAGCACTACTACAAGTTTGTACATTACCTATACGAGTGTGCGTATAAAATAAAATTCGATCTACGGACAAAGTAGACAGAGTTCATGAGAACTGTAATAAATACGATAGTAAATTGACTTTAAATGGCATTTAATTGAAACAATAAGACGACATATCAATATCACTGTGTATTTCAACTGCGAATGTTATTTGTATGAGTTGTTGTCTGGTTGACATACTGCTTACGATTGTTGTGACTGTACACGGGAAGTGTAGGTACATCACAAGTCGCAGCTTTTTGTCTATTTATTATAACGATCCCTAGCTGCAACAATTAAAAATGGGAGGAGGTTTGCTCAGATTAAGCAAGTTGTATCAATCATATTGATATGAACTTTTTAAGTATTTTGATCTTGCCTATCTCGTTGTCTTGATAAAACTGGGCGAGGTTCATGAAATTCCATTGTACAAGATATACAAGTTTATATTGAGGAACCAAGCAATTTTAAAGACTTTTTGTTGGTCAATTTAGATAGCTAACATATTGAATTTCTGATTGCCATCGTTACGACAGTCAGTGTTGTAACTGTCTCATTTGGGTTTACGTCACGTTCAATTGGAAGCCATCGGCTGCTCGCCTTTTGCTAAACTAATGAGTGCAAGTTAAAAAAAATACTAACAATTTTTCAGGATTCTTACATAAAGCTCCAGACCAACCCTAAACCAGGCGACGCACAGCGGAATAATTAGCTAGACCACTACAAAAGCCATTGAGAAAGTGTCATGATATGCAACAGGCAAAACATGTACGAACAAATGTGGTGTAGGACAAAAACTCTTATATAAACTCCTTACTCCGCTTTAAGGCTGAATTCGCTAACATCTGCATGATAAGGCGTCAAGCCGCAATACAGGAGAATAATGATACAACAATGACTGCTTCAACGATGAAACCAAATTACCAATATGCTAACTTTGACGAGAAATATGCGTTTGGACAGCGTTACGCCAGGTGAAATGCTCGTAGGTTGTACTAATAGGTAAAGAGAACGTGTCAACGTAATAAGACCCCAACAGGGACCTGTAGATATGAGCAAGGAAATCATACGCTGTTGAGGATATGAAAAAAAGTCTGTGGACTACTAAAAGGCGAAGATGACCCATATCGTTGGAATAGACAGCCATAATTCTGTGGTAGCTAGGCACTTTGTTTACATCGGCTGATTCTGACATGCTGGTTACACATGCTCTAAGAAGACAATTGAGTAGGCAAGCCTGGGCAGGAAATACTTTAGATTCGCTCTATGGCACAGAAGTATAAATGAAAGAGAAAGAAAATATTCACGGTTGCTTTGAACGAATAAATTTATTTATTTGAAGATAGCCTTTATCCATAGAACAACATCCGCGGCTTTACTGTCAAAAACGCCCTCTGCACGTCGATGAAGGTGTACCCATATCGAATTCTTTTCTATCATCAACTCTGACATACTTTAGGACTTTAAAACTAAGATACAGTGAAATCCGTTTACAGCGTCCGTTTTTTGCAAGAATTTAAACTTTTTCTCCGAATATAGCGACAAAAAAAAACATCTAGTTGCCAGTGCAAAAAAAAAAAAACTTTGTTTTATTTTTAATTCTTACCGAATAATTAAAGTATAAAAAAACAACATGAGTATATGTAGGTAGGTTGTCTCCGACGAAGTCAAATACATATCTCGGCGTGATCCTTGATAAAAGACTGAATTGGAATTGGAACTGAAACACGGGGAGTCTTCCCAAAGATCACTATTTGGATCTATACAATGATGGTTAGACCCATCATAACTTTCGCTTCCATAATATGGTGGAACAAAGTCACACAGAAAACCGCCATCGTAAAGCTCAACAAGATACGGCGTCTAGCATGTCTAGGCATTTCCGGAGCTGCTATCGAAGCTCTTATAGGACTAACGCCCATCCAAATTTACATCAAAAAAGTGTCAATACGCAGCTCAACAAATCTGTTACAAATGAAGGAGATAGACATCGGTGATCACTCGGACCTGATGACAGAACTTGGCGTGATCTGCGCGATCACAGACCGCTTCCCAAAAACACTATGTTTTAACACAAGATTCTCGACATTACCATTACTAGGTACTTAAATAATTTCTTGCATATATGCGTAATTTTGGACTTACTTTACAGAAACTGTGGTCGTGTATCCTTAGTCTATGAAATAGCACCCCGAATCCTTAACTAAGTGTGCAGTAGAATGACAGCATTCCTACGTATCCCCGATTTCCAGCACAATTTTTTTTCAATATTAGCCCCTTCCTCCTGCTCTCAATTGTACAGTCTGTAAAACTGCAAATATACGTGCGTAGGAGTAAACAAAATAAAATTCTAAATGGCGGGAGGCGTAATAAACTATTGACACTCAGCAGTGTGTCCCTACTTTGTAGTATCTCTACCTTTTTATGGGAATTTCAATTTCCAAATAACTTTCCATGTGTCAAAGAAAGAAAAACATCAAAATTTGTGGGAATATCTGAAAAAAAAACATTCAAACTTCATTTCACCATGAATACCAACGAACTAAACGACTATGAAAAGGAGATTTGCCTTTGGCCGAAGGTTAATTTAATGTGGTTTTCTCTATGAAGAATACGAATTTTTCTTTTAAAAGAAAGATTTTTTTCATAAAGAAAATCGAGGGCGTTTGAATTTGGTGAAAAGGGAAAAGTGGCCACGCTTCGTGGGGAAAAAAAAGTACACTAACTGAGATTTGTGTATTTGGTGATGGATGCGTTCTCTGAGTTTCAATTCTTTGTTTTTTTTTTACCTTGAAAATATGTATTTTGCAAAATGTACATATAACAGATCAAAATTCCCATATACAAAAAGGAATAAACTGTGAAGAATTCATTCGTGGAAATAATATACAATATTTTGGTTCCTACAGTTATTATGTTTTCGTTTGTTGTGTTTGGCGAAACATCATTTCGCTGGGAATGTCCACAGAAAACCGGCAAAGGCTTGAATCGATTGAGACCATTAAGACTTCAAATATGATTTTTAAGTTGTAATCTTTTCATGAAGATTCCGTTTAATAACGAGACCCATCATTAGTAAGCAGACTTTCTATATTTGTTGAGGCTTTTTTTATTTTCACTCCAAAAAAAAACCCAACTGAAAAGTTTTTGCTTGACATTTGATGAATGAAAATAATGTCATTTCAAGTAATATAAGGTTAATTTAATGTGGTTTTCTCTATGAAGAATACGAATTTTTCTTTTAAAAGAAAGATTTTTTTCATAAAGAAAATCGAGGGCGTTTGAATTTGGTGAAAAGGGAAAAGTGGCCACGCTTCGTGGGGAAAAAAAAGTACACTAACTGAGATTTGTGTATTTGGTGATGGATGCGTTCTCTGAGTTTCAATTCTTTGTTTTTTTTTTACCTTGAAAATATGTATTTTGCAAAATGTACATATAACAGATCAAAATTCCCATATACAAAAAGGAATAAACTGTGAAGAATTCATTCGTGGAAATAATATACAATATTTTGGTTCCTACAGTTATTATGTTTTCGTTTGTTGTGTTTGGCGAAACATCATTTCGCTGGGAATGTCCACAGAAAACCGGCAAAGGCTTGAATCGATTGAGACCATTAAGACTTCAAATATGATTTTTAAGTTGTAATCTTTTCATGAAGATTCCGTTTAATAACGAGACCCATCATTAGTAAGCAGACTTTCTATATTTGTTGAGGCTTTTTTTATTTTCACTCCAAAAAAAAACCCAACTGAAAAGTTTTTGCTTGACATTTGATGAATGAAAATAATGTCATTTCAAGTAATATAATAATTTTTCGGCGCAACAGGTCCCTAGGGACCCTAGGCATAGCTTCTCGCAACCAGTGTAGAAAATAAGTACCTATCCAAAGTTTTGGTGCAAAATGATGACTGAACATTTATTGTTGTTTCTTTCCACCTTTTTAAGCGGCAGCATAGTTTGTCAGTTTTGTTTAATGCTGTTGTTAATTGTTTAACAAATCGGTCATTAAAAAAAAAAAAAACTGTGGAAAGAGAAACAGCTTGCGAATATCTTAAGAAATGGGAACGTGAAATATATTTTATGTTATTTTAATATACATATTTTACGAAACTATTTCTTTAAATATGTAGCGAAGGATTTCAACATGGAACTAAGAAAAACTATTATGTAAAACACAGCCGCACAATCGATATTGAAACAAGAATCCACTTCAGTTTGAACCGGAAGTGTAGGTTGGTTCTCTTCAAGTATGCGTGAGCCCCTCTCACAAATACATTAATTCAAATTGGGCTTCATTCAGGGCTTGTAGGCAATCCCTCTTTTTTGGCTGATGCTGTCAGTCTATTTGATACTTAGCTTATGGCCCCAAATGAGCTCAAACTTGCTGTCAAATAAATTTCTCTGAAAGAAGTGTTGCCGCCTCGAAGAATTAGCTTATTCTGATCGTTAAAACTTCGAATACAATATCATCTAGGCGACATAAAATTAAATTATATTTTGAACAACCTTTTCGAAACTGTCGCTGACATTCAAAATATGTACTATACTTTCTCTGATTGAAATCGACGGCAATCAATTTTAAAAGAAGGTCATTTGCAGAATAAATAAAATCTAAACCCAAACGACAGCTGGCATCGTCCTCATGGACTCACGGAATAATGAATTCTGTCAGTCACTAAAATGTTGTGTCAACCCGATTTATCATAAAGCAACCAAAGCTTCAAATATAAGGACTAAAAACAATTTCTTACGACATTCGTATAAAATTGTGATAGTTCCGTAATATATCTTAATCAACCCGGGGGTTCGATAAATTAAATTCGAATTTTTAACTCGGAAAAAAGTATAAAAAAAAAATAAATAAAAACATTTATTTCCAACTAAAGTCAGTCCGCTTATCTCTCGGCTAACAGACCGAAATGCAGAAGCTTCGTGTCACAATGCTATCTACGGCAAACATATCCTTTCCCACAATAATTGTTCACCATCGTGCAGTTAGTGTTCTAATCGAACCAACGATTGGAGACACATTAAACTAGTCCAACGAACAACCCTCTATCTCCCAGCTTGTTCATATCACTATCAGCTTACATTTAATCATGTGTGTATAAACGTTCTATTTAAATAATATGTAGGAGAAAATCAATAACAACCCACATGAACGTCCAAATGAAAATAGATTTTTTTTGTACTATGAGAATTATGTCCTTTCTATGATCATGGTTTTTTTTTGTCACTATTAAAATTTTCCAATGCATTTATCAGATGTCATTTTGCTTCCCAAGCAGCCCTTATGCCAAGTGTCGGAGAATGAAGAGCCTTTTATTAAGAGACAGCTAAAGAGCCGTTTAATAATCTAAACAAAGACGCCTTAAGAACTTTTTCTTGAGCACGTTATATTTATTCTGCTTATTTGATGGCATCCGGAAATAGTGTCCAATTCATATAACATCACGCAGATCTACATCCATCTGTCTGTCTAATATCTACAATCCGCTATAAAAGCTGCACGAAGTTTAAACCATGAATGAAATAGCTTTTATAAGTGCTACATCGAAATATATATAGGGGACATGCTTTACACTTGCCCCCAATTTGCGTCACTTGTTCCGGTGAAATTTTTGAATGGTAGAAGTGCGGTAGGTGCCATCCAAATAGAAATATGTATACGAAAGTGGAAACGGGCCGCAAAAGCAAAGGGGTTTGGGTGTATGGAAATACTTTATTATTAAATTTCATTAAGGGAAAAATAAAAAGACGGCTGCTTGCGTAACAAGCCAACGGGTGTACTTACTTAAACCATTTTGGTTTCATTGTTTACCGATGCTATAGAAAGAAATTAGAGTTCGCGAATGTCTTAATTTTATCACAGAGAAAAGGCAATGAAAGGTCGGTGGTAGACTTGTTAAATATTAATTTGTTTGCCTGATTTCATATTAACCGGAAGGGGATGGTTATCTTATGTGGCAACAAAAACTATTAAAGGTCAAGAAGGAGAAAGTTTTCAAGCATGCTCACTGTTCAGCTGCTTCAGGTTGAGGTATTAAAACGACTTTAAAAGGATCTTACGATTTTCGGTTTCTCTCCTATTTTCGAAACTCGACTGAGAGTAATCATTTGAAAATTCACAGTCTTTCTGAATTTTGAACGTAGTTTTGACTATATTTGTCAGTTATGATAAGTGAATATGCAAATTAAAACTTAGTTGTCTGTTATTCCTTTGCGCTTTCCTTCCAATGATGATTACACTTGTGAATAAGCAGTAATTCAATAAGTCAAATGAAATGAAATGAAATGGGTCCAACAGAGCGTCCTTTTTGTTCCTTAATGCGCCAGTTGTATATTTATTTCACGAAACAAGCTTGTCAACGTTACGTTTCACAATATTCACTCACTAAAACTGCACGCCTTGGATTCGTTTTGATTTTATTTGTGAATTCCTTATAAATGATGTCATGTGTCAAAAACATTCTGCTCTTGGGTGACGCCACAAAGTGCCAGGTTCGAGATTGGTATGGGTAAAGTATATCATTTGCTTAAAAGAGTTAGAGCTTCACATGTTTAAAAGGAAGATCGTAGATAAAATGTGATTTTACAAGAAGTTCATTCATTCGTTGTGCGTTAAATAGAAAAGGGGTCGACATACTTTTATTGTAATCGAAAAAAAAAAACAAATAAATAGTTGGAGCTAAGGGTCCATATAGAAAAAAATAAATAAATAGTTGGCGCAACAGGTCTGTACGGACCCTGGGCCTATAGCTTCTTACAACCATTCGTTTTGTGTGAGTTTTTAATTTTTCGAACGAATGGTAGGTACCTACAATTTTATGCCGATTCCAAACGGCCGATTGAGAAGCTCTTTCAAGACAATTATACTCTCGGATGTTTGTCAGACGTTCGCGAGAGGTGACGCAGTGAAAAAAACCTATACAGTTGGAATTTGGGTTTTTGCGGGATTCGAATCTGGGACCCCCGCTTAGCAGTCCAACACACTTAGAACTAAGCCACTGCGCCATATAGGACCCCATATATTTTTTTTTAATTTCTGGGACGATTGAAAGGGACTTACAATCTACAGTTCCATGAAAAATACGAGTGTTTTTAAATTATGCTCTCCGATGTTCCTGAGAGGTGGCGCAGTGGAAAAAAAAATTAAGACACAAATATTTTTTGTTCCTTTGGATTAAACCAGAATCTTGCTTAGTAGTCTAACATAGGTACTAACTAGAATGAACTTCTCCGCCAACAAAAAAACACAAATAGCTACATTTTCTGTATCACAAAAATGTATGTTTAATACATTTTGTGTGTTGCACACTCGGTCGTATACGTAATATTTTTAGCAATTTAACTTAATAAATATAACTATTGTTTAGAGAGCTTAAAGAACTATTATAAACAGTGACTGTGATGGGTATTGTAGGTACTTTGAACAACCCACATTTCATCATCGAAATCCACTTTAAATGTTTTTTTTATATGTAGTTGAATTCTGACAGTATTTGAAAAGGCATTTCTGTCCTTATCTCCCAGGAAATGAACCTTCTTTGGCAATGAACCAAGTACCTTATATTTTGCATTAATAAAAATAGTTTTGCGACAATGTCAATGTCAAATAAGAAGAAGAAACAACCAATTGACAGTTGACAAAACTTGGAGGAAAACACCAGATCATATTATATGCCAGTGTTTCGTTCTAAAAAAAATGTTGTTGAAGCGCAAAATAAAGTTATGTTTGAACAAATATAAACAGACTATCTGACAGATTAAATAAGCAAAGCACAAGCTTAAGAATGACTTAAAGAACTTAAGAAAAAAAAAATCTAACTCAAACTAAAAGATTGAGCAAAAATGAATGGTCAATAAGGACATGGGCGAGGCAGGAAGTTAGATGAGGTTAGAATGGGGTCAAAGAGCGTCTGTTGTCGATTTCGTGTCGTTAGAAGTATAAACATCGAGATTATTATCAGCGTGTTGTAATGGGTATCATTTTTACTAGGGCAATCGATATTTTAATTTGCTTATTGACGAATGAAAAGTATACGGCGATATTTTAGTGGTCGCATACCAATTAATATTGGTCCATACTCGTAAGGCGGTAAGATGTAATCGTCGATGCAATAAATATATCGAAGGGTAAAATAAACAAACCGTCGCGTCGTTGTTTTGCTTCGATTCCATGGGTGTCAGGTGTCACATAGTTGATAAGGTGACCATACTTGGCTGGCATTTTCAAGAAGAGACGTATGGTTTCGACAAATCTACCAGCACTTACAAAAGCTAGCTCTTTTAATATGTCGATTGCTGTATTTTAAAAATTGCTATGGAGGCTTTACGAAAAAAAAGAAGTACACAACTTTATAGATCCAAACGTTCTTGTATTATATCAAGTACGTCCCAAGATTAGAATGACATAATTGGGAGACCTACTTTCTCTATTTTCTCTATCGGAGCAAAACACAGCCAGATAGAAAATTAAGTTTTTTTTTTCTATCTCTGATAGCCACCTTTATAGGGCATTTATGCGAGAGGTCAGTGAAAAAAAACCTTCAAGTGTATTTTGTATTTTTCTGAAAGATTCACTAGTAAAGCCCAATCTATTCAAATATTCTTAAATACTTAAATTATACCGAATTGCGTGATGAAAATCCTTCTTTCCTTTGCTTAGCTCAGATCGAAGCTAAAAAAACAGGTATTTTGTCTGGTAACAGAAAACATGGAGAATTTGACAATTGACTGTTTGCACGTAGGTATGTATAAGTAGGGTAGGGCGGGGCTAGTTGGGCCACGGGGCAAGTAGGCCCACTCGAATAACTCAGAAACTAAAAGTCCTACATGACAACGATGACACACAATCGAAGTGTTGAAATTGCATTTTTACTTTCAAAGGGGCGCGTCGTTTAAAATTTGTATTTTTAAGTGTAAAAACTAAAAAAAAAAAAATTATTTCTTTTCTTTCTTTTTTTGTGAAGCGGTGCAAATATCAGAACAAGGTAAACATTTTTCATGTGTCCCGTTATTGTATTTTATTTTTTCGAGTGTGGAATTGAAGTGTTTGGTGTAGTTGTTTCTTTGTGAAACAAAATGTTCAACAAAGTCAGTGCGGGGTAAGTTGGACCGCCAGAGGAAGAAAAACATCTTGATTGGTTTTGTCTTATGTGTATGGAAGCATATTCAAAAAGTTTACCTGGGGAGGAGTGGGTGCAGTGTCACACTTGCCGAAAGTGGGCCCATTCAAAATGTTCCAAAATAAGTCAAGGAAGCATCTTTATTTGCATAAATTGCAGTAACGATTATACGATTCATAATCTATAAAATAATATTTTTATTCTTTTCTAAATTTATTTTATAGAACGTCATAAAGCGGTTTTTTATTTTCGTTTTTTGAAGTTTATGTTGTGTTTTTTCATTAAGTTTTCATTTTAAATACATTTTAGAAAGAAATTATAGCGTTTTCGTATTTTGTAAAAATTACTTTTCAGTTTTTTAGGTTTCGGACCAACTTACCCCACTCACTGGTCCAACTTGCCCCGCTGGTGAGGTAAGTTGGACCACTTGGACTTGGTGTATTTGAGTCAAAATAATTATTTAACTGTAAGATAAATTGTTTTTTTGTTAATATCATTAAAAAGTCGAAGTTTCAATGTATCTATTTACTTTAGTTTCATAGCTTAATTATGAACAGATTGGAAGTTATGAAGCGTCAAAAAAAAAGTGGTCCAACTAGCCCCGCCCTACCCTACTTCACCCAAGAATTAAATAAAAATGGGGGGCTTGCAATTAATGTTTCAGAAATGTAAATGCTATTGTATCAATTAGTATTTTGAATTATTGCCACTGGTTTGGAAATTTTGGTCAGGGAATGTCAAGGAAAGTCAGTAATTCATGACTTAGAAGGGGTCTGGAAAAATTCGAACTAATTTTTTTTTAAATAATGAAGGAAAATTATTTGCTCTGATCTGTGTTTGTTTCCACATTTACATAGTCCAAAATCCAAATCATGCGATAAAATTCAAAATTTCGTCGAAAAAAAAAAATTCTTTTTTGCGTTTCCCGAGTTTTCCGCTAGGATTTTTCTATTTTTCCATTCGAAAAGCTCTTCGGGAACAATCGCACATAAAATTCCATACAAAAAATTCCTTTTTTGATTTTTCCAATTTCCCGACTTTTTCGGATTGTTTTCCCAAAATTTTCTTTCGTAAAAACCTTCTCCTGGCAATTATTGACAACTGGCCAAATTGGCCCAGCCGTTCTCAATTAATGATTTTTCACACCATTTTTCTATTATGTATATAGAATAGAACAACATTTTATATTTTGTTCCGTTAGCTGAAAGCCCTGATAGCTAGTGCCCTCTGTATTAGATTGTAATTTATTTTAAATAATTGTAATCGTTAATAATAATAATAATATTTTGTTCCATCTTGCAAGTAGGTAGGTACTCGTAGTTTTGTTTGCCTATAGTTATATTTCGAAAGATGTGATAAAAAAGCAAAACCTTATCAAAAACTCCTTCTCGATCTAAATACCTACCGCATCTTTTCCACTGTTAGATAAATGGATTCAGCTAGTAGATATTCTGTTTTTTTAATAACTCAAATAATGTTATTATCAAAAGAATCACAGCTTTAAAGTTCTCTTAAGAAAGTCTTCTTTTTTTTTGTTGTTAGGTTTTATAAAAATTGTTTAATTTGCAAAACTTCGTATGAATGACAACTAATTTGAGTCAACAAATATATGTTAAAAAGCGGAGGCAGTGACCTTTTACTCAGATCGGTGTCACACAAAGCAGTTTCTACGAAATTCCAAGTCTGCTATTTTGCTGAATCAGAATATTTTAAACTCACAACTTTTACATAAAAAAATCTAAGGATTGTGCATATTCGATGTTTTGTCTGTAATTAGTTCAGTTAAATTTTGTTTGTGTGGGAAAACCTACTAAATTATGGATGCGTCAAGTTGGCACGCTATACTCGTACATAAACTTTTGTAAAAAAACATCAATTATTGTATAGCTCATTACGCCATGGTTCGGTTAATGAAAACGGGCTCATACTCGTACATCCGATTCCATTTTAGAACCATTTGCGTTTATTGAATAATAAATTCCTTGGTAATTTTTGCAATTTCGGAGAACAAATTTAAAATGCATGTTGGGACGGATCTGGCAACGTCAGAAGTAGCAGGATGACAAGCTGTCAACTGCCAAGCGTGTGGCACGAGTTTTTTTTTTCTGAGTTCTTCGTTGTTTGCCTCCTTTTGGTATCAATATTCGTTGCCAAAAATTCGAGATCTTCTCTCGAAAAAACTGTGCATATCTACATAATAGATTATGTATAATACATGCATGCATACAACAACTTTTTTCTATATGTACTTGCAAAAATTGGTCAGGGAAAACTATTATGTCTAAGATATTTAATTACATTTATTTCATTTTATAACTATTATGGAGAAAACCCAACTGATCGTTTTGTAGAAGAACGCAATCCCCCTTCCTCGATCGCAAAAACATTCTGCACTCTAAGTACAGTAAAAATAGCTGCGGTTTTCAAACTGTTAACTGCATTCAACGACCATAATATATTACACACACCAAGCCCAAAACCGTGTGTTCCTCGAAAACTCGTCGACGCATTCATACCGACCACCAACTCGTTTTCGTTTGACATTTCAATCAGCTGTGAGACACTAGTCGTTAAACTTCGGTGCAAACTTTTGTCGTTACAAATTTCGATCGTATTAATTAACAAACAATTTAGTGCATTTCAAAATAATATTAGCCCATCAATTAGTTGTGGAAAACGATTTTAAGTTGTGAGTTGTGACATTTGGTTGGTCAGCCATTTTGCTTAATTTTGCTGAATATTGCAAAAGATGTGTTTGCTCCAACAACCCAACGATTGGAAGTCGTTTTCGTGGTGTTTTCGTGGAAAACGAGTTCAAACGACTTGTTTTGAAAACTGAAATATGTATGGAAAAACTTCTGTTTTCGATGAAGTTTTCGAGTGTTTTGGCGAAAACCCGGTTTTCGGCTTGGTGTGAAAAGCATATTAGGGTAAGTCAGGGAAAATTAATAGAAAAATTCTTGGAATACTTTTGCTGCACATTAAAAATTTCCGCATGTGTATAGCTTTTAAATGATGAGTGCACTGAATATAAACTGATTTGATGGTGTTGTTGAACTAACTAACTAATTAACCTACCCCAAATTGCATACTTTCTTATTTGCCGGTCTATTTGCAACATTCAGCCTTCAAAAGAGATCTTCAGTAATGTCAAAATCTGCGAAACTTAAACAGACTTCAGTTCTGGCTCAAAAAGGTGAATATTGATACATTTATAAAAAATACAACTTGCTGTAAACGAGCAATGAAGGAGAATGCAAACTAAGTAAAGCAAAAACTAGGTAACTTAAAAACGATATTGGGGACATTCAAAAATCTTGTTATCTGAAGTCGATTAGATTGATCTAGAGTAGACGAAAACTATTCGTAGGTGACGTCACTTTTCCGATGTCAACAATATATGCGAACTGTCAACTTAGTACCTACCTACTCAGTAGTTAAGTTTTTGACTAGATTCGTCGGCTATCCTTCCATTAACGTGAACTGAAACAGCTGCTCACATGATCGGTTTCAGCCACTCAAAATTGATGTCAATGAATCTTTTTTTTCGATTCGGAGCACTTTTTGCAGATCTCGATATTTTTTTCAGACACACACTCTAACAATATCTACCAATATACTTCGCACAGCTGTTTTACGTCATTTTAAGAAGTTTGCATTCAAGACAAATTGACGAAGTTTCGTGAAAAGCAAAATAACGAAATAACATTAATAGCCATGGATATAATTTAAGAGGAACTATTATCTTCATAGTTTTCCTCGTCATCTGAAGACTATGAATCACCAAAAATACTCTACTCCATTTGTATGTGCAGTAGGGGAACTATTTTTCAAGTCGATATCCATTTGTGATTTTTGCAAAAACAAATGCAATTTAACCAGCTAATATTGCTGCCAAATAGCGCACTAATACATTTACAAAAGCAGATCAATTTCGTTGCATATTTGCCGCGTAAAATCTGAGATCTGAAAAAGATTTCTGGTGGTCCCAATGGAAAACGACATGTGACACATCAAGTCAGTCAGCTGTCAGACTTACTTAACTAGGTACTTAAACGTTCCCATTCTTTAAAAATTTAATATCTCCTGTCAATCGTTATTGACTACCCAAACCCAAAGCATCATCCATAGTATGACAGAAGCTGACTAAGTCCGTCTCCGCATTCCGAATGCATACTAACCTTTCGCCCACATAATTCACTGTTAACGGTATTTCATCGACTCCCCTGTATGTAAAAATCATTTCGTTACATCGTAAATAACACAATCGTGATACCATCACGTTAAATGGATTATTTTAGCCACTGCACAGCACATTGCACACTGGCCACTAACCACAGACCATTTTCATCCCCCTTAGTATTGACATCATTTCTTCCACAAGCAAAAAAAGAAAAGAAATCAAAAAAATCCACCATACCGACCATTTCCACCCACTCAATCCATAATACATGCAAGCACAAGCCAATCTAATATGCGGCTAAAAAAAGGGTACATACCTTCGCAGCTATAAAGTTGTTTTTGTTTTCCCAAGGAAACCTTGTGAGTTGCAGTTTTCGGTCGCCACGTCTAGCAGACTGTATTGTTAGATAAGTTGTCGTCGTTAGTCCACCGACCTACATTTGGTTTTACACTCAACCCCTCCGAATCCGATTCCGAATCCGAGTAGATTTTCTTACAAGTGACAAGAATGAATTTAATTTCGTTGTTTATTCAACCTCCTAAAGCGCGCACTCTGTGTATTATTTGTTTGAATATTTATTTATGGGTATACACCGTATACGAATAAGGGATTATTCGAAAGCACTTCACAATATACTACCACGTACACATTGCTCCACGATATCATTACACATGGGCCACTGTGAAACCCTTTCCATTTTGAATGGTTCTCCCCAGTGTCCACTTAAAGGGGAGTGCACCAAGTGTTATACATTGTTTTCTTTTTTGAAACAATACACTTGTGGTTTGTGGACGCGACTGCACAAGAAGAAATTGGAACGGAGGAAAAGAAAATCTATGACAAACGAAAGAAAAACTGGCCGAGGGAAAATCGATGGGAAATTTGTATTAGTGCCACACTTTTTCCCTCTTTCTATCTATCTCAGTTCCACTTTGTTCTTTTCGCTTTTAGTTGTTTTCGTTGTCGTTGTCGTTAAAACACCGCATATTCTAGGCTAGGAGATACCCTCACGATTGCGTGTTGCGTTTAATTGTTATCACTAGTCTTTATGAACGATGTCCGACCAGCGAACTTACCAACGATATTTACCACTTGTTGTTTTTGAGAAATACACTCAAGCGACCGACGACGCCAAAGAGAGGACAATATTCACATATTTGTATCTACGGCGATGGGAACGGGGGGAATTTTCTTGGCCTAGTATCCTCTTTATGTTACGAATCGATAATACAAGTAATTTCGTCCTGTTTATTTAAAGTTTAAACCTCTCGCATCCATAGAGATATAGTTTTTTTTTTTTCTACAAAAAATGTAGTCACTTCTATACTATGTCACTTGCAGTCTTAATCACATAAAACCGGGGGTCAAATTGTTTAACACAAAAACAGAAATCGTTATAAGCCGATAGGAAATTTGAATGAATAACAAAAACAAAAAAAAACTGAAAACACATTTGAAAAACACAACATAAAAATAAAACGAATAGATAGAGTTGAATAGAACACTAATGATATGCCGTGAACTTGTTATCAGAAGAACACTTTGTGTGCCAGCCCCAGTTGTTGGATGTTTTCGATTGGACTGGTTTCGTTTTTTACCGCGGGGGTTGCATTGGCCTTAAATACGAAGCAGAAGCACGCAGAGGAAAAGCATTTACATAGCAGCGATAAAGTTCTTCTCTGGAACTGACTATTTACTCGGATTTTCAAGAGTAGTGAATACTGATACTGACACTGATGAACGAAGCTTTTTGTTGCTTTTTGCAAGTTAGTCATTGGAGAAAGCTTGTGGCATGGCAGTTGTTTCTGTTTGTTGTTTGCATTCGAAGTGATATTCGTATTCGTAGTACGATGTACAAATGCGAGTGCGGAAAGTGGTGGTGCGGGTGGGGTGTGTGAGAACGAACTTTTTTTAGACCAGTTGTTAGGGTAGGTATGGCCGTATGGGTACTCTCAAATGGAATTGAGGTTTATACCAAAGTGGGTAGGTTTATGCGTGCATGAGGGGAGCATCGAGTTAAGCTGCCAACACAGTAAAAGCGGTATGTTTCGCAACACCTCACGGTAGCATTTTTCTTCATTAGGAACATAAGGCTGGTACGCAGTTAACGTGAATCCGATTTTTCACTGAGAAATGTCAAAATGAACTTTCCACATGAAAATTTCACCAGGGAGTAGGCAGTTTGAGTGACAAATAGCGCTTTTCACAGCTTTTCGCACTTGGTATTTGTTGTCCGTCGCATTAATTTCTTGACATTTCAGAATTGAAAATGATTTGTAGGAAAGATATTTTAGAAATTCATTGAAATTTCAGATGTTTATTTAAGGCTGGGTGGTTGAGGGTAGACGTTTATGCGCCCCCTAGTTGCGTGCAGTTCTTAAGAGATAATCGGTTTCAATAGCCAGTAAAGAGACGCAGGTAGCTATTGAAGCACAATTTTATTTTTCGACTTTGATATTGCATAAAGTACCAAAAACACCCTTTTTGGGTGGCAGAAGTACTCGCAATTAAGGAGGCGTGTAGACTGCTCCTTGACATAGTAACACCCAAAAAAAAAAATTGGCGTCTTCGTCGATAGTCATTTCGCGATTAAGGCTAAGGCTATTGGTTCAACTAAGTCAACGTCCAAGCTTGTTGTGGAATTCAGGGAGACACTGACCAGGACTTGTCATCGGTTTGAAATCACTCTCGTCTGGATTCCCGGCCATAGGAACATTGAGGTGAATGAGAAAGCCGATGAACTTGCCAGGCGTGGCTCTGCTCTGTGCGTGTCTCATGCGGAGGAAGTCTTCCCTCCGCTGGGATATGTAAAGAGAGAAGTCCTCCTGTTGATAAATTTTTCACATAAGCGAAGTTTTCCATACAAAATAACATAATGGATCTGTTCCTCTACTTTTAAATCTTACGAATTTTTACTCATTGGCGTTCCCTAACTCGAAAAATTCGTAATAGAGAGCGTCATCGAGGGAGCAAGATATTACCAGACCACTCCACTGAGAGTCTTACGAATTTTTACTCAACAAATTTCTTTGTGTAAGAATTGGAAATGCTGTCAGTCACATTTGTTGCCCTATTTGACATTAATGCGTGCATTTGTTTTGATTTTTTGCGTATTAAAATGGTATAAACAGGCGGCAAAATAAAATTGAATGTTCTCATCAAGATTCTTTTCGGAAGTGGCAACGAAATTCTTACTAGCTGTGGCAAGGAGCAAGTCACCATGTTATTCTTAATGCAGTGTTGCTTTTTCCTCTTCTCAAATGATTGTTGTTCAATCAGTCAAACTCTTCCTACACGCCGACTCCATTAGAGATATTTCTCTCAAACTAGATGTCTGATATCCATATCAAACAATTTCCTTTCAGCTCTGCTGGGCAAGTCATGCCATGGCATTTCATTTGTATCGCATCCAATCATACGATGAAATAGAGTGACTCCACATGATATTTCATCTCATGATATGCATTATGAGAGAAATTATCTCCTGTGATTCGCGGTGATATAGTCGGTTGCATCAAGAAGAAGTTCGATTAATTTCAGATCACTTTCATCGCTACTTATATACTATACCAATTTTATGAATATTTGAATTTCCTATCTGTCATTTTTCCCTAACGTTCCCTTACTTTTTCGTAAGTGTCTGGCTCTGTGAGACAATCTATTCCCACCACTTCCATTTTGACATTTTTTTCCATTTTTACTACAAAAGCAAAGGAACGGATCTGTGTGACTATTTTTGAAAAATGTTCACTTGCCTAGGTTTCAATTGTGATCTTAAGTCCACCAATAAGTTTTGATTTGCATCATTAGCCTACGAATAAATCAAGACATTATAAATTGTGTTTCGTATATTAAATAATTTGCAAGGGATTTTATTACGTCCAAACTCCAAATGCACTCATTAATCAATCGTGAAATAGTATTAGAAAACAATGAAAAGCGTACCTACCAGAGATTAATGAATAAAAGAGATGGTTATCTTTCGTACGTCTATCCCCCCAAAACCCATTTGTTTACATTGTTGTTTTTGTAATTTCAACCCCCGTCTCTGAATACGTGTGGCTAACAAAAAAGCATGTTGCTAATGGACGACCGCGAATCATCTTGCTTTTATGAGCATCGCGGTGTTTAATTGTTTTGTGTTACGTTTTGAATTTGTTTAGTTTTTGTGGAGGTGTTGATTAAACTGAAAAAGATAGTGAAATACACATTAGAGAATACCGAATTCTTGCACTAAAGTCCAATTCATGAACTCACATATACTATAATAGAAATAAGCAGGTGTGTGTGACTTCATGAATTTTTCTGGAAAACAGCTTGTAGGCAGCCGCCCTTCCACTGGAAAGATATATATCTCTGTATTCCATTATCTTTGGTACCTACTATGAAGGTAACGAAAATTAGGTCCGATTGAATGATAGTTCATTTTTTGCATAATTATGATATTTGACAGCCCAGTGGATATTTTGTGCATTGCCTATTTTTTTTTTTTTGCTTATAATAAACCTGAAAAATACTTCGAAAGAGATATTGGTTGGGCACATTTAAATTTAAATTAATTTATGTACCTATTCGTTTGTTTACATAAAAATACTTTTTGTGAAAAAAACCAATGACCTTATTTTTCACGAAAACAAATTGTGAAATTTGAATTCTGCAATGGCAACAAATGTTATAGATTATAAGAAAATTGTCGCATTTGGAGGTTTAATTGCTTATTGGATTCTGTACATTTATACTAAAGCTGACAGCCAACTAAATGATTATTCACATGAGAACCAAGGGGGAAAAGCGAATATTTATAGATTCTGACATTTTATTCACAGATTAGAGAATCGCAAAAGTGCTCTGAAAATTGAAAAATTTGTTTGTATCAAACGAACATAAAAATAAAGTGTTTTGAGTGTAAGAGCGCCCAATCGGATATCACATTAGTAAGGATGAATGACATCTGTCATGTTTCTATTGAGCGAACATGTGTAGGTATCTATATCTAACAACGTCAAGTTTTACAATATTCCATTCTCGTTAAGTTACGCAGAATTTCCCTTTAAGTACTTCTGTGACAGCCAGACCAATTCCAAGTCGGCTTTTTTTATTTCATTCTTTATGTAAATCGAAATCTAATGCAAAGATTTTTGAAGTAGAATAACATCTGTGGATTTTTGCGGTTACCGGGCCCTAAGGGATGTAGAACTTCGGAACTACCTTACCATCTAACAAATTTCTGCGAACACTTCCCTGCCTTTATTTTGTTTACAATTACAATTTCACATAAATCGAACACTACTTGATAATTTTGTCACAGTCACGGACGACTTTGAAGTTCAATTAATTTTTTTTCCTTGCATGTGTTACAAACATTAATTTTTCTTAACTTTATGTAAGAACTGATAAAGAAAATCCAAAAGAAAGGCAAGAAGTTTGCACGTAGGAATTTAAAGGAAAATATAACATACAAAATGGCTAGTAACCACAATCCGTTCTCAGGCCTTTTGCAAGAACAACATGCAACAAAATCTACATCAAATGAAAACTCCAATTTAGATAGTGAACAGCTAAATGATTTAATTGAAAATGTCTTCCTCTTCACAATCAACAAGAAAAGTGTCCACAAATCGAAACAATTTGTTTATATGGAAGAAATTGCTTCGCAGGCAGCTGGAGGTCTGCTCGACTTGGAACTTTTGGAACAGGCTCTGTTTGAACGGCTGCTTCTACCAAATCCGAAAGACAATTTAATACCTAATGATGTTCCCTACGACTCGTCTAGCATGGTGGCTGAAACGCAAGTGATTACTTATCTGTGGCGTGCGTTTATGGAATGTGAAAAATTCCGCAGAAGTGACAATGGACATCTAGCGGGAGCGTGTGATCGTATTAAAGAGTTAATTTTAAGAAATGCCAGCACATCGATGAAGCAACCTTCCTTGTACGAAGGTCAATCGTTGCCGGAACAATGGTTAAGCATATTAAAGGACGACGAGGATATAGAGTACACGCAGACATTTTTGTCAGGTATAAAGTGTTGCAATAAGTGTTTTTCATTTTGCCCGTATGATCTATACAAATTCATGGTTTACAACAATAATAGGAGATCCAACTGTTGTTGAAAACGATGAAAATCAGTCAACTATATAGATCATGCGGGCAAAATAAAAAAGAAAACGACTAATATAACCTACTATAGTCTAATATGCATCAACTCTAAAAGCCTGACTTTGCGTTGGCTATAATGACACCATAATAGCTTTAATTACAAGTTTAACATTGACTAAATTACTCTGATAACTGGTGCTTACCCCACCGCTGTAACCGTAAATGAAATTTCATATTGAGAGCGTTTACTTTTGAACTAAAAATATTAAAACACAAAATATCTCAAAATCAACTTTGCTCTTACTTTCTTCGTCAACAGGTACCGCTAAGGAAATGTACACTGACGACGAACTCGCCTCTATGGGCAGCCTGAAGGCGATATTCTACCCAATGTTCAATGACATTCAGAAGATCCTCTCAAAAACTAACCTAATAACGCTTCCAAGATGGATAATTCCGTTGTTAACATATTTTGTTCGCGACAAAGCCGTTCCCCAATTGGGAGAGATGCTCTTAGACTATTCAACACCCAACCCAGAGACAAATGGCAAAGCATATTCAGAAACCCTGCTCGGACAGTTGTTAACCATGTCGATATTACCAAAGAACGAAAACGGTCCATACGACTTTTTTGGAAACTTATCCGAGACCTCAACTAATGTCGATCATCTATGTAGCTGCCTCACCAAACACCAAGATAATATTTTCACTATTTTTAAGATGTCGCTTGTGCTTGGACCGACGGTAAGAGATAAGACTTTGTCATGGATCGGAAACTGTTTGCACGCGAATGCACAACGGTCGCAGCTTTGGACAATGCATAACATGGCACCAATGTCGAACACCGCTGCCAGCGATGCTTTCATGTTTGGTCTATGCTCCGTTCTTTTGCGCCTGTGCGTTCCACTGTGTAAGCCATCGTACAAGGTGTTTCTGGTTGATCCCACCTATTGTGCAACACCTGAGGATCAGTGCTCCGCTAAAGAGGTCCGACTGAAAAAGGCATGGGAGGAAACATGTCTGCTGCCGGTTGAGGAAAATGAAAAACGAGACACAGCGGATAAATACAATTTCATTACCGAACTTTTTTTTATGACACACAAAGCCATTGAATTGAGTAGGTTGTTTTAATATTTCATAAAAAAAAATCGAGTCACTTTTCTTTAACTGTTTAGGCTACCGGGTCTGTATTGAGAAATTCATACGTATTAGCCGAGAAATTCAAAATATGCAAAACGCTTATCAAGATTCCGTTGGCCAAGGAAACACCGGCTTAGCTGACACCGTTATGCGAATGCTAACCTCGCAAACGCAACAGTTTTTCTGCTTGAAAAATTGTCTCCTTAATCAGGAGAACGATAAGCATATGTTCAGATTTTATGAGGCGACTGCAAAGTGGCTACTGCAGATAAATGCTAAATCAAAGGAGGAGTACGAAGCGTTTGTAGTTGCTAAGAGTTTTGCGCCAAAGGATCCAACTGGAGAAGTTAATCTACCGTTACCGTCCTATGTTCCACCATACTTGAAGTAAGTTGTTTATCATTAAAAATACTGATGAAATCAATGTCGTTGACAGAGGTGGGTGATAATGATTTGTGGTAGTCACATGTTGCATTGCATGTTTTGGTAACTATTACTAGGTACAACTTAGACCAGTCGGGTAAAAATGGGAATCTAGTACACAATACATCAGTTGTAAGCTCTCTGTGACAGCACACAAGCAGCAGGAATTCGAAATATTGATCTGTCAGAAAGCAAAAGTAGGTCAAATTTTCACTGTCTACAATCAGGTTGCGTCAACTGGCGAGGTTAGGTTGTAATAAGAATAATAAAAATAATAATAGTTGGCGCAACAGGTCTGTAGGGACCCAGGGCCTAGCTTCTCGCAACCATTCGTTTTGTGCGAGTTTTTAATTTTTGGAACGAATGGAAGGGATCTACAATTTTATGCCGATTCCAAACGGCCGATTGAGAAGCTCTTTCAAGACAGTTATACTCTCGGATGTTTGTCAGACGTTCGCGAGAGGTGGTGCAGTGAAAAAAACCCAGAGTTGGATTTTGTAGGTTAGGTTAGGTTCTTCAATAAATACTCCGCGTCAGCTGACGACTGGCCGCACCACCCGCATCACCTAGACGGGCTGTTTTGTAAATTATAATCGAGGGGTAGACTGTTTCGGTCACCGTTCGTATATCCCAAACCAGCCGTCACTCGGTCAAACTCACCTTTGACAGGTGGATTGTTCCAATCACCACTACTACTATGGTTTTTTGCAACATCCGCCCTATTTTGATAAGTTGCCAAGGGGACAAAAGCGAGGGTCTAACCAATACGGTCACCACCCGCGTATCCGAAGGCACACTGTTGACGGACGGGTCATCCCATTTGGCCAACCTAATTAAGACTCTAGTAAGGTACATAACGTAAGGGCCGATTTATAATTATCACCGATGGCCTATATCGGTTCAAGTCATTTCGACGAGATGTCGGAAGATTATAAGCGAGGGTCGCACACTGTTTCGGTCACCCGTCGTACATCCGAAGACATATCGTCCAATAGTCATCCCCAGTCTCACTTCTTCAATCAGTTGTCTGTGGCACAAAGTTGCTGTTAACGTTTCAATGATGGCTTTCTTGAGCTCCGACTTCTCACATTTGTATTCGGTGCTTTCAGCCTCTTTTGACCATGTGACCAAGGTGTAGACACCTCGGTTTACCATAATACTGTGCCTATCGAGTTGCTAGAGTTGCATTCAAGCATCGCACACATTTCGCAATACAAAAACTCATTTTTATTGTCCAGGCTAAGTTTTTCGAACTCACAGTGGCGAAATGTTCCATGATCTGCAAAATATTTAGTTTACAGGTTAAAAATGATTATCAGTACCTAAGGCTCATGATCATGCACAAAGTGGTGACGCATCAATAAAAAAGACTAGCATTGCGTTGACTAATCAACAACTAAAGGAAGCTGATGAACCCATCCTGCAGTGCAGTACGCGTCAAAAATTGGGCGAGTCCATTATTAAGGAAAAGATGATAAAGACGAATACATATTTGTCTCGACTGGTTGGAAACATTGTGGCACATTTCTACAACGGCGTGGAAACGCAACAGGTTGGAGAGAAAGTTGTGGAAGACATCGTTAGCTCATGGAAGGTCATCTTCTTGGCTCTGGTAGTCACGATGGTAGTATCACTAATATTCATTTCGCTAATGAGGTGGGTCGCAACTCCAATCGTCGGCTGAATGCTATCTTGTTCTAAAGGCCATTTTTTACGAAATTGAGTTAGGTATGCAGTCTTCATAATTTTGGGATGCTCTTTCGTTTGGCGCAAACCATTTTGTTCTATCTCTTTTAGTTTTCAAGCTACAGAGAACTGTTTTGTTCAATAGGAGACTTTTTTAACGATTTGCCACGTCACTTTTGTTCAATAAACCTCTTTTCATCTTTTTTGTATTATATTGAACAATTTCTAGTACATTTTTAAAAAAAGATTTTATAATTTCTTTCTTGTTCAATATCCACTATTTTGAATGTTTTGTTCAATATGCGTTTGTACTTCCTTCAATTCTATTTTGTTCAATATCCAAATAATTTTAGTTTTTGTTCAATATCCAACCGTATACTTTCATTCTCTTTTGTTCAATATCAAACGAGATCACCGTTGTTGCATTTGATTTCCGACTTTCAGCTTGCCTCTTCCTCGTTGGATGCGATAGACAACGTCGTTGATGCGCTTTACGATAGTGTAGGGCCCTTCCTAACGGCATAGGTCGTATGTCTACAGACTACATAGTACCCAAACACGACTTCCATAAAAACTTCTCTGTTAGATTCCCCTCTAGATCAGAATGGGAGGAGAATGCGGTCGTTAATGAATTCGACATACCCATCTTGACAGATGGTTCCAAGATGGACTGTGGAGTAGGAGCAGGCATTTTCTCAACAGAATTAAACATCTCTAAAAGTCTTCGCCTACTCAACGTAGCCAGTGTATTTCAAGCGGAAGTAACTACTTGCAATTAAGGAGGCGTGTAGACTGCTCCACAATATTGCGACTCCCAAAAGAAAAATAGGCATCTTCGTCGACAGTCAGACCGCGATTAAGGCTGTCGGTTCAACTAAGCAAACGTCCAAGCTCGTTGTGGAATGCAGGGAGACACTGTCCAGGGCTTATCATCGGTTTGATATCACTCGCGTCTGGGTTCCCGGCCATAGGAACATCGAAGGGAATGAGAAAGCCGATGAACTTGCCGGATTTGGCGCAGCTCTGTGCGTGTCTCATGCGGAGCAAGTCTTCCCTCCGCTGGGATATGTTAAGAGAGAAATCCTTCTGCACTTCACCTACTCATGGGCTCAGACTAGGTGGTTGAACCTGACGAACTGCGTCATTTCAAGGAAGATCTGGCCAACCTACGATGATGCCAGAACAAGCGTATAGATATTGACAGATTAACGGCAATCAGTACGAGTCATTGGCCTATAGGAACTCACGCAGCCAAGCTTGGTATCCCCCACAATACCCATTGCCGTAGCTGTGCTGACACAAACAAGAGTGAAACAGTGTTCCATCTTTTTTGTGAGTGTCCGGCCCTAGCCAAAACCAGACGCAGTGCACTAGGTCATCCCTTTTTTGATGACCTTTCGGCCATCCAAAGCATCCATTTTTATAAGATCATCAAATTTCTCAACTCCACAGGCTGGTTTTGAGCTCTCTTAACTTCCTTCACCCCCTTTCATTTCAGGTTCCGCTAGTTGTGGTTTCAAAACGGCGCTCAATGCACTACTTGTGTTTTTCCTCGTCGGGAAATACAGCCACCTAAACCAATCAACCAATCAGGGCCCTTCCCAGTCTTGTTGCAACTTAGGCGATAAACCTTTTCTCCGATGAGGGTTATATAGCCATACCAGATCTCTTTGCTGGAATCCTGTAGTTGTCGTTTTACTATCGTACCTCGTTTTCATGCGGTCACTGGCTATCTAAATCTTATCCCTAGTGTCTCGATGCACGTCCCTGATGATATCCCTGAGTTATTTAACTTATTCCTCCTCATTCTTGGGCTCTTCGCAAGGATATCCAAACATGAACTCGCTAGGTAGGCGGACTGTTCGACCAAATAAGATTTTAGATGGAGTACGTCCTGTGGTGTTATGCACTGCACCTCGATAAGCCAATAAAAACATGGGAATCTGCTTATCCAAGTCTCTCTGGTCCTCTTCAACGACCTTAGAGAGGTGTTCATTCAGTGCTCTGTTGAAGCGCTCCACCATCCCATCTGATTGTGGATGAAGTGGTGTTGTCCTTGTCTTGTGAATCCCGAGTAACTGGCACACTCCTTGGAAAATGTTCGACTCAAAGTTTCGTCCTTGGTCCGAATGCAGTTCCATCGGTACACCGAATCTGCTTACCCAGTTGTAGACAATTTGCTCCACCACGGTTTTAGCTTCTTGATTTGGGATAGCAAATGCTTCAGGCCACTTACTGAAATAGTCCATAACAACGAGGATGTAACGATTTCCATTGCTTGTTTCAGGAAACGGTCCCGCAATATCAACTGCTATCCTTTTAAAAGGGGCTCCAACATTGTTTGATGCATTTTGCCACGGACTTTCACTCTCGGGCCTTTGCTGGCCGCACATGTTACGCATTTCCTGCACCAATTTTCAACATCCTCCCTTGAGGATGCTACTCGGGGCTACTATTGGATATCTCCTGCAAGTCTGGTTTTCCCTCATGCTCCTTCCAGGCGATAATCGGTTCGATATCCGGATCTTCCCTTTGAGCCTCCCGTATTTCCCGCACACTCCAGCCACCAATGGGCATAGAAGAATGCATATCTTTTTAACTTTTTCATAAAATAAAGATTTGAATTAAGCAACAAATAAGTCTTTTTACTTACACGTGATTTTGATTCGCTCCAAAAGAAAACATTGGTAGGTACATTATGTGTTTTGGTTGTTTCTTTAAAATTTTCAAACAATAGGACTATTTTTTGTTCTATATAACATAATCAACTTCAACTTCAAAAAACTTGTTGTTTTTTTCTATGTTGTTCAATATTGAGTTTTTCTGTTCAATATACGACAATTTTACCAACTTATTGTTATTCCATATAACTTTGTTCAATATCCAAAATGACTTCCTTGTTGATTTTATTTTATAACTAATTCAAAATAAAAGAAAAACAAATTCTGCGACTTGTTTTAAAAACAAAATTGTCAAGGCTTTCAGAAAAAAATCAATACCAATCAAACATTTTCTGATATAAACAAAAATTTTCAATCTGAACTTTAAAAATCGATTTGCCAACATTTTGAAAAATGGACATTGAACCAGATAGCATTCAGCCGACGAATTGTCTGGCTTTCTATACTAGGAGTACTATTCGGACTTGGATTCGGTGTCTTCTACAGTGTCACACAATACAATAAATTACTGGAAAGCTACTCCAACGGTTCCTTACCACTCACTGAATCTATCTTCATCTGTGAAAAATGTTTTCCAAACGCATACAACTTGGCTCTACGCATCGATTGCTTTGAGTATTGCTTTCTTGGTAATATTTCTTTTGGTGATTTTCCTTCGGAGTAGAATTCGAATAGCAATAGCTCTCGTAAAGGAAGGAAGCAAGGCAGCATCAGTTGGAGAACCGTCCTTTAAAGTTATAAGACCAAAGCCCACTAAAGAAATATGCAAATGTGAAGGCATCGGGGCAAACTATGTTCTTGGCGCGCAGTGCGATCCTACCCTTTTTCAAAACAATTGTTTCATTGAATCTGCTGATCAAACACTAGCCGAGTTATCGTCGTGGTGAGTTTCGACAAAAAAAAGCTCTTCGTCATATTATTCGCTGCTGCATTTCGTTCGCTCGGTCACATACCGCGTTATTAGTCACGTTGTCTCGAAATCTGGAAAAAGCCTTGAACCTACAAGTCCCTTCGTTGGTGGGGATTTTCCTACAAATCTACCTAAAGTAAATTTCTTCACCAAACGATCAGAAATTCGTTTGATCGTACATTTCATCAGCATCAGCTGTTGACTTCACGGTCATCTCCATCTCATCTCGATCTTTCCACTTGTTCTGCTGTTAGCTCAACCATTTCCCTGATTTTCGGAGTTGTCTTTGGCCTCAGGTGTCACTTCTCCCTGACAGTCATCAGATGTTTACAATGACTGGCTGAATTCGGGCTTTCAACGCTTTTGCTGATGAATACAATTTGTCAATTATTCATTTAAGTATGAGTCGAAAGCTTACATTTCTGTTCAGTTCATATCTTATTCTCGGTACATAATCTGCCGGTGACCCTTTTACAGTTTAGGTGACGCTACTTCTGTCCTTAATTTGACCACAAGTTCAGTTACGCTTCAGTTGCTTTTTATGTATCAATCTTTCCAGATCAATACCGGAAAATATTCTCGAAAACATAATCGTTTACATAAATTTCATCCGTCGTTTCGAATCGTTAATGGGCATTTTCTACGAAGGACCGCCATCATTCTTCAAGATGATACTAGCATTTATGGGTAGCGCAAATCGAGTAAAGAACCCTCATCTGCGAGCTAAGCTTGCCGAAGGACTTGAAAGCCTCTTACCCAAACAAGGTGAAAACACCCTAATAGCAGATCTGTTTACAAACCATCCCGATCGCCTGCAAGTCGTTCCAAATCTCTTGGAAGTTTTCGTCAGCATCGAAATGACTGGCCAATCTGTGCAATTCGAACAGAAATTCAATTATCGTCGGCCTATGTACGCCATTATGGAATTCCTGTGGACCCTGGATGAACAGAAGCTTTGCTTTAAGTATGCACTCGGTCACAAAAATTAATTATTTGACTTTTGACTGTTTCTTTTTTGCTACCGTGATTGTAGGAATCTTGCTATCGAGGCTGAGCAGAATATGGAAGCTGTTGATCCGCCGCTATTTCTTAGGTTCATCAATCTTTTAATCAACGATGCGATATTCTTACTCGATGAATCCTTATCAAATTTACAACAAATTCGTCAGTTGCAAGCTGCTCAGGACAAAGGTGAATGGGATGCACTGCCTGCCAATGAACGACAGCAGAATCTAACTAATCTGCAACACCTGGGAATGCTGGCCAAATTCGATAACATTTTGGGACGCGATACGATTAATATTTTAAAATTAATTTCAACGGAAATCAAGGCAATTTTCTCACACCACAGTATGGTGGACAGAATAGCATCGATGCTTAATTATTTCCTATTGAATTTGGTTGGACCAAATAAGAGCAAATTTAAGGTAGAACCCACAGTTTGACATATGTGCCGATTTGTGAATGCTTTTTGTTGTTCTTTATTTGTAGGTGAAGGATAAAAATGAATTTAAATTCGATCCGGCTCATACGGTGTTGGAGATATGCCGGATATATATAAATTTGAGTGCTTGTGATAGCTTCTGTTTGGCCGTGTCACAGGACGGACGTTCCTACAGCAGCAACCTCTTTGAGTATGCCGAAACTGTGCTGAGTAAGTAGTAATTTAATTTTATTTATTTTTTTCCAATCGGTGCAGAGATGGGTGGGTTTTTTTGTGATTGAAGTCTTCCTTTTGTTGGGTTATATTAGGCAGCATATTCCATCTCTGAACTTCCAACGTTCAAATCGCTAAATAGACGATTGAATAAAACGCACACGTTATAGAAATCAATGCGAATTACCCCATTTTGAAATGAGAAAACAGGAATTTGTTTATTTTGCTTCTTGTTCAATGTGGAAGTGGAGTGTAGTGAGCAACGTCCCGGTAAGGTGTTCCTTCTGTCGAACTTGGCAGCTGGGATCCATGTATTCACGAACCAATGTAGTGTTTTGGTTATAAACACCTCATCCAAATCTTATTACATCTCATAGAAATTGCAGTTTCATCTGCCTCCATTCCTCGAAAAGTCCATCGAAGGAACCTAGTAAAAGCTCTCTTATCTTTTAAAAGACAACTCCACATACACAAAGTTCCTTTCAAAATAATCATATCCCATGTATTTCAGTTCGAATTGGTGGAGGTCAACTAATTGGTGAAATGTCGGAATTCTCATCAAAAGTTCAAAATCTTGAAAAGAAGCACAAAGAAGATCAGGAGGCGCTTACTAATCCACCAGATGACTATTTGGATCCGATTATGTCCAGCCTTATGATGGATCCTGTGATATTACCCAGTTCCCGTGTGACACTAGATCGGTCCACAATTGCCCGTCATCTGCTAAGTGACCAATCGGATCCGTTTAACAGATCACCTCTCACAATGGACCAAGTGAAATCAAACACAGACCTAAAAAGGGAAATTGAAAACTGGATTGAACGAAAACGAAAGGAATACAGCGAAAGACAACATGGCGAAGATAATTAGTTAAAAGAACTATTAAATGTTCTTCACAGATTGATGTTTGATGCGTATCAGTTCCCATAAATTATTCTATTTTGATACGTGCCTGTGGTTTGTTTGTGTATTCTTCATTCCGTGTATATAAGTTAAACCAAATTAAGAAATAAATAAATTCGTGAACTTGTGTTTATTTTGTTTATGCAATTATATGAGAATTTTCATCTGATGCAATGGCCATATTCGGCATAGGACTCTGCTCTTTATCAAACCCAATGGTACAGGACCATAGAATCGAGAATCGGAACTATTGGCGGTGTTATCACCTTCTAGCCAGACTTGACCTTTTGGTACGTACGTTTTAAAGGTTCTGCCTGAACTTGTTTCTTCCTTCGGTTGGTCATTGTTCCCCTTTTGTCTTACCGTCATTTCGTCTATTAGTCTTCCACTGTAGGATTCAGATGAAATGACTTTGTCACCGGGCAGGCCAATGACCCGCTTGCAGACGTGTTGGGCCGGATTTGTTGGACATTTAGCAATTATAATATCACCCCTATTTATGTTAAAAAATCTTGGCGATATCCGTTCGGTAATAAGAATATTATTTGACTGAAGAGTTGGTTCCATAGAGGGGCCACTGCACTATTGAGAAAAATATGTGTTAACAGCATTGTGGGTAGTGCCACATGTAAGCAGATTCTTACAACCACAAAATCTCCCAGATATTCGAAGGTGCAATGAGTTACGCAACCGTATTTAATTATGTTTCCGGTAAATCCTAGAGCCTTTGAAAAGAATCGGGACATGTTTACTCCCCGCCAACTACTTCGAAATGTCAAAATTTTTGTGTCATTTCTGACATATTCTAAAAAGGTCAAATTTAGCTTAGTTCGATTTGATGAAAGCATTTGACGGTCTGGTGTCAGCTAGGTTTGAAAAAGTTGCAAGAACACAAAAAATTCTAACCTAACCACTGAGAACCCCAACTTCGATCGATTTTTCGTTGCACTGCCAGCTAGATGAGCAGCGGCATGTCAAACTCCATATAAAAAATTGGCATTTCACCATTTGCGCTGGACGTCTAGCACTTTTTGTGAAATATTCCTTTCAGGGAAATTTATCAATCTAGCGCAAAACTACCCGCTGGATTGAGAGAGAAAGAAAAAAAAAAAAAAAAAAAAAACGACCTGTCAAAGGAAATCGTTCAAACGTTTACAAAGCTGAGCTGCAATTGTGATAAAATTGATAATAATAAGTTAATAGCAATTCAGATCAGCAATTGTTTCTTTTTAATCGTAGTGTGGAAATAATAATGCGGCACGAAATTATTTATGAAGAAATGATTACAAAAAAATTGACAAAAAATGTCATTATGCCGCTGACGCTATCGTTCTAGCTCGAGCTTTCCTTCAAAAGCGATATTTTGTGCTAGACATCTAGCGGGCAGTGGATCGCGGCCATTGCATCGGGTGAATCTACTTGTGTAAATTATTTATTAAGGAAATTTTGATTGTTTTAATACAAAATTTAACAAGTGATGCAGACTATAGCCGTGTTTTTTTGAGCTTCGATCTCAGCAAACCAAAATAAAGTAAGATTTTCAGCATGCTAATTACAACAACTGCGCTAGAATTGACACTTCGAAACTCGCAATAGTTTTTGTAATTGCGTGCTGGAGAATCCTACTTTGCTTTGCTTTGCTGAGATCGAATCTCAAAAAAAAGCGGCTTATATACACATACATATTCAAATCACACGAATATCAACACAGAAGAGAGGAAGTGACGTTTTTATGTTCGATTGGCGACACAAAATCTGAAATCTGAGGGCAGATAATCCGAAGAAGCCCAATCGAGTTCCACATTAGATTTTAAAATTTTCATGCCCAATGGAACATGAAACGAGATTTTTCCTCCTTCGCATTTGTGGTATTGTGTTTTGAAAGCTCATAAAATAAAAATGCTTATAAAAATCTACTCAATTTATGTTGACATCCAAAGCATTTTTCTATATTTTTGTATTCTAAAAACGTAATTAGTAACACATTTTACAGCCGTATTAATAAAAAACCCGTAACTAATCTCTAACTCGTATATTACCTAGCACCTAGTTAAAAAAATAACATATGAGTTAAATATTCTTATTAATAAAAGAAAATAACTCATATAATAACTAGCTGATGTTTTCTCTAAAAGAGCTGGCATCACCTAACCAAATTGTACTGAAAACACCTGAAAACTATATTGGCTATCATCACGGCTGGCTAGTGAATTTCAGTTGTGTCAAATAAAAAGAAAAAAAAAAACAACAGAAAATAAAGCAAAACAACAGAAAATTTTTATTTATTTTTGAATGTTTTATTTGTAAATAGGTTTTTTTCTTTTTTGGTACACTTTTTTCGATTTGGGGCGATGGTAATTGAATCCTCCCCTAACATATTCACCAAATATTTACACTATTTAAAATCACTGCAAAAACGGTCAGCCATGTTGTTTCACAATTTTTCAAATTTAATTTTAATTTATTTGTCATTTTGACGGGAACGAATTTTTTATGATTTACTCACTCGCTAACAGACCTCCTGCCGTTAGTTAGTTATATGAAAGTTACGAAGCGTTAGTTATCTTCTAAAAATGTTTATTAATAGGAATTTGAGTTTAACTAATGTGTTTGCCAATAGTTAGGCCTAACATGTAGTTACGCGACTATTATTAATACGGCTGTTAAAGTTTGACAAATGTTTTGGCGTAAGTAGGTGTGAATCCATCTCATATATCGAGATTAGCCAAAATTGCTCTAACTCTCAACAAAACTGCGGTCAATTGACCTGACCATGAAATCTGACAGCCAGTTGATTTAAAGAGCAGAAAAATAGCTTTTCCTGCCCCAATGGAAAACGACATCAACTAGCAAACATTTGACATGAACGCAGCCATCGATTTCTGTTTGCTGAACAGGCCCATTTTTGATTTACAGAACAACATACCTCACCAGTTGAGCTTTTTTGTTTGAATTCGACGAATTATTCGCGGAATTATAGTTTAGTCTTTAGTTGTTATGAATTTGTTTGTTGTTTTTATGAGTGTGCGCTCGCGATTGTGACGTTTTTTACTTTGTTTACGTTAAATTATTGAAAAAAAAGCTGAAACTAAAGATGACCTGCTTTTTTTGTAAAAAAGTATTTCGCTACTACCAACCGCTTGATGCAAACAGGAAGCGATTTATGCGAAAGGTCTATCCAAATTTTAAAGTATGTTCGGTTTCCACACACAGCATGCACACATTTTTGATGAAACGTAATTTTCCTTATAGGACAGTTCGTATTTGTGTCTAAAGTGCTTTGATAAATTCGACACTGTCTATCGAAAGAAGAAGAAAAAATCATCCTCAAATGCGTCTGATGTTTCTATTCGAACTAACACACTATCTGTGGTGACTGCAGCAAGCAAAGGATCTTCAGATGGATCAACGGACCAATCAAAAGAGAATGCCCATACCAATGGAAAGAATGTTGTCCAATTTGTGTCCCAATCTTTCACCTCAAATACTTCTATTGACTCGACTGACCGGCTTGTCGTTATGACCACACAACATTCGTCTCTGAACGAATCTGCAACTGTAACACCGCACCCAGAAGTTCTCATAGCAGCAACCGGAGCTCGAAGGGCAGTGATGAGTGCCCTGCGACGCAAAAGAATAAGAGAAAACGAAAGTTCTCCGGAATCAACTCCCGCTGGACGGCGTCCCCCAGGTTTCCACGTAGTTGGAGATGACGACGATTCAGATACGCCCTTAATATCCTCGGTGGATTTGGCACATGTGCGGCCTATCGTTAAGAGTAAGTTTTGTTTGGTGTATACATAATATAACAGTGGAAGTAATTGTCTTCAATTTAAGGACGCAGAGAACCAGTGGTGCACCTTAATCAGGATGTGATGGACATCTATTTGGCGAACACTTCGGGAGGTTAATTAGTTTTTGTAAGATGTTACTGACTGCTTTAGTTTGACGAAACACTCAAGCATAAACGTAATGCCAGGTAATGTTGCCTTTACCATTCACAAAGCATGGTTCAAATAAGTATTTAAATGAAATAAATCTTAATATGGTTAAAAGAAACCTGTTTTTAGAAAGCGATGACGATGACACATGTCACAGCGGCAATCAGTTTTGTAAGTCCGCTTCGCATTAAATTTCCGGTTCTGATTACTATTTACTATGATCGTCAGAAAGACTGTCAAACTGTCTTCTTGACCAAGTATTGGGTACCTAGTCTCCATGGCACTAATGGCATAAATCCTGAAAATATCGAAGGTTGGCTAGACTACTCGTACGCTACCAGATATAGACATAATCTAAGAAACAAATGCTGATTTTATTTTGATTGTACTCCTTAAATAAACACATTACAGTAAACCCTGCCGCTTTAGATCCTCGTACGTCTTCCTATTTACTACATTGCCCAACGAATCTTCGAATTCCTCCTCCTGATCGGCAATCCATCGTTCACTTTGTTTTTGCGATTTTAGCTTCTCCCACACTGAAAGAAAACAAACAAAATATTATTTTCATTTCGGTAGCATTCACAGTTAAAACTTACAAGTGATTGCATCCTCAATTTGCGTGACATTTGCAAAATGGGCTGTGTTTGGTATTCCCAAGCAGCGCATACCATGAGCGTGCCTCCATTCGGCAAAATGCCGCTGAAATGCTTTCGGTCCCTTGTATGTAAAATTACCGCAAATCTCGCAGTTGTAATTTATATTCAATCCGTGCAGTTTGTACAGCCAGTAGGGGATCGGTTTGCCATCCCATCCCAGAGGCAGATTCTTCGGATTGTAGGGAACATCATCGGCATCGTCGTCGTCGTTCTCACTTTCGCTGGCCTCTGCATCACTGTCATCACGCTCACCTCCAGTACGTGCCTGTTTGCGTTGCACATTCTCTTTGGTTGCACCACGTTGCTCAGACACATACTCCACACACCGATAGAGGATGGCCTCTAGTAGTGCTATTTCCTTTTGTCGGGTTTGTTCGCGAGCACTAAACTTCCCACTCGTCTTCTTCGCCATTAGCGATGGGTCGAGGTTCCTCTTGCCCTTGGTGGAAAACAGCCTCTGAGCGCGCTCTTCCAATGTGCCACCACACTTAAGACCTAGAGCCATTAATGCCGATTTCAGACGATCCAACCCCAATGATGCCAGCTCCTCCCAGCTGGAAAAAGCTGACAAATCCAGATGAGCGCCAGTGTTGGCCAACACAGATTCGGTTTCTTTGGGCCAGCCAGGAAAGGTTCCATTTGACCATTGCTTCTGGAAGTCCGCATCCAATTTGGCCAATTCAGCATCGATGTCCAACAAGGGTTTGATGCGCACAATATAGCTGTACAGATAGTCGTTCAATCCCTCCAAGTACTTCTTGTACTCCATGTTTTTTCGCTCTTTGGGTATATCGAAGACATGATCGAAAGTCATCAGATAGGTAATGTAATCGACCTTTTCGATGCCTCGAATGTTTATGTAGTTTTCATAACATTCGTTTAGATCCAGATAACGACCACCACCCTCTTCGTCCGTGAACTCAACCAGACCACTCATCTCATCGGGGTTGCTATAGGACTTGGTCAGCTCATCAAATTCGATTGAAAGCGGAACACTTATTTCATTTGGATGCTTTTTGTAGAACTCTTTGATTTGCTTCAGTCGGGCATAAAATTCATTGAATTCATTGGGACCAGATAGAGCTTGAACTTCAGCTTTGCGTTCGTTGTCCTTGTCTTCGTAGAGTTCTTTCAATTTATGGGTGGCATTGTGATGGAGCTGGAAATTTTGAATGAAGTTATATGGTTTTAAATATTTTTGTTGTCTACGATTACCTCCAGTAGGTACTTAAGCCGATGTTCTGAGTAAATTTTTTCTTTATCCTGTTGAAAAATAGAATTTAACAAAGTGGCAAAATGGATGTTTTTTTGTTACGAACCCCCGGCTTTCTATTGGCATATTCGTCAACCATCAGTTTTATAAGTCGCTCACGCTCTTCATGATAACGACGCTGTTGTTCCAGTATAGTTTCCATTCTTTGTTTTACTACCAAATTTAAATGTGGATATTTTCGGAAAAAATGCTTCGGAGATCGGCAAATGTACAACAAATTGGCAACAAATAAAACGTTTTAGCTTGACATAATTTCGAGACTCGTTGAAGTAGCTGCCTCTGCAGATAAGGCAGTTCACGGGATGTGTTGCGAAGATTCTTCGAATGTGGTAGATAAGAAAGTTCGAAAATGATAAGGAAGTGTTGCGAATCGGCAATGTTGTTCTTTCCATAGGCTCTTAAACTATAATAAACTGATTTTTAGGGCCCGGATTCGCCAGGATTTCACCATTTTCCTGGTGAATTTTTAAAAACTTACTCGAGTTTTTTATTCTTTTTTTATTTTTTATTTTTATTGGAGGCCCCGTGTTCTTCGATCAATGCAAAAATAAAGATTCCAACCGCTAAACCGACAGAAATATAAAATTCTGAATATGGTCCATTTTTGTTTGTTTTTGGTATGTAGGACTTAAAACAAACTCCATATCAGCGAAAGTAACGTGCAACGACTAATGTCAACCTCCTCCGAGTCAGTCTGACATTATGGCAGCTTGAAAGTGTCTCTCTCTCTCTCTGTTTTGCTTTATCTCAATTTGGGGAGAATTCTCGTGAATCGTGTCCTTACGGCCCGGTTCTGGGACAAATATCCGGGTTTGGTGATACTAGACTTTGTGTTAAAAAGGCGATGAAAAAAAAAAATCTGTTTAGTTGAACGACGAAATCGCGGAATGTGGGGGAGTGTGGAGTCCCGGAATAAAATTTTGCTTTGTAACGCTTCATAAAACAAATAAAAAGCGCTATTTTATTTTTGATTTAATAAAAGTTGTAATTTCTGACTGCTTCAAGTTTTTTAAAAATTAAATTTCGCCTTATTTTTTATTTATTTTTTTAATCAGAGCACTAATAAGAAATTTTAGTCTCGACTTTAAATTTACGGAAGCTCACAATTGCGAAATTTGTATGGAATATATGGCCACAGTGAACTACCTACTCAAATTTAAAGTCGAAACTAAAAATGTTTATCGGTAAGGCCTAACCCTTTGCTTAATAAAATTGTTGGTCAATATTTAATCTCTTTCTTGTTTCTTTTTAATTTGTATTCTATTTCTATTTAAAAATTAAAAGTACATACGTAAATAATTTTTAATGTCTTATATTAACAGAGTTTTTTAGGTCTATTTTTTATTCTCGTTGTTACATTTGTTAGTTGGAAAAATACAGAATAATCCAAATTTTATTTCTTTTAATTTGAATATCAGAATTAAGTAAAAAGCTGAGTTTCGTAAAACCGCATTTACATCATCACGCACGCGCAATTTTGCAACAAAACCGAAAAGAGAGATCCGTTTATCCGCAGTCAATACTATTAAAGGCGTAAGAATGAGATCACAAATCAGACGCCTATGGTGTCATGGATGCTCTACCCATAATTATAGATACGTAAAACGGAAATAGACACAGGTTCCGCTAACCAACATTTCTGCAATTGCTTGAAAACATTAATATTTCTGATTTGGAACATGTGAAATGAGATTGGTTATTAGTTTCAGTAAAATAAACCAACAATTCATCAATCAGTTACACGAAAAAAATAAATAATTGTCCGTTCATCATTTCCGGAAGCCATATATTGTTTTATAGGAATGAGGAATTTCTTTAGTCATCGCATCGCTATAAAAATATCAACATGCAGAGCTTTCCTATAATTCCTATCACGCAAACAAGATGGCCGACCTAAATACGTGTCACGTTTTTTTGCGTGTTAGGTAATGCTGTCCCTTTCGGTCACACGGCTATTTAGTGTATGCAGCATTATGCTGCATTTACATGGTCACACATTCCTATCACGCAAAATTAAAGGGATGCTAAATACTAAATAGCCGTGTGACCGAAAGGGACAGCATTACCTAACACGCAAAAAAACGTGACACGTATTTAGGTCGGCCATCTTGTTTGCGTGATAGGAATTATAGGAAAGCTCTGCATGTTGATATTTTTATAGCGATGCGATGACTAAAGAAATTCCTCATTCCTATAAAACAATATTGCTTCCGGAAATTATGAACGGACAATTATTTATTTTTTTTCGTGTAACTGATTGATGAATTGTCAGTGGCGTAGCGTGGGTTGGTGCCGCCCGGGCAGACCCAAATTATGCCGCCCCTATAGTAGTTTTTTTCACACACTAAAAAAAGCTTTGCCTACGGTTTCAACCAGTTTTACTTACACATTATGTAATATGTCAATAAACTTGGTAAAAGTTCTACATTTCTGCTATCCTTTGTTAAATAACAAGAAGGGCCTAAGAGAAAACGTATTATTTATTTGTTTTTTATTTAGAAGATGTCTCAAACAATCGGGTAATTTTTGGTAATAGGTACCTACATTCCTACATAATTAAAATTAGATATTCTATGCACGGCATGTCGCGTTCGCACAACACGAGATAACAGCTTATTTTCTATTTTCATAAGGACGTTTAAAAACACGACTTAAAACTTCTTATTTTTGTGCACTTTATATTTGATACCTACATAAAATAACACGAACCTATTCCGAAAGAGTGTACACAAAAAAAAAAAACAGTTATTTTGTAACTAAGAAAATACTGCTTCACTGTTCACACAATATCCGCAGCTTGGCAGCGCCAAATAGTTAAATCTTCGTATCTACATTAGGTCTGTTACTTTACTTTTGTAGTAAAAATGGAAAGACTGCCAAAATGGAAGTGGTGGGAGACACTTACGAAAAAGTTCGGGAACGCTTGTAGTAATAAAGAATTTCCTCGCCACTTTGGAAAAGAATCTTGAGGAGAACATTCAATCTTATTTTTCCGCCTGTTGATACCATTTTCATACTCAAAAAATCAAAACAAATGCACGCATTTATGCCAAACAGGGCAACAAATTTCAAATCATCTGGTAATTGTAAGGTGACGTACATCCTGTGTAATTATTACACAAAGAAGTTGGTTGAGAATAAATTCGTAAGATTCTCGGTGGCAGCGTTGCCAAGTCATTTTGGCGTTTGAGCACCGTTTTTAAAATTTTCAGCGTTAATTTTTACCTCTTGGGTACCAAAACTGTAATTTTTTAAGACAGCTCGTAAGTTGATAAAAAAATAGAAGTAAAAAAACAACATTCAGCCATAGAGAGTTCGATGTAAAATAAAATAAATATTTCAATAACACTTAAAAAATACATACATTAAATTTGTACTGACTTGGCAACGCTGATCGGTGGATTGGTAATATCTGGCTCTCTCAACGACGCTCTCTTTTACGAATTTTTCGAGTTAAGAACAGGGGCCAGATTCTGTAAGACGAAGCGATCAAACGTTTTCGCGCGCACGAATGATTGGCCATATGTTACACAAGCAAATTTCTTTGTGCACACGAAAACGTTTGAACGTTTCGCCTTACAGAATGCCGACCCAGTGTTGGGTAAAAATTCGTAAAATTTAAAAGTAAAGGAAAAGAGAGACCTATTTGTGAGAAAACGCTGAAGATTTTTTTCTTCTTATGTACCTTGGTAATTAAATTTCAAAAATAAAAATTGATTGCCAACTAGAATGCTTGTGTATGTTTGAAAACTTCACTTCGTTTGAGCAAAATATAACAAAACTACACGAACTCATCAGAGAATTATACCTGCAATGTAATAAAATGTAGTTGCACACTAGGGAGCAGCTTTCATTCGATTTTGTTTGTAAGCAACACAAGGAATGTCTCATTTCTTACTGTGAAGCAGTGTTAATGTTGTTAAACCTTGTAAATAAATTCGTTAAAGAGGAATAAGAATCCGTTATATAGATTTTATATATTTAAAATTTTTAGCAGCTCCAAATTGCGGCCCCTAGCAAAGTGCCGCCCGGGGCCTATGCCCCCCTTGCCCCCCCCTCGCTACGCCACTGTGAATTGTTGGTTTAATTTACTGAAACTAATTAGGTACCACTATTTCACGTGTTTCAAATCAGAAATAGAAATGTTTTCAAACAATAGTCGTGTTTTTTTGAGCTTCGATCTCAGCAAAGCAAAGTAAAGTAGGATTTTCAGCACACAAATTACAACAACTACGCTATACTTGACACTTCGAGACTCGCAATAGTTGCTGTAATTGCGTTCGGTTAATCGGAGAAATGTTGGTGAGCGGAACCTGTGTTCCGTTTTACGTATCTATTATAATGGGTAAAACATCCATGACACTTTAGGCGTCTGTTTTGTGATCTCATTCTTACGCCTTAAGTCAACTTTTTTGTGTGAGAAGACAGAATTTTGCAAAACAGAATTTTGAAATCAGAATTCCGACCGGATCCTGTTTAAATGCATCAAAAAATACGGGAAAAACGTTTCAAAAACGGCTCAACAAATTCTTAAAAAACATGTCAGAAAATGTGTCAAAAACTGAATCAACAAAAAACCGTTATAAGACGAATAAAAAAACGCGTGGAAAAACGCTTAAAAAAAAGCATCAAAAACGAGTTCCTTTTCAAACACATTTTCCATCCCAGCACCGCAATAACAATTATGTTGTATGATAATGGATATGGAATGGATACCTATAACCTATTATACTTTGCATTTGCACCAGGCCAAAGAAGAACTGTCCTGCGTGAGATGGATGTCTCGTCGTGTCTCGTCGGCAGACGGCACTTTCGTTTTTATAACAAAACCAGCTGATCTGATATACAGCGCGATAAAACCCGAACCAGACGCAATCAAATTTACATCTAACACCGTGCACCGTGATGTTGTGTTGTGCTTGTGCGTTGTGCCCGTGCCCGTGGTCATCTAACATAACACAACCATTTCTTAGTTCTTCGTTCGTTTGCAATCGCAATTGTGGTAGATTTTGTATGCGTCGCATGCGCATCATTGAATACAGCACAGAATCAAATACTATATTTACGTTTGAAATAAACAGCGCAACTTGGTGAGACGCAGATACTTGTTCGTATCTCGTAGCGTCGTAGTTCGTTAGCTCGTACGCGTACCTACTATAGTACTTACTATTGTAGTTTGTAGAGGTAGACTACAGACGAGACACGAGACCCGGCAGCCGGCACCCGGCTAGCAGAAAGCAGATTGTTTCTTGCGCTGCATGTCAGTTGCCCTTAGTATCTGTACGTGAGCGGAACTGTGTGCGCTTCATTGTCGGCCAATTTAAAATACATATTACGATGTTGTTCTCGGATGTACGAGTACCTACATGAATATAAGAAGTGTTAAGAGTGATACATAATATGATATGGTTTGCAAAATTCAACAAAAAAAAAAAATAAATAAATCGAAACAACTGTTTGTGCGAACTGCTTGAGCAGCAGTGTGATTTATCAATTTGATTGATTGATAGACGACGTGAAGTGAATAGAAAAAATATCAGTTTCCAACAAAAATGTGTATTAATTTCAAAATCAAGAAGAAATATTTAGAATCTGGACCGCTCGGATTATTCAACATATAGGTTACGTAAAATGCCTTGGAACTGCCTATGCAGCTCGGAGAAGGAGAAGCATAAACTTCAAATAAGCGCACCGATTTTGAATGTAAGTTTAAATTGACAACATAGCAGTTCCAGAATAATTGACATGTGGAAATCAATTTCCATTCCCATTCATATCAACGTTAGTGTAGGAATAAAATTTGAATCTTAAATATCAGTGCCACTCGTAAAGACTCAAGCCTAGTATGCTGTTCCAGAGAAGCTAAAATTAAGCGCCTCTCCAATCTTTCTCTCCACCACTTCGCTTAATTTTGACAGTGTAAGTTCCGTCAAAAAAATAAATGTGTTGGCACATCTGATTGACTTGTTCTGTTTCGTCACTTGGTTCTTTCAACAGAAATTTTAAAAGAAATTAAATTAACAACAACGAATTTCTGTTTCGTTTGAAATTTTGTTGTGAATGCCGATATTTTCTCTGATTTGTCAAAATTTAGCCGTGGAAAAATGTATTTTGCATACGCTTACTTAAATTCTGTAGAGAGTTTTCGTACAGCGGCTCCGAAATTTAGCTTGAACTGCGTACTGCTTGGCTTAACTGCTTTCCTTAATGTTATCTTTGGAGAGATTTTTGTATGGGGGCTTAAATTAAGCATGGTAATATATTTAACATCAAAGCGCAACATTGTCATTTCGACAGATTGAATCCTTGAAGTATCCAATTGAAATAAAACGTTTTGCTTCTGTACTAACCTCTTGAGGTCTCATTTTGGGGTTGCATGCAAAACACAAAACTATAAACTGTTTTTAACAAATCAACACCATTGGGCTTCTGTGCAACCACTTAATTCAGCACGAATCGAAAGGTAGTATGCCGCTTCCGATAGGTAGTGCATTGTAAAAAGTGCTTTCCAGTACGCCTTTCCTATATGTAGATATCCGTCTTTTCAGTTTGTTTCCCAGATTCTGTAGAATTCGGACATAGCCAAACATTAGCTAATAGATAGCTATTATTATTTCGTTTAACAATTTTACAATGCGTTATAGCACAACTTACATAATTTGAATAAGTAGGTACCAGAGATATGACAAATGTACCTATTGTCTTTCCACTGGAAATCGCTAACAACAATTTAAATAGAAAATATATACAAATAAGTTATATAGGGTATAAGTTTTGAGGAAAACTACAACCAAAAACATCAAATTTAATAAAAGAAACAAAAACAAGTAATAAGTAAATAAAACTAATAAATTAATAATAATAAATACATAAACAAATATAAAAAAAAGTATATATGTATATATAAATAAACAAATAACAATAATAAATTAAACAAACTAAAACGTCAATACTTAAGTAAATAAATAACCATAAACGTTAGTTGGGTAGAAGGGGAGGTTTTTACAAGTGTTCGTTAATTTTAAATTTTTAACAAAACAGGATATCTATTTCTCCTTGCATGTATTCATTTAATGTAAAGGGTTATTTGTTATAATTTAAAAAAAATATATGAAGTATAAGTACAGAATTCCAATTTATGACTCAAAAGAGAATTATAGACAACCTGTCGAAACGTCCCTTCGAGTGGAAGCCTTCGTCAATGTATACTTAATAAAGCCTTTCCATGTTTGTCTCATCGATCGTCTTCTCGAGATATTTCTTTTTATGAATGTTTGGCATTTTCACCTTTTAGCAAATAAATGTGTTACATTAGAAGAAGCTTAAAGTTAAAAGGAAGGGTTCGACACTTTGTTGCAACCTCCCTTTGAATCATCCCTCACGAACTTTTTTTATTTTTTCCGAAAAAAAGTCAATAAAATTATTAATTTTTGTTTAAAAAGTATATGTAATTAAAAATACCTTAAAGAACATTCAATTTAAAAACAAAAATCCCTAATAAATCGGCATAGATGTTTTCTTAATAGAAACTTGCTGAAAATAATATTTTTTCTTTACGAAACCGGTTTTTTTGTGTATTTACTTCCACGTGTTGAATTCCAATGAGGACTTTTAATACTGTATTCGGACAGGTTCGGGTTACGGTTTTTGCGTTGAAAGAGAGCGATATATATTGAGGTTGCAACGAAACACACGTGTGACGAAGCCTGCCCAGCCTATGTCGAAGCCTCCCCCTTCTACCCTAAATGAAGAAGATCAAAAAATATTGAAGGGAATCTACTAAGCACAATCGGTAAAAAAGGATGCAGTTTGACATTTCACCACATTATGCGAAGACTTAATTCTAGGTAGCAAAATATGGTGGTGAATATTAAATATTTAAATGCGTTGGCTCAACAACAGGGGCCCAACGGTATACAATGTTTGTTTTCTTATATCTATTTTACATAAATTGTACCTGTCTTCTCGGATTCATACTCGTAGTATGCATCGTTGTCTGGGTTGACCTCAGGGTGTTCAAGTACGGGTGTTACTGTCCTTTGTGATTTGGGGTGGTTGGTCATCTTGGTATTATCCTCGATGGTGGGTTGTCTCGGTCAATTCGTAGAAGGGCAGATCTGTCCTGTCAGTGTCGCTTGGGAATAACTCCTCGTTAAGCAGTGCCAGCACATGAAGATACCGGTGCTCTGGGATGTGTGGCAGGTCCGCGATCCTTCTGAAATTTCAGAAAAAAAATCTAAAAAGTCAAATTTAACGGCTTTTATAAAACTACTCTTCGTTTCTCTAAAGGAATTGTGATTTCACCTTTCTTACCGGACTGGACACAGAGAGGGTTATGTGTTTCGCGCGTATCCTATGTACGTTCGTACGTGAAGCCCTGTAGATCAAGCTGCTTGACCGATTTTCAAGAGTGAGGTGTCATTAGATTCTTATGTCGTTTTCCATTGGTTTCACTCAGGAAATCCACTCATTCTGTAGTCCAATGGAACAAGAAAACTGCTCTGATTGAATCCACAAGATTATTGGTGAAATGCCAAAAAATAATCTACGGCAGCTGTCAGTTGACTTGTATAAAATACACAAACTACACTTGTGTGAGTGCTTCTTGAGTGGATTCTGACTTCAAATCTAGAAGCGAAATTCTCTCCTCAGAATCACCAGAAGAGTATTTTTTGTGCCAATGGAACGGTTTCGGAAGTGATTTTTTCGATTCCGGACTCTCCCGACGCTTCTTTTTGCCCAATGGAAAACGACATTATTCTGCCCCGGAGTGTCATAGGCTAAAAAATAAAGATAAAAAAAAATAATTAAAAAGAAAACAAAAAAACCCGACTGACTGTTAAGAAAAAAATAAAAAAATATAAACAAAGCAGTATACCTAACTATTTGGCAGTCGGAGGGTAGTCAGATTCTTGTTTAGCTGTTTAGTAATGAACAAATTTGAAAATAAAGTGCACGACTGGGTCGAACGAAACTTTCTCGATACTATACAAAAGAAAACAAAATCCTCTTTTGGATATTCATCTCATATGGCAGTTATATAAAATAACAATATAAGTTTTTATATCCATTGATTTCACTTGATTTTTGAGTACAGGACAAGCGTACCTAGTAGTAGTTTCTGTTTTTGACCTAAGGATATGTTTTTAGTTTTTATTGGAATATGATTTAAGTTTTCAATTATTGGAAGTATTGCTCGTGATAGACCGATATCTTTAGACAGATTATGTAATAATTCAGGCATTTGTGAATTTGCATTAGTAGTTATAAATTGAATATCCCGACGCTAGTGTGTGCGGTGAAAATTAAGTTTTTGTACAATTATCCAGACATAACAGTTGCAAATATTGCAATGTTTAGTTGGAAAAATACTATTGCGTAACTATTAAACTGAAAACTGACTGTATGATATTGTTCCGGATATAAGAAATACTTCGTTTTTGACATTTTATCGAAATCGAAGATGGTTTTTCGAGATATGAGCAGTTTTTAAAATTAGCGTTTTCGGTACTTCGAATTGAAAATTAAGGATACAATAGTTTTTAAAACATCCATTTGACTCTAAGTTTGCATTTTGGTCAAAATCGTTATTGCCGTTTTAAGTTAACTAGACAAAACTATATTTTTAAAAAATTGCTATTTTCATAAATCCATTGTACGATAATATAGAGAAAAACTGAGCTTGCTATTAAGTTATAAATGACCACATTACCTTAGAAATTAATTTTTGATACAATCGTATAGACCGTTTTCGAGATGTGTCGAAATTTCAAAAGTACCTACCGTTGCTCGAATTTTTTGCCAAAAACTGGGTACGCAGTCATGGTAACAACCGCACCTACTTAAGCTTAAATATCAATTTTGGTTGAAATCGTTAGAGCCGTTTTCGATCAAATCAAACTGGTACGAAAATGTTGTATGGGAAGTACCATTAATATTAAGGTTACCTTGCAAAAAAAAAAACACCTCCCGAACTGTAAGCCCAAAAACTCCAAATCCGAGGTTTGAACGTAATCCGGGAAGCCGTTTAGGCTGTAGGCCCGTGGAAGGACGGACAGACGGACAGACCGGACAGAATTTTGCGACCCACTTTTTTGAGTTCCTCTATCATTGTAATATCAGAATTGATTAAAATCTCGAGTTCGAAATTTTGTACGAAACCAATATCTTTCTCTTACTACGTAATGGAGAAAGTTAAAAAATTAAGACGGCCAGCGGCAAGAGGATTGCGAGTTGGGGGTCTCCGTCTCAGTATCGTTTGTCTCTGCTTTGAATATAAAGGACATTCAAAAATCTTGTTGGCTGACTTCAAATGTCTCGGTTTTGATTGACTCAAGTAAGCATTTCGTGACTGAGTACTAAGATGACAGTTCGTATATGAGCCTGACGTAATAAAAATTACGTTACCGAATTATATAGCTTTTGCGTACAGAGTACCTACATCTAACTAATCCAGACCAATCTAGCCGACTTAAGACAACTCGGTTTTTGAATGTACTTAGAGTATCCATTTGAGAAGAGCGGACTACATAGCCTTCGAGTTATCCAAAAAAAACAAATCAATGTCACAAGCCACGTAATACAGTTCGTAAATAAAATGTTGATAAAATTTCTGTTGCTGCTTCTGTAAAAAAACGATGTGGCTCTTAGTAAACAATCGGGGAAACGACACCCTAGAAGAGGTTCATTTAGGTTTAAGCAGGAAATTAAATGACTACTTATTTGAGCTTCAATAAAACGTCTTTGAAATCCGTGCCAATTTCCCAACTTTGTTGCAAAGAACAAAACATCAATTTAGCTCACGAAAACCCATATCAACACTAAATACCTAGATACATTATTCAAGCTCACGTCTCTCGTTGCGTTCAACGCAAACAGTTCCCATTTATATGTCAAACAAAATTGTAATTGCAAATACAGAAGAGGCAAAACTACGGCTTGATGATCACCAATATTTTTCGCATTACGCTTTTTATGGTCGAAAAGTTGCGTCTAATTGTGAACTTCCGTTGGTGTGCCGACGGCCATTTAATAAAAAAACAACATTAGAAATTCACATCGAGTACACTGACAACCGCTAGCTTAGAAGTCGTTACCGTCGGTCGCACAGAGTCGGCACTCGGCACATTGTATCATAAATTCTCAAATCCCAACACGGTGATGAAAATCAATAGAATTTGTAATTTATGAGATTTTTTTTTCTTTCGTGTTGAGGTAGTTGTGGTACGACTACGAATACTTGTATGTATAACTTTCATAAATTAAAAAAATTCGATTGGATTGAGCGTAAATGCGGCTTACGCAATTTTTCTTTCGCGACTTTGTTTACAATATGTGCAAGTGTTTTGAAAGCACCATCGATATGCTAAACATTTCAAACCGATTTGAAGGAAATAACAGCACAAACTTTCGAACAAGAAAGAGCCTTATTTAAATAATTAAAAATGTATAAACAACAAACCAACTGAGTAGTGGATTGTCTACATATTGAAATAGTTTTTAGGTTTTTAGGGAAAGCCTACGAGTAGAACTTGTGAAGGCTAAAAATATCTGCAAAGTATCGTATTGACGTAAACTCTGTATTTATGTTGGAAACGAATAGTTTTTTTTTTAATTGGACGTCAGCCGATTCAGTTTTTTGGCACTGCCAAGTTTTTATACACAAAACGGAATAGGAAATTGAAAGATAGGTCTATCTCGTGTAGATATTTTATGAAGGTAATTTTTGTTGTTGGAAGTTTATTGCAGACACAGAGCTTATTGCGGAATGTACCAACATCTCATTGATTGATTGGCATCAAAATTAAACGGATCTTGTATGGGTATTTTACTTTGACAGGCGCAGGTCCATCCGCGGCGCAAAGAACACCACCATTTTCATTACTCACTTGAATGTTTTCTACATATTTATCGTGAAAATAAAAGTTTAAGGGGATGAGATTGGGAATAGAACTTAGTATGGAAACCGCACTTTGAAAAAAATTAGACCGGATAAAAAACGGGTAGTGTCATGTGTCACTTCCAATACAACACAAATTATTTCAAATGTTTAATTTTAAATTTTGTTGGATGTTCCGGGCTCACCGCTACACAATTTGAAATCAAAAGTTTGATTCTATTGTGAAGAATCTTAAATCAAATGTCATGGAAGCGAAGATTTTGACTTAAAAATTCAAGGGAAACATTTTACTGGTACAACATTTTATTAGACTTCTTGGCGCTACTATAGAAATGTATATACAAAGACAATACTGATGATTTGCCATTGGTTTTCAAGCGCCTTCACATTCAATTTCCCTATCGCTTTCACTATGAAAAATAATAAGTCGCAGGGACCATCGCCTTATACATATTTGTGACATCAATTTTTGAATTCCATGTTTTTCACATGTGACGTGCTCACGTGTGAGCATACCTTCCGCTTTGTACGTCGTGTACCGTAAAGCACCAAAAGTGGAAAGTTGGCTGACACGTCAATCATTGCGGTTTGATTATTTCCATTGTATTTAATATAACTTTTGAATACAGAATTTGAATTGCCCGAATTACATAAAGCAGTATGTCCATTGTTCGTTCTCGGAATTATTATTTTCATTACATTAACGAGTTCGCCGAGTCAGCTAGTATTACTTAATTCGGCAAACTTAGAAGCCGTCAAAAGTTTAAATTCTCACAGAAAAGTATAAAGCAATGGCGCACATTTTTATGCGCGAAAACTTTCATTAGAGACCCTTATCCTTGGTGAACAAACTCTTTTCAAGGAGTTGATAGGGGTAGCAGGCAGCCAAACATCTACCCGAACCGCTTAAGCTACTGAGAATTGTTGGAAAAGTAGATATTTTGGTATGAGGCCAGTGATGGAAAAGCGGATACATTTGTTTTTTTTATACAATCAAAATAAAAATCTACACTCCAAAAAGTTGTAATTTACCAAAAATTTGTTTGCTTAAAAATTTACGCAGTTCTTTCTTAAAAAGATACAATGTGCTAAATTATAAAAAGCACCAGGTTAACTGCATGCCAAACATTATTACATGCGGTGTAAGTGGAAAACCTCCTATCAAGAATACATTTCGAAGACGAAGTGTTTATTTCTATAGAATATTTTTCGCCAAACCACGTTGTTTCAGGAGACAACAATTCATTTCGATTACCTATGTAGAAAGTAGATATACTCAAATTTTTTACTGATGATAGAATTTCAAAAAATAATAGAAATCTTTAAAAAATTCACCAATTTTAATGTTTTGGGCAGAGATTACCCTCATTAGAAATTAATGTGGGGATTTTATTTTAAAAAACTATACAGAATAGCTCGATGTAATCTTTTAATACGTTCTTGGGCTTGTGTTGAAAGAATAAAAACCAACATGTCATAATTTTAAAATTGACATTTTTTTCCTTGCAAAATAACTCACATTATAATACTGATATTGATCAAGGTTAGTACGCCTTAAGCTTAATTGTAAACAGAGTTCCAAGGACCTTCATATAGCTTTAAGTCAAATCAGACTCTGGCATCTTCGTTCTCCAAGTACGAGTACAAGATACAGTGAAATAAACAAACAAAATAAACTTAAATTATTGCTTCACTTCAGCAATGTTGATTTCTTCCTGTTAGGATATTTATTTCTGTAGTCTTTAACTACCAATAACATAAACTGCTTCTGTTCTTCGTTATTAGTGTGTAGCTTGTTGTATTCATCCATAAGCTTTACTCCTCGCTCAGCGATGTCGTTGACCACTCTCATGTTGCGTACTCCATACCTAACTTCATTGTAGGCCTTGTCCTCGGGCCACTCATCCACATCTTTAGTTAAGAACTCCGACGAAAGTCCTGTGATATTAAAGAACCGGCGAGTATTTGAGCTTACGAAATCCTTTTGACTGAATATTGGCAACGTCGACAGTTATTCGCTTTAAGGATAATCCCTCAGTCTCGAGAGCGCAAACCATCTTTCTTTTTGTTTCATTGGAGACTCCATCATCGAAAAATCCAAAAGCCACAAGTTCTTCCGACAAGTACCAAAGGTGTCCACTTTTGAAGAGCAACCTTTGAAACAATTTCATTTATTTTTTTATAGTTTTCAAGGTTTTTGAGCAGTTCAAGATCATTTCGTGGAGCTGACGTAGAATTGGAGGCAGTCATCCAGACCCTGACATAGAGTCTCACAACGAATAGGCAAATGTCAAGAATTCCATGTTCTTCTCTCTTTGTCAACTTAAACTGACTCCGGAACATCCATTTCTTAAGGGAGTAGATAGCTTTAGACATCCATCTAGCACGATGTAGTCCAGACGGAGCCTTAAATGATGTTTTCTTATTAGGAACTCCTCCTAATAAAATAATTGTGAGTTCCAGAAGTTCCTTGTAGTCATCTCGAGGTTGGAACACTTGCAGCTTGGATTTGGAAAAGGCAATCATTTCTTCAGAAATTTCAATAACTGCAGCTGTGGCAACTTCATTGGACAAGGCACTTTCGTAGTTTTTGCGATCTATGTTGGACCAAGCTTTCTTGAAACGTTTAAAAATAAGAATGTCTGGGCCTGTTGTTGGTCCTAGTGATGTCGTGACCACAGCTTCCAACATGATTTCGTAGATGTGGTGACGGCATGCCAACCACAGCATGTCTTTGTCCATTTTTTGTTCTAGAAGAATGCATGCACCATTTCTTCTGCCCGTATTCACTGATGTAGTGTCAAATCCTAAACACTTCACTTTATCGCAGATTCCCCATTGAACAGCTGCCTCATAAACTGCGGTTGTTTTTGAACCAAAAGCCTTTCGACTTATTCAGTGTATTTTCAAGGCCCGGTAGCGAGCCTTACATTTTATCCGATTTGAATAATTTTTATTTTCTATTTTTTTTTCAAGAGACGAAATCAATTTACCGGTTGGGAAACGGTAATTTCAAAAGTTTGAAAATAAGGCGCACCCTAACTAACATATTGTATAAAATCAATTGCATTGGCAATGCCAATGAAAATTGTAACCTCTGCTACATCGGCACAACAAAACAGTTCCTGTCCCAAAGAATGTCTAATCACCGGTCGGACATCAAGTCAAAAAACGGTGGAAAAACGGCACTAGCCAACCACTCCATTCAAGCTAACCACAACCCAGACTTTGACAAATTAACTGTGCTGCAGACGGAGAGACATACATCGAAACGGTATACTCTCGAGACGCTACACATAATAAACAACAGGAATAACATGAACCGAAAACAGGACATCCAAAATATATCAGCTATATATAGCTCTCTAGTCGACGGAAAAACCGACCATACCTGGGCAACCCAGGTCCCTGCCTCCATTTAATCTCAGGTCTGAATAAGACAATCTGCACGAAACCTTTATTATTCCTTTTAATTTAACAAAATGTTTGGCAACTTTTTTTATAACCGGTAGCTTATGGCTAAACTTTCATGTGAAAAAAAGCTGTCATTACCTTAAAAGTCTCTAAATTCTAATGACTGTAAAATGTTTACGTGTCTACATGTCTAAAGTCGTAATTACCATCAACAATTAGTAAGTAAACAAGAGAAAAAAAAAAAAAACGGTTCACAAACTTTTATGGCCTGGTTAGGAGGGACAGAAAAGAAAAATACCTAACTTACATATTTACACCCTTTTTGCATTAAAGATATTAATTTACCTTAGTCAAATATATGTACAGATAAACCATAAGTGAACGACTGCCTCACAATCTGTACAGTTGCGTTCGCTTGGTAAGAGATTTATGAACTATTTTGTGTAATCTAAGAGGCACACAGAGCAAAAGAAGATATATCTACTAAAGTGCGTACACCGACTGGTTTTGAGTGACAAATGCCTATTAATATATCTTTTGTTCGTGGTTTCCACTGGAAGTTCAGGAGGTCTATATGTTATATGACGCTGCTCCATTTCTCGCAAGCAAAGACAGTTAAAGGTTAAAAAGAAAAATAATCACCTCATCTTGTTACTTGTGACTATATACTTTTCACAATGAAAGTTTTCTCTAATGTCTAGAAAAGGAGGCAGACACGTGAATATAAAAGATTTGTTATCCAAGTTAGTTTTATGTAAGTTGCTGAGGTTAAGGTTATTTTTTACCATTCATGTTGCTTTTCACAAAAAAGCGAGTAAAAACAAATACCGTTTAAATAGGTACGCTTCAGAAATAGGTCCCCGTTTCTCTTAGATGTTGGCAACGTGTGGGGGGTGGTGACTGGTGAGTGAAGGGAATCTATAGTTTTCAATCAGCGCAGTATAGCTCTAATCAAAACCAAGATGCGTAGACTTATATCTTCTACAACACTCAACCAGCAATGCAAATTAAGAACACATTTTTTGTACATTTGCTTGTGCACCTTCGTGCGTATAAATGATTACTCTTCTAACCTAAGTACTACAACAGTCATTTTGAGAAATTCAATTTGTTTATGTATCTATTTATACATAATTACCAAATCTAGTGTACAACTGAAATGGACTGAATTAATGGGCGGAAAATTACTTAATAAGAGGGCAAGTACATTTTTATTCATGGCTAACATTTGTGAACGCTTTTTGAGAATCACTTGGCAACACATGCGAAATGTATTTATGTACGCACAAGGCACAATATAGCGAAATAATTTTATTTGCTTCTTCTCTTCTTTTAAAAGTCGAAGACAAGGCGACACAATAGTAATTTTTCCGATTTTTATCTTACTTTTTACACATTGGCTTGCTAGCTGCATGTGCGAGTATTTCGTGGGTGAAAGCTGTAGAAGTTTGTAGCAGCTATCTGCAGGATCACGGATTTTTTTCAGCGCGGCTTAGGACAATATCAATGCTCATCTTGAGTTATCGTCTATCATCATTGTAGCACAATGTATAATTTTGTTCCCCTTTTCCATTCGTGTCAGTCAGTCTTATACGCAGATGCAGGTTTGTTTTGAGGATCTTCATCATACCAGTTTGATTTGTTCGAAAAGGGCTCCAACGATTTTAACAAAAATCCATACTTGAGCTTAAATAGGTGAGGTTAGCATGACTGCGTACTCAGTTTTTCGGTGAAAAAATCGAATAACGGTACTTTTGAAATTTCGACATATCTCGAAAACGGTTTATACGATAGTAACAAAAATTAAGTTCTAAGATAACGTGTTCAATTAAAATTAAGTAGAAAACTCAGTTTTTCTCAACATTATCGTACGATGGATTTTTGAAAACAGTAATTTTTTTAAAAATTTGGTTTTGTTTAGTTTATGTACCCGACAACGGCAATAACGATTTTGACCAAAATGCGTTTGACGGTTTTAAAAATAATTGTGTCATTTATTTTCAATCATATTTCAATTTGAAATCACCGAAAACGCTAATTTTAATAACTGCCCATATCTCGAAAACCCCACTTTAGATTTCGATAAATATTTAAAAACCCAAGAAGTAAGGCTTATATCCCCAACAATAACTAGGACTCAGTTTTCAGCTAAATAGTTAAACAATAGTTAGTATTTTTCAAACTTAACATTTCAATGAAATGTACTGTCCTGTCTGCGTATTTTTACAAAAACCGCTGTAACGATTTTGATCAAAATACATATTATTAAAGAGTATCTGGTTAAGTCAGTCCGACAGCTGTCTGACTAGATGTATCTCGGTTTTGATTGCCTGAAATCGGTCATGTGAGCAGTTGTTTCAGTTGACGTTTATGGACGATGAATCCAGTCAAGAAATTCGTGACTGAGTACTAAGTTCGGATATGTGGATGACGTAGGAAAAGTGACGTTCCCGACCAATCTAGTTTTTGCGTTCAGGTTACATCTTATCCAGACCAATTTAGTCGACCTAAGATGACTAGATTCTTGAATATGCTGAATGTCAGTACATATTCTAAAAAATATTCCCTAAATCATGTTGAAATGTCAGCTTCGTGTAAAAGAGACAAAATGTGTATTACGAAAGAGGTAGCAATTGTTTGCAAAGAATTTTCAAACGAATTTATAGCCGCAAACTTCAAAGTGACGGGAACCACAAATTTTCAAACGAATTTATAACCGCAAACTTCAAAGTGACGAGAAGCAAATGTCAAAAAAAGCTGCCAGCAACTTAAAAAATGTAAACTTAATACCTTTTTAATGATTTTTTTTTTTGTAAATCTCTACATAAATTAGGTTCGTGTGTACGCCAAAGTTACAAGCGCCTACTGTACTATTTTATAAGCTCTTACACTTTATAAGATTTGTAAGTACAAATCAAAGTGTAGTCGGAGTTTCTGTCTTTTGATCTGTTATGGCATGATTTTATTTTTGACTTTTTGATTGTCAATGATTGTCGGCTAGCCGACAGCCACTTCAACCTAACCTAACCTATGATTGCAAGTGGTGTTCGTAATAAATCTATATCTTTACGTATAGATATACATATGAATATGTACGAATTCAGAGATTTGTTTTTGAATTTGCATTAGCAGCTATAAACTGAATAGCCCGACGGACGTGTGTGGGCTGTGGGGGTGCATACAAAGTGGGATTTTCTGATTTAATGTGATAAAAATGAGAACCAGAACCAGAACGACAATTGCCTGTTACTGAAAGCTTCAACTTTTAAAAACTCACATTGTTAAAAATAAAAAACAAACAAAAAAATAATGCAATTTCAGCAAAACCCAATAAATTATTTGGCCACAAAGTTTTAAAGGAAACTGGATGACATAAATCGGCTATACTTTATCGGAATTGATTACCAAAATGTACGTCACCCTATACTTCTTTGGTATCAAATTTATTTTATTACATAACACATGTTCCTCGTGTTGTTCAACTCTCTACTATGGCAAACATAATTATTTCATTACTGTAAAACTTCAATTTACTCTTCCCCTATTCCCGTTCGAGTGGTTCGATTGGTGTTTTCACTGCCCTGCGTTTCTATCAATTAACAGCTAAATGAAAATACCCTTGAAAGTAACGTGAACGTCGATCGCAGGTTAACCTAAATCCCATTTAATACCAGAAAGAGAAAGAAATTATTCCGAGTCATGCCACGGATAATGCACAGCACATTGCTACCAAAAGCAAACACACTCAAAAAACATCCCCCTCTTGTATTTTGAAATACTTCAGTCAGCCAGACATCACGGACCGGCTGGATTTAATTTTCAAATTGCACATAGCGCCATAGGGTGGCCATAGCCCATAGGGCTGACTATATAGGGCCTACCGCTGCATTCATAAAATTTAAGTGTTGTTGCAGGAGAACCTTTATAATTATGGGAAGTGCCCTTAGCATTTTGGGTTTTCTTTTTTATAACTTATAATCGATGGTGTTCATCAATGTGGGAGCGGCTGTGGCTGAATTTAATTGAGCCCATTGTCTTACCATTTCATTTGTTGTTTTTCTTTAGTTCTTGCTCTTCCCTAAATTCTATTTATTTATCATTCACTTTCGTATAGTGGTCAGCTATGAAATGAATTCCAATATCGATTTCAAGGTATTTTAGGCAGAAAATAATTGCGTTTTCGTGTAAGTGCTTTGCCGATCCCAGTTCTAGTTGTTGGCTTAGGACGGTAAGATGTTGAGCTAAACTAACAGACTTACATATATATTTAATGAGATAATTTTTTTATGAGCGAATTTTTAACGACTTCCATTAAGATCTGTGAATGAGATATTTGGATAGTGGCTTTGGGATGGACGGTTGTCTGGTGCTGCTGATTGAAGATAATTGGTGTATTCTGCAAAACGACACATTATACGAGGTGCACGATGGTATGGCACGGTGATTTAAATAGTCTGGAGGGAGGTGTCTATCCTTCATGTTCGCACTTCAAAAAGAAATGTCCTTTGATGTATACGTACTAAAGCTGTGTTCGGCGCTCACATTATTAGACCGGAATGTTGTGTATCTTCATTATGTTGAATGACTTTAATGGTTGCTGTCGTGTCACTTTTTTTAAAAACTCTCCGGGGCATAATTTGGGCTGCTTTCCATGAGATAATTAAAATTAAAAGTCCGTTATAGCGTTGTTGGTGTCATAAATGTTGAAATAAATGCAAAAGTATTCTTATAGCGATTCTATACGAGGCCGCTTTACAATTTCCTTTAATTGCTTCAAGTTATCTAAATGTTAGTAGAATAAAAATTCAAATAACAAAGCCATTAGACGTCTGAAAATGTAAAACCTTAGCAGCTACATTTGTCATCGTAAAAGGGTAGTTTAGAATTGTATAATGTAGAGAATACTATAGATAAAACGTACTATACGAATAAAAAAAACTCATTCACTTTCACCTGGCTTGTAAGCTCACATATTATTTAACCTGACATCTGATACAATTTGTCTTACCTATAGGCAATAGGTAGGTGACAAAATCACACGAGCAGAACGCATGTCATCATGTTACCATCTGCCAATCTGAGCAAGTAATAATTGAATACGTCAAATTGCAGTCACCCACTCCGTTGGGATTTGATTTCTTTACAATGTATGTTCAATAACAGACACTAGGTTTGTTCCTTTACTTTTGTAGTTTGAATGGAAAGAACTGTCAAGATGGCAGTGACAGTGGTGGAGATAAATTCACTCTCAGAGTGAGAAAATTACGAAAAAGTTAGTGAACGCCTTTGTAGTAATCCATGGAAAATTACAGGATACGTAATACAAAAATTCAAAGAAGTTGTACGAAAACTCGTTAAAATGTCTCATTAACTCGAAGAATTTGCTAGTTTACTAACAATATTTTAAATCGCTTTCATCGCTATTAAACTGCATTTACACCATCAAGGATGCGTATTTTTGCACGAGACGGGACTGAGAGATCTGTTTGTCCGCAGTCAATGCTAATAAAGGCGTAAGAATGAGATCATAAATCAGACGAATAAAGTGTCATGGCGATGTTCTACCCATAATCATCGATACGTAAAAGGGAAATAAACACAAGTTCCGGCCGCCAACATTTCTACATTTACTTTAAAATATTTCTATTTCTGATTTAAACATTAAACCAACAATTATACGAAATACCTAAAATGAATTCGGGACTTATGTCCAAAATACCTACACTATATCAAGCATTGACACCTGTGCCCGTGTTCTGTAGCTCATGCGATAAATTGTCGCATTGAAAACATAGTAACATGTTTTTCAATTTATATCGTTTTAGTGATAAATATATCGATGTGATAATTACAGAACATGGGCCCTGATTGAACAAAAATCAAAACGTTTTGATTTTGCTTCAAGCAGACACACATGGCATACGTGTCTCATTTTCACTAATATACTCTTGCATGCTTGAAGAGTTTTTGACGTGTGTATATACCGCTTTACTAACACTGAAAAAGGGGCCATTTTGATAATTTTTCAAAAAGTGGGGACCAAGGGTCCTGAGCCTCAAATGCTGGTTGAGGGTCTCAGTATTGTCTCTGATTTTAAGAGTCTGTTATACCTGCACTGCTAGGGGGGAACATCACTTACCCCTCATTTTATATCCCTATACTGCATAAGCATTCCTGCTAACAAAAATCCTATAGTATAACTAAATTCTCACCAGTAACGCCTGCAATAACGTCAGTCAGCTGTCACTCGCACAATTGGAGTATTTTTGCGGATAGAGCGGCTCAAGCTCCAATAAACTCACATTGATAGAGAAAGTTCTGTGCGACCCAGTTGTGCACTTCATTGGGGACGTTCATATACCTAGTTTATGTAAAACGTCAACTAGATTTGTCGGGACTATGAATCCGAACGCGTTGACCAAGCAACTTGAATTGTTCTTATATTCTCGCGGTCAGCGTTACCTTTGTTCGATTTTGCAATTTTTTTTTTTCGGGAAAAGGCCCGATTTTTAAACAACTACATTTAAAATGTAACACTAACACGGTTGCCTATCACAACACTATTATAGTCTTATACGAACTAATGGTTGTTAAATATCGTGCAAAAATTCTAAATTACCAGAGCAGCCTTAGAAATGACACCTTTTTCTCTCACGGCCCTTTTTCGAATCTTCAGAACTCTGCAGCGGCCACTCTGTTTATTTTAAATTTGACTCTTCGAAATGTCAACTGAGTGTGCAGGCAGGATTTTCTTGACTAGATTTGTCGGCTTCCCCTCCATAGACGTCAACTGCAAAAACTATACACGTGACCACTCTGGGCCAATAAAAACAGACAGCTGTCAGACTTACCAAACTTCGAAGTCGAACGTCCCCATTGTCTAGAGTTTTTGGCATTTGCCTGACAGTTGTTTAAGTACTTTGTCAGTTTGTTTAGAATGAGTTGACAAATACATCATCTCTAGCCACGATTTGTTAGAAAAAAAAAAGATTTATTCCAAATTTAATGAAGTCATCTATCTATCTGTCATCGCAAATGGATATTGATTAGCCACCGAATCCTCCTTTAGACTTTAGCGTTTTGAACTTAGTCTTCAGTTTTTGATTTTCCCCTCTGGAAAATCGACTAATCCCACGTCTGATAAGGTACCAACATTTTCTGCCACCAAGTTTCAATGCAAATGAAAATTCAAGACAATTAATAACCCGTGCACGTTTGTTGCAAGACGTACGCTGTTGGACAGAGGTGACAAATATGTCTTACACACCCTCACGTTTAAATTTATTCGTTTTGCAGTTATGAGGTTGCAGTTGCAATGACTATTAAATTACACGCCATATATCATGACTTATATTCATAGGAAGTTCTTAGAGCCTATGACACAAAATGTGCCAATATACTACATCACAAAGCAAGCTTACGTATTCAGCACACAGTCTTACCTATCCGTATGGCAGTAATTGAAATAATAGAAAACGTACCATGACCTCAAGAAACGTGTCTGCCCGAGAAACAATTACCGCAAATTAGAATTTCGCAACAATTATTATCTATTTTCATGTTCTCAACATTAGGTGCGGGGTACCTTACCTAACATTATACAAAATGGTTACTATCTCTATTTTCGTCGCAAACTACTTTCCACGGCGAATTTATTTTTATCAATTGTGTTTTTGTGTGTACGACCTCGCTCACGTTTCAGATAAAAAAAAAAACTGAACAAAATATTTTATCATCACGATGTTACGCAGTAAAAGGACCATCTGTCATCCGAGCGGGCTTAAGGTTTGTAGATGGAATCTACACCCCAGACACCTTGGCTGGGGTTTTTTAATACACAAAGCACATTCCGGCCATTTGTCGCTTTATTAGCGGGCCATACACACATCGGTGGTATCTAAGCCTAACCCCATCCAAGTAGGAGAAGATATACAGTTTTGAATGAGCGTGGAAGCCGCCACATCGAATCTGGAAGATAATTCTACGTGTACGACTTCCGTGTTTATTGTGCGGAAGAGACACACATTCGCCTCGGCCGGCAAGAGAGGTATTTTCGAAATAAAAATTGACACGGTGTCGTAGGCTCGTAAAATTCAACGACGCGACGTTTAGAGTTCGTATAGGTTTACGTACCCATATTTGTATGTGTATCAGTTATTTATGACTAGTAATGGTGTGTCTTTTCATCGTGCACAGAGCACCGGTGCTGCAAGACTCTTTGTTCGCGTTTCGAGGGTTCACTGAGCCAAAAATCGTGGGTGGCATCGCTTGCTCACTGGCATAAGTCTCCTCTGTTTCTGTTAGCGCCGCACCATCCTATCACCAGCGCAATACCACCCCCCGAATACCAAACCGGCATCGGTGTACCGTCGTCGTCGTCGCTCGTCCCCAGTCATTTGGTTCGCTTGCCATTGAGAGATCAAGCTTTCGCGGAGTTTTACCTATTAGGCATGCACATCGATGTCTATACAAATATATGTCTTGTGCTAGGCCGTAATTGCAGTTTTATAAGAACTGAATATATAGTGTGGATATATATTTTTGATATCATTGAATAAAAGGGCTCCACGATGATGATGTGCACTCATTTGGCGGCGACGGCCCCGTTCGTCTTTTGTGCCCTTTTAGAATTATGAGAGTTCAATAGACGGTGCGCTCTGCACAAGACTATGCGCACACATTATGTGTGACGTGTGAGTGTGAGGTGATTCTAGGGAATGCATCGAATTTGAGAAATTCCAATATGTACATTTAGAAAGAGAAGAGCAGACTGCATTCGTCGTTTAATGCATGCATGTCAGCCTGAGCGTGCACACTTTGTTTAAGAACAATATACACAAAAAGTCAGTCATAAAGGAATTACCTAACCGCATGAAAAAGTTGAACAATCGATGCACTTGTTAAGTGGATATGTAGGATGTACTGCTTTCAATTCGTTTTCAATGGAACCATTTATTCAGCTGGTTGATTTTTTTTTAAATTGAAAAGCTTATGGCACTTGTTAATAGCTGCTTGATCTAGATTAGTTTTCCGTGACTTTTTTGGTTCAAGTTAATACTGTTCAATGAGACCGAACATTGATATGAATTGAAAGGCGGGCATAAAAGCATTTTGAGTGCATTCTGTTTAATATTCTGCGTTACTTGAGATGCATACTCATACAATCTATACTGAGTCACGAGTTGCGGTGTTAAGTTATATTTGAGGCCTTAAGCACGTAGACGAGCGAATTGCGTTTATCGTGCTGCGTCATCACACTGCGTCGTTTTACGCTTAGCAATTGGCAATGCTGGAGATTTCGGGAACGAAATGACTGACAGGGAAACTCTCAAGTACCTTGTTCAGTCTTTAAAGACTAGAGGGAGTCGGATGACTTGGCCATAGCTTTTTATTTATAAAGTACCATTTAACTTTTTGTACTAAGTGAGTATAAGGTTAACCCCTCTATTCCATATTGAACTTGGTTATATCTAAGTAAATTCGTGTGAAGTGAGTTTATTTCTGTGCTTTAATAACAAAATTATTAAAAAGACACGCATCCAGCACCTTAAGTCGCTAAGTCGCATAAAGCTTTGCTGATGGCAGCACTCTTTTCCTGCTAAGAGTGCCGGCAAATGCAACCTGTGATGTGGTAGCAAATTAGTTCTCTCAGAGAAGATCACGATATATGGATCCATGTTCCTTTCTGGAGTCAGTTCGAAAACATAATTGCAAGATCACTTATACAAAATATAGCAAGATCAGTGTGCTCAAAGTTAAGTTACCTCCTTAGAGCAATGAGGCCCTTAAGCCAAAAGCTTATCCTCATTCTTTAGAAAGGTTAGATCAGGCCTCGAATATAGCTAACACAAATGGAGCTCGGCCCCGAAACATTCACTTTACTACTTGACATTGTACACTTGCGTCAGATCTACTGTCGCTGACGCACAGAAGATTAATCGCTAACCTTGATCTATGCCAACTCTATAGGTACTTTCTTGGCAATTATCTCTAAGCCTTTCGGGGCACTGTAGAACTGTTTTAACTTGGCCTTTTCCAAGAGCAGAACATAAACGCGAACAATAAAGCCCAAAGTCTTTTTTAACGCAAAGACGATTTTCGATTTTCCCTATAAAAAGCACGCACCTTTTTTTTCTCTCTGTGAACACGTATCCGAGAGTGGCTTCAATGACAAACAATAAATCAATTTATAACAATAAATGATAAAAGAATTAATGTCGAGTGTGGTATTTTAGATTGCTTTACTTGCTCTCAATCTTAGCGGCAAGTGGCCATTTATTAAGCGGCAATTCTTGAGCGACTAGCTGTGAAAATGTCTTTTACAAGAAAGTCGTTTCAATATTTACAGAATTTTTTTAAGTTAAAAAAAAGAAGATTTGGTGTTCAGCCAATAAACCGAACAAGATCAGGTTATGGCGAATTCCACCAAAATTAAATTTGTAAATTGAATAATGACTCACCTGAACCATTCCATTTATTCGCCACTTCACTCCACAGTTTGTCCACACTAACGTTTTTGTTTTTAAAATCTTAGAGCCTGTTTTGCCATAATGCAGGACGGCTTTAAACTTTTGAAATTAAAGTTTCAATTTTAATTGTTACCATTGCCTTTGCCATACTGATTTCTTACCGCTCAGCACAGCAATACACTTTAATAATAGAACAGAATTGAAAGCTGAGCGACGCCGCTCTGCCCTTCGGAAAAAAATTGATTACCGCTCAGCCACCGTGTGGTTTTGATGACTGTACAAATCAAAAGATTCCCATTGCTACCACACGCATCCTTAGAAATTCCTTTGTAGGGACTTGATCACGGTTGCCACTTGAAAAAAGCTTGTGTCCAAAATTGCAAATAAAAATGACCAACTGTCGCTACAAATGACCAAAGTAATTTCAGTCCGAAATACATATTTGTAAACACAGAACAAAGAAATACGCTGGTTGCATAAAATTAAAGTCAAGCGTCTTTTTTCATTTCGTTGAAAAATTACCAAATTGAATAAAAATGACAATGTGACAAGGGGAAAAATAATGACCAATGTGACAACAGTGGACTTGATGTGAATCCGGAGACCATTTAACTTGGTTTTAACTTGCATGTTATTAACGTATTTTTGGAACAATCCCTATCGTAGTTGCATTAATTCTGCTGTCAAAAATATTATTCATAGAAAGAAAATTAAAAAAAAAACTGAAATGAACATTTTTCAGAGCCAAAGATGGATAGAGACAACTCAGGGTTTTTTTCACTGCGCCACCTCTCGCGAACGTCTGACAAACATCCGAGAGTATAACTGTTTTGAAAGAGCTTCTCAATTAGCCGTTTGGAATCGCCATAAAATTGTAGATCCCTTCCATTCGTTCCAAAAATGAAATCTCACACAAAACGAATGGTTGTGAGAAGCTAGGCCTAGGATAGAGAACAACTAAAACTATCTATCTAAAAATAGTCAACATTAATTCTTTTTAAGGTTCCGTACCCAAAGGGAAAAAATGTAACCTTATTAGTTTCGCTCGGATGTCTCTCCGTCTGTCTGTCTGTCTGTCTGTCTGTCCGCACCCACTAAGCCAATTTTGTTACCAGGTCTATCTCAAGAACCGATTGACATAGGAGGCTAAAATTTACACACAACATCCGGTATAACCTCTAGTTAAACGACAAATACCAATGGAAGCAATACATCGATTGGTTTTCGATTAATTGGTAATCTGGTGAAAAAAATATTTTCATTCGCCCAAAAAACGGTTTACCTATTTCTTGATTCACAAAAAAAATACATAAATTCCTTTTTTGTAGATCATGTTCTTAGCTATATATGTGCTGAATACTGTTTTGCCGAAAAGTTAATAGTTTACAAGATATTTTCAAAAAAGATAATTTTACCATGTAAAATACGTTGCTCTCAATAAGTTTTAATCTCTACTACGCAGTTGTGCACAATTGACCCCATCAAAGACAGAACCCCACCAGGGTGCCCGCCTGCTAATTTCGTTGGGGAATATAATACATTTTTTTGGGGAGTATACAGAACAAAATAAAAGTAATATATTTTTAGTCAATAGTTTTTAATTGGGACAGGTCGCTAGGTAATAATTAGAAAATGAAAATGTGCGAGTAATTTTTGAGAGTAAAAATATTAAGTATTTAAATTAAACTAAATTGTGATGAATTCATGAAGAGGGGAAAGATTGAATGATATAGATTTCAAATAATATCTGATGTGTTGGACTTTAGCCAAATACGGAACCTTCGGTGAGCGAGTGACACTCGCACTTGGCCGGTTTTTTCATTTATTGTTTGTTATTGAAAAAGTGTCACCTGCGGCCATCCAAAATTTTGCGGGGAATATCGGGTATAGGTAGGTATACACGGAAGTTGACCGTATAGTTTATATTTTCATAGTATTTGGTTTATCAAAAAAAAAGAAAAAAAAGTACAGTAGATTGAGTTTAGTGGCCTGGCAGCAGATTTTTTTTTCCGAAAAGTGCAGTAGATGTACTGCTATTGCAGCAAAGTGGCACCGCTGCGCCCGCTCAGTGAGTGACCTTAGGCTTAGGCGCCAAAAAATGTTCATCCGATCACATTTCAGTTTTTTTTAATTATCTTTACATGAAAAATATTTTTGGCAGCTGAATTCATGCAGCTACCTTTGGGAGTTGTTCCAAAAAAAGCTTAATACGATGCAAGTTAAGCCCAAGTTTTTACCAGGGCAAAAGTGAATTTTTGAAAATATTCCCGAACATTGCATACATTTTTAATGCTCCGTACCCAAAGGGGGAAAAAAACGGAACCTTATTCGTTTCGCTTTTGTCCGTCTGTCCTAATCCACTAGACCAATTTTGTACCTAAGTCTATTTCAGAAACTAGGTAATTGACGTAGAAGGCTGAAATTTGCACACAACATCCGGTATAACGTATAACCCCTAGTTTAACAACAAATACAATGGTGGCAATACATTGACTGGGCTCGGAGTTAGTAATTTGGTGAAAAAAATATTTTCATTCGCACAAAAAGCTGTTTATTTCTTGATTTGTTTGCCGAAGAATGTTTTGAAGAAAAGCTCTTTTTAAACATTTTTCAGTAGTTATTGGTGTGTTCTCTTAATCTATTTCAATTGGAATTTATACTAATTCTCATCCACACATATTGTTGATTGTTGTGCACAAACATCCTCTTGGTCATTTCATTCGTGTTCTCTTCTCTTACGCTTACATTCATGCAGTTTATCTCATCATCGTAATTTCCAACTCCAAAGAAGTACGGAACCAGTTTTTTATAAAATGTGGTACATATTTAATTGGATTGGATTTCCGAATACAAATTATGCTAAAATATCTACGTATTCTTCCCTGAAGTGTCATAGGCTTAAAAAATAACTAAAAAAGGGTGATTTAAAAAAAAAGAAAAACACAAAAACCCGACTTATTATATAGGTACATGTAGTGCCTTGTTCATATTTTTTAATTTTTTTCTTTATAGTCAGTCGGGCTTCTTAACTTAACTCTTTATTGTGTAAAATGATTTTAGGTACATACTTATGAAGTTAATTAAAGGTTATGTCGGTTTCAGAGCAAAAAGTAATAGATTTCTGTGCTTTCTGTAATAGTTCATCGAAATTCTCGTTTAATAAAGTTACCGGGAAAAACTACGTTTCTTTATTTTTAAACCAATGAACTAGCTCCAAAAGTATGTGAATCCCAAACTGGACCACCCTGTATAACATCAATCTTTATGAATTCATACTGTTTTTTTTCTACTGCATGGTTTCCGGGAAAAAAAGCATATGGTTACAATTGAATAACTGCTAATATTTATACCAGAGCATGTCCAACATCAATGACTCCTCCTGTTATCTTTGTTGACGACTGTATTTAGATGAAAACTTCACTAAAAATGAATTATTACCATCCCGTCATAGAAATAGACATAGCTCTCTAACAATGTATCGACGAATTCAATTCTAAATAGTTCACTATGCATGCGCAATCTCTTTGTGCTGATCAAAGTTTCATGTCAAACGTAAAGCATGAGACACATTGACCCTAATGTGCGCAATATTCCATTATCAGATTCCGATTTTTTTAATTCATGCAAGCAATTTAGAAGAGCGAACAGCGTTGAGATTTACCTTGAACAAGGAATTTTCGTTACCAATTACACTACCTTGGCAAAATATGTATAGATAATTATGCAATAAATATAGAAAAAGACACCTGACTCTATCACAGTATGAGAGATAAATAATTGACGTAGTTGAGTTAGTGAACTTTTATCAGCATCACTGCAAAAGTGACAAGCCAACTTTTTGACAACAAATAATTGCTGTATTGTTGCTAGGAGTAGCTCGCTTTTCGTTCAAATGCCGCACCAAGTAAAAGAGATAACTCTAGGCCAATTATTATATTCGTTTTACGTCGTCATATGAATATGCGACAGTGTTTATCAGCAATTATAGGTTAGGTTAGGTTAGGTTAGGTAAGATGGCTGTCTAGAGAGACACACTTAGACCAATTTGATTTAGGTCCTTTGTGATACCATATGAGTTAAAGGGGAAGGGGGGGGGGGACGGCCAGAGTTTAATCTAGACCGGACGTTCTAATGGGCATTGTTGCTGTTTTGTGCGTGTGACTTTTGTCTATGACTCCTATGTCTCGTAGAGAGAACCAGGGGCAGTTTATCCTCAGATGAGGGGAGGGTGGCCGAAGCAGCCATCCCTTCGCCTGTAATCCTCAGACAACTCCTTGACAACTCCTTGAAGAAGTGAGACTGGGGATAACCATAGGACGAGATGTTTTCGGATGTGCGACGGGTGACCGAAACAGTGAACCCCTCACTTTTAATCCTCCGACAACTCGTAGAAATAAGGTGAACCGATATGTATTACCGGTAATGGTTGTATAGCCGCCCTTACGTTATGTACCTTACTATGGTCCTAATAAGGTTGGTCAAGGGTGACCGGTGGACAGTATGCCTTCGAATATGCGAATGGTGACCGTAACGGTCAGACATTCGCTTAGTCCTCTGGCAGCTTGTCAGGAAAAGGGCGGATGTTGCAAAAGAGCATGGTAGTAGTGGTGATTGTAACAATCGACCTGTTTGCTACGCATGATTGCAGGGTATTTTGACTTGGTCAAGAAAGGTGAGTTTGACTGAGTGACAGTTTGTTTTGAATGTAGTAAAGGATGACCGAAACAGTCTACCCCTCGATTGTAATTTGCAAAACAGCCCGTCTAAGAGATGGTGGTGCGGTCAGTGGTTAGCTGACGCTGAGTACTTATTGAAGATCATTCGAGCCATTTGGTCTTTGTAATGAATTTGCTTATACAGCGTATGTCCATACGAGACAAGTCACTGAGGTCCTCGAAGAAGAAATCCCCTAAGTAGATTTTTCGCAGCTTTGCAAGAGCTGGGCATGTGCAAAGTAGATGAAGAACGGTTTCTTCTTCCTCCTCGTCCATGCAGCTCCTGCAGAAATCGTTGTAGGGTGCTCCCATCCTGCGTGCATGTCTGCCTATCAAACAGTGACCTGTTAGTGTACCCACTACGGAGCTGAGTCTGATTCTACTTATAGAGAGAAGTCTCTTAGTCCTTTTAGCCTCTAATTTCGGCCAGATTTTTTTGGATGTGACGCAGGTATCTATGCTGTTCCATCTGTTATTTGCGATCATTATTGCCCTTTTGAGAAGGGAGAATTTGATCGATTGCATAGGAGCGTACGGTTCACTGTTGTTGGTTGGGTGAAGGCCGCTTCCTTGTCTGGCTAGTTCGTCCGCTTTGCAGTTGCCCGGAATGTCGCTGTGACCTGGAACCCAGCACAGGGTTACTGAACATCTGTCCGCAATCTCGTTTAGAGATTCCCGGCATTGTTTTACCAACTTTGATCTAATTGTTGGTGTATTCAGGGCTTTTATGGCTGCCTGACTGTCTATGTAAATAGCGATAGCTTTCCCGTCTATCGCAGACAAGGCAAGTCTACAGGCTGCCTCTCTTATAGCCATTATTTCAGCCTGAAAAACGCTGCAGTGGTCTGGGAGGCGTAGGGCAATGTTGATTTCGGGTGATTGAGAGTATACTCCCGCTCCCGTGCCCTCCGTCATTTTAGAACCATCTGTGTAGATTTCATGTGCGTATCTACTGTCTACTGTGCCATTCTCCCATTCGGAACGTTCTGGGATTATTGCTTTGTACTTTATATTAAAGTCCTCGAAGGGAATAGTATAATCCGTTTTAGTTGGGATTGAGATAGGGAGGATACTCATATGGCCTGTCTGATAGTTAGTCCATTTCTGAGATTCCCTAAGCCTTAAGGCTGCCATAGATGCAACTAATTTCCCGTATATATCAACCGGAAGAAGATGTAGCATTGTGTCTAAGGCAGCCGAAGGTGTGGACCTGAGCGCCCCTGTGATGCATATACTGGCTGATCTTTGAATACGTTCAATAGATCTGGAATTGCATTTTTTCTCTAGTGCGGGCCACCAGACTAGGATTCCGTAAAACAGAATAGGTCTGACCACCGCAGTATAGAGCCAATTTGTTACCTTAGGCTGAAGGCCCCATCTGGGACCTAGGGCCTTCCTGCAGGTATGGATAGCTACCGCGGCCTTTCTTGTGCGGTCCTGAATATTTAGCTTCCAATTAAGCTTACTATCTAGTATTACACCTAGATATTTGACATGATTACTAAATTTTAGCTCCTTGTTCTTGAGTTTTGGAGGAACTATATCAGGAATTTTGTATCTGTTTGTAAACAAGATTAACTCTGTCTTGGATGGGTTGACATCAAGTCCAACAGTCTCCGTCCATTTGACTAATTTGTACAGAGAAGATTCCATAAGGTCTCTTATTATGTTTGGAAATTTGCCAGATATGGCAATAGCGATATCGTCTGCATAGGCTATAACTTTGCATCCCATGTTTCTCAGGATGGTGAGTGCTTCGTTAACTACTAAGATCCAAAGTAGTGGTGACAGTACTCCCCCCTGTGGTGTGCCCCTATGCACTGACCGAATGGTTTGACAGCTCCCTAGTTCGGATAAGACCACTCTACTACTAAGCATGTTTTCTATCCATACTCGTAGACAGTTGTCAACCTTCAGCTTGCGGAGTGCACAGGAGATGCCTTCTGCTTTGACATTATTGAAGGCGCCTTCAATGTCTAGGAAGGATACCATTACATACTCTTTGATTGAGAGCGATTTTTCTATGGTACCTACTAGTGAGTGTAGAGCTGTCTCCACCGAAAAACCCTTACGATAGGCGTGTTGGGAATCGGACAGGGAGTTAGCTATTAAGTTCTTTCGAATGTATGTGTCAATGAGTCTTTCCAATGTTTTTAGAAGGAAAGAGGAGAGACTGATTGGCCTAAGATCCTTAGGGGAAACATGTGAGGTCTTGCCACACTTTGGTATGAAGACTACCTTAACCTTTTTCCATGATGCAGGAGTGTAACCGAATTTTAGACATGTCCGGAAGATCACCTCGAGCCAGGGGGTTAATATATCTATAGCTTTTTGTATTTCTACTGGTATTATTTTATCTGGTCCAGGAGATTTGTACGGAAGGAAACTGTTAACGGCCCAATAGATATTACGGCTGTTGACAATCCCGACCGGTACTTCCCGAGCCATATAACAAGGTAATGTTGGTGTGACGACATCTATTGTATTACCCGGAAAGTGGGTATTTATGAGAAGATCTAGAGTCTCCTCGTTTGATGAGGTCCATTCCCCATCGGGTTTTTGAATAAAGCTAGGCATAGTTGGAGATTTGGAAATGATTTTCCTTAGCCTGCTTGAGTCGGTGCTGCTTTCTATGCTGCCACAGAAGAGTCTCCACGACTGCCTTTGGGCTTTTGTGATCTCTGCCTTATAATGTCGTAGACTGTTTTTGTATTTGTCCCAGTCCTCTTGTAGGCGAGAGGATTTGGCCGAATTGAAGCATTTCCTACTTTCTTTGCGCAACTTTGCTAGGTTAGTATTCCACCAAGGCGGTTTGCTACCTTTCACGTGCCTACTGATGGGGCAAGCTTTTTCAAAGGCTTCGTTCATCGATTTGGTGACTTTGTCAACTATATAATCAATGTCCGATGGTGAATTCGGTTGATTATCTAATTGTCCAAGCTTTTGCTTTAGGGCGGAATTATATACCTGCCAATTGGTTTTCCTGGGATTTCGGAATTTTTCAAGTGGTGGACTAATAAGGTCAATTTTAAATTGAATATAACGGTGGTCCGAAAAAGAGACATCTTTTGAGACCATCCAATTGCTTAATGTTAGTTTTAGAGAGTTAGTAACTAAGGTTATGTCTAAAACTTCCTGTCTTATCCTATTGATAAAGGTAGGTTCTGAACCTTTGTTGCACACTATGAGATTAGTTGTCATAATGTAATCAAAAAGACACTCACCCCTTTTATTTGTGCCGCTGCTTCCCCAGAGGGTGTGATGGGCGTTGGCGTCTGCGCCCATCACAAGGGGAATGTTGTCTCTCTCAGCTGCCTTTATCGCTTCGCGTACGTTTGCTGCTGGGATAGGCCCTGTGTCGTCATATGGCATGTAAGCGGACGATATCCTTAGCTTGCTGCTGCACATGTCTGTTTCCACGCAGACAAAATCTGGATCGCTGAAATTGGGTATAAGGCGAGCTTTTAAACTGTTCTTTGCCAAAATACAGGATCTGGGTTTACCTTGGTTTTTTATATAGAATAAGGTGTAGTTTTTTGCCCTTAGTCCAACTATGGTGTTCTTGCCATCCACCCATGGTTCTTGGATAAGGACAATGTCTTCTCCGCCCGTTAGCAGGCGAAGCATTAGGTTAGCTGATGCTGTTTTGGAGTGGTGGAGGTTAATCTGTAGCAGCCTTAGCATCATTGCTGACCGATACAGACGCCTCTATCACTGTTCTGTTGCTTTCCTCCGAATCAGAAGAAAGCTCGTCACTGAGGTTAATTGTGGAAGGAGGTTCGTCGTCTATCCTGCCGCCATCCGTAACAGCTGGCTGCAAAACCACGACCCGGTTACCTTCTTCTTCAGGGACAGGAGAGGGACCGTCCAACCCGGCATCTAAGCCTAAGTTGTTCAGCGTGGATACCACACCCGACAAAAGTCTCTCTTCTTTCTCCTGGACTCTTATGACAAGTTCGTCCATGCCATAGGAGAACTTGTAGCCTCTTCTGCTTAGTAGGTCTAGGGATTCCTTGTTCATGAGGAACGAAACTAGCCTGCCTCTCTCTTCCGGTTCACCGGCTTTTATGATCTTCCAGTTGCTAGTTGGAAGATCGGGGTTTTGCAGACGAATAAGTCTGAGAATGTCCGTTTCGGTTGATGGTCCTGGGGGTAGCCAGACACGTCCTTTGGGGCGAACTGGTATGTCGCTCCAGTGCATCACCTGAAGCTCTGCATCATTCCACAGCGGACTAATTTTAGGGACTTTAGACTTAAGAAAGTCAACCGCGCTGCTGTTTTTACATCTTACGAGTTTTACCCCGCTAGAGAACCAGCCTCCATCCACAAAGGACGGCGGTTCAGCCGTAGAATTCTCGTCCAAGAATTTAAGGACTTCTCCGGCTAAGATGGCTTTGAGCGCTAGCCAATTCTCCCCGCTCATTTTGCCTTCGTCGTTCCCGCTGTCGTAGATGCCGTATAGCATATTGTCTTTCGCGACTTCATTGAAGGGTCTGTGTGCCGTATCAGCATTCTTCGCCTTCTTTGATGTCGCGGAAGTTTCTTCGACAGATCTGGGTCGTTTGGTCGTTGAGACCTTTTTGGCGGGAACTGCCGAGGGTCTTCCCGAAGCAGGAGGATTTCTCGGGTTACCGCGAACCGTGGTAATGGTAACTCCTGAAACAGGAGTTGAAGTTTTTGTAGGTCCAACCCTGCTAAGAGGGGGTCTCTTGCTAGGGTTGGACTTATTTGGGCCGTTTGAAGGTAAGGACGGTTGGGTGGCGCCGCTAGTGGAGGGATGCTGACTACCCGAAACAGGTTGAATTGCCTCCCCCTTCAGCACCTCGCCAGCCCAACGAATCGTGTCCCTGTCCTTTTGATCCCAGGAACTGTCTGGTTTCGCCAGGACTGCGGCAAGCTTGTGTTTAGCAGCTCGTATCTGCTTGTATTTGACTGCGCTCGGAGAGGTGTTTTTTCCGCGCCAGCCAAACGTCGAAGCAACTTTTCGTTGCCTTGACTCCGCGTCCGAAACAGACGCGCCAACGGATCTTGAATCCGAGTCAGACGGAATTGAGGAATCATCGTCCTTGTCGGAAGTAGGTTTCCTGTAGTTGTTTGTAGTTGTCGGTTCGTTGTCCTTGTTCTTAGCTTGAATGTCGTTTTTTGTTTCGTTTTTGTTTGGTTTTTTGTTTTGAAAGTTCATAAAGATTCCCACGAGTAAGCCGGTGAAGAATGGTCCGCCCCAACATAGCCGGTTCTGCTGGGGTAGGGCAATTGGATACGACAGGCCCTGCCTGTAGTTTAATTAATTGTAGCAATTATAGTTTACCATTAAATCGTGCATAGGGTATAATATCTGTTTTGACTTTCAAAAGTACATACTAAACTAACACACCGAGAAGGTTTTTTTATCGCTTCCATTTGCGTGACATAAACTGAGACTATTCAATTTAGAATTGTTTGACCTGTATACGAATTTTTTTTTACACTTGCCCTGAGTAAACTACTGAATTGCTATGCGAATCCATTTTTTGAAATGTTTGCTTTTCTCAATGTTTGTTTTACGCTTTATACCTTGGAAAGTTGTCAGCCGATTACTTCATTTCGTGGCGAGATTTATTTGTGTTGATCATCCATATCCATCCAATCCAAGAATATCTATTTTCGTTACAGAGCGTATGTGCGTCTTAAACAAATTGACAATTACTTACTAAACAGTGAGTCATTTGTAACAAAAATAGATTGTGGACTTGGAAGATGAAACACATTTGGTTCGGCCCTGCTTTCCCAGCTGAGCAAATTTGTTCCACTTTCGTGCCATTTGCAAAGTCTGGGCTTCAGTCAGCTAAGTCAAGGTGAAGTGTTTTCGACAGTACAATTTTTGACGAAATCATTTCCGACCTAGCAGCAAGCGTTGTGCACTGTGCAGTCTTTAGGCATTCACAAGCACATATGCGATGTACGATATTGTGAAATTGCCCAAGACATACTCAGGTTCCTCAGACAAAATCATGGAAATGACTTCATGTATAATTTTCACTAATCCCCTGGTATCTAAAATGCTTCGCAAGGTCCAGCAGTCTTGTTGGACTCTTCTTTCGTGGGCGAAAGTCTTAAATTTTAAGTAAAAATGTCTGTTCTGCCTGAGAAGGGAATTTAAATTTAGGTCTCAATGTTTTTTTTTTTTTTTTATCCTCAATACCGACTTTTTAGGCCGCTGTTGGGTTTTCATTGGCTTCGAAACTTTCTTTAAAGCTTCTGGTAATTTCGCCGATTGTTGTTCGTGTTCCTCAAGTGGAACATTTTTTTTTTCTCGAAAAGACTTATGAAATGGTTTCCTACTGGGTGTATGTTCGCAGTCGATGCTGAGGATATGGAAGAACTACTTCTGCAGACGGTTTAATGACGATGATGAACTAAATCCCGCTGTCAGGTAGAATGAACCGTTCAACCTGGACGATGAAGACCAACAATTCCGTCCACCCGACCTGGACGAAGTGAAGATAGCCGTATCTAAGCTTAAGTCCAACAAAGCCGCTGGAGCAGATGGCCTTACCACTATTCAAAGCTGCAGGCGATGGCTTGGTTAGGAGCATGCACCAACTCATCTGTAAAATATGGTCGGAGGAAAGTATGCCCGATGAGTGGAACCTCAGCATTGTTTGGCCGATCCTCAAGAAAGGATACCTTCTGCGCCAACTACAGAGGTGTATTAGTCTTCTTAACATAGCCTTATCTTATCTTATCTGCCGTGTTGTGTGAACACCTGAAACGTTTCGTCAACAACCTGATTGGTCCCTATATCAGTGCGGCTTAAGGCCAGGAAAGTCTACCGTCGACCAAACCTTCACACTGCGGCAGATCTTGGAGAAAACCCATTAAGTCCAAATCGATACCGACCACCTTTTCATCGATTTTAAAGTCGCCTACGACAGCGTTTATAGAGACGAGCTATACAGAGCAATGTCTAGTTTTGGCATCCCTGCCAAACTCGTCCGTTTGTGCATGATGACAATGGAGAATGCGCCATCAAGGTCGGTAAATAACTCACCGAAACCTTCGATGTCAAAAAAGGATTTAGACAAGGCGGTGCGCTGTCATGTGACTGTTTCAACATCATTCTTGAAAGAATAGTGCAAAACTCAAACGCTAACACCAGAGGTACTATCTTCCAAAAGTCCGTCTACCTCTACTCGCCATCGACATAATCGGCAGAACGCAGCGTGATGTCGTGAGCATTGAGACGGAAGCGGCGAAAATGGATTTGGCGGTCAATGAGGGCAAGACAAAGTATATATGCTGTCATCAAGAAAGGAAACCTAACACCGACGTCTGGTCAGAATATCTCTATAGACAGATATAACTTTGAGGTGGTAAAGGACTTTGTCTACCAAGGCTCCTCTATATGAACTCAGACAATGCCACCAGCGCTGAGATTAAAGGAAGAATAACTCTTGCCAATCGCTGTTTCTTTGGGGTAAGAAAGCAATTGAGTAGCAAAGCCCTCTCTCGAACAACTAACGTAACCACTTATAAGACCTTAATCATCCCAGTCCTACTTTATGGTGTAGAGGCATGGACTCTATCAAAAATGGATGAGGTTACTCTTGGTTGCTTCGAGAGGAAATGTCTTCGAGTAATTTTCGGTCCCGTCTGCATAGGCGGTGAATGGAGGAGGAGATCAAACGACATCGACCTAGCCAGAAAAGTGAAGGTCCAACGACTGCGGTGGCTGGATCATGGAGAGCAAATGATGTTTTTATGTTCGGGAGATATTTGAAGGTTATCTACACGAGCTTTATTTTTAAATTATGCAAAATTAATAAACATGCATGGATTTCCGTTTTTCCCCATTTTAAGAGCACTTTTCCCCATTGAGTAAAAAATTCCCCAAAATGGGGAAAAATCCCCACATCTGGCATCGCTGTGTCGAACCCCTCGATTGAAGTGACTGACTTCTGTTTTGTAGACTGCTTTTATGCTAATAAGCTAATATGTACCCAAAATCCTTGTATATTATATATCTTATGAGTATAACCATCAGGAGTGATTCCGAAATGTTGTTTACCATATGAACTGATAATCAGCGTTTTTCGCACCAGCTTTTCTTACCAAAACTGTACATTTATTTAAATCCATCTACCATATTTGGCATCGGAAACTAAATTCCTATCCACGACGAAGGCTCATAAATATTATTTCCTATTCCAGGCTAATAGGCGAAACTGTCTGTCTCGTTTTGCGCGGTATCTGTGGCACCTTTTAATAACTATCATGTACCCTATCATGTACGCAATTTGCTTGGTCTTACCTTACCCAACCGACCCAAACAGCACCACAACTATAGAATTTTTTCGTAGACTTCCTGGATGCCTTAGAATACCACCGTCACACATTGGGTACCCCCATGGAATTTTAACCAGCAGAACGATACTAGGAAACATCGTGTTTTATTAGCAGTATAGAAATCGACCAAGGCAGCCTAAACAAATGTATACGATTTACCTTTACGGTGTGGGTATGGTGACAATATCAACAACAACAACAACAAGAGTCGTGCTGCACAGGATCCCTTTTCTTTTTTTCTCTTTTGTCTCATTAATAATTATTGTCTATGCACATTTGCATAGAATGCCAATCAATTAGGCGTCATCGATAAATGCACAACCACGAAACGCAAAATAAGAGGAGAAAATCGAAAAAAATCGGCCAGTCCGACAGAGACCGCCTGCATTATGTCCTACAACCGCATAGGTAGAGTAACTGCTTCTCGAACGTTGCTCCCGCAGTCGTTGCTTTTGCTGTTGCCAATATTTAGTTGTCTATGACAGTTCCGTGCATGTCTCGACCGCTACGAATCCGTAAGTCACCAATGCACTTATGTGGCGAGGCAGGTGGGCGGACGGGTGCTGTCCGCTTAGCTAGAAATACTATACACGGACTGAATGGAGTTTTGTTTTTAAATGCTTACATGTGGCGGACAAGCAAGCTATTTGTTGACTGGAATTGTAAATAAGATGTGGGACCGGCCGGTAACAAGTAATGTTTTAATGTCAAATGTGACATAAATGTTAACACTTTTGGCGCTTGGACATAAATCGATGGGATTTTCGATCGCACACACGTCGTCGGCGTGTCGTGAGAACGGTTCTTGAACTCTTTCAATGAGTGTGGGATTGTGCCACACAAGTACATATACTTATAGTTCTAGTGCGGAAGTAAAGAATTAAACACATGGTCGCGGGTGTGAGGAAAATAAATCACAGTAATGAAATTTTCAAACGATGTGTGCTGCGTCGTCATGTTATCGGTTATCTGGAAAAGTATGCTACGTTCTAGGTACAATGATGAACAATTTTTTTTTAAAGTTTCTGGTTAATACACAAAATGCAGAGAGTATAGGAGTTGCCTTCAGTGCGTCAGTGATGTGCAGGCATGCCAAGCGTTTTATCTTCTCAAGGCCCCTTGTAAAATGTAGGTAATAATTTAAAAATTTCTCCATTACGAAGTAAGAGAAAGATATTGTTTTCGTACAAAAATTCGAGCTCGAGATGTTAAACAATTCTGACATTAAATACGATGATAGAGGAACTCAAAAAAGTGGGTCGCAAAATTCTATCCGCCCTTCCACAGGCCTACAGCCTAAACGGCTGCCCCGATTTCGTTCAAAATTCGAATTTGGAGTTTGTGGGCTTACAGTTCGGGGCGATTTTTGTTTTTGCAAGGTAACATGAATATTAATGATACCTACTTCCCATTTGAAATTTTCGTACCAGTTTGATTTGATCGAAAACGGCTCTAACGATTTCAAACTGACTGCATAACCCAGTTTTTGGCTAAAAATTCGAATAACGGTACTTTTGAAACTTCGACATATCTCGAAAACGGTATATATCTATACGATTGTAGCAAAATTTCTTTTGTAATGTAATGTGGTCATTTGTAGCTCAGTTTTTCTTTCTTACAATGAATTTTTGAAAATTGTCATTTTTAAAAAAAAAAATAGTCTTGTTTAGTTTACCTGAAAACGCCAATAACGTTTTTGACCAAAGTGCAAGCTTAGAGTCAAACTGATGTTTTCAAAATTATTGTGTCTTTAATTTGCAATTCGAAGCACCGAAAATGCCAATTTAAAAAAAAAAAACCCTCATATCTCAGAAACCCCATCTTCGATTTCGATAAAACATTAAAAACATAGTATTGCTTTTATCCTGAACAATATCATACACCCAGTTTTCAGTTTCGCAATAATAATTTCCAAACTAAACATTTTCTACTGTTTTGTCTGCATACCTACTTTTGCAAAAACCGATCTAACGATTTTGACCAAATTACATATTGAAGATAACGTAAATGCTTTCCTTACTGTTCGTCTGACGGAATAATAGAAGCCCTTTGTGTACTGAAATCGACTAAAGTTGATGTCAATTCCATAGAACTCATTTATATAACATATTATCAGCAGTTAGCTGTAGTGCGGAATTTGTAGAGACTTCATTGTCGCTTGGTGGTTGTGGTATGACCTCTCTAAATTTACTGACATCAGCTTGAATTTTGTTCGCACTGTAACTGTAACATACATAATCAACACTAAACGATTCGTGTCCAGCGTTGTGTTGACTTTTTGAAAAATGTATCTATTTTTTTTTAAAAAAAATGTATCAAAGGTATCTAAATTCGATACTCAAAAATGTATCAAATGTATCACAATAGAATATCGTTTTCTAAATCACTTTTCATATTTTTAATTGGGACCAAAAATCAATATTTTGATGTATATTGATATTGATTTGCTATAGATTCAAAATAAGTCTGAAAAAAAATTAAAACATATGAAAAAGGGAGATTTTGCAGACTTATTTGAAAATTGAAAAATGTATCTAATTGAATATCTGAGTATCAAATTCTTTGCAAGGAAGCAAAAATGTATCTTTTTGATACAATTATATCTTTGTGGCAACGCTGTTCGTGTCAATGAAAACTCGTGTAAATTTTAATGGTACCATGTTCGTTTTTGTAGTCTTTCACCGCGAGGTGTTGAAGATTTCTAATTGGATTGGATTTGCAATTTTTTATTTGGAAAAGGCCCTTCCTACATTTAAAAAAAATTCTATTTTCAAACAATTACATTTAAAAATTAAATTACTGGAGTGCCAACCAATTTTGACGAAAAAAAGCCTAACTTGAAAAAAAGATGCCTTTTTCAATAAAGTAATGCCTAAAATATTTTTTATGTAAATTGGAACAATAAATCAAAAATTAAAGACATATGTATAAAAAAAATTAACAAAAACAATTTTTTTGTTTGAAGGTGGAAACACATTCTTTAAGACCGAGCACCGAGGTCTTCTTTTTGGCAAGATTTTTTTAAGAATACATATTTAAAAATATAAAAAGTCGGTATGCGTTGAAACAATAAAAAATATATATAGGCATATTTGAAATAAAAAAAAAAGATGCCTTTTTGGAAATAAAAAAGCCTTAAAGCCTTAGCTAATGAAATAATGCCTAAAAGGCATGAAAAAGCCTAGGTTGGCATCGCTGGGAGTAGCCTTAGAAATGTCACCTTTTTCTCTCACCAGCCCTTTATTCTACTCTTCAGAATTCTGCAGCGGCCACTCTGTTTATTTTAAATTTTACTATTCAAAATGTCAACTAAGTATGCAGGCAAGATTTTCTTGACAAGATTTGTCGGCTTGCCCTCCATAAACGTCAACTGCAAAAACTATACACGTGACCACTCTAGGCCAATAAAAGCCGAACGTCCCCATTGTTTCTGTTGCTGCCAGCTAGTTTTTTTTTGTTTGGATTTTTCTGCATCTGTCATCTCTCTGTTTGTTTCGCATAGTGCTACTGTATATCGTGATGACCACATATGAATTACAAATTATAAGCCGCAATTCGACAGTTATCTTCATGTAAATCGTCCTCACTAAACATTTCCAAAATCTGTTCCATTTTTTCGTTGAAGTCAAAGCTAAAATGTTATCAAACGAAACACAATTGGACAGAATAGTCTGTTTCTGTTTTAGTTTAGTGTAGCTGAGCGATCAACGTAAATAGAATAAGAATTTAGTAGGTACAAAACGAAAACACTGTTTGTTCTGTTTCAGTTCCGGTTTCTGTTTCTGTTCTTTGCCACTTGGTGCCTTTAAAATCACTGTAGAGAACCCAAATATAATAAATCATAGCCGCTGTCATGTTGTAGTCAAAATTGGCCATCATTTTTTGTTTTTTTGACCGATGCGCAGATATTATACCTTCATATTCATATATGTACCTTGCTTTTTGGTCGTCTCGTCGGCGTGTATAATGTATATGTTGTGTATGCTTCTTTATGTGGCAATGTCTTAATTCTTTACATAAATGCATTACGGCCAACAGCAACAATACGCTGCATTACAACAACTCACATTCCTAACACGGAAGATGAAAGGGAAGCCCAATACTCAATGGCTTCCGGATGAATGAACAGATAGTTATTTATTTATTTCGTATAACTGACCAATCAGTTTGGTTTAGTTTACTGACACTAATCACCACTCACATTTCACATGTTTTTCATCCATAGATAGAAATGTTTTCAAGTAATTTCGGAAATGTTGGTCACCGGAACTTTTGTTTGCCTACTTCCGTTTTACGTATATCTACAAACTGGGTAGAACATCCATAACAATTTAGACGGATCTCTCAAAAACACCCTTTGAACTTACGATGTCAGTCACGATGTCATTAATTAAAAGAGCACAGCGTTACAAACTCCCAATCATCCTTAAGTAGAGCATCTGCATTTGCCATATTGCTATAAATGAATTCTAACTGAACCACAACGATAAATGATTAATTAAATTGAACATTCTTCCTTTGTGAAAAGAAAAAATAAAACCAAAGAAAATTATATTGAACTGCAAGCGGCGGCGCGGCGTCATATGAAAACAATTTAAACGCATAAACCCACATTGTATCCTCCAACTATATACGAGTACGAGATAATCTTGCATCTGCTTTTTGCGAGAACTTGGTTCGCTCGAAAACGCTTTTGCGCTATTTTAAAAGTAGATGCTAGCTACTCGTACTACTAAAGGAAATCGCTTATCAGCGTATTTTTCGCATTATACTTGAACCAAATAGACCGAAACTGACTCTGACATCAGCGCCAACGCCAACTGAATGGGGGCTAAAAAGGAAAAGCCCGCAGTAAGTAGGTACGCACCATTCACAGTAGCAATGCATTGATGTCATGTGCACGTACATATAGTCTGAATTTTAAAATACACACTCTTAGTGGAACCATTTGTTGTCGCCGGTTAACATTTGACCGCAGCGATACGTTACGAATACATGAATGCGATTCGTATCTGCTGCGCTGGCGTTCATCGTGCTAAATCCGAACACAAATTGTGCTCTTGTGCACCTAAACAATATCAATCAGCGCGCCACTTAGGTTTAATCTAAAAAAAAAGTGAGTCGTACAGAGTGAATCATTTAAATACGGAAAGTAAAAACAGATTCAGAGAGATACAAATTATATGGCAGCATATGGCATTTGACGGTGACGGTTGATGATGGTCATTCAGACACGCATTGTGAAGATTGGGGATTGGAGAAGTTTGATTCAAATTACAGGCAGGCAACCATTAGGCTGTGATATACATTTATCTACTGTTGTTGAGGTCACAAAATTGTGCGCGCACTTTATTTTGTGTATACGATGTGACTCTGGCTGTGCGGAAGGGTTTCTGAACTCGTCACTGTCGCTCATATAGGCGTCGAACTGTTCCTTTTGTTTTTGTTTTAATGATTTCCTGTTTCTGACATTGAAACTCTATAAATGGAATACCAAAGAAATGTATCGCAAGCCGATTAAGCAGACGTTTTCTGTCAAATGAAGTGGTTGATGGGTGTAGTTCTGTGAATTGAATAGTAATAGATTCGGGGGTGGATTGGAGAGGTCTGATGATTATCTCCGCGGCTTTAAAGAAAGCTAAGACTCGCCTCTTAAATTGATTGCGCAATGGACTCTTTGATAAGACAGAGCATTTCTGTACCCTTTATCGTGCGAATTACTCTAGGTGTACATCAGATGACAGATGACTCGTACAAAGAACTTACGTTCATCGGTTATGCACTGGATAGTTGAACCTGCGATTTTCAGTTCGACTTTTAGGACTCTGACATGACTTATTTTTATTTAATTATGAAGCAATAACAGCGCCATCGCATGTTTGTGGCTGAGCCATAACATTTTCCCACGTATTAAACGTTCATCCATGATGGAGTACCAGTAAATTTACTCACAAGCTGTTGACATAGGCATTATCTAACTGTCACAGCTTGACACCATGTTCAATCATTTTCTACATCTGCTTATAAATGTGGAGGTGTTTTCTATCAGTCGTGGCGAGAAATATATTGGGTGAGTGTTTCTTAAGGATACTCGAAGACAGATGTGCTAAGGAGAAACAATCAACAGTCCCACCCTACACTAGTATCGTGTTGGTAAACACTTGACATATCCGGGACGCAGGATATATTTGCAAATATCTGTGGTCAGTCTCAGTACATACCCTACGCTAAACTCGGAACTGGGAACTGAAAAAGATCTTAAACATCTGGATAATCACAAGACGATGTCGATTTTACCTGATCAAAATAATTATGCATCCAGCGATACATCCACATTCCCAGGTGCTAGGTGACACTACTAAATTGGGTCACTATACCTAGCTGCAGCCAAATTATTCCGATAAGCTATTGTGCCCTGCCGAAAAAGCACTAGCCTGTCAAAATACTTTCCTCAACTTTTCCACAAATTTCCTCACGTCAGATTTAGGTTAAGTTAGGTTAGGTTATAGGTTAGTGGGGTTTTGTTTGCATTAAATGCAATTTCATTGTCCATTGTGATTACCCTTATATATGGTGGGACATGAAAGTAACAGAACTATTCGAATCTGTTGATGAATCTTCTTAGATCTGATAGTGGTATCGTTGCTAGATCTTCCAAGCCTTCTAAGAACCATACTCCCAAACATGAGTAGCGGTGTTTCAGAGCGACATCTGGCCATCTCATCCGCTGCCTCGTTCCCTTCCACACCAACATGTTCAGGAATCCAGCATCGCAGTATTGAATGAAGGTTTATCGCTCTTAGTGCAGAGAGGCACTGACTTAGAGATTGGAGTTCGCTTTAACTGCTGCTTGGTGTCCACGCAGAGGATAATTTCCATTGCTGTTATAGTTCCCTCGATAAGACAGTCTGCGCCGCTTTCTTAACCGCATAGATATCTGCCTGGAAAACGCGGCATTGATTTGCCAGTCCGTATGATTAACTGATACCTAGTTCTTCCGAAAAATGTATAGTAATTCATCAATTCAGAACGGCTTGTCAGCTTCCGTAAATTTAATTTCGAGACTAAAAACGTTTATTGCTAAGGCCCTATATGTCTTAAGACATTACAAATTTGATTAAAAAATCAGAATTAAAATAAGAGAAGTTTAAAGAAAAAAAAAAAAAAAACCGCTCGCTTTTGAACGTTTTCCAAACCTATTTATATTGAATTTTGAAAAGCGTAATATTGTAAAAATAATTATGACCCTTTCAGAATTTTTACCCCAACCCGTTTTAAAATGCAAGGCGCGTCACTCAACTATCTCTTACTCAATAATATCTCTTTCCGATTTCCCTAAATTCCTGAATTTAAGTTCACCAATTCAATAACTTACTTTAACTGACAATAAAGCTCCAACTACAAAACCACAAACAAAAAAAAAAAAACCCTGAGCGTATATCCAGGCCGCAACACTCAGCGCAGCCATCGAACAACACTCGAATTGATTAAGTGTACTCTGTATGCATGATGGGTTTCTTGAACTCATTGACAAAATTTCCTCTTTATTAATAGTCGGCCTTTCAAAGACCCCAATCTGTTTACAACGAATTACATCCAAGTATAGATTTGTATGGTCAACTCATCCTTGGACTAGTCCTTGAGTCAATCGAATGGCATTTGAGTGATTCATCGGGAATCCGAAGCACTTTCGATTCGATTAAGTGATCCCAGTATAATCTTTATCTATTCTAATGCACAAATGGGGTGAACATATGTTCTATCCACAAGGGAAGTTCATATTGGAATTATAAATAGATTTTAATTACTCTCCATTGTAGGGCACATGTATGTGATGAGTAAAGTGGGAATACTCATCTGATGCGTGTGCGGGGAATATATGAAAGGGAGTGGTCCCCCCTTTCCAAATTTATCTCTTTATGGACAGATTTAATAATTATGATTAAAGTGGCAATCTTGACACCATTATAGCATAAATTTACTTATGTTCCGCATTGACAATGCCCAGATGTTGTTTGGGCACGAATTTGTCTTCTTTATTTTTTATGGGAATTCGTATTGAACTATTAGCCTTGGCTAATAGAATAGGATGATGTATGTAAATCTCGAGACACATCACCAATGGGTATGGGTGGGAACGAGCAACTCTCATTGAAATTGTCTGTGGGCATGATAGTGTGATGAAAAACACTCGGAAATTGCTTTTCGATGATATGTAAATGTGTTGTTGGTACATACTCGTACATATGCATGTAATAAGGGGAGAAGACAACAGTTGAATAGCAAGTGTGACATTGTAACATCTAGCGATTTGCGACATAAAGATTTTTTGAGTGTACGGTATACGCACTCCAAAAAAAAATGTACCTACCCGAGTTTGTACAGAATCCTGGAAACATAAAGTAAATAATTTTGGAATTTCTAAAAGGAAGTTGGACACCATTGGACAGGAGGGGTGAAAAGCCTTAACTTTTATTTTATTTATACTTATTACATTTTTAATAATATTTTTAATTCTTAATCTTCTCAGAAAATCTTGATTAAGGAATAACTCCCAGAATACTTTGAGCCATCATTCATTTTTCTGTTCCTTCCAATTTATTTTGTACTGTTAGTAAGTAATGATTAGACATTCCGTGGAAAACTTGAGAGCTAAGAAGCAATTTCCACGTGTTTTAATGAACCTCTCTTGCCTCCATTCGGCTTTAATATTACAAAAGCTAAACAATCAGATAAAAGGACATAATTCTTCGTTGCAACACAGCATCGCCTAATTTTCTTATCTCCCATTCATGGTTATTCAGTATTTTAAGTGGAAGGATAAAATTTTGCTCGTGAATGTTATTGCGGCAAGATGAAGCGAGTTTCCAGGTTTCTTTGTTCTATAGCCAAAGGAGTCTTGGAGACGTCAAAAAACACGTCGAAAAAAATTCCAAAACCGTCTTTTCGAATAGCTTTCCGAAAACCACTTCCATAAGGACATAGAAAAGCGCACTTAAGAACTCGTTAGAAACCGCCAAAACCGTCAAGAACCCATCAAGCGACTGAGATTCGGTCTTATGTATATGTCATCTCTCCTTCGAGAGATATATGGTAAGTTTAAGTGTTTAAAAAAATTGCCATTTCATAATATGTAGTTGAAATTAATATTATTTTGAAATATTGCATTATGAATATTAAGAAAAAAAAAAATGATTCAATAAAGCTCGACCTGCAATAGTATCCCGACAGCAAATGTTTGTCTCCGAAAACTTGTATTTTGACACGAACATTATGTATAAAGTTTAAGTATAATTTTTTTTAATTATTGCTACAAAACGCACAGAGCTCCAGGGTTAATTCAAAAAGTTTTCCAACTACTGGAAGAGATAATTAGTACGAATAAAGTCTCTTTCCAACAGCAACTCTGTATATGTAAAATTTTGTTTCTCGGTTTGAATCTTTTGTGAGTTTTTGAATATCAACAGATCGTCCACTGAAAAAAACACTTGAAGATATCATTCCGGCCCCGGACCAATCTGTTTTGGTTTTCTTTCACTGATTGATTTTTTGTCTTTGAACCGGTCACTCAATGAAAATTGTTTAACAGAAAACTGACAATTTCGTTTTATTAAAATATAAACAAAATACATAAATGTATCCTTTAGCAGCATTGCAACATGAATTTACTCTCCTCTCAAATTTTTTGAATCCGAAAAGTGTGTCTGGATACTGAAATTTTCAATTTTAGTTTTAATATCCGGAGTCCAGACACTAAAAATTAGCTCAACAAAAATTGTGTTATACAACTCAAAATCCGTTTGATTATAAATATTACGATACGGTTCTGATTTCTCTCTACGCTACCAGCGTAATTTGTCTTATGGGCAGAGACGTCTTACCCTTTGATTGTAACAGACTCTTTGTTTTCCCTGACAATCGACCCTTGTATTTTTTATCGGAAATAAAGCTGCCAAACTCAAAGTTCTTCACAAGATGCACACTTTCGATTCATTTATGAACAATAATTCCAACTGCAATTTTTTACACCTAATGTACCACCCGCACTCTATTTAGACCATCAAGTTGTGGCACAAATTTGACTAACGCACGCAACACCTTGACATTCAACAGAATTGGAACATAAACCGCATATTCTCCAGTAATTTTTTAAAGCTACATTTTGTATTTCTGTTCATTCATTTTTTCTCACTTCCTGTATTTTGTTCTGCCGTTGGTTACATGTCATGCTCTGTTTACTACAATTACAAAAAAAAAAAAAACACTGCCAGCCAACATTCCAATTCTCCAACTAAATCACAAGTCACGAGCCCAGCAACTCATGCGAAATAATTATTCCGTGTGTCAACTGCACAATGTTGCCTAAGTGATAATCTCATCGCGTGTTCAGCGTAACACGCCCCTTCAACATTGAAATCTGCAGTGCGGGTTCATTTGAAATACATAGAGCAAAGCGTGTAAACGGGAAGTAACATTTTATTGTGCGAAATTCCATCCACTCGCATTGAAGTCCTATCGATAGTGAACCATCAAAATGCAGCGACAAACAATACCAACAGCTAGGCCGTGCAACAAGAACAATATCTGTGATGAGATCAAAAGAATGCCTTAATGGTTTTAAATGGGAATCACAATAACCGCGCGGCAGCGCACAGGATCTCAGATAAACAATACACTTTAGAGAGTGTGTAATAGAGGGCAGCTGCTCCTGATCTTTGGGTTAAAAATCAGGGAAAATACCTTATGTCCATTCAACAAACGCGTACGAAGCATCCGGTGTGAGGAGTGGAAGAGTTGCTGCTCATTTGGCCTAGCTATGTAGCTATATAGCACTGCTGGGAATCTGGGACTGCGACAATGGAGTAATTGTTTGGCTGTTTTGTGGATGTGGGATTGGGGGAATTTAAATGATAAATATCTTGTAATAATGATTTATTACTTGCAAGCGATTTTGTAGCCGCTAATCCGTTGTGCTCGTTGATTGCATTGGGATTCTTCTCTTTTTTTTGTTGTACCCATGTTAAGTTGCATTTGCTTATTACCAACTTCAAAACGGGTGGCAAAAATTGCAATATTGACACCGTTTCGCAAAATTGTGTAACAGCAGCAGCAACTGAAACGACGGGTAGCCTGCATCCACACTCAATTTTAGGAGTAATTTTGGTCTGTAAATAACATTTATTATTATTAGAAACATTAATTATTTAATAAAAATGACATTTGTGCTTAATAGTGATTGCGATGTACATTTGGATACCATTGTCATGTGGCCTGAGTAGATTTAGATATAGCTTAGCCAGTGTTAATTTTAATTTGCAATTATGTGTTGATGTCACTAGAATTGCCTTGTGTTCAGTGTTAGCAGGCACTTGATATAAAAATCCCCATGCTGAGAGGCAAAATGTCCCTCTTTCACGCATCAAGAACTATTTAAAAAAAATCCCACCACACTTCGTTTTATAAATAAGAAAGGAAAATGCACTGGATCCAGATAATCTTTTAAATTATCTGCATCACTGGCGGAATGATACCCGACGACGATAAATTTGTAGTCGGCTGACCAAAGCTGTTTGTCCATATTAATCAGGCCTTGGAAATTTGTTTCACTTAAAAGAGTTAACTAGGGATCTAGAAGGGCCTTCCGAGTGAAAAATAAAGCAGATCATTGCTATTTATACATGACATTTTTTCTTTACCTTTAAAAACGCAATAAAAAGTAAATCGTGTTTGACTTTATTGCCCTCTTAAAATTCCAACAAAGTCCAAAATTGGTTTCTGTGGGTACTTAATTGAATTCGAATCTTCGGCCTAAATGAGGCCGCGTTAGTGGCGGTTTGTACCACTGTTAAAGTTAAAATACACAAAAGAACATTATAACGTAGACATTGTAGTATATATTGACCAACTTTTAACTTTTGTTGCGCGACTTGTCGCAAAATCAATAGAAATGATTTTCGGTAATTTTGTTCAATGGCGATAATTTGAAAAATATAGATAGTTCAATGTATGTACTTCAAATTTATAAGGCGGTACGTTTATAAAAATGTCAAAACTGCGATGTAAAATAACAAATAGAATTTCGTAAGATAAAACAGATTTCATGGGTTCACTTTATAAACATACAAAAAAGAGAGCATAACAATTTTTGAAATATCGCGCTACTTCCTTAGGGCTATTTTTTGAGCTTCGAGCTCAACAAAGCAAATCAAAGTGGGATTTTCAACACTTACAACAAATACAACGACTACAATCTATTTAATACTTCGAAAACTCGACAGCGTTGCCATTGACTTTTCGAAAAATGTATCGTTTCTTTTTTTTGTTTAAATATATCATATTTATAAGTTTCAGTCTCTAAAATGTATCACAAGAAATAAATTTATTTACTTTACCACCTGATAATCAGTCAATTCATTTAGTACAACAAAAAAAAAAAAAATTTTAAAAATGCAGAGATTATTGACATTTTTTGACAACTGTAGAGAGTGAAGTGATTAAGCGGCATATACGCATTTGATAAACTCATCAAGCATTTGAAAATGTATTAGCAAATTTTGTTTGACGTTTCATGCACACCCATCAAGCATGACTGCATAAGTCTTCTATCCTCATGGACCTTTTCGTCATCTTTGAGATTTAGTTTCATTGTGAGCTTTCTTAGGAAGTTATGACCCGTTAGAACCCCTATTTACTTAGATAAGCTATACTTACTTCAACTTATTGCTCCAATCAGGCAAACGAATTTCACACAATGTTGACCGACCACCTTCAAATTTCAAGGGTGGTCTAAAATACGTCATGCGTCTTCATGTCTGGCAAAATCTGTTCAATTTTTAGTCGGGAGTAATGGATTGCCAAGTCAAGACTTATCGTATAAATCACGGGATCTTTCATTGTTATAACATAAGCTATAAGTTTATAACGTTGTTCCCGAATGATTACGATATAATTTACTTTTCCAATATTGTTTGTTCAGATAAGCTTGAAACAAAACTAAATTCTAAATAAACACATACAAATACAACAGCGAAATTTTACCGGTCAATTAATTCACTAAGATCACACTCCACGCGTAGCTCTCTGTGTGCAGTGTAGTATTATACGTTCACGTTTACCAATTATCACGGTCGTTAATGTGTCAAACACGATGTGAATAACAACCACATGCCTTAGCCTCAATCTGAGTAAATATTGCTAACGTCTGCACTGCCGCACAGCCAGCTGTATAAACGTTTAAAAATGTATTTACTTGTCTGTCAATTTAAATGAAATGTTAATTTTATTTTTCATTTCAGCGGGATGACAAACGAAACGCAAAAATTATTCGAAATCCTGCGAAAGATGCCAACCAAAAGTCAATCAATACCCCTTTCCAAAGAAATGTCAATCAGTCGGAAAACGCTTTCAATAATTACCCCGACGACAGTAAACTGCGCATCAAATCCTCCTCAAAGCAAAAGCAACGCTCGAAAAAAAACGCAAAAAATGCCAAAGATTCACAAGAAAGTCCAACTAAACCAGCGGGCAATGTTACATTCTCAACCGATGCGACTGACCTTAATGCAAATGCATCGCTGCCCGAAGAAGAAGACACCACTTACAGTCAGTTAATATTTGAAGGTAAAGTCAACAAACCAAATGCGTCGTCGTCATTAGTGAACGCTTTGACACCAAGCGGCGTAAACACTCTGACGTCTCGGCAAGCTGATTCAAATACTGGCCACTATGACAGATTGCCCTTTGACAAGTCATTATCAAAGCAAAGTGACATTGACTTTCAACATTCGACGACAAATAACTCAAGACATAACACCAGTGACCATCAACGGTTAACCTCAACCACCCAAAGCCACGGCCAGACCTACTACCACGTTAAGCAAAACAAAGCGTCAACCACAACAACAGGTGTTCATAGCCCAAGTGGCGGCAGCGGCACCGTCGGCGGCGACAGTATTCCATTCATTGATGAAGAAGACATAGTTGGAATCGTAGAAAAGCATGGCACGCACCTTCGAATCAATGAGTGGAACGACGACGACAACAAATATGCGACAGCCCCAACAACGCGGATAATCACGCTCCATCCTAAAAACATTGGTTCCAGTCAAACAATTCAGCTAGGCAATACGCAACTGTCATCAAACATAACCAGCAACGGCAACAACTCCGATGCGTCATTGAGAAAATCTCGTGTCGGTGAGATTGTTGTCATTGATTCCAATGAGAATGTGGAAATTGTCCCACGTTGGCCGGCGAATCAACACGGACGTGCTATTGGTGTGCATGAGTTCCTCTCTTGGAATCCAGCTAAGGGGAAATTGTGCCAAATTTGTCATGCTGCTGCGCTGAATGGCTCGAATACTGTGGTGAAATGCAGAGGTTGCGACTTGGTGTGCCACCTTTGGTGTGTGCCTCGGCTGATGGTAAGTGGTTGTTGTATGCATCTTACCTTGGTTCTCATATTAGATATATTATATTTTTTGAAATTATTATTCCCCCCCCCCCTCTGACCATGCTCATAATCATGACATATTTATATTTGAGATGATGATGTTGTCAGAGATCTCGGCGGAATTTCTTTTGAAAGAATCTCAAAATAAAATACGGTGCGTGTGACTGCGTGCGGATACTTTTGTCAACAAGTTGCGTAGTACCAGAGAGAGAGAAATTGATTTTTGATCTGAATTATAAATAGACGACGAGGGCTACACGGCTAATAGCAATTTATAAAAATACTCGTAAAATTGTTTGCACGTCAGCTAAGCAAATGTGAGCGCTGGCCGCTGCGTATTTAAATGTGTTTTCATAAACAAATGTGTGTTCGTGTTTACATTTTGGTGGGTGCCTTTGATTTCTGTCCTGATTGATTGAGTGGGATGTTTATTTGGGTGTCAGAAGTCGCATTTATAATGGTAGGTATTTAGAATTGGTTACGTTAGATTGGAAAACTGTCAGACATCCATATTCAGTATTGAAGGCGACCACCTGTACCCAAATACCGAACAAATAACGTTGGCCCAATTAGTACCTATAATATTATTTAATGATTTTCGGAACTATCAGCTCGGTTTGAACTCACAATGGCAATACTTACCAAATGCCTGAATCGCAATACTCACTGCAGTCGCACGCACCTACAACAAGACATGCAATCATTATGCCTCTTTACAGAACAGGCAGTCGTGCGGTTTGACAGAATGGCTGTTATTGCGTTTTGACATTATAGAAAAAGAAAAAAACTGCAATCAGTAGCAAATTGTACAAAATGACGTTTGGGTGACATTTTTGCATCGCTGATTTCAGTTTTGCAAGATTTTTATACCGACAAGGGAGGGGATATCTGTGGACTCGGTTAAATACTGAATACAGGTAGGTAGGTACTGATTCGACAAATTAGGGAGCGGCCTAAGTGGTATACAAAAAGCAAAAATATATTAGTTTTACATATGACTGGAACCTGGAACCTAGGCTAGAACCTAAATTCACTAAGCGTGACATTAATGTTCTGAACGATAGTTTCAGCCAGCAATAGAGTTTCTCAATAAAGAAACACAGGAGGCGGTGTTAAGTGTTGTTTAGTTCTCCAAAAGAGATTTTAAGATAACAAAATATTCTTCATAAATTAGAATTCAATTCTTAACTGAAGTTGATTTTATTACTTCTTAGTTGTTGAATTCACGAAGTTTTCAGCTCTGGTAACACTAATGCTCATGATTATTAACGAAGACGCAACTAGACAGAAAATAAGTGATAGTAGAACATACTTTCGAGAACCCGTACTTAGGTTATACTGTCGAAAAAAACTCAAGAATCTGGACTCTGAAAGTAAAGTTTAAATTAGAAACACATGCAAATATTTTGTTTTTCAAGATCAGGATCAACGTCTGCGTTGGGTTCGAAATTCTGGCGAGGTCAAAATTATTTTTTCAAAATTCTGCAAATAAAAAAAAGGTTTGGAAACTGTTAAAAAGCGCGCGTAATTAAATCCCATAAAGGAAAATATCAGGACATTTTGTGGCTGTTTTTTTTTTTGTGTGTTCCTGGTGCTGGTACCCACCTGTGTATGTGTACCTTTTTTATATGAAATATAAGGGTACTCACTTAATCTCATAACTTTATGCAGTTCGTAAATTCATAAATTTCTGCGGTGCTTTAAGTGAACACACCTCTCGGAAATGTCATTGCGTAATTCGCTGCAAATAACGATAAAACAATAGAATAACTATCTATTTCATTAAATTTTTACCGTCATTGCTGCAACTCTGAAAACATGAAAAATAATTCACACAAACGCTTGTCACAGTTTGCGTAACCTTCCGCAGTCGATTTCCGAGCCTAATTGGTCGCGGAAAATGATTAGGCCTTCGTAAACTATTTTCCATACAAAATCTGACAGTTTATTTATGGGGTGGTAAAATTCGGCAGTTTACGCAGTTTATGAGGGTTTTACGCGTATAAGTGTGTACCCTTATTGTAATTTTTTGACAAAGTTGAAAAATATTTATTTTCTTTAAATTCGTAAATTGGGGAAACAAAATATTGCCTGTCAGAATTTCAAAAAGTTGAATTTTGAAAAGCAGAATTTTGTTAGACAGAACAGAAAAAAAAACAGAATTTTGAAGCAGAATTTTTGTATTAAAATGCAGAATTTTGAAAGCAGAATTTCGACCCGCTCCCTCAACGTCTACCAAGAAATATGAACGTATTAAACAAATTTAACTGCTTTTCCGTTGAAAATATTTTAAATTTAAATACGCATAATGCAATTTTGCAATTACTTAATGGATATGAGCCTGAAAATATTTTCAGAATTAAATTACTATGCATGAATTGGAAAATTGGGAACAGAGTGTTCCATACAATTTCGGGCCGAATTTTCCACTTATAAAAATCTTTTTTTAATATCTAATAATAATGAAATAATTTTTTTTGTTGCAATTATAGTTTGTAAGTTTTTTTTAAGAACGATACCGAATATTTTTGTATTACAAAATAAAAATGCTAAAGTGGAATATAATTTTTATAGAAATATTCCTTTTTCGGAGTACCTACCTAAGTGGAATATTTTTGAGAGAAGCTGATGGTCAAACTTTTTGTGGAACCAAACTTTGAGTATATACCGTCATATATCTTACATTGGCAAATTAAATGTTTAGTCGGTACTCAGGCCTCCAAACGCTTACGATGTGCTTAACGAGTGACTGGATACGTTCAAGAATCTAGTTTACTTAGTCTGACAGCTGGCTGACTTGATGTGTCACCGTTTTTTCTGTTGACTTTTATGGAGGAAATATAATAGTCAAGAATTTTGTGACTGAGAATATATTGGGCTGACGTAGTAAAAGTGACGTTACAGATCAATCTAGCAGGGTAAATCTACCCCAGGAGGAAATATAATAGTCAAGAATTTTGTGACTGAGAATATATTGGGCTGACGTAGTAAAAGTGACGTTACAGATCAATCTAGCAGGGTAAATCTAGCCCAGAGCAATCTAGTCGAGAGTCGTCTTAAGATAGGTAACATCTTTTTTTCTGTCCAGACAAATCATGCCGAAATATTAGCAGAGCTCGATTTGTTAATTGAAGTTTTCAGCATGCGAAGGCTTCTTGGGTTTTGCCCTGTGCATACTTTGTACCAATCTTCCGGTCTGGTCGGATGATTATTCAAAAGTTAAAGATCAGTGGCGAATGCGCAAAGTATGAGTCCATTGCAGCGCAAGTGGGGTGTGTTCACACCGTATGTGCGTCTTGCGACCTTCAAACACACTTTTGAAAACAATAATCCTCGACATTGCCACGAAATTTCATTAACCTAAAATGTCATAACAGAAGTCCCTTTAAATCGGAAGTTCATAAAATTAGAAAAGAAAAATGCATATCAAGCCAAACCCTTTATAGAACTTGACACGCACACATAAACAACGTCAAATTGCGATACGAAAACATTCATCAAGTGGTTTTGTTTCTTTTTTCTCCCCACACCAATATAAATTTATCGCCTTGCTGTCGGTTTTTTCTGTATTCCTCTAGAAAGGTACATATTTCTAAGTCATTAACCACAATATATAAGGCAAGTAAACGCAAAGCCTTTTATTTTATTAATGCATATCATTTGCATTAGGCAAAGATGTACCGATGCAACCAACATAGCCAGGACGTGGTTATGGTTAGGCGGTCTTAAACCGAACCATCGCATTGCATTTCCTTTTTCTTTAGCACAGACTTTGCAGGAGATTATGTTACCGATGCTGTTGTAGTCGCATCATGTTTTTATTACGAATTATCCTATAGAGTCGAAGGAAAAGATACGAGTAACAAGGAAAAGTGATAGACTTTCAAAAGCATGACCACAATTTTTATTATCTATGGCATGGCATGGGAAATAAATGGGCTTGGGTTGGGTTTTCTTAAGCTTAAATGAGGACCATATGGCCATGGTATGGTATATAGATCATTAAATTAAATTGCTTAGTTGAATGTGTCAGCGTGCTTGTGTGCGAAACAAATGCGCGCATGGTACCTACATACCATACATATGTTGTGATGATCATTCTCCGTTTTGTCTTGGACGCACCATCGCCAAATAAAAGCATTAGGCTGTAAACCGATTTGTATAATGAAATGGAATAGTTTGCATAAATATTTGTCACACCGCCAGAGTAAAAGGAAGTCTATTTGGATTGAAGACATAATTAATTCGATACACTTAAACTAATTAAATATTATAACCTTTAAGAAAGATTGTGGGCTTTGCTGTCCAAATTGAGGCATATTATTTCCTAACTTGTGTTTAAATGTCAGGCAAGTCGAAAGTCACTTACTCCACTGATATTACGCAAAACAAACTCCATACCTAAGAAAAAGGTGTAAGTATGCGTTAAGGCAACTACATGGTTTAGTCGTACCGATTAGGCCGTTATTTCAAAATCATGAACCAAATAAAGTAGGTTGGTAGGTACTTGCAAAATTCGAAGCCCTAACTTTGAAAACTTAAATTTCTTATATAAATCAATAAGGAATAGACAGAATTTTGTAAATTGTGAATCAGAACGATAGTCCCCATAATCTAATAGTCGCAAGTTGTGTAAGCAAAGCTCTAAAAAGTCTAAAGCTATGCTCACACGATTGCCACATCTGGAAAAATTGTCAGGTCTACAAATGATCTAGTAATGAGGAGCTGCAAATGAACTGACAATAGCGAACTACCTTACAATACCAAATTGCCAGTTGTGTTTGTGAGGTGTCAGGTTTAGTCCCAAACTCTGAAAATTTCATTTGCAGATGGTTTGTCCAAAAATTACTTTTCAGACAACGTTGTCAAGTAGAAAATTGCCAGTTCACACGGCTGGCAGATGTTTGTTTACAAAATATTTGCACTGTCAGAAAAACCAGTTTTCATTCAGTGGTGTCGATGCATTCACACCGACCACTAACTAGTTTTCGTTTGAGGTTTCAATTAGCTGTGCGACACCAGTCGTTAAACTTAAGTGCAAACTCTTTTGGTTACAAATTCCGATCGCATTATTTAACAAACAAAATGAAGAATAGTGCATTTCGAAATAATATTAGCCCATCAATTAATTGTGGAAAATGATTTAAAGTTGTGACATTTGTTTGGTCATCCATTTTGCTGAATTTACTGAATATTGCAAAAGGTATGTTTGTTTCAACAATCCAACGATTGGAAGTCGTTTTCGTGGAAAACGGGTGCAAACGACTCGTTTTGAAAACTGAAATATGTATGGGAAAACTCTGTTTTCGTAGAAGTTTTCAAGAATTTTCGCGAAAAACACGGTTTTCTGATCGGTGTGATCGGTACCTATAGGTACCTACCTAAAGGGTTTTTCAATAAGAGCGCTACAAAAGTTTTTTTTAAATAAAACAAAAACGGTTTTGGATATCAATGAAATTCTTTATTCCTGTGAAAGTACGTTCGATGTCATTATGTATGACGCTGAACCCAATTTTCTACGGTTTTCAAGCATAAATCGGCCGATACTGCTGCAATTTCAAGTTCGATATTCGTACGAAGTTCATCAATCGCCGCTGGCTTGTTGGCATAGACCATAGACTTGACGTAGCCCCACAGGAAATAGTCTAACGGCGTCAAATCGCACGGCCGATCGTGCTGACAAAACAGTACCAAATATTGCAATGTTTAGTTTCAAAAATGCAATTGAGCTGAGAGCTGATTATTAGTTTGTTGTTCGGGATCTTAGCATTATTTCGCCAAAGTTTTATCGAAAACGAAGATGATTTTTTCGAGACATGAGTCCTTTTTCGAATTAGCGTTTTCGGTGCTTCGAATTGAAAATTAAATTAAATTAAATGAATTTTTAATACAATCATATGTACCGTTTTCGAGATAATGTATGTCGAAATTTCAAAAGTGCCGTTATTCGAATTTTTAGCCGAAAACTGGCTATGCAGTCATGGTAACCTTACCTATAATAATAACTTGTGGCGCAACAGGTCCTAGGCCTAGCTTCTCACAACCATTCGTTTTGTGTGAGATTTCATTTTTGGAACGAATGGAAGGGATCTACAATTTTATGCCGATTCCAAACGGCTAATTGAGAAGCTCTTTCAAGACAGTTATACTCTCGGATGTTTGTCAGACGTTCGCGAGAGGTGGCGCAGTGAAAAAAACCCTGAGTTGGAATTTGGGTTTTTGCGGGACTCGAACCTGGACCCCTCGCTTAGTAGTCCAACACAGTAACCACTAAGCCACTGCGTAGGTAACCTTACCTACAAAAGCTTAAATATCAATTTTCTTTGAGATCGTTAGAGCCGTTTTCGATCAAATCAACCTGGTACCTATGAACATTTTGTATGGGAACTAGGTACCATTAATATTTAGGTTACCTTGCAAAAAAAAAAACAACCCCGAAGTTTGAACGAAATCCGGGCAGCCGTTTAGGCTGTAGGCCTGTGGAGGACGGACAAACAGACAGCCAGACGGACAGAATTTTGCGACCCACTTTTTTGGGTTCCTCTATCATCGAAATGTCAGAATTGACTGACATCTCGAGTTCGAAATTTTGTACGAAAACAATATCTTTCTCTTACTACGTAGTATGGAGAAAGTTAAAAAAACTGAAATATTCTTTGGGCTCACTAAGATGTGGTCCCCGTCCCCGAAGTGTAACCTTCCCTCCGCTTATTATTATATCAGCACGAGTAGCAGTATCCGTGGTTACTATCCCACTCATTATTTCGTAGCAACTAGCAAGAGCAACCCTTCAAAACTCTTTCTCTATTATGCGAATTAAATAGTTATCAACGACTTTAGCTTCTAACCTTGCGCTGCTTACGATACATAAACCTGACTTACGCCAAACACTTAATTGTTGCGTTTGCAAATAACTACAGTCAGCTGCGTTATTCAAATCATAGTTGTCAAGAGTCCATAGATCATCGTCAGTACTTATAGAGCTATCTATTGTGCAACAAATACCCGACAAGTAGATCTTCAATTACGTATTCAATTTAAGTGACATTTTCACTATTTGTGCTGTCGAATTGCGATTGCGTTTCGGAGGCCTGATCTATATGCGCATCGTTAATATTCGCACAAGCACCATTTGTTATTTAAATATTGAATAAACAATTTGCCACTAGCCCGGCTGAGTTAGTCAGTAAACAATTAATGTACAATATAGTAATCTCCAGTAGCCGAATGTCAACTTGAATTTTCGAGTGCAAGTACGGCACTTGCCTCCAATAGATGCCGACTAAGGGTTATAGCACAGTAATCGAGGCCACTATAAACAACTTGCTTTGTATTTCACATATGAATACACACATGAGTGGGGGCATTACATCTTTATATCTCATTGAAATATTTTTCATTCTGAAGAACATATCACGTCGCTGCACTAAAACTCAACTCGAAAGTGGTTATTAACTTCCGAAAAAAACAAGAGGGTAATTAAAACGTGGCCCCTCGACCGAAATTCAACTCCCCCATTTGTTTTTCTTATTGCATCTCATTCATTTTTTTATTATTTTGTACTGCAATGGCGAGCAACAAGCGAAGCCATTATCGATTTTATTATCAAATCAATAAAATGGTACGTCTGGATCCAACTCGATCACGAACGATCTCAACTCAAAGCAAACGATTTGTTTTCTATTGTCAGTTCGCATTTACATGTATTCGTATATACGAGCAGTTGAGCTTGATGTAAAGTCAATCAATTTTCGGTGGAAAAGACGCTGCTGAATCTTACAACAGAACCAGAAGTCGTTGGTGAATGGATGAGCGAATATGATATATTCTGATTTCTGAAGTTGGGAACGAAGTTCTCTTCGACGCAAGCAAAAGCAATTCAAAGTCGAACTAAATGTGGAGAGTGGAAGTAGGCGAGAATGGAGTCAAGTATAAATTGCTGATGGTTTTTGTATTAGAGAAATCGCAATTTCATTCATTCTCTTTGGGTTCTCCTTCTCCTCCATCTATAGTGACGTGATATTGGATTGCGGAAGACAACAAATAGAGACTCGCGTTGAACATCCAAAGGAATACTGGATGTATAGTGTTTGTTTTGGTTTGTGTGTTGAATACCCTTTACTGCTTTATGCAGTATGGATTGCTTATGGCTTATGTATGGCTTTTTACCAGACTTGTTTTTATAACTCTCCTGCTTTTATCGGTCAAGTTCTTCTTTTGTTATGTTTCAACCCCCAAAACCCCTACCTGTGTTCGCCCCTGTCTGAGGTCTATTGGTTCCTGACAGTTTCTCTAAATTAGAATACCTACTATTCCGGGTGCCAACATTTTTAAGCACTTCCGGCAACACTTTCATTTCAATGGAAATTTTTGCTTCTCATATCCTTTTCACACCGAGCCCAAAACCGTGTTTTCGTCGAAAACCGTGTTTTCGTCGAAAACTCGTCAATGCATTCACACCGACCACCAACTTGTTTTCAATTAGCTGGAGGTTTAACCTCGAGAATAGTCGTTAAACTTCGGTGAGTGCATTAAGAAAATGTTAGCCCATCAAATCAATTAATCTTGGAAAATGATTTTAAGCTACATTTGTTTGGTCAGCTATTTTGCTGGATTTTCTGAGTATTGCAAAAGGTGTGTTGGTTTCAGCAACCTAACGATTGGAAGTCGTTTTGAAAACTGAAATATGCATGGCAAACTTCTGTTTTCAATGAAGTTTTCGAGTGTTTTCGGCTCGATGTGAAAATGGTTTTAATGCTAGATAAGACAGCATTCCAAGTAGTAAAATAATAACAGCCATTCCCAATAGAAGTCAAAGTGGTATTATATTTTTATATCGGCCACTCCTGTACCTAAATAACGAAGAATCGCTTTTACCCAAACGAAATCGGTCCAGGTTCCGTTTGCAAATTAGGCCAAAAATCCCCAAATGACTTTCGACACAAAGTTGAAACCGAAACCTAAATCTACAATAAAAAAATGCGAAGAACTTAAGAACAAATAAGTGAGAACTTCATTGGTTACTCGGAAAATATTCGAGGTTTAACCTCGAGAGCTAGTTTTAATTATACGAGTATAAGCAAGTGGTAAAGCATGTGTGGGCGTATGTTATACAATTATCGTGTTGTTGCAGTGACACAAATCTAAATAATTTACAAACTTTTATTCGTCAGTGTACCGTGGTACAATAGTAATGAAGATCTGCATAGAGACCTCAAAATTCCTACGGTTAAAGATGAAACGATAAATTGCACTCTGATGCATAGAAATCGACTATTAGGTATTAGGATACATTAATAGGCCTTGAAATTCTCGATGAGACAAATTTTTGGCGGCGTCTACAACTCGGTTCTTAGTGTTATAGGTGTATTTAGTACTAGAACCAAATTTTGTGTTTATGTTTACAATATTGGAAAAAAGCATAAAAACATTTTGAACTTTTTCCATTCGTAGTAAGAGAAAGATATTGTTTTCGTAAAACATCGTTAATCGTTTCTGACATTACGATGATGGAGGAACTCAAAACAGTGGGTCGCAAAATTCTGTCCGTCTGTCCGTCCTTTTACAGGCCTACAGCTTAAACGGCTTCCCAGATTACGTTTAAATTTCGGATTTGGAGTTGTTGGGCTTACAGTTCGGGAGCGTTTTTTTTGTTGCAAGGTAATGGTATACTTCCCACATATAAAATGTTCGCACCAGTTTGATTTGATAGAAAACTGCTGTAACGATTTCAACCAAAATTTTTATTTAAGCTTAAGTAGGTGAGATTGCCATGACTAGTTAAGGTTCCGTACCCAAAGGGAAAAAACGTAACCTTATTAGTTTCGCTCGGATGTCTATCCGTCTGTCTGTCTGTCTGTCTGTCTGTCTGTCTGTCTGTCCGAACCCACTAAGCCAATTTTGTTACCAGGTCTATCTCAAGAACCGATTGACATAGGAGGCTAAAATTTACACACAACATCCGGTATAACCTCTAGTTAAACGACAAATACCAATGGAAGGAATACATGGATTGGTTTTGGATTAATTAGTAATCTGGTGAAAAAAATATTTTCATTCGCCCAAAAATCGGTTTATTTCTTGATTCACAAAAAAATACATAAATTCCTTTTTTGTAGATCATGTTCTTATCTATATATATGCTAAATACTGTTTTGCCGAAAAGTTAATAGTTTACAAGATATTTTCAAAAAAAGATAATTTTACCATATAAAATACGTTGTTCTCATAAGTTTTAATCTATACTACGTAGTTGTGCACAATTGACCCCATCAAAGACAGAAGACCACCAAGGTTCCCGCTTGCTAATTTCGTTGGGGAGTATAATACATTTTTTTGGGGAGTACAGAACAAAATAAAAGTAATATATTTTTAGTCAATAGTTTTTAATTGGGACAGGTCGCATACAGAATGGAAAATTGGCGTGGGTTGGGTACTAGGTAATAATTAGAAAATGAGATTCATGTGCGAGTAATTTTTGAGAGTAAAAATATTAAGTAATTAAATTAAACTAAATTGTGATGAATTCATGAAGAGGGGAAAGATTGAATGATAGAGATTTCAAATAATATCTGATGTGTTGGACTTTAGCCAAATACGGAACCTTCGGTGCGCGAGTGACACTCGCACTTGGCCGGTTTTTTTGGTTTAAATTCGAATAACCGTACTTTTGAAATTTCGATATATCTCGAAAACGGTTGTAACAAAAATTAATTTCAAAGGTAATGTGGTCATTAATAAGTTAATAGCAAACTCAGTTTTTCTCTATATTATCGTACAAAAATTTTTTGAAAATAGTAATTTTTTTTTAAAAATTTAGTTTTGTTTATTTTGCCTGAAAACGGCAATACGAATTTGGCCCAAGTGCAAACTTAAAGTCAAATTGATGTTTTTCCAAACTATGGGGTCCTTAACCATTAATTGGAACCACCGAAAACGCTAATTTTAAAAACTGCTCATATCTCGAAAACACTATCTTCGATTTCGATAAAACATTAAAAACGAAGTAATTCTTCCATCCCGAACAATAACTTATAATCGGTTTTCAGCTAAATAGTAAAGCAGTAGAATTTTTCAAACTAAACATGGCAATATTTGGTACTGTTTTCTTTGCTGAATTGTGTTCATACATTTTGTGAAAACTCAATACCGCAGTTCCATTTAGAATTCAATAACAGCGATGTAGATCTAATTTTCAGCAACTACTAAGCACTTCTTTTTATTTCAAAAATATTTAATGAACTCCTTAAGATAATTCCAACCACTTTAGCCTCACACAATCAGAAACTCTCTTAATTCACTTGCACCCCCACACACGTCCATCGGCATATTCGGTTCATATGTAACTGCTAATGCAAATTCAAAAACAAATCTCTAAAATCTTACATATAAATCTTACATGTAAAGATATCGGTCTAATACGAGCTCTAATTCCATCCAATGCAGTCAGTAAATATTCATTTATTATTTATTAAGACAACTTTATACGGAAATAGCATTTTTATTAGAAAAAATGTTTTTTTAATAAATGCAATGGTTCAAGTACCTACATTTAAAAAAAAAAGAGCCACTGGAAAATCATTCTTGTAGAATCAGCATTTGTTATCGTTGAATTAACAAAATCCCATTTCTGGTATTCTTAAAAGATATAGGTGGAGTGTGGATCACTTGTCCATTCCTATATGTTAGTTAATGCTTAGGAGCGCATTTAAATAACTACAAAAATAAATAGGAGGCCCAATAGGTCCCTATAAGTTCCCAAGGGTTGAGTTCTTATTAATGCGGCGAAAAGAACTGACCTACACTTTCATGCGCAGTTGGAAGCCGAATTTAAAAGCTCGACAAAATTGTATCACTAAAAACTATTTTTTATTATTTTTTATTTCTGATGTGCATAAGGTATGGCATCCAATGTGTCACCCCTGCTAAAATAGAGTGGGAAAATCGTAAGTTTTCAAATGCTGAGTTAGGATTTAGCTGTTCTGAAAATGTACTTCGCCCTCCCTCAGCATGGCGCTGGGTGTTCTTTCTTCAAAACACTGTTGTGGTCTGAACTATAAGTCTAGTTTTTGCTGCTAGCTGAGTTTGCCTTAGTGATATAATCCGCGGTAATAGTTACTTTCGAAACATCACACTGTCTGGCAGTTTAATTTGGTCCAATGACACCTAAACCAAGCGTAACAATGACGCTTTCAAAGTTAACCAGTAAATACCATAATTATTTTCTCATTTAAAATTCGACACTTTCTACGAATGCCCTCTGGGAAGTCACATAAAATCTCTCCGTGCTCTATAAGTGTCAGCCTAAACAATAAATTGATGAAGCGGTACAATGATCTTTCACTCCGATGACGAAAAATTGGGGCAAATTAGGTGCGTGCGTCGCAACAAACTACAGCACACCCTAACAAATTCAAGTTCGATCGACAGTACTTTTCTGCCGGTTTTATTGTCTTCTTTACAGTGCGCTCTCTGGTAGGAGCCCCACCACCTCCAGCCTCCAGCTCCACTGCTGTACTCTTTTTCTCGCACTCTGCGACAGTCGCTCGTCATCTATACTTCAGGGCTTCTTCATGCCTAGCCATTGAAACATCGAAGTATATGTGTGTGAGACTGCGCTTTTCCGCCTTCTCACCACCCCAATCGGAAAATAGTACAAAAAACACTGGACGCCATCGAAGTATCTACATACTTGCGGTGGCTAGGGCGAACGTCGATGATCGGCGCACGACGTCACATCGTAGTCGTTTTCTTTCCATTCTCCTCGTTCCTCGATCGCTTTCTTTCACATTGTGGTTGTGCAAGTAAACGCTCCCCGTGGAATTCCTCTCTTATAGACACAAACTTGAGGGGCTTGCGATTGCGAGTCGCGACTGCGAGCGAGTCTATAGAGAAGTATCTGCTGGGGGAAAATGAATGTTAACTTCCATATTGAGTCTTCCAACTTTGGTAAATCAGTCGCCAACTGGCATTAAGATCGTTTTAAACGCGCCGATCTGTTTATTGTACCGCACATTCATCGTTTATTGTGTACTGCGAGCGCGCTTTCTTGTTTTTCGGTGCGTTTCTTCCCCTTCTCGTGTATCTTTTTCATACACGTTTGTACCTAGTTCTGGATACGTATAATTAATTGGGCGCAATTTGTGTAAACGTACTGTGTTCTGTTTTTTTTTTTGTTATTTCGTGCGTCTTGTTTACTTTTGACAAGCACACGTACAATTCCACAGGGGAAAAAGTGTGCGTCTTCGTTTCGACCATGTTACTACACCTCGTTCAAACATCGCATTCTTCGCTCGGATTTGTTTACATTTAAACAGCAAAGTGCACGTGTATACTAACGGTTTTTGTTTATTAAGAAGTGCCCTTACAATCGAGGAGATTTAAAATCTCTCTCTCACAACCACAATTGTTACTAATTAATAACACTTTGTTCTTACACCGAGGTGCTTAAGCCGTACAAAGTGACTACAAGCATGGGCTAATCCTTTTTGGTTTAGTTGGTTTTTATCACCTCCGACGCGAAAGTGTATGTGTTCTGTCCGTGATTGTGCATTTATCCATTGTGAATAGGTACGATTTTTTTTTTTTGCCAACAAAACGAGTTAAATTTTATCAAACGCCATTCACTCACGAAAAATTGCTAGGTATATACCTACGTGGTTATAAATATAATTAATCATCACCAAAGTCAAAGTCAGCAGTGCAGATTTGCGATCTGCCACCATGTCTATGATGAAATGATCTCATAGATCGGATATAGACTCCATGTACACTGTGGAATTTTAAATACTAAAATTATTATCGGTAAATAGGTATAGTATCCGAAAACTCGTTTACGTTTGCGAATTCGAAAAATGTGCTTCATTGTCAGCACTGAATTCGTAATGAACTTGAGACGAAAAGAATATTTTCGTGTGCGAAATTTGTTTTTCAACTTTCAGCGGATTTACATTTTCAATTGTGCAATTAGTATTCTAAACACAAATGTTGGCAATTGGTTTACATAACCTATTAGAGTGCTGCCTTATATCGTATATGATCGGCTTACCAAGAGACAGTTTTTTTTTTCCATTTCGTTATTATCATTTTAAGCTGGGCGTCTCTCTAAGTGAATCTAATTTCATGTCACTTGTCAGTCATCTGACGTTTGTGTGTTACAATTTATAGGACGCTCAGTTGTTGTCTGTGCGATACAGTTTCGCACCCTTCCCGCTGTTGTGTGTGACTGCTATACTGCTTGTAATAAATTCAAATCAACTAGTTGTTTATTTTTATTTATTTATGTAAGTTTCCGTTCTTTCTGTCTGCTCAGACTTAAAACGATTCAAGGTTGAAATAATTACAAAATTATGTTATTTGAATTTATGGCAGGTTTTTAACTGTTTAATGGGAACTTTTTTCTCATTTCGGTTGAAGTTTTTTTTTGGAAAAAAAAAAATACCTCCCATCCGAAATTATCTTTGTTATCAGATATTGTGTATTTTTGACATTCCATTATAACTTTATCAGTGTGTTCTTCTTCCAATTAATACTAATGTGCACGAGTGAAATCGCAGAGAGTTTGGAAAATATTATAAAACTTAATTGATGATCGTTCCAAATTCCAATATATGTCATTGTGCGTTTAGAGAGAATGGCCGAGTTGAAATGGGATACTGATTTGAAATCGAGAGCGAACTGAATTGAAGAGAAGCAGACAGAACAAAACTAATTCAAGTTCTTGTTTTATTTGTATGAGTGAAAGCGTAGTGTATATTACTCATAAAAATAACAAAAGATACGGAACTGATGGATGAGTTTGTGTTCAACCATCTTTTGCAGCTAAAGGTAAAAACCATTCGCAAACGTTGGATTGAACGGTATAGTTTTGGCTCAGTCGCAGTTTAGTCATGGCACTGTCACCGTGCCATTATCATTACGCACGAGTCTTTTATTTTGCAATGAATAAGCTTATCGGACAGGCTCTTGGTGGTTGTAGACCAATTTAAAAACCGGCAGAAGATTTAAGTATAACCACGTCGAATATAGCAATAGTTGATGTTAGTTGATCCGAGTGCAACCATAAGTTCCGCATTTTCAGATGTGACTTCTTTTGACCTATTATGTGATTTCTGTTTGACGTATAGATACATAATTATGACCGCAAGTATCTACTATAAAACAGTTGAAGATATACACGCCTATACCTTCTAAAGTTTAAGACTGGGAATAAATGGCATTATGCTAATATTCTACTACTCGTCTGAACATTTAAAAGTTCGACGATTTTATGTTTTTGTTAATAAAAAAAAATATTTTGTTCATTCTATTGTGTAAATAACAAGTAATTTAGAATTAAAAAAAGAAAAACCAAAAAAAAAAAAAAAATTTGCATTTTTAAATCCGACCACAAAGGACTTGCCAAACAAAAATGATTGTAAACCTGAATTTTGCATATAAATAAAATCTATTCTAATCTACAGTAAAAATTGCAGGAAATTCTTTTACGAAATCAACCCATATGCACTTTTCATAAGTGCTTCTTGAAGATGATTATTTCCACATTTAGTGTTTGCTTTTGCAGAATTCAGCCGTTCAACTCAGCGGAATAATTCTTCGGTTTTTGGAAGATGAATAAAACCTTCCCGGAGTCAACGATAAATGCAGTAGGTACTTACCTATAAACTAGAGCCAGGGTATGCTAAGAGCTTTAATAAGGCCCTAGTTATAGCCATACGTAAAACGAAACAGTAAAAAAATTCGTTTGCTTTTTTTGAAAACTTAAACCTAACTGTTGAAGTCAATCTTAGTATTTAAATGTTGCTTTTGAATTATAATGCTAGTTTATCAAAAAAAAAAAAAAACAAAAAATAAACTTAAAATTTTCTAGAATATAGATAATAATTCATTCATTTTTCTATACGAAAAACTCTTTCCGATCTACTTCTCAGTCAATTCCACAACAAAAAACCAAATCATACCACTGAAATATTTCATTTCTTTACTGTTCCATCTGTCAGGAATTTTTTTCTGATGGAATCCAATCAGTGGTGGTTGATTTGTTGTAATTTTTTTCGCAGGGACAATTTTTATGACATAATTTTCGCTATGACCGCATAAACAAAAAAAATCATTTTCTTTCTGTTCCAACTTTTTCGGTTGCACTTTACACCTATGGCTATAACTAGAGCCTATGGCAATCGATTCCAATACTCGTACGCGATCGATTGCAAGCATCGTAAAATTGCAATTGAAAGTTCCAAACAAAATATATTGCCGGGCTTGGCATTAACATATCGGACAGTGATGTTCAACTTTAGTTCCGTCACTGCCTTTTTAAACTAAAAATATTTCAAAGTTCTGGGAACTTGAAAAAAATATGTTTTGCCGAGGTCTTTGAGCTTTTGGCTGGACAAATATTTTTTTAACCGGTATTCTGGAGATGATTAAAAATGTCTGTATAATCCAGGCGAGTCCCGGCGGTGTGGTAACCCTAGACATATTGCAGGCACAATTTTTTATTGTATCTTTAAAATCTAGCATTTTGAAACAAATAACTACGTCAAACTCAAAAATCAGGACCGAAAATGACTCGAAAAATTTAATTTTTCAATTAAAAAGGATTACTTCGTCTGCCTTTCACAATGGAAATCATGAAATGAAGAGAGTCATATGGTTTCCTTAGTATTGCTTGACAAGTTACTACTACTCAAGAAGGTACCAAAAATAAACAGCGAATGGCAAGTGTAAGACTTTACTTGTTTCTCACTTGATGTCCTTGTTCGAGTTTAAACTCCAGCCAAGGTATACATGTGCAAAGTCTCTAACAATGCTGTCTGTTGTGAGGTTTTGTGCTATTAAGCAATGTAGTGTGTCCTAATTTACAATAAAACATTTTGTTTACATATTTGCAAACACATCAGTATAATCAGCTTGTGCAAATAATTGCGCAGACGTTTAGAAAATTGCGACTGTAGAAATGACATACCTAGTAAAAGAAAAACTGTTGATTGTTGCTTTGCACGTTTCGTAAAAGCAGGAGCTTCGTGGGTGTTGTCAGGTGAAGTACATCAGTTGCGGATTGTTATGGTAATAACGCCATTATGGACTTTAGCACTTAATATAGTATAGAATTATAGATCCTGATCCTAGCATGACCAATTTGGTCAAAGGTATGACCGCCAGTTTCTTTTATGCAAGGAAAGATGTGTGCTACACCTAATAAAGTTGACTTTTTAAGTACTTTTTCAAACGCGTTGTAGCCTAGATTTCGCCAAAAAATGTCTATTTTAAAAGTTTGTCAAACGTAAGTATGTCATTTTTGAAGGCTGTTAAGCACCAAGTCATAAAGAACAGAAACTGAAACAGAACAGAAAGTTTTTTCGTTCTGTAGTAAATTCTGGTTCTGTCTACGTTGTTCGTTCAGCTACACAAAACTGAAACAGAAACAGATCCATTTAAAAAATGGCTGCCGCCTGTTCTATCAAATTGGGTTTCGTTTGATTATATTTTCGCTTTGACTTGAATGAAAAAATGGAACAGACTTTGGAAATGTTTAATATTTATAGTGAAGACGATTTACACAAAGCTAGTTGTCTGATTGCGGCGTAAAGTTTGTAATTCATACGTTGCCATCACAATATAAAATAGTACGATTCGAAACAAACAGCCAGATGACAGATGCAGAAAAATCCAAGCAAAACAAAACTTCCCCACCCCACGATAAATTGGACAGCAACATCCGCGCGATGGGTGCCAACAAAAATATTTTTTTATCCAAAAAGTCAAAGACTTTTTAAACTGCCCTCGTATAGACTTGTTAACGTTATGTCGTCAAACAGCATTTTTCTGTTGTTTATTTCTGTTGCTGAAAAAAAAAAAAAAGTTTCTGTACCTTATTCTGTCTCTGTTGCAAAATGTATGGGATTCTGTTCTTTGTCACTTGGAGCCTTTAGTTTTGTTAAGAGTTCAAATTTTGACTTGAGCAGATAAAAAGTTCGAGTCGGCTTGAAAAATACACCAAACCTTGAATATTTATTCTGGAAACAAAGCTTTATTCAAAAACTACGGAAAGTGTGTTATTCGTCTGGTGATAATGTCTACCGTGCAGTTTCGTAACGTCAGCATCGTTTTCTACCTCTAATATGTACTCGTGAACTGATGTTTCCACATCACAATGTGGCCATTGACCCAAATTTATTAATTTCCTTGGTCATCTTATTTTTGTTCCAAGTGGCAAACTGCCAGGGGTGGTGCTTTTGCTGAAAAGTGTTGTGGGAAATTATTGCGAAATATTACTTCATAATACTCGTATATATGTCGGAGCAAGAAAGAAAATGATTGATGAATCAAGAGGATGGGATAGACTGCCAACCTGCAAGAAACCAATGAAAACCAAAATGGAATTTATATGTATATATTCGAAATACAGCACGAAATCGACTTTTCCGTTTTAGATTTTGACTTCCTGTTGCAAAAAATTGCACTAATTCCTCTTCGCAGCTCGCTAAATTGCTTGTGACTCACTTGAAATAGGTTGCGGAAAATATTCCATATTGCACGAGCTAAATTAGTGAAGTTTTTACATTGGCTGATGTGAATGTAGAAATGCAACTGAAGCACAGCCTTGGCCTTCACCTTGATGCTCAGAAATATTCTATAGCTGAATAGAGGCTTGCACTCACTATAAACTGTGCATAAATGGAATGTTAGAACTTTCTGGTGATGTTGACTTTGCTTCCTGCAATTGGTGCTTACCATTAAATTCGGGACAACCTTCTAGTCCTCGGAATCATCTCGGAATCATCTCTTACATCTTGTATTTTGATATATAGCCGGATGGACTTAGAGTCCAATTTTTTCTTTTAACTGTATTAAATTAACCATCAATTGTTAATACGAAAACAGTGCTGCTTATTTTTTGAAACTCTTTTTGAGCAGTAAATTGTATAGCAATGTTGGCAATAGTTGGCTCACATTTCCTTCTGCTTTTTCCTTTATATGGCCTTTCAAGTACTGTACTCGTACTCGTTTTAAGCCACTCGGTAATCGATTTTTGTGTACTTAATGTTCAAATCGATCCTCAAATGGTGGTGTCCTTTTCATTGATGTCATATTCATTGTGGCGACTTAAGGTATCACCAGCCTCTGTTGGTGCTGTCCTTGGTTTGCCTTTCTGACTTGAAAATATGACTCTTTCTACATCTGTTTTAACACTCAGCCACATAATCAGATCTTGATCAGCACTGTCTAATGTCCACCAGACTGCAGATTCCGTATAGCAATTATCGTCTGGACGATATGGTTTTTGAATTTTTTTGGCTTTAATAAGTTATATTCTGAATGAATTTTTTGAGGTTAGCTTTCATTAGATTTGTATAAAATGAACTGGATTAAGCCATCAAAGTCGTAACTCTTGTACTTAGTTGGTATAGTTTTTAGGTCTATCGTTTATAAAAGTCGGCTGAAATGTTGCGGAATGTATAAATGTTGTCCTGTTTTTCCAGGTGTTTTTATTATGTACCTAAGCTAAAATTAAGTTTTAAAAAACTAGGTTTTGTATTTGTATGTTCTATTTTGATTGGAAACTTTAGTACATATTTTTTTTACAAGATTTCTGATATTAAAATTTATTTTTTCTGTACTCGATAGTGCTTCTTTATTAATTGAAGTTGGCTACGAAAACTTAATTGCTCATCCTTTTGTTCCTTGTTATTAGTTCTTCTAAAATAAAACTTATTTAACTTTATGAGGACATGATAAATTTAGGTGAGAATTATGGCACAGGGTGCGTTCAACAAGTTATAACGACATACAAGGTATTAACATTTTATTGAAACACGATGTGTGTAACTAAGATGTATACGTAACGTGACCATTTATTTTTTTTTCCAAAAAGCGGAGAGTTTTTTCAAGCTAAAATTGGATTCTTTTATTGTTCCTCGGAATCGGAGTCCATTGCAGCCATACCTATTCGATGAATCGGAATTATCATCGGCTGGCAACTGCGGAATCGGCAAACGCTCATACTTCTGTACAGAAGATATTGGTCGGAGAATGTCTGGATGTGATTTTAGTATTTTATAAAAATCGATACAACTACTGTCGATATTATATTTAACGTAGAGAACACATTCGATAGTTTTGGCTGTTTCTTTGACACATGACATTTGCAATTTTCTCACATTTATGCCAACTGAAGTTGTCTACGGCTGCTTAGATATGCCATCAGGGTTGTTACATATTTTTTAATTAAACAAATCTTCAAACGTGGTCAAAAAATGGACTAAAGAACATTTTTATGAGAATTAAATTCGGATTTTTTTTATCAAAATGCGTTAAAATTGTTTTGGTGGCGGGTTTTTAGGTTTTGTGGCAAAAAAAAGAGGTTAAAACCCGCCAAAATCAAAACAACTGCTGCTCAACAAATCTAAGAATAAATTCATTTGTTTTAGCTTCTACCTTATACTTTTTAATTCGCCTCAAAAAGAGAGGCTTGTTTTTCGAATTGTCTCAACACCCAATTTGACACATGACAGTTAATTTTGCTCTTATTGGTTAAATACCGACCACGAGTACAGTAACTATACACGGACTCACATACGTACCTACTCAAAAAACTCATCCGCAATTGAGCCTTTTACTTAGGCCTCTTAGAAAATATTTCAATATATAGTCCCCTGAAAGTTTACCAAATTAGAGCTTATTGAATCTTCCCAAAGGCATTTATTGCTTTCATACAATCAGTTGTTGCATATATTTGTTTCACAGAATTGAGTTTTCACAGTAAGTGCTAGTGAATGTTTCTGCGTAGCTTTCAAATAATCTAGTTAATCTATATCCCTCTCTTGAGATATTAATTAAATTGTCTCCCTCATCATGCGGGACATAATAACGGGTGATTTTTTAAGAGGTTTAGAACTTTAAAAAAAAAAAAACACAAAAAATTCGAAAAAATGAATGAAATATTTATTTGAATCGATAGTTTGAACCTTTTTAATGTTTGAAGATAATTTCATGCAAATGTTGACCGCAGCTGCGTCTCAGGTAGCCCATCCGCTGAGTCCAATTTTGGCATACTCTTTCACACATATCGGCCGGTATCTCACGAATGAATGCATGGATGTTGGCTTCCAGTGCGTCAATCGAAGCGGGCTCGTCCCTATACACATTAGCCTTGACATACCTCCACAAAAAATAATCTAATGGTGTCAAGTCGCACGATCTAGGCGGCCAATTGACCGGCCCGAAACGTGAAATTAACTGTTCACCAAACTCGCCTCGCAATTGCGCCATTGTTTCGCATGCTGTGTGGCATGTGGCACCGTCTTGTTGAAACCACATATCATGCAAGTCAAGAACTTCCATTTCGGGCAAAAAAAAGTTTGTTATCATCGCTCGGTAGCGTTCACCATTGACAGTAACGCTGCGATTCGCATCATCTTTGAAGAAATATGGCCCAATAATGCCGCCGGCCCATAAACCGCACCAAACAGTGGCTTTTTCGGGATGCATTGGTAGCTGTTGCAATGCTTCTGGCTGATCTTCACTCCAAATGCGGCAATTTTGCTTATTTACGTACCCATTCAACCAAAAATGAGCCTCATCGCTGAACACAATTTTTCGATAAAAAAGCGGATTCGAACCGAGCACGAATTTTGATAGTAAAATTCAATAATTTGCAAGCGTTGTTCATTTCTAAGACGATCCATGGTTAAATTGCAAACCAAACTGAAGCTGTTTGACAGTGACACAAGGTACTAAACACACGTCAGCTGTCAAGACCAGTGTTGCCAAAACCATACCAGCTAAAAAATCACCCGTTACATAAAGACTCATGCAATCACAACTCCATGTCTTTGACAAAAACGTATTTTCTCCAAATCACATCCAGAGCAATTTCATAAGTGGTCGCTTTTTAAGGTTCCGTACCCAAAGGGAAAAAACGTAAACTTATTAGTTTCGCTCGGATGTCTCTCCGTCTGTCTGTCTGTCTGTCTGTCTGTCTGTCTGTCTGTCTGTCCGAACCCACTAAGCCAATTTTGTTACCAGGTCTATCTCAAGAACCGATTGACATAGGAGGCTAAAATTTACACACAACATCCGGTATAACCTCTAGTTAAACGACAAATACCAATGGAAGCAATACATCGATTGGTTTTCGATTAATTAGTAATCTGGTGAAAAAAATATTTTCATTTGCCCAAAAAACGGTTTATTTCTTGATTCACAAAAAAATACATAAATTCCTTTTTTGTAGATCATGTTCTTATCTATATATGTGCTGAATACTGTTTTGCCGAAAACTTAATAGTTTACAAGATATTTTCAAAAAAGATAATTTTACCATGTAAAATACGTTGCTCTCATAATCTTTTAATCTCTACTACGCAGTTGTGCACAATTGACCCCATCAAAGACAGAACCCCACCAGGGTTCCCGCCTGCTAATTTCGTTGGGGAATATAATACATTTTTTTGGGGAGTACAGAACAAAATAAAAGTAATATATTTTTAGTCAATATGTAGTTTTTAATTGGGACAGGTCGCATACAGAATGGAAAATTGGCGTGGGTAATAATTAGAAAATGAGATTCATGTGCGAGTAATTTTTGAGAGTAAAAATATTAAGTAATTAAATTAAACTAAATTGTGATGAATTCATGAAGAGGGGAAAGATTGAATGATATAGATTTCAAATAATATCTTATGTGTTGGACTTTAGCAAAATACGGAACCTTCGGTGCGCGAGTGACACTGGCACTTGGCCGGTTTTTATAAAGTCGTTGTGATTTATCATTTCGGTTTATAGATTTTCCGTCGCACACAAATAGTATTCTCACTCGCTGTCACCTCATTTGTCAGGTGACACAAATAGGACTTCGACCTTCGCGAAGGGCTCACCCAAACTTAGTTGATTGCGGTTAAATGATTTTTCAAGTTTCATGACAACTGTGGCAGGTATTTCGTTGCTTTCACCTTTTATATGGTGTTCCCTTTGAGACGAAGGCACTTTAAAGTTTTCATCGCTACGAGCCCCCTCATTGTTATTTTTTGTATAACTCATTGCGTACATCTAATTTAATGATCAAAAGTTCAAAGGTGCATTGGATATCTTTTCATGACTGTAGGAAATAATTAAATCGTATTTATGGTTAAATAAAACAATTAAAAATTGTCATCTCGCTTTTGAAGATCAATTCAAAGTGCAAAATGAAGTTTGACTTATAATTAATTTTTATATTTAGTTCCGCATACATAAAAGTACTATAGTATTACAAACTATGAATGGGGCCACACGTCATTTGAAATGATTCCGAATGACATTGAGATGTAAACTATAAAAACAACTGTAACAATGCCCCGTATCTACGAAGTTATGAATGAAAGACAAAAACAAAATCTAAATGAAAGGAAAAACTTGTTTTGCGGGCGTAAAAATCTTACTCTCGCCTAATATGTCAGTAGGTAGACATCATCAAGCATTCATTTCGATGGAGAAAATGTTAATATCTAATTCAATTGGAAAAAAGAGTCAACAGATGAGCATCATTTTACTGCATGTCTCAACTTTGTGATAAGAATATTTTGCAAACCAATAAAATTGTTTTGAAACTTGAGTTCTTGTTGAATTATTTAAATGCTCACAAATTAATCAAACTGAAAGGCGGCCCGACTTTATGTCAACTTTGCAAACAAATTTCCCCAAGTAACTATTTCATTATGTGTCGGGAACAGTGGCACTTTCCCCTAGGCCCGGGGACTTTCGATTTCTGGAAAAACACAAATGACAGCTTAAGGCGCCAAGCACCACCTCTCGCGAATGTATCAGAAACATCCGAGAGTATCTATATAGCTGTTACGAAAGACCTACTCAATTTAGTTGTCTTGTATTCGGCATAAAATAGGAGGTCACTGTGAGAAGTTAGAAAGTAACAAAAGTAACACCTTGGACTTGGACGGATATTGATTCAGTTTGTCCGCATCAATTTTGAGCTCGACGCTAATTTAATTGTGAACTCTGTTTATATGTTGAAAAAGTTTGGTGCTCAATTGTTTTTGTTCATATTCTCAACTGTCACATTTTGTGGATACAGAAATACACGCCTGTTGTAAATTCGCCGCTTTTAACTTAGTAACTTTTGCAGCACATCAGCGGTCAGATAAGTATGCGATTGGTGTGTATTGAACTTGGGTAAAATATGAAGACTGTTGGACAATTAAGCGTGTGCACGTTTACATCTATTATTTAGTTTCAATCTCGAAATCCGCTTAGGGATGCCAGATTAAAAAATACGAAAAGGGGGACAACGTGAGTTTTCTAGGGGGACAAGTGTTCAAAAAAGTGGAACAAATATTTTTTTTATTGTAGATCACCAGAGTAAAAAAAAAGATAAAATAAAAATAGCTTTGAAAGTTTTCTTGCACTTCAATTGGATGTGTTCTTGTTAAAAATGTTAAGAGAAAGTATTTTCAAAATTTTCAACTGAATGTTTTCTTTTATTGAATTTTTACTTATTAAGGGGGACAGTAGTTTGTGTTAGGGGGGACAAACAGAATTTTTGTGTGAAAAGGGGGGACTGTCCCCCCTAAAGGGGGACGTATGGCATCCCTAAATCCGCTTTGCTTTAGGATAGCCAAAATCAAATTTAAATCCTTATCCTGTATTGCAACTGCTGTCGGTTTGACAGCTTAATATGTTGAGTAAATGTGAAGTGAAAAATGTCTGATAGATAAAAGGCGAGTTTAATGGAGCAGCACAAAGTAATAAAAGCTATCAGAACAGTAAAGCAAATGTCAAATCAATTAGTACATAAACCAACCCTGTACCTGAAAAAAAAAAACTTCATATTCCATAAGACACTCAGTATTCGTTTGAAATAAAATAGTAAGAGTTAGAAATGTCTACATTTTATTTAATAAAATAACAAAAATAAGGTTAGCAAACGCAGGAACATAGTATTAAAGTTGAATACATTCTTTTTAAGAAGATTTTATGCTCAAATAGAAACTATGTCACAGGCGCATAAATTTCATTTTAATATAAAAAAAAAAATTAAAACAAAAAATAATTTGCAAAAAAAAAAGGTGATTTTGTCATCTTTCGCTGGTCAGCTCCAATTCACCTGAGAAGTAAGTGCTACTTGACAGTTTAGCCCATTTTTATGACACAATAATACGAACAGTCTTAGACATTATTTTCACTCACTCCACTCAAAAATATTTACTTTTCTGCTCTCCTCTTTCCATTTTCGTTCAGCTTGGAATGGGAGCGGGTCGAAATTCTGCTTTCAAAATTCTGCTTTGCAAAAGTCTGCTTTTTAACACAAAAATTCTGCTTCTCAAAATTCTGATTTTTTTCTGTTCTGTCTAACAAAATTCTGCTTTTCAATATTCTGCTTTTTAAAATTCTGACAGGCAATATCAAACAAATAAATTCTGCTAATTCTGTTTTTTTCCAATTTACGAATTTAAAGAAAACTAATATTTTTCAACGATTACTAGAACTAATAAAATCTAGAATGGTTAAAATCTCGAAATTTTTTATCTAGCTTGAGTGCTGAAATTCGAATTTTGGGCCCAACAATTTGAAAATTCAACAAAAAATATAAGTATAAAACCTCGCACCCACCCCGTAATCCAACAGTAAATCCAAGCAGGGGTGTTGCAGGGGGGCAGCATGCCCCCCCATACACATTTCATAATTTGCGCAAATTACCACTGTCTCAAAAATTATTTTTTTATTTTCAGAATTTTGTAAAGCAGAATTTCGTAAAGCAGAGTTTTGTAAAGCAGAATTTTGAAAAGCTGAATTTTGAAAGCAGAATTTTGTAAAACAGAATTTTGAAAGCAGAATTTTGAAAAAATAATTTTGACCTCGCAAGAATTTCGACCCCAACCCGCTTCCAACAATTAGGAATGCTTATTGTGAATGTCTGAGTTTACGAGTTTAGATTTTCGCTCGTCAGATTATTAGGTGCTTTATTATAACTGTATACAAATTCGTTCCGGCAGCTGTCAAGAAACATTAAAGACTACCTTTTAATACCTCATTCATACTTATTCTTTATTTAAAAAAGCTCAGTTATCCCTCACAAAGAATTCGAACTGACATAGAAAAATAAGGAAGTAAAAAAAGTAGTGAATCGACAGAAAATTTAAAAAGCTTATTATTGTTTTACATTTCTTTCAATATTTTTTTAAATTTAATTTTGATAGATTGAAATCATTCACATGATCGTACTCATTATTATTGATGGAGCCATTACTTCCATAGTTACATCGAGATGTCCTTTGGTATACAACATTTGAGTTCCTTGTTGTTTTCGGTCTGGTTTGATGATTGATGTTTATGGAATTGAGAACATATGTGGAGTTGACATTACCAGTCAGACCGCAAACAGGAATATAACATTGGATGTCTCTCTTCGTTTTTCCAAAGTCTGAAGATTCAGCAACCTTAATCGACTTATGTAGGGTGGAAGACGACTTTCTGGGTTCCAAGGCAAATCACGTAAAGCGAAAAGAAGAAACTGCTTTTGAATGCTTTCAATTCTCGAGATTCCATATGCATAGGACGGACACCAAACAGGACTACAGTATTCTAAAACTGGTCGGACGAGATAACAGTATAGAATTTTCTTTAAATTCTTTTGAGAAACGTTTTATAAGTCCCAATCGGATTCTTGCCTTACTAACAACGGAAATCCCAAATGGAGATTGAAGGTGAGCTTTCTGTCAAAGACCACACCAAGATCATTAAAGCAATCAACACTTTCAAAAGCACTAATAAAATTAATTGGCGCAGTTGAATTTTGGCGTCTCGTAATGGTCATGCTTTTACACTGTTTAAGATTAAGCTGCATATAGTTTCTTATACACCAATCCTGCATAGCGTCAATGTCATGCTACAAAAATATCGAACCTTGTTGGCTAACATATGAATAGATCAGCTTACAGTCATCCGTAAATAGCAAAATTGTTGAATATAGAAATAGATCGTGGATAAATAACAGGAACCGGAGTGGGCATTGATTTTCCGCGACTTCTATATGCAGTCCTGAATATTCCCGAATTAAAGTAGATTCCATTCTAATTTTAAATACAATTTGGACATTTCATCGTTTCACATCGGTTTCTTTGTTGTTCTTATCTCGATCCTACGAAAAATGTACAATCTTATATATATGTCAGTCTCTTATTGAGAAATGCCCACATGGGCTGGGTAAAATCGCAGTTATAGTAAAAAAAAATACACGACTGGGTCGCGCGAAACTTTCTCTATCACTGCAAGTTTGTTAAACTGGCAAGTTGCACATTAACGATACTTTTAGGAACTTTAAAAAATGGCAGAGTAAATAAAGTTGTTAATGTTTTGGAAAACTAACCGATTGATCCTGAGTTCAACCCCCAGAAAACCGTAAATCTCTTGCGAGCGTGTAAAAAAATCGGAGAGTATAATTTTTGTACTGAAAAACCTCAGTCCGAAAAACAAACCCGAATCTTTCTGACTAACCAAGAGTTTTGTATAAGCCTGGGGTCAGATTCTGTGAGGCGAAATGGTCAAACGTTTTCGTGTACGCCTCATAGAATCTAACCCCTGGTTCCGCACATATTTAAATTAATATTGAGTGGTCCTTAGGCTTCGTGCCTTACATACGAGCTTATGAAGCAAAATTCTGATTATAGCACTTTTTAGCTATTTATCGAAATCTTTTTCAAGGATCTTAACCGAAAAACTGCGTAGAGTTTTCGTGAATAATTATCGAATTTTCTATAAAATTTGTTATAGAGCTCAACCGATGCTGATGAAACTCTTCAGCTCCAATCAATCAGTCAATGTGGGTAGATACGGAGGGCATTTAGGAGCGTTTTCGCCTTTTTTTCTCTTATTCTTGAACACACTTTGTTCTCCTATATCAATTTATGGTATGTATTTCCATTAATCTGTTTCTTAAGAAAGAATGAATGCATAAGGTCAGTCGGCCTTACCAATAATCGACTTTAGTCTGGCAGTTTACGAAAAGACTGCACACTTTCCAAAATCCTTTTACCAATAAACAAATATAGTTGTCAGACTATCTTAAATGTTAGTGTTGAGAAAGACATGTTTATCTCGGGCATTAGCTAAATAAATCCTTCCATATGTCATTTTGCAGACAAGTGTTGCCCAACCGTCGAAAATCACGATACTAAATTTCGTAATAGGAACGATTTTAAATACGCTGTTGTTCAGTCTGAGCGTTTACAATGTTATTATAAATAAATTGTAATAAATTGTGAATGTTTTCTAATTTTATTCGTTGCAATACAACAATGCAAATGGTTTCTAAGTCTAAGAAATTTGAGCAAATGTATGCAAAAAATTGAAAAATATTTCATTTTTGTTTTATTTCTAAACAGGTGAAGCGTTTATTTCGGTGTTTTATCTTGTTGAACAGCTAGTTTTTGTTTTGTTCTCCTTTTAAATAGTTTGTGAGCAACGAATGGATGCTTACTAAAAATGAATTTGGGATATTTCCAAGACTTTCTTGACAGTCATCGCAGACAGAATAAAATATCTTCTTACCTAAGTTTGGACGGCTCATACCTTTTTTCAACAATTCTGAGTACCTTAGGCGACTCAGGTACTTAGACGTTGTGTTGCAACCAAACCCTTTTCAAAAGGAGCTTGTTTACCGAGAATGATGGTCTTATTGGTGTGAAAAGGTTTACTTCCCGGAAAATATAGTTTTAAAAATAGAATTATGAGCAATCAGCAAAATACACGGGAAATAACAAGTACGAATTTAACCTTTTGTCGGTTTCTAAGTTACCGAATTAAGTAATAAAGCCATACAATTTTTTTTAAGTTAAATTGTATTTATTTTCAAAACCGAAAGCGATAAGTTCTTGACACGCTTCCTACGTAAGATTTTAGTTTATGAAATGAATAAGCCGGCTATTATTTCTATTTTCAAAAATATTCACTTGCTAACGATACAATTGTGATGTTGAGACCGTCAATACGAAAAAATAAAAGCATTCAAATAAACTGTTCCGTTTATTGAATAATTTCAAAGGGATTTTATTACGACACAAATGCACTCATAAAAAACAATTCAAGCGTACTATAAAAAGTACCGAAAATTGTGTCCGATCGAACGATAGGGCATTACTGATTTGCATAATGATATTTGACAGATCAGCGGATAATTTGTGCATTTCCTGTTTTGGGTTTCGTTTTTTGCTTATAATCAGCCTCCAAGAGCATTTGAAAGGCTTCTGTTGGGCAAATTTAATTGCTATTTATGTATTCTTTTTTTAGAATAAAATCCTTGTTGTAAAAAAGACCATTGACCTTGTTTTTCACGAAAACAAATTATGAAATTTGTATTCTCTAATGACAACAAATGTAATAGTTTCTAAGAAAGTTGTCGGACTAGTAAATGTGGAGGTCTAGTTGTTTACCGATTCACAAATGCTATACATTTTTACTAAAGCTGACATCTAACTAATTGTTGACATTAGTGATTGATTAATAGTAAGGCCGAGTAGGTATGTATACTGCAATTCGTGTTCATTGTCCAAGTACCAGAAAGATTCATATCCCCATGACACCACCTGACCTTATTTTGACAGCGAAAACTGATAGACGCCACAATTTGACATGTAGTCTTACCCTACCTTCATTAAAACGACTTATCCACCACACACTTTCCATAATGACTTTCTTCAACTATTGTGGTCCGCAGTGAAAAAAAACCTCTTCATTCCACGTAAATCCAACAAGTGTACACTTATCTAATTTAAATAAACAAAACATTACAGAATTCTTGTATACGAGTGGGCTTCATCGGATATATGCTACGAATGGCATCAGAGCAACATTCACACTATTCTCCGGCAACACTATTCATCGCATAATTCTTTCTTCTCCGAATTCTCATTGTTGTGCATATTTGTTTTCGTGTTTTTCGTTGGCGCACTCCTGTAGCGTGTAGCACCGCCATCACTCCTCTTTGACGCATAGTTCTGTTGCCTAGTATAACTGCGGTGGCGTTGGTGGCTATGATGGTGCGGCTGCTGTAGCCGGTCCTCTATAATAATCTTGGTCTTGGAGCTTTGTGGTCAGTTTTAGTTGCACTGTAATTCTTCGGCACAAAAAACAAATACACACATGCATTCACACCCACAGTCCCAGTCACACTTGTATACGATGTTCATTTCTCTGGTCGCCGGAACTTAAGGTTAGTATCGCGCAAATCGCGTGCAAAAGAGCTGCAGTTGCATTTTTGACGCTTTCGCATGTGCCAGGCCAGCATAAAGGAGGCACAATAACGCTCGGAAAATTATTGCCATCGTAAGATTCTGCCTGGCGGTTTGGAACGCGAACAAAAAATAGAAACTCATACTAAACAAGAATGTGCGCGAGCGCGGAATGTGTGTTTGATTCGTTGTGTATAGTAGCATCCTGATGCACCAGCATAAAGCATCTTTCCCTATGCGAAAATAAATATATATGTCAGTGGTATTATTTTTAGGAATAATTATTTAAATAATAATCTGTGCCTGTGCGAGTGTAAATGTGAACGCGGAGATGCAGCAAAGTGCGCAGCGAACTCTAGATCCTGGACCATTCTAACTTGGAAGTGTAATAATAAATCGAACGTGCCATGGAACTGCCAAAGGATTACTTGTACAAACTTTACAGAATGGTAAGATATTCATTCCCTAATAAACACACGTATCTATATTGCTTGTTTTAAATGTGTGAACCGGAGAACAGGGGAACGAATCACTTCTGTGCGATGGGTTGCTTTGCGGTCGCCTTTGTATACGCGAGGCGCAAAGCGCAATGACTTGTTTTCTTCTTCTGATTTCATTATTTAATTGATTATTATTGAATCAAATAACGTATGTATGGTACTTTGGTATGTATATACTCGCCGGGGTATTGTACACTGTAGTTGCTTATGACGAAGACTGTGTTCAAGAAGAGATACTGTTTAACATAATGTCTTTGAACATCTGCGGTGCACGAATGCGTGTATCTCGGCAAAATTGTGGTTTCCATATAGACATATGTTGAGCAATCAAATGATTAGGTACGTATTCTATTTGCATGTCAAAATGGGGTTCAACTGCTGGCGGCAGGGAGTTATTCAATTGCTCGACTTTTGCTTTTTAGCACGAGATTTAGCATAAAAATGGAGCATTCTAAAAGCGCAATTTCCGGGTTTTTCTTCTGTTTTTTTGAGTTTTTTTTTGCTCATTCGGATGTATTCAATCATTTGTCACTTTCCTGTTCACATTAAGTTTCCTATGGTCAACAACTTCTGCGCAGCATCTTGTTCAGGGCTGGGAAATGCAGTTTTTCAGCGACAGTGCATTCTCGAGTTTATTTCCATTTGGAGAGAAATTCAGATTCTCTCAATGTTTACCTCGGGCAGCCCACTCTTTTGTCGGCTTTGTTTGGCGGATTTAATTCCGCGTTTCAAAATGTTTTGTTTACCTTCAGAGTTGCCACTCACTCATTTGCATCGTATTGCTCTTGGAAAATGAATAGATTCGCACATCTATCTGTTGCTTATGAAGTGATAGTGGGAAGTAACCAATTGCTTGACAGTTTTGGTCCGAAACTTCCTTTGCACTTGTTTTTATAAAAAAAAAAAACTTAAAAACCTTAACGAACTTAAAATAAGCATATCACATAAAAGTATACATATTATACAATAATTTTCTTTTCTACAAAACATAACATCACAACAAGTGAATGCATTCAGATGCACAAAAAGTCATAGGTACGTAGACGTTCGATGGGCTTTTTCTTTCATGTTTATTATGAACAATTCATTCCTTGAAATTTGTTCGTAATGAACATACCTACGTTTTAATGTTATTTTTAAACATTTTACGTTTATTATTTTACGGAGATTTTCCGCGGTACTAATAAATAATTTTAGTCTCTCTTTAAAATTTACGGAATTGCGAAATTTGTATGTAAAATATAGACGCTGTAAGTTCTAAAATTTAGAGTCGAAACAAAAAATGTATATTGGTAAGGCCCTTTGCATTTTGACAATTTTTTAAAGCTTGTCCGTTTTTTCCCCTTTTGCATTCAAAAAGAGCAAATATTGGGCGCTTTTCCCCTTGATATGGGACGACTGGATGGGTCTTACTAAAATTTGGCCATTGAGAGTTCGAAAAAAATTAGCCTGGACAATAAAAATTTAGTACCGCGCACTGTGTTTTCGATACCTTAACATTTTTTCACATAATGCTTGACAATACCATACAACGTTGTCAGACAAAATTAACAGTTCGCTTCTTTGGAAGACATTTGGGACTAAGTTTCGGTTGGGAACTCTGATAACATTGAAAGATCTGACAACCGTCTAAATACAGCCTTAGTTTATGTCGCTGTCATAAATCGGTCACAATTTTATGTTGTTAGTTTTTTTCACGGTTGATTGCTATTAAAAAATCTGACAGCCGTCTAAACACAGCTTTCGTTTTATTTGCTGTCATAAATCAGTCATCAGTGTGTTTGTGCGCAATGGAAAGACGGTATTCAAAAATTAACTGATTGGTCAAACAACTTAACGACAGGGACATTCTTTTTTTTTTTAATTTTAAAATCCTGAAGAATATAAGTCCGTAAAGGATTGTAAGAATAGATTCCGAAAACCATTCGTTTTGTGTTTTGATTGCCTGTCCTTTGTTATGTGAAACAAACTTAAAACGACTTTGTTTTGTTTAATCGTTTCAAACGCAAAGTTATATTTGAACCACTTCAAGAATACCTATATAAACTCAATTGTTACTCAAATTATTATTGTTCTATTGGTATACATACTTTTACAACAAGCCTTGCAAAATCGCAATCAACTAAAACGGTAAAACTTCTGCTCCGCGTACATGTATTTCATGGATCTGTTAAAACGAAATACGTTTTCGTTTTTCACGAAATTATTTTGCAAAAATTCGACTTGAAACTTTTACACCCAATCAATTAATAGGAGGCTCTATAATAAGTCCCCTTTCGTTTTTTGAAATGTGAAAGTGATTTTCGTTTCGTTTTTAACAGAGTCTCACCCCAAGTCGTTCTCCTCTCATTTTAAAAATCGCTTCAGTCACTTTGATGAGTTTGTATATCCAAAAGTTCTTTTTCTAAGCTATCCTACTTTTCAATAGGGACAAACTATTGATGAGTGAGTGTTCTTTCGCATTCAGTACATCATTTGTGCTCAAGCAAATCTGGAAATGTATCTTAAAAAGGCTATTAAGTTGTGTAAATTAAATATTAGTATCGGAACTAGTGGAACACGATTCCTTCAAAATGATATTATCCTGTGATGTTTTGGATGCTAACCAATGTCCGTCTCCAATTTTAAGGAATAGTTGTGCCAAGACTTTCGTGCCGGCTTTAGGCTAGGTATACATCTACCTACGTCTTACATTTAGAGACGCTCTGAGGTGCACATACTTTTCCAGCGATTGATGTAGTACCTCCAGTAGTCTAGTTGGTTGTTACCGATGCCAGGGCAGGTCGTAAAACGCAAAGTAGACCATCGTTGGCACATGCTGCTAATATATCATTTAATCATTAAAAACTAGACGACGCATACCTATACACAAAATGAATGATTAAGAGAAGCTTAGCCTAAGGTCTTATATAGACCTGCTGTGCAAACAATTGATTTATTTTCAAACAACACCTCGAGTTATTGACAATTCAAAAACTATTTAGAACGTTTTAACTCTACAGCTGCGTTGGCTACAGCAGCACCCCTTAATGTGCCAATTAGAGTCAATTTCCCTTTAATCCACTTGACAAGACCGCAAATATTTAAAACATTGACTCACTAATAACAGAAAGAGGCAGTAAAGCCCTTCATTGCATCAGTGCGTAGCCGTATGACGTGTATCAGCAGAAATAGCATTGAATGGGTGGTAAACCCCCATGAACGAAATTAATAAAAATAAAGCCGTGAGAAGACAAGACCAAAGTAAAATCAGCTCGTTCAAAGAAGTACCACATTTTTTATCGTTATTCTAGTGAAATTGGTAGTGTGCGATTTGAGTTAGGACTTAGTAACATGATGGATGATGGTGCTTCACTGAGAGCAAGGTAAACCTCTGAAAGTTTCAAAGCACAGAGACACACTTTTTGTCATTAGATTGAGTCCAATTTCAAAATTACCTGCAGTTTTTTGCAAAATGCTCCAAACGGATAAGTATTGTTTTTATTGCAAAACATTTTCGCTCTCGAGGTTCTTTTCAAAGTTGACTCAAATAAATTTTGAAAATTCAATGACAAAATGCACCGGAAGCAGCATACTGAGCTTCACTGACTTTAATGACTAGATATTTATATATTTTTGTGATATTTACATCACATATGGCTAGAGGATTTTCCTGTCCTGGAAAATGTACCTCAAATAGGTATCAAAAAATACGCCTCTTTGAAAATAAGTCTTAGGTACTCACGATTTACGTAAAAAAAAAATCAAAACCGAAACCAAGGAAAGGCTAGATAAATAATATGGGGTATCTGCACCATCAATTTCAATGGTTAAAAAGTGGTTTACTGAGTTCCGTTGTGGTCGTACCAGCACAAATGTCGCCGAAAGGACGCCCCGAAGAGGTCGTTACGCCAGAAATCGTCGACAAAATCCATGGAATGATATTGAATTCGTGAGAGGGCTGAGGCATCACAATCCACAATAAACACAACCAAGTGACCATTTCAAAGGACTGTCAGCATGTCACAATTCCACAAATTACGCTATGAACTGCTACCCCATCCAACATATTCTCCAGATTTGGCCCCTTGTGACTATTTTCTGTTTCCAAACCTAAAAAAATTGATGGGCGGTAAAAGATTTAGGTCCAATGAATTTGTCATCATTGAAACGAATGCCTATTTTGAGAGTTTTGAGAAAACCTATTATTCGGAGGGAATAAACAAATTCGAAAAAACGCTGGGCTAAATGCATCGAGCTAAAATGAGATTAGGTATGCTGAGAAATAAAAAACATTTTAGGTAAAAAAATGTGTTATCCAAAAAGTCACTGACTTACCTATCAAACAATCCTCGTAGAAGTTAAATTACTTTCCCTTATGGGTAAATGAAGAATAAAAATTTCCCTAATCCAAGAAGATTTATATTTGAAAAAATAGGTATAATCTCGCTAAAATTCAAAATTCTTAAATTAATTTTACCAGCCTTAATGGCGATGATTTTTTGTTCTTTAACATTTATGGCACAACGCACAATACCTTCCGAATAATATAAGTTTCATTCTACTCATTTCATAAAAAATACTAAAAAATAGGAGATGTTTGTTCACGTATTAATACACCTAATGATGGTGATAATAGATCACAGCGCAGTAAACTCCCTAATCTGTTTGTCATCACTTGTAACTGGCTTGTAGGTATATTTCCCTATATCCCAATCAAATAAAACCCCTTTCAAAAATCTAGTTATCTTAAGCCGACTATATTCGTCTGAACTAGATGCACCGTGAATGAAAAAAAAAAACTAGCTTAGTCGGTAACTTCACTTTTCGTACGTCAACCTCATATAGGAACTATCAACATGACACTCAGTCGTAAAATTCTTGAGTAGATACGTCGGCTACTCCTACATAAATGTCTTCTGTAAAAAAAAAATGTTCACCTGACCAATAAAAACTGAAAAAAAAAAATAATGAAAAGTCAGCCAGCTGTCTAATATACTTAACTGGATGCCTGAAAGTCCCTATTGATTATAACATTATTAGGTGTGTTTTTTTGAGGTCAGATCTTAGCAAAGCAAATTAAAGTAGGATTTTCAGCACGCAATTACAGCAACTATTGAGAATCTCGAAGTGTCAAGTGAAGCGTAGTTGTTTTAATTGCGTGCTGAAAATCCTACTTTACTTTGCTTTGATGAGATCTAACCTAGATCGAAGCTTAAAAGAGCAGGCCTATTGCGCATCATAGAAATTGCATAAACATTACGCATAGTCATCAAAGATTATTAAGTCATCAGTATTCGACTAAATCCCTAAATGGAGATTGATGAAAGCCATTGCAAATGCGACAATTACTAGTATAGCACCTAAACCTCTCCTGTTATTTTTGTAATATCCAAAATCGTATCCTTTCTTAAAAAAAAAAACTTCTATTAAAACGACTAGAATACAAACAATTAACTCTACCTAAGTATAAAGTGGCAGCTAGTATTATTTAATCTCATGAGATATTTGATTTGAATCATGACACACTCAGCCGACCTGCTGTGCGCCTAGAAATATGTGACAACATTTTCCGTAATGTTTATCAGCGAAAGCTTTTGCACGATTGAGTGAAACGTCACATCGCAGTACATTTTTTTCTTTCACAAGCTTTCTACGAACAAACATTTCGCATTTCGATGAGAGATGAAAGTGACCATTGGCTGACCTGAAATTTAGTCCAAATTAAAAGAACGATTAAATAAGTGGTCCCAATCCAATTGTGAATTGTGGAGGAATATTAATGACAGAACAGGTGGGAGATTTTTAATTTGACTTTTCAGTGGTACTGCGAGGTCTGATTGTTGGTTCAGAAGGACAAATGATTTACACTGCTATAAAAGAGTATTAATGTAGTAGCTAGTAGGTATACAAATAAAATCCAACATCTACCAATTTTCTGGTTTGATACAATTATTTTGACAGGTGGAATGTATACTGTCATGTACAGTTCATAGATAATGTTATCATGACTGCATAATTATGTAATGTATTGTGTCGTGTGCTTGTTGATAAATTGCAACTTAATTTTGCTTAGCCTTCCGCCGAATCTGAGCTTTAGTATTCATTTAAATGGGACTTTCTTTTCGAGTTGACTAAACATTTATAAGGAGAATCACTTGGGGTAAATCACAATTACAGTAGTTAGTTTTGCTCTTGGGTTTTTTATTATTAAATTATTCAGTCGGCCTAATAAAAAATGAAGTGAAAACTTGTTTAAGCAAGCTGTAGAGATGCGACTTCTTTAACGTCGAAACGAGATCTCTTTTTACTTGTCTCTCACTCGTGTCAAATGTTGTCCTTGAGGGCTTCTAGGGCCTAGGGCCTGTTAACGTAAATACGAGACTTCAAAAAAACCCCATAAAAAAAAAGTCTGGAACGGTTAAATCGGGCGATCTTGCGGGCCAGTGCAAATTGCCAAAACGGAACCCGGGAACGCCGCCTTCAGAATATCGGTTGTGGCTCGCGCAGTGTGTGCCGTAGCTCCGTCCTGTTGGAACCACATGTCCTCCAGTCCTAATTCGTTCAATTGCGGCAGACAAAACTCGGTTAACATGGCCCGATAACTCCTCCAGCGTGAAAAGCGCACCATGCAGTAACTTTGAGCGGGTGTAATGGCTCCTCGCGCATTACTCGTGGATTTTCGGTGCCCCAAAAGCGATAGTTTTGCTTCTTCACGTACCCGCTGAAAGTGGAAATGAGCCTCATCGCTCATTATGATTTTGGTCGAAAAATCGATTGACACGATTATTCCGCGTTCTTGAGGAGTATATCGCTCCGTGGCTTGTTCACTTGTATTATACATATCTATGTCTAGTCCACAAACGTCAAAACAGATTTGACATTGGCGGCCTTTTGCAAAAATAGGGTGATCTATTTTGGCCCACCAAAACAATTTTTAAACCCTCTCTTTTAGCTGCGAACAGAATACAGATCCATTTGCGATTCGATTTTCCCTTGAGACCCGCAGTTTCCTTGAAAGACTTCCGCATTCACACTTAAAACAAGCACATAGTGGTCACTTATCAAATAATAAACAACGTCTAATCTATAATAATACGATTACACAAATTTCAGCCTAGTGTTCGTTATCACGACACATCCTTTATAATTTATCGCAAATGGTTACGTGCCGAAGATGAATTGGCTTTTCCCACCATTCACAAATACGTTCTAACCAATGCAAAAGCCGATGATAACATCTCGAAGCCAGACTACTATCTCACAGACAGTGAGTGCACCTATTCGAATGAAGCGGACAAACGCATAGATCTGGACGCGGTTAGCCGAAATAAGCGAAAATCGAGACGTCGAACACGATCATTAGAAAAACGCAAGCCAACAACAGCAACAAACGCCACAGATAACGTCTCCGAAAGATTTATAGTTTCCAGTCCGAATGCTGGCACAGACGAAGAGTTGCGTGCCAGCCAAAATAAAATCACCATTCGTGTCGAAGCAGCTAGCGATGCTTTTCCAAAGGATCATCAGCGCCAAGGCGAATCGAGTAAACTACGCATTATTGAATCGGAAAAGCATGTAGCTGCAGCTGAAGCTGTTGCTGAAACAAGCGATGAGTCCGATGATTTCGGATCAAAAGGAAGTTGTTACGATGCCGCCGCCGCAAATGGCGCAATCCAATCACACAATCAGCAATCGGAGGGGGATTTCATTTCCGTCGATGTGCACCCACAACCTCGGCCACAATCTGGTGGACAGCGCGGTTCGGGCCTTGTAATAACCGAACCATGTGATCTGAGAGCAACCAAAGAAACCGTACCTGTAATTAGTCATAAGGATAAGCTAAGAAAAGTTGCATTGGAAAGGCAGATCTCGTGCACCAGTGATGAAAGTGCATCCGAATCGCAACCATTCGCCGATGGAAGGGGATCCTCCTTGCGGAGCAGTGTAAGGAGTGCGACTAGTGTGAGTTCATCGAGCTACTCAACAAGTGATCGCGTCAGCGATGCTGATGATACGACCGGCTTCGAATCCAGCAGTACTTTGCAGGTAAGGTGTATATATTTTGTTATCCATTTAAAACGCATCCTCAATCGATTTGGCAAAGACAAACTCCCGAGGAGATTCAAACGACTACCTTCTTTGTCAGAAGGTCGCGATGTAGGCCTTCATGCTGTATACCATACACTTGGCATCTCTCCTGTTTTTTCCTGTTTTTTTTTTTTTGTATTTTCCGCCTGACGACTTATTTATGGTCACACTGACTTTACTGGGGAAATAGTTTTCCTCTTGGCTTGCTTTTTTTTTTCTGTTCTCTCCTTTTTTGCGCTTATTCCATTCCGTCTTCGCAGTGACCCGCATTATACTGGCAGAGATGTATGGCAAAAAATAACTATATTTCCAAAACGAGCAAACTAGATTTAAGAGACATCTATGAAATACACAATCTGTCTCGCCATAATACATAATCATCGTTGAAGGTAGCTCTCGACTTGATGCTGTTTTTAATCCTAAATCGAACAATTGCGGTTAATGAAAGATTTCCGCATTACTTACGTGTATATATCGAGAGTATGGATCGTTGCAGTGGATACCGGGCTGTGAGGAAAATGCACTCGATGAATAATGTTAACGGGTGGCGAGTGTCTTCATTTGGTTGATGTGAAATTTAGTAGATGACTTGAACAACAATGTAACCGAAGAAGTACTCTTTTTGGCAGATGCCTCCGAGTCCGGAGAATCTTTTCGACTATCATTTGGTGGTGTTAATTTTTCTTTTGCCACCGGCCTTTGGTCTATATTCACGGCTTTACTTGCGTCAGCAGGAGGATCATGAGTGATCGGTTGATAGGTCTTTAAGTAGAAAAACGTTACCTTAAGTTGAATATTTTTCACAGTTAACAATTTTCTTTTTATACCTCTATATCTCAGTAAATGAATTGCGCTTTTCAATTGAAGTTCAGGGCACTCATTCCGTAACTTTTCAGGCGATTATCGTCGAAACGATAGCGCCCCAAAACTGGCAACTAAGTGCTAAAATTACAAGTTCGAGGGCTTAATCCAGATCATTTCCCACAAATGTAATGAATGCTGACAATATTCAACAAAATCCGAGCAGAATATAACTTTAAATGGTGATTAAAGTTTCGAAAACGATATCGCTAAGACGATCATTGATATACGGAATCTGCCCCCAGAATTTTTTTATACAAACAGTCTTCTCTTATATCGGCTAAGCGTCGAAAGCTTATGTAAACATGTTTTTAAAATATTTTTAGTACATATCCTCGGTCGAAATGCCATGATTAGACAGATATTTTTTTCACTTCATTCTTATTCATTACTCAATAATTACAAAACTAGAAATTATGCGTTAAGTTTCGACATTATGTAAGTGTAAGTGGGACGAATAAATCCAATGATACTTCTGTAACATATTAAGAGTTAGTGGCGAACGACCTAACAACAAATATTTCAAAATCTGGGAATTGAAAATAATCTTAATAACAGAAATATTACTATAGCGAATAAAGAAAATTCATGGAGCCAAAAATATGCAATAATTGAAAATACATGAAGCAATTATTACTGGAGAAAAAGGCAGTACAATAAGATGGTAACTATTTGACATTTTTGTTACCATTACTGTAACATTTCAAAGCACACAAAAACTGTGAGGTTGCTATTCAATGTTTCCCCTTAACAGCTATTTGAATCTACTACGCACAGTCTAAATTGTGACCACAGAATGTTACCATAGTATTTTGGCGCTTTTATTTGCAACCAATCTTCCCACATACAACATACTACCAGCTAATGTCTGAACACTCGAAGTTGGAACACGGTTGCATGTGTGTCCCAAAATTGGAAATAAAATCTACCAACTGTAGCTAAAAATTACCAAAATATATTAAGTCCGAAATATTTGTAACCACAGACAAGTCAATTCATCTTATTTATTTCAAGAAATTAGGGGTAACAGGCCTAGTAAAATTGCGAAATTTTATTCTTTTTATCAGATCGTGAACACACTTTTCCTCATCTCTAGCAAAAATGAAACAAATGATACATCCAGTTGGAGAATTGAGATTTGTTCTACAAAAAAATGTTCTGAAACTGAAAATTTTCTTTTTATTATTTATTTCGCGAAAAAGAAAAAAATACTTCAATTTATTGGAACATCTTCCAAAGTTATGGAGTTACTCTCTCAACGATTACAATAAAATAATTTTCGATCTTGACGAGGATATCCCATTCCTTATTTTTTTCCGAGAGCTATACACAGAATGTCACAATTTAGCGAACTGTGAACTTGACAATTCTGCACTTTACTCAGCTCTATTTTTCTGTTACAATTGGGTCAGGGTAGGTATAGATAAAGTGCAAAAGTGTAGCAAAATTTTAGTCAGTATATTTTGTAGTTTTAATGCAAAAAAAGTCGCACTTTTGATCTTTCGCAATGATGCAATATCAGTTGCATCGGATCGTGAATACCTCTATTCTTCATGTACACAGATGACATTTTATTTTTTTTATTGTTAATAATATTTAATAATAAATTGACAAATGGAATAAAAAACGACCATGTGACTAAAAGAAAAAGTAATGACCAAATTGGTTCACAAATGACCGATGTGGGAACTGTGGTTGGAACAGCATTTATACTAGCACACGCAACACGCCCCTATTAATGTAGGCGTGCGGCGTGCACGAAGATTATATGGGCCCCAAGTGTAAAATATAAAATAGGGTGTCATAAAAAAAACATCGTAAATAGTTAAATGATCAACAATGAATTTGTCAAAATATGCAATTTAGAAACTTTATTGTTTTATAATACGTATATATATCTTTTAATGAGTTTTCCTTCTAAAGAATATATTTTAATTTTAAACTGTGTTTTGAAAATTGTTTGTCGTTTTAGGGCAACATCGAATACACTTTTAAATGAACTTTTACCATGTGCACCGTGTTAATTTCCGACGTTTCAATTTCAATATTTAAATAGGAGAAAAATAATAATGCTTTCTGATTTTGGTACATAAAACTGATGGAGATCAAATTAGCTGGTTTGGTTTTGGCAACACTGGTTTTGACAGCTGACGTTTGTTTAGTACCTTGTGTCACTGTCAAACAGCTTCAGTTTGGTTTGCAATTTAACCATGGATCGTCTTACAAATGAACAACGCTTGCAAATTATTGAATTTTACTATCAAAATTCGTGCTCGGCTCGAAATGTTCATCGCGCGCTGCTTCCATTTTATGATCGGCATTCTCGACCTTCTGAGCAGTCTATTCGGAAGATTGTGACCAAATTTCGCACCAAATTTACTTTGTTGGACATTAAACCACCAACACGTTTACGTACTGTGCGTAGTGAAGAAAATATTGCGGCCGTATCAGCTAGTGTGACAGAAGACCGCGAAATGTCGATTCGGCGCCGTTCCCAGCAGTTAGGCCTTTGTTACAGCACTACGTGGAAAATTTTGCGGAAGGATTTGGGCGTAAAGCCTTTTAAGATACAGCTGGTGCAAGAACTAAAGCCAGCCGACCTACCACAACGCCGAATTTTTGGTGAATGGGCTCTTGGAAAGCTGGCCGAGGATCCGCTTTTTTATCGAAAAATTGTGTTCAGCGATGAGGCTCATTTTTGGTTGAATGGGTACGTAAATAAGCAAAATTGCCGCATTTGGAGTGAAGATCAGCCAGAAGCATTGCAACAGCTACCAATGCATCCCGAAAAAGCCACTGTTTGGTGCGGTTTATGGGCCAAAATGTCAAATATCAAATGTTATATTAGCCGAGTTTTTTTGAGCTTCGTAATTGTGTGCTCAAAAGCCTACTTTACTTTGCTTTGCTGAAATCGAAGCTCCAAAAAACTCGGCTATTAACAGCCCGATTCTGCCGTTGTGAGCCCTCACAAGTCACAAGCTTTTGTGAGGTTAATTTCTTGTGAGGTTTGTTGTGATTCGATAACTTTTTCCGAATTCTACGACAAACCTCACAAGAGTCACAAAAAATTCACCTCAGCATGGTTACTTTCAAATTGGCACAAAATTTTCCACAAAAGTCCGAACTCGTACACGAATTTAGTAAAAATGTATAAAATAATTTTTTTTTTTGGGCAAAATACGTGAAATATGAACACAGAAATGTTTTAGAATTGAAGGTTATAAATTATTAACGACATTTGTCACATATTAAATTCCTCACTTTCCTCAGTTTTTTTTATACAAGTAGGAATTTTTCCCGAAATATTTATATATTGCATAAAACGCCGTAGATCATAGTGTGTGGAAATACGGAACCACCAAGAACTTAAAATGCATTAATGATTATCACTTGTGAGCCGTTATGACTGGTTTTGAATTATGTGACCTGCTCCATAGAGGATCACAAATTCGATTGATTTTGTGAGCCTCACAAGTTGTGAGTGTGATGACAGAATACGAAAACCTCACAAAATCAATTTCACATCACCTTGTGAGGGTTTTTTGTGACTTGTGAGGTATCAGTGAGGTTTGCCAGAATCGGGCTGTAAATTGAAATAATGTAAGAAACGTAACAAACTTTCTTCACCGATTTAGTACACCATATTTCCTGGGAAAGAAAATATTCCCATATAGACTACAAACGTTATATTTATTAAGCTGTAACTCCGGAACATAGCTACATGTAAATATGTTCACTTTCTTATGTCGCTTTCAACAAACCAGAATAGTGGTAGGTACCAATAGTTAGAGCCGAAAATATCTTACAATTTGCAAATCCGTTTCTTATTATTTTTACCAACCTTTTTTTTTTTTACATATTCTCATACTTTAAAAGTTTTAATTTATTAGAATGAATCATTTAAATATTATGACTCAGTAATCATGTTTTTTTAATTTTTGTCGCTTATCAATTGATTACTGTTATTACCGACGTCTTAGAAAAATCAACAAAATTGGTTGAAAAAAATGGCCGACAGAGGAAATCCTACACTTTTTGCCACTTTGTTTTATTTAAAGGGTGTTTTTGTTTAGAGCTCTAGAACTTTGAAATGGAATAAAACAAATAATTTCCACATAGAAACACGGAAAACAGCCTACAAGCCAACTCTCTTGAGTTGGCTAAGCTGACGGTCTATACTTAGTACTTAGTTTATGCCTACAAGGTACCAATAGAGTGGTACTTACAATCGTTCCACAATATTCTTATACCACGGGAGACAGGAGCCCCTGTGTCAAGTTGATTCTCTGGTGACTTGTCACCAGTTCAGCTTGGCGCAGCCTGTCTAAGAAGTAGGCTCCCTTGTGGAAGCATAGTGGAGGCAGTGGTTGCCCAAAATCGCATGAACATAAGTGTTCTTGAACATAACAGGTGTTAGATAGGCCTCGCTCTTTAGCAAGGAGTGTAGTTCATGTCTTAAACATTACTACAAATTTGTACTGGAGTAGTACTACTCTAGGGCGTGGTCAACGCTTTTCTTTTGACACTTTCAGTGGGAAGGCCCACCGTGTTATTAAGCCGTCAAGGCTTCTGGCCGTTCTGGCTTCACAAAAAGATAGTCCTTGTCTTCTTTTGGAATTAAGTTAATATATCGATTGAATTTGAGTATGGTCCGTATCGGAACTTCATTTCAGTCATCCGCCGATGCCAGTAAACCACTCCGGAGAGAGCTATAGTTTGGTTCTTCGCCATCTTCTCTTCAGACCAGTGATATCCGATAGAGCGTTCTAGTGCAACTCTTTTATCCAGGTTGTGCACTTAGAGCTGCCTGTATATGCGAATACTTCGGAAGTAACTCAAGCCCACAATTAATGTGTATGAGCTACGACACTTAACACCACCCTGTTAAGGCCAATCAGAGCTTATTCACACAACACCTAACCACCAAAACCCCCTGAATTGGTCTCAAGATGCATCTCTGTTGAACCTATTTCACTAATCCCATTCAATGGAATCCTTTAGTCTTAGCCTATTTCCCGCTTCAGCAGCAGTTGTTCTACTTAGTGCATAACTCAGCCTAACTGAGCTTCCAAGCCATTACTGCTAAGATGTTCTTCCTAATTGCACAACTTGTTCAACATTTATGGCGCAAAAAATGGAATTCCTAAACTAGGTTTCACCTCCATAGCACACACAAACATCTGGCGTGTTATGACTATAAGCTACCCTGACGCTCCCATGTCTACGCCGGCCACATCGGTTTATGTAGATAGAAGAAATTCTCTCCAACCAGGATTACATGCAAACCTTAGCGAGGTTAAGGTCGCACTTCAAATCAGGGTATAGCTCCACGTACCTACGCACAAAAATCAACAAAAAATAAATTAAAAAAAAAACACCAAAGGCAACAAAACGCAAAGCAAATATTTTTTTACAAAACCATTCCCAATGTGTACCCATAAGACAAGTATTTGACTGCGAACGCGGAAACTATGCTGCAGACACGGACCCGCTCGAGCTCCTCTTATCCAGTTGACGACCTTTAGAAATATTTCCCTTTTTTGTAGTTATTTTTCCATTATCAAGCATTTTACAAACTGGCAGGCATTCCTATGGTGAAACGACCAAGTCTCTCTTTCTCTGTCTCTGGGATGTGTATACATGGGCAGACCGGTGCTGTTCCTCTGTTATAACCTCTATGCAGGCAATGCAAAGAAATTTAGCTCCTCCGTTGGGCTTGTTGTTTTTGCTTTCCACGAACTGTGCGAATCTCCTAATATCACACAGTGGCACTGGAAAGACACACGGATGTATGTTGGTTGCCGCAAGCTGCTGTTTGCTGATCTGTGCGTGATTCTTGTGATGCGGCTGCTCGCTGTTAGATACCCTTTTTTGGGAACTGTGACTTTTCTGGCTTTGGGCGACGCGCACTCTCTTGCGCATTTGGAGATGTATACGTACCTACTTGGATGACATAGATGTTTTGTACTCCTGTGATCCATTGCAGTTCTTTGCGATTTTCTAACAGTTAATTCTTCTATTCTCGCGCATATCTTAGATCCATGGGCTAGGTGGCAAATGGGAGAATAAATTGTGATGCTGCTGCTGTGAGTCGGTTTTTTTGTTCTCCTTAATTTCGTCTCATTTTTGAAACCGCATTCTGGCAAAGAGAAGCACATTGTCAATGCGGTCCGACGAAATGGAGCTCTCATGATGTGTTGCAAGAGATAAAATGTCGGTCAGCTGGCATCTCATATTGTTCTGCGAAATTTGATGGTGTTGGCTAGGACTGTCTGAGGTTTGGTATTGAAAAGCTATTGGCACAGATTTTTCTCCGAATTAAGTAGCGGTGGCTGATATTTAATGTGAACTTGCCTTGCTATATAGTCTGAGGTCTAGTTTCAGTAGCAGGATGTCTAACGAAAGATGTGCCATGAAAGGCAGTGAGCAATAGAAGTTTTTATGTTGGAAGGGACAAGTGTTTCTTTGTTGTCGAAAACTTAATTTCTTTTCAAGCTCTTTTTAGCTTTGTATCCAGTGATCCAGTGCCTCTGTATTACTTTGAAGAGTGCCCGGATTTGGCTTCTATCAAAGGGCTTTTTGTGTTACAAATACAGAAATCACATTACATTTTTTAAACCTAAGAATTTATTATTCTTTTGATGTCAATAGCGGAGAATGGGCCACAATAACACGGGCTGTTCCACAACTTGAGTTACTATGTGTGTTACTGTCTGGGGCAACTTTTTTGTCCAATTTAGAGCTGAATCTGCCTAAATTTATCTCCTGTCCCTTTTTGAAAAAAAACTACAGTCTAGATGAGAATACAGCTATAACTCTCGCACAACTTACATCTTTTGTCTAGGTATATCTGAAATATTTTAATCAGTCAAAGCCGTGCGTGAATCTCAGTGCAAAATTTCGTTTTGATTATTGGTAGTTCCACTGCTACTACAGTTTAAGTTGCGTAAAACAATAGTGGGTAGAAATGCTGCTTTCAAAAATCTGCTTTTGAAATTTGAAGCAATAAAACTCAGTTTGCTCTGCTTTTTTCCGGCTAAGATAAATAAAAAACAGAAACTTAATAAGTGTTGAGCCAGATCTAACAAAAGGTCCTTACTTGCTGATGGTTATAGTACAAAAGTTGAATTATTAACTGAAAGTTAAAGTCGAAATGACCAGACAAGTGTAATATGCAATTGGTACAGTTGTTTATATCAATATACACTGATTCTTAATTTTAATATTACAATTTTCACACAAAGGAAATAAAACAAAAGCAGAAATTAAAAAAAATGGAAACTTAGAAGTCTTGAAAAACTATATTGAAATATGCGAATCGCCAAGTTAGGTCCTTAAAGCCGACCTTAGCGGGAGAAAACTACGCGTTGGATTTACTTTTGGAATGCAAATGAAAAGGACTCACAATTTTATCCCAAATTTAGCTCTTTAGTCCTTCTCAGGACACTTGTACTCACCAGAAGTGTGCTCTGTAAATAATTTTACTCACCTATTTCAGAACCAAACATAATTTGCTGCGCACTACTTTATTCATTAACAAAATACTGCAGGCAATATACATATTTTTTTTCAAATATGACATATTTGCGCCAGCCTTTTTCATGTGATTTCACAACTAAATTGTACATTCATTTGCCATTATGGGAAAGCGCAGTCTAAAAATATCAAATAAGTTCTGAAATGATTCAATAAATTTTAAATATAAAAATCTTACAAATGTTTGCGGTCGTTCGCGAAAGATGAATCAACACATTGTTGCTTGTAAATTAAAACTACCAAAACAGAGAGATACAAAATTTATTTGCAATTATAATTGCTTTGCTCTGTTTAGTGCTTTTAAAAACATTTCGAATATTAAAAATTTCGGAAAACAGACTTTCTCGAACGACCTCAAAATTTAATACAAATTTGTATGGAATGTGTTTGAGTATACGCCAACAGAAATAAACAATTAAAATAGTTCAACCTACGCTGAGCGATATTGTAGAGTAAGCGTGTGTAATTCGGCTAACGTGTATAATGTATATAATTGAAGTGAAGGTTGAATTGTTTTTGGAAAAAATCAATCGCTGATTACTTTATGTTGCAATTGGAGGGGTTTTTCTTTTGTACTTTTGTACTTTGGGAGTTCCGAACTGCAACCCGTCGCGAACACACGTGTGTGCAGCCGTAGCATTCTCCCCCTTAGACGCGCCAAAAACAAAAAAAAAAAAGCGAAGAAAATAATACTAATCTTCTGCCGCGCAAATCCATTCTGAGTGCAGTGCCAGTGAAGTGTTTTGGAAAAGAAAAAAAAAAGAGGAAAAAAAAAACCATTAGCGTGGGCGATTCCCTCCTCCCCCTTTCCAATCGTTTGCTGTTGCACTTTCTTGGTCTTTGCAATCGCCGGCCGCCAACGTACAAGCGATTGTGCTTGTACTGTTGTACATAAGGCAATTGCAATGAGTGGGTGAGGCAACATCTGGCGGATAGCGGGTTGTGTGTGAAAGTTTTTGTTGGTGGACCAAAGCAAATTGTCATACGGGCATAACACCTATGACAGTTTGATTTGAGAATCTAACATTGGATTTTCACTTCACAGCCCTGCTTAGAAGCGTCGGAGTTGTGTTTTTTGGTGTCTGCTTTTTGTATTGATGGGGAATTTTAGGGTTGACTTGTGCAACATTCGTGGGCTACGATCGAATCTCTTCTCGGTGTACGTCCACGTTGCTAAATATAAACCAGCTGTTTTGGCGCTGAGCGAGACTCAGGTGGGTGTAAATTCTGATAAATCGGAGTTTGATCTACCTGGGTATCGTTTAGTGCCTTTATTCTTTCTTCACCGCGGTCTCGCCATCTACGTACGTGATGATATTGCCTACCAAACTCCAGGTTCTTATGGCCAATGTTCCAATTCGGAATTTAATTTCATATGGCTGAAATTCCACATCCGTAGGCAAATCATTCACTATTGTTTTATCTACAGAAGCCCTAATCTAGATAGCAACTCGACTTTTAACGAGTTTGATGCGCTGTCTGACTCCATTACAAGAATTGTCTCCCTGTATCCTAATACTGAAATTGTCATTGCGGGCGATTTCAATATTCACAATTCTAACTGGCTTCGACATACTGGACAGACAACACCCGAAGGAATTTATGTTCAGATCTTCGCTGAGGTAAATCAATTAACCCAGCTTGTAAATGAGCCAACACGCGTACCTGATATTGACGGTCAGAATGCCAACACTCTGGACTTGTTTCTTACCTCCCACCCTGATAAATACTCTTTAGAAGTATTATCGCCTTTAGGCTCGTCGGACCACTGCATCATATCAGCTAATTTCTCGTACTCCAACCACACAGTTAAAGAAAAATCTCCGAAAAGAACCGTATGGCAATACGAGAAAGCCAACTGGAGCGGACTTAACAACTTCTTTAAGAGTTTTAACTGGTCGTTATGCTTCCTCGATAACGACGTGGATGCCGCCGCTGATATGGTGTCTAGTATTATCACCTTAGGTATGAAATCCTTTATCCCTAACAGGATAAAAAGTATCATACCGAAAGAAAATGCGTGGTACGACTCGAGCTGTAAAGAGGCTATCAGACAAAAGGAGTTAAGTTTTCGGTCATATAAGGCCAACCCATCTGAGGAAAACCGAAAAAAGTTCAAGCGAGCCAGAAATGACTGCAATACAATTATCAAGCGTGCTAAATTCTCGTATGACCAAAAGTTGAGGCAAAAAATACTACAATGTCCCAAGGGTAGTAAAAACTTTTGGTCTTTTGTAAAAAATATAAAGAATTCGGTCTCATCTTCGATCCCAACGCTCATTTACAATGACATTCCAGCTGTCAACTCTTTAGACAAAGCGAATCTGCTTGCTGCACATTTTGCAGCCAGCTCAATGCTCCCAGATTGCGCTTTGCCTCTACCTGTACTTGAGAGCGTCGAATACACCATGGGACAAATCCATTTTCGCACTCGTACAGTGGCAAGAGTACTTAATGATCTCAACATAAATAAATCCGCTGGTCCAGATTGTATTTCCCCAATTGTTCTGAAGAGGTGTTCTTCCACGCTGGCAAAACCACTGCGTAAGCTTTTCCATCTGTCCTATTCTTCTGGACTCTTCCCGAGAAGGTGGAAAACAGCATTTGTCCAGCCCGTCCCCAAAAAAGGCGAATCTTCTTCTCCCACCAACTACCGACCCATAGCACTTACATCCATTCTTTCTAAGGTCATGGAAACACTGATAAATCGTCAGCTCATGAAATATCTTGAATCACGAAAACTCATTAATGACCGGCAGTACGGTTTTCGTGGCAACAGATCCACTGGTGATTTGATGGCTTATCTCACCGAAAAGTGGAACCAATCTCTACATCACTCTGGTGAAACGAAGATTGTTGCGCTTGATATTTCAAAGGCATTTGACAGAGTTTGGCACCAAGCTCTTTTGTCGAAAATGCGTGCATATGGGATCGATGCGTCTCTTCTTCAATGGATTAGAAACTACCTCTCTGGCCGTTCAATTCAAGTTGTATTGGATGGCTTCAAGTCTGAAATCCACCATATAAATGCTGGTGTTCCCCAAGGCTCCGTTTTGTCTCCGACTCTCTTTCTCATTTTCATAAATGATCTCCTGTCTGCAACATCTAATCCAATCCACTCCTTCGCCGATGACAGCACCCTCAGCTTCTCATATTCATTCCAGGACTCACGTCCCTGCTCTTCGGCCGTAGAACTGGAACGGCAACGTATGTTAAGCTCATTAAATTCCGATCTCGACAGCATTCTAAAATGGGGTTCAGCCAATAGAGTGGAATTTAATGCTTCCAAAACACAATGCTGTCTGCTGTCATTAAAGCGAAACCAAAATCCTCAGCCATTATCCATGAATGGCACTTGCATCGCCGAAACCGAAAGACTTTCCATTCTCGGTATGTGTGTCCATGACAAACTTCGTTGGAATGACCACATACACGAAGTCGCCAAGAACGCTGCGAAATGTCTAGGTTTCCTCAAACGGTGCAAGAAATATTTTACCCCTTCTGATCTAGCTGCCATATACAAGGCGTTCATTCGCCCCAAACTTGAGTATAACTCTCATATCTGGTCCGGTGCGCCCAAAACCTCATTGCACCTACTGGATAGGATACAGAATCGTGCTTTAAAACTTATTGGAGACACAAATATAGCGAATTCTATAAATTCGCTCGAACATCGCAGAAATGTAACATGTCTCTCATTGTTTTATCGCTATTTTTATAAACAGTGCTCAAGCGAAATCGCCAGCTGCATTCCACCCCTTCAACAATTCAACCGCAATACTCGCCAAGCCAGGAATGCCCATCAGTTTACCCTTCAGCCTATTTTCGGTCGTACTATGAAATATAGAGATTCCTTCATAAGCCGTACCACGCGAATGTGGAACGCCTTGCCCGGCTCTGTCTTTCCCCCTCGGTTCAATTTGCAGACATTTAAAACCAATGTGCATCGGAATCTCCTATCTTCTCTATCCCAATTTCCCTAACGCCCGCGCTGTGTACTTCAAACTACACCATAAGAGTAGTCATAACCTCTTTAGTGCGTGTTAATTATAAAAAAAAAAAAAAAAAAAAAAAAACTATCTTCTTGTGGGCCTATATTGAAATCTCCTATTGAAAGTATTTTTTCGAATAAGTTTCATGGTGTTTCTTTCTGGGTTTGTGTGTGTTGCAATTAACGATTGGTTTTCGTTTTACTTCCCTGGCGGTACAACTGGCTTAAAGTGTGGATCTCAAAATGATTTTTTAATAAATATATAAATTGCTAGGATAAGTTTAGTGTGGCGATTCGAGAGTGTTGGTGTTTTAACCCTTCTTTTCGAACCCTCAATTGTTGTAAAATTAAAAAAGAAAAAACTCCTTGAGCTTAATGTGGCTTCGAATCATAGCACCGAATTTTAGACAGCCCTGTTAAGAGAGTTCATTAAACTAGGATAGGAATGACACACTTCTTCACATTCGTCAAAGCCGTGTTGGATCCAAGATTCATAATAGAATTATCCGAGACCATATTTGTAAGACTGAGCGGACTATGTACGATCCTAACGCCAGTCTTTGGACAGAGTGCAATGTTTTCCCCCCAACTAAAACCGTGGTGGCTATCCTAGATAATAGATCCAATCTCCTCTTGCTTTACTATTGAGAAACAAAAAATTAAATAGTTGGCGGACCAGATCTCTGGAGGTACTCTAGGACTAGCTTTCTATAACCATTCACTTGGTTTCAAGAATTTTTTGAGTCGGAACTGCTGTATTCCAGAAGCTATTTCTTGACAGTTATACTCTGCGATGTTTGTCGGGCATTTGCGAGCCTGACTAGGTACGATCGAACCTGAGTCCACTCACTCAGTAACGCAGCACACTAACCACTAAACCACATTGCCCAGTATTGAGTTTGTGTTCCTGTTCTGCCGAATGAACAGTGCCACGTTCTTTCGCCCAAATTTTAGAAAGTGCTTGGTGTGCATGTTGGTCTTAGCTGAAATTTAGAGCACAGAAAACTAATAGCCCTACCGATTCCCTGGTGCTCCTTCCTGCCGTCCTTCATTTCTTCCTTCCCAACTTACAATTTGGTATGCGACTATATAACACGAAGAAATTAAACATTCTTCAGCCCCAGTTGGACTGTGCAGTGTATGTACACCATATAAGATGCACATGCATTCGTCCATAATTAGCAAGCCAAAGTCCAAAAACATTTCCGAGGTCAACATGTCGATGAGATTTATTAATATTGGGCTTTAAAAGCACATACTCGTACCTAGAATTCCACAGTAACCCAACTCGACGGGATTTCTTTTCCGTAATATTTTCCTTAACCGTCCGAATGAATGTTCTTTTATTTCGATTTGTTTATTAAGACTTTTGTGCGATGTTTCCAACCGTGAAGTGCTTTGTCTTTGCACCACATACATCTACCATTTAAATACGACCATTGCAGAGGTCGATGAATCAGAAACATAACCCAGTGAGTAATGTTGCCATACAGTTACAGATGCTTTGTGTCACCCACCGAATAATTCGATTTACCGCTGTATCACACGCAGTTGAATTGAACTTTCAAATTCACCAAATCAAATTTAATAAACTAGGTTACGACCTACAAAAAATCAATATCTCAGCAGCGTGTATAACGTTCGCTGTTCTATTGAAATTAATTTAATTGAAACCAAAAATAAATTCATATTGACCGCTTGCCCGTATCCACTATATCTCTGCTTCAGTGTTGCGTGACACAAGGTGTGGCTCATGACGCCCCTCATATAGTCAAACAGAGGAAAACAGTAATTGATTTGACTTTTCCCATTAATGCCCAATAAAAATATCAAAAATGTGGAGCATGGTGTAGAACTTTTTTTTGCGCACTCAAAATCCAACCACAAAACACTAGCGTAGCCTCAAAAGTCTGAAAATAAACCAAATTTTGTAAACAAAAAAGATTCACGTTTGCATCTCGACTGTATATACGAAATACTCGTACGTCGTACATACAATCGAGAGTATACAAAGAGTAACCAAACGTCTGGATACATATACAGTTTCATGGATTCTTTGCTCCCCAGAATCCGGCCAGACACAAATTGCTATATGCATGCGGTACAGATGGTGAACCGAAGCCCGGCACCATCACCCGTCGCCCTTAATGACGATGTTGATGCGAAAGATGCGCTGATCTCTTGCTGTTTTTGTTTTGGTTTGTTATAGTATATAGGTGGAAAATATTCGACACAAAACTGACAGACAAGAAACATTGATCTGGCTGCTTCTGGCTGCCGGCTATATAATTAACATCATGATCTCATCTGAAAGCGCATGCAGCTAACGACTACGGCAACCAGCAAACCAGCATCGTCATCGCAGATATAAATATCCACGAATTTCCGAATGTTCCGAATTGGAGACGATGCTTTTGCTGTTGTTGTTGTTGTTGTTGGTGTTGTTGTTGATTTGATTGTTATCTCTCCAACTCTCAGTAGAGAATGAAAGGTGGTAGCAAACAATTGCTAATGTAAATTGTCAATGACGTTGAAACGTCAGTTAACTTTTTCATCAGTCAGTTGAATCGTTTACCGCAACTGAATGGGTATTGATATATGGTGCTAATACTGGCTGTCGTTTAAATAACACATTCGTATTACCACAACCAGATTTGCCTACCACTTATTCGCAAACCACAAACGAATTTGGACAGGCTAGCACTAAAACAATTTGGCCAAGTATTTATCACAACCAGTGTGGCCGAATAGACGAAAAAGGGGTAAAACTATATATTGCCTTTGATATATTTTTAAGACAGCATAGAGCACCAGTATCAATCAAAAGCATTATTATTTGCCATGTCAGGTAGTAGGTGGACTTTCTTCCGCCATCAATTGCATCAAACAAGTATGTACACGTCTCGAATGCTCAGGAACCAGCCCATTTCACGATATTTGCAGCAAAAGTACGGATTCTTCAAAACTGTTTAAAACTGTGATTCTTATTAAAATTAATTCTTCTTTTTAAGGTTCCGTACCCAAAGGGAAAAAACGTAACCTTATTAGTTTCGCTCGGATGTGTCTCCGTCTGTCTGTCTGTCTGTCTGTCTGTCTGTCTATCCGAACCCACTAAGCCAATTTTGTTACCAGGTCTATCTCAAGAACCGATTGACATAGGAGGCTAAAATTTACACACAACATCCGGTATAACCTCTAGTTAAACGACAAATACCAATGGAAGGAATACATCGATTGGTTTTGGATTAATTAGTAATCTGGTGAAAAAAATATTTTCATTCGCCCAAAAAACGGTTTATTTCTTGATTCACAAAAAAATACATAAATTCCTTTTTTGTAGATCATGTTCTTATCTATATATGTGCTGAATACTGTTTTGCCGAAAAGTTAATAGTTTACAAGATATTTTCAAAAAAGATAATTTTACCATGTAATTTACGTTGCTCTCATAAGTTTTAATCTCTACTACGCAGTTGTGCACAATTGACCCCATCAAGGACAGAAGAGAGTCACTGGTTGTATACCACCAGGGTTCCCGCTTGCTAATTTCGTTGGGGAGTATAATACACTTTTTTGGGGAGTACAGAACAAAATAAAAGTAATATATTTTTAGTCAATAGTTTTTAATTGGGACAGGTCGCATACAGAATGGAAAATTGGCGTGGGTTGGGTACTAGGTAATAATTAGAAAATGAGATTCATGTGCGAGTAATTTTTGAGAGTAAAAATATTAAGTAATTAAATTAAACTAAATTGTGATGAATACATGAAGAGGGGAAAGATTGAATGATATTATAGATTTCAAATAATATCTGATGTGTTGGACTTTAGCCAAATACGGAACCTTCGGTGCGCGAGTGACACTCGCACTTGGCCGGTTTTTTTTTATTTCGATTGACTGCTCCTTTAACCGGGGATTTCCAGCCCAAGTAACAATTTTACTTCTGTAAATAGCTATTTCCCCTCCCGCAATACTAACAACTGCATTTACAGGAAACAAATTTGGCGCACTTTTATTTAGGTAGGGCATTACCGAAACTTTATGGAAACCTTATAGAAGATTCGCTTTCAAAAGCACAAAATATGAAAAGAAAAATTATTTTTTTTTATTCTTAAATTTTTTCAATTTCTTATTTTTTTTCATCCTATTAAATAGACATTATCTACTAATTGTCTTTTTGCAATTTTCATTCAGTACATACTCGTATAATTTATATTTGACTTACAATGGGTTCCGCTGGGAATCGAACATGAGTCCTGCTGCGTAGTAGTCCAATACTTTACCCTTAGGCTAATTCGTCATAATATTGTAGGAGTGGTAAATCGGAACTTCTATATACATTTTAAAGTTTCGTTACGACTTCCAATCGCAAATTGTTGATTGCGTGAAATTGCATTGCTTCTATAATGCCTCCTATGAGAAGCTCTAAGGAAGTTTCTTGAATGCGCTTCGAACCACATGTTCAGACGTCTAATAAAGAGCTTAACGGAAATTAATTTCAGGACCTACAAAAGTTATTTTGGAAACAATTGCTTCGAAATCGGTCCTCTTCGGTTAACAAATACTATAGAGCCTCTATCAAAACGGTTGCGTGCAGAAATTCCAAATTTGAGCCTTACCGACATCATGTTGTTACTTGGGAGATATGTCCCATGGTTTCGAAGGTACCACAACAAGTTGAAAACACATGTTCCCATATTTGTATATGTTTTTTTTTTTAAATACGAATAATAAAACAACTATTATTTTCTACCCAACATTTATTGGATGTTGTCCACCTTCATGCCTACAGTGGTTTTATTGGGTCTATCTGTATTATTGTGCATCTTGTTTAATATTTACATTATTTTTTTACAATTCATCGCTTGGGAATTGTGTTGTCCCATACGCCATTTTTCAAAATCGATATAGGTATAGTTTTTTTTTAATACTTTTAATTGTTTTATTGTTTGTATGGGTTACACGTGGAACACTAAAAACTTAATATGCTACAAAACAAAAAGAGGTTTATGGTACAAACGAATTTAACGTTTGGATATCTTAGCATTGCTAATGTTCAGTGCAAAACGGTTCGCAGATTTCAAAAGAGCATACAACATTACCTTAGAATCCGTTGCCAACTAAAAAAAAAAAACCGGCCAAGTGCGAGTATCACTCGCGCACCGAAGGTTCCGTATTTGGCTAAAGTCCAACACATCAGATATTATTTGAAATCTATAATATCATTCAATCTTTCCCCTCTTCATGAATTCATCACAATTTAGTTTAATTTAATTACTTAAAATTTTTGCTCTCAAAAATTGCTCGCACAGAATCTCATTTTCTAATTATTATTACCTAGTACCCAACCCACGCCAATTTTCCATTCTGTATGCGACCTGTCCCAATTAAAAACTATTGACTAAAAATGTATTACTTTTATTTTGTTCTGTACTCCCCAACAAAAATGTATTATACTCCCCAACGAAATTAGCAAGCGGGAACCCTGTGACTCTCTTCTGTCTTTGATGGGGTCAATTGTGCACAACTGCGTACATAGTAGAGATTAAAACTTATGATAGCAACGTATTTTACATGGTAAAATTATCTTTTTTGAAAATATCTTGTAAACTATTAACTTTTCGGCAAAACAGTATTCAGCACTTATATAGATAAGAACATGATCTACAAAAAAGGAATTTATGTATTTTTTTGTGAATCAAGAAATAAACCGTTTTTTGGGCAAATGAAAATACTTTTTTCACCAGATTACTAATTAATCCAAAACCAATCGATGTATTCCTTCCATTGGTATTTGTCGTTTAACTAGAGGTTATACCGGATGTTGTGTGTAAATTTTAGCCTCCTATGTCGATCGGTTCTTGAGATAGACCTGGTAACAAAATTGGCTTAGTGGGTTCGGACAGACAGACAGACAGACAGACAGACAGACAGACGGAGAGACGGAGAGACATCCGAGCGAAACTAATAAGGTCACGTTTTTTCCCTTTGGGTACGGAACCTTAAAAAACAACAGAAAATGGCGTATGGGACAAAATAATTCTCAATTGTATGGCCCAAAACTTAAAACAAAAAGTAACCAAAAAGAAGAAGCATGGGATTTTACCTTCATTAACAAAAATATTACTTTAAGTGACATTCGGATTTTATTTAACCATAATAGGCTTTGAATTTTAAATAAAATAACAAAGGTTGGTAATTATAATTTTGTTCTATTTTGAAGCTTGGGTGGGTCGAAATTCTACTTTCTTAAATACTGTTTTTGGCTCTTCTCTCTTAAAAAATACAGCTTTTAAATATTCTGGAAGGTGATATTTTAAACAAATAAATTTAGCTATTGACTGTTTTTTTTTTTAATTTAAGAATTTCACGCTCTCGCACGTTATCCAATTTTTTAATTTTTTGCAGAAACTTAATTTTGTATGAAAATTTTGTGAAAATTTCTAAAAGCAATTTTTGAACCCGCCAAAAACTATGATTTGCGAGCAAACGCCAGACTTCAACAAATAATAGAGCCCCTTTTCTCAAATTTTACTATGCCACAGCAACACAGCACAACGCAAGAGAGTGTTTTACAGAACTTTATAATTAATTGAATTATATATTTTGATGGTTTTGATGGATGGCCTAGCCATAAATGGTTTCTTCACGAACTGATTCTAAAATAAATATCATAGTAGACTTATTTTTCATTCGAATTAATTTTTAAATTTGAAGGTTTAACCTTTCAATTGTGATTTCCAATCAAAACTTTGAATAATATTATTTACTTTTTACAATCGACACTTGTCATCGAACAACCGAATGTACCATCTATGACATGTCATACTCCAATTAAGAAAGCATTTTATTATTGTTCAAAATAAAGTCAAGTTGACTAGAAGAAAATTTTAGCCCCCACCCGTCATATACGGATGTCTAATTTGTTTACACTGACCCACAAAAAATTGTTGCATTTATATATACACAACAATATACTTCGAATCGAACAGTTAAACTAACAAAAACAGTCCACAGCAGCAGAAGTTGGCTTCACTTATCGCCTGCATATTTCGTGGGCGTATACTTAACATTTTCTGTTTTATTATTTCGGCCTTTTTGCTTACAATCACCGGGAACGGTTAATAGGTGCGATATGTGCTAATTGTTTAATCATTGATTATACCTTTTAGACGGATATATTAAACCGACTCTTTGACATATATTACATAGATTTCCCTACTTGATAGCCAAATACTTTGGGCCTTACTAATAATCATTTTTAACATTCACACTAAATATTTTATAGGTCGCAATTTTGTATAGTTCGAAAAATTTAGCCTGAACACTAAAAACGATTATTAGTACCGCGGTTTGAAAACATTTCTGGTGGTGTCGGCGTCGTAGGTAGATATGTTTAGGTACGTGCAGAAATTCGTCTAAAAATTCACTTTTAAGCGCCACCTATAAGTATTGCAACAAATTGTGGTTAGTCACGAATGAAATTCTTGAGAAATATTTGCATATTTGATGAAAATTATGGCGCGATTTGACAATTGATGTATATGTACTGATACGTGATGAATAATTTTTGTTCGAAGCTTTTTAAATTGAGTTTTTTGTTGATTTAACAATGCTGCAGGAGGATCAGTTTATATGGGGTTTTTGAACGTCTTCTGGGAAAATTGTCGTAGCATTTGTTAATTTCGAATATTCGATCAAAAAATTTAATTGGTCGACAAAAAACCTGAATCGGGGAGGGAGAAGGACAAATCAAAGCTTACATAGACCCTGGCTTATCTATCGCCAAAATAGCTAAGCAAATAGAGAGGAGCCAACACGTTGATCCATATTTTTAAGAAATAATTCTAAATATAGAAGAAACATGAGAACAGCTTGCTATCTAATGCGGAACGGACTTATATTAAGAAAAGCGTCAAATTCTCAGGACCCTTTGGCAAAAATCAGGGAAAATGTTTTATCAAAGCGTGTTAAGGATACAAAAAGACTAAGAATCTAGAAGGAGCCACACATTAAGCCGGTTCGCCTCAGTTTTTGACGCTCAGACAAAATAAAAATTAACTTGGAAGGCCTATAATTACTATTTAAATGACAAAGACCGGCTGCATAGCAAAATTGGAGCTGTAAAAGTGTGGGGAGCCATTTCTTATTATGGCACCGCCAACTAACAATTTATTGTCAACCACAATGAACGCGTTGTACTACAATAGCATTTTTCATACTTTCAAACCTTTTTGGGTCTCTGCCGTCGATTTATCAACTTGACAATGCGACAAAACATACAGCCCGGGTTGTTAAAACGTATACAGAGATCCAAAATGTGGAGCTATTATATAGCCGCCCTTTTCACCGGATTTGAATAGGATCGAAAATGTTTGAGGATGGCTGACACATCAAGTATATGGATTGGGACAGCAATATTCGAGTATACTCGAACAAGCCCAAGCCATCAAATTAGCTTGAAGCTCGATGTCGTTAAATTATTAGCCCAATTTTTATGCAGCCCTTCTAAACCGGGTGTGTGAAGTTTTGGAGCAGAAAGGTGGCTCAACACACACTATTTTTTCTTATGTTTAAAATACCCAAATTACCTTAAATTTAAATAATATTTGAGTTAAAAACAAGCTTAAATAAAATATTTTTTGTCGTTAAATTGACCTTTTCCAATGGCGCAAAATTAAGAGCCAACATTTTTCCGGTTTCCGGGTAATATTTTTTTTTAATACTTAAAGACGTAGCATTATATCTTCCTTGTGGTTTAATTACAAGAAATAAATTGACTTTAATTTAACATACTAATTAAGTCTCTAGCATTCTTGGTTCAGGAACAGTGGTCGATAGAAAACAGTTTAAGGGGTGTCCTTTTTAAGTAGCGAGGGAGGGGTGGCTTCTAGACGAACTATGTATCACAGATTCGCATGGCCCTGCAAAACCCAGACTTTTTAAGTAGCTGTACCCTTTTCAGTGTTAAATCGGTTATATATTGGGTGGTTGGAGTTCAATTTATTTTGTTCTTTTGGTGAAATACCAGTAAATAATTGACGCGACAATTCCCTGTGGGACCTTTGGTACAGCTTATGCAAACATTCGCTTACGTTCACTAGTTGAGATGTCCTGTCAGAACTTGGATTTTTGTCACAAGTTTATTAGTGACTCAACGCAAAAAAATGTAATTTGTATTTTACCAGAGGTTGAACCTAAAATCCTTTGGCTTCTCATTGAGCCAGTGATTACTCAAAGATAACTTACCTACTTTATGCGAAAAGTAATCCACATTTATTATTTTTCTTTGGGCTAAAGACACGCAAAATGCATCACACAAATCAAGTTTTACTGGTTTTGTTTTTTTTTTCTACAGGACTCTAGATCTGGCAACATAATAACAAATCTTTGTTCGGATGGATTGACAGAATGGCACCAGTCAGTGAATGGTTTAAGAGAGTTTTCCACTTGAGAGCTAAGATGGATTTTCTTCTTTCTTCTCGTAGCGCGTTCCAATTTTGTAACGTTTCTTCAAAATTGTGTCAATTTTGAGTTCCCTTTAAAAGGGATTCCGGTACACTCGCTAACCGATCGCTTCTTTTGCCATTTAGACCCCACTGCGAATGTTTACATTCAGCTAAACTAACTCCACTCCTCAACACATACACCTACCGCATCAATTGAGACTGAGAGAGTTGAAATTCCAATCGACGCTCTGTGGACTGTGTGGAGTATCCATCTGAGTTGATTTTCGAGAAGCTACAACTTCAAAGTAAAAAAAAAAAAAAAAAAAAAAAACACGACCGTCTCGCCGGAACTATCCCGCTTGTCCGTGTGCCATCGCACTGTACTGTAATCCGCGAATTGAGAGTGTTTTCGCTTTGCGCTCTCTAAGACGACGGTGCACGGTGGCCAGCAAAAGCAAACGCTCGCGTTCGTTTCTGCCTTTGTGTACTCATTACAGATACTTCTCATCGTATTCTATATACGTGTGTGCGCTGTCTGTTTAGGAGGAGGCAGCAGGCAGACATAGCCACCTCGCGCTGTATGCTGAGGTCTATCGGCGAGTGTAGTTCGTACGTCTTTCGTTCGTTGGATTTTTTCGTATTCGTTTTAAATTTTTTTCTTCCTGATGTTTGTACCATCATCATCATCATCATCATCATCGCACCGACGATTAGACGGCATATGTGCCTGACTGCCTGCCCCTGCACTCTAAACTCGATATTTTGCCGCGCGGTTTTTCGTTGCTCTTTTTTTCGACTCTCTGTATATAGATGAAATGAGATTCTATACCAAACCTACTGGCGTTTTGGCTTTTGGCGCTTAGTTGCACACAGTATTCCTTAGTCTGTCATTCGGTGTGTTCTTCTTCTAGCGCTTGTCGTTGTCGGTCGGGGGTTCCATATGAAAACGTACTCCTCTTGGAATCTGTTTTCGCGTTGCTCCTTTAATTGATTGTCGTACTTAATCTTCTTGCGGCTTAAATGTTTGACTTCGTTTTGGTGTGATAGAGAATTTGTGTTTTATTTTATTTTCGTACGTATCGCTGGATTTCGCGTTCTGATCATAGTTCGCACGATCATTTGTGTACGCGCGTGTGTGTGTAGTTGCTGGGGTGTTTTCAATTACTAAACACTGAAGCGGCCGTGGTACTAGCAATAAGTAATTGAAAAATTGCTTTTCCTTCTTGTTTTTGTTTTTGCGTCTAATAAAAGTGTGCTACTTGAGTGCTTTCAGAATAGAACGTAACTTATGATAGATACGTTCAATTTTATATACCTATATAATTATAAAAATGACGTAAACTTTCGTCGATGTGCGGTGTCGGTTTTAAAAATATCGCGTTCATAAGTTGTGCTGTTTTCGTTTTGAAGTGTTTTCGGTGGGTGGCTCTATAAATTCGAATTGAGAGCATTTTTTTTACTTTTTCCGTCCAGGAAATAAAAAGAAAAACAAGTTTTGTTTCTAATTTCTTTTCTGAAGGAAAGGGCGGGTGTTTGTTAGTCTAATTTTTGCTTGTGTCTTTTCCTTGCTATAATTCTAAGAACCCACAAGAGAAACGAAAAACAACTCGATCGTTAGTTTTAAATGTCCAACAAAAACCGAATTCAAGGTTTCTTTCTCATCTTTAATTTTGTTTGCTTTGCAGAAGGAAAGGAAGAATACTAATGAGTGTATAGTGTAGATGGGAATGATATAGAGTCAAGAGCTGATAATTCAATTCACCCGAAAGTTTCAAAGTGAGCAAAAAAAAAAAATACGTTTGTGTCTGATATGTAAGACGAATGTACAAATCCCTAACACGGTTGCTGGTTTTGTCCAAAAGGAAAAAAAAAAATAATGCCTTACTCTGAATGTGTTTATCTAATCAAATTGATTAAATAAAATTTTATTTGGCCAATGTGTTAGTGTTAGCGCCGCCGGTTTTGTTGACCAATAAAGAGAAAAAAAATCGTCAATTTCTGTTTGGATACATACGCATACGTCGAAATTTTGTGGATATTACGTACAACTCGTTGCTGCGATAAGTAAGATGATAAGAGTCAATTCACAATCATTCAGCTTGTCTAGCACATTGAATAAGGTAATTGCCATTGAAAACACTCTTGACTTTACAATACTCGTTTCTTTTTTTATGTCGTGTATTTTGCTTTTGTTACTAAAGCCTTTTCACTTTTCATTAGCGTCTGCTTGTGAAGTGTATACAGTATACCCACAACCCACCCGCTATTATGCTGTAGAATTACTGACGAACATCCACCTTAACAATGTGTATTTATGATTTATCACTCGCGATTTGACCTTTGAAAGTATATTATTCTGTCTCGTTTGGTAAGCAGTGTTGACGCAGGCATACGTTGTCAGTGCTTATTACACGTCTAGACTTTAGGTGCATTGCAACATGTTTCGATTTTGTAAAAGTCAACCAAATTTAAATTAATGAATATCGGTCAACGCTATTTATAGTGTCTGCATATGCGCGTACTTTTATGAGTGTAGACATTTTGAGGAATAAAAATCTCGGTGTTCTACTTAATGTCGGGTGGTGTTAAATTCAGTTTAGAAAAATGCATGAAGAGTCTAGAACTGGAGTAGGAAAAAATCATTGAGAACATTGGAGAACTAATTTTAAATAAAAACTTTTTTTTTTAAATCAACAGAAAAGGGGGAGGTTCAGCACCTTTTCCTTTGCCTGCAACCTCAGCAGCGACAGTGGAAAACGTCTGAGATCTGCCTGATTTCTGTATGCAAAAAGGTCTCAGAGTCAGAGCAGGTAAGCTTGAACTAAGATGTGAGATCGATGTTGTAACAGGCAAAAATCGGACTCTGTTTCATATTTATGCAAAACAAATGAGGTCATTCCCTATGGATAGATCTCATAGCTCTCTGTCACATTTAGTTATTTAGCAGAAGTTTAAATAAAAGATCGAGAAGTGTATTCTATAACAGTGATCAATTGGATCATTGTGATCAAAATGAAAAGCGAAATTTTGCTCGAAAATTCATAATAACGACAGAGTTTTTAAGGCGAGAAACAGGTATAAACAATTAAATAAATATTTGGTGCAATATTTTGATATAGTACCATTCCCTGGATCTAGGTCTAGGCTTACACAACTATTCATTTCTATTCGTTAAACTTCAGCGGTCATGCTAATATCAACGCTGTTAAGCACCGTCCCTTACAGTCTGCAGGTTAAGATGTCACCTTTGCCGCGAATTGCTTTCGAAACTGTTTACGGACAGCGCGTCATAACATTTAGCTCACTGTGTGATGCAGTGCTCAACATAAAAAGTTGAAATACAAAAACTAATTTCGTGAACAATATGAAACAATTTCTACAGCAGCTTTCTGCATCACCCTGGATATAGTTGATTTATATGCACACCATAATGTCGTCATCGGTGCCGTAGTCAGGATTTTGTTTCCGGGGGCTTGCTTCCAAATCTTACGAGGAATTCTTTAAACAAAAAACTATATAGGTATAGGTACATTCATTGATTTTTAGTAGTTTTTAAATCGTGTGTAAGTGCTTAAACGAACGTACTTAAATTATTTTTTTAAAGCCGAAAGCATCTTAATTTTTTAATTATCAAAGTATCTTGTTAGCTTTTTTAAGGTTCCGTACCCAAAGGGAAAAAACGTAACCTTATTAGTTTCGCTCGGATGTCTCTCCGTCTGTCTGTCTGTCTGTCCGAACCCACTTAGCCAATTTTGTTACCATTTTTTTGGGGAGTACAGAACAAAATAAAAGTAATATATTTTTAGTCAATAGTTTTTAATTGGGACAGGTCGCATACAGAATGGAAAATTGGCGTGGGTTGGGTACTAGGTAATAATTAGAAAATGAGATTCATTTGCGAGTAATTTTTGAGAGTAAAAATATTAAGTAATTAAATTAAACTAAATTGTGATGAATTCATGAAGACGGGAAAGTTTGAATGATATTATAGATTTCAAATAATATCTGATGTGTTGGACTTTAGCCAAATACGGAACTTTCGGTGCGCGAGTGACACTCGCACTTGGCCGGTTTTTTTTATTTCATTCACTCGCTCAACTATAGCGAAACCTGGGAGCAGAGCTCGAAACGATGGTAGAACGTCTTCGTTGACCAGGAATCTATGTAAGGAATCAGTCTATAGACACTCTTAAATAGGCTTCAGTAAAAGAGGTTTCTGGATTAAAACGCATTGTCCGTTTCAATGAAGTTCTTGAAGCTCTTTATTGAACTTCAAATAGGTTCTCGGCAAGTTGGGATGCGGATTGAAAAGCATCTCTGAAGAAATCGTCGGTATTTTCTCTGATGTTCTTAAGAGAATGCAGAGCTTCTTTTTTGCGTTCGATTGTAGAAACTAAATCTAAGGATTTGTTCTGTATGGAAACTGATAAGGGCAACGTTAAACTGAATAGTTCTTAGGATACAATCAGGCTTACTAGTAAATCACTTTTTTTGGACCGCTGCCAAAAGTGTTGATGCTTTCGAAGACATCGCCCACGTCCTGCTCGTTATTTCTTCAAGACTTATTGAGATGCATTTGAAGAGCTCTACAAAGGAAACAATACTGTCATGCCTTTCAATGAATCTTGTTTCATAAAGGCGTAGAAGCCGAGTTTTTCAGTGCGTGTTTTTTAGTGACAATTTTGAAAGTTAAATTTGCATTTGGATACGTGCCTGGTCGTCATCAACTCCTTCTTTCTTCGCCAAAGCACCAGAGTCGAACCGACTGATTGTTCAGATAACGCTCTTTACTAAAGCAATGCTGCCGCCAATAACCTTTAATGGACACTTTCTATTTTTGTAGATTCGATTTGTAATCAAATATGGATGCCACTTGGCCAACTTGTGGGTTGAAGATATATGAACTGGTTACAGAGAATCCCATCCTATGAGATCGAGCTTAAAACGTCATATTACGCTCAAAGTTAGGTTGAAAAGGTTATGAAGAGTTCTGCCAACATTTAAGCTCAGTCTTTGCCTCTCCATAATGTTACTAATGAAAAAAAAATATACCAGCGGCTATGAACATTAAAACTTTCGAAACATTTTAATGAAATTTTCCATAAATATTTTCAAAGTTTGTCGATTCAACGCCAATATATGGGAATTAATGTTTAGCAAGACACTGAAGACTTTTTTGTAAATCTGCTAGATGCCAGTCGGAAGCTGTCGATCTGAAGAACAAGTTGACGTTTCATCTCTCCATTTACTGAGATTGTTTTTGGAAATCGCGATCATTTTCATCTTTTCCGAATTCCGCGGAGTGTTAAAATTCTCTCAGCTGTTAGTGGTCCGACTTGTAAGTCGCCGCTGGAGTTACGTTTCCGTACACAAAAAAACGTCATTCTTAAAAGAATCCAATTTCTGCTTGTGAAAATACCCAGCTTCAACATATCAATATAGCGGCACATCAGTTTAAATTAAATAAAGCACATTGTTTTGTTAAATGTTCGTTTCTGTTTTTTTTTTTTGTTCGATCGGTCATAGCCGCTTGTAACTCTGGCAATAATTTAATTTGCTGTCGATGTGGGCTCTAGTCAATTAAATTATAAATTTCACTTTAAGGTCCTTTTCTGCTTTCTTTGCAAACTATTTTCCGGATTAACAAACATTGCGCGACACTTCTCACGCAACAAAGTAGGATACCCGCTGTTTCTTAGTATGTTCATAAAGTAGTTTGATCGACACCTAGTTTAAGATAATATGTCAAAAATACTGAACAAATAAGTTGAAAAATCATCGAAAATATCTGCACTGTTGTACGGACATCTCTTTTGGAAAATCCTTACATAACAATGCACCCGAATCAGACCAGCTATTGAGTTTCCTTTTTAGCAACACTCCTTGAACCTCTTCAGAGTTCCTTTCGAACCTCAATTTGCCGACTTAGCTCCAGCATCTCCTAACCCGTCTTCTGCCTTTTCTGCTTTCGTCAACCGCAAGCAACTTACAGCCGATGGAAATATTTCCCATATTCCCACTGTATACTTCAAAATAATCTGCGGTTATTGATTGTCGCTCTATCAAAACAATAAATAACGCTGACTGAAAAAAATGTGCTCAAAGTTTTTGAAATTATCTGAAGCATGCTCAAACTAAAATCCCATGACCTTGTTTAAGACGGTTATTTTTTTTTTTGTTTCCAACATCGCTTAAGAAAACCAGTTATAGTAGAGTATTCGTACCGGAAAACATGCTGTGAATGATTTACTCGATACAAGTTTAAAAGCGTATTCCGCTTGCGAATATTTGCTTTTCAAAACGACGCGTCCCATTTATTACTCAAACTTTGTTTAAATATACTCCACAGTTATTGAGACGCAAATTAGCGAATAATTAACAGTATTTCCTGTTTAAAGCTCAAAGTGAAAACGTATTTTTACTTGTTGGTAATACTCGAAACAATTAGCTACCGTAACAATATACAACGAAACAGCTGCATAAATATATAGAAAAGTTCAGGCTAATGTGATATCTAATGGTGTGGTCAACCTTACAGAACACTTGAGATAAACACGATCGGTTTCCTGCATGCTACATTACTAGGTATCAACTACACAACAGCAATTGTTAAGTTAAGTAAGATCATTTGAATGACATACACAAAACATTGAGCCCAGGGTTTCAAGGCTAAACAGTGAGATCTAAAATAAAATAAAAATAAAAACCGGTGGTGGTGGCGTCATAACCTCCCCATCAAAACAAAGCTAAAGTGGACATTTTTTCGCTTTGCCTTTTAATTTATTTGAACATTTTATTAGCGTGCTAACGAAGAAGAAAACATTTAAACGTCAGCTGCCTTTTTATTCCATTTTGTTTTTATGTCAAAATAAATGAATTAAATTCAAATTGATTTTGCAAGGGAGCTGAGGCAACGCATGATTTACAAGCTTAGGCTTTAGCAATCTGATCACGTCGTCAGATACTCTGCTCAGATCTTGATGAGAAAGGATTTGAAAGGAATCAAAGAACTCAATAACTAATTGTTTCTGTAGGCTGTCTGCTTGACTTGAAATATTAACACTAAGGTGGTCTATGGTAATTCGATTTTGGATGGGTGCGGTTTCGGGGGAAATTTGCGTTCGTGGGGGGGGGGGGGGGGGGGGGCAGCCCTTATTTGTGTGCGATAATTTGAAATCCCTTTACTACTGTGTGTTAGAAGATCGCTATCATGATCGCTGTCGCTATGACTCAAGCTGATTTATGACTGCGGATGCGTGTGTTTGATATTACAAACTGCACAGAGACGAAGTTGGGCTTAGTGCCTGAGAGATTATGGATTATGGGGCATATGTAAGCGAAAGTCGTTTTTAAAACAACCAGAGACTCCTAAGTAGTCCAACGCAGTGCTTAGGGGCATTTAACCCGAAAAGTAGGTTATTACAAAAATTCCTGTTCTAGAAAGCAAATTATCACGCGGTAGACACTTTTGCGAATTTTTGGACATTTTTTTATTCAGATTAAGAACTATGTATATATTTTAAAGAAAACGGTGCACTCAAGGCACATATATTCGATGTAAGTAAGCAGAGCGACAATAAGTAGGGAATAGCTTTTGTGGAGTGTTCGCAGAGGCTGCTGTAGCAACCGAACAACGCCAAAGGAAAGTCGTCTTTGGTTAATGAAGCAAGAAAGCCACGATTGCAGTACAAACTATTTCAAGAATAAATATTATATGTATTTTAGCATAAATGTATATTTTGTGACGGGTAGACAATACCTAATTTGTTACTTTTTGCACATTTTGACAATCATGAAAAACATTTGGATGCAAGTGAGAACATAATATGTTCCCTACCCCGTCAGGTGTAAATACGCATTTTTAGTTTTATTTTTTATAATGAAACATTTAAGAATCCAGTTTATTATGTGTGAAATATTAGTGCCTTGTTGTTTCATAGTTTTATTTGGCCTACATCGGAACAGTTTGTTTTGTAGTTAACTCTGTCATTTGTCATTAAAAACATCCTTAAAAACATGTATGGCGTTTTCATGGGGCGCTAAATTAAAACCGATTGTTGTTATCACTCTCACTTCATCTATCCCACAAAACGTGCATAATTTTCCCATTTCACCGTAGTTAAATTCCCATAAAAATCCCTCCATACTTTTTTGCGAAAAAATCGATTTTTTAAAGTAAAATTTGTATCAAGGTGTAAATAAATTAATATGAAATTAATCTCTAGTAGGTACAAAAATCCCAGATTGTCATTACTGTGACAATTTTTTTGGTACTAGACAATTTTTATAAAAGACCGTTTACATGATCTCTTTTTTAGGAACATTCAGTTTGTTGATAATCATGGTTAAATGTAGTTGTTTGGATGAAATTTCAGCAAAAGTTTATGGTTCGAATGTTTTATGTTAGATTCCTTAGACTCCTACGATTTTTCAGCGTTTTCCCTTTATCCTACAGCAGGCTTTTTGGACATCGAAATTCCAACAAAAATTGATAAATCCCACGATATAACGACACTGCGCGATACTACTTATATAATCATATTTATTGTCTACGCTGAATTTTACGATGGTAAAATTTTTGGGTAAGTCCCAATTTTACTTTTTGGACTTATAACCTTTCACTTCACTTTTAAGTGAAGAAGTCCCAAATTCAATTTTTTTAGTTTTATTTTCTCAAATCCTCAAAACCTAAAATTTTAAAAGTTTCTTTTCGCGCGCAATTCAAATCCTCGATTTTTTAAAGTTTTATTTTCTCAAATTCTTAAAAAGTAGAGTTTCATATGTTCCCTTTCTTAAACAAACGATATGTTGTTAATATATTTTCTCTCATCCTCAAAAGAAAATTTAAAACTCTATATTTTGAGAATTTGAGAAAATAAAACTAAAATATTTGGTTAGATTATATTATTGTTTGTTCAATCTTGTTCTATGAAACAATAAATGATTTTTATTTTATTTTCAACCCGTTGGTTTAATTTTCTAAATGATTAAGAGCAATTGTTGGCATGTGTATTAGTAAAAATGGTTTTTGATGCCTGCCTAATATAGATCCACAACATTTTGCTAGTTTACCTATGCGAAAATTTCTGACTTATGTCCCATCTTCGGCCAAACTTATGCCTCAATAGGGTGGGACAAAGGTTAAAAACTCGATTACGGACTTTTGTCTCACTTATGTGGGACAGAAGGCCAAAAATTAAAAATTAGGACTTATGTCCCTGCGCCAAAATTTTACATATAAAATTATCCATTATGACCAACAAAAAAAAACCTCCGTCTCCGAGAAGACTTATAATTTATCGCCTGTGAAAAACCATAGCACAGGTGTTTGTGTAGCTTGTACTATTGTATTGCTTAAAGTTGTTGCACTTACCGCCAAAAATCTCCAAACGCACCTCGGACTTGTTTACAATAGTTTACACTTTCGGAATTTGGTCTTTCCAAGAATTGGACCCATATTATGGGCTATTTTGCCCGTAACCCTCCATAAATTGGGTCTAGACCTAAGAAGGACTTCATCAACAGCTCACAAGCTTTTTGCACCTCTGCGGGAATGATTCCATCTATCCGCAAAAAGGGTCGCTGAAATGTATTGAAATTTGATATCAAACCGTTCTTTAGTCAATCACTGTGCGTTCTGGAAGTGATTGTGAGCGGTGTTGAAGTGACGCCTTTCTGACTCTACTAAATCGGTTTTCTGTCAACAGTCCTTGAAACCATTTTCCAATGAAATTGAGGGTTTTATTTGAGAGAAAAAAAAATTGACCCAAAACACATCTTGGTCGCAGCCTCTTTTTTGTCTAACTCCCATACCTCCTTATTTTTTTAATCCACCCGATAGTGCTAGTTGACTACGACGAACCCATTGACAAACAAATACGATTTGCATACTTTTTATGACCCCTTAACAGTCGTTTTATTAACTATTGCATTATTCACAACATAGCCAAGTGTCAGATATCAATGTCAATATTCAATCGAGATATCCCCATTCCAACTTAATGTGCGCAAAAATCAATACTCCGACCATGAGAACTTGATTTTTACTCTCAAAACTAGTTGTGGTTTATTAAATCATTATTATTTTTTTATTCACCATTCATTGACATGTCTGATTGAATATGTCATTATAATTTTATATTCTTTTGAGATAACCTTGGAAAATAACATTTCTAGTTGATTAGTGTTACTTTTAGTTCAGCGATTATGTCATACTGATATATATACTATCTTGGCTGTCGTTATAGCAAAAGCAAATGAAACATTTTTTAATTAACTTATCCGATCAATAGGTGGTATGCACGCATCATTCGATTGGTTCCACAGATGCGCACCGACAGCAGTTTAATTTCTTTTGATTCAAAGAGAATTTGTTCAAGACCTTATCTTAGTTTTACGCATATGCAGAAAAGCCATTCTAGGAAAGACACCTCGAAATGGTGTGTATAACGACGATTGTTTATTTAAGAACAAAAAAAGAGAAACAAACTATATTTAGAAATGAAAGGTGTGGTGTGTGAAGACGCGAACGAACAAAATGAAAAAAAAAAAAAAAAAAAAAAACACACACTCTTAGGGTTGGGCAGATATGCAAACATTCCCCGAAGTTTTATCTCATTCAAAGTTACTTGGAAACTGCTCAGAAAATTATAAGAGATACACATAGATCGGCCTCAATAAATTACGTCATCGTGTGCGAGCGGTGCCGATGAAAGCCGCTTACTTAAGGAAATATCTATCCGGTGTTATGCAAATTAAGACAATTAAATCTCAATAAAAACAAAAAAACAAACCGCTGAGCGATTTCAAGGAGAATTATAGCGACAGCTATAATAAACAACTAGGTATTAGATGAAAAGTTGAAGGCTTTAATTTGTGCAAATATCGCAGAGAGCCGACTCGTAGCACACCATATGCTATACTTGCTTCTACGAATATCTCGGGGCTGAGGAATTTGTGGCTGCTGTTTCTTATTTTTTATCTTCTCGAATTTAACGATCAAATTTCAAATTAATTCGTCCCATCGGAAGGGGAAAGATTGCCGAACCCGCAAATATTAATTTCAGCCATATGCTGTTTTTTTTTTTCCAATGTGTGTTTGGTTCTTAACTTTGGGCGATATCAATTTGAAATTGGACGCGATTCATTAAAAGGGAAACCGGGACCACTTTACATTGCAACTAATGACATTTAGCGATAGAGTAGGATACAGAATGAATGAATATATATAAAAGCACATCTTTAGGAAATTTTTAAAATTTAGCAGATGAACTTAATCGTGATCATTGGATTGTGACGATGCTGACATGAAGGAAAATGCGGACAATTCTGAAGTAATGGCCGTATCCAGAACGCTCGTCCAGTGGAGGTGGTTATGTTGGTCGGGTCTGTGGTGCCCAAAGGCCTTTAGCGTTGTTTCGACATACTGTGTCTTTTAACTGAAACATTTTACTGCACTTTTTGACAACTACTTAAATTACCTTAACAATGTTTTTCTTGTTTCCAGCAAGCTGTGGTCTCGGGACTCCGCCGACGATAAATAAATAAATAAGACTAGCGGACCCCAGCATTCTTTGAGTCGAGGATCTTCGATAAATGTGTATGGACGAAATTTTAAAAGCTTCACAACGAATTTTTCACTCTTACATTAATTTTTTTTCAACATTTTGCATAAAAAAAATTAATTTTCGATTTTCCCAATCGCCCGACTTTTCGGGAGGGTCTTCCCTAAATTTTCTTTCGTCAGAAGCTTCTCCTGACAACGAACAACAGATATTTTTTTTTAGCCAAATCGGCCCAGCCGTTCTCAATTGATGAATTACTAGATATACATTTTTTACACCATTTTTATAAATATAGATAGATAAAACTAATCGTCTTTGTAAAATATCTCACGCAGTCGCTTCAAATTTAATGACACACTTGGAAGTTATTTTTGTATTATACAAGCTTATAGAGGTATGGAACTTGGAAATGGAATAAATCGAAGATGATTTTTTTAAATTGACATGAAATTTACTTTATTTGAAAGATAATCTTCTGTCACGATACACGTAGTCTAATCTGGAGTTCCAATTTTCGGTGACTTTTTCAAACATTTGTGGCCGTATATCGGCAACACGGCGAATATTGTCCTCCAAGCGGTCAATCGTTTCGGGCTAATCGGCTTTGACTAGCGACTTCGCATATCCCCACAGAAAATAGTCAAGCGACGTTAAATCGCACAATCTTGGAGGCCAAATCACGGGTCCGCAACGTGAAACTATGCGGTTACCAAACGTTCCTTCAATAAATCAATTGTAGCACGAGCTCTGTGACATGTTGCGACGTCTTGTTGAAACCACAGCTCCTGCACATTATGGTTGTTCAATTGATGAACGAAAAAGTCAGTAATCATGGCTCTATAGCGGTCACCATTGACTGTAACGTTCTGGCCAGTATCGTTTTTAAAGAATAACGGACCAATTATTCCACCAACCCATAAAGCATACCAGACAGTCAGTTTTTGTGGATGTAACGTTGTCTCAACATACACTTGAGGATTATCATCACTCCAAATACGGCAGGTTTGTTTATTGACGTATCCATTCAATCAAAAGTGAGTTTTATCGCATGAAAATTGCCGTAGTGCGTGATACGCACGAGTATTTGGAACAGAACCATGATTTTCAAAATAAATTTTGCACAATTTGGAAGCGTTGTTCAGGCGTCAGTCAATTCATGTTGAAATGGCAAACCAAACTTAAAATAAATCACCTGACAGCTGACAAAATGGCCACCTAAAAGTTCTATACCTCTAAAAAAAACACCCTTTGTAAGGTTAATTCCCAAAGTCAGAACATCGTATGATTTAATCGTAGTAAATACTTTGCATACACCCAACCTCAAACCTAGGTACTTCAAACACTGACCCCAAGCAGAGGGGTTACAGGGCGGCAGCATGCCCCCATATGTGCTATGCACTGCGGTTTGTGATGTGGTCTTGAATTAGGCCTCATTTCGCTCGGCCTTGCAAATGTTTTGCACTTTAGGACTTTTTGCATTCTTTAGTGTTAGGAATTGTTTCTAAATGTTAGAATTTATTGAATTTTAAGGTTGGATGATTTTTCATCTTGAGTTAGGACTTTTCATTCTAAGAAATAGAAATTAATGCATTTATTATTAGGAATTTTGTTCGTTAGGAGCTTATAAGTTAGGAGCAATTGCATAGAGCCCACACGTTAATAAATTGGACCATATAATATGCAAAGAAGCCGCAGTCCAACAGGCATCACCGTGTAGTATAAACTTGTTGAATTCACCATTTAATTTGTACAAGGGCATTCAATTTGACACCTGTCAAACTCAGCTGTCATTTGAGCGTTACTCATGTCGTAAGGCCTGTGCATTATCGTAAATCGTAATGCACTCTAAGTCGAAAATATTGCTGCTGCAAGTGCAAGTGTTGCTGATGATCCGAACTCATCGATTTATGGTCGAATGATAACGGATTATTTTTTGCCGGCGATTGAAGATCATGACTTGGAAGATATGTGGTTCCAACAAGAGCACGACCAATTATATGGCTTTATTGTGTGAGAAGTTTCCTGGTTGCGTTATTTCACGTTTTGGCGACGTCAATTTGCCACCATGCGATTTAACACCGTTCGATTTTTTTTCTGTGGGGCTACGCAAAAGAACATGTCTACGCGAAAAATCCCCGAACTCTAGACGTATTAAAAACCAACATTGCTCAAGGTATGGCCGAGAAACCGCCCGAAATGTGCGAAAAAGTGATCAAAAATTGCCTCAAAAGAATCGCAAGCTGCAAAAGCAAAGTGGAAACTTTATGAGGAAAGGAAATAAAATGTTCATCAACAATGTATCGCTGTGTGTGTTTTATTTAGCTTTACTCTCGAAATCGAAAAATTAACGACCCTTTATTAGAACAGTTTAATTTCCCACTAATAGGTCTTTATGGGATCGAACATTAAAATATAAATTCTTATATCACACTTGGATTTAGTATAGGAAGTCTCTAATCGACCTAATTGCTTGGACATGAAACATAAGTATAGACTGCAAATGACGCACTTGGAATCAATTTATGAATCTCTGAATAATTCGCTTCTGTTCCAAATTGGTCAAGCAATTGGGACAATTTTTTTTTTAATTCAAATGTGCTTTTTGACTCTTCAAGTTGTCATGCAACTACATTCGCTACAACCGCTTGCTATTAGCGAAACGGAGCTACTCCTGTTAAATCTGTTTTGTTGCCTTTCCTCCCTAAGCTAAGGGCTGATACGTTTTGGGTTATATCATCCCCAACAATGATATTTCATAACTAGAGACTTAACCTATATCCAGCCATATTTTTATGAATCCTTTTCAACGCGAAACACGCAAGTTGTTTGACGTGTGTATCCCACCCATTTATGGTATGCATTCTCTGATATGTCCTTCTTCATTCAATTTAGGTCATTATTCTTAACCTTGACCATCAACAAATTGCCCCACACCTTCATACATTCGCAGCCAGCGAGTGTATATCCGCACCGTATTGTCACAACACATCGACGATTACTTCTGCGCCAATACATACTTGTACTGAAACACTCCCTGGGACAAAACAACAACACTAAACGCTATACACCACACAGCACTAAGCACAACAACAACTTCCGAGTTCTGAGCATTCCACAGCAAGTGCCAAAAAGGCCAGCCAGCCAGCCAAAGAGAGAACCGATTCTGTTTTAATTCATTCGGAGTTTCCTCTATTTTTGACTGTTAAAACTCGTCGCACTCCTGCTGGAAATGGAAGTTCCATGTAGTAGAACATGTATCTCCTCCTATATATGTGTACTATAATATAAAAGAGACATTTCCTACTTGGCGTTGGCAAATCCAATCCACCAGACCACTGCAGTATTCCACTTTCTCTCCATGTGCGATCAACCTACGTGTTATTTTTCCAACAAGCCAAACGCAAAATAATTTCCATTTTAATGAACTAAACATAATAATGTTCAAAATTTTGTAACGGGCAAAAAAAAAGGAAATCCCTGTGCTTCCATCCCAATACGTGTATCTATCGCCTCCAAAGTGCCGGGTTGTGGGTGACACTTAAGTACAATGCAATTTAACTGGTTTTAGCTGGCTCAGTGCTTGTGTCTGGTGTATATCCCTATACAGTCATTGAATGTAAACAAAACAAACGAACATGTACGACGACAATTTGTACGATAATCCTGCTGAGCCAAGATGCTCGATAACAACGTTTTTATATCGGATAGCGTTTACATTGTTTTATGCGGGGTTTTATCTAGATCGTGCCACAGCTGGGGTGGGACATCTGATTTTTGTTTACATTGTCTTGATAGTTTTATAATAATTTATATTTCCGTTCTCATGACTGTTTTTTTTTTTTTTTTGCTTTTTTTTCAGAAATCTAATGAGGACAGAGTAGACTCCAGTCAACAGATACTACCAAAACTAGAGGCACAAACCGTAAGTGTATTGAAAACTACAAAAATCGCTCATAGGCCGATGCCGAACAATGGCGCTTCTTTGTTCGCATCTCTGCTTATTCACTTGATGACGCAGTGTATTTAGATGAATCATGTCTTTGGGGTTATTTATAAATTTCATTGAAGCTATATGTGTGTACGGTCTGCGGTGGGCTGTGGTCCTTTGTTTTGGCATAAAGTGTAAAATTTATTTGCCGCAGTATTATCTGCACTAAATAGGAGGAGAGAAAGAAAATTTTCTAAATTTTTGTCGGATTTAATTTTTGCGCGAGAGCAATTACCCGAAGTAGATGTAGTTCAAGGTTGCAAGATATTTTGAGTTAAGTTTCTAACATGTAGATTTTTAAATTGCTTAACTTATAGCGAGATCTTTTCAGAATTTTTTGATAAACTGAGTATGAAACCTTTCGCGACCTTGTAAAATTTGGGCCCTCTTCACTTATAAAGCCAAATCAGTATCTGGAAAATGCAGGAAATGTATCAGGTCAAGTCAAAACGTAGGTTAAGTTAGGTAAGCGGGCTGGCGTGGAGTACTCCGTGCCACACTCAGGTCAACATTGACCCATTGTGATGCCCATGGGGGAAAGGTTGTCCCTTACCCATTATTACCCTGTCTATAAGGAATTGCAGTTAATTACTCACTGTGCTGTTATATACAAACCATCCTGTGAATTTGACAAAGCACATTATCTGGTCTACTGGTGTGCTGAAAAGCTCATCTAGGTCGTGGAAGAAGTGTCTCCCTAGGAAAGTCAAAACGTAACTTCCTATTTCTTTTTTTTTTTTTTTTTGAAAAAGGTTTTGTTTTGTTAAGTATTTCGCAACCTTACGGATGAGGCTGTGTTAACGAACAAAAAGTTATTTGCGACAGTTGGGTCAGTGGATTGAAACCTTGACTGTTAAGTTTTCGTGTTGAAGCTGAAAACATCTGGCCCTGTGGCCGACGGATTTTTGTTTGTTGGGCTGGAATTTGCTTAAGCTTTACTCACTAATGATACCATGATTGAACTAAAACTTTTATATGTTCCCGTATTCTATAAGGCACTGCTGACAGAAACAAAACCATCTGTGACATAGCTATTATGTCAGACATCATTAAATCCAACCTTGCTATGGGAATGCCTAGGAAAACTTAATGAACTGGGTGGCTGGGTGCCTAGCCACGTGGGAATAGATTTTGATGAAATAGCCGACTCCCTAGCAAGGAAGGGAGCATCAAAAACTTTGATAGGTTTGGAACCATTCTGCAGAATACGGGATCACACCCCTCAAAGACGAATTTATAGGAAACTAGAAAAAGCACGACAACCGGAAAAAATTCGAAGCTTTCATCGGCATGAGCAAAAATAAACTCTGCATCCTAAAAAACTTCCTAACGGGGCATTACAGACTCAAGGAACACCTCAGGACACTCACACTGGGTATAGGTATCTGAAGAAGTTTTCAGCAGATCCGGTATGACGTATGAGTCCAGTGAAATCCTCCTTTTCTGTAACTTCAAATTATGCTCAATTAATAGAGTTATTTTGTGAAATGGAAACTGGCAACGTTGAAAAGTTTTAATTCGAAATAGGCAATTTAAACATTTGAATATATTTGTTAAAAAATGTTTACGATTTTATAAGTCAAAATTTTAACAATGCCCCATAGTAGCGCGTGTGCTGGGAGGCATTTTCAAAATTGGCTTTGACCAAAAATAAACCTACCAACCAACTTAAGCCTGAACTACATCGAAATAAAAGTGGGAAAAATTACAAAAAAGTGGAAAAAATCGGATGTACTGCTTCATCGTATAGTGCGCTCTGTATTTTTTCTAACTAAGGGGGGACAAAAAGGGGACAGTAATTTTTGGGGGAAACAATCTAAAAACGGGGAAAAACAACATTTAAACATTTTTCTAAATGAAGTCATCGATAGACTACGCTATTTTTAAGTAAAACAAAAACACAAAACAAACTGTCTACTTCCACTTTGGCTAGAATTTTGTATACACAAAAAAATTATTAAAGAAAAAGATTATTATGACTTCGTGGTAGGCTGTTAAGGCTTCAGTAATAGTGCAATTCCTATGACTATTATTCCTATTATTTTTTTTGTTTGCTTAATTCTAAGATATTTAAATAAAACATTAGATATTAAAATAAAACTTAAATAAGGGTTTTCGTTTTTGGGTGAAAACAATTGATTTTTATTTTTGAAAAGGGGGAATAACATTGTTAAATAAGTTATTTTTTTTCTTTAAGCTCGGATCCCTGCTCAAAAGTCGAAGTAAATTGAGCCCGCATTAAGAAAGCAGATCGAAATTGAATTCTGTTCTTAAGTCGAGACTCTTTTTGGACCCTTTATAAAAATATTCAGATATGGGACTCCTTTTTTTAGCCTCTTCAGACTCTTTCTGAAAATTTTCAGAGGTAACGCTGCCCCAGACTACTATAGATAGAATATGTCTTTACTGTAGCCGTTTAACTGCAACAAAGTTTCTTACTTCACCTGACCTTAGTCCCTGAACTTTGTTCTTTATAACCCGGGTTTCCTTAGCTAGATAAAGCCCACACTTAATTTACCACTTAAAACTAATTGTTCGTCTTTAGATTCAAGGAGATGCAAATCAGTTTGCGCACTACCAGAAGCCTTTTGCCCTGTATCTACAATCTACATACATTTGACAATTTTGAAGTTAACCCGCTCTGTACTCTCACCATAACCTCGTCGATGCTGATTGATTAATCGAGACTGACATTTTTCGTAAAACCAGCATCTGTCCCCATGGGACCAAGCTGATACTTTCTTTGTCTGCACAAAAGGCAACAGTACTCAATTATTTGCTCATCGATCAGGCGTCCTAGTAACTTAATTTGTATGTAGAAAGAAAGATCCATGAATATGTGTTGCAACCAGTGGCGTCTCGTCAGGGTGTGCAAGGTGTGCATTGCACACCCTGATCTAACCAAAAAAATCACTCATCGAACACTCAAATAATAATAACACACATAAATATGATTATGATGTGCTCAATTACACTTTACACATCCCATAAAACCTCCATCACACAACCTACTATAATAATACTCATATTCATCCTTCCTAATTTTTCTTTCAAAATTCCTTCATCGTTGAGAGAAACAAAGAGAAAAACAATAAGCTCGCACGAAATCTGGCTGTGCACGTATTCATCAAATAAGTTCATCCAACTCCAAACTATATACCTTCCTTCAGCTACAAGAATTCATCCCCATCGTCATTCGTCACCCGCACGCCGTACCTACTAATGTCGCTTTACTTTGATGAACTTGTAGTGAACTCGTGCACTAGCTTTCTGTGCACACGGAATATTCATTATTTTGTTTTGTTTTGTTCTGTTTCCGTAAAGCGTCATAAGTCAAATAGACATGCAATACATCGACGCTCGTGCAAAAAAAAGCAGTGCACGACAGTCGATCTCGATGAATGAATGAACGAATTTCGCTTTTCGTTTAGGTAGTAGGTATAAGTGGCTGCAGTTTCGTGCGGTGCTTTTGCTTTTTTTTTCTATTATTAACTTGAACAATGGAGTTTTTTTTATTGTTTTTTTTTTATTTTAATTAAGAAAACAATGAATAAATCCGTATTTTTATAAAATATATAATTTTAAAGAATTGCACACCCATCTAAGTAATTCACGCGACGCCGCTGGTTGCAACATAGTTACCATTATTATGGACTTACCTCTCTGTTAGGGTATTACACAGAATTGTCAAGAAAAACACCAAGATTCGCAGGAAATTATGTCATAAGTGTACGCACACTGAATGTAACTCAACAACATCATTGTGATGTCATCGCGCAGTCGAGTGGATTATTTGCGATTATTCATTAGTATTCATTATGCAAACATTCGCCAATTGCTACGAGTAGTTTTGAGGGCGATTCATCTGGATATTACTTAATTCGGTTGATCATTAAACAACTACAGTAGTACCTATAGTTTCCTTTTGTGAAATCAATTTTTTCTTTTTTTTCTTTAAATCGGCTTATGCAAACGAATTCGCCTTTCCCATTGTCGTTCAGTGACCTATTCATGAATCACTAAGAGCATTAACAGTGTATTAACGGCTTAATTTTGAAAAGCAAATATTGAATTTGCATAAGGCAACAGTTTCCATATATTTACTTAAAACCACGGGTTAAGCAAATCAAGCCTCAAATCGATTTCAAGTGATGTCATTTAGAAATCCGTCTGATGATCCATCTGCTGTCAGCGGGAATTATTTGCATTGTACCGATTTTTACGTTTAAACTTTTTTTCTAACTGTATATCTATACCTAGTAGGAGAAAGATGCTGTTCTTATATCTGATATTACGATGACAGGTGCACTCCGAAAAAGTGAGTCTTGCAATTCCGTCCCTCGGCTGAACAAATTTGTTTTGTAAAAAGTCTTGCAATTGGGAGTAGTGAATTTTTTTTATTAAAGGCAGGCGTGGTGGCCCTTCAAAGTCGAAACTCCAACGTTTGAAGGCTAAGTTCGATTCAATCGGTTGAAAAAATTGCAGCGGTTCGTTAAAGTGTACAGGAAAACCCGAGGAAGTCAATTCCGCACAAGAAGTCGGCATTGTGCAAAATTCAACTTGACGAATTTTGCGTCGTGACTTGGGCCTTGACCCCAACTGACCCAGGTGCTCAGAGTTAATGACCATAATCATAGTCAATGTCGTTTGTTCGCTGAATGAACTTGGAAGAGAGGCCCAAATTCTGGTCAAAACGTCATATTTAACGACGTTGCGGAATTTAGGATAGGAATGGCTGTTAACAAGCAAAATTGCTGTATATTTGACGACGCTAACTCACGCGAGGCTTACTAGGTGGCAATGTTCAAAAAAAAAAAATTGCTGTTTGGTGCGGATTTTGGCCGGCGACTTCATTGGTCTTATTTCACGACAAGTGCTGCAGAACGATACTTAGCGACTTTTTTTTTTGGCCCAAAATTGATAGATATGAAGTTGCACCACATGTGGTTCCAGTAGAACGGGACTAATTGGCACACAGCAGACGCTATAGTCTGTAGGTTAAAACCCGCTTATTCTTTCGGGGTTTCCTGAAGTCTCAGGTCTATGCTAATAATCTGCAACCGACTGATGCCCTTAAAGCCAACATAACCCAATGTCATCGTTCAAATTCAAATTTTATTGGACTTTTGACACTTGCTGTTTGTTTTTGTTGTAAACACATCATAATGCTTGGGCCCCAGTTACAGCCATACGTACAACGAGACCTTAAAAATTTCCTTTGGCTGTTTTTCACCAAGGTTTTCGTAGGGAAAAATTTATAAATTTTTATTTAAAAAAAATTTAAAAATAATTTGCCAATTTTTTTTTTTTCATAAGCAACGTTTTAAGACCAAGATTGAGTTCAACCATCAAGTTTAAGTGGTCAAAAAAAGCTAAAGACCATTTTTAAGGTTTCGTTTTACGTATGGCTATATAACGGGCTGTAACTATTAGCCGATGCAATGCATGTCAAACAATTTTTTGCACATGTATTTTACTTGGGCACTGCACTCTACGTTGCGAGCAGAATTTCTGTATATGTGTTTTGGGCTTAAGAATCTGCATTATTCTATTTGAGCGGCGCGCGGCCCGTCCTTCTTTGAAAAACTCTTTACAAGACACTTTTGGTTGCAACAGAAGAGAAATAAATATGAACCATTTGCAAATATGACAGCTCTAAAAACTCTTAAATAAAACAGATGGGAATTTTGCATAAATGTTGATGTCCTTAACTAAAAAGAAACAAACAATACTAGATATTCTAATTCGGCAACGCAAGATTAAGTAATTATTGCCTATGAGTGATTTTTACTTATGAAGAACTAAAGTTCAATTTCCTATCTTTAAACGAGTAGAATGACTGACAAATGTAATAAACAATTTTCTTAATACACTTAGGACTTTATTTGAAAAAAAAAAAAAAAACAGTATAATACTCTCTTTAGCTGATATTTTTACTTCTTATTTTTCAAACAAGTTAAAAATAATCTGCGATATTGGTAAAACTCTAAATTATTCATAATAATAATAATCCAACGATGAGGAATAGCATCACTTGCGAAATATTTTTATGACTTCTTTTCAAATAAATTACATTAGCTTGTAATAAATTTTTATAGTGATAGTGGAGATGTAATGGGGTATTTTCTTTGTCGTAATTTACTAAGTTCAACCGTCATTTTGTATTCATTGTGTGTGGTAATTTATTAAATTGCCTTCACTGGAATGATTTTTTTGAATCGAAAAGTAAGTTCGCTGTCACAGTTTAAAAGTAATAAATCAAACAAGTTAAGTGTTTGCAATTTAAAATTTGCATATTGCAATGAATATGATTCGTATTACTAAATAGTTCAGTCTAGAAGCAGACAATAAGTTAAAACGCATGGAACTTGACTATAAGTTCTGTAGGTATTTCGAAATTTTGCACGAAAATCAGTCATAGCAATGATTGTATTGTTTGAATATAATATGATAACTTTGATTCAAAAAGTTTGGCATATGACATAACTGTTATAAAGTTTGATCCCGATTCAAAAATTTAGTTTATATTTTTAACTTCAATTATTTAGTTAACTACTGAGCATTTAAACCACAGCTAATCAATTATTAATATTTTTAAAACAAAATAAAGGCAGATATATTTTATCATAATGTTACCTACTTTTCTTTTAATATTTGTTTTAAATTTAATTTTGTTAAATTAAAATCAATCACATGATTGAACTCATTAAATTCCTTTGTCAAGTTATTGACGTTGCAATTGCATTGGCTGTCAAATAGGAGAACGAAATTGTGCGCTTTCAGGAGCAAGTAAGAATCTACTGAGCGTATGCTAAGATCTGTACTGGACTGGACTATTTGAAAGACATTTTTGGTCGCATTGTATAGCTTCGCGTTTTATTGAACATCTTGTGCAATGTAAAGTAGACGAAACTGCTTCAATCACTTTTGTGTCACATTTGTGAAAAAGTGGTATAAACTGGTATACATATTTTATGTGTGTTTCTACTTTACGATTCATCGATATACTAAATCCCGCTCGGTTAAAGTGAATGCTGCAGGCAGCAGGTTACTAGCAAATAAAGGAACACATCTGATATACCAATAAAAACATCTCAAAACGGTTTTAAAATAAGCTACTGCTGTCAAGTCACCTTAACTTGTGATAAATTCTTCTGCGAAACTCGGAAGTGTCGAGTAGATTCTAGTTGTTGTAATTGCTAGCTGAAGATTTTACTTTACTTTTCCTTGTTGAGAAAGATATTCAATAAAACACAAAAGTGATTTCTAGATCTCTTTATCTATAAGTAAAGTACCTATCATTATACAAAAATGGGGTTATAAACTTTTCTAGATATTTTTCCTTGCTGGATTGTCTTCTTCGTCCACGTACCTATTCGAAATTATCAGATTCTAATCATTTTGCATCAATCTACAGAAAAATGCAAAGAAAATAGCACCGAAACATGCAAATTATTTGTCTGACAATAAAATGTTGTCTGATGTCATAACCACATCTGAGATTTGACACTAGGAAATGAGTCTGCAAATGTTCGGAACGTCTGGTAATAATCTGACAATGACTGTTTTTGCAAAAATTGGGTTCGTTCGTGCACTTTCATTATAGAAAAATGAGAAAAGTCAAATCTCAAAAATCGAGAGAGAAATCTCTCAATTTTCTTACAAAAAATTTAAGAAATGTCATTTTGACATTCGACAAGGTTCTCTTTAAATGCAGCATCTACAAAATGAGTTGAAATTCTAGGACATCATTCAATTACATCTTCTTCCTCCGACTTCGTTGAAGATGAAATTAAAAAGAATTCTACTTGTCAAACGTTTGAGCTGTCACTTAGTTCTGAGTTTACAATTTTAATTTTTCAGTAAATCGGAATTTGGCGAGTAGAAAATTACGAAAAAAAATAATTTTTATCCAATTTTCTCAGTAGGTACGTGGTCGCATTTGAAGTTGCTTACCAAATTTTTAATAATTTTACGGTTGCAAAAAAGTACCCGAACTCACCTATTGTTAGACTAAATTGTCTGTTCACATGGTTGTAAGACATTTAAGACAATTTTTCCACTGACGGATCTTACAATGTTGTCAGATCTGACAATCTTCTGAACATAGTTTTGACTTCAGGAAACGCAATCTCCTTTCTCTCTGTCTCTCTTTCTCTCCTTTATCTTAATGACCTGTGACGGGTGATGCCATATCGTGGCTTACCCATTTCGTGGGCATTTAGCCTTGCAAAATAAGCTAATTGGGCCGAAAAGGGCATTTTTGGTAATCGTCGTGGGAAATTCAGTCCGAAAAGGTCTGGCATCACTGCTTGTGACCATGTTAATGGAATCTCGTGCTTGCTCGGCTAAGTGCGTGATCCACGAACGAAAACTAACATTCGATTGATTTTTAATTGCATTCAAGTTTTTCTCGAATTGATCTGACATAGAAACATTTTACCCTCTACATTACAGTGGCCGATTCAGACAGCGCCATCGCCAAGTCAAAACCAGCAAACAGGTGCTTCCCCCTCGAGCTTACGACTCCACTATGTCACTGAGCGGATCTTGGCCTACATATTACCAACGCAAAATGGCAATCATACGGGTGCAGACGATCAATACGAAAAAGAGGTGATACCAATGCTCGAACAGAAGCACGGAAAGGTAAGCATTTAAGCCACCCACTTGGACACAGCATTTAAAGACATCTTCTTTTCTTCCAGAACTTCAAACTGTTCAACTTAGAAACGTGCATATCTGTAATAACTTTGGAAAGAATCTGTGAATTGTGCAAGCACATAGACAAATGGCTGGGGAGTGGCCAGGAGAAAGTCGTCGTTCTACAAGATAGGTAAGTCGAACTCAAATTTTACACGCAACCACAGTTCCACCGTTTTCTGGTAAAAATAAAGCATTTTAATTTTAACCACACGTCGTAAAGTCGGACGAATATCATTTTTTCATTTGCGAAAGTTGCCCAACCTATGAAAATAAAATGGCAAAAGCTGGAAATTCCCAGCTCAATCAAAAATTCTAAACACGTACGTTGTTTTACACCGTTCATCACACACCGCTGCGCGTAGCTTGAACCGCCGACATTTTTTCGATCAAGCTTTGGGCATTTCTCTCTTTCGATTGAGTTGCTATACGTCTGCTGATCACATGATTTTTTGTGATTTTATGTGCAAAGAATCCACAGAAACAGAAACGTGGTGTGGGTCGTAATGTCGCCGCCAATATGAATTCCATTTTAAATTTTGCACTTTTGGCCTTTTCTTTTGGGCAAATACAAAACAAGAAAAAAAAACCCTCATCGCCTCACCAAATTCGTGCGGGGTCTATTAAATACAATTATATATAATTTAAGCCGACATTTTGAACAGCAGCTACATGATATAATTTCATGTGATTATAGCCACTTTTGCAGTCAACACATCGCGTGAAACTGAGTCCATTGTTAATCATATCTGAAAATGCACAAACGTTTGAAATTTGTTGCGAACGCGTCGACGCAATACAAGGTCACCCAGTTGAGCAATGCCATTGGCCTTTTGCACCGAACATCCTTAGTGGGGAAATTGGGTCTTCTAATGACTGATACTGAGACTGAGATTTCCTATGATAATCTCTATGTCGGCATAGGGTAGATGACCAGCGATACTCTCACCTTGCGTCGATGAAAAACAACATCACAACGTTTCGCTAATCGAGGTAGTGAGCGGTTTTTAACAACAAACCAGACAATAAATATTAAAATTAATTGTTCCACTGGTGTGCATATGAGGCCTTGTTTTTGTTTATGTCCTTTTTGTTTTCTGTTAAGCAGGTATTGAGTTACGCAGTTTTATGCAAATCCGTTTATTATTGCCGCAAGCTCTCGTCACAGCTGCGTTGACTAATTGGAAAGTCTTCAAAAGAGGCTTGCGATCATTCACAGTTTTGACACTTGCTCTGCACTTGGTCGACACTTTGGGACACATGGGAATGGTTTTATTGATTGCGATTTCAGTAAACCGGAGGTTGTCTTTATTTATTCTTGGCTTGTCCTCAAAAGTGAAAAGCCATTCAGACATCCCATGCGCAGTTGGAATTTATTTATATTTGGTAAATAATGACGTGAATATTTTGTTAACCTCAATAAAATATTCAAGGACCTTATCAGTAAAAAAAAAACATCAACTTGTTTAATTTTTAAAGTTCATTTTGGACACTATAAAATTGAGTAATTGGGTTTGGTGCCATTCGATGGATATGTTAAAGTTGGATAACTTCTTGAAGTACCTTGAAGTTTTGTTGAAGTGCGAATTGATACATAGCTTTGAATTGAATGCAAATAATCCCGCTTAAAAGAAAAGCGTAGCTGGTCCGTGTATTGTACAAATTGTACAAACCAGCTCGCAACTGTCAAATTGGATGTCGCTGGTGATAGTTCTTGGAAGAAGGAACTCGAAAAATACATCTACAGTTTATCAGTTCTTGAGATCAACAATCGCAGATGAATAGTTACTTAACGCGCTCGCGGTCCGTGAAGGGTCTCTGCCTGAGACACTGCAGCCTTCAATCCTCTGTGATAACGGGCACGCTACTTGCAAGCGCGATGGCTTGGTCTTTGAGAGGGAGGCTAGGTATTTTTTGTCCTCTCGAACCTAGGGCTGGGATTCAAACTTTCAAAGATCCTCAAATTTAGTCGAGGTTTTTTTTTTTGCCTTTTTGGACTACATACGTCCACATCTCGATACAGCTCATATAGAGTTCGCGGTTGTATCTTCTCCTTTTTCGTCCTCCTCGCACGAGACGACCAAAAATCCGTCGAAGAATTTCTATTTTTCTTTCGAAGGATCCAAGTATTAGCTCTCCCTTATACTACTTATCGTCCGGCAATCGTTTGCTTTTTGGCATGCACTAAAAGGATGAGGGTTTTATAAAGCATACATTAAATCCTTTGAGTTGAGTGTTTTGAACCCAATTGCTAAACCGAGGAAGCAACGGTTTCCTATGGTAATTCTTCGCTGGGCATCATTTTCCACTAAAGTCTCATTCGTCAAGTTCTGGTATTAGCTGGTCTAGGAGTCTAGTTTCTTGAGGACCGGTCATCCGAAGCTGAGACTCAATTTATCCGACTTAATTTATCATCTGCCCAAATCTTGCAAAAGTGTTGATGCAAGCTCTCAACATCTCCAGCTTCTCTAAGAAGTTCGACGGGTAAACAGTCAGACCCAGCAGCTTTGTTAGTCTTAGCCTAGATATTGTTATCCTTACGTCCTATTGACAGGTGGACGAACGTTTTCGTCGCCATTATAGATAGAGTCTGCAGACATAACTTTTTCACATGCACCGCAACGACTGTGTTTCTATTTTACTTTTCTCGTCATTGCTGCAAATTGTTGTGCATTATTTGCCGCCCTGGCATGGTCTTTGAACCTTTTTATAAAACTTTCGAAAATTGTTCCTGGAGAAACATCTTCCAATATATCTACGATCGCTCGCTTTCTGTGCTCTTTCTTGTTCGTAGAGATCTCTAGCACTTCTAGCTCTAGTGAGAGTGAATTCTAAAAGTCGCCAGAAAAGGGCCAATGAGAGAAGCTATTCCTGAAGCTATTCTGCAAAATTAAGAATTTTTAAGCAACATTGAACAAGTATTGGCTCGCTAAATACTGTAAGGGTGTTGTTGAGGACAACCGCGTTACATTGAAAAGACTAGGGTCGGTAAAATTGTTTTGCAATATTTGATGCAGACAATCACCACAGCCTAGAGGATCAGCTAATACGAGGGTCGTACATGGCTAAAAGTTAAGGAAACGTTCCATGATGAAAGTGCTTAGAACGCAAATGCAAAGTCCACCAGCTATGTCTCAACACAGAAATGTATCGCTTGGTTAACGCAGGAAGATGACAATCTCCATCTTCATTACATAGAGTTGTCGAAACTGAAACCGTACTTAGTTGCTAATGCTATTTATGTCTGGAATTTATGTTGAAAACCTACATTCTTCCACTGGAAACTCCTTTAAGATTTTACAAACTGGTCTTCAAATATGATAAAAGACATACCTACATATACTTAGTCCGAAGATACAAAACAAAAGAAAACAATCCGATCAATAAATTCAACACCCATGGTTGCGACCCCTGTTGATCCACACACGGGTTTCCCTTCTCATTACAATCCACAACTGTTACAAAACCAATGTGCACTTCTCTACCCTTTGTGCTGTTCATTAACATTAAAAGGGTACAAAAAATAGAAAACAAAAAAATAAAAAGCACCCAACAAATGCCGAGGTACTGCTTAATTATAATTGATATAGATACTGCGGCTAGCACTTCATTGCCTCCACAAAAACTCTCCCCAAATCTCATTGAAACCATGAATTACATTAATCGACTGTTATCTTTACGGTGCCACCTTAAATATCCAAATTTGATCTCTGCCCATCGCAATCGCCCACCAGATCTTTATCAACTCATAATGATTTATTGAATGTAAAAAAAAAAGGAAACTAACGACCTTGATGCAAGTCACGTTCACGGTCGATAGGGCAAAACTAGTTTTTCGTCTCATAATTGCTTTACAACACATGCCTATGAAGTTTGAATACGCAAGTGGCTTCTGAGAAACCGATGCTATGCGAGCACGGAGCACACAAAGGGAAACTAAACTCTGTAAGTTCGGCTCAAGTTGTCAATGAATGCTTGACGCCGAACTAACACGCCGCAGATTGGGTAATTAGTGGTTGTAATATCAAAATAATCGAATACAAACAAAATCAAGCAACCGATTGTCGTGATTGTGTGTTTAGTGGGACATGATAGCTTGCGTGATGGTTTTGTAATTAATTTGTTCTCCGGTATACATTTTTGTTTAAGTGAGGCTCTTGTTTGATTTCCTTCTATTTTATAGTTTAACCTAATGGAGACTAATTGAAATAGATTGTCCGAGGTTGACTCTGACTCAATATGCAAATGATTTTATGTATAAATAACTAAAATTATTTTACCTGGCTCTTGACGTTGTTACAGCTTTATGCCCAAGACACATGTGCAGAAATTCTGTACGCAGCGCAGAGTGCAGTGCTGCAAGTAAAACAGATGTGCAGAAAATTGTTTGACTTCCATTGCATCGGCTAATATGGCAACTGTCTTTCGCCGACTAAGCAGCTGATGTGTTTACAACCAAAACAAAAACAAACACAACCAGCAGTGTCAAAAGCCGATGATGCCAAATACTTGAAATTGCAATTTATTTTCTTTTGTGTTGTGGTATGTTTGAGTTTTGCAGCAAATTTAGAAATAGAGACATGTTGCAGTACTGCAGTGAGTGCAGAATTTACGTGTGTCTATAACCATATCAACATGTGTATTCTAATCTTGCTGCGAAGTGAGTTCTGCACATGTGTTTTGGGCATTAAGCCATCAAATGTTACAATGTCTTATATTTTATTTGACCGAATGACTTAATTAAAGAAAAACAAACTAAGTGTATTTTATATGATCATACATAGAAAGAACACATTCCATTTAAAGTGACATTACAATTTCGTTAATGCGATTGTATAGACAGACCGAACAGACCACAACTACTAACCAGAACAGCGGCACTCCGGAAGGCAGTTATGGGAGGGAACTTCTGTAATAAAACGACACAAACCCATCTAGTTCGGTTCGCTCGTTTTATTCGTCCTGACAAGCACTCTGCTTCTAGGGTCTGATGATGAAATTAATCGACCATTTATAATATATATAAGAAAGTAGAAAATAAATAAACAAACGATCTTTTTTTCTTATAAACTTTTATTGGTAGTCCACAAAATAGAACTGGAAGGTTAAAAATAAATGTATTCCGTTTGGAATTAAGCTGTTTTATACTTGTTAACCTTCAAACGATAATAAAGTTCCTTCGTCTAATCCAAAATCATTCCATATCATTCATAATTGTTTTTCAGTATTCAGTATTTATTTATTCCTCCACAAAAGTGCTGCACACTAAATTGCTTAAAGTCAAACAAACAAAAGTTTATGGCTATTTCCTTTTCAAGATCACAGACGTATTATTATCTTGGAATGACGTGCTTAAATAGAGTAAGTCAAATCAAGGATATTTGTGTCATTATTGATACTAAGACCTACGTAGGTACCTCATGTTGAATATAAATATAATCACTCACTTGTTGCCTTTATTAAAAGGAGTTCGAGGGATTTTACCGATCCATCTTATCTTTATTCATATCCCTGGTTAGATCGCTCCTTAAATATGCCGATATTATATGGAATCCCATTAATGAAAGTCTTTCAGATCGTATTGAAAGGGTCCAGACGAAGAGGCGTTTTACCAAATTAATATTCTTTAAAATGCGTTGGAACTTTTAGCCATCCTATTGTGCGCGATGAAAATAACTCGGTATATTGAAAATTAATTTAAGAAGCTATGCTCACGGTATTATATTCGTTAGAGATGTTGTGTGTTACCACATAAAAAGCCCTGCTCTGTTATCTAGAGTACCTTTTTATGCACCAGAGAGGCGTCTAAGTTCTCGAAAGTTTTATTTTCAATTGAGACATAGAACAAACTATGATTACAACGAGCCTATCTCAAGAGCTCTTGCGTCTTTTAACGAAATAAGTGGACATATAGCTTTTCATTGTTCTAGAGACTGCTTTAAAAACATCTTGTTTGCTTTATTGAGTAATAACTAAGCTCTGTATTCATTTTCTCATATACATGAATGAATTGTTTACTTTTTTTTTATCTAAGAATATTTAGTAGGTATTTAGTATTTTCTTTTTCGTAATCTGTAAGCTATGCTGCCGTAGATGAAATACCTAAATAAATAATTTCATAAATTGTAAAGGTCCAGTGTGGCAGCATTATGTTTCCAAATCCACTGGCAACACCACAACAAATGTTTGGCTTATTTTATTACTGAGCTCAATGTTTTACTATCGCCTTGCTAATATTATTTTTATTGATAACCAATTATTTCTTTAGAGAGGACTGTCAACGATTGGGTGCAACTATAATCGCTTTTCTAGAATACCTTCGAATATGTGCTTCCAACTACCAAACTCGTAACCTCAACCTCAACGAAGATGCACAAGCTCAGAATACAATCGCAAGGAATTGGATGAATCTGGATATGTTTTCAATGAAAAAATTCCTCGAGGGCAATATCGTACCATTACAAATTCCATCGTACAAGCGATACATTCGATATTTTTCCGGATTGCTGTCCGGTCAGATAAAACTGAACGCATCACCATTGCATTTGAATTGCATTAGCATTGAGTCACCACCATCGTGGCTGCAATACAATGGTGTGTCCTCGAAAAGTGAATGGAATAGTTTCATCAAAATCTACGAAGGCTTACAGTGCGTGTATACTTCCGGTAAGATTTTCACCAGTCTTCCAAAGACATATTTGTAACTGTTTGTTAATTTCAGATATACACATCATTCCAATAACAACGAGACAATTCCTCTATCAAATTGGAAATCTACGTCTTCGTGGTGATATATTAATCAGGTGCTATCAAATAAGTTCCGCCGACGGTAGCTACAGTCGTGAATCAAGGAAGCTCCTGTTTTCGGTTCAATTCCATACGTGTGCCATTAAAACGAATGAAGTTGTTTTTGGAAAGGAGGACTTGGATTATGCTCATGATGGTGAGTATTGCAAATATCTCTGTCAGAGTAGTCCATATTGAATGAAAGTTCTAAACTCATTGCAGATCCCCGATTTCCTAACGACTGTAAGGTTTCATTTCACTTCATTTCGGGAGCAAACAATAATTTCCTATTCCAAAGTCCACTTATAAGAACGGAACGAGCTCATGAGCTGGCCAAGGCGAATAGTATTGAACATTTGGACTTGAGTAAGTTGAGTTTTGCTATCTAAGCTTTTGTGTTGTCCCTTACGAACTCTTAGGCACAAGTCATGCCTTAGCTTGATTTGTTAGTGTATCGGTGTAGGTGCTGAAATTATGTGTGAAGTCTCAAGCAATTCAAGCATTGTCAACTGGTCTGAAACAATTCATCGTCGAACAGTAAATAGGCATTTAGTTTGTATGTGTTTGAACGCTCTGGTACTGGTAGTTTGAGTATAACAGTTGCTTTATAAATAACCGTCGAACGGAAGGACGGCTTCTGGTATGAAACTAAATTTACATTCAAACCAATCTTCTATTAGCTATACCCTTACCGAAAAATGGAACCAATTTCGTTTTAATTCTTGTGAAATGATATTTTTTGATATTTACAAGTACTTTGAAGAACACCTTGCTTACAATTGATGTGTTGCTGTTTCAAAAGATTGGAATCTAACATAATGCTGGTTACCCAAGTGTCTACTTTCCGGCTACTTTTCGTCTTCATTAAAGGTCTCTCTTGTTTTTAATCGACTCTTGTTTGTTTTTTTTTTCTAATTTACCAAATGCCAAACGCCTGATAGATGCATCTGAATGAAATGGAAAAGCAAATTAAATAATTCAAGGTATTAAAGCGGGGATCTCTTTTTAAAAAAAATTCAAAAAATAAGATAAAAATAACAACGAATGAAATCGAATTAAGTCAAAACTTATGTGCAAACGATGTGGCAAGATGACAGTAAGAGTTGAAATGCGATCAGAGCAGATTGTCCAATAGGTGTTGAATCATACGGGGTTTGAGGTCTTCATGAAAAAGAAACTTAATTGCAGGAGAGTTATGATGCCAGAGCTAAACCAAAATATGTTATTTGTGATCAAAAACTAGATGATTTCCTTGCAGATAGGTAAGGTTAGGCACAAGTTATATATATATTTGTTAGAAAAATGCACGAAAGAGATACAAATAAAATATTTTACAGAAAGGCTTTTAAAGCTTTCAGAAATAAGTGAAGCTGCTATAATCAAAACATCGACTACAAATAACTTCCCCTTTTCTAATGAAGCAAAGCCAAGCAGAACGAACGCAATTCTCTTAAGAGAATCATAAACCTCCACAAGCCATATGCAGTGGAAAAAAAGAGACCATAAGGTCGGAGTACCCTAAACCTAAAACCTCTCCATTATTTGTATTCTTATACTTTGCACTTATAAAAGATCCTATCCAATGGTGAAATATTGTCACTTTTTGTGAGCAACTAACTCAGGACACTGTCCGTAAGCTGATCTCCACGAAAATGACTTGCACAGAAAATCCGCAGCAACTTTAACCGGCACAGCACGCTTTTTCGGGCCACTGGTTTTTAATGAATGAGTAAACGTATTTTTCACGGTACTATACTGTAGCCTTGCTTAAAAACATGTATTTATACTTAATTTATTTTGTGTTTGGTCAACAACATTTTCAACTTGTTAAATTTAACATTTAACAAAAAGTTATCTGCAATAATATAGCGAATGAAAACATTGTATTGCCTAGAACAAAACAAATGCTTGACACCGCTGAAACACAATTGAAGGACGTTGAAAAGCAATGCTTTGAATTCTACAAATTCATTAAACTTAGTTCGGAGATGGCTCTACAAATTGCATCGAATAGAAAGAAACGGCGATAGCACCGACGATTTTGTCACGGTTTTGTCACGATTTTGGCATCAAAAGTACGACCGTATCACCCGTATGCAAAAATTTTAGCTCTGACAAGAACTTTTATTTACCGTCCATGTTTTAAATATTAATGCATTTTATTTTATTTTTAAATACGGTTCTCCATACAAACTTTTACTCCCAATCTTATCCTCATAAAGTTTTGTTCTCACAACAAAAAGTAGCATAATGGCCTTCCTTGACCCAATACGAATTGAAGCCAAAAATCATAAAAATTTCGCTTATGTATTGCAAAGTGCCACATATTGTGTCCAAAACGATCCTATCTTTGAAACTGGAACCAACCATACCCAATCACAAAATTCCAATCGATAAAGCTGTTTCGGAAATCGACAACAGCGCGACCTATTGGGTCGAAAAGCATCATATCTTCCAAGCGGGAACCAACCATATACAATACATACATCAACAATATTTCATTGAAGAAGTATATAAATTTTCTATAATAATATAGGTACCTTATAAGATTTAATTTTTTTTTTTTTTTTTTGTATTTTTGTATTTGATGTATCACTCCTCGATTTCTGTCCAGTTTATTTTTTGTTTTTTTGTGTATTTCGCCATACAAACTTTCCTAATCTCTTTAATCTCCTCAAATATTATTAACTCAATCGCATTACTTTAAACTAGTCTCGCTTGTGGTCGACCCTACCTTTTATAAGTATACCTACGTACCACAATTTTCGATGTTTGTGTTGTGTTTTTCTTTATCAATCGAAACATCGAAAAAAGACACCCCTTTAAAAATTTGATTTGGCTTCTCCGTCACATGTGTGCTTTGAAAGTTTTTTTTATTTTTAAATAGTTACCAGATATTTCTAACGACAACATAATTATTCACATGATTTTTTACTTTTGCTCATCTATCAGTTAGTAGTTTCAGTACCTTTCTTCTACAATAAATACTTCAAACGTGTACCGAAATTTTCGATGCTCCAACGTATAAAAATGATGATGACGAGAAAATACATGAAGCTCACATTTGCTGTCATATCAACATATCTGTATTATGCCAAAAAACATTATTTTAATTAAACATTATTTTAATTTTGTTTTTTATATTACAAATCTTATGCCGCTTTCCATTGGGACCACCAGAAATCTTTTTCATGTCTCAGATTTTACGCTGCTCATGGAACATTCAACGAAATTGATCAGTTTTTGTAGATATATTAGTGCGTTATTTGACAGCAATACCAGCTGTTAAAATTGCATTCGTTTGTAGAAAAATCAGAAATGGATATCGACTTGAAAAATATTTCCCCTGTTGTAAATACAAATTTAGTATTTTTGGTGATTCGTAGTCTTTATATGACGAGGAAGATGATGAAGATATTAATTCCTCCATTTGTTTTGAAAGCAAACTTCCTAAAATGACTTCAAACAGCTGCGCATTGTATATTTATAATGTGGCACTAGATATGTATGTGTAAATCTGAAAAAAATATCGAGGTCTGCAAAATGTGATCCGAATCGAAAAAAGGGTTAATCTTTCTGCCAATGGAAGATGATTTAGATAAAAAAAATAGTTTTTTTGTCCCAATGGAAAGCGACATTTAATATATCGAACAATACGTCTTACTTTTAAGCTGCGATTACACGGCCATTTTTTCGAGTCATTTAAATGAAGCTCTGACGTCCGCAAAAAATGTCGTATTAGAGTGCCATTCAAGCTACGATTCGTCATTTGCGGAAAAAATGGCGATCACACGAAATGACTATTATACCGTCATTTTTGTCCCAAAATCAAATGACAGACAGTGCGAGTCATTTAGAATTCTCCATTGGGATGACATTTAAATGATGAGCGAAAAAATGGCGATCACATGGCAATGACTTGCCTCATTTAAATGACAAATGGCACCAATGAACAATGAGAAAAATATAGCTACTGTCATTTAGTGTTTTTCTTTCGGCAAAGACACATGCGTGCCACCTTTTTAATCAATTTAAATTGCATAGAAAACAAAAAAAAAATATGATAATAAATAAAAAATGTCAAAAAGAACTTTGGCGATGATGGTGGAAATTGCGGAGATGGGAGTAGCTGATGCTGACTACAAATTGTTGTATGTCGATGTAGATCGCAACGGACGGTTCTCGGATGGTGTGGTGGTGTCTTTAATCGCTCTACATTCGGTTAAGCATTGGATAGCTAACAGCTGCACCTGCCAGCATATCAAAAGCACTGCCTGAGAGAAACACTCCCGTTTTGATATTCTGCAGTTTGTATTGGGGAACTGCGCTATCCCAAAGTGCCCGTTGTTTTTGCACCGCCACAATCAAACGCGAATTCTCCTCGTCACTCCACGAAGGGCTAATTTGTCTGTTCCGTTTCCTTACTGCTTTTTTGGTATTGGAATTCATAACATAGTTCACTGAACAGTCCATATTGTCGGCACTTGAGGGCGACGGTTCGTTTTCCATTACGCTCAATAGGTAGGTACCGAACAACAAAATCACAAAAAATAAAATTTAAACCGGTTTATTAATTTCATGTCCTTTCGCCACGAGACAAAATTCAAATTTCAAATGAAAGCAAGCGTCATTTCGTTGGCTTACAAGCAAAACTGACCAACTACCTAAAATTCTATTTTGTATTAATGGCAAGTATGTATATAGAAGAGCAAGTAGAAAATTCTGCCAAAACTGCCTATCTGATATTTTTCCTATAAATTATTGGTTGACTATCTGACGTGCACAAAAAATTCGGGAAGAACTGAGAAACTTCAGATAGTCAAGTTTCCCAATTTTGCAGTTTCCTTAAACTGACTCGGCTATTTTTAATCCACTTAACTTTGTATGATCTATATTAACAATTATCACTTGGTAGTTTTTCAGTTGGTTGATTTTAAGTAATTTTTCTGCGTGTATTAATTTTTACCAAAATAGCAACCACAGATGCGACTCATCCCTTCGCTACAAAAAAAACCAAATCATTCATTATCTATAATCTATATCATATTAAATGCTGCTTCATTTGTCATTTGCGTAGAAAATGGCATAGCATGAATTTCGTGCCTAGTCATTTTTTTGAGGCTGCCATTTAAATGACGCAACAGCTGAAAAGTTTAGTCATTTGTCCTAGGCGTCATTGAAGAGCGATCACACGGCCATTTTTTCCGTCATTTAAATGGCACAAAATTCATGTCATTTGCTCTGCCATTTTCCTAGTCATTTAAATGACGCCGAAAATGTTGTCCCAAAAATGGCGATCACACGGAACGACATTTAAATGACGGCTTTGTGACGAGATTTTTACGTCAGAGCGCCATTTAAATGACTCGAAAAAATGGCCGTGTAATCGCAGCTTTAGACAGTCGGAGAGAGAATAATTTCTTATGTCAAAGTGATTGACTTAAGCTACGCATATTGTTGCCATCAATACATTATAATCTGAAGGCGAAAATAGAAAATTGTTGGATCTATTTTAACCGGTTTACTAAAAGAATTAACATATTTTCGTACAGGCCACGTCATTCAAATATAAATCACACACAATGTTTCCACAGAGGCCGTGTCATTCATATGTGAATGACGGGACATGGGCATACGATATAGCCACGTTCAATATGCAAGACGTTACGAACAAACGGAATAGGGATTAAAGAGCCTGGACTCTGGTAATCATAACTTGATACCTACTTGGACTGAGCAAATCTGGAAAAAATGCTGATGTTGATATTTTAGCAAAACAACTGAAAAATACATCCACAACTTTTTTTCAATTTTGATATTTTTTTAAAATATCCCATTGAAACATTTCGTATCATTCACTTTTAAATGCCATGGCCTCATAGGAACACGTACCTGGCAGAGAAATATAAATAACGTGGCCCTCATGGAAACTTGAGTGTCATTCATATTTCAATGACATGGCGGTGAATGTTTTAGAAAATAATAATGTTTGCAAATTTTACCCGTTAACCCTTTGTTTTGTTACGTTAAAAATTATACTGCGATCACACTGGCGATTAAATTTGTACTGGCACTTTCTTCCACTTCTTCCTTTGTGGGTCAGCTTTTAAATCCTCTTGGCATGTATCTTAAGCTTAAAATTCAAAATATTTCTGTTGTAAACATAATGAAGAATAAACAACATTAAAAAATGTGTTTAAATTGTTACTTTAAGCCTAAGTTTCAGCTTGTAAGCCAAATATATGGGGGTATTGTCCCCACCAAATGAAATTAATGGCAGCATTTAAGAGTCCAATTCGTCTTAAGTCGTTTAATCCAGTTTCCCCGAACGCAATAACTAGATTGACACTGCACGTGAATTTCACTGCATCTAGCCTACAATCGAAAATATTCCTAAGACTCAGCCAAGCAATTCACTACTAAAAATGTCGACTTCTTCTGCATTACGTCGACCAAATACTGTTTACCTAATTAATCTAAGTAAGTCAAACAAAACTCAGACATAATCTCATCTGCTATCTATCAGACTACCTATGTGGGCAAGAGTTTTGAACGCCCAAAATCTAGAAGAGTCGTGTGGTGAATACCACAACGATCCACGACTTTGCCCCATCATAAAAAGTATTTTGTGTGTCCACATCTTATTTTTTGTAAGAGATGTTCTCACTTCCTAAAAACATGCAGTGATTTCTGTCCATTAAATCACGAAAAGCTTTTTTACGAGCGTCGTTGCCTAATTTTAGTTCCCCTCTTGCTACCTGTCGAATTTAAAGTCGACTCTTTGCAATAATTTTATGACGTCTCTAAAATTGTTATCTAGGTATTATACTAAAAATCTAAAATGTTTTTAAAATAACATTCAAATGAATTATTTTCACGACACGACAAAGTCAAGATGAAAAAGAAAGTGCGGTCATAAATTATGTTAAAGGAAAATACATTTTCACTCTACCCCAAGGTAGATTATATTTATAATTATTTTTTTTGGCACGGACTTACAGCCGCAAACATGTTTGGATCTACACAAATAAATATATATACAACTATAGGTACCTTCAAGAAATATACCTACTTATATTCTGTTTCTATATTTAGAACTTTCAATTAAACAAAACATATTCCTACAATTTATTTTCCTTTGAGAAAACTTTCAAATCATTTTATTTTTGGCGGAAACGGCCAAACAGAGTTGTTGGCATGTACATATGTACATAATTTTGCTTACCATAATTAATTGAATTCGGAAAGAGTAGGACAAGGTGGACTATGCCAAAGATGATGAATATTATGCTCACATAAATCTAGTTTAGACAAAGTGAATGAATCTCTAAACAAAATCTGTCTGTAACTGTCTGTATCAAAATCTATAGATAAGTATTAAAAATCCGAGAGGCTATTTTTTTGTTGCTTATTTATTGTTTCACCCGTCAGTAGCTCTGGATATTTTATGAATAGATTTAGACTTTAGTCAATGTTGGATTATTTCGACGGGCAGATTGGTTTATTTCGCGCTGTGGACTTAACAATTCGTCATAGTTTCAGTTGCCAAATAAAAATAACCGATGGGATTTACAAGAATGCGTAGGATTTGATCAAATTGAAAGCGCAAAATTGTATTTTCATCAACCATTGAACGTTTTAGTGAGATCATAATACAAGGCATACTCGTACACGGTCGAAGTCTATAACATCGCTTGTATGGTTAATCTTATCTCGGAAGTGAATTGCGGTTATCTGTGTTTTGATAAAATACGTAAACCTCGGGTAAAACTAAATACGGTATCTGCTAAGAGGTAACTAGTTTACTATGTGTACCTATTCGAAATAAAGGTGGACGTTGCGAGTTGATTAATTGTTGTTATTTTTTAAAATTGTGTTGTGTTTATAATTATTTGTATTAGTGAGTTATAATACTGGACCAACGACTCAACAAGCTTAGTGCAAGTATTTTTTTTTTTTTTGTTTTTTGATCGTCATGTGTCTTCAAAATATAATCCCAATGTTGAGAGCTTATTTTCTTGATCGACATATTTGCCGTCATCGCTACTTACTCTACCCGCTTGTCCCAAGCTATAATAAATTCTAAGAAACGCAACAGATTTTCAAATAAAATAATATTTATCAATCAAAACATATCCACTCCTAAAATCGCTGATAAAAAGAGCGCGTTAATAAAAAAGCCAAATTTTAATTTACACATGAATTGAAGACTGTTTAAACAAAGCTGCATTATGAAAGTTATAAAACGCATTTTTAAATATAAGCACATAGTTTAATATTTGAGAAAAAATAAATTAAAGCTTGCGCTAGTGCTAGTGCTAGCTTTATATTTCTTTTACAGCACAATGTTAGCCGATTGGCGTGTCGTGTCTTTCATTTCCTTTTTAAATACAATTGAAATGACTTCAAAGACTCGAGTGCTAAACGAGCAACCAAATTTACAAGTGTTCAAAATATAGGTACTGTAATATGATAATAAATTATTATAAGTTGTACCTACTGAAATGAAGAAGCCTTTCATATTGAGATCACACTAATCCCATGTCAAATTAAATTTCCAAATTCAAATCTATAAAAATGAGGGGTCTATCCAGGTAGGAATACAGGGTGGGCCAAATAAAAGTTTATTTTAAAAAATGCAGTCAAATGAACAAAAATATTTGTTTCCATGTATTACGGCTTGGTTAATAAGAGAAAACATTTCCATTAATTTTGGAACAATTCCTCGTTCAAGTGACTGCCTCGGCTGGCTTCGCTGTAGCCCATTCTGTCACTCCAATTTTCCAAGGCCTTGTTGATGGCCTTGTTAATTTCGGGCTGTAGCCTACGGTTTGCTTAAATGATATTTGCCTTAAGTGCTTGAATTGTTTCCAAATTGTTGGCATAATATCGGTCCTTGACGGTTCCCCATAAAAAAAGTCCAAAGTCGGCCAAATGACATCGTCAAGACGGATGATAACACGATTTGGGCATTTTTTTGGGCAAAATAGCGATTGTGACATGGTCTGTGTTGCTGCGCTCCATCCTGCATAAACTAGAGGTCGCCCAAATTTATGTCTTTAATTTCAGTAACAAAAAAAAGTTGGTTAGAATGGCTATGTAGCGCCCACCGTTGACCGAAACATTGTTCCCAGCCTCATTTACGAAGAAAAGTGGTCGAGTTGGTGTTCGTGAATTGAGTTTGACACTTTCGGCTTCAGCAGTCAATTTCTGTTCACCGTACGACGGGGACGAAAAGTGTTGTCCACTAGGATACCAGTCTCCCGAATTTTTTGAACAAACTTGCGTTCAGCAGGCTTGGTGGGTGCTTCATTTCGGCCAAAACCCATTTTCGAAAAACCCACTCACTTTGGAAGTAAGTTTTTAATATTTCCCAACGTTATTCAAGCGTAAACGACTCATTTATTTCCGCGGAGGTATGAAACTGACTTTCTGTCAGTGGCAAACAGCTGTCAGTGTCAAAATACCCTATGATTTTAAATGAAACCACTATAGATGTCACAGCCTTTTGTTTATTTGAATTTATAGCTAAAGTTCTCAACTATGCTTGAAAACACAATGAACTAGAATTTTATTGGTTGTTTTCTTAAGGAATACTTCGTAAGTTTTGGAAGCATGCCCCCGGAAAACACAATCCTGGCTACGACACTGCACACGACTCAAGCTGGCAGACATTTGCTGACCTACAAGCCTAAGAAAACGTGGATTGTACCTACTGAATTGGGGAATTTTGTGGAAGCAGTGAACTCCTCGGGAAATACTTCTTTAGCATTCAGGGAAAATAGGCTACATGAACTTTAACTACTACCTACCTCAAAAATGTGCGTTCTTTGCTGATCTTAACTGCCTAAATATAACGGAGGCCGCGGAAGTAGTGGTATGAGGCGGTCGTTCGAACTATTAAACGGATCGACGCTGTATTTCCAAATTATACCCACAATGGTGTAGCACGACTGTATTAAATTAACTAACTTAGGGACTATTCATATGAGAGCGAATTGCGATCAACGAACAAGCGAATATACGTATTTTCTGAGACTTCATTCACACGAAAACTTCTTTTAGTCGCAGATGTCTACCCACGATTCGGTTTCATTTTTATGGGTTAAGTAAGTTTCGAACGAAATTTTCATTCGTAGACTCGTGGATCACTACTGTAATATGTGGATTATGTATAAGTATACTTTACCTAGTTCCTTGAATTTTTCAGACCTTTGGAGTTAGTGAAATCGTAAAGGGATCCAAAAATATTAAATAACCTAAATACATGGAAAGGGTATATAAACGAATTCCTATTTCCTTTGTTTCTGGAGTTTTACAAAATATATCAATCCTTAGACTCCGGCTCAAACGTGGATGGCATACCCTCTTACCGGGATTTTGTACCTAAATTTTGATTTCTTGTAGATAAACATTTATTTTCACATACTCTCTGCTTAAAAGTCTTCCCTAAACAAAGTTCTTCAACTTTTCTTCATCTATAGACTCTTGTCATACACAAGGTCCCTTGGATGGATCCTTATATGCAACTATTCTTAAATCACCAAAGTCATCACATTATCCCACTAATACCAGCGATCAATCCATTAAGTCGATCGCTGTAGCACAAACCAACACTCAGTATGGTTTCGACCAAAGCTTTGACTCAATCATTGACTGTAAACCGACTAATACGAGCACTCCAATTAAAAGCTCGGCACGTACGGAAATAATTTCCGGCAGAAGCTTATTTCGCGAAGCATCAGTTCCTTTACCGCGTCCCGATTACAACACACATATAGACAGTCGCCCTGGGACATCACAATCAAATTATCGCCATCATTCGGGACATCCAGCAACTACGTCACATCACCAAACAACCTCCACTGTAATTCAATCCATTCAATCCCCTGACAGTCGGATAAATCAAAATGAATCAAGGGAATTTGTTCGCAGTCCGCTTACACTGTCTATGGATTCAGGAATCTCGAGTAGCGGTGTCCTAAATAGTAAGTAAATTTATTCGCCTTCGTCTGTACGTTTGTGGCTATCTATTTGTTGTGGCTCTATTTTCAACTGCGCCTTACCCAGGCGACTCCAGTCAAGAGTGTTGATCAATACTATGATTTATCAATAACTTACTTCCGTATATATTGATCAGTTTATTGGTGTCTATAGTAGTCTTAATCTTAAGCAGTAGTTTACCTTGCAGGTAGCTTTGCCTTTTCCTTTCGTAAATAATGCCTGTGTGTGTGTAAATTAAAACAAAATGCGTGTGGCCATTGCTAGTGTGACATAACAAAAATTATAAATAAATAAACTAACAAAATTTTTGTAGAGACAATAAATATGTATGTTAAGAGCTTAAGTTTTTTTGTGGTTTCATTAAAAAAAATTATACCAACATCTTTGCAGGACCTACGTTAACATCGAGTGTGTCGCCATCAAGTTTTCCTAGTCAAGTGAGCCCACAAGGTAATAAAAACAACTTACTACTCAGTTCGTGAAATGAACTTGTCAGTTTATTTGTTATTATAGATTAAAATATAAATTTTCTTGTGATTTATAAGGTTAAACGTCAGACTGACTTAGTAGGGTACTCAATTTACTTTTTCAAGTGCCGTGGGCGCATTCTTACCTCTAGCATTTATATTTATTGGAGACTAGCTGTGCCCACAAGCCACAACCTCGTTTGTTTGGTAAAATTCAAATAGGTTATAATGTGCGAAGTGAGCTTACCTAGTCGCAGTCACTGAACTCAGAAATTATAAGTCTTCACTGAGAAAAATGCAAGATTCCCCTTAGTTTTTTCAGGAGCTACCATTTTGTTTTCTCTGAAAATCTAGTACGTAATTCTCAACAAATCTTTCGATATCGGAAAGTAAGTGAATGCTTCCTTTGTAAAACGATCTAAAATACCAAATCGAGTACATCTTCTTAAGGACGTTTGGGAAACATCAAAATTCAGGAAAATGCAAAATTGTCACATTCAGCCTCATCGTGAATTCCGAGGGAATACTGCCTCCCCCCGAATTTGTGTATTCCCAGATATAAACCGAAATGTCTCCTCGAAAACAAAAATAGCTAATTTCGAAAATGTTCTGTCAATAACCGTTGGTTGGAATCAAAGATTAAAATTTTATTTAGGTGACACAAATATTTAAAAAATAATGTTTAGAATTGCATTAAGAGTTGTGGCTGAGGAATTGGATGAGATGGAATTTAAACGACAACGTCTTCTAGCTTAAGAGATTGTTCAAATCCATTGGAACTACCACAATCACTATATGAAAACATGGAATCTCTTAATTTTTGTAAGGAAATAATTACAATGTCTCTGCTTTTAGGTTACAAAAATATTACAGGGTTAACAAACCTGCATTCAAGTATACATACGAGTACTTACTTGACGTTCTAGAAACTTCTTCGCTACGGCCTAAGAAATCCCTTGGAATTTCACCCAAAATTAAATTAAACGCACGCTTGCGCGTTTTTGCTGAAGGCACTACCAAAAAGGAGTTGGAAAGATATCGATGTGTGCCTGGTGCAACCAAGTTTAAGTGAAGTCCTTTCCGAGGCTTTAGCCATTTTTGAAACACAAAATTGTGCCCAGTTCGGATCAAAATGTACGTCACACTTGAAGTGAAAAGAAGAGTAGCATTGTCCTTCTACGAGAAGCACAGGATGCCTAGCGTTGTAGGATGCATTGATGGTTTTGACATTCTATTCACTTAATTTTTTAATTTTTTTAATTTTTGAGAACCAACCAACTTGCTTTTCATAAATTCTCCAACTAAATAATGACGGAAATATGGGAGGGAAAATCCAAAAATTCTTGCCTCTCATAAGATTTCCTTTTTTTTTTGGGTTGGTTGAAAATGATTTCAGTAATGACAACTTAAAGAGGATGAAGTCCAAAAAGTTATTCATTTCAGTCAAAAATTATTCCAAAAAGTAGGCGTGGCTATAAAGTCTTCTCGGAGTCTTGAAAATATTCCGAAAAAAGTTTCCTGGAAATTACGTTTCACACTTTTCTCGTCAACCGGACATAACCCCGTATACAGGTTTAAATACGTAGTTTTGAGTTCTAGTGTGGTCAGATTAATATTGTTTCTAACATTGTGAGTCACAAGCTCTTGTGAGGTTTGTTGTGATTCGATAACTCACAAGAAATTCACCTCAGTATGGTTACTTTCCAATTGGCACAACATTTTCCATAAAAGTCCGAACTTGTACACGAAGTTAGTAAAAACATTTAAAGTAAAATTTTTTTTTTTTTGCAAAATACGTGAAATATGAACACAAAAATCAATCAAATGCTCCACCTTCCTCAGTTTCTTTCATACAAACATGTATTTTCCCCGAAATAGTTATAGATGCAGCCTAAACAGCCGTTATGACTGGTTTTGAATTTTGTGACCTGCTCCATAGGAGATCACAAATTCGATTGTTTTTTTGAGCCTCGCAAGTTGTGTCTTGTGAGTGTACTGAGGCTATGTGAATACGAAAAACTCACAAAATCAATTTCACCTAATTGTGAGGGTTTTGTGACTCAATGAGGTTTGCCAGAATCTGGCTGTAAACGTTGTTTTCTGTATTTTTCAATAAAACGAATTTCAAATTTAACTACTTTTTGTGTTGACTTTTGTCTTTGATATAATCGGCTGAAACTTGTTTGTTAACAAATTTTGTCTCTTAACATAACCACTGTATAATCTCCAATTTGTGTCGAGACGTATATCCGGTATATTTTTCATCTGACAACAAATGATACAGCCAAATATATGACAACTTCACAAACAGTGTACCGAATTATAACCATCTTGTTTCGTGTAGAATCTGTCAATTTTGGACAATACCACTCAGAAAACTACCAAGCTACGATAGCTCTACTAAATGCGTCACCTCTGTTGTATGCTGGCCAACAGAGGTGTATGCAGCTAATGTGCCCACCAAAAGTAAGGTGTGATGCCTTCAGTTACATGGGTACAGCACATTAACAGATCTGCGGTACCAAAAATAAAAAATATATATTTTAAGTTAACCATCGGATCTAATGCGCACGCAATCGAGGCTGTCACAGCCTCTCAAAAGATTTGTAGTACCCATATACGGAGCTCTCAGAACATCATACGGAGGTTGGGTACCCAAATGGGAAGCTTAGATAGCCTAGTAAAAGTATTGTTATAGGTACCCTTATAAATCTTGGCGTATGTTTTAGCCTCTCTGGAGCATAATAAGACATTCATACTTAGCTTGACTTTTTAAAAATTTGGAAAGCTCACAATGACATCTATCTCTTGAAACCCGGTGAATACCTACACTACATATAAGTTTATTCGTCATTATCTCTTGAAGCGACAATATGAAAATAAAACTCAAAAAGAGTATCTCTTTTCCACTTTTTTAAAATGCATATAAAATTTTAGAACAGTTTCAAACAAAATTAAAAACTCTTACTTGGTAAAATTAAGAACGCATCTGTAAAGCACAATTTCTTTGATAGCAGTAGAAAGGCAGATAGAGGATTGCTTACACCAACATAGAGCTATCTTTGATACTAAAGAAATCATGCTTTTCAGACTTGTTATTAATTTCACCAGTTAAGAATTTCTTGTCATAGCCGCACGTCAGTTGTCATACCTAAAACGAATCAGTTGTCACTTTTGTTCTACGAGCCAGAACCAACCTTACCCTAAGCAGAACTGTACAGAAAATAGTTATCATAGCTTGCCATCATACGGCTATGATAGCTATTGTACCGTAACGACTAGATAACGAAGCAAAAGGTTATTGTAAACAAGCATAGCGGGCTTAGCTAGTAGGGTGTTCATACCCGACCCAAATTAATTTCCATGTTATGGGTGTAGGAAACAAATTTTTAGGTTTGGTACCCATGTTTTTAAATTTAGTTTTCTCAGTAGGTAGGTAGATAAATGGGTGCTCTTGTGGCTGTAGCCACAGCTTCATTTAGATTAGACCATCAGTTGGTCCATTGTGTCCAGTGTCTAGTTTACGGGACCCCTCCAGTGCAACCTGTTGAAAGACAAGAATTAAACCGCTTTACATATTTAGTTTAAATCTCATGGGTTCTTTAAGCTCCCTTGTGACCTGATCCCCTTTAAAGCGTCCTACGAGTAGCTAATGTTATGAAGTCGGTTTATCGACTAGATCTACCCAAATTTGAGTATGAATCTCAGGAGAGCTTTGAGATCAACATTTTTCAAATCATCTAGGTCATCGCAGAAGTTACTGTTGAGAATCGTCTGTCTGCTGTTTTTAAGGGCAAAGTTCGCAAAGTAGGTGGCGTAAAGATTCTAATTCTTCAACGTCCCTACAACTTCTGCAAAAATCATTAGTTTTCTCAGAAAGTGTCAACACAAGTTTGCTGCTGAAACTGGTGTTTAGCTAATTTTTCCATAAAAAACACATTTGCTTTAGTTTGTTGGCTGGTGTTATTTTTAGTACTGAAGAATATATCTAACTTTGACTGATCCTTATAAAGTTTTACTATTTTTTGGCAGCTATGGTATATTTTTCTGCTGCTATTCCAATAAAACAGGTTTTTTCTATCAGACTGCCAAAACGGCCTATATCGACATTATTTTTAGTCCTTTCAGGAGTAACGGGGCCACTTAAATTCGTCTCTATTGGCAGTCTTAGGCCACCTCACTTTGAGGACAAATATGCCATCTGATCTCTGACATGTACGACTCGAAGTACAGTCAAGTTTAATAAAGATCTCAACTATATTGTACACGTCTAAATGTGACATTTATCACATTTGGACAGTGAAAAATAAAGGAGCCCACTTACCACTTAAAATAATAAAATTTTCAACACTTGTGTGTATTGACTAATATAAAAGAAGACAACTCATTTTATACCATCAAACTGTATATCTTTGGGATTTACATTTTTATCTATTACTTTTGTGAAACCTAAAAGGTTTCTAAGTCCGTTGGCGTCGTATCACAATCAGGTAGCAATATAAAAATCCCAATAAGTACTTTCCGAGAATAGTACCTATGTGGTTTATTAATCTGACAGCTCAATGTTGTTGGTCAAGAACTAGATTGATGACACAACGATTGACGAATGGGGTGATAATAACCAACAAATCTAGTCAATAATTAAAATCTTAGCTGAGGTACTTCGATTAAGCCAAAATATACGATTGTTGAAATAAATTTCAATCCTTTTTTAAATAACTTCTTCTGATTAGGAAAAAGAGCTTATTTTTGTAGTGAAGTCTTTAGTTCAGAAGGTGCAAAATTGCATTTGCAGGACCACAATAGGCTATCGTGGAGCAGTAATTTTTAGATAGCCCGCAGATTCCGTCTTTTAGGCCCTTTTTATTCACTCGAAGTTGAACACAACTCGGGGAGTTTTCCATACAAAAATTTTCCATATAAAAATAAAATGGCCCTTAATTTACCAAAAAAGAAGGTCATACGCAGGGCTGGCTTTGAAGATTTTGAAAAAGTCGAAAAAAACAGGATTTACATTCAATACTAACTTGTCCACAAATGGTACAGAAAAAAATGATTGTATTGAACGTGGAAGCTATGGCTAAATAACTAATGACTAGACTTCGGGCAACTAATTAGTTTCGTAAAGTATTTATTATGAAAAATTTTGTGTTTCACACAAAAACGTATTTTTTTTTTAAATGGGTAAGGAAAAGTATCAAAGAAATATAGAAAACGGGTAAATCTGGACAATTTTTAAAAAGTGGTCTCATTGGGGATATAGAGAAAAAAAGGGGGAAAATGCAACTTAAAGTTGCAACTTAAATATTGACTCATTATTATTTAAATAATACACTTATCTTCATATCTCAGAGTTTTTATTTCTGTTTGACATTTAAAATTTCACGGCGTGTGTTTGAATTAAAATTCAGCAGTCATGGATCGCAAATTATAGGTTCCTTGTGAGGCTTTTTTGCTCAAGCAATAGTCTTCAATAGAAATGCGTCCCAAACATGAAAGACGCGAACCAGCCAACTGTGTAAATATGTGTTGATCAACTTCAGTTTAACGATGATGATGATATATCTGTTGATATGTTTGCACTTTAATTTGAATCATACCATTTCTTTTAACAATTATGATTCACAGCCTAACTTTTACTTTGTCATGGTTTTGTGCATTATTATAATGCCAACAAGAGAGGATAACGATTGTTAACTCATTTGTAGAATTTTGTCTGTCTCCTGTTTGTTATAGGTTATCCATATTTTCCTTTATGACACAGGATTCGAGTTTACTCTATCTAATATTCTTCGATGCCAGTATTTTGTTCTCGATTTCCTATTTGAGGTTGCAGGGAGGAGTTAATACCGCGGTAACGGCCTGGTTCAGTGCCTGCCACCAAACAAGATTACCATAAGTTAGTACCGGTCTTACTAAAATAAAAAAAAAAAAAAATAGTTGGCGCAACAGGTCTGTAGGACCCTGGACCCAGCTTCTCACAACCACTTGTTTTGTGTGAGTTTTTAATTTTTGGAACGAATGGGAGGGATCTACAATTTTATGCCGATTCCAAACGGCCGATTATACTCTAGGATGTTTGTCAGACGTTCGCGAGAGGTGGCGCAGTGAAAAAACCCTCAGTTGGAAGTTGGGTTTTTGCGGGATTCGAACCTGGGACCCGGTCTTACTATCGCCGTGTAAAGCCACATTATAATTTTAGGACTAGGGCAACAGGTGCGCCCAAATTTTCTGTTGCAGGCATAAAATGCTATCATAGCCTTCTTTGCCCGTTTCTTTGTGTTAAGATTCCAATTCAATTTACGAGACTCCAAGATATTTGTCGTGTTCTGAAATTGTTAGCGGAATCCCTTCAATTGTGGGTAGGCTGAATTCAGGAATTGTCCTTTTGTTAGTAAAGAGAACTAATTCGGTCTTTTACGGACTTACTGCCAGTCCGCAGTTCTTTGTTCAACTGTTTAGTGTGGATAAAGATCCTGTAAGTTGGTCACTGATAGTGGAGAGAAATTGTCCAGTTGCAAGCAGTGCTATGTGGTCTTTAACTCCACTAAATTGTAGCTTAGTCAGGATCTCGTTTACTACGAGAACCCAGAGAAGTGGGGAAAGAACCCCACCTTGAGGAGTGCCTCTAGATGCTGAAGCCCGCATTTTTACGTCTCCTTTCTCCTAGTTCCGATCTGATTAGTATAATAATAACTTTCGACCGCATCCTTTCAGGCAAAAATACCTATACGATCATCCGGTGCAACCATGACCGTATTACAATTACAGTTCCAGATTCACAAAATGTGTTGAATACTTCAGTTTTGCTTAAAAAATCTGCCTAGAATCCTACAAGTAGTTACAAATAGAGACAACTTAAAACTTAACCGTAATTACCTCACAACTTAACTTTGTCGCGTATTTGCATGAGAATATTTTTTGAATTACAAATCAAATTGCACTCACTCATATGTATGTTTTTTTTCATCTATTTACAGAAGACCGCCATCGTGAACTTGATGACATTCTAAGTGACATGCTATTAACAGTTCAAGATATACCAGACTTCCAAAATCGTAAATCAAGTACGCATTCGGTAAACCAATACGGTCGTAGTCAAAGTGTCTTGTCCCACGTTTCTGCCACCGCCTCCGCATCATCACCCGTTTATACATTACCAATACCAAATCCGCCCTCGCATAATAATAATCGCGATCGCGACGTTGTATACGGAACGCATTCATACGTGTCGCAAGAGAACGTGCAACGACATTCAAACTCGAATTCATACAAACCAGATCGGTTCGATCCATACGATACAGCTAGTACAACAACCACATTGACACCGCCACCAAGTGAAAGTGGTCGAGAGACGCCAAACCTGTTCAGCGGCTACCATAGCAGCACAAGCAACATATCGTTAGTGCAGTCGCGTCAACAACAACAACAACAACAGCAACCACGACGCGATACAATGTCTTCGCAACATAGCCAGGTGAATCCACAATCGGCGCAAGCAAATTCGCAACATCAGTCTACGATATATCAGCGAGTGGTGCGGACGTCAAACGAATCGCATCCAAACGCATCTGAAGACGAAGATAATATACCGTATCACGCGCGTGAACATTCACAACCTTTCACCTACGGCAACCTTCCGTCGAACGGAGTACATTTGAACGAAGTTTCCGGTTCGGAGAATCAAGAAAAGGATCCTAGAATGATTAAGGCTCAATCGGGACTCACCAGCCCTATGCTGGTGCGTAAAACGTTCGGCGGCAGTGGTGGCATATCTAACGAGTCAACGTACAGTACGCTACGGAAAACATCAGCTCGTAACGACTTCGAAGAGATGCTGCGCGATCGCCGCGAAAAGGTGATGAGCGAAAAGTACTCGATAAGTGACAAGCAGCCACTTGCATCCAATGGATATCACAACTACTACAATGACCCGTTGAAGCGTTCCAACACCTTGGATGGATTTCATCGAAGCACTAGCAATACTGAGTAAGTACTTAAGTTGTTCTAGTCAGCTTTTCAATGCCTATACCGAGCGTTGTGGGATTGGGAAACCTATACCTTGCCTACCTATATATGTGCATATGTGGTGGAGGCCGGAATTCTAATGTCAATGGAGATTTGATTTGTGGTTAAGTGTAGAAAATCTTATACGAAGGCGTGTAGGTACTCCCATAGACAGGTTATTTGTGGGTCGTTTTCAACGGAGGCTGCAAGTTATCTCATTACCTAGCGTCCTTGACGCCATGGTACAGTTTAAATGTTCTATATTAAAAAAAGAAATTGAATGGCGTCAGTCAGATAGGTGCAAAACGAATTGTGCATTTGGCACACTCAACCTTTCGGTTATTAGTGTTTAATTCTGTTAGATTGTCGACGCCACTCATGCCTACTTTTGTATACGTTTTATTTATTCACAAAATTACACATTTTGTTATGCTAAAAGATAAATTAAATTTTTGACTTAGTAAAATAATCTCAAACTGGTTATTTTCGTCAGTCATACACAACACATGCCTTCCTGCCTACCTTACATTTTTTTTTTTGTTTTGAACATCGCACGCATGGGCGAACAACTATTTACTTGTTGGCGGAGTGTAAATCTTGCGATTTCCTTATTTGTAGATGGTTTTCTTACAATGTTCCAATTGAGAAACTTTCGGTTTCCTTTTTTGTGCAACAAAAAATAAAATAAATTACCTTTATATAGATAGTGTAGTTTAAAGCGCTTTTATTTATTTTTTGGCTTTCCGGTATGAAAAGCAATTTTTCTTTACTTATTACATAATTTCTGCTGCAACTAGAAAATTTTGAAGATGATACCAGATGTTGGTATAAGTGATGGTAAAAATAAACTATAACCTTGAGTTTATATTGGAATACAATTTTATTCTCATGTATAAAACATGAATAGTTTTTAAAAAGGGTTATTATGTGAAAGGAACACCTTCAAGTAGACTTTACTTGAAAAATAAAATAATACGCAAAATGCCCAAATCAACTGACAATATTGTTACATTCAGGCTGGGATTCGAAAAGTTAAATCACTATTCTGTTGAACTTTTCTAATAAATTCACTTTTATTACACTTTTATGAATTATTCTAATAATTCACTTATTAAATAACAAAACAATATCACTTAAAACAATTCTCAAACAATTAAAGCCAATCACTTCATTCCATTCACAACTATTTCGAACTTAACAATCACAGTCTTAGAATCAACTGTTTGTACATCCCTTTCAAATCTCTTTTTATGCTATGTTTCCATTTGAGATTATCTGCGAGATTTAGAAAAATTTCCGTAAATCCCGCATAAATCTCGGGATTTATCACACAAAAGTTAATCTCATAACAAGGAGATTAAGAACTAATCTCCTAAACTGACCAGATTTACATGTAGAGTACGGTTTGTGAACACACTCTCCACAGCTCGGAATGTCAAAAATACCAATCAAACAGAGCTGTATTTGACATTGTGTCATTGTGTTGTTTATGTAATATAGCGACTTCTTCTAGAAATAATGCAACAATCAAACTTTTCATTTTATTTTGCAGAATTAAATTATAAGCTAATAATATTTAAAGATTTCTGGAACTCATGTTTTATCCTTTTTATTTGTTTCCCTACTAACACAATTTTAGGTTGTTCGATTTTACAGTATCTGACAACATCTGGTGAAACGTCAAATTAATCTTCTTTTTTTTTTGGTGGAAACACTTTATCATTTAGTATTTGTAATCTCTTGCCGTAAATCTCGCGATTAGTGTCCGGTGTAAACATGGCATATATCCGCGCCGCCATCTATCGAGAACCTTCTAGTGTATTCCGATTATTCCGGCTGGTTCTAGAATAAGCTCAGTGGTGACTTACTCTTATTTGGCAGATTCAAGTCTCCAATTGGAAGTGGAACTTGTTTGGTGACTAATGGGTTGTTTACACTTCACCATTTTCGGTACCACGCTACATTCCAACACACAAGATTAAATTCAAATTGTTTTTTGGAAACTAGAAAGCGAGGAGGAACAACGGTTCTCGCTTGAATTGGGAAGCAGCCCCTTTCCAATTTCAGTTGGTAATTTCGTCTAATTTGAGATGAACACTTCTTATATCTTTGGTGTGAACTATAACTGTTTTAAACTACATCAGATTCCTTAGAGGGATTCGAGTTTTGACAGTTGATTTTTCTTATAAATTTATTTTAGAAAGGCTTTGGTCACATTCAAAAATGTATGTAGTTTCCTTAAGTCGGCTAGATTGGTCTGCATTACATGTATACCCTGACTGCGAAAACTAGATTGCTCGGTAACTTCACCTTTCCTATGTCAGCCACATATAACGAACTGTCATCTTAGTACTCAGTCACAGATTTCTTGGCTGGAACTACATAAACGTCAACTGAATAAGCTTTTCATGTGACCGTTTAAAGTTAAACTAAACTAAGACACATCAAGTCAGACAGCTGACCGACTTACTGGACTAGATTCTTCAGTGTCGTCATTACGTATTGTAACTTTTACGTGTACGTAATAAGGGAAAGATTGGATCGTATGAATCAAACCCAGCGTTAACTTTGAATAAATATAAATATAAATAAATAAATAAATAAAAATGAAGTCTTAATTTGGTTAAGTTGTAAAAAGTTGTAAGTTGTAAAAATTAAAAATTACAGCTGGCTGTACTTTTAGGTCCTGTTCGTTCCTTTCTGAAACTGAACAAGTGGCAACACTGTCATTCAAATGAACATTTTCGTTTTAAAATATTTATAAACGGTTTTTGGAGAAACAAAATCTAGTTTTGCTAAATTGTTTGCTGTATTCTGTTTCAGATGTCGGAAATTGAATCAATCATTAACAATTTGAAAATGTATACTTATAGAATAGGTAGGTGTTTTTTTTAGAGGTACAGAACTTGGAAATGGAAAAAAACGAAGATGATTTTTTTTTTAAATTGATATGAAATTTACTTAATTCGAAAGATAATCCTCTGGCATTATAATTTAAATATGATTTCTGGCATACGACCGCTACGGCTAGTTCGGACGTACCTAGTCTAATTTGGAGATCGACGACTTTTCGATGACTTTCCAACCGTGGCCGTATATCGGCAATAACTCGGCGAATGTTGTCCTCCAAGTGGTCAATCGTTTCGGGCTTATCGGCGTAGAAAAGCAACTTTACATATCCCCACAGCAAATAGTCAAGCGGCTTTAAGCCGCACTATCTTGGAGGCCAATTCACGGGTCCGTAACGCGAAACTATATTCGGTTGCCAAAAGTCAGTAATCATGGCTCTATAGCGGTCACCATTTAATGTAATGTTCTGGCCAGCATCATTTTTAAAGAAGTGCGGACCAATTATTCCACCAACCCATAAAGCACACCAAACAGTCAGTTTTTGTGGATGTAACGGTGTCTCAACATACACTATTGAGGATTGTCATCACTTCAAATACGGCAGTTTTGTTTATTGACGTATCCATTCAACCTAAAGTGAGCTTTAACGCTAAACAAAACTCGATTATGAAAATTGACGTAGTGCTCGATAGGTACGTCAAGTATTTCGAACAGAACCATGATTTTCAAATAAATTTGCACAATTTGGAAGATTTGACTGACGCCTGATCAGTCTATTCATGTTGAAATGTCAAACCTAACTAAAAATAAATCACTCGCCAACTTTAAGTTTTATACCTCTAAAAAAACAACCTTTGGATACTTATAATTGTTATTATTGCTTACCCCCACATAAAATAATTGTTTTGTGTTCCGCATTTAATGGAACATTCGCCACTTACTCTTTTGAATAAAAGGTTGTTTCTAACTATTTCAAAAAATTAATATATTGCTTATTTGTCAATTGTTTTTGATGAAGCCATTTAAGACTTTTTCAATTAATGTTAGTATTAAGCTTGTATATATATATATTTTTTTTTTTTTTCAATGAAATAAGGAGTTATTATTAATATTAATAATAAACTTTTTGTCCTCTGTTGTCTGATGAAAAATAACCTCGAGCGTATATTGAGCCTCCAGGAAGCTAGAGTTAGGAACAAAGGTAGAGCTCTAATTAGGAGCAGTAATATATTTTTGGCTCTAAACAATTTTATAACCAAGAAAACCGTAAGAAGCCTTTCGGTTTTTACTATGCTGTGGTCACGTTAAGAACATGTATGCCCAACATGGACAATAAAAGCCATTTCGTCATGACATCGTCAAATTATATCATTTCCGACTCACGTGGATAAAATATCAGCCCCATTCAAATCATTAGATGTATAGATACAGTAAAGAGGCAGGTCACGATTTTTAGAAGCAGCAGTCTTTATTTTGGGGGTAAGAGCTTATCAAATCAAATTTGTAAATGCCATGTACAAAATTTCAATCACGTTTTCTAAATCATTCACCCTTTCAAATGGCCTCACTCAAACTGTCCTGTAGGCAGCTCGCTTCTGCATCTACCGCAAAGCCTCTTATAATCTACTACAAACTGAATGACGCGTGATAAAAAAAAAAAAACTCAAACAAACCGCACTGCCGAACATTTTTTCCTGTTTATAATCATGTTGGTTGCGCTTCTAGTTTGTTTCAATGACTCAGCACAGCTGTGAACAAAATGCACGATAGAGTCTCAAATAGACAACATATGAATTTGCTAATTTTACTATCGTACCCGAGCGATCGAAACAAGTGTTTGCATCTTTTAATGGCATCTCTATCGTCTATCTGAACGCGGACCAAAAACCTCTGACGTCATTCTATGAAACCCACATAACTACACATAGATTATTATGCAGCTTGTGGTATGGCTATGGATACTCAGAAATGTTGCAGTTGAGCAAATCAATGACATCATACGTAACTTGTTCATCGCGAGCGTGAATAAAGTCAAACGATTGTAAATCAGCCAACATCTTGAGAGACTTTTAAGATACTTTCGGCAGTAGGTAGATTTCCAAGTAAACGATATATAAGTGCATTTCTTTTATGCAACAAACAGTACATAGATATGCATTTATCGGAGTGCCTCGCCCGCTGCAATTGGGGCAGTCAAACTCATGCAATCATTGACCACTTATACTGTCACCGTAGAAAGCGAATGTGCCCTGTGCTGGCTTTTCTGTTTCTTTTTATTCGATGGTATCTTACTAATTCGCGTCACAGTCAAAGATCAAGATTAGTCATGATTCTTGTAAATAAAGCGGATCGGTCAGATGATAAAAAAGGGATTATCATCGCTTGTGTTATCCGCTCGCTTGAGGATGATTAATAGCGTCAAGCATTTCAAAGATTTGCGCCTTGATCCATAAGTAGGACGGGGAAATAGTGCTTGCCGTTTGTAAAGTTTGGCGGGCAAATGCACACTTGTCACAGAGTCACACATTCGGGGAGACTTTGAATTTGAATTGTTGCCAATATTTGCACACAGGCAGCAGGAGCCAAATTTCGAAATTTATTGGATAGCTTTCCGCCGTTTATAAATATATTTATGGACTTTTTTTTATTGTTTCACTGTTTCGATGAGAGATATGACTAATTTTGTTTCATGTTTACTTAAGGTGAAATACGTTCTGTAAATTTGTTTACTTTCGAGTTTTTGCTTAACGAAATCCTAGTGGCGGAAATATTGATTTGGTTTTTATTAGTTCCATAGCTGTCGTACTGTATAAATGCTAATCGATTGGAATTCGATTTTCGTATCGATGAACGATAGATCATCTCTTGATGTTTTTAACGATGCTGATCCAACAATTTCGTTGGTTACCTCATCACAATACAATTTTATATAGCAAATAAATCAAGTAACACAGGTTAATAGTTGTTGTTTTACTAAAGTCCAAGGTGATGGTAAATTCGAGGGTTAGTTTGTGTACCTATTTAATATTCGCCATTTCAGAATGAGCCTAGACATCAATTTAGTTCCTTCTTTCCTTGCCCAATTCCCTATAAATTGAAATTTGTTAATTGCATATTTTTCCAAAAAGATAAAGGATACACTCCTCTTAAAAAAGCAAGTCTAGTCAACCTAGTCAACGCAAATGGGACCTTATAAGTTTTCACACGAAACGTGCAAAGATATTCTTAAGGGTCTTTGCACAGTAGTCCTGAGTTTATAGTTTAAGGTTGGGATTGTAAGAGTCTTTTACAAAAAACTACTCAGTTGGTCTAAAAAGAGCCTGATAGTCACTACTTAATCAAAAGAAGCAGTAATTGCCAAGAATTATTTCTCGTTTGATATCAGATGAGTTTTTGTTTTTAGATGCGATCGCCGAGGAATTGAAATTTTTTCACAACCTCACAGTTGTAGCTGTGATATTCTAGCTGTGCCGTCGATATTTGAAATGCTTGATTTTGCCCACATTCAATTTTAGCTATTTCTGTTCGTATACTCGCTGTGTACCTCCAACAGATTTGGAGTATCATACCTCATGTGCAGGCTTGTAAATATGATCATGATCTTAAAGAAGTCGCATGACATGGTGGAATTCCTTTTTGACATTAAGAGCTTCGATCAGTTTTCTATACCAGCCCTGAAAGGTAACTGTAAGGTTCTTAACGAAGTGCAGTCGCACAATACGACAAGCGATGTTGAGAAGACGGATTCCTCCATAGTAGGCATGCTGATTGTAAGCTGTTCCAAAAAAGACCGATGAGTAGGCATTTTCAGCAGCAACCTTCTTGATCTTAAACTTGAACATTCTAGCCTATAGGGGGTGTTAGGCCCATTTTATTCACTCGAAGTTGAACACAACTTGGGGATTTTTATATGGGAAACTCCCAGAGTTGTGTTCAACTTCGAGTGAATAAAATGGGCCTTAGTCTTTTTGGCCTTTGGTCTTTATGTGTGATGGAGGTGCTTTCAAATTATCAGGTTCTTTCCCTTGAGTGGGATCTCTCAACATGGTTGTTCCCTTCTGTTGGTAGTACATGTCGCGATCATTTTCGGCCCCCTATTGCAGTTTGCAGTCATGATTGATGAGGTGAGTCAAGGTGGCTGCCAATTAAATCTCAGCACATCTAATGCGGGTCTAACGATAGCTTTCTGGAAGTATTGCTTCTAGTCCTTAAGTTGCTGGTGAGATGGTAGGTGTGATTGTAAGTCATCGGACTACATGATCGTAAACGTTTCCAATGATCTATTCCGATTGCAACTTTTCGACATACTGACACTTTACCTTCTTTTATATCATATTGAATAATTTTTGGTGTTCTACGATATACTGGTCCGAGCCAATGTCGGTTGCTCAGAACGTTTGTGCATTAAAAATACTGTCGGCGATCGCAATGTGACGAAGTTGATGGTTGATCCGGAGAATACCATATTTCCTTATAAAAATTGAGGGAAGAAGACTGTGTTCTTGGTACAGTATAGTCAGTTACCAAACGTGTCCCGTAGACTGTGCGAACTGAAGTTCTGCAAAACCGCGATTTTTTGAGGTCGAAACTATTTTTCACTGCTTCGTCCTCGTCCTCTATGACGGTAACAGTAGCCGAATTTAATCCACCTTTTGAAACCTTCAAAATTTTTTGCCAGGTAGGTCTGCTGCTTATATGAAAAGTCTACATTAAAATAAACAATATTTACTTACTTCTGGTCTTTATACCAACAGTCACAAATTGTTTAAGATTTATGTTTGCCCAATCCCATCTTGTAGTTGGCGGGTAGAGCTACTTTATACAAAATATCCCAGATCATCTTTTAACTATTCAGCTGCACTTCACTCCATCAGTGTACAAAAATATTCTACTTGCCTTTCCAAACGCCGTTGTCCACGTTTCATTTTTCAGATATGTTCCAATTCTTGGAAGGCCTGGCATTCAATTATTATTATTATAACCTTTTTTGTCAATAGTGTCAGATAATGTTTAAAATTTAGACTAAAATGCCAGATTTTGTTAGCGAACATTTTCAGCGGAAATTGATACAAAAAATAAAATGGAAACACATTCCATTAGCCGCCAAATGACTACTGACTCGTCAAACAAATTTCAGATTCTACACAAATTCTAAAATTACATATATACAAACTTGGTTCGCTTTGGTACTTATTTTTGCAAATGTAAAACTAAAATTTGCTAAGAAACTGTGCGTATGCGATCACGTACTGAGAAAATTGGAAAAAATGAGAGAAATCCATTTCCCCTCTTTTCATTTTTTCGTAATTTGCTACTCGCCGAATTTCGACTTACTAAATAATGAAAAATTAAAACTGACATCTAAGTGACAGCTCAAAAGTTAGACAAGTAAAACTCTATTTATTTTCGTCTTCAACGATGTCGGAGGAAGAAGTTCTCATAGAATGTTCTCCTAGAACATATTAGCGCATTCAAAATGGTAAATTGAATAGGTATTTAGCTTATAAAAAATTCAATTCCAACTTATTTTGAAGATGCTGCATTTAAAGAGAACCTGAACGAACCTATTGACAACTAATCAAATGTGTATTGTGAATATAAAATTTGACGTAAATTTGACGAGCTGCTAGTTGACTATGACTTTTCTTTCTTCTTCCTTTTCTCTTTCCCATTTTAATGAGCTATCTACGCTAATCCCATTTTTTTTCAGACAATTTAGATTATACACTACAATTTTATATTCACAATAACAAACATGTTATTTTTTAAAATACCAAATACTAAAGGGGACACAACTAGTGCCACTTCAAGAAGACTACTCTAGCTGACGTTTATGAATAGAAATGCATATTAAATTTAGTGGACCAGTAAACGGCTTGTAACTTACCTCGGCGGCAATATATTATTATACGCTCCATTGATCAAATAAACAATACCTACAATTTCCTGAAGATCATTTCGAAATCAATTAAAGTAATTTACGATTCCTATGGTTGAGCTGTATGCTTTTCAACATTTTATGCGAATAAACTATTAACAGTTAAAAAAGAAAATGACATTTGACATGATTCCATTGAGAGTTACATTCCTTGCGGGGTGCGTCCGTTGAGTAAAATAATATTTACGAGACAATTCACACTTTGCTGCTTCTGGTGGTTGCTACCACGCTCAATCTATAACCATATTCGTCAGTAATTGGCTAAATATGGGGGCGGAAAACCGCCAATTACTACTCAAATTTTCTTTTCTTCTCGCGTTCTTTGGAAGAGGTCAAAGCAATTCAAAGCAATTTATTGTGGGCGCCATATATGTGTATATTGTGATCTGCTTCTGAATTTTAATTTAATTTTTGCCGCGAGTGAGCAATTTCAATGTCATCATTCTTCCCCCCTGTTTTGGTATTGAAAACGAGGAATTTCAGAAAATCTTCCGAAGGCCAATTATAAGATCGCCAAGCCATCGTTCTACTGCCGATTATCAATGAATAGACTATTCATTGTGAACTAGAAATAACAGCAGTCGTATGTAGGTAGATATGAATGAAATTGGCCAATACAATTGCGTTCCTATATAATTAATTATTATAGTTGTATAAACTTTTGATGTCGAACTAACTGATTTGTGCTTTCGATCCACATGCTACGAGTATGATTAAGTGATTTGTTGCATTTTAACTAGCTTAAGCGAATTAATTGGTATTATTTGTGGCGCGTTTTATGCAATTGAATTGATGACTTGTTTGACAATTCGATTTGTAATGGTGTTTCTTTTCATTTCTTTCATTTCGCGGGCGGTCGTTAATCGAGATGATAGGCGAATCCACTTGCCACTTCTTAAAATCAATAAAATGGAAATACAAGTAGTTATGTTTTTTGCTTGTCTGTATAATTGGTCATCATTAAAATAAAGAACAATGGCAACCGTCATCACAAGGATACAAGTGCGATGATCTTAAACAAAAACAAATTTAATTACGTATAACGAGCAAAACAAAATTGAAACATTTTGCACTGTTTATACAACAATTCGTATACGAATACGATCGCCGAGGTTGCGATATCAAGCAAATCCTGACGTAACCACAGTCACACATCAATTCAGAATATAGCTGACAAGTTTCCTTTTTAGAATACTTTTGTGTTTCTGTTATGCGAACCATCACACTTTTTTCCCATAAATATTTAACTTTATGTTGAGAGATACAATGCGACTCAACTTAAGCTGATCGTTTAAACTAGGTCAAGGCAGTTTAAGATGGTGTAATATTATATATACTTGTGGTTTTAGCAACAGGGTGAGACACAAACAATAATAAATTGTATAAATAAAGTCACGCTTGCAATGCTCGATTGAGTAATATATTTTCAACGAGTTTTTGGATCACTGATTGAGTTATTTGTATATTAACTGTACTTGTATTTGTATGAAGTGCCTTTTTCACATGAGACCTGCGCTTGGAATTACTGGACATACGTTAATATTTGACAATTATGATGAAGATTCTCTAGCCTGAAACCTGTCAAGTAAAGATAGTTTTTTCTTTGTCCAATTGAATTTGAAATTTTAAACAAAATACAAATAGATTGTAGTCTCGTTCTTTGTCGAAATATTTCTCGGATTTCTACGGATGTCCTTGACGAAGCGTCTTCTGGACAGCAAAATTAGGGATAATTTCACGAAATTTACGAACAGTAGGTATTGATCTCTAAAGTGTTACAGTTCATCCACGATGATAAACCAATGTCCTTACATATATGCACAGCATACCTATTATCGCGAAGTATCAATCGCACAATCATGAAGGGAAATTGATTGGACCATTTCGTAAAACGTATTTTTTAACAAATATCAATAGTTTCACGATCGTGGTCAACGTATGGAACGCTCAAAGCTAAACCTAACCAAGTCAGAAGAAGACAATTCGAAGATATTTAGAGGTTGAGTTAATAAACTGACATTAATTTCTCAAATGAATATTCCAGTTATACACTGAAAGCTGTTTTAAAGTTTATTTTCAAAATTGTTTTCTGATATAAAAAGTAAAACTTGGAGTGAAAAATTTTCCAAAAAATTTGCGACTTGGCTCATTTTTACTTCGAATAATTGTCATTAAATCTTATATAAAAAAATGGTGTCAAAAATGTATAGTAATTCATCAATTGAAAACGGCTGAGCCGATTTGGCTGAAATTGTTGTTTTAGTTGTTCGTTATTGCCAGGAGAAGGTTCTTACGAAAGAAACTTTTGGGAAAACCCTCCGGAAAAGTCGGTAAAATGAAAATAGTTATCAAAAATGTATCTTTTGTATGGAGTTTTGTGTGCAATTGTTCCGGAATGGCTTTTCTAATGGAAAAATAGAAAATTCTAAGTGGAAAATTTTGGAAAACTGCGAAAAACTAAGAAAAAGATAGATTTTTGTATGGGATTTTATGTGCAATTGTTTCAGAATGGCTTTTTGAATCAGAAAATTCCAGGAAAAACGCGAACAATGAACATTTTTGATCTTCACAAAGTTTAGGAATTTTTTTCGCTAATTTGTTTCCATATCACTTATAAACGCTGGCAACACTGCTGCGCAAATGTCAAATTTTCGCAAGCAAATAATGTCCCGGGCAATAAACGTGTGCAAAAAGAGAGTGGAGAATTGTACCACGCAATCTACTACAACTACCCACTTTTCCCCCATCATGTCGCAGCAGCTGCGTACTGCAAAACGAAAAGGAGAGCGAAATTTTTCGTTCACAATTTCGTTGTGTCACTTTTGTATGGTATTTTTCGTCCCGGAACATTTGCGTACTACGCTTTAGTGGTTAGTATTGGACTACTAAGCGAGGGGTCCCAGGTTCCATTCCCGAGGTCTCGCCGAAAATTGTAGATCCTTTCTATTCGTCCCAAAAATTAAAAATTCACACAAGAAGCTAGGCTGTTGTTTCTACGGACCTGTTGCGCCAACTATTTATTTATTTCGAAAATATTAGTTGATAAAATTTAATTTATTTTTCGTTTCTATAACTCCCCAAACAGCAAACAATCAACGCACACTGATTTGGTTCGTAAAAGCTCAAAAAAAAAACCTCACAATGAGAGCCGTTGACTTAAGTTTTTTAACATTAGCTTAGGAACGAAAAACTTTCTGACTTAGGCCCTAGTTATACGTAAAATGCAACAGAAAAAGTTGGAACAGTATGAAAATGATTGTTTTTTCGTTTATGCGGTCATAGCGAAAATTCTATTGTCCCTACACAAATAATTACAACAAATCCACCATCCTTGATAGGATTCCATCAGAAAACAAATTTCTGACAGATGGAACAGTAAAGAAAAGAAATATTTCAGTGGAATGATTTGGTTTTTTGTTGTGGAATTGCCTGAAGTAGATCGGAAAAAGTTTTTCGTACGGAAAAGTAAATAAGTTATTATTCTAGAAAATTTTAAGATTATTTGTTTAATTTTTTTGATAAACTAGCTTTATAATTCATAAGCAACATTTAAAGACAAAAATTGAGTTTTACCGTAAGGTTCAAGTCTTCAAAAAAAGCAAAATAAAATGTTTACGGTTTCGTTTTACTAGACTTTTAACCTTGGGGAGATTTTCGCAATAGTTTAGGATTATTTATTTTTTGGTTCGGTTCAACTATGAGCCCTCAAATATGACACTTAGGGCTATCCTTTGAATAACACATCCTGTCCAAATTATTGTTATCTATATTTTTACATTAGTTTTAATACGAACTCCTCCGTTTTAAATTAAAAAGAGTTGATGATACCGTTAAAGTGTTATTCGTTAGTCTAAGAAAAACCTTATTTCTGTTTCAAAATGTTCTCTATTTCGTTCGAAGCAACAAAAACAGAACACGCTTTGATCTTCTAATGAGTTTGACAAATCATTATACAAAGTCATTAGTAAATTCATATAATTTCTGTTACAATGTAAAGTGGCATAAAGCCCAATTCGTTATGAAAATAGCTTTTAATGTATTTTTTTACTGCCAATAACTTGCTATTTAGTTGATAGTTATTTTTACATTTAACTTTAAATAAAAATTGACACTATGTCAACAATGCTGCCAAGCTATTCATTTTAAATAATAGATTAAAAAAAAGTACTACAATCAATCACAATTACTATATTCTTTGACAGCTATTTCAGGAAAATATCTTTCCTTTGATACTTCATTTGTTAAGATCGGTTTCAGAAATAGTAAAGAACTTTTCATCAATGTTTAAGCAAAACCATGTTCCAATCATGCTTTTAATTGATAGGTACATTTAACGAAATTTTAAATTTCAATTTCAAGTATGTACCTCGTTCCATATATCGAGTCAGTCCATGGAAATCCACGAAAAACTAAGAAATTAAGTAATTACCAATATTTCATTTTCATTTATTTAAATTTTTTAATTAAAACAGCTTTTGTGTAAATTTAAATTGTAAAATTAGAAGTTACATCCTAGGGCCTATTCAATATTGTAATCGAGTAGATATTCGTACACTTTATAGTGCGTCAACTATGACACCTTTTGCTGACAATATTGCGGTAGGGCAAATAACCTCTATAGTGCATTAATGCTACCAATTTTATTATTCTTTTTTTACGACCTCGAGATTGAGTGATCTTCCCTGCTGTTGGTGGCCATTTTATATTTAACTGTCAAACTATTTAGATATTCTCTTGACAGAGATCTTATGCATTAAAACAAACTCAAAGTCAAAAGATTCTTTAAAGTCCACAAAAAAAGTGCGTTCAACTTTTATCGTTGAACTTGATAAGCCTCGGTAAAAATCTTAACGATTTGAATATTTTGGGAGTGGCTTGCGAGTGTTTTTCCACATTTTCTGAATATTTTTGCAAAATTAGACTACCATAATGTCATTGTACTCAACATGAAGATTAAACAAATTTTGCTAACGAATTTCGCCGACAACCCAAGAGAATTTTACATTATTGTCTACATTGTTTCATTGACGACATAAACCTCTTTATAACTTCAAACATTTTAAAAGCCACATATATAACAATTCACGAGACGGGCTTTGTAAATATTAACCTATTCCATATTTATTTTACAGATTATCTGGACAAACATGGCTGCAATTGCAACAACAAAAACTGCGAGCTAAGAAGAATCAACAGCTGAAAGATGAGCGAAAATATTTCGACGACGTCCATACTGAGATTAAAAATAGGTCGCTCAGGTAAATATTGAACTCATTTCGAAAGTTTGTGTACGCGCGTTCTGTATTTATTTATTTTTGTCCGAAATTGCGCTTGAAATTGTTCTTAAAATAAATTCATAATTTTGTAAATGCACTAGGTCGAGAAATAACGTACGATACGATGGCTATGCCAGCGATACTGCAGCTTTCGATGAGGTAGACTACAGGAGGCCACTTCATGTCCAGACGCCGTACCATACGACGAATAGGTAAAAAAACGAGTTAACATTTTTAAAATATTTTATGCACAGTCCTGTTGTTTATTTGCTACAGTTCACCAGAACGACATTATCATACAATCAGTACGACAACAAAAACTGTCACTAAGGAACGTCCATTTGTCGCTGTAAAACGTTCCCATGAGACTGCAAAGCAAGATAAACTGGGAGTAAGTTGGTTTTATTTTTATTTTTTATTGGTTTTGTTTTATGTTCGGTCTTCGGTTGTTATGGCCAAATGCCGAAGTAATTGATGTGATTTGTATATATTACATATTTACAAAGTAAGCCGTTGGTTTGAACCTAACTCATTAAATTTTAAATTTGTTGCATTTTGTTTTTAATGTTTAATCCCTAACCAATTTTTTTTTTTTTGTTTTTTTTTATTAATTTTTTCACCGTAGTCACCGCCATTATCGCCACTCGCAATTTTGAATGCCTCACCCCTTGGCCATATTGCACAAGCACAGCAAAACAATAATATTATTCGTAATAGTAACAATATTAATAATAATAATATCAGTAGTAATCAAAATGGACTACTGTCATTGGCAGAATCGTCGTTGAATAACGGACGGACACGATTGGTACGTATTTTAGTGTTGTTCAATTTAAAATTAATTAAGAAATTTGTTCGTTATATTTTTATGTCATAACATTTAACTAATTGCTCATTTGTAATTTATCTGCACATATCTTATAAACAAATTTCTTCTGTCTTAAGCCAAATAGGTTCCTAAGCTTAAATTTAGCTGCTCAAAGATTACTACTTGATAGGATGAAGCTGAACATTTTATTAAAGGAATACCCGCTTTAGGATTTTACATTTAAATTTTATTTCATTTTTTATTTATTTTAATTTGAACAATGTACTAGATTTTATACAAAAATATTGGCGAGGGTCTTGGTACACCAATCGCTTTTCCCTGTCTTGGTTCTAAAAATCTTACACATTTTCTTTCGGCCTGTACTGTTAAGTTTGTCAAATGAAAACAGTTGAAAGATTCAGTCCACTTTATCGTTGTCACGTAGTACTAAATTAAAATCGAAAAGAAGTCAAACATATTTCACATTTTAGCCTTTCTCGACGTTGAAATGAACCCTATTTAGGACGAAGTTTATTAAAAAATTATTAGTTGATGTACGTTTAATTTTATTTTATTTTATTTATGTATTCAAGAGCTTGAGAGCTCTACCTACCTTAAATCGTTTCCGCATTATCATCCACTACTAACCCACAGAAATTCCTTTTCAAGTTTGCAAAAGTGTGCTCAAATTTGTAATGCCTTCACTGAGCTCCAACGGCCAAAAACAAAAGGATTGTTATTTTTTGCTCTAGTACAATTTTTGTTCATGTCACAAGAAAGATAGAACACTGCGGTGGGTGTTATGGGGGATGCCAAGCTTGGCTGCGTGAGTTCCTTAAGGCCAAAGGCCCATACTAAATCCCGTTAGTCTGGCGACATCTACACGCGTTCTGGCTAAGAGGTTGTTTGTTTTAGCATCATCGTAGGTTGGCCAGATCTTCCACGAAATGACATAGTTCGTCAGGTTCATCCATCTACTCTCAGCCCTTGAGGTGAAGAGCAAGAAGATTTCTCTCATTTTGCATATCCCAGCGGAGGGAAGACTTCCTTGAGACACGCACAGAGCAGAGCCACGTCAAGTTCATTGGCTTGCTCATTCCCCTTAATGTTCCTATGGCCGGGAACCCAGACGAGAGTAATTTCAAACCGATGACAAGCCCTGGTCAGTGTCTCCCTGCATTCCACAACAAGCTTGGACGTTGACTTAGTTGAACTGATAGTCTTAAAACCTTAAAGATGCCTATTTTTTTTCTGGGTGTCAATATGCTAAGGAGCAGTCTACACGCCTCCTTAATTGCAAGTACTTCGGCTTGAAAGACGCTGGCTGCGTTGGGAAGGCGAAGAGTTTTAGCGATGTTTAATACTGTTGAGAAAATGCCTGCTCCTACTCCACAGTTCATCTTGGAACCATCTGTGAAGATATTCATTCATTTACGACCGCATTCTCCTCCCATCACACCTCGGTCGTAATTTATTCACTAACTTTTGCATCCTGATTTACAATCAAATGGGCCTTAAGCTGTAGCTGCGCTTTTTGGCTAGAAACATTTCACGAATATGCGATCTCGGAGTAATTTCCTGGTCATGAAAAATAAATTCGGCTGCGACTAGTTACGAGAACTTCCAACTGTAGTCACAAGCAGAAACAAAACAAACCTCTGTCTAAACCCTGAGTGTCACCTATCAATCTCGAGTATTTGGCCACCATAGAAATTCCGTTTTTAGGGAGATAGACAATATTTCCGAAAAAAATACTTTCTTTATCCAAAAGTGTCTCTCTCTCTTTCTCTCTCGGAATTATTTTGTATTGCATTAAAAAACAATCTTGCTATAACAAGCTCTTTTTTGATTTTGATTTTTATCTTTAAAACCTATAGGAGTCCGACAACACGACTAATGTCCATGCGGATACCCTAACCAATGCTAGAGCATGTGCAAACTCTAAAAATAATAATCTCAATACAGATGTTAGTCTCGTAAATAATAATCACATTGTTGCCGATAGTAATAATTTAGATGAGATTCATTTAAAAATTACTGACAACACAACCATCATAGACTTTAATTCCACTGATCTTTCTAACAATCATAACAATAACATTTGTTACACATCGAACAATAACAAAACGCCATACCATGCCAACGCTGAAGTGTTGAACAATCATAATCATCAGGCGGACAGTACAAACCTACAAAATACCTCAACAAATGGCCAAATTGCTTTGGAGGAACTCATGGCCACTCTTGCTGCTGAAACTGATTTGATGAATCAACAGCTAGCACACAATAAACAACAGTCAAACGGAAGGCACTATCGTCCCAAGGAATCGCTAGATGATCAGAAAGCGAATCAGGAACTGTCCGATGTTATTGCCGATTTGGCAGAGTTCACGAGATTCGAAAATCAAAGATTGGCCAACGGTTTCGGTGACTGTTTAAGCAATAACAGCAGTGACAGTAGCAATGGTAGCAATGTAAATAACGCACAAAAACGCTTACTATCTGAATCAGATCAAAGTTCATCCATATCACCTAGTCCATCAGATAGAAGCAATAATTTAGCACTATGGCATGAGCAGGTAAGTTTTTCCCATCACACACTCTCTCACAGCCTTTCCGCATCAAGCATGTTTCACCTTTTGTAAACTTCTTTTTTCGGTTTTCTCTATATTTGTTTGTGTCAAAATTATTCCCATATGTGATCTCCCAAAACCCGCAAATTATTTGTAGTTGTGCCTATGTCAGGTGACATTTGTACTGCTTACGAATTGCCATTTCAACTCGATAACTTCGATTAATCGAGTTTGTATTTTCAATTTCAGGTACGCGAAGAATCATTCTCTTCTTATCGTTCTGAGACTGATCAGGATATATCGATAGCTGGTTCACCACGACCTGAAACTCCAGCTTTTCCGGTAACACCACGCACCCCATACGGGTTGAATAATGGCAGCATTAGTCCAGGAATACCGCCAAGAAGTCCAACACCACAACGGTAAGCATTCGGTCACTAATTTTGTACACACCTTCGTGTGAATCGCTTTTGTTAATAATATTTTTCTATTTTTATTATATGCTTTCTTTTCAAAATTCGTTTGATTAAATTTTTTAAACAAAATATTAAATTAAAAATTCAAATAAAATTAAGACGTCTGTATAATTCAACGTGGTCACTGAGGAGCGTAAAGTCTACAACTTCGACTCTAGACAGGAGGTTAGATATTTGGCAATAGTTTGAATGGAAACAAATTATTATAAAAAAAACACTACTAACAACGAAATTAACAAAGAAAACACAAAAATAAATTCCTAGGCGTGTTTTGAAGAAGTTTATAATTGGCGGTTGGAATAAGTACTGTTGTATACCAAATAGAATCGAGTGCTTATAGGTTATTAAAGGAGAAATTCAATTTTAAATTTATAAAATTCTCTTGGTTTTGGGTGTCTAAACGTTAATGCGACAGTCCCAAAGGCAAATTTCAAAAGCCTGTAACTTTGTCCTTGGAACACATCCAGCTCTTCCTCTCAAACAAATATGCTCCCTAGGCCTGTTCCCTTTTATAGTTGTCATGGACTATAAAAGGGCAGAGCAGCCTCCATTAAAAAAACATTTATTTTTTTTAATAAATGCAACCACTATTTCGTTACCATAGTTTGTATGATTTAATTGCTATAATCAATCGACGAATTCTTTCACTTATTTGCATTATTTTGTACTCTTTGTATATTTCATATAGAAAAAGAAGCATATATCTGCAATAAATTTAAATAAATGCAAATAAGTTCTCTTTTCGACTCACTGAAAATGTACCTCTTATCCCGGATCTGACGCTCATGGTAATGCCCATGTGTCATGAAGCTATACGCTCAATAAAGTCAATGGAATGAAAAACACTGAATTAGTTGAAGCTAAATTTTTTTATAATTAAAATATATACAACTCGTACATTTAAGCAACAGATCATAAGAAATGTACCAGCTTACTGACAGCTGCCTAATTTGCAAAAGCGAAAAGATTAACTCTAAAAGCTTATTATTTTGGATTCGGGATCCAAGGTTATGAGTGTCCGTGCCGCCTCGAATTCGTTAAAAATAAAAACAGTTCCCTTGGCACGAAGTGCTAAAAAAACTTTATTAATCGAATAAATTAATTATAATTAATGTAACGAGAAAAAGTAACTCACCTTGGTATAGCGCTTGCCTGTCCATCAATTGTGAAAAGTTGCGTCTTATTTCTTATTGTACGAGTATGCTGAAGAAGCACATTTAAAAATAATTCAACTTAGGAAATGTGAGAGTGCGTTCAGAAAGGACACCAAGTAAGAATTGACAAAGTAATAAAAACCAAGTGAGACTTAAAAGGGTAATAGATTATTTAAATATGTGGCTCAGTTTTGAACACTTATTATAAAGGCCGAATCTTCTTTTTTTAACCCATGACTAATATTCTAACCGCCTAGTTGTAGATTAGTCAACAAAACACGTCAATTAATAATTAATTATCAGATCATATAATAACTGGAAAATTGGGGGCTTTGATTTATGATGATGAACACGAATATCTCAAATATTTAATATTTAACCACCCATCGATCATAGGTATTTCAGAAAAATATCGACACACTATCAGGTTAAATGTAGATTCTCTTTGAGACTGTTTGTAAAGGCTGAGTGACAAATTGACTACTCATGTAATTTCTACGCGTATTAATAAACGCTGTATAAAAGTTATCAACCCATTACAGCAGCTGTACGTCAAATTTGTGTTAGCTACGAGTATATGACATCTGATAACTACTTTGGTATGATTTTCAAAACAGATTTTCGTTTTGAGCTCTTGTATAATTGTTAGTTTTCATTTTTCATCGATTTAAATGTCAAGTGTATTAATATGAGTTAAATATGTAATGAATTTCTAATATAAAGGTCTGTTCCTTTACTTTTGTAGTAAAAATGGAAAGTATTATCAATATGGAAGATTGGAAGTGGTGGGGATAAATTTTCTCATAGAGAAAAACACTCACGAAAAAGTTAGGGAACGCTTTTGTAGTAGGTAATCTGTTCAAAATGACACATAATTTAAATATTCAAAAAAGTGGTACGAAAAGTCGTTAAAATGTCTGATAAACTCGGGGAATTTGCGAATTACAAGAAAATGAGTTACATCATCTAAGTCGCGATGAAAGTGACCTGAAACTAATCGAGCTTCTTCTTAATGAATCCGAGTATGTGGAAGAGTCTGACAGATTGTACTGCAAGCATTTGAGAAGAGGAAAAAACTACACTGCATTAAGAATTACATGGTGGAGTGTGGAGATTGTTCCTTGCTTCAGCTAGTAAGAATTTCGTTGCCACTTTCGAAAAGAATCTTGAGGAGAACGTTCAATTTTATTTTGCACGCTGCTGATACCATTTTAATACGCATTTATGCCAAATAGGGCAACAAAGTTCAAATCAGCTGTTATTCTTACATAAGAAATTTGTTCAGTAAAAAATCGTAAGACTCTTAGTGGAGGGGTAATATGTTGCTCTCTCGATCACGCTCTCTTTTACGAGTTTTTATAGTTAGGGAACGGAAATGAGTAAAAATTCGTAAGAATTAAAAGTAAAGGAACAGACCTAATACGTTCTAAACTTCAAAATCATAATTTATTTAATATTTAAATCATTTTTCAATAAAAGAGGCTAACAAATAGCTAAAAAAAATGTATGTCAATCGTTTACGAATAGAACTTCCCCAGATTTTACTTTAAGCTGTGCAACCATGTGCCTGTTTCAATAAATGATGAGCTGAGGCGTTAAAGTTGTCAACCATTTACTCATCACTTATAAAAAACTTGCGTTTCTGACGGGTTCTATCTTACTTATTCAAAATTCGACGTCGAGGTCCCATTTGCAACGTTTTTATGCAAAATAGCTAGACGCTTGCACATAGGGTCTGTGTGCAGCAGCTGGTTTGTTTTATAGTTGTAGTTAATCCCACAAAGCTACGTAAATTATTTGAATCAATTTGAAATCAACGCCCAACAATTTTCCAGTTCGCAATAAATTAATGTAGCTTTTAAGAACCAACTATGATAATTTCAGCATGGAATACCTTCATCGTAATCCCTTAAATACACAATAATTAATAATTACAAAATATACCCACAAATATGTATATCTACGTTTTAACTGTGCACACCCTGTTATTTGCACGCACTTCTAATTTAGAAGCATGATTATGGGATTAATTAAAGTTTCGTCTCCAATTCAATATCGCTAATAGTGTCACTTTTCAACAACAAAACAGCAAGGACATCTACGGTGGCGCTCAGAAAGGACTATTCCAGGAGGTTTCGAATCAGAACGACACCATTTACCGAAGTCGCATGAATTCAAATGCATCAAATGCCAACAGTGAGCCGCAAGAAGTTGCTGCCCATTTAGTCAAGTAAGTTTTTTATTTTGCATATATGCAATATGATTTTTACAAGAATATTTTTTAACCAGATTTGTTCGCGATTCATCAAAATTCTGGTACAAGTCCAGTCTATCCCGTGAAGAAGCTATTGATCTTCTTCGTAATGCCACTCCCGGAACTTTTATTGTACGCGATTCGACAACTTTTAAGAATGCTTACGGGCTAGTCGTTCGTGTTGCACAGCCTCCACCAGGAGTTACTGCTTCACCAGGAAGTGATGAGCTAGTTCGTCATTTCTTAGTGGAACCAACCACACGCGGCGTGCGTCTGAAGGGATGTGCCAATGAACCTGTATTTACATCACTCTCAGCTTTAGTTTATCAGCACTCAATCACACCATTAGCTTTGCCATGTCGCCTTATTATTCCAGATAGCGTAAGTTGATAACTTGAATTCAATATCAAACTGTTTTCCTAAAATGAGTTTTAACATTTTTAGGACATTCAATCTGTTGACATGCACACACCAGCACAAAAGCAGCTACTAACACAAGGTGCAGCTTGTAACGTACTTTATTTATACTCTTGTGGAACAGAATCTCTTACTGGCGAGGAAGCAGTGCGTCGAGCTGTTTCGCAGCTGTTTTCAATTGTACCACTTCCGAAGCCAACTGAAGTGCATTTCAAGGTTGCTCAACAGGGCATCACCCTGACCGATAATACTCGACAGAAATTCTTCAGGTAAGAAAATAAATCATAAATAGAGTACCTAGTAAGTCGTACGCATACAATTTTCAGTAAGTACTCAAAGTAAGTTTAGAATTGGACAATATTTCCCCCTGAACGCAAAAACTTGATTGTTTGTTAATTGGTATACATGCCAAATGATTACTCAGTTCGTCTTCTGGATTTGTCTATAGTTCTTTGTATAGGCCAACTAAAAAGAGTTAGAAAAAAAACCTATTCGCGTGACTGATCTAGATCAATAAAAACACATCACGTCAGCCAGCTGTCAGACTTGGCGTTTTTCATTGAATATCCGAGACAATCGCCCCTAAAATTGATAACAATTATTCTTTTCAAATTAATTGATATGTGCAATTTGGTTTTCTGTTGCTACTTTTGTTTTGTTTTTACAGTAAATATGAATGTAAATGGATGAAAATAAATAAATAAAATTCTTTCTGTGTATTGCTTAGCTCATCCCAAGCATGCTATCGATAGGCTAGTTTGCGACAACGTCAGTCAGATAAGAAGAAGAAAAAGCCTAGTGACAGCTAAAAAAATTGTAGAAAAACAGAACAGATTTTATATGTTAAAAAAATACTGAAAAGTGTAATAATAAAGTGCAAAAAACAAGAGTAGTTAAAAGGTTCGTTCGTGTAGGTACCTACTTTCAGCATAGGAAAATGAGAAATGTCAAATATCAAAAATCGAGAGAAATCTCTCAATTTCAAGAGAAGTAGCTGACCGGTTTTCTTAAAAAAAAAGTTTAAGAAATGTCATTTTGACATTATCGTGAAATAATTGATAATGGAATTAAATGTTTTATAAGATACCTATTAAACTTACCATTTTGCATGTACTGATATGTTCTAGGAAAAAATCAATTACAACTTCTTCCTCCGACATCGTTGAAGACGAAAATAGAGTTTTATGCTTAGCTGCTCGAGCTAAGCTAAATTTTATCGGGTATTGGTATCTATTCGGTATCTATTGGTATATATTGCTGGGCACCGCATAGCTCCGCCAATCGGCAACTTTTTTTTTCTCCTTGACGCTAAAAATCGTTTTATTTTAGCGTTTTCTTTATTTCTTATTTCAATAAAAGACTCTCCGCGGTACTAATAATCATTTTTAGTGTCCAAGCTAAATTTTTCGAACTCACAATGGCGAAATTTTCCATACAAAATTGCATATTGTGCCCTAGAGCCTAGAAAATATTTAGTGTGAAGGTTAAAAATGATTATTCGTAAGGCCCTCTACCTCTATAGATACTCCTCATAAATGTAAGTATTCATTAAAATCAGTCATCTTTTGAACACAACAAACACCAGCAGAGTAATCTGTCTAAATTTAGTTTGAGAAAATGACCCAGCCCATTAAATGGGCGCTCTAAATTTTGACAGATATATACATGAAGGACCTTCTGAAAAAAAAGTTATTATTTAGCTCGAGCAGCGTTCCACTCAGATAAATGGATTCGCTTAAATTTAGCTGGGCTAAATTTTGGAGAGAATTTTTTATGAGTTCCAGCAGGTTACTAAGCTTTACTTGTCAGACTTTTGAGATGTCACTTAGTTAATTGGTTCAAATTATAAAAAATAGCTGTCTACGAATGAGAAATCTGCAGATGTCGCAACCATTGTTGGGTGTTCAGACGATTGGCAGATACCTCAAAATTTCATTGTCAGATGGCGGTCTGGCAATTATCTGATAATGATTTTTCTGCTAATATTGGTAGACAAAATTGCCAGTTCACACGGTTGGTAGACATTTGGGACAATTTTTTCATTTGTAGACCTGCCAATATTGTCCGATCTGCAATCGTCTGAACAGAGCTTTAGTTATAATTTTTCATTTTGCAGTAAAGGTTAGTACGCTGCTCGACCTTAACTAAATTTTATCAGCTCTTCAACTTTTCTCTCCAAAAATAGCTAATTTTTACATAGAGCACGCCATAGATAAGTGTCACAGAATACAGCTGTTCTTGGAAAAAACTTACTTCAAAAATTCAACTCGCTCTGATTTCAACCATTACCAATTCTATGTACTCCTCATCGAGCTATTACTCTTTATCGCTTTATCTTCCATTCCTCACAATACAAAATTGCAACAACACACAACGACCTGTCAAAATTTATTTTCAGAAAATGTCCCGACCCATTAAATGGGTGCACTTAATTTTGACAGATGCTTAAAGTACATTTAGAAAGAAGTGTTTGATTAGCACTCAGCTAAATGGGTTCGCTTTAATTTAGCTCAGCTACATTTTGGAGAGAATTTTGTATGGGAGCGAAAATTTAGCTCGAGCAGCCGAACGTACCTAAAGTAATGGGAATTGTGCGCTTTTTAACAATACCTACGTATTTGAACAACTACTCTGGACCCCAATTCTCGAATTCCGCATAACATAATTCGTATACGAGCAAATCCGCCTGAAATTTTCGCATACGGAAAAAATTGGTATTCTCAAAGCTTTTCGGCTTTCTTTTCCACCTATGCGAAAATTATATTCACCTCTCGAATGAGGTAGAATTTTTGAGTACCTACGTAAGTAAACGATTTTTGGCAGGTTGTGAAAAAAAAATTCCCATCAATTCAAAGAGCAATATTCAAATTTAAATTGGTTTTCTATTAATATTTTTTGATTGACAAAAACAAGAGTTATAATAAAATATCTACTTGTATGTTTAGTGAACATTTATGTGTTTTTGCAATGGATTCTTTAAGTGATTTGGGCTTAGCATTTTTTGATTTGGCAATGGAGCAGTTAGGCGCAATGGAAATATACATAATTCAAAACACAAACCGTTATTTGAAGTATTGAAGTGTCAAACTCACAATTCCGTATGCGAGGCGCAAATCCACATGGAAAATGCAGACGAGTACAATTCGAAGAGAAATTCTCGTATGCGGATTTCGAGAATTGCAAATTTCAGTTTTTCGCATAGCATCGGAGATTTTGACTGATAAACGTATGCGAGAATTTTCGAGAATTGGGGTCCTGGTTCTTATAAAACAGCTTATCTTACAAGTTTTTCTTTTGACCAAAAAGATAGCCCATCTGTGAAAGGATTGGATTGGCAAAACACTCTATAGTAGGTATGCTATGGGCTGTCATCTCTGTGAAGTTTGACACTTGTATTTTTCCCGCAATAGCTGAGTATTGAATGACGTTGTATTTTAATGCATCTAATAGGTGAATGCATCGACATGGGCTGCTCAGCGACATTTGAACGAAAGAAAAAGTAAGTAGGAAATGCCCAAGCACATCCTACATTTTATTGTTCTTTCTATGAAAATTGAAAGATAGCAAGCTATGACATATTACTCGTGGAGACGCGGTGTAAAAATATCAAGTAGACTTTTGTCGTGTTAAGAATTGATCCTGAAAAGCGCTTTCTTTGTCAATGAAATATAGAAAGAACACTTTTAGATTTGTTGTTTTGATAGAAAGGCCAATATTTTTTTTCATTCGAAAACGCCATTATAGTTAACTCTTTCTTTGTTCAATTTAAGCCTATCTTCCGGCGAAGCTGAAATTGTGCTTCTCTCCTCACCTTGGGGGTTTAACGGAAAATCTTAATCTGTTAAAATTAGCTATAGATTTGCAATTAATTGCTAGCCTAAATTGTGTGGAGACTTCTTTTATATACAGTGCAGAGTAAAAATGTTCTATTTCTCTTACACTTGCCGCTGCAAATAATATTACATAAAATAGGTATTTATTGTAAATATTTATTTACCACAGCAGTTAATAGAAAAGAAAGCATTTTCTATTTTGTACAATCTACTACTGACAACAGCGTTTTTCAGGTACCTACCTATAAATGAGATATGGTAACCTAGCGATAAGTTGCAGCAATCTAGTCAATTTATTATGTGTCTTATATTGTCAAAAAGATTTATAATCATCTGTTGGGTTCTAGTACATTTAAGTGAAAATTTAATTTATATAGGTAGGTACATTAAAAAATTTGACACACTTATAGGCGTCAAGTCCAATAAAAAATAAAAAAAATATCAACATATTGCCAATGTAAAGAACTAATAATAATTTAAAATTTGTTATTTTTTAGAAAACATTACACTGCGCATAATATTTCTTTCTGTGGTACTGATCCTGAACACAGGCAATGGAGCATTAGATCTGACGATGGAGTTATTCCAGTTAGCAACAAGTAAGATCAAGTCCAATAGACTTAATATTCAAGAGATAATTATTGTTTTTGTTTTACCGTTTTATAGAACAATATTTGCCTTTGTTGCACGGCGATCACCAAGCTCGAAGGATAACCAATGTCATGTATTTTGCGATCTGGCCGTTGCTCAGCCAGCAACTGCTATTGTCTCCTTCGCCAATAAAGTGCTGCCAACAGAAAAGCAAATCAACAGAAATATTTAAGATTGTCGATATTTAGAAAACAAAAAAAAAAATTATTCGAAGCTGTAATGCATTATTTAATTATTTTGTAGGCTTTTGTGGTACACATTGCCAGATTGTTGTTTTTATGTATGAATATTTTAATTTAGATTAGCATTAGTAGGTATCTATATAACATTTTGTTTTTTTTTTTTCTTTTTTAAAACTAAATGCTTTAATTATAAATAACATTGTTTCTGTGTATTTATAACGACAAAACTTTTTGTAAGCTATTTTGTTGAAGCGAAATTTAACAGATAACAAAGTTAACCCTGTTATTTATTACCTCGGAACGATTGCTTGGCCAAGGTCTTATTTTTCAGCGAAAAAATAACAACCATTTGGTGTACAAGATGTAAAAAAAATTTGGAAAACAATGCCCAGAATTTAAAATTCCTTATGGAATTTCACTTTAATTAGTTTAACTCACGCTGCACGCTAATTAATAATTTTATAAATATTTTACACTTGATGTTTTTTCGCACGAAAATTAAACAAAAGAAAAACGTAGAGAAACAAATACACTGCAAGGCCTTACACACGCAAAGTACAATTATGGAAACGAATTGTAATTGTAAAATTGTAAACAAGCGCAACCAAGCCAATAATATTTAATAACTAACGATTGCAAAAGAAAAACCTAATTTAATTAAAGAGCAACTAAAAAAATTGTACTAGTCTTCTTTTTCATTAATAAAGCAACATAACGAGTTCACGAATCGTTTTCTTAAATTATCACAATAATATTAAAATGGAGAAAATTAAATTATGGATATGGATATATATTTTCTTAGAATGTTTATATTTCTGATACACACATAATATACACTTAAATTTTAATCGCTTTATAATGCTATTTTAATGGAAAGCTATTTTTTATTTTCATTTTGAATGGCAGTTATAAGCACGATGGACATGAAAATGTTTTATCTAAATGTAATGTAAATGTTTTAATGAAGTGTAATATGTATATATTCTTTATGCAATAAAATAATATTAACACAATCGATTTTTTGTTATATTTATACTTTTAACAGTGTTTGGATGGATTATGTAAAAAATCAAGCATTCGTTGCGCCTAAATTTAGCGCCTTCAAAGTATTACCACATATAGTTCAAATTTCAATGTTATTCATTTGAATGGAATCGAAATCAGTAGAAAGCGATATAGTAAACAATGTTTTTCGATTTCTTTTCCGGCAACGAACTGGCAACGTACAGCTAACCTTGTGAAGAACAGGGAAATTCGAAATTAATCCTACGGACTTCGAATGATTGGCCTTGCGATTTATTGATTGTAACATCGAAAAACCTTCTGCTTCATCGCATCTTGAGCATACTCATTACTCATGCATGCGACTCGGGCTTCCAACATATGTTGATGATAATGAGACGCCATTACCTTTTAACTCGGATTGTATCCGGGTTGATCAACAACTTCGGCTCCAAATTACGTCAGTTGAAAGCATCCGTTATATTTGTGTGTATTCGCCAGGAAATGTCTTGATTGGATTGTATTTCCATAGAGAAACGAATACAATGGCTTTGGCAGATGAGTCAAAAGGGGAAATTTCAACTAACACCAACGCAGCATAAGCCGGGGGCTTCCGATTCGAACTTTAATGTTCCATTAGTCAAGCAAACAGTTTTTTATAAAGGGTAGTATCCAGTTCGCGCGGAGCGGAAAATGAAATTTATCTCTCCGCGAGTTCGCGGAATTTCGACAGTGTAGAGAGTGGTGTAGACAAAAATAGACGCATAACAGCTGACAACTTTTTGCGTTTATTTGTTATTCTTTTGCTTTTTTAAAATACCTACAGAGAAATGAATACTGCACCTACTGAAGAAGAGCTGGTTATTATAACCGGATTATTAGGAATTATTGTTGCAAATTCAGCAAAAAGAAATTTACCGAAGGCGAGGGTAACACCATACTTGCAGCACCGAAAATTAAAAGGACGTTTCGCAACAGATGTAATATTTTTGAAATTTAATTTGTGTTTTAACGTGCATATAACATTTTAAATTTCTAGTTTATGGATATGGTTAAAAATCCAAGTGTGTTTAAGGAAAATTTCCACATGTGTGTACCAACATTTCAGGCACTATTTAAACTAGTTGAGCCATTATTAACACCCAAGCGAAATACAAGGCCGTACGACAAAATAAGTCCTTTGGAGAAATTCGCGATCGTAATAGAGTATGGTTTTAACAAAAATGCAACTTATTTGAATAATCATACAAGTTTATTCTTATTTTTAGGTACCTAGCAAGTGGTTCTATTCAAAGGCATGTTGCGTCTGTGTATAGAATCAGTAAACAGCATTTTGGGAGGATCATTGACAAAGTTTGCTCCGCGATATGTGATACCTTGTGCAACGAAATTCCAGCATTAAACGAAGAAGAATTTGTCAGAATTTCAAATGAGTTTAATGCTCAATGGAACTTACCGAATTGCTTAGGAGCAATTGATGGGAAACACGTTGCTATAAAGTGTCCTCAAAGTGCAGGATCATTATTTTATAACTATAAGGTACATCATAGTGAATTTAGCTCCGTATACACGTTTTTAAATGTTGTCTTTTCTGGTTTTATCTTAAAGGGATTCCATAGTATAGTTCTTATGGCTATATCTGACGCAAACTATAAGTTTGTGTATCTTGATATTGGTGCATATGGTAGTGAAGGAGATGCAAGTGTGTTTTCGTCAACAGAGCTTGGGAGAGGTATTCTTCAAGATAGTTTGCAGTTTCCACAAAACATGCAAGTCGGAAACGAAAAGCTTCCATACTTTTTCGTTGGCGACGATGCATTCCCGCTAAAAAAGAGGTTAATTAAGCCATATGCACCAAGGAAGCCTAAGAAACTTTCGGATGAAGAGCGCATTGCAAATTATAGAATCAGTAGAGCTAGACGTTGCGTTGAAAATTCTTTTGGAATTCTATGCTCCAAGTGGATTTGTCTAGGAAGAATTATGTTTTGCAGTCCAGACAAGGCACAAAAAATCATCGGCGCTTGTTGTTATTTACACAACTACCTCATAAGAACATCGAAGCTTACCTACTGCCCCCCAAAATATGCAGACTTCTATGATGAGAGTGGATGCTTGGTTAATGGGGAATGGAGAAAGCATGTCTCACAAGACGCTTTACTTCACTCTACGTTGCAATCAATGGTTGGAAGGCAAAGTGATGAGGGGAAGTACTTACGAGATAAATTAAAAGAATTTGTGAATTCTCCAATTGGGTCCATTCCATGGCAAAACACAGCAGCGTTTCTGTAAGATAACAAATCCGAAATAAGGAAATAAACGAATAAAGACAAAAGGAATGTATTTTTATTTAAGTTAAACTGTTTTCAAATTTAATGACTTCATCCAAAGCCATTTGTTGGAATTTAATGTTCAACTCCACCACTTTGTTTTTTGGGAGCCTTTGCAGAAGTTGGTCCAAATTTAGGAACATGGCAAAGTTTTTCAGTTCCGGTTTTGCCGCACTGCTTTCCTCCTTTCTATTCTGGATCCACCCCGTGACGCACTCAGTCAATGTTGCCAGACTGTCTTTCCTTACTTTTGAGTTATTGTTCTGAAATGAAATATTTAATATCAATTAATACATATTCTTCTTTTCGTAATAGGCCTGTTTTATTGAATACATATTTCATTAAGCAAAACAAAGTGAAGTAGACAATCTATATCTCAGCCAAACAGGCAGAAGCTTCAAAGCGCAATTACAACAACTACAATCTACTTAACACTTCCGAGTTTCACCCTGGGTATTTATTCCATGTAGAAGCCACTATAAGGCACATACCAGTACCAGCTACTATAAGGCACATACCAACCCAAGGTACATACAGCACTCGATCAGAAATAATAATATTTAATGGCGTAAAATAGTAATTTTAAATATAAACTCTACTTACGAAATCATAGCTGGATGTAGATGCTTTTGAAATATCCGGAAGATTGATGGAGGCGCTGGAAAATGTTCTGTAAAGAAAATGTTAGTGTTAAATACTTTTATTATTTACAACATACTTGCCTTCGTTTTGTTGATAGCGGTTTTAAAAATTTGAGGCAATCGACGAATTCCCAATCGATCAATTCAATTGATGACTTTTCGCTTTCTTCAGGCTGGTCTAAATTTGCTGCACTGCCAGACTTCCGAATTTTACTGGTGCTGGCCTTACAGTGATAGCGCAGGCCGTCCTTCAGCGCCTTCCACGTTTGTTTACAGTCTTCAACTAAAGAAGGTTAATAAAGTTATGTATATAAATAAATAACAATATAAAGGTACATACCGGTTTTTTCCATATCGATGGATATGTATCTCCAGCTGGAACTAACTGCCTGCAAGTTGCTATGTTGGTTATCCTCTAGGTTCCAGATTGCTGGCCGCTCTTCAACGAGCCTGGCCAATTTTTTTTTTTTTTCTGGAGAAAAATTTGTTTTTTTTTTTTCTTTTTCGGCACCAATTGCTCCAGCTGCGACTCTTCATCCACCTCCAAATAATCCTCGAGATATTCTTCAAAATAATCCATAGGTAATGATCGATTCGTTTTCGTAGGTTTCTTTTTGAATTTAATTTGCTCAACTGTCAGGCTTCAGCTCGAAATAAATGCGTCGAGCAATAAATTCCGAGCGGAATTTGTGGAGACTTTTAAGGTGATGACACAATTTCGTTTCAACAAATTAAGCGCGTGTAGGTACTGGATACCGGCTAGCGAAATTTCTTTGCGTAATTTCGCTTAGCGGAATTTTTGTATGTAAAATTGAATTCCACTCGAACTGGATACTACCCTTAAGCAAACAACGAAACTCGTTTATAGCCGTGTTTTTTTGAGCTTCGATCTCAGCAAAGCAAAGTAAAGTAGGCTTTTCAGCACGCTAATTACAACAACAATTGCGAGTCCCGAAGTGTCAATTGGAATGTAGTTGTTGTATTTGCGTGCTGAAAATCCTACTTTGCTTATGACTTATGGCTTATGGCTTATGACTAATCGTGTTACAAAAATAAACTGCACGACTGGGTCGCACGAAACTTTCTCGTTTAGTTCGAGTCTGACTGACTTTCAGAGTGTTAAGCAAATATGTAGAAAATTGAGGACACAATAGTTTTGAAAACATCCATTTGACTCTAAGTTTGCATTTGGGTCAAAATCGTTATTGCCGTTTTCTGGTAAACTGAAAAATAAATAAATTTAAAAAAAAATCACTACATTGATAAATCCATTGTACGATAATGTAGAGAAAAACTGTGTTTGCTATTAAGTTAAAAATGGCCACATTACATACCTTAGAAATTAATTTTTGTTACAATCGTATACTAAGTTTTCGAGATATGTCGAAATATCAAAAGTACCGTTTTCGAATTTCTAGCCAAAAACTGGGTACGCAGTCATGGTAACCTCACCTACTTAAGCTTAAATATTCATTTTGGTTGAAATCGTTAGAGCCGTTTTCGATCAAATGAAACTGGTACGAAAATTTTATAAGGGAAGTACCATTAATACTGAGGTTACCTTGAAAAAAAACAACACCTCCCGAACTGTAAGCCCAAAAACTCCAAATCCGAGGTTTGAACGTAATCCGGGAAGCCGTTTAGGTTGTAGGCCTGTGGAAGGACGGACAGAATTTTGCGACCCACTTTTTTGAGTTCCTCTTTCATCGTAATATCAGAATTGATTTATGTCTCGAGCTCGAAGTTTTGTACGAAACCAATATCTTTCTCTTACCTACTACGTAGGTAATGGAGGAAGTTAAAAACTTATGGAATGAATGTTTCGCAATCGGTGCCGTGAAATAACGCCGAATTTTAAAAATCGGCGTTATTTCTTTTTGTGAAAGCGAAATAACACCGAATTTAAATGTTCGGTCTTATTTCGCTATGCTAAAGTGAAATAAAGCCGAGTCGGCCTTATTTCGCTTTGCATTTATAAATACATTCTTGAACTATTATTTTTCCAATTTCTAAATGCTGAAATAAATGGAATGGTCGAAAATTTAACCAGTATTTTAACTATGTATTATAAGTAAAAATTCTCGACCATTCTATTTATTTCAGCATTCAGAATTTGAAAAAATAATAACTAGTTCGAAATTCAATGCCGAATTGTGGAAACATTTGCTTCGGCTTTATTTCACAAGCAATGTTCGGCGTTATTTCGCTTTGTCAATGTGAAATAATGCCGAATTCTGAAATTCTATGTGAAAGCGCAATAACGCCGAGTTTTGGAATTCGGCGTTATTTCGCTCGGCGTTATTTTACGGCACGCGCAAATCAATTGGATATCCTACTTTTTACACGCAAACTTATTTTCTGAAAAAAAAAATTATGCAATTGATGAATGGAAAAGTTTTCCAATGACACCTGGTGGATAAGAAAGGAATATGTAGAGGCCTATAGAATTTAAACGCCTGTTTATTTTGCCAAGGAATTGGATATTTATCTATTAAAAAGTTAAGCAACTAATTGAATGCAAAATTAATTTGCAAGTCTAAGTACACTACTTGTCCAAATTTTGTATAATACGAGTCAATTCATCTGGTAAAACTAGCACAAAAGTCTGTTCAAAGTAGTGTGGAATATAATGTAAACAAGTAATAAATTTGCTTTTGTTTATATATTTTGGTTGATTTTTATCTTATAAAAAGTGTGCTACTTATGATTGTTACAGATTTGCTTGCTTTGATGGTGGAGGATCCACCCAGCTTAGAAGTTTCAGAGGTTGTCATCGTTGTCATAATATCGCTCTGTGAAATAATTGATTATTTCAGTGGTGCTAAAAGGTCTATCCGGGAAGGCGAAGAAATATTGAAGGCTGGCTGCGGCTGGTCAGTATTCCATAATGCAGTGAAGCTAGTGAATGGGCTTAAACATGCCTGTACCCCGATGTTACGAAAACTCTCAGTACAGTTGTTGGATGGTTCTTCTGTATCAGTAGGATTTTCCGTCAAACTTTTGGGTTGATGTGTCATGGAATCGAAATGTAGGAACTTGTAGTACCTTCTTCTCATAAAAGCAACTGAACGTGCTAGTAGCCGCCTTCACCGTATAATGCCTGTTTTCTTCTCAAATCAAATCAAATCAAATTCTGAAAAGCCAAATCCAAAAAAGACATGAGAAACCAAATCAACAACTACATTAATTTAAACCGTAACCGAATGAAAATCTACCGAGGGAACTACTTCCGTTGGCTTAGCGGACATTTTTTTTTTCCAATTTCTTAAATTGAACGCGACCATTTCTTATTAGAAATTGTACCAAGCTTCCTTCCTATCTACTCATCTATTATCTAGTACATTTTTGTTGATTATCGGCCATCTTGCAATGAGAAAAAGACGAAAAGAGGATTGTCAAACTGACAATAGAAATGTCAACAAATAACATTTTCTACTAAACATTACCGAACGAAATGTTTTCTTTATTTTCCAATAAAATAATTTCTAAATAATTTTGCAATTTCTTCTTTCTTCTGGTCGTCAAAACCATCTTAAAGAATCGATTTGGGTAAAAAATTGATGTCAGGAAAAGAGGATAATGGTCTCACCACTTAGTCGGGAAATTACTAAATGTTCGTATTAGGTGAGTGCAATACAGTGCGGAATTATTCTTGTATCGGGCGGCAAGCAATAAATCCACATAATGTGTAAGGAATTATAAAATTAATAATGGACAGTAAAGTTTAACAAACGAAATCACCGATTAAGAGTAAATAAAAAATAATTCAATTAGTAACGAAAATCCCGCAGCAATCTGCTGCATAAATCACTAGTGTAAATGGCGCTGTATTAAATAAATAATTCTTAGTTAGTATGCTGTCGAATAAAGGAGTGCAACCAAACTTAGCAGTTCATATAAATCGATAAACATGAGGACATTCAATATTGGATAGTAACAGGTAGCTAATGAATAAATAGTTTGAAATAGCTCATTAAAAATTAGAAATAAAAACAGTGTATCATATTATGTACTTGCAGATAGTCAAATAATTAAAAACAAAACTAACTTTATGCAATGGACGATGATGAGATCTTAAAGACAGTCCACTCAATTTTGGGAACGAGCGCCCAAGTAGTCGACTGCGAGAAGACTTCATCAGCTCGCCAAGAAGAAATACTCCTCATCAATGGCATTCCAGTCACTTTAGAAGGGCACGATGGTGATGCAATCAAAACGGCACTACGTACCGGACAAGTGCCATCGGTTGAATTATTGAATCAACTGTTACATCAAGCTGGAATCTTGATGAAACCAGTTCAACTGGAGACATCTGTATCGGTTAAATCGTCTATGGTCACCACCGAAGAAGTGTCGGTGGTACGTGGCGGTCGCATACTTGACGGGCATAGTACCGAAACGAAAGAAAACTACGTCTACAGTAGTTCAAAAAAAGAAATCTGGGAGCCTGTTATTGCAAAATCGACGACTCCAGAACGAGAAAAAATGCCATACACACCAAAATATCGATTAGCCGATCAGCCAGCAACATCGAAATCATCGGATAATGCTGTCGGCGGTTTTGAAAGCGGCATCATTCCAAGTTGCAGCTCAATGAATATAACTGCGCCATCAAATGATACGTCAACACGTTCAACAACTACAGATGTTACTAATCAAATGTTAAGTGGCGATAGTGGCGATAACAATGATTACTTTTATAACTACACGGGAAATGAATGTAAGTCAGTGGAGGACGACGACGACGATGATGATGACGAAGACGGTGAATTGTATTTATTAAATCCGCAACCAACGCCATCATCTCCATTTCCACCATTCAGAAATGCTACAACCACAGTAATCAATTCGAATAATATCTTGAATAATATTCCAAAAGCTTGCACAGTGTCATCGAAATCATCATTTTCCGATAAGAAATCCAGTCTTATAAGCTATGACTCTGGTCACGATGGTGTCTATCACAGTCCATCACAACAGACGGCAACGAGTAATGTTGTACTACCACCGTTGCAGCAGTCGACCACAAATAATACAGACCATTCCATATCGTCCTGCTATGACTTTATTAGTTCGGATGAAGCTGATTTTGTTACGGCAACAACTAATAACAGCAACAGCAACTTGGGACAAGAATGCAAAACCACATTTGCTACAACGGAACGCAGCTATGCTGACGTACAACATCGGGAACTATCACAAATTTCTAAGTCACCAAATAATCATAACGTAAAAAATCCGGGTTTGGGTAAAAAACCGCCAACGCCATTAAGTACAAGTGCATCTACTAGCCCCCCTTCCACATTCCAAAAGGCAGCAAGTACTGTAAAATCGGCAAGTGCCAAAACAAATGTTTTTGATGCCGTCTTAGATACTCCAGCTTCAACCACAACCACGACAACATCCACCATCGGCACAGCAGCTTCCGACAATGGGTTAGTGTTTCGTGATAGGAATCTGGTGTCTGGACCTCTTGACGATTTAGTAACGCACATGGTACCGTCAAGCGAATATTACCCGAGTCGATCATTCATATTTTCATTCCTTCTGAGTGCTCGTCTGTTTATACGGCCACACGAGTTGCTCGCTAGAATTGCCGCCACTTGGGAGAGCCAGCATCAACTACAAAGCGATGGCGATGTTGTTGATGAAAAATCCAAACAACCTCAGACCATCTATTGTGGTGGCCAAATACAGCAAATAAGTCCGCCGCAATTTGCCAACGAACAGGGTCATCAAGTAGCCATCAAATCCGCTCAAAATTGCATCAAGCTACTGGCAGAATGGATTGATACGTTTCCCTACGATTTTCGTGATGAACGTTTGATGCAGCATGTTCGTGTGTTAGCCAGAAAGTGCGTCTACATTGATAACAATCTGGGGAAGACCGTTTCGAGTATTTTACAAAATCTAATGCAACGTCTTACGGTCTTGGAGAAACACGAAGAGTTTCTGCAAACGCTAGCGGCACAGGAAAACCATGAGTCGGGTACTGCAGGTGCAGACTCGAACCATAAGCCGAGCTCGTCATCAGCCTCTACTGGTTGCTACACAAATAGTGGTTACGTGCATGCTGGCGGTTCATCCAATGACCGAGATGATATGAACCATATTCACCGAGCGGAAACATCAAATTCTGCAGCAGCGGTTGGTGTAGCTCAAAAGTCATTGTCATCATCGTATACCAATGTGCCTGGATCGTATCATCAGCATCGAACTCTTTTTCATCATCACAACAGTCATCAAAGTGATAGTTCATCGAACTCAGTTAATACTTTTGGTTCAGGCGGCGGCGCTGATTTCCCGAGCTCTATTGGCGCTATTAATGGATCTGAATTAAGAGGTATTTATGATTTATGTCCGAATGCAGCTCTTTTGGCGCATCAGCTAACTCACATTGAGCTAGAACGATTGTCCCATATCGGTCCGGAGGAGTTTGTTCAGGCATTCGCCAAGGAGAATCACCTGGAATCATTTAGCGACATGAAGAAGACCAGAAATTTAGAGTCCTACGTGCAGTGGTTCAACAGACTGAGCTACTTCACTGCCACAGAAATTGTGAAGCACCCGAAGAAAAAGCAACGTGTCCGAATAATTGAGTTTTGGATTGAAACAGCACGCGAATGCTTCAATATTGGCAACTTCAACAGTCTGATGGCAATTATGCTTGGCCTGAATCTATCACCGATATCGAGACTCAAGAAGACCTGGTCCAAAATACAGTCGGCAAAATTTGCTGTACTCGAACATCAAATGGATCCGACCAGCAACTTCAATAGCTACCGATTGACATTAAAAGCAGCTATGTGGCGCTCTGAAGGCGCTACAAACGAACGTGAACGAATAATCATTCCATTTTTCAGTTTACTAGTTAAGGACTTATATTTCCTCAACGAAGGATGTTCGAACAAACTACCAAACGGTCATATTAATTTCGAAAAATGTTGGCAGCTAGCTAAGCAAGTAATGGAGTTTAATACATGGAAGAAAGTGACTTGCCCGTTCGAGAAACTCCCTAAAGTTATTATGTTCTTGCAGATGAGTACAGTACTTAATGAAAACACCCTGTCGATGGCATCGTTTGAGTGCGAACCACCCGAAAACAATCACGAAAAGGAGCGATATAAGACACTAAAGTCGGAAACTAAACAACATGCATTTTAGGTTACCTACATCCTCTTCACTGAAACGGAGGTGACGGGAACAAAAGGTTTGTTTATAGTCTTCTAGGCTTCCGTTGAGTTTCGATTTCTGCAGCTACTTAGGGACATAAGTAAGCGTTTTCGTTTTACTAGTGCATCACGATATATATTTGCTTATAAGATATTCATAGTTTTTAAACGAAATCAGGCGATGTTGTGCTCTGAATCGAATTAGAATAAATATTTAAAGGGAAATGACATTATTAACGAATCCGTAGTTAGTAGTACACTTTGTTGGTTTTCCAACAGCTGATAGAAACATAAAAACCAATATATACAGAGGAACATTGCGGAAGTTGTAATCACTTTATTACGCCAGAATACTAAAATTAAGTATAACTATGCGCGATTGTTGTCCGGCAGAAGATGCTTTTACTAACTAACTTTTACTGCAGATGGCGTTTACCGTTCTTATCCAATAACACCAGCACCAGCTCGGCCCTTGATGGCTACCTCAAGTAACGCTAAACAATTCTATTGAGGTCTCACTCCATTACGCTCTGTGCTATGTCCATCGTTACGTTTTATCAGATTCGCCGAAGTGAGTTCTCTTTCGGTGTCTTCACTAATTGTCACGGTACAAGACCTTGAGTCTTAAACCTTTTTGACATCGAATGGTTTTATAGTGCTCGTGCCGACTTTGACAGTGAAGCGAATTTCTCAGATGATGGCCTTTGACAGCGCTGCTGAAGCTTTGTGTTACTCGGCTATCGTAGGCAACTTCAAAAGATGGTGTATACTATTCTAATGCTCTTGGGTATTTTCCAATAAGATTTGGTCGATGGTTAACATTCGACGCATAGCGCGATACTGATCAGTCGGGCAAAAGGTTTAACGTGTGTTTACATGCTGTAGCCGTCATTCAAGTTATTCTGCAGTTTGTGTAGCTCTTGCTCCTTTTGTTATCGAGAGGCTTGCATTCGTGAAGTTTCATTCCAGATCTTACTGTGACGTTGTGTGGGTTTATCGAAGGTTTGTTCCTCCTGTTACCAGCACAGACTTGATTTTGCACTCATTCCCTGTTCAGACCATTTTTCCGCTTTTGTCGAAATATTTCCAAATGCGTTAATGGCAGCTCGCTACCTTCTGCCAATTAAGTCAATATCATCTGCATATTATGATAATTTTGAAAAATTGTACCATTGGTGTTGATTAGTGAGATTTGCACAGTCTTTTCGACTAAAACGTTTTATTAGACGAATGACAGCGCATCAGCTTGTTTTAATTGTTTCTTTGACATCAAATGTCTCAAAGAGTTTGGTTCCGACTAGAATTAAGTAAAATTAAGCAGCAGTGGTTCCATTGATGTAAAGAAGTGCAAACGATTTGACAAGCGTTTGAGCATTTCATAGAAAAAAGTAAAAGCATGCCTGGAAGTACATGTGGAATAAACCAACACCAATACTATAATTTGCATTCTCAAAAATATTATGGTAGTGGGTATTAAAGTGCTCGAGACGGACCACGGATTTTTACCTTATTTAATAGGCTCGTTAACTTTTGTCACCTGTAGCATCTCCTTTGTCACGGTCTAAATGACCTTAACGTTTTCTGTACAGCGAACATCAATGGTGCCACCAGGAAAAGTTACTGGCTCTAAGAGCAGGGAATCTACTAGACATTTCCTAATTTCAGCTTGGCTTAAGTGTGACTCAAAAGAACCATGTTCATATGTTTACTGTCTGTGAATGTTTTTAGATGAAATTTATTTTGATATATCGACGGAGGCAATTGAATATATATAGTTTTTTCATGTTCATTTACAGCCTCGATTCGGGCAAACCTCACTGTTACCTCACAAGTCACAAAGTTCTCACAACGTGAGGTGATATTGATTTTGCGAGGTTTTCGTTTTCTGCCAGCGAACTTACAACTTGTGACGCTCACAAAAACAAGCGATATTGTGATCTCCTATTGAACAGGTCACAACACTCAAAATCAGTCATAACTCATATTTCATAAAGGGTGACAAAAAGTGTTATGATTACATGTGGTGACACTGTTTCCCCATTCCCATGTCATTTACACGTTATAACAAAATAGATAATTCTATAACAAAAACCAAGAAACGTGGGGAATCCGTTTGCATATTAAAAAAATGTTGTTATAATTTGCTTACCATAATGAGGTGAATTTGTTGTGAGAAGAATACGAAAAATGTTATCGAATCAAAAGAAACCTCCCAAAGCATCAATCTCACAAGAACATGTGACCAGTGAGTCCTCACAACGACAGAATCGGGCTGAAGAGTACAGTTTTCATGATTGCCATAAGTCCATGTGACTACCGTTGATAAATAAGTTATATTTCTCTGTCCTCGCCAACATGAATGTTATTTTTAGCGCTGTTAACAACAAAGCAAAGGAGATTTATACGTAATGGAACAACAGAAAAACTTAATACTCTTGATTTTGTATTTTATTTAGCAGCTTTCCTCTCTACGGTATTTGTGTTATGTGTTAAAAATGTCTGATTCTTTTCTTCTTTACAGAAAAGCACGTATACTCTCCGCGGTGCTAACGATCATTCTTAGTGCCCACTTAAAAGTTTACCAACTCACAACAGCAATATTTCCCATACAAAATTTTGCTATTGTGAGCTTGCTATCAATGTTATTATTATTACTGTTAGAAGTAGCATAGCGTAGAGCATAGTGTAGCGTATATACAATTAATTGCATTTCATACTGCCATTCTATGGGTTCAATCTATCGTTTCTTCTCGTGAAACAACTTACATACCTAATAACAATTTACATAAAGCATTAGCAGTGAATCTATGTTAATAAAAATTCGACTCCACTGTAAGACTGTTACCATAATAAAATTACTACATGCTGGTATTGAATCTACAAATAAATAGTGACGGTTCTTATAAATATTTAGTGAAAAATCATTTATAGGACTTGCTTGAAACGCGAACAAATGAAGCAGAAATAACTCGAGTCATTGTTTCTTTGTAGATTGCCAGTTCAGATCTCCAATTAAACGAAAAAGGACTATACCACTTGTAGGTTATGTTCGCAAAAATAATAAAATTCTCATAAAACCCGAATCGATTAAAATCTAATTTTAAACATAAGGCGTTTGAAAATACAAACGACTCAATACATTCAAAGTGTTGAAAGATCAGCTCAAATTATACCACAGATATAAAATTATATTAATGAATTTTTCTCATTGTGCAACTAACACACATTCCAATTCTTGTACGTATACAATTTTGTATACTACATACTCGTAAACATTCATATGAAAACAAATATAATAGAATCTCTCCTCTCATTGTAAATTGTTTATTCTGTTTATTTATTTCTGAAAGATCTTTCTTCTCTTAGTGAACTCCAGTGAATAGTTTTTTGTAAAGCTAATTTATTAGTTTATATATTTTTTTTAGTTTCAAACAAATCTTTACGACTAAACATAGGTTTTAGTGTTTCCATATTAGCTATGTTATACATACCTAAAATATAAGTGCATATAGAATTTAATTTACTAAACTAATTACGTAATATATATTTATGAATATAAAAACATACATACGAGGTACATATTTAATGAATATTTTTAAGGAAATGCGTTATTGTGTAAGCAAAATTTATAACTATGTATATTTCAAATAAATGAATAAAGATAAATGCCCGCCACACTGTAATTGGCACATAAACTTAGTTTTTAATTAAATTTCCAATTGCCGTAGGTGATAAAAAAATATATTTATATATTACGTTTGATATGTATATGTATATATGCAAAATCTATACAAGAAAATACATTACTGCAAGTGCGAAGCGATTTATCATAATTATTATTTTTATATTTATATATTTATTTTTGTCATTTTTGTTTTTAAAGCCAATATTATAACAAATAATCAAGTGGTTTATGGTACCTTTACAACACGAGAATTTTATCACGAGATCGATTGGTTTACCATTATTACGGAAATAAACGCACGTTCCGGCGAACAGCATTTCTGCAATCACTTGTAAACGTTTAAATTACTGATATGATTACAAATGAGAGGGACAATTTGTTTCACCAAATTTAACCTACAATTCATTACTCAATAGCTATATGGAATATATAATTGGCTGTACGTTCATCACTTCCGGAAGCCATTTTGCGAAATTCCCTATTGTGGTATTAGACTGGGCCATAAATATAAATAAATAGTTGGCGCAACAGTCCCTAGGCCTAGCTTATCACAACCATTAGTTTTGTGTGAGTTTATCATTTTTGGAACGAATGAAAGGGAGTCCAAACGGCTAGTGAAATACAGCTAGTTTCCAGAATTCCAATGATATGATATCGGAATCGAAATTGTAAATCGAGTGAATTCATTTTCAGTGTTCTGCATTTCGACCGATTTGGTTACTCCGAATTTTTTTCGAAATCACTTCGTGAAATTGAAAACAGCTCTCAACTGTCATTTGGGATAATATGCTTACAGTTTACATAAAAATTGTTTGTTTTAGAAACAATTTTCTTGTTCACGGGTTTTAAATGATTTATTTTATTATAACAGATAGTGATAGAGGAATCGTTATAATGAGTGCTGTGTTGCTGCGGTATTGCAAACAGAAAGGTATAAATAATATGCACATGAGAGCTAGCTATATTAAATCTTTTGGAAGTTGCAGATAATGCGTTATAAAAGCGAAATAGGACTGTTAAATTTTGTGAATCATGAAATATAGGTTAATTGTTAATTCCATACTACCGTCTTAATAAATGTGCACTCCAAAACCAAATGGTGTAGCAAGTTGCCTCCTGGACAATATTTTCATGTGTAGGGTAAGGTAGGGAGGAGTTGACAGGCAGGAGGAGTTGACATCAGCACTTTTCGGAAAAACTAAGAGCTTGGCAGCTCTTTCAATAATGAGAAAACGAAGCTAGTAACGATTCTTTTGAGTGATAAATAAACAATCACTTTGGTCTAGGAGATAAGCGAAGTGGAAATCTTTTTTATTTTTGTGCCCATTTCATCTTACTTTTATGGTAAGCAATCCAACTGTAATATTTAAATTATGTAGCTTTTGACATTGAAAGTGCAATGTAGCACACATTCATTCGTTTTAAAATCACTAATAAATAATCGTTTAACCTTACCACCAGCACAAACGTTTTTATTTGTAGTAGTCGCAAAAGTTATCAAAAAGGAGGATTTGACATTTGTGCAGAAGGAGGAATTGACAGAGTGTCCAAACCTAATTTATGAGTCAAAATAAAAATTTTATGGTAAAATAACTTCTTACAATTGTTAGAATGCAAAAATGCCAAATATTTACATGAACAAAAATCCCCACCGCAACATCGATGAAACAAGTGTTGAGAATGCCATTTAAGACATTCAAAACAAAACAGAGTCGATAAGCAGTGCTGCCCCAAAAATTGTTTATTAAACGTACCACTTAAATATTCAAACTAAAAAAAAAACACGAAGTTCAACAAATTAATGCTCAATTCAGTTCAAAATATACCTCTTTAGGCAGATGGCAAATCCTCCTTCATGGTAGGAGGAATTGACACTTTTTAAAGTTCTGGAAAAAACCTCACAACTCTGTTAAAAAGTATTTATATCGATTAATCAATAAAGCTTTTATATTGCTAAAAGTATGTTGTAACTTATGTAAATTTTGAAAATTTTAAATTGTATTTGGATTTTAAGATATCTCCAAATGTTGGTTAACGTGTCAAAACCTCCCGACCTTACCCTACAACAGTTTAAAATATATTCTTAGTGAAATGAACTATTAAAGCCTATTTAAAATTGATTTTTTGCTTACATTTGGATTGCGTCTTTTCGTTTTCACATGGAACGACCTATATATGTATATATCAGCTAGGTTCCAGAAATCGAGTGAAATGAAATCGGAATCGCAATTGTAAATCGAGTGAATTCATTTTCAGTGTTCTGCATTTCGACCGATTTGGTTACTACTCCGAATTTTTTTCGAAATCACTTTTCGTGAAATTGAAAACAATTTTCAACTGTCATTTGGAATAAATTGTATAGATCTGTTTGGTAAACAATTTTGTTGTTCTCGCGTTTTAATAGACTTATTTTCTTATAAAAGATAAAGAAATCGTTATAATGAGTGTTGTGTTAATTGCTGCGGTATTGGAAACAAAAAGGTGTAAATAACATGCAGAAAAAAAAGAAGAAAAAAAGACAAAGGTTGAGGGTTTTATCAAATCCCTTGGAAGTGGATAATGGATATGTTAAGCGAAATCGGACAGTTATTTATTTTTGTTAATTTGTCATGAAATATTGGTTAACTTCAAACTACCGTCTTAGTAAATGTGCACTCCAAATGGTGCTCCAAATTGCCTTCTGGGCAGTATTTTTTTTTAGTGAAATGAACTATCATTGTTAATGTTGACTCTTCAACCTCTCAAATCAGAATTGCTCAGTGAACACGCCGCTGCCCGCTAGTCGTTTTATTTATTTATTACCGCAATTTTTCTATTGTCGCTTTAATATTTTTTGTTTTATTTTTTCCTTTTTGCTTTAATTTTGCATTTTTTAAAAATTGTTTCCAATATGGTTGAAACCTGCGATATTTGCGGTACTGGCATAATGTCTGGTGACTCCATCAGTTGCGGAGGGATATGCTCCAGGGAATTCCACACGAGATGTGTGATGCTTTCCGAAGCGGCCCTCCAGCTGATGAAGACAAATGGACTTTGCTACAAGTGCAAAATCTGCATGGGGATGCCTTTACTTGGATTAATTTCCAAACTTAGTGCATTAACAAATGAACTGAGTTTGGTTAAGTTAGAGATTCGGGAGTTGAAATGTAATTCCTCGCAAAAAAACAGTGCTTCGGAATTGCCGCCGGAAAAAAGTTGTTCTGCTGAAACGCGTGTTTCTTTTAATGACATACCCGTTTGCAGTAATGCACAGCCGCCGTCTGTGGAAACGGAAAATGCCTCCGAAGGCTCCGCAATATTGAGCAAAGTATCGCAAAAAAAAACGCGGAAAAAGAATAAACGCCCGAAAAAAATAAAACCTTCCAATGGTTCGGTTAATACCGCGTTTGATTTAGTTGCGACTCCTCCAATGGAGCTGCATGCTGCCGGTTTTCATGTTGATACTAGTGAAAGTGCACTGCGGAATTACATTTCAAATAAATTGGCCATATCGAGTGACCAAATTGGTTGTTATAAACTGGTTAAGTCGACCGCTGACTTAACCAAATTACGTTTTATAAATTTCAAAATTAAATTACCGGACGAATTTATCGCCCGCGCATTAGATTCTTCTTTTTGGCCGTCGGGAATTCGCGTTAAGAAATTTTTGACAAAAAACGGAGTTGTCTTGCCCGTTGCAGAAGTCAAAACATAAACAGTGATTCTCTGCGGCGGCAACACACCTCCGTTGTCAATCATTTTTCGTATTCCGTTTATTATCAGAATATTGGTGGTATGAGAACAAAAACAAAAAAGCTTTTTGTTGCGCTCTCTGACCATCGATATGATATTATTGTCTTAACGGAGACATGGCTGCACCCACATATTTTTTCGGCTGAGATCTTCGATGCTTCGTATGTGGTTTACCGAAATGATCGTTGCCGAACAAGCAGCGAGAGAGGTGGGGGAGTTTTAATAGCTGTGTCATCTCTTTTTCAAAGTAGGCAGATTGCATTGGAGCATCGATCGGTAGATGTTGAACAGATGTGTGTGTGTATTGATTTACATAACATGTGTTATCAGTTGTTTGTTTGCGTCTCCTATGTTCCTCCTGGTAGTGCTTTTAGTGTGTATGAAAAACACATTGAAGGCATTACTCGTGTTGTCAGTGGTCTTGGAGCTACTCAAATACCTTGTGTATTGGGTGACTTTAATATTGGTGATGTCACATGGAGAAATGTGGATGGTGATGCGAATTTAATACCTTTTAACGTAAATCATGATTATGAACAAATAGTCATTGATGGTCTTCTTTCTTTGGATTTATTTCAAATAAATTTTATTCGTAATTCTCTTAATAGAATTTTAGATTTAATTTTTATTAATAATGAAATTGATTATAAAATTTCAGAGGCTGTGGATGTTATTGATTCCAATAAAATCCATCATAAAGCTTTACTTTTAGAGCTTAATTTTCGTAGTTTTTCCGGTGAACGTTGTAGTAATGATTCCGCGTTATCTTATAACTTCGCAAAAACCAATTTCAGTGCACTGCAGGGATATTTAAATGATTTTGATTGGGTCGAAATGCTAAAATCCCCCGATCTTAAAGGTAATTATGATATATTTTTGGATAAAATAAATTCTGGTTTTGATTTATTCGTACCAAAGACGCGTCATAATAATAAGTTTAAAATTCCTTGGTCCAATAAAAGATTGGTTAATTTACGTAATGTAAAAAGGAAAGCTCATTCGCGTTATTTATCTCATAAAACAAATTCTAATCGTGAACTTTTTTTGAGATTCAGGAAAGAATATGAGTTTTTAAATCGATTTTTATATAATCAATATATTTTGTCTGTTGAGTCGTCGGTAAAGCGCAATAGTAAATCGTTTTGGAATTATATTAATTCGAAAAGAAATACCACAGGCTTGCCTAAGGTAATGGAATTTGAAAATGTAAGTTCAACAGATTTAAAAAGCACTTGCGACTTGTTTGCTAACTTTTTTGAGTCGGTGTACAATGAGTGTCAATTGCAATTAAGAGATGATCATTACGATATGATCTCTGATGCTTTGGATATCGGTGTCCTACAGTTTTCGGATGAAGATGTAATAAACGCGCTCGATAAACTTAATTTTAATAGCAACCCAGGCCCAGATGGGATTCCAGCGGTAATATTAAAGAAATGTTTGTCTTCCGTTTTTCTTCCTCTTAAAATTATTTTTAACCAGTCTCTTGTTTCTGGTGATTTCCTTAATGAATGGAAATATTCTTTTATAATTCCAATTTTTAAAACCGGTTTAAGGCAAAAGGTGGAGAACTATAGACCCATATCTAAGCTTTCGGCAATACCTAAATTATTTGAAAGTATTGTTAAAGACAAACTCTATTTTGCGGTAAAAGAAATTATTTCTAGTAGTCAACATGGCTTTGTTCGTGGTAGATCTTGTACTACTAACTTAGCTTTGTTAACTAATTACATTTTTAATAGTTTTGAGAAACGTGTACAGGTTGATGTACTCTACACTGACTTCACAAAAGCCTTTGATAGAGTGCATCACACCTTACTTTTAGCTAAGCTAAAATCGTTGGGTTTTCATTCCTCAATGCTAAAATGGTTCGTTAATTACCTAACCCATAGAAGGCAAATGGTAAAGGTCGATAATTTGACTTCTCGTGTAATTGAAGTTACGTCGGGCGTTCCACAAGGTAGTCATCTGGGCCCGTTGCTATTTATTTTATTTATTAATGATGTCCACGAAATATTTAAATTCTGTAAAGTTTTGACATTCGCTGATGATTTGAAGTTGTTTTCTCGGGTTAATAATATTTCTGATTGTACTCGCTTTCAATCAGATATTAATAAGTTATCGGAATGGTGTAATCACAATGCTCTAGAACTTAATATTTCTAAATGCAAGGTGTTTACGGCCTACCGTATTGCTGCACCCATTTTTCATAATTATTTTATAAATGATCTTAGACTTCAGCGTCTTGATGAGGTAAAAGATCTTGGTGTCATATTTGACTATAAATTAAATTTTAATTTGCATTACGATTACGTCATTGCTAAGTCTAACTCGTTGTTGGGCTTTCTTATGCGTAATAGTAACGACTTTCGAAATGTACGTAGCCTTAAGGTTATTTACTGCTCATTAGTCAGGCCATACTTAGAATATTCATCAATTATTTGGGATTCACCATATGTCTTACACAAACTTAGACTCGAAAGAGTCCAGAAGAAATTCACGAGATACGCGGTTCGTAAATTATATGTGTTTGATGAGCTTCCTAATTATGACAGCAGATGCACATTAGTCGGCTTGCAAACCCTCAGTTTCAGACGCACTGTAACTTCTGTCATGTTTGTTCGCGATATTATTAATTATCATATTAAGTCACCAGAACTGCTTTATCTTTTAAATATATACGCCCCCCAAAGGTCTCTTCGGGTTAGAAGCTTATTTTATACAGAAAGGCATAAAACCAATTATGGTAACAACGAGCCTATTACAAGGTGCATAAGCACATTCAATGATCTCTGCAATGAAATTGATTTTTGCTTATGCAGATTAGATTTTAAAAATTGCGTTTTTTCATTGGTTTTGATTAAATTAACTTAATATTTGAAGTAGTCTATAAGATTGAAGATCGGTAGATGACGCTAAGTCGCGCAACAAACAACAGTTGTGTAAAGCGTTACTGAGAGGTCACACTAAGAGAACGTAGTGTTTTGTGTGTCCTCGATGATGGTAATAAAAAAAAAAAAAAAAAAAATATATCCTGTGCAAATATCTGTTTCACATCGAATGGCCAGGTCGATTTAAAATCGCTTTGAAATCGGCAAAATCGAATTGTGGAACACAACAATTTCACTTCGCTCGATTCCGAAAAAATTTAAATCGAAATCGATTACAGTGAAATGTAGAACACAAAAATCTATTTTCGATCGATTTCAATTTCATTTCGAGTGAAAATGAAATGTGGAACCTTGCTGTATATATATACATATTTTCGAAAGATATTCGAATCAGACCACCATTGACGGGTTTCTTTTCGTCTCTCTACCACTGTAAATCTTACCCATCCCAGTGCCAATGATGTTGTAATGTTTGCTTCATGCGTCTGATCATCGCCTGATTGTCCAGTGCAAGGATATTTCTTCCCTCCACCTGACCCTCAAAGCAAGCAGTTCAACTCATGCAGCACAAACACAATGCAATCATCTCAGCCTGGTGAAATGCCAACGACACGCGGTGTTCCCAAGTGGTCCCCCATTTAAGTACTAACCGCACCCAACTCTGCTTGATTTCGGACCTAGGTCGATTTGAAATCACTTGGAAATCGGCAAAATCGAATTGTGGAACACAACAATTTCATGCACTTTGATCGATTTCGAAAAATTTTAAATCAAAATCGATTGCAGTGAAATGTAGAACACAAAAATCTATTTTCGATCGATTTCGATTTTATTTCGAGTGAAAGTGAAATGTGGAACCTTGCTGATATTAGCTGTGTTTTTTTGAGCTTCTATCTCAGCAAAGCAAAGTAAAGTAGGATTTTCAGTACGCTAATTACAACAACTACGTTATACCTACTTGACACTTCGAGAATCGCAATAGTTGTTGTAATTGCGTGCTGAAAATCCTACTTTACTTTGCTTTGCTGAGATTGGAGCTCAAAAAAACACTGCTAATGTCGTTTTCATATACTTCTGCGAGAAAATGTTACAAAACAGCACAGGCGCTACTGTTTCACGGCGGATTAGCAAAGAAGCACATGCCGCCGGCCGTCAAGTTTAAATTTCAAAAAAGGGACATTTAAAATATCGTTTCCATAGAAACATGCAAACAAAGGAAGGACATCTTGTGCGAAGAGATTGACGTGTAAACAAATAAAGCGCACGACTGGGTCGAACGAAACTTTCTCGATACTAGACAAAAGAAAACAAAATTCTCTTTTGGATATTCATCTCATATGGCAGTTATATAAAATAACAATATAAGTTTTTAAAGGTTTAAGCTCTCAGTAACTTAACTGGCAATGTCGCAAGCGTCTACTGTACTATTTTGTAAGGTCTCCTCACTTGATTTTTGAGTACAGGACAAGCGTACGTACCTAGTAGCAGTTTCTGTTTTTGACCTAAGGATATGTTTTTAATTTTGATTGGAATATGATTTAAGTTTTCAATTATTGGAAATATTGCTCGTAATAGACCGATATCTTTAGAAAGATTATGTAATAGTTCAGGCGTTTGTGAATTTCCATTAGTAGCTATAAATTGAATATCCCGATGCTCGTGTGTGCGGTGCAAATGAAGTTTTTGTTTTTGTAAAACTATTCAGACATAACAGTTGCAAATATTGCAATGTTTATTTGGAAAAATACAACTGACTGTATGATATTGTTCCGGATTATAGAAATACTTCGTTTTTGATATTTTATCGAAATCGAAGATGGGGTTTTCGAGATATGAGCAGTTTCTTAAACTAGCGTTTTCGGTGCTTCGAATTGAAAATTAAGGACACAATAGCTTTGAAAACATCAATTTGACTCTAAGTTTGCATTTTGGTCACAATCGTTATTGCCGTTTTAAGTTAACTAGACAAAACTATATTTAAAAAAAATACTCTTTTCATAAATCCGTTGTACGATAATATAGAGAAAAACTGAGGTTGCTACTTGCTAATAAGTTATAAATGACCACATAGCCTTAGAAATAAATTTTTGCTACAATCGTATAGACCGTTTTCGAGATATGTCGAAATTTCAAAAGTTTCGTTGTTCGAATTTTTAGCCAAAAACTGGGTACGCAGTCATGGTAACCTCACCTACTTAAGCTTAAATATCGATTTTGGTTGAAATCGTTAGAGCCGTTTTCGATCAAATCAAACTGGTACGAAAATGTTGTATGGGAAGTACCATTAATATTGAGGTTACATTGAAAAAAAAAAAAAAAAACACCTCCCGAACTGTAAGCCCAAAAACTCCAAATCCGAGGTTTGAACGTAATCCGGGAAGCCGTTTAGACGTAATATCAGAATTGATTAAAATCTCGAGTTCGAAATTTTGTACGAAACCAATATCTTTATCTTACTACGTAATGGAGAAAGTTAAAAAACAAAAGAGCGTCATCTATTCAAAAGATGCAATGTCTCAAAGAGCTACTTCAAATTAATTTGGAATGTTTATTATTTTGAAAAAGAAAATATGTAACAATTTCTTTACTTATTACACATAAACTAAAAACAAATTGGGCTACATGTATCTTCCTTGTATCGTTCAATGAAACCAATAAAGGGTTATTAGTTAGTTAACTAATTTTCTTAGTAAATTAGCAAAAGTCCTCGACTTTATCACCCTTATTGCGAAGATCAACTATCAATTATTGAATTAAAATTCGGAATTGTGAAAATGAATTGATAAAATATTGTGCTATTGTGAATACCTTCAAAATATTTCTATTGTTGTGAATGGGAATGTGCGTCTGACAGATGTCTATTTATTTTGTTTGAGAAACATAAAAAGAAAATCATCAGAAAACAATAAAATCAATAAAATTAAAAACAAAATTGTGTTGACAAAAAAATATATTTAGCTATTTTTAAGGTTTCGTACCCAAAGGGAAAAAACGTAACCTTATTAGTTTCGCTCGGATGTCTCTCCGTCTGTCTGTCTGTCTGTCTGTCTGTCTGTCTGTCCGAACCCACTAAGCCAATTTTGTTACCAGGTCTATCTCAAGAACCGATTGACATAGGAGGCTAAAATTTACACACAACATCCGGTATAACCTCTAGTTAAACGACAAATACCAATGGAAGGAATACATCGATTGGTTTTGGATTAATTAGTAATCTAGTGAAAAAAATATTTTCATTTGCCCAAAAAACGGTTTATTTCTTGATTCACAAAAAAATACATAAATTCCTTTTTTGTAGATCTTGTTCTTATCTATATATGTGCTGAATACTGTTTTGCCGAAAAGTTAATAGTTTACAAGATATTTTCAAAAAAGATAATTTTACCATGTAAAATACGTTGCTCTCATAAGTTTTAATCTCTACTACGCAGTTGTGCACAATTGACCCTCACTGGTGGTATACCACCAGGGTTCCCGCTTGCTAATTTCGTTGGGAAGTATAATACACTTTTTTGGGGAGCACAGAACAAAATAAAAGTAATATATTTTTAGTCAATAGTTTTTAATTGGGACAGGTCGCATACAGAATGGAAAATTGGCGTGGGTTGGGTACTAGGTAGGTAATAATTAGAAAATGAAAATGTGCGAGTAATTTTTGAGAGTAAAAATATTAAGTAATTAAATTAAACTAAATTGTGATGAATTCATGAAGAGGGGAAAGATTGAATGATATTGATTTCAAATAATATCTGATGTGTTGGACTTTAGCCAAATACGGAACCTTCGGTGAGCGAGTATGACACTCGCACTTGGCCGATTTTTTTTTCGAAGTTCGTTCAGGCGGCCCTAGGCTATTTAGCTCTACAGAAATTATTCTCCACTTTGCATTAGCTACAGTTTAGAGAAAAATCCTTTGGCGAGTTCAACATTCTCTTCCATCAACTGGACCAACCTGCATAACTGTCTTTTATTGCTTACTACTTTTTGAGACCTTTGGAAACAAAGAAATTACAAATTTTATCGAAACTCACATTTTATTTCAGTTATTTTTGTAATCAACACGAAATCATCAACTGCAAATTTACGATTGATAGGAAAATTGACAGCTGACAAGAAAATCGATGAAAATTGTTGTTCGAAATACCGATTTTATCCATTCACAATAGATTATGAAACAAAAAATCACAATGGATCAACATTATTGACAGTTGACAGTCACAATACCATTTAATAAAACTGATTGATAAGTATCAACTACCAATTGATAGTTGATCTTCGCAATAGGGGTGTATCAGACATGTTAACTACTTTTCGTACCACTTTTTTGAATATTTGATTTATGTAACTACTGGCATTTTTCATAGATTACTAAAAAAGCGTTCCCTTACTTTCTCGTAATTTGGTCTCTCTGTGAGAGAATTTTTCCACACCAGTTCCATTTTGACAGTCTTTTTAATTTTTACTACAAAAGTAAAGGAACAAACCTTTTATCTTTTTCACAGATTTGCTTCAGATTGTTTGTTTTCGTTTACGTGCAACTTTTCAACTGCAAAGAAAGGCATTGCATTGCATTAAGTGAATCTGTTTTTGTTAATTATTATTTATGTATAAATGTTTGGCAATCAATCTGAGCGCCAATTTCGAATGTTTCACTTTGACCAGTGAATGGAAAACGCATAGAAAAGTATCGAAGGCTACACATTTTCGAATTCGACGAAAAAGAGCAAGTGACGTTTTTTTTTGTTCTGAAATCTGAGAGCAAATCTGAAGCCCAATCATAGTTCTCCTAGTTCCGCCTGAAAGTGAATGGCGCTGACAGCAAATACCTCTGGTTAATTTCAGCAAAATAGAGCATAGTTGTAGTAATTGCGTATACTGAAGATTTTATTATTATTATAAGTTCTTTTTATATATCTTAATACTAATAGAAAAAAAAACAGCACTGCTACCAGGGCTTTAGGAAAGAACATCTTATTTTAGTTTGATTGCCGAGCAGTGATCCAAAACAAAAGGCGAAAGGCCCTATCAAGAAACAGTTTTATATTAGTCTACCTCTAAAGTTTAATGTAAATAACATTTTATTTTATTTACTTAATTAAGGTTTCTAGTTCTGTCTGAGTCAACAATAGTAAAAAAAATTATACTTTGTGGAAGAAACCACAAGGATATTCTATATTTTACTTCAATTCCTAAAATGATCATGCAGCTCTGGTTTGGCTGTATTAATCTGTATACAACTTTCCCCCAAAAATCATATTTAGATTACAAATATATATATTATCGGTTAATATAACATGTTCACAGATACAAAATAATTAAAATGATAAGGCAAATAGCAACTTCTGGTATCACCACTCCAATTCACCAGGACAGTATTTATCAATTAGCGTCTGGTAGTAGGGCCATAGGTTCTCAATGTCAGGTACTTCGGCACTTTTCGTGTAAAGATCATAGCGGCTAAATAACAAATAATTAAATCAATTAACATATAACTTTCTAGGAGACATTGAACTTACTTAAATATCAACACCCATTTCTTGGTAAATTCATCCTTTGGCTCGCACAAATATTCATAATCACCGCCATTGTGCCAGGGGTAGAATGAATGAAAACGTATAATGTTAAGTGCATGTTCGGGCAATGTCGAATTATTATGTTTGAGCACCTGATACATATATTCATCATGTCCCCATGATAAAAGAACATTCTCAAGACCACAATTCGGCTTGTACATTCCATACTTGGTGTTGTATTTTGGATTATCGCCATCGGGATTCCCAATGAAGCTGTCTTTGCGATAGACAATACTCTTGCCCCATTCACAGCCAACGACAAATGTGTCTCCAACGACGGCCCACTGTGGTTCATCATAGAATGCCATCACCTTACCCAAATCGTGAATGAGTGCAGTAAAATGCAGCCAGTCGTGTTGTGGAAATTCCGCCCGTGCACGTTCTGCTGTCTGGAAGGCATGTACGATATTGGGCAGATCGCTATCTGGATCGGACTGATCGACAAGATCGTTCAACTTTTCCAATGCATCGCGGATGTTGGACTTGAAAGTGTTGAACTTTAGCCACTTCTCTCGACGACCTTTCAATAAAAAAGTTTTAGGTTTTATTTATAACTGTGTTGTGCATAGTCGAACACGATTTCAAATGGATCTTTGAAACTCGTGCTGTTTTTTTTTTGGCTTCGATCTCAGCTAAGCAAAGTAAAATAGGATTTCCAGAACACAATTAAAACAACTACGCTAGAGTTGTTACTTTGCGCAGTTGTTGCAATTGAGTGCTGAAAATCCTACTTCACTTTGCTTTTCTGAGATCGAAGCTCAAAAAAACACACCTATTGATGTTTTGAACTGTTTTGCTTACCTTCTACAAAGTCAACTGTTTGGTTAATATGCATATCACGATAGGTCTTCCGCACACGTTCCTTTAAAGGATCATTTTCGTCAATACTATAGTCACGGAACATTGACATTTTCTTATCAGCAAATATAGGTTCCGGACGAAGTAACTCCGATGGATCGATAATATCAACATATCCCTGAAATTCATAATTAGCTTGATAAGTATAAAATCAGAAATGTCAAATAAAACTATTTGTTCCTGGTTCTTTATCCATTTTGAAAGAAGTGCATTGTTTCATCAGAGATTTCGAAATGGAAAATAGCGAACTATTCGTGTAATTACACGCAAATCGAATATGGACATCAAAGATAATGGCCCATATAGTCTTTGGTTCAAATCTGGTCTCAATTGTGTTGGAGCGTACGAAAAATAGAGCACCCCTTATATTTTGCTTCCGCTACCGTATACATGCTACTTCCTTGAAAGAAGTTACAATTTCGCTTCTTATTCATGTCGCATGTATTTGATTACAAAACTACAACAAAAACCTCTACAAAAACTCCGTAAAATATTCAGCCACAAGAAAACAAACAATTTTGTCAATTTTATAACCATCTGCTTTCTCATCGTAATAATAATAACCAACTGCCAAGAAAACATATGTTGGACTAATATTGACAAGCATTATGGTTGGCATCTGCTCTCTTGCATACGGAAAAGCGGTTTGACTAATTTGACCAGAAATAGTTATGGTACGTTGTAGTCGAATAATGGTCCAGCTAAGAGGTTCGAGAAGGCAAGGAAGTAGGTACAAACCAAAGACCAAGCCATCGCGGATGCCTGAGCGCTTGGTCTGGACAACTGGAAGCAGCGTGCCCGTATGATCGTAGAGGATGGAAGGCAGAGACTCTCCACGGGCCCGTTAGGTAAATAAGTAAGTAGTTGAAATTAAAAAAAACGATAGATTTTGTTAATTATAAATTGCAGTGGTAAACTAAAGTTCTTAAGTTTCGAATTTAAAACACAACATTTCACATGCACAATGCACAATCCGGATTTGGAACTTAAAGGAAGATTTGCAATCGAAATACCATCAAGTTATAATTTTGAAACGCACGAACGAAATAGTTAGTCAGTCATGTTTATTTTTCAATAATTGAAAATTTGTATTTTTAATATAAAAACCGAAAATTAAAACGCTTGTACCTCTCTCCTATACGAAGGATATGATTTTTCTAAATCTCAAATACGCCACATCCTAATTTCAAATTAGTATATTTAGCTATTTCTTAAATCAATAGAAAATGAATTGCAGAAGTGTTAGTGTTAGAATTTAAGACAACTTTCAAAATATCACATATAAAATAAAGGGGCTTAAACTTTCACCATTTTAAGCTCTCTTTGCAATTTGAAAATCAGCGAGAAGAAAGTTTCGAGGCATAAATAGGGGCCACCACATAAAATACCTACTAATAAAACAAGAGAAAACAAACCATTTAATTTTAACAAAAAAATAATTTATTCATCACGAAACACTTCTTTTCATATGTTTGCATTTTTTTTCGTTCAATAAAGAATAAAATCTTATTTAAACTGAAAAAGGGGCCATTTCGATAATTTTTCCAAAAGTGGGGTCCTGATATGAGGTACTGCATTGAACATTGAAGTAAAAATATCTATTCCATTGTCTAGATTTGTTCAGTGCGTATTATATGCCCTATGCCTTCGGACTCTTTCACATCAAAGTTTTTATTAAATTAACGTTCGCAAACCGCCGAGCAATTATTTTGTGTTTCATCTGCCACGAAAAATTTAAGAGAGATCTGGGGCCAGATTCTGTAAGGCGAAACGATCAAACGTTTTCGTGCGCACGAATGATTGGCCATAAATGTTACCCAAGCAAATTTCTTCGTGCACACGAAAACGTTTGAACGTTTCGCCTTACAGAATGCCGACCCTGATCTGACGCGCCCAGTCGAAAACAAAATTTAAATTCTTTTTGTTGTTTGTTGGGTTTCAATGACCAACAGATTTCTCAAAAAGGTAAACTGCTTAAAATCACAATACATAACAAATACGGTATACCTACCTAAATCCATTATAAATAAATACAGCCTTATTTATAAACTCACCGTAGAGTCTTCTTATCTCTAGCTCTACGCACCTTACGCTGGAAAATGTGATTCATAAAGATTTGTGGAACTTTAAGCAACATTGCTTTAGGGCTGTGTAAGTTAAACGCGAAAATTTGCGTTTAGAGCCTGCGTAGAGCTTACGTAAATGTGTTTTTGCATCAAATGTCATGTGGTCGTCGTCGAATTGTAAACAAACTCAAAAAGTGAAATTAATTATTGTTTGCTCATTCATTTCGCATGCTGTGCAAATTTATGCCAAACGAATTTCGTTCGAGATATATATAAATTATATTTAATAAATAACAATAACAATAACAATAACAATAATTGCGCGTTTGTGATATTATTTCTTCTACTTCAGTTTTGTTGCTGGTGGGAAATGTAGGTATTAGGATGTGTATGAAGTATGAGTATGTCTTAAAATGGCCTGGCGTTGGATTTGGCCGTTGTTGGTAGAATAAACCATTAATATGCATGGATATAGGAAGACACATAGATATATGATTGCATTTTGCTATTTCAATTTCAACAGCCCCTCCCAAGACATTTCGGAATTTTGCCAGATAATTTGACTTTTTATTGTGTAAAATAATTTCACTAGTGAAGGTACCTAATCACAGCTGATTTCGTTTTCAGAGCAAAAAGTAGGTCTGTTCCTTTACTTTTATATCTTACGAATTTTTACGAATTCTTACGAATTTTTACTCAATGCCGTTCCTTAACTCGAAAAATTCGTAAAAGAGAGCGTCGTCGAGAGAGCAAGATATTACCCCTCCATTGAGAATCTTACGAATTTTTACTCAAGAAGGGCTGTCAGTCACCAAACAATTAACAGCTGATTTGAAATTTCTTGTCATATTTGACATTCGATTGAATTTGTTTTGATTTCTTGCGTTCTATTAAAATGGTATAAACAGGTGGCAAAATAAATATTGAATGTTTTTCCCGAACATTACATCGTATTGAAAATATTCTTTACCACTGCAATTTATGGAATTATTTATCTGTCATTTCTGTCATTTTTCATAGTTTACTACAAAAGCGTTCCCTAACTTTTTCGTAAGTGTCTCTATCTGTGAGAGAATTTATCCCCACCACTGCCATTTTAATTGTCTTTTCCATTCTTACTACAAAAGTAAGGGAACAGACCTAGTAAGAGATTTCAGTGTTTTCTGTAATAGTGTATCGAAATTCTTACCTTTTTTGGTAAAGTCACAGCGGAAAAATGTTTATAAATCACAATTTCGTAGAGGCTGCGTAAACAACATCGTAAAGGCGTCGTTAGGGAATCTAATAAATACGGCTGAAGTAAATAAACAGTTGGTGGAAAAGGTCTGTAGGGTCCCTAGGCCTTAGTTTCTCACAACCATTCGTTTTGTGTGAGTTTTTGGAACGAATGAAAGTGATCTACAATTTTATGTCGATTCCATTGAATACTTAGGTATTAAATTCTTTGTTGATTGAAAACTGTTACAAATTTTCAAGTTTGCATTACAAAAATAAATAAATTTAGACAGGTTGCCCTACTGGCAAATAATTGTTCAGCTTAGTTGCCGAAACCGAAAATACAATGAATAAGTTACAAATAATTAGTTATACCGTTTCCATTTCTCACAGATAGACTTAGTACAACAAAATTCTCTTCTTAAACTTTTCCATAGGCACAATAAATGATCTGATGATTCTGTTTCTGATTCCTTAATTTTAAATCACCACATCAAGTGCAATTAACAATTTATTTTAACCAAACACCTAGCAGTACTCAGTAGCCGTAAAGTTTAATTTTTACATTTAACATGACATGGGGTCTATCCGAATAAGTTTATTTAATTTTATTGTTCCATTGGATTTCAAAATTAGTGAACTCCAGAATACAGCCAACGAAAGATCACGTTGGAAATACTATCCCACTTAGTAAACCCTTGTCACTTGTAAACGAAACAAAAAAACTGTAAACAAAAACACACGATATTTATTTAAATACTGCACTGGGAATACTTCTAAAAAAAAACAATTTGTTTCCTACAGCTATAGGTACATAAAACATAAATGAGAAAAAAATATATGTTTAGAGAGATTTGTTAGATTACAGTATTTTTTCAAATGAAAAATCACGTAGAATACAAATGCTTGCAATTTTATTTTTATTTGGAGCCCTTAAAACATGTATGCATTTAGTATGCATTAGTAAATATTATTTTTCACGATCACACATCTTAATTGATAAATTTCTGTTACTTTTCTCCATCAGCTGTTAGACAATAGCAACATTTCAAAACAATGTTCCCCCATTAACAAACAATTAACTGATCAAAAATCTGTATCAAAAGACAATCACAATTGGTAGTTTCAACAGCATTTAAAAGTTAGATAATAATTTTGAAAGCTCACCTCTGGTAAGAGTTTCATTTTTACAGCTTGATTTCAATAAAAATAAATTATTTCAAAATAACCTCGAAGATACGCAAACGTATAAGTACAACGAAGTAATACAATCAATTCGCAAACGATTCACTTAACTGGAAGTTTGAAATACATTAAATCAGCATTTATCGATGAACTGCGCTTTTATAGTACGTAGGTACCTACAGCGAATGGAGATTTCGCATTGGCTATCAACGCGAAAACAACAAACTGTTAAATGATTATTTTAGAAAATGATTAGCAGGCGAATTTTTGATATTTCGATAATTTGATTTATAATCCGTTCAAAATTCATTTCGACCAAGCGAGATATGTGTTTACGTAGGTAATAGATTTTTCTATTAGAAATTAGAGCAAAAATACTGTTATCATACTTAGGAAAATAAGTTTTTTATTTTGTTTAGATATTAGTTTGTTTGTATTCAGAAAACGAACAAATGATGTAAATAGCACGTGCTAAGATAACACACGGGAGCGAGTTGAAGGACTGAGATCGGTTTTACGGTTTTGACTCGCATTGTAACTATTCGTAAGTCGCTTGTGCGATCACACAGATACGATCACAATCATTTTTACTGAAATTTGAGGTATCCCCTAAATATGTGCTTTTGGAATATGATATTTACGCACTGCGTTGTGATCATGTACAATATTATCAACCTATCCCATTCATAAAAAAAACGGAGATATATATTTGTTTGGATCTGTGACACCCTATATAAACACATTCAACTTCTACATCGATTAAAGAGCAATTAAACGAAATGTTATTACTCGTATGGAACAAGACATTAAGTAGCGATTAGTATTTGCAACTGATGTGATAATAAACGGCACGTTCATAAAATGATAAGAGATGGGTGTTGTTTTTTCTTGGCCATTGGCACGAACAATTTTTTAAAAAGATTAAAGTTTATCGGTCTTCAAAGACCTTTAGACGAAATTAAAGAACTGTTTTTGCAAATAGGATGTCCTTGCTTTGACGATAATTATGGCCTACATTTTGGATTGGAACTGTATTGTGTTTTTTACTATACAACGACTATACACAAAAGCTAATTTCCAGGCTTCGGTCTATATATGCAATCTAATTAAAAATTACAGAACTCTATAATCTACGTAGTAATATAACCAAGATTCCACCATTTTTTTAGTTTTTTTTTTTTTTTTTTTTCAATATTGATAACGAGAATTTGAAAGATCGGTTTGCTCATGAACAGCTCCAACAGCTTATACACAATCCATAATTATGTGTTGGACTTCTGAGCAAAGGGTCTCACGTTCGATCCCGGAAGAAACACAGATTCCATCCAATGGTTCTCCCCAATGCGACACATCTCGCGAATGTCTCATAAACGGCAATCAAATTATCATGAAAGAGGTTGTCAATTCAAGCGCAAGGACTCGGACTCGGCATTCATCCCGAATAAAAAAATTAACACAAGACAAATGGTTGTCAGACAGGGATGTTGCGGATGCAGAATTTTTGAGGTCCGCGGATGCGGAAGTGGATGCGAATATTTGAAAGCTTAGATCCGCGGATGCGGATTAAAATTCAAGATTTTTATTTTAAAGAGATTACATAATAAAACGAAAACAATAACTAATAAACGTTCATTCATATAATCAAAAATATCCTATAAAAATGATTCTAAAATATTGGCGTCACTCCGGTTCGTCTTCACTCTACAACTACAATCTATAGATAACAAGCCCACTCCCACTCCAAAAATTACAAAAGCTTGTGTGAGCGAATGATGCGAGATTGCAAAAGTATGTGTAGAAAAATTTGATTCTACTATTTTGCCTCCTCGTCATACTGGCGCCGAACACATTTTCTTGTCACGTCTTGCACAAAATCCGCATCCGCGAAAAGCTCCGCATTGTTTATTGCAGACAGTGATGCCAGACTACAAGTATCTATCTTTTTTTCTAAGATTTTTTAGCTCTTAAATATGTGTACAAGACTTTTTACCTCAAATTCATCAAATTTCAAGATTTTTGATTTTCTAAAACTAACAAATTAAAACAACTTTTTTTTACAGATGGAAGACTCGTTTTCGTTTGACGTTTCAATCAGCTGTGAGACACTATTCGCTAAACATCGGTGCAAACTTATTTGGTTACAAATTTCAATCGGACCACCAGAAATCTTTTTCAGATCTCAGATTTTACGCAGCAAATGGAACATGCAACGAAATTGATCTGCTTTTGTGAATGGATTAGTGCGTTATTTGACAGCAATATCAGCTGTTCAAATTGCATTTGTTTTTGCAAATTCACAAATGGATATCGACTTGAAAAATGTTTCCCCTATTGCACATACAAATGGAGTATTTTTGGTGATTTGTAGATTAGACGCCGACGAGGAAATTATATCCATGGCTATTAATGTATTTCGTTATTTTGGTTTTCACGAAACTTCGCCAATTTGTCTTGAAAGCAAACTAGTCACAGCCACTAATTTAAACTGCCAAAGTTAATGAGAAACTTCAAACAAATAACATTCGTTGTATTCCTTTCGCAAGAAACGAAAATGTCTTTCGTTTTTTGAGCTACATGAAGCAAAGAAAATGGAAACGTCAATGAAATAGCTTTCGCTGTTATGCTTTAGCACAAATATAATTTCCTTTCATTTTCGAAGGTTAATGAAGCAAAACGTTCGATAAGTGGTGAGTCTCGACTTAAAATTCATATGGTCTTTCAAGGATTTGCCTTAGTGTGAAAATTTGGTCTATAGTCGATCTGCCGGGCTGAAAGCCACACTGTTACGTGCCGATTAGTGTGTTGTAGAAGTTCACACAGTAGGTACGTTGAATAGGATCTTGTATGCGACATTAAGCAGGAATATGCCTCGATAAAACTTTTGCAAGAAATAGGATCGCCTTTCTTATAGATGGGGCATATGGAGCTGATAGTCCAGTCATCGTGCATGTTTTCTTCCATCCATACTTGGTTGATGATTTGGTGCATGCGCCCTACCAAAACATCACCACCGTATTTGAAGAGCTGCGCAGATAAACCATCAGAGCCGGCGGCCTTGTTGTTCTTAATCTTTTTTGTTGCTAAGCCAACTTCTTCTATACCGGGTGGTGGAGCTGGTTCTTCATTGACTGTACGTGGGTTATCTTCTTGCTGCTTAAACACATCTACAATTCCCCTGTGATTCGGTGACTAGGTTTCCTTCACTGTTTCAAAGAGCCTGTGTTCCGGTATTGAAGCCAGCAGCCAGTTGCTTGGCTTTCTTGTAGAACTCGCGGATGTTGCTTCGATCGTCAGACTCTTCGATCTCCTTGAGCTGGGACGTGGGAGACTGCATAGGCCCTCTTCTTTCTACGCAGAATCTTCTTCTCCTTCCTCCTCTTGGCTAGATACTCTTCCCTTGCTGTCCTTGTTTTGTGCTGGAGCGTCTTCGTATGTGCATCTTCTGTCACCTTCTTCCGGCGTACGCATTCATCATCATACCATGGGCTCTTCCTATGGGGTGGCTGGTACCCTAAGGTTGGGCCTAAAGTGGTTTCGACTACATGTTTGATGATGTCGCGATACTGGGACCACTGGGTGTTGGCGTCTGTATGATAGGTGAATACACTGCGGAGAATTTCTCACTCAGGCGCTCTTTGAAGACTCCTATTATTATTATACCCCATGTGTGATAAGGCGTACCATCCCAACGTCGAATTTCTTTTTCTGGGCGGTTCACAGCTTCTTCTCGTTGAATAGTCGAGCTCTGAACTTAGCCGCAACAAGAAAATGATCAGATTTGACGTTTACCCCTCGGAATGTGTGCACGTTGAGAATGTTCGATGCGTGCCTTGCATCGATTAGCACATGGTCCATTTGGTGGGTTCGACCGTCTGGAGAGCGCCAGGTTGCTGGTGTAGATCCTTAGCCTTGAAAATTTATTTTTTTGAAAGAAAAGATCGTTGTACTCGAGCGTTTTCAGTAAAGAAATCCCAAGTTTATCCGTACTACAAATTTACTAGATCTGCAACGATGAAAGTTTGCAACTTTCCACAAAATTATTGTAGCATTCTGTACGAGGCTAACTTGTTAAATGGGACTCTAGGCGTTAGATCTGGTGTGGATCTGCTATAATTCCTACTTAGCTGCTTGCAAAGATTGTAGTCTTGGATAGGTTAAGATTTCTTTGGGGAGATCTATGATTTTTATTGTTATATCTCTGGCGACTATTTCCCGTTGGAGTTTGCGGCAATAATTGGTTACTTTCAGATGAAGGTATGAAATAAATCTTAGTTTTCTTTCCTTTTAAAACAACGATATTCCTAAAAGCGTAAGACTTCTTTCTGCAAAATATAGATTTCTCGTCTTCGAAATTTGCAATGTGCGGTGGAACAAGATTTGGTAGCTTTGCTTGTGATAAGATTTGCCAATTACTAAAAAAAAAGTCCTTATGGTTATGGTTGGCGAGTTCTTTAAGGACCTACTTTCCCTTATCTTATGTTGTAAAATTGTGTCGGTTAAGTACATTTAATTATTTATCCCAGTCCCAGAAAATGGAAAATAATTTCTCAATGTAATAAGTCTAAAATTCTGTAGCTCTCTATGTAGGAATGAATAGGAACGCAGTTTGTTTCGATAGGTTACAGTTTTGTCTCGTATAACGTAGGTATTTCACATTGCATAGATTACTTTTCATCAGAATGTGTTATGGAAGTGCAATAATAAACGGACAATTTTTTTGTGTCATAAATCATACAATATGAACAACACTCAATTGATTACTTAATTCGCTCTCGTTTAATAGAACTGCGATGTAAGTGCTGTTCACATCGATAGGTAGGTACAATACGGGAATAGTATCAGCGTACATGCCTAATAAACTTGACTTTGATTCAATTCATAAATGGCACTGTGCCTTGCAATACCAATCAATTTATTAATGCAATCAAGGCACCAGTATTCTAATGTGGTATTCGAGTGGGCTTCTTCAGATTTGCTCTCAAATTTCAGATTTCTAACCGAACATAAGCCTACTGATAAAAACGTTACTCTTTCTTGTGTTCATATTCCTGCGATTCGAATACGTGTAGGGTGTAGCAGAGAATACTGAGACCCGAACTTCGGCCGTTTTCCCTTTGCTAGCTTTATTATTTTTACGGTAGTGCCTTGATTTGGTGCGCTAGTATTGATACACAGATATTCGTAGGTATTGACAAATGTCATGAAGTTAAAAAAATATGAACCATTTCCGCTGTGGGCTGCTCGCAGCGTTCATAGAATGTTATCCGTTAAATTTTAAATTATTCGTTTTGTGTGGATGGTTTTTTAGGAATAAGTGTACATTTTCTAAAAATATTTATGAAAAATTGTCAATGCTGAAAATCCTTCTTTACTTTGCTTTGCTGAGATCGAAGCTGAAAAAAACCATGCCTAATATAATATAGGTATAAAACCTTATTCCCGAACTCTAGCCCACTTTTCTATGGTTGGTCGCGGTTGGCAGCATTTATTTCTAATTTTTTTGCATGTTTTTGCATGACACACGGATTCGCAAGAGGATTGCGAGTTGGGGTTCTCAGTATTGTCTCTGGTGTGTCTGTGTAGCCTCGGAGACTTTTCTATATGCGTTTACCATTCACTGGTTAAATTTTATTATTTTTTACCTATTATTATTACATAAATTGTTATTACATAAATAGATTCACTCGATGCAATCGCAATGCCTTTCTTTGCAGTAGAAAAACTTTACGAAAACGTAAACAAACTCCACCAGTTATCAAACTCAAGTCCATTTGTGTTGGTAAATCTGACACAAATCCGAGAAAAAATCCAGACTCTCAAAAGTGGTCTGAAATCTGAAAAATATTGTTTTTTTTGTACCTACCAAAGAAACATAAAAAGTGACCTAGAGAGCACGGTTGCCACATTTGTCATTTGTGACCAAAATTGGTCATTATTTTTCTCTTGGTCACATAGTAATCATTTTTAATTCCACTTACTTACTTACTTAAGGTGGCGCTACAGTCCGGGGTGGACCTGGGCCTCAACCAACAAGCGTCTCCAGCCAGCGCGATCTTTAGCTAGCTGTCTCCAGTTTCGCACGCTAAGTTGGTTAAGGTCCCCTTCCACTTGCGTGCGCCACCTGAGTCGCGGTCTTCCTCTACTGCGCCTTCCCTCGGGTATGGATTCGAAGATCTTCCGGGCCGGAGCATTCGTGTCCATTCGCTCTACATGACCCAGCCACCTCAGTCGTTGGACCTTCACTCTTCTGACTAGGTCGATGTCGCTGTACAGCCCGTACAGTTCGTCGTTAAATCTCCTTCTCCATTCACCGTCAATGCAGACGGGACCAAAAATAACACGAAGAATTTTTCTCTCGAAACAACCGAGAGTTACCTCATCCGCTTTTGATAGAGTCCATGCCTCTGCGCCATATAGCAGAACTGGGATGATAAGGGTCTTATAAAGGGTCACTTTAGTTGTTCGAGAGAGGGCTTTGCTACTCAATTGCCTTCTTAGCCCAAAGAAACAGCGATTGGCAAGAGTAATTCTACGTTTAACCTCAGCGCTGGTGTCGTTGTCTGAGTTCATAGCGGAGCCTAGGTAGACAAAGTCCTTAACCACCTCAAAGTTATATCTGTCTATTGTGACGTTCTGTCCGAGCCGTCGGTGTTGGGTGTCCTTTTCAGTTGACAGCATATACTTCGTCTTGCCCTCATTAACCGCCAAACCCATCTTCGCCGCCTCAGTCTCAATACTCACAAACGCGCCATTAACATCACGCTGCGTTCTGCCAATTATGTCAATGTCATCGGCGTATGCGAGTAATTGGACGGACTTTTGAAAGATAGTGCCTCTGGTGTTGGCGTTTGAGTTTTGCACTATTCTTTCAAGAACGATGTTGAAGAAGTCACATGACAGCGCATCGCCTTGTCTAAATCCTTTTTTGACATCGAAGGTCTCGGTAAGTTCTTTACCGACCTTGATGGAGCAGCGTGCATTCTCCATCGTCATCCTGCACAAACGGACGAGTTTGGCAGGGATGCCAAAACTAGACATTGCTCTGTATAGTTCGTCCCTATAAATGCTGTCATATGCGGCCTTAAAGTCGATGAAAAGGTGGTGGGTATCGATTTGAAGTTCCTGGGTTTTCTCCAAGATCTGCCGCAGTGTGAATATTTGGTCTATGGTGGACTTTCCTGGCCTGAAGCCACACTGATATGGACCAATCAGGTTGTTTACGAAAGGCTTCAGGCGTTCACACAAAACGGCAGATAAGATCTTGTAGGCAATGTTTAGAAGACTGATACCTCTGTAATTGGCGCAGTTCAGAGGGTCTCCTTTCTTGAGGATCGGGCAAACAATGCTGAGGTTCCATTCATCGGGCATACTTTCCTCCGACCATATTTTACAGATGAGTTGGTGCATGCTCCTAACCAAGTCATCGCCTGCCGCTTTGAACAGCTCGGCGGCTAGGCCATCTGCTCCAGCGGCTTTGTTGGACTTCAGTTTAGATATAGCTATCTTCACCTCGTCCAGGTCCGGTGGACGGTATTGTTGATCCTCATCGTCCAGGTTGAACGGTTCATTCTGCCTGACAGCGGAATTTAAGTCGTCATCGCCGTTAAACAGTCTGCAGAAGTAGTTCTTCCATATCCTCAGCATCGACTGCGATTCTACTACGATGTTCCCTTGTTCGTCCTTGCAGGCTTCGGTTCGGGTTCTGTAGCCTTGTGAAGTTCTTTTTACCCTTTGGTAGAACTTCCGAACCTCATTCCTGTTGTAACATCTCTCTATTTCATCGATCGCGCGCTTCTCATGCTCTTTCTTTTTTCTCCTTAGAAGCCGGTGTTCGTCTCTTCTCTTCTGCGCGTAGAGCTCACGAGCAGCTCTGGTCCTCCTTTGCAGCGCCGCTTTGTATGCCTCTTGCTTCGCTGCATGTGCTTGCCGGCACTCGTCGTCGAACCAGGGGTTTCGTTGTGGCGGTCGGGTGAAACCCAGCACATCAGAGGCGGCGTCTCTGATGGCTTTTTGGCAATGTTGCCACTGGTCTTCAATACTTGATGCTGGCTGCATAGGACCTCTTGAGAGATTGAGAGAGACTCGATCGGAAAAGGATCTGGTGATCTCTTGCGATTGTAGCCGTCCGACGTCAAACTTCCTCCCAGTATTTACTTGTTTTGGCGGCGTTCGGGATATCCGAAGGCGTACATTGGCTACAACAAGGTAGTGGTCCGAGTCAATGTTGGCCCCTCGGAACGTTCGGACATCCATAATACTGGAGGAGTGCCTTGCGTCGATCGCAATGTGGTCAATCTGGTTGACGGTTGATTGATCAGGAGATCTCCATGTGCCTTTATGAATATCGAGATGCGGGAACCGCGTACTTGCTATGACAACATTTCGCCCCGCCGCGAAGTCGATCAGCCTAAATCCGTTATCGGAGGTGGTGTCGTGTAGGCTGCACCTTCCGACGGTACTACCAAAGATGCCCTCTCTTCCTAACTTGGCGTTAAAATCGCCTAAGACAATTTTAGTGTCATAGCCAGGGCATTGCTCGTAAGTGTGGTCCAAGAGCTCGTAGAACCTTTCTTTGGTGTCGTCGTCTTTCTCCTCCGTGGGGGCGTGCGCGCATATTAAGCTAATGTTGCCGAATTTAGCCTTGATGCGGATTGTCGTGATGCGCTCGTTTACATAGTTGAAACTTAAGACTTCTTGCCTAAGTCTGGCGCCAACGACGAATCCACATCCGAATAAGCGCTGTTTTTGTTGCCGATAGCAGTCGCCATAATAGATATCGCAGTTTTTCATCTTCTTCTTGCCCGGGCCATCCCATCGCACTTCTTGGATGGCGGTTAAATCTGCTTTATAGTGGTTCAGGGCTTCCGCTAATTGTTCGGCTGCACGCGGTCTGTTAAGGGACCTAACATTCCACGTACAGATCCGAAATTCGTTGTCCTTTAATCGTTTGCCAGGTTCGTCAACAGTTAGATCATCCGTATCCGAGGCTTGTTGGTGCTTCGCAACTATTATATTTTTACGTAGTCGGGCAGTTACCCCGGCGTACAACCCCCAACCTGGAGGACCAGGCCCTTTTTGCGACCCCTTGGACAAAAGGAGCCGGGATATTCCGGAGTCAGTAACCCGCTGCGGGGATGTGAGAGCTGCCGTTGACCCATTAAGGGCTCTTCCGCCACCATCTCTATTTCAACACCCTGACTAGTGTTGAAAATCCTCAATGACCTCAGCTCCAAATACGTCAGAGTAGCCCATTGAGGTATCTGCCATGTTGACTGTTGACGCCACCGTTGATTCAGCTTTGTGAATTCATCCGCCGTACGTCCTCTTTCTGAGGGGCTCATGTAAGACTTCTGAGACTCGAGCAGACAGTCAATCCGACAGAGCATTATAGTGTTGCTATTTTCTTCGTGTTCAACACTCGCGCTTATAAGTTTAGCAAGTCAAGTCCGGGTGGACATAGACCAGTACCCGGTGGTGACCACGATGAGGTAAAATAAGCACAATTGGTGAGTGTGAGATAGTTGCGACACTGGACATCGCCAAGTTGATGCCAATCAGATGTCCATCCCTATTCACACAACACCCAACCACCTTTAATTCCACTTGGTATTTTTTTTTTTTTTTTTTTTTTTTTTTTTAATTTTTTTAATTCCACTTGGTATTTTTTTTTAAAAAATAAATATTATTAATAACTAAAAAAAATAATAGGTGATCTGTGTACACGAAGAATATGTTTAAATAAATAAGATTATTTGATTGTTCTGTATTTACAAATATTTCGGACTTAAATTATTTTGGTCATTTTTATTTCCAATTTTGGACGCATAACATTGCCAAACGATCAGGAAAGCGGCTTTTTGAAATTCAGAAAATTATTTTCTATTATCGTAATCAGTTATTTAGCTATGGATGAAATAAAATGATGAGTTCGCTTTGAGGCTGACGTATGTGCTTAATGAGATGTACGAATGTATTACCTAACTTTTATTTTGTAGATAGCTATATGTGATGTCTGATGTAATATGACTGGACCTGGGGTCAGTAGTCAGTAATATTCCTCTCTAATACCTATTTTGTTTCATTATTTAACATAATTGTTTACGTAAAAACAATCAAGATAGGATGTGTAATAAAAATTATGATAATCATTCCCAGTTGCCATTGGACGGTTTTTGACGATTACCTAAAGAGACTAAAACTTTCCAGTGGGTACGTTTAATGTGGTATTCGATTGGGTGATCTCAGAGCACTTTTTTGATTTCAGAGCAATTTTTATGCACTTTTGCGAATCTGGATATTTTTCAGATTTGCTTCAGATTTACCAATACAAGTGCGTTTGAGTTTGAGAGCTTGTGGAGTTTGTTTACGTTTCTGTGAATTTTTTCTACAGCAAAGAAAGGCATGGCAACGGGTTAATCAACGTTTGTAAATAATTTATGTAGGTATAAATATTAAGAAATCCATCGGGACGGAGATTTCGAATACAAAATTTAACTAGTAAATGGAAATCGCTTCGAAAATTGTCGAAGACTGCACATATTCAAATGAATATTAACGCAAAAAAGAGCAAGTGATGTTTTTATGTTCGATTAGGCACACGAAATCCGAGATCTGAAAGCAAATCAGAGGAAGCCCAATCGAATACCACATTAGAATTACTTTTGCTGGATATCTGAAAAGATGCGGATGCCATTCGCAGATATCACGTTGTTCTTGAGTCATGATAGGACCTCTTTACATTTTATTCGTTGCAGACATCGAACAAGAACGACAGCTAATCAGTGCAGGGCGCCGCCCAATGATATGCTCCACCAAGAATTGTTGTTCATTTCACTTACTCCACATTATGGGGAGACTGTTTTTTTTTACCGGATAGTAAGTAAGAGGATTTTACGTTTTATTGGGGGCCTATTTTCGGTTAACAATGGAAAAAGTCGATCGACTATGTTCGATTTGATATTGCGAGAGTACTATTTCGTATTGATCAACATTAGCACATGCGGTTACAACAACTATGGAGTCCAATCCAAACTGGCAAACTTTTGTACTTTTAAATAAAAATTCCGATTTAATTTCTTATAGGCCTACTTTATTGCTACCATTATTTTCTTTTTATTACAAAAACTTAATTTTCACTTAGAAAACATATTTACTTTGTATAATACGGACTTGGCCGCCGTAGATATAGCCACCTATCATCTTTCATGCCTTCTACTCTTCTTCTTTTTGTGCGACGAAGACCTTTTTCTTCGTTTTCTACTCGACGAATCCGATGATGAGTACAATTCTTCCTCCTCGTCTGAGTAATAACTACGACTACGGTGTGTGCTATGACTGCGGGAGCGTTTCTTTGACTTCTTCTTACTATGATGACTTCGCTTGGAAGACTTCTTTTTTGATTTGTGTGACTTGGATTTGGATCGTTTAACAGAGTGCATTGATATGGAACGCGCCCTTTTCGGAGATATAATCACAACTTCTGGAGTTTCAGTATGCGGCCGCGTTCGTGGCCGTGAATGTCTCTTTTTTGGCTCAATAGTAATTAATTGCACATCATCGTCATCATCGTCGGCATCAGCATCAATGGGAACATCTTCTTTGTGTACGTTATTATTCGAAGGATTGTTACACGGTTCGGTGTCCGATCTATCATCACCATACGATGATATAGGTATGGAATGTACAGATGAGGTATCAGAATCATTTGCGTCTTTCGTATTTGTGGGGGACTTGGTAAGAAATTTTGTAACGCTATCGCCTACTGTTGGTTGTGTAGCACCTTCAAGAAAAAAAAATTTAAATCAATAAATAAAGACTTATCTTTTGTTTTTAATAAATGTTTTATTGATTAGATAGAGTTTGCTTTTTTTTGGATTGAAAGATTAGATTGTTACTTTGGAAGCATTTTTGTTTACATTTCGACCGAAAAATTGTTTATGATTGGATATTATTACCATAAAAGCAATAAAAGTGTAAACATTTAAATTGGTTAGTATTTTAGGTACACGTCAATACTGGAATTCACTAAGCAGAATCAATGATTGAAAAAACTAGAGCGTAATTGGTTGAATGTTTCGGAAAGGCCAAAGGAAACATTGACATGTGATGCGATAAGATAAGAGTGAGCTCGATCTTTTGCATCGCAGTGATTTTAGGCGTCATTCCATTATCTTTTTTTCAGGAAGCTGCATTTTTCTAAAAATCTAGTTTGTAATTAAATTAAAAAGAAATCAAGCCCTTGGCTGTGATTTATTTTATTTTATTTTTTTTTTGGAAATAGGACCCGTGAAATTGCACTTTTTATGAGAGCTTGGCGCAAATGTTTGCTATTTGGCCCTCTCTTTATTTGAAGAAGTCACTTTCCGGCAGTGAAATGTGTTTGCTCGGAAAAGATTTAAAAATTACTGCACGAAATTGATTCCGGTTTTCACAGTTGATTTGGAAATTGTTGAGATTAGCTTATAGGATATGTTTAACCATTTTCCACTGTCCGGAAGCGGAGATCTAAGCTCATATCTAAGAGAAATTGTTATTCTGGAAATTGGCTTCTGGCTCCTAGCTTTGGAATGACTCACCCAAATGGAATAGGATTTTTTTAAAGTTAAATTACCTATGTACAAATATGTCAAGTGGAACAATAATCATTAAACTATAAATTTTGGATTTTTCCAGTGGAGTAAATTTTGTATGTGTGTGCGGCAAAATCTTTTTTTTTTTTTTGTATGTTTTTTGTGGTAGTTCCTGAGCTTGGACATCTATCTGATCTTATCGCCATATTATGTAGGAAATCATTACGATAAAAAGTACAGTTATAAGGCTGTAAGTCAGTCCACGATGAATCGGATGTACTGCTTGGATAAATGCTCCTCATTCTTGATATCCGTTATCAATTGGCTTAGAGTTTTGATGTCTTCATTGTCTAATTTAAGTATGACGTGTGGGATAATTAATTGTTTTTGTATTATATTCCTAGGACTTTCAGACAACCACCCTTATTCCGCGTGGCGTTTATATTAAACGACAGCTGGCGTTTTTTGTGTCGAGTCGCTTTAGTATCGGTATTCTATTTCTTAAACGCCTCCACTCTCATTAACTTTACATTCCACATGAGTTCCACACCAACATTTGGTAATGGACATTAAAATATCAAAAGGATTTCGAATTTTTGTAATGAATATACTAGATAGATAGATAGATAGATAGAGGGAGGTGGAATCTGGTTGCCATATCACTGCGGCCACGAGTGGGCCTATTGTGATTTCCTCCAATTAAAGCTCGCTCATGATACCGGACTTAGTTATGAATCCTAGTAGATCTTTGAGTGCGCTGTCAGTTATGTCCTCTGCCCCAAGGTAAGGTTTACCTAGGTGGTGTTGACGTAATCTGACTAGACATTCACAGTGGCACAGTATGTGTTCTGCTGATTCTTCGTCTTCGTTGCATAGTCTGCAAGTGTTGTTTTGTATTATTCCCATAGTCATGAGGTGTTTTTTGACTTGGCAGTGCCCAGTGAGGAACCCTGTGACTGTACGAATCTGACTCCTTGTTAGGTTTAGGAGTTGTTTAGTTCTTGAAAGGGAAGTAGTTGGCATGAACATTTTAGCTTGTCTGTTACCTTCAGTGTTTGTCCAGTAATGGTTCGCTTTGTTTTTCAGCCAGGTTTTAATGTGGAATTTAGCGGTGCTAAGAATATACTAAAAAAAATCATGAATAGCATTGCAATTTTCATGCCATTGGAAAACGAAAGCGACGAAGATGAGTCTGCAAAAAGAGAGCTGAAATTATAAGAAGAATCAGGTCAGATCCTTTCGATCTACCAGATTCAAAGTAAGTACATACATAAGTACAAAATTGTTTAGGGTAGAAAATAATACCAATATTTTTCAGATTCAAAATTTACTTTAGACTTAGCAAAAAAGCCTTTGTCTATTGATAAATGAAGTGAAAGGTAAACTTCCTGCCGCGGGGAGTTCTTTGTCAGAGCTAGTCGTTTTAAAACTGGCTTGGACATTGCGTTTTCTTGCGGAAGGTGGCTACCAAAAGGATGAAGGGAATGATTTTAATTTGGGTCTTGCCCAACCAACCCTTTGTAAAATCATTTCATCTCTTTTTCTGTTCTAGGTTGTCCTAAATAGTTGAGTATCTAAGCTACCGACTCCAATCCATTTTTCACATCATCGCTCTGTGGAACACCTCTTTTAAAATTTGTTGCCAACGATATTTTTAGTTCTATAATATCCACCAAACGTTTCATTTGATCGGAGTTTTTTATTTTCACCCTTAATCATAAGAGATTATATAATCTCTCACTGCAAATGGACAACAATTACCAAAACTCACACGTTTTTACTTAAATTTGCCTCCAAGTCGTTTAAGAATTTGTAATCGACAATAATCGGCGTTTTATGAGTCGATTTGTGCAACTAAAACGACTGCCAAAATCCGAAAAACTGGGGCCAGATTCTGTAAGGCGAAACGATCAAACGTTTTCGTGCGTACGAATGATTTGCCCTATGTTACACACGCAAATTTCTTCGTGCACACGAAAACGTTTTAACGTTTTGCCTTACAGAATGCCGACCCTGTTTTGACGTTTGTAGAATTTGTGTTGCTAACTACTTAAACTGCATTTACACCATCAGGCACGCGCATTTTTGCATGAAACGGGACAGAGAGATCCGTTTAACCGCAGTCAATGCTATTAAAGGCGTAAGAATGAGACCACAAATCAGACGCCGAAAGTGTCATGGATGTTCTACCCATAGTTATAGATACGTAAAACGGAAATAGACACAGGTTCCGCTCACCAACATTTCTGCAATTGCTTGAAAACATTTCTATTATATAATTAGTTTCAATAAGTTAAACCAACAATTCATCGATCAGTTACACGAAAAAAAATAAATAATTGTCCGTTCATCATTTCCCGAAGCCATGTTGTTTTATAGGAATGCGGAATCTAGTACACCAAAAAGCTTCTTTGCCACGGTACCAACAAATTCGAAAGGAGATCGTTTTGTTCCAATCATTCTTGAGTTTCCAACTAGCGTATACAGTAAGTCGTTGTTGCTTTATATTATCGTTAACTGATGGTTAAATTAATGGACTATGTTATGAGCCAAGATTCACAAGATTTTGAAATCCTTCAAATTCTCTCCAATAATGTGTCATATTGTAATAGATGATTATTTTCCAGTTAGGTTAGGTTAGGTAGGCGGGTTGACGTTGAGTACTCCGTGCCACACTCAGGTCAATGTTGACCCATTGTGATGCCGATTGGGGGAAAGGGTTGTCCCTTACCCATGTTGACCATATCTATAAATATTTGTGATCAATTACTCACTGTGCCGTTGGATACAAACCATCCTGTGGATTTGATGAAGCTCATTATCTTGTCTACTGGTGTGCTAGATAGCTCGTCTATGTCGTGAAAGAAGTGTCTCCCTAGGAATCTGTGCCTATTGTGTTGGAGGCTCGGGCAGTGGCATAGGAAGTGGGTTGTGTCCTCAAGAGCTTCCTCATCACCGCAGCCTCTACAAAGTTCTTCTTCCGTCAAGCGTAGTTTCTTCATGTGATACCGCAGTGTTGTGCCCCGTTAGGATTCCTACGAGGATGGAGAGGAATTTCCTATCCTTTCGTATTAGACTCTCGGTTCTTGCTTCATTGAAGCTTGGCCATAGCATTCTTGTAGTATGGCAAGTTTCTAGTGTGGTCCACCTAGCGTTCGCCTCCCTTGTGGCTTTTCTCCCTGCTTCAAGCTTGAGTGAGCAAGGCGGGATCGACTTGTTCTAATACAGCTGCTGAACCTAGTCTAGCTAATTCGTCCGCTTTCTCGTTGCCTGGAATACCTTCATGTCCCGGAACCCAGCAGAGCAATATCTTATGCTGAGTGGCAAGAGCCCTGAGTACCCAGCGACTCGGGGAAGACGCCTGACCCCACTCCGGTTTCCATTTTAGAACCATCTGTAAAAACGGCTATGGATTGCGCATTAGGCACAAGTCCGTCTTTCCATTCCTCTCTGCTGGGATAGGCGCATGAGAATGGTCTTGTGAACTCCAGATATGGTGTAATATAATCTGTGTTTGGTACATATCCAAAATATTTCTGTAGGATCAACGAATGTCCCGACAAACTGTGGTATTTTCTTTTTATTTGTAAATAAAACCAGTTCAGTTTTCTGGGAATTTGAAGATAGGCCGGAGTTCCGGGCCCAGATGTCCAGGGTTTTGAGAGCGCCGTCAATTAGTTCGGTGAGTGTTGGAAGGAATCTCCCTGTGGCCAATAGCACTACGTCATCGGCATAAGCCGTTGTTCTGACGCCACTGTTTCTAAGCTGCATGAGAACCTCATTTAGAACTATGACCCATAGCAGTGGGGAAATAACCCCACACTTGAGGAGTCCCTCTAGAGGCATAAGCTTATCGCTTAGAGCCCCCAAGTTCGGCTATGATATGTCTTTCTTCGAGCATGCTAACAATCCAGTTTGTAATGAAATTCTCGATGTTAAGCTTGCTCAACGTTCTGCGTACGGCATCCGTTTGGACATTGTTGAACGCTCCTTCAATGTTCAAGAAAGCCGCTAGGGTGTACTCTTTTTCGTTTAGGGTCTTTTCAATTGTACCTACAACACTATGTAGCGCGGTTTCACACTTTTACCTTTTGCGTAGGCATGTTGGGCCGGGGATGTCTTCCGGGCGTATCCGGCTACGAATGTGTATGTCTAACAGTCGTTCTAATGTTTTTAATATGAAGGAAGTGAGGCTTTTCCAGTCACTTGTAATCAGGTTTACACTTCCAAATTAACACTTCGTCTCAAAGTAAATTCCTGGGTGGTTTTTAAGTGGGATAACCTTTACGGGATCAAGTTCTTCGTTCACTGTCAATGTGTTACCCTGTCCAAGAACAATCATAACCAAACTGGTGAACAATAGTCACCTTATTGGGCTTACCCTACGACATGAAATATTATATCATTCGTTATACTGGACGTCCACTGTATTTGTTTATGTTTAACTTTATCCCACCTTGCCGATGGTGGCTACAAACTTTTCGAGAGTTCAGTCTAAAAGGGCATAGAGATGGATAACTTACCCCTAGGTCTCCCAATTCGAAACGTTCTTTGCTACGAATGCTCTGTCACGAAGAGAAGAAGAGGCAAAACACACCCCCGATGAATTCCTACGCCCTCAATGAAAGGTATTACTTTAACGCCGTTTGTCTAAGCATAACTTGTACATTTGATGTAAAAAATAAATGAATACCAGCAGAGTGCCATCAATAACACTGCAGTACACTCCAGAGTTTACCACTAAGGGGAATCGGTTGTATGTAGGTACCCAGCTTTATGCTCAAATTTTGAAAAATAGTTCTTGCAGTTACACCATAAATAAAATAGCCTGATCACAGAACTGTCAAATATATAGAGTGCAAGAGGTTTATTCGGCTACTGAGTCCAGCTGAACACGGGTATACACTTTGCGATCATCATATTGGCTGACTTTAAATTTAAAGTGGAAGCTGGATAAACGAGTGAACACTTAGACTAAACGTTTTCAACAATGGTCAGAGCAACAGGCTCACATTGGACATACCACAAAGGGCATTTCTCTTTTATGAAATGATCCTGAGGTTAGCATTTATTTGTTAGAGATTTATTTTTCGACCATCCCTACTATAATAAAACTGTAACTTTTTTCCGGCTGTAAACAGTTTGTACTCAATGGGCTCAAAAAGTACTGCACGAAATTGATTTCGGTTTTCACAATTTCATTGGAAAATGTCGATATTAGAATTTAGGATAATGTTTAATCATTATCCGCTGTCCGGAAGCGGAGATTTAAGCTGATATCTAACAAAAGTTGTAATTCTCGAATGCCTTCTAGCTCCTAGCTTTGGAATGACTCAACCGAATAAAATAGGTTTTTTTTTTAATATAAAGTTCAATTATGTACAAAGATTTTAAGATATAAATCATCTTTGTATATAGTCCTGAAGCTGAACAATAAGCATTAAACTATAAATTTTATACAATTCAAAAAAGTAAAATGTTCGATTGAAGCCAGATCGTCGGATTTGCCCGGCATTCAGTGGAGGAAATTTTGTGTGTGTGTGCGGCAAAACCTGTTTCACTCTCTGTACCTTTTCTGCTGTATGCTTTTTGTCTCCCTTTTTTTTATACACCTTTTGTGCTTTGTGTTGTTTTTTTTTTTGCTCACTTCTTTTAAATTGAAATTGAACTGGTGATAGTGGAGAGAGTGGAGTTGTGGGTGGACGGTGGAGTATTAATGTGGTGCATGGGTGGGAGGGAGATAAGTCAGGTCAGGTCGTCACGTCAGGTATGTAATGTAATGTAATTGAGAATGGGAGAGAGTCACACTCAATTGTGATTTAAAATGCGCTATATTGATTGTGATCTGATTAGTGATTCATGTGAATGCATGCCATGAACGAATCCCGTTTGTGCTCAGTATTGTTTTTTTTATCTATTTTTTAAAATCATCTTCGTACGTTATCCTGAAGGTAAATATTATACATTTTTTTCGTATGCATGCATATGCAACTGCACCTTTTCTGCTTTATGTTTTTTTGAAGTTATTACTTCTTTAGGAGCGTTGGGCACTTTTAGATGGGAAGAATTTAATGAACACCCGATAAGTGGCGCTGTTGTTGTTTTTTTGAGATACTCAACCGATCTCAATGAATCTTTGTATGTGTGCATGTTTGTATGCAGCTAGAAAGATAGGATAGTTTTGGACCCGATAGGTGGCGCTGTTGTCAATTTTTTTGAGAAACTCTACTGAGCTCAATGAAACTTTGTTTGTGTGCATGGTTGTATGCAGCTTGAAAGATAGGATAGTTTTGGACCCGATAGGTGGCGCTGTTGTCGATTTTTTTGAGAAACTCAACCGATCTCAATGAAACTTTGTTTGTGTTTGTGGTTGTGTGCCGCTAGAAAGATAGGATAGTTTTGGACCCGATAGGTGGCGCTGTTGTCGATTTTTTTGAGAAACTCAATCGATCTCAATGAAACTTTGTATGTGTCCATGGTTGGATGCAGGTAGAAAGATAGGATAGTTTTGGACCCGATAGGTGGCGCTGTTGTCAATTTTTTTGAGAAACTCAATCGATCTCAATGAAACTTTGTATGTGTCCATGGTTGGATGCAGGTAGAAAGATAGGATAGTTTTGGACCCGATAGGTGGCGCTGTTGTCAATTTTTTTGAGAAACTCTACTGAGCTCAATGAAACTTTGTTTGTGTGCATGGTTGTATGCAGCTTGAAAGATAGGATAGTTTTGGACCCGATAGGTGGCGCTGTTGTCGATTTTTTTGAGAAACTCAACCGATCTCAATGAAACTTTGTTTGTGTTTGTGGTTGTGTGCCGCTAGAAAGATAGGATAGTTTTGGACCCGATAGGTGGCGCTGTTGTCGATTTTTTTGAGAAACTCAATCGATCTCAATGAAACTTTGTATGTGTCCATGGTTGGATGCAGGTAGAAAGATAGGATAGTTTTGGACCCGATAGGTGGCGCTGTTGTCGATTTTTTCGAGAAACTCAACCGATCTCAATGAAACTTTGTTTGTGTTTGTGGTTGTGTGCCGCTAGAAAGATAGGATAGTTTTGGACCCGATAGGTGGCGCTGTTGTCGATTTTTTTGAGAAACTCAATCGATCTCAATGAAACTTTGTATGTGTCCATGGTTGGATGCAGGTAGAAAGATAGGATAGTTTTGGACCCGATAGGTGGCGCTGTTGTCAATTTTTTTGAGAAACTCAATCGATCTCAATGAAACTTTGTATGTGTCCATGGTTGGATGCAGGTAGAAAGATAGGATAGTTTTGGACCCGATAGGTGGCGCTGTTGTCAATTTTTTTGAGAAACTCTACTGAGCTCAATGAAACTTTGTTTGTGTGCATGGTTGTATGCAGCTTGAAAGATAGGATAGTTTTGGACCCGATAGGTGGCGCTGTTGTCGATTTTTTTGAGAAACTCAACCGATCTCAATGAAACTTTGTTTGTGTTTGTGGTTGTGTGCCGCTAGAAAGATAGGATAGTTTTGGACCCGATAGGTGGCGCTGTTGTCGATTTTTTTGAGAAACTCAATCGATCTCAATGAAACTTTGTATGTGTCCATGGTTGGATGCAGGTAGAAAGATAGGATAGTTTTGGACCCGATAGGTGGAGCTGTTGTCGATTTTTTTGTTCGCTAGGGAAATTTAATAATTTGAATGTAATGTGGTATTCGATTGGGCGCTCTGAGAGCACTTTTTTTTCTCTCAGAGCAATTTATATGTTCGTTTGGTACAAATACAGCAATCTTTTTCAGATTTCAGAGCACTTTTGCGAACCAAGATATTTTCTCAGATTTACCAATACAAGTGCGTTTGAATTTGACAACTGGTAGAGTTTGTTTACATTTTAGTGATTTTTTTTCTCCAGCAAAGAAAGGCATTGCATCGAGTGAATCAATTTTTGTAAGTTATTTATGTATAAATATTTAATAGTCAATCGGGACGGATATTTCTAATGTTTTAATACAAAATTTAACCAGTGAATGGAAATCGCTTAGAAAAGTGTCGAAGACTGTACATATTCAAATCGCACGAATAGGTATCAACACAAAAGAGAGCAGGTGACGTTTTTATGTTCGACTAGGCACACGAAATCGGAAATCTGAGAGCAAATCTGAAGAAGCCGAATCGAATACTACATAAATGAGTTTGTGAGGGAATAATAGAAGAGGCTAACTATTTGTTTGGGTTGTTCTTAGTTGGAGTTATTCTTCTCTTTTTTGGGTAAGAGTGGCTGGATTCCACTGAAGTCTATGTTATATTTACAAAAATTACATAATTTGAAAAATCCCTACTATTATAAAACAAAGTCATTGTTTCTTTTGTTTCTTGCTACACGTCACTTACAGCACCGGAGTGGGTTTATATAGCTCTTATTATTTTGTTTTAAATTTGAGAAGTGGAACTCTGGCGAAGCAAGGCGAGCACGGGTCAGCTAGTCAATAATAATATTAATAGTTGGCGCAACAGGTCTGTAGGGACCCTGGGCCTAGCTTCTCGCAACCATTATTTTTGTGTGAGTGTTTAATTTTCGGAACGAATGGAAGGGATCTACAGTTTTATGCCGATTCCAAACGGCCGATTGAGAAGCTCTTTCAAGACAGTTATACTCTCGGATGTATGTCAGACGTTCGCGAGAGGTGGCGCAGTAAAAAAAAAACCCGAGTTGGAATTTGGGTTTTGCGGGATTCGAACCTGGGACCCCTCGCTTAGCCACTGCGCCTACCGTTAATACAATCCACAAATTTCTATAAATCCGTCAATTAATTAGACTCTACTAGGCTATTCACAAATTGCAAACAGCATTTTAACAAACTTACCTTTTATTTGATTTAAAAAAGCCATCGCTTTCTTTTTCCGTTCAATCTGAAGCTGCTTTTCTTTTGAGAGAAGTCCCCCCAACTTCTCTCTGGCAATTTGTGCTAATTTATCTTTTACTTTTTCTTCCGCTGAAAAAATAAAAACAAGCTCATTAAACTCTCTATTACAAGAAGCAAACTCAAACCTCTTTTCAATTCCTTTTGGTGGTTATTCACCAATTTTACTGGAGGATCGTCAACAGCAATAAGAACCGATGGCGTGGTAGGCAGTTTCGGGGCCATTGTTCCCGTATGATCAATATCAAAGCGTGTCCTATTCTGCACTGTCGGTATTCCCAACTGTGCATTTCTCGCCATTAGTTGACTTTCAACCAACTGTATTGCTTTTTGAACGTGCTCGGGCACAGTACGCGACGGTTGCTGTTGCTGTTGGGGCAGTTGTCCTTGTTCACCAACATGTGTTCCATTAGACTTGACTTTATTCTCCGACTCATCATCGCTTGCTTCTTGAGGTAGAGCTGGCCGTATAACTGAAACTGGCTGCTCGTCCTTCGTTTTGATGGAAAATGAAACAGGACCTAATATAAGAGTAGAACTAATCGTAATTTAAATCTATTTTGTATGTTGTGTCAGACTAACCACTGGCAACTTTCTGTTTGTCCTCATCCTCTTCACTAGGTACATATGACTTCACCTCCCCCGTCACTTTGTACATGTAGTACGAGTAGAACTCGCTATATGGAAACAGGAAAGTAAAACGTTCGTCATTTTTAATGCGAAGCGTTTCTTCGAACTGACGCCCATTCTTAATGACATAGCCTGCAGTTTTATCAATTATATTTTGCAAATAATCCGGAGGGATGGGGAAGCACAGTTCTGGTTCAGGCTCTTTCTCTGTGTCTTTCTCCTTTTCGTCTTTACATTTCTCTTCGTCAGACTGATCTCCTTCATTGTCTGTATCGGACGAATAGTAATGCGCCAACATCAGTGCATTGGGCACATTTTTAATCTCCACTTTAGAATGATTTTTAACACCGGCGACTGCAGTGACGGCGGCTGCATCACCATTTTCCACAGATTGCGCTGCATTTTGCTGCAACAGAACGGGCGTATAAATGCTCTGTTGCTGTTTCTCTGGTTCGGGTGGTGGTAGAGGAACTCCTTTTATTTTACTAATCAACTGAGTGTAAGCGCAATTTGCTGAAGGCGTATATTTGATTGTAGGCACTGGTATATAAGGCTTCGAAAATGGATCTTCAAAACTGCTATTATTCGTTGTTGTGTTTGGATTATCTTCTGAAAGTGGATCGGGTGTTTCAGCTTCCGGCTCCGGATACGTTCCACTTTTTAATGCGCTGAGAACGAATTTGTAATACACATTAAGCGGATTATTTTGAGTGAGAAAATCAAACTGCTGATTGTTTGACTGTTTTGCTTTAATTAGAATCTCCATTTGTGGGCCCTGTGCTGATATGAAACGAGCAGTTTTCTCAATGATTGCGTGTTGTTTCATCGTCTCAGGCTGGAAATAGAGGAAGTATATTTCGTCATATATATAGGATCCTATCGCGAAATACTAAAACAGAGATAATCTAGTGGCCTTGAAGCGCTCTTTGCGAGCTTGACCTTCCCGTGGCGAGCATATATAAATTAATTTCAATTCAAATTTGATTATTCACAAAAAGTTTGTTCAATAGTGAATGTGAAGGTTATAAAACGGAACTACAGAGATACATCTTCAAGTGAATCATTTAAGAATTAATAGATTTCGCAAATGTAAGTGCGGTTTAAAAATATTCTATCATATCGTGTGCAAGGACTTTTTGTGTTGCCCGTTTTATTTGAAATCGTGTACGGGCTGAGCATATTATTATGTAGTTAAGCGGTGTTGGGGGCATATTTCTTCCTTCCACTTATCACAAATCCTATAATCATTTGGCAATCACGTGTTTTCAACAAGTCGACGACTTCTACAGTTTCCAATAGAGAGTGCGCCAATAAAAAAAAAGAGGCTGAGTGATAATACGCACAGAAAAATGTGTGTTTTTTTTATTGCTTCCAAGCGCTGTTGCTCATTGAAAATCGTGCGGCTATGCACAGATTGATAGGGCGATTTGTAAAGCACACGAAGTCGTTCACAGAAAATGTATTTCGTAAGATGGAAAATAGTATTGGAAGTGAAAATTCCACAAAGACACTCCAGCATTTTAATATGAACTCTTTTTGAAATCTGCCTGCAGTGACTTGCGTGTCATGTGTAGATACCCTCAGTGATTGTGAATACTTTGTAAACTGTGAGTTAACTAAACGGACCACATTAAAAGACGTAAACTAAAAATCTTGATATTTACTTGAAAGTTTGAAAAAAGTTGTTGTGAAGTGATCTCTCGCAATAGACACGTGTGTCCTTCTCAGATGCTCTCCCATACAATTTTATAATCTTATCTTAAGCGGAAACAAAGTTGTTATTAATTTCTAAAAATATCTTCCTCAGATACACTGATCGTAAATATGCCACAATCTGCAGTAACCATCCACACAAATGGAAACGGTCGCACACATGAGATGGAAGATAGGCGCCCTTTTCTGTTCACCTCGGAATCTGTCGGTGAAGGTCATCCCGACAAAATGTGCGACCAAATCAGCGATGCCATTCTAGATGCTCATCTGCAACAAGATCCCAATGCAAAGGTTGCCTGTGAAACTGTCACGAAAACGGGAATGGTTCTACTTTGCGGTGAAATCAGCTCAAAAGCTGTAGTAGATTATCAGCGAGTTGTTCGCGATACCATCAAACACATTGGCTATGACGATTCGGCGAAAGGATTCGATTACAAAACTTGCAACATTCTATTGGCACTCGAGGAACAGTCGCCAGATATTGCGTCAGGAGTTCATGTCAATCGTCTAGAAGATGACGTCGGTGCTGGTGATCAGGGTCTTATGTTTGGCTATGCAACTGACGAAACCGAGGAGTCAATGCCATTGACAGTTGTCTTGGCGCATAGACTAAATGAGAAGATTGCCGAACTTAGGCGGTCGGAAGTTTTCTGGTGGGCCAGACCGGACTCCAAGACACAAGTTACCTGTGAATATGTATTGAAGCATGGCTCAACTATTCCGAAGCGAGTTCATACGATTGTGGTGTCGGTTCAGCATTCAGATGCAATTTCCCTTGAAGATCTGCGAAGTGAGGTCCTGCATAAGGTTGTCAAAGTTGTTGTCCCAGCTGAATACTATGATGACCAGACTGTGGTTCATATCAATCCATGTGGATTGTTTGTTATTGGCGGGCCAATGGGCGACGCTGGACTAACAGGTAGAAAAATCATCGTCGACACATACGGTGGATGGGGTGCTCATGGAGGTGGTGCCTTTTCTGGCAAAGATTTTACAAAAGTTGATCGATCGGCTGCATATGCAGCACGATGGGTTGCTAAATCGTTGGTTAAGGCGGGTCTGTGCAAGCGTTGTCTGGTGCAGGTGTCATACGCTATTGGAGTGGCGGAACCATTATCAGTTAGTGTCTTCGATTATGGCACGTCAGATAGATCACAACGAGAACTGTTGGAGATTGTCAAACAGAACTTTGACCTAAGACCAGGTCGTATTGTTAAGGATCTTGATCTACGTCGGCCGATCTACCAACGAACAAGTACTTATGGACATTTCGGACGAGAAATGTTCTCCTGGGAGCAGGCTAAGACGCTCGAATACAAGTAAATTAAGAGTCTTTGGGTTTAGTTTAAAAAATAGTTTCAAATATAAAATATGTATGTTGTTTTACTCAGAATAAATGCAAAAGCAGCTAATTTAATGTTAAAATTATTTTGTTCGTTATTTACTCATTTTGGTACCATGACAATTCATTTCAGCTTCAGACGGGACAATCTGTATTTGGTGTGTATAGACAGCCAACCTGTGACAGACTAGCAAATTGTCGCAACAACAGTATTGTAGGCAATCAGCTCGTAAGCAGCTAGTACAACACTCAGTAAACGCTGAACTATTTTCACTCATCCTCCCAACAATATTCACACTCGTCAATACAGTAGTTGAATAAGCAAAATCCCTGAAGTAGGTACGCAATATGTGACCCAGATTACGAGAAATCTATACAGTAAACACAATTCTGTTTGAAAATATCACGGAGGTTGCAAAATCAGTAAAGCTGCAGTCGTAAACAAGAAATCGCCTTAGAAGGCTAGGTACAAGATTAGAAGACAAAAACGGCTAGTATGCGTAACAAAATTGTTTGTTTATAATTATTAATCTTTAATTTGCGTTGTGATGCTCTCAGACAGCATGATTTTGTGTACAGTATTTGGCTTTCCTTTTATAGAACTAGAAGTTACTTCAACGTGGATATATGATGTCTGGCCTTGTGTACGCTTGACACATTCATCGCCTGACATAGTGTACAAGATGAAATTAGGCGAACAAAATTACGAAGGATAACAGACTCTTATCCTCCCCACCTATTATCGATTATTATGGTATAATTAACATCAGTAAGTGGTAATTTTGTTTATTTATACTTTTAACGTCACATTTTTTGTGTAGCAACTTTCAATTAACGCACAGAGAAAATGTTCGCGTTGATACGCATATATATTATATAGGTGACAATAGAATACATTACCAGGTCTTATAGGTCTGTTCCTTTACTTTAAAATCTTACGAATTTTTACTCATTGCCGTTCCCTAACTCGAAAAATTCGTAATTGAAATGGATTTCGAGGGCAAGTGCAAAAATGTTTTTTTTTCAACTCAATACACACAAAAATCAATAAAATTAAGATTTCATGTTCGATTTGGCAGCAGAAATCTGAAATCTCAGATCAAAATCTGAAAAGCCAAATCGAAAACGACATTATAAAAGTCCTCGAGTTTATCAGACATTTTAACGACTTTTCTACCACTTTTTTGAATATTTGAATTATGTATCTGTCATTTATCATAGAGTACTACTTCAAATTGTTCTTACTGGATGTTCGACATTGTTATATTCACTTCAAACAACCACTTGCGGTTCCTGAAACCTACCTTTCTTCTGCCACTATTTAAAGGTTTTTCCAATACGGGTCGATGTTGAAATGTATTCAAAAGAGCTGGTGGCACCGTGTTAACCGTTAAATGGGCTCAAGGTTTAATTTTTTTCTTATCATTTGGTGACTTAATAACAACAAGGCTATCAGAGGCTGCCAACGTCGACCACTGTCCTAATTTAGAAAAAAATTTCTAAAATTTTGTTGAGCTCCCCGGTACTCCCCAACGAAATTATGAAACGTCAGCCCTGGAACAGACCTATTTGCAGTTTGCACACGAAATTGACTCAAAATAGGACGGGAAATGATTTCGCATAGATAAAGACGGAGAGGACATGCTGTAGCTGTAGTAATGCAAAACGGGAGTGTTGGACTCTGAGGGCATTATTTCCCAGATGAAGTAGATTCCCATGTAAAGTTATTGCCCGTGAAGTTGTTGTCCTGCACCAACCACTCAGCGGGCAGATAATTTTCTGATCGATAACGTAACAGACATATATCAGAAATACTGAAAGTTGGCCAGTTTTCGCGACGTATAGAGAGAGAGAGAGAGAGAGCGAGAGAGACAAAGGTGGTATAAAACAGTTAAGAGTGTCTTGCTCCGAATCAGCCTGTAGGTATGCAAGCATGATAAGAGCTGCATACTGGTTATTCAGCTTTCTCCTGGGCCCGAATTACAGCATCTATGTTTGAAATGTTAAATAATTTTATGTTGTTTTACTCGGAATAAATGCAAAGGCATCTAATTTATAGGCCTATTATCGTTGGCGAGTCGAACAAAAAATCCTGCGAATGTGACTTATTTGTATTATGATGGTTAGCGAATTGAACAAAATTCATTCGCCTGAACTGTCAAACCGCTGGCGAACGTAAAGTCGCCTTATTGCGGTTGGCGAATTTGTGAAATTTCATTCGCCTTAAACGACAAATTTTAGCGAACAAAATTATTTGGTGAAACCAGAGGCGAATGGAATTTATAATCCAGAAAAATGAATGGAAATTCAAGAAAAATGTAGAAAAGACATTCAATTCATTTAGAAATATATATTTAATGAAAATCGCCTCTGATAGTTTCGAAAAAAAAAAAAACAATTCCAGCCAAATCCAGAAGCTATTTGAGCTCATGGAACAAATATAGCCATTCCAATGTGTGTTTTGTCCACTAAGCCAACCACCCCAAGAAATCCAGTTTTAACGAAAAATGAGGAAAGGAGCTCATGGATTGTTTTTATTTTCGGTCTTTTCTGTGTTTTTCCATTTTTTTGCACCTCCGTGTTGTTTTCTTCAATTTTTTTGTTTTGAATTTTTTTTTGTGTTAACATAAATGTTTGAATTGACGGCATTTTCGTTTTTATTATTTTGTTAGCCCTTGATTTCAAGGCGAATGAATTAATTCGCCTACCATAATCGTACAACTCGAGTGTTTCGACAAGTAACTCGACTTACGCGATTGTTCGACTCGCTAACGATAATAGGCTTATTAATGTTACAATTATTTCCGTTTTGTGGCCCAAAACAATAACAAATTCAGTCACGTTTAACTCGATCACGGATGTGGTAATGCAACCCCTGGTATCCGCCCGATAAAAGTCAATTGCGCTGAAAGGTGTTTACTAGCGGGATCTAAGAAAACCAGAAACGTGTCAACACGAACTATACAATCCCCTCTCAGATTTTAACGAATCCATACTCACTTCTGCTGCAGAAATATAAAATATACCAACTAAGGCTAAGTCTCAGAGGTGTAAAGAAGAGTGTAGTTAAAAAAATCAGACTATGCCCATGGATGCAATAAAGTGGTTGCTATTATCAACAGCTACCCTCGATCTTAATTGAAAATCAATCAGTTATATTTCTAGGTTAGGTTAGGTTAGGTTGAGTGGGGTTGTGAGTTCATCACAAAAAGACCAGGCACCATAGTGGGCCCGTCGCCATCCCCAGGGAACATTTACGTTCTATTTCGAAGTGAGGAAAAAATCATCATCTTCGCTGTAGTGTTGGTAATATGCTTTTCACACCAAGCCCAAAACCGTGTTTTCCTCGAAAATTCGCCGATGCATTCACACCGACCACCAACTAGTTTTCGTTTGACGTTTCCATCAGCTGTGATACACTAGTCGTTAAACTTCGGTGCAAACTCATTTGGTTACAAATTTCGATCGCATTATTTAACAAAAAAAAAAAATAATTTAGTGCATTTCAAAATAATATTAGCGCATCAACTAATTGTGGAAAATGATTTTAAGATGTGAGTTGTGACATTTGTTGGGTCTGCCATTGCAAAAGGTGCTTTTTCCTACAAGCCAACGATTGGATGGAAGTCGTTTTTGTGTTGTTTTCGCGGAAAACGAGTGCAAACGACTCGTTTTGAAAACTGAAATATGTGTGAGAAAACTGCTGTTTTCGATTAAGTTTTCGTGTGTTTTGGCGAAAACCCGGTTTTGGGCTTGGTGTGAAGAGCATATTAAAGCGGGAGCAGATGTGAAAGTGAAAGTGAATAAGGCACGCTGCAGAATTGAGATAAAAAAGTAATATTTCAAAAGTCATTCACAATTATAATAATTGTGTTGTGATAGAAAACTCCGGTATACATTTAAATACAGTCAAACTTCGATAACTCGATTTTTGTATAACTCGAACAAAATTATGTGGCAGCAACGTTCAGAGCTCAAATCGCATATACATTTTTTCCCTGATAACTCGATTTTGTTTTTTCGAACAAAACAAATGGCATAATGCATCAAGCAAGTCGAACTTTTTAGGGGAATTCCCATTTAGTGAGAAGAAATAAAAACATCACGTACCTACGCATTTGAAAATCTAATTTTTGAAGGGAATTTTTATGTGAAAACGATATAGGTACCTATATATCTGATATTGATGTTATTGCTGTCAAAAACGCCCAGGTCCACCCCGGACTGTAGCGCCACCTAAGTAAGCTGTCAAAAAAACGCACTAATCCTTAATTCCCTAACTGTGCGCTATCCTAAGTGCGTCGCAAGACGGTACGCACAGGTCGACATTTCTATCAATTTATTTTTATTTTTTCACAGCTGTAAAAACAAAAGTTAAGTCGACTAGATTGGTCTGAACAAGACGAAACCTGAATGCAAAAACTAACTATATTGGTCGGGAACGTCACTTTTTGGCGTGGGACCTAAGTGGGGGCGACTGTGTTCCGCACTTTTGGTGCCCATTTTTACGCGGCATTCACCTCTCTTAGAAGGGCGTCGGAAAAAAATTACAACCTGCAAAGGGAGTCGCGGTATAAAAAAGTTTGGGAACCCCGGCACTAATCTATTTACAAAGGCAGATCAATTTCGTTGCCATTTGCCGCGTAAAATCAGAGATCTGAAAAAGATTTCTGGTGGTCCCAATGGAAAACGACATAAGCACAAAATATGTGTGCTTATATGTTTCAGATAATTAATTGTTTAATTGTTTTAATTTTAAACAACAATTTGGATAAATCGAAGTCTTGATAAGTCGAGCTTTTACTGTGGATAATAGTAGTTCTAATTATCGATGTTTGACTGTAGTTTTATTTGGAAATAAGAGCATTTGGAAAATATCGAAGCGCCTTTTCCAAATAAAAAAAGGGCCGAAAGCATAAAATTGTGTCAGAATGTGAAAAAAGTGACAAATTGCAAATTTAGTCGCACAACGGTCACGCTGCCTATGGCTATCCATCGATCCATTTTGGTTTAGTTTCAAACTCAAAGTACGAAGCCTTTTTAGGTTAGAATCTTCTATCAAGAAGAAAAAGTTGGAAAGACTAATTCTGTAAATACCAAATCACACACAGAAAAAAATAAAGTGCACGACTGGGTCGAACGAAACTTTCTCGATACTAGACAAAAGAAAACAAAATACTCTTTTGGATATTCATCTCATATGGCAGTTATATAAAATAAAAATATAAGTTGCAAATATTGCAATGTTTAGTTGGAAAAATACTATTGCGTAACTATTAAGCTGAAAACTGACTGTATGATATTGTTCCGGATAAAAGAAATACTTCGTTTTTGACAATTTATCGAAATCGAAGATGGGGTTTTCGAGATATGAACAGTTTTTAAAATTAGCGTTTTCGGTGCTTCAAATTGAAAATTAAGGACACAATAATTTTGAAAACATCCAATTGACACTTAGTTTGCATTTTGGTCAAAATCGTTATTGCGCTTTTAAGTTAACTAGACAAAACTATATTTTTAAAAAATTACTATTTCGATAATATAGAGAAAAACTTAGCTTGCTATTAAGTTATAAATGACCACATTACCTTAGAAATTAATTTTTGCTACAATCGTATAGACCGTTTTTGAGATATGTCGAAATTTCAAAAGTATCGTTTCTCGAATTTTTAGCCAAAAACTGGGTACGCAGTCATGGAAACCTCACCTACTTAAGCTTAAATATTAATTTTGGTTGAAATCGTTAGAGCCGTTTTCGATCAAATCAAACTGGTACGAAAATGTTGTATGGGAAGTACCATTAATATTGCGGTTACCTTGCAAAAAAAAAAACACCTCCCGAGCTGTAAGCCCAAAAACTCCAAATCCGAGGTTTGAACGTAATCCGGGAAGCCGTTTAGGCTGTAGGCCCGTGGAAGGACGGACAGACGGACAGACCGGACAGAATTTTGCGACCCACTTTTTTGAGTTCCTCTATCATCGTAATATCAGAATTCATTAAAATCTCGGGTTCGAAATTTTGTACGAAACCAATATCTTTCTCGTACTACGTAATGGAGAAAGTTAAAAACATCTTCACTGGAAGCCATTCTAAAAAAAAAAACAATAAAAGCAACGACTGCATGTGACGGTTTCAAACACAATTATTATCAATATATATGTATATAATATTTGAGCAGCTATTGGCATGTGTGACAAATAAGAAACAAAAGGAAACGCAAGTCATTGATCGACAATGTTTTGACGATCTTTCACAGTTCTGGCTGATAACAGACCAAGAAAAACCATTCCCAATAGATTGCTCGGACATAAGTAGTGTAAGGCGATAACCTTTTGACCGCTTGTTGATATTAAAAGAGCGTTGGGTTTTCAAAAATACAATTTCTTTTTAAATAAACTAATATATATAACTTTTTTTTTCACTTACCAACTGAATTGATGGTGGCACTTCGAAATTCTTCGGCAAAGCAAACACCTTATCGGCTTCATTGTCAGGCCCCAGTTCCGAAGAATTATCATCCCTATTCGGTCCCAATGGCATGTCATAATTGAATTGCACTTGATTGTATGTCGAGTCGCTTCCGCTCTCTTGTTGTAGACGTTTCAGTTCCTCCTCTATAAAATGGGTTTGTTTTTTTTAAATAAAAACTAAAATTGTTGATGAGAGACCAATGCAAAAGAGAGATATAGATCGAGGAAGAAAGATAGCATTGGGGGGATTCAGGGAGGGGTGATTTATTTTATTCATCTTCAAAGGATTTTAAATATTCTTCGCATTGGGTTGGTTTTTTTTTTTTCGTATCTCTTTGCTTATTTTATATAATAATATTCTGTATAGATTTGTATTTATTTTGAAAAATAAATTTGAAATAAAAACAATTGGTGCTGTTGTGTTGACGAGCATATCTAATGGATTTCTTTTAGGGGCTGGCATACGAGAGCACATTATGCCAAACAGCTTGTCTCAGTCTGAAAATATACGTTAATGAATGTATGTAATTGTGATAGTTACCTGGATGAGGAGAGTTGTTTTGTCGTTGAAAATAAAACCCACGGAATCACCTTCGACCTGTAAATACTTACGCGCCTGTGCTTAACAAAGATTTAAAACCTACAGTTTAAAATTATTCTTTTCTTTTTTTCTGTGCAATTGCTTCAGTTGTTTAACGATGTTTTTTTTTATGTTTAGATCAAATTTTTAGGGAAATCATGATTTGTTTCGCTTGAATCTTAGAATAATTTCTTGTTTTTCTTATTGGTGTTTGACAAGTTTTTCGTTGGCACTGGTAACACTTACCTTGATACAAGATCTCTTCCTGTTCATTGCGATAGAGATAATAGTAACGCTCCTCTTCGCAAAGCTGTTCGGCACGTTGTTCTTCAGAGGTGAGGTAATCCAAACGATTGCCATAGCCACCCGGTGGGGGCTCGTACGGGGTTAGATCGTATAACGCCCCTCTAACGTCATATCTATTTTGTTTATTTGCATTTGCATGTGTGTGTCATGTGTCCCCACATAATACAAATCATAAAAAAGAAGGTAAACGAAATAAAACGTAAATTTTTAGAATAACAACAGCGGTTTTGTGGTGGAAGGGGAATTTTTGTTTTTTTTTTTTTATGAAATTGATTTAATGTTTTTATTGCGTTTTCTTTTCCCATTGCGGATTGTATAATAGTTGTTTGTTTAATTTTCTTTTAAAACGCATATAAAATATTTAAAAAATATATATAAATGTTAAAAGTTTTATAAGAAGAATACATACCAAGCCGAGAGAAAGTTAAACAACCTGCGTGTAAAAAATGCATTAACCTGTTGGGAAATTGAAAAATCAAATCCGTCGTTGCCCCCTTTTGCGATCCATTCTGTAAACGTTTCATTTGGAAAAAAGGTGTTGTGTGCAGTGTTGTTAGTTCAACGAACTCTTGCCGAATCCAATTATGATATCAATCGAACGAAATCCAAAGAAATAATTATCGACGTACTCCAAAAACGAAATTGCTGAGCTTTGGAATAGGTGGCATTTTCTATGTAGGGCTTTTTTTTTAGATATACCGAGACGAGAGTCACGACTTACCATTTTGTCGTAACGATACCTATGAGCTATGACATATTAATTGCCTCTTGATGAGCAAATATTCCTCAATTTTTATTTAGAAATACCGACGTTTATTAAGAAAGCGAAAAATTTGAGACTGACTGTGACGGAAGTATTTCTTGTACCTACTTGTGTTAAGTAAACTAAATTAGCAGTGACCAACTACGGGCCTTATTTCGATTGTCGATTCGATAAGCAATCGGTTTGTTAATTCTCAAGTGTGTCGGGTGATTTTCACTGCGGTATTGTATGCAAAAAAGTTGATTGAACTGCCAGAAGCATTGGTTCCATTTCCTTCCATCCGAATACCGGCAATATCCCCCTTTTAGTTAGGTTAGGATGGTAGCGCCTTATAATAAGGGAAAATGTTAGCTTATGCTATGAAGGCACACTTCTCACCGAACCAGCAGGTTTCAGCTTTTGGATCAACAATTTTGGAGAAGAAGGCAGGTCACCTAAGCCTGATTTGGGTAGAGTTTGGCCGCACACATTGGCAGTTGAGCCTCTAGCATCCACAGGAGAAAACAAGACAAAGGTAAAGTAAAGTAGAGTAACGAGCAAGATTACATCATTGCTTTCATTTATAAGGATTCTACTCATTTATTGGAGTTGCATAAGTAGCAGGAACGTGCGACAGACCGAAGTGTGATTTAGTAATCTCCATGTGAGAACAAAGAAACTATATTTAGAGTTTGTTTAGCGTTATCTACAGGATATGTTAATTTCGGGTATAATTTAAGAAATATGGACTATGGATGATACCTGTAAACGATGCCTGAAGGATACCAAGACAGCGGCACATATAATTTGTCAGAGCACTAGCTAGAATGGAGATCTTGGGACACCTGACCCAGAGTTTAAAACAGATCTACAAACAAATGTTTTCGTTGATACTAGAAGGAACGAACTCTGGAGAAATCCAAATAGTGCTAGTGGTCTAATTCGAATTTCTCTCGAATCTCTCTATAGCTTTTGCTTATGCCAAATTCATAAAAATCCTAAGTGCAGAACTGACTCATCTACTACCTACACAAAAAATAAGATTTTCTTTAATTTCCAAACGAAAGTCTGCAGAGTCGAACAAGTAAATATTGTGGTTGAGTCAAATCCATGCGGTAGTGGTCAACACTCCGCGTTTGGGCAGAATTAACCACTCAAAACCTGCGATAAAAGCCGAAATGTCCGACTTGAATAAAAGAAATACAGATAGTGGGCGCGCAACATCTCTATATGTGACCTTAGATCTTCTTATCTCAACCATAAGTTTGTGATTTTTGTTTTCCAAGTAATTAAAATAAACAGACAATTGCACGACAGTTACTCCCTCGGCCTTCGGTCGGACGTTTCCGACAGCTAAACCAGTGGATAAAGCCTTAAGGCGGTATTTCAGTTTTGCCTATTGAATCTGAAATCCCTCGCTCAGTAGTCTAGCATACTAACCACTGAGCGGTTGATAACTTCATAACTTGAGATGCGTCGAAATCGAAAGCAACATTACAAATGCCAACAAAGAACAGTTTTCGAAACATTTTATTTTCCATTGGTTCCATGTGACGGACAATGTTTCACCAATAATTGATAATTGTTTTAGGCAGCAAATGGAAATGGGTATTACAATTCTTGTTATCTGTTGTTTCAATTGAAAAACACACAACAAAAATAGATGAAGACAATAAAATTGAACAGTGATAAAAGAACAAAAAAAAAAATAATAATAGAGGGCACATGTTCAGTTTCTAAGATCAGTTGACAACAGTGTTGTTATTGCGAGATTAAACATTTGTAAATCTGCTGGTGGCACGTTCTAGTGAGAATTTGACTAGAAACGACAAAGACAAGATTCGCTTCGAAATAAGTCGATTTTACTATCAATTGAAATAAAGTGCCTGAGAAAAACTTTTATTAATAGGTACTGTGAAAATGTATAAAATATAATTTTGGTTTTAATAGCGTTTAATGTTGTATTATTTACGGCTGTTCTTTATCTGTACTTATGTGAGGGCTGATAGTTTTATGGATTCACCCAATTACACAGCAAAAGCTTGCGAGTAAAGTAGGCTTAGTTTTTTTTCGGCCTTGTTTGTTGTTTGTGCAATTGTTGCTTACAAATATGCGGTGTGCATCGAAATAGCAATGTTCCTTTTACAAACCTATGAAATTCTGTTTGCACAATTCAATCTTCTACACAAAATGTCATTGGAAACATATTCTACTCAATGTTTAGAAGGCATATTTAATAAAACAATGGACGAGGGAGGTCAAATTGTTTCATATGTAAGTGACAATCATTGAAACTTCTATCGTTCTAAGGTCTTAAGTCGCCGATTACTTTGCCGAGCCCCTAAAACACGTACCCCACAAAAGGGCATTTCTCTTTTTTTTAATGTAAGATAACAAAAAGTAAATCAAATACAGCTTGTGTGCCGTGTCAAGATGAATTTCGCCACAGTTAGCCCAACATAAACACTTTTGTAATGTGTATGTCCCCCACATAGTGTTATCGATATTTTTTTTGTTTTTTTGTTTTCTTGACCCCAAGATAGTAAGTTCTTAAACAGGCTGATCAAACCCAATACAAGAGTGTGTATATTTATGTTTGTAATTGAAATTTTAAAGCTGCTAATCTAAAAAATGGCTTCATAATGTAAAGACTGCCCAGTCTGGTCCATCAAACTATGACGACAACAACTAGTACCTATTATAGTGACATAATTTCTCATTCAAAATCCACAGCGCTCCAATCGACATAAAAGCACACAATTTGTTTCATTTTATTTCAAATTTGAATTTCATGCAGATTACCATGCATTTTGAAAATAAAATAAATAAAAATCTATATATGTACAAATTTTACATTTTACGTTTTTCTAGTCTCTAAAGAAATTCTCTAGTTGTCTTAAAATAAAATATTAACCTGTCAATCTTAAGGTTAGCATCGGCCATCCATGGAATTAGGTGTTTTCCTTGGTCAATTTCACGTGCTTTAGCATCGTCCCTGAAGATTTTGCATGCATATCCGAAAACAAGTAAATCCACTGTTCTTGCCTCGGGATTTGAAGAGGTGGAATTGCCTTTGCGAAGGATGCCACCAATTTCGTTTCTATTTTGCCATTTGTTCGACATATTCTTTTGTTTATTTCATTAGCGTTGTATTTTGGATTTATTATTGCTTGATTGGAATAGAGTAGTTTTTGGATTTATTCAGATTTGTCGATAAACCCATAAATTATATTTTTTTCAGGCGGCGAATAAAAATTGATCGCAAATAAGTTAAGTAAAAAAATTTTTTCTTTGCAAATGACAGCGCTTTGAAGTACCAAACGTTATTAAACGTCAATATAAATAATGGATGTGTTCGCAAGCATATGTCGTTTTTTTTCAGCTGTCCTTAAACTTCGTTCCGAAATTCACAAATATCGTATAGGTACCATTAATTAAATGATTTTTTCTTTCCAATGTTGCTCCGATATTAAAATCACTATGAAAGAAATCTACTGTTAATTTGATTAAATTTAAATCCACTGTTGATATTTCTTAATTTTTGGATTTTAATGTCAAAATACCGGGCACTATTTCATGTTTCTGAATCGAAAATGGATAAATAAGTGTCGTCCACATCACAGTTTTTACCTTATCTACATCTATATAACTAAATAGTGGTTAAACGAATAAATAATTAAATTAATTTGAAACCTTGATATTTATCAGAGACAATACAAAAGTATAGTTGTCATTTATTGTTCTTCTAGTACAATTCTCCGACCCAGTTTGGGGGCATCTAGTTGAATTCTCACTGTGAGTGGGGCTTTTATTTCTGTCAAACACAGAACTGCCAAAACGCTTGTCTTCTTCCCTTTGTTGTTGTTTTGCAGGAATTTTCTCATATTATTCCTTTAAACAATTTTCTCTTCAAACAAAAAAGAAAAAAAATAATAATAGATCTTCTTGTGACAATTTAATTGAAATCTCGCAATGAAAATACTCTCAAAGTGTTACTATTCACTAGTTGGTAAAGCCAAAAGTGCATAAATACGTTCATCGCCATCGAAACTTTTAATTATTTTGTCCGCATTTGGTCGCTGTGTGTGGGCGTATGTAGCGAGTTCAACGACGACGACGACAGCATCGACGACCCACCCGGATTGGATAATTCTATTGGAAGACTATTGCAATCCGTTCCATGCCAGCTAAGTGGCGCTGCCAGTGAAGCAATCAGCTTTAGCAATCGCCATAGGCGAATACCTGCATCAGCATTTAATGCTTTGATGTTGAAAGCAATTCTTGGCAGTGAGTCCGATCCCACTGAGGACAGTGGCGGCGGAGCTTGCTACAGCAGTGCGGGAAGTGGAGTGAGTGGAAGTTGTAGTGGTTACTCATTCGTATACGGATGTGAAAAGTCTGGAAGTCGAAAAGGTCGCAAAGGTACTTGCACTCGCAAGATGTCTCATTCCAGCTCTAATTCGATAAAGGGTCATAAGTCGGTGTCACCTGGAAGTTTCAGTTGCTATGCGCTCAATGTGGACTTTTCAACATATACCGCCACACACCAGTGGACCAAAATGTTGGAATGTGCTGAATTTGTTGGCGCAAAGTGAGTAAATCGAGAAAAAGTATTTTAAATTCGATTGTCTTATCCCTTTTTTTCTGTTGTAGGCGAAGTAAACACACTGTGGTCGCCTATAAAGATGCGATGTTTGTTTTTGGCGGTGACAATGGGAAGACGATGCTTAACGATTTGATACGATTCGGTGTAAAAGACAAATCGTGGGGCAGAGCGTGTGCGACTGGAACACCTCCTGCACCGCGGTATCATCATTCAGCGGTTGTCTATGGAAGCTCTATGTTTATCTTTGGAGGATACACGGGAGATATTCACTCGAACTCGAATTTAACGAACAAAAACGATTTGTTTGAGTATAAATTTCAAACTGCCATGTGGGTGGAATGGAAGTTCTCTGGAAGGTTGGTTACTTTCCTATAACTTCTAGTCAAACAAATGGCAAGTCATTTCTCATTTTAGAATGCCAGTTCCAAGATCAGCGCATGGAGCAGCAGTGTACGATCATAAAATGTGGATATACGCTGGATATGATGGTAATGCCAGGCTTAATGATATGTGGACTTTGAATTTAACTGTAAGTTTGCTACTAAAATTGAATTTGTAGGTAGATTATAAGTTGTCCTCTTGCAGGGTGAAAACCATCAATGGGAGGAGATTGAACAAAATGGTGACAGACCGCCAACATGTTGTAATTTTCCGGTGGCCGTTGCTAGGGATTGTATGTATGTTTTCTCGGGACAGAGTGGTCTGCAAATTACCAATTCACTTTTTGAGTTTCACTTCAAAACGAAAACGTAAGTAATCGCCGTTCATTTGTATATTGGTATGTATGAACTCGTTTGTTACCATCGTACGGTGCGATTCGTTTATGCGCTTCGTGATCTCCCCTTTAAAAAAATTGTCTAAACCAGGAGTTCCCTAACTGTGCGTCGCGACACCCTGGGGCGTCGCTGCGCTATCCTAAGGGCGTCGCAAGACGGTACGCACAGGTCGACATTTCTATCACTTTATTTTTATTTTTTCACAGCTGTCAGAACAAAAGTTAAGTCGACTAGATTGGTCTGGACAAGACGAAACCTGAATGCAAAAACTAACTAGATTGGTCGGGAACGTCACTTGGAGTGGGACCTAAGTGGGGGCGACTGTGTTCCGCACTTTTGGTGCCCAAGGGCGTCGGAAAAAAATTACAACCTGCAAAGGGAGTCGCGGTATAAAAAAGTTTGGGAACCCCTGGTCTAAACTAACTTCAAATGTACCTAACCTAAAAAAAATTCTTAGATTAGCCGCACAGCACCAATCAAACATACAATACAAAATAATTTTCATACTGATTTAACTTCTTTTTTATAGTTGGCGACGAATATCCAACGAACATGTCCTCCGGGGAGCATCGGCACCTCCATCCCGGCGATATGGTCATACTATGGTTCATCACGATAGATTTCTTTACGTATTTGGTGGTTCAGCTGATTCGACTCTACCCAATGACCTCCATTGCTATGATTTGGACTCACAAGTGTGGTCCATTATCGCCCCCGAACCGAATTCCGATATCCCATCTGGCCGAGTATTCCATGCCTCAGCTGTCATTGCAGATGCAATGCACATCTTCGGAGGAACTGTCGACAATAGCGTACGACGCGGTGACACCTATCGCTTTCAATTCTCTAGCTATCCAAAGTGCACCTTACGCGATGATTTCGGAAAGTTCTTCAACGAAAAGCAATTCTGTGACATTCAGTTCATCGTGGGTCCGGAAGCGATTAAGATTCAAGCGCATATAGCTTTTGTCGCTGCACGATCAAAGTTTCTACGTACAAAAATATTGGCCGCACGGGGAGCCAGTAATGCAAACTTGCAAAAGTTAATTGGAACAGTCGATTTACCATTTAACGATAGGCCGTTATTGGAAGTCCGGCTGTTGAATGCGCCTCCAGAAGCATTTGAAATTATTCTCAACTACATTTATACGGACCGAATTGATTTAAAGGATTCGTACAGCAAGAACATCGTCATTCTGATAACGGACATCTACCAGCTGGCTGGACAATTTCTCATGCCTAGACTTGCTCAGGGTTGCATTCAGTATTTGGACTTTAAGACATCGAAACAGAATGTTTTGGAGGCGTTGTACAACGCAGACAGACATAAGTGAGTCGCAACCATCTGAAATTGAATAAAATTTAAGTAAAATGTTTTCCTTTTTTAGAATTCAAATTATAAAAGATCATTGCATGCAGTTTATCGTTAAGGATGAAAATTTCTCTGACGTAGTCATGTCGAGTGAGTTTAGTGACCTGGATAAGCCTCTCCTGGTCGAGATTATAAGAAAAAGATTAAACCCAAGCAAAGCAAGTCCCGAAGCAAACGTTGAGAAGAATGTTGGTAAGTTTTTGATTGGATTACAAGTGTAAAAGAAACGTATAAATTTGTATGGTGAGGGCAAAAAAAAGAGCTTTCTTGTTTGTAACTCACTTTAATTATATATGTCGTGTCTTCATGAGGACGACGCCCTCATGATGGCTATGGTTGGCGTAGCTCATTTGTGTTATCTCTATATATATAAAATTGTTGCAAGAGCGTTGTGACTTTATAAATCACGAACGGCTCAACCGATTTCAATGATTTTTGATGTGTTTTATTCGTCTTGAGTCAGGAATGGTTTATAAAAAAAGAAAAGTTGGAAAATTCTCAACAGGTGGCATTGAAGGCACACATTTCGTTTTTTATGGGGAAAAGCACTTTGAAAAAAAATAAACTGGATAGAAATCGAGTAGTGACACTTCAAATACAAAAAAAAAAAAAAAATATTTTATATTTTCAAAGCAATTGTTGTTGTCAATTATTTTAATTATTTTCCAAGCGAATTGTTGTTGTCAACAATTTTGACATTTTTTTTTAAATATAACCAATAAGTTTGTTTATGTTTACTAGGTTGCATTAAGTAACTTTTTGAAATGGAGTAGATAGGTACTTTTTACTTTTGAATCCATCATTTTTGTTTGGCAAGTATTTTCAGGATCCTTGCATAAGTATGTGTGAGTAAGTTGAAATGTAGGGGTGATTAAGTTGACGTGGACAATAATGACAGGCAACAGGAGTTCTGAAGCGTTTTGAGCTTGCACATAGGGGTTGTTACGAAAAATGAGCCAGTAACAATCGTGGTATTCTGCTCATTAGTGAATAGGGTTATGGGGAGCGCAACTTAAAGGTACCATAACACCTTCGGTACCGATGTAGAGAGAGAAGGGAAAAGGCTTACCATTTACCAACCAAGTTGATAGGTGCGGTTAGGTTTCTTCATTGTCGCTTATGGACTATATTGTTAAGCATCGTGTCTTTGGTTATACTCGATGTTGGATGTATTCGATTGAATGGCAAAAAAGAGGCTTGCCTCATGCGCACATTCTCATTTGGTAGTCAAAAGAATGCAACCAGACCAAGTTGATGACATCATATGTGCCGAGGTTCCAGATCCCGAAACCGATCCAGACCTGCATGATCATAATTACAAATATTATTCATGGGAAGGTTTGAAAATGGTGTCAGTATTTTTATTTCACATTTTCTGTTTCGTGCGAACCAACTAACAAACACATGAAAACCAATTTAACAGCTCACTAAAATTCGATCACATTTCGGTAACAAGTCATTCCCAAATACATTATACACACTGTTACTTTTATGGAAATATGTCTGAAATTTAGGAACAGCGCTTACACTATAACCATCAATTTCTAATTGAGTTCTGGACCCAATGGGTGGTGCTGGAAGATAGGATACCACACTATAGGTGGTACTTTGCAAAACAAAAGCGGTATAGGAAAACGATTTGTGGCACCTCCCATTCAAAAATAAAATCAAGCGCTATTTCTAAAGTTGCATAATTAAAATTATAAAGGACATTGTCCAAATAAAGCACTTTGCAAACCTAAGCGGATTCCGCTTATTCAGAACGACTTGCCATTGGTATTTAAGCGTCTACATAAAATAGCATGTGCATTGTGCATGCTCGAAATTATTACTTTCATTACATTAACGAATTTGGGCGGAACGAAGTTCGCGGGATCAGCTAGTGTAGTAGTAAAGTGAAACGCAACCGTCCTCGTTGACTTAAAGTTTATTTCTCCGAGCTTCAATGCTCGCTAAACTGTAGCTAACTTATTTCTACGGTACATATTATTATATACTAGACAACAAGAGAGAGAGTGTAGCGGTTGTAGAATGTGTTGTACAGTGTTTTGTTTTTATATTGAAATAGGAACGAAATATGCCAACATTCTGTTTATTATTATTATAACTTTATTAATTGGGAAATGAATTACAAAAAGGATCGCACTAGCTGCTAGGGCTTACAGCTAATGTTGTCGATGGATATTGTGTACAAGAGTTCTGTAAGGTTTTGTCTGGCGAGTCGTTTGCAGATTTTGTTAACTTCCTTACATACTTAGAGATGATCGACAGTAAACGAAGTTTGATCGGCACATAGTTGGCAAAGTGGTGGTGGATCATAGGTGAAGAGATGTGAATGCGTTGCGTTCGTATGTCCCATCTTAATCTTGTGTAGGTTTTTCGTATTGTTCGTAAATAGACCTCTCACCATTGAGGTTAAATTGCTTGTATGTATGATGATAACTGGCCCACGAGGTTTTCTTTCTAAATTTCCATGTTGTAGATATGATGTTTTTTAAATCCTTTTTGTTGTAGGCGTAGTATGACACTAGGGGGTCCTTTAGTCCCGATTTCGCTGCGGCATCTGCGAGTTCATTGCCTGAAATGCCACAGTGCCCGGGGACCCAGAAGAGCTTTATTCTGTTGTCTCTCAAAATCAGTCGGTCCCGAATGTACCCTATACTATATGTGCTTGTTGTTTATATTTTGGATAGCTGTGATGGTGAAAAGGCTGTCAGTGCAAATTATTGTTTTGTTTTTGTTCGTGTGAAGTATTGCGCTCAGGATTGCATAAATGCTTCGGCTGTGAAGATTGACGTAAGTGACGGATAGATAGCTTTTGAAACTATCGTTCCATTTGAATCAACGACGGCAAAAGATGTTACATCTTCAGATTTCGAAGGGTCGGTAAAAAGGAATCGCCATCCAAGTTTTTTTAAATTCTTCTATATCTGCAGCGAAAAGTTGTTTTTTAGGTGTCGTTGGTTGGTAACCAAAAAGAAAAGGAACGCGTTGAACCACGAATTCGAAAAATGTGAATTTGTTCTAGACGGAATATTCAAATAATAGTAGAACGAAGCACAAGTTTATGTTTAAGACCAAGATTTGTATGGCTTTTATTGCAGAAACTAAAAACTTCAATTCATTTGCATCTTATATCTATTTTAATGCTATAGAAGCACAGACTACCAATGAAAAAGTCAGTTACAAATAAGCATTTGAACGATTTGACAACCATCTGTCAGCAATAACCAACTAGCCCAAAGAAATTTCTTGGGCTAATATTTGTAGGTTTTTTTTTTTTGGAGGGGAAATGTTCTGTTCTATCTCTTTGGCTCTCTTCTGCCCATCTTTTGCGTAAGGGAACGAAGTTTGACTAAATTTGGCTAATGTGTTCGAATGCATATTCGTAAGGGAACAGACCTATTATGTTGTTTGGTAACTTTCATGGTGGAAATGTTTTTTTACTTTTTCCATTTAATTAAGGTGGTAGATTTTTTTGCGAAAGTTAATGCGTTGCATTGTGTTGAAGGGTACTTCCGAATTTTTGTACGTTTTAAAATTTTGATGGCATCAGTGAGGAAAGGCGACGTCGCAGGTGAGTTCATTTTTTGTGCAATGAACGCAGTGTTGTGTACGCTTCTTTCAGTGATATGAGGCAATCCAGAGTCTGTAAGTAGGTTCACAGTAGGGGAAGTCCGAAAGGCTCTCATACACGATCTGATGGTGCGTGGTACGGGGTGGAGATGAGTTGAGTAGATGACTTAGAGCATTTACTATGCAAAACCGTAATCGATTTTTGATAATATAATTGCTCTTATTACGTTGGCAACTGTGTTGATACTACCGAAGCTGTTTTTTGCTGAAAGGTATTTTATTATATTGACTCTAGGTGTGAGGTTTTGCCTTAGGTATATGCAGAATGCAGTGATCTTTGAATTTGAATCTTGAGTCGAAGATGACACCGAGTATTGTGATAGAGTGGACGTTGTTAATAGATGTATTGTTTAAGTTGACTACCATCGACTTACGACAGTTGTACTTTTTACATACGTGGAGTAATTCACATTTATTGACAGAAATTTTTGCTCCTGAAAAAAATCAATGGCTAATATAGATGCGTGGTTTTTTCAGACAACGCCAGTGGAGATGAATTCGTTTGAACTTAAAAGAGCGTCTGTGGTGGATAGGCTCTGTTCAGTATACAACAATTTGTAGCCTTGACACGTGACACTCTTTATGTATTCAATTTGTTCTTTACAATGGTAGGAAAGATCTCCTTTATTTCCAAAATAATTGCTCATCTAAAATGAGGTCTTGGAGTGGATATTCTTCGGATGTACGTTACTACTCTCCGACATACTACTAACCGATCTGTGTAGCTTTGTTATTTAAGCCACAACTCACATTGGGCGGCAAGTATATAAATCTAGTTTAAAGAATCCATCCGAAATGGGTAAACAACATTTGGAACTTTAATATCATGGACTTAGATGACTACACATACAGGGGCTGTCAAAAAAGAAGCCCATAAAGCGATACTAAAGAAACTCTGTTTTCCAGTTTTAAAATTGTTTCAAAGTGGGTTTGAAGCCAAAGGCAGTCAGTATGATAAGGAATGCCCTGCATAAGTCACGAAAGCCGAACTGCTTCATCACAATGCGAGCGCGAAGTAGTCCCTCTTTCAAATGGTGAGGTTCATATTTTTCGACCCTTCCCCCACAATGAGCCTTCTCTTTAATGGAGTGAACATAAAGATTATTGCCTTGCACATTTTTGCAATTTCAACCTTTCTTTTAACAGGAACCACACTTGAAAGTGATATGGCTGTCTTTTTGGAATCATGTGGCAAAGATTTTTGCGACATAAATCTCGTTTTGGACGGACAGGTGATTCCAGCGCACAAATCGATTCTTTCAGCGCGTTGTTCATACTTCCAAGGAATGTTTCGTTCATTTATGCCACCCGATAACACGGTTAATGTAAGTTCTAAGTGTAAACATAACGATCATTAATTTACTATTTGGATTTCCTTTCAGATTCAAATTGGCGACGTTGCTCCGTCACTTGAATCGTTTAGCTCTCTTCTTCGTTACATCTATTATGGCGAAACGAAATTGCCCCCACAGGATGCCCTGTATTTATTTCAAGCACCATGCTTCTATGGACTCTCCAACAATCGGCTGCATGCTTTCTGCAAGTACTCCCTGGAACACAATATCACATATGAAAATGTTTTGCAAACTCTGGAGGCAGCCGACTTTACCAAGATTGCCGACATCAAGGAGTATGCCTTAAAGTTGATAGTCAAAGAGTTTGCCACCGTTGCGCGTTTGCCTAAAATGACAGGTCTCAGCCGGGATCTGCTATTGGAAATCATCCGGGCCGTTGCCGACGCCCATGGGGAGTTCTTAACAACCATTAGCATCAACACGGATCTTTGAAAATTAGTATTTCTTCAGCCGGCGTTAACAATGCTATTGGCTTGGCTGCAAATTGGCGATTGCTATTGAATGGTTGCATCAACGAAAATCGATGTGCGTAGAATGAATTTTCTTCTTTGTTTTATCTTGTTTCTTTTAGCCATGCGTCATGAAGGAACCATCCGGAAAACCAAAATCGAAGCAATAGGAAATTACGTACCTTCCGAAAAACAGATAGCTCTATTCGAAAATATTCCTGGAAATCTAAAAACCAATTAGCAAGATCTGTTTTATTACGAAAGTGAAAATGAAATGCGGCTATCTGTTTTTCGGAATTTCATGGCCCATCCGTCAAATATTGAATTTCTCATTCGGTTTCCTTGCACTATGGCTTGCTTAATTGTGATAACAAAATATGCAGTATCTAATATTTCTATACATTGGCAATACCTATTTTAACAATTGTTTTAATTGATTTTATTGTTTACTTTTCCAAATTCGAAAATATTACTATTGAATTGTAGGATTAATAACTAGAATGTTTTTGCTTACAAACAAAAACAAATCGAAATATATATAAATAATGTGTATGTTAAATATTTTACATGTTACGTTAAATTAATAGGGCTAGCAGAAATTGAATCTTAAGTATAAAATAAGTTCATGTAAAAGGCTATTCAAAAGTACGTGTGTTATCTGTGTATTTAAATGTTTAAATAATAATTGTTTTACCTTATTAATGGTAAACTAAAGTAATAATTCAAAGTTATTATGTGTTTTTGTTTGCTACTCTGTGGGTGATAGAAGTTGGACAGACTTGTAGTTCTACGTGGGATTCAAAACCTGAACAAGCTTAACAAGTTGATTCATCAGCTGAATCATTATAAAATCTAATTGTCTATTATATATATATTATATAATTCGAACGTACGTAACTTGAATGTTGAGAAATAATTTGGTCGGTAACCTCACTTCAGCGGTATATACAAAATGTCAACTTTTGTGGTATTCGATTGGGGACTCTCGGAACGATTTTTGTTGCTCTAGGTAATTTTTTATGTTCGTTTTGTACAAAAAAATCAATCTTCCCGATTTCAGAGCACATTTGCGAGTCTATGTTTTTTTTTTTTTGTGTATTTCTCTAACGCCAAAACAAAGGAGAAACGTAGTTTGAAGATTTATCGTCAATTAGCTGCAATCGTGATTGAAAGTCAGAAACTGCTGAACGCATGTCCCAGATTTCCGCTACGACTCCTATGCTGCCGTCCTCAATCGTAGAAAACCTCAACTTAGGTGGTTAGGTCGCGTGCAAAAGTGTTAGTACACCTCAACCAGATTGGAGCGCGAAACTGAAGAGAAGACCTACTGGAGACAGTTAGATGACGACCGTACTAATTGGAGGGACTTGTCAGTGGAAGCCAATGTTCACCCCAAACTGAAGCACCACCAAAGAAGTAGAAAGTTCCTTAAGTTTTTGGAGAATGATTGTAAAGAATTAAGTTAAATATAATATTCCTCGTAAGTAAATGGGTCACTCTGTCCATAACTTAAAAAATAACTTTGTGTAGAACAACTACTAACACCTATTTACTGAAGAACATAGGTAGGTTACCTACCTACGTATTTAAAAAAAAAGAAATTCGCAGATATGCATTTCCAACAAACAGGCCTAATATTGTGTTCATTTTCTGCACCTCGGTAACATATCTGTGCAATCATCAAATGTCAACAAAAATCTACAAACAGCTGATTTTGTTATCAAATGGAATTCCAATTTTTGGGGTTATGAAATTCGTCTGACTTGGTTCCATTAAAAACTGTTAAAAATGAGTGCGGTATTAGTTTTTCGAAATCCGCTCCGTTTAATGAAACTGATTCATAAATCGAATAATAATTACCTAAATAAAGTGCCGGTAAATGGAAGGAAGACGTTGTCAACAGAAGCAAATGCAGAGCAGTCAACTGCAAAACGTAATTCTACTAGAGTTTTCCTTTCATAATTTCTTTATCATTTATTTGATTATTTAAGATATTCAATTTATTGAATTTCACGGACAATGGCCGGAAAAAGAGCAAACAGATTTCATAAAGGATATGCGTATAATTCAAGACTTTATTACCACCGAGGAGGAAACAAAGCTCTTTGAGGAAATAGAACCGTACATGAAACGACTCCGCTACGAGTTTGATCACTGGGACGATGTGAGTATGATAATTCTCTATAAAAGCTTAAAAATGTCAATAATCTTGTAATATGCATAGGCTATACATGGCTTTCGTGAAACTGAGCGCAAGAATTGGTATCCGCACAACAGAGAAATTATTGAAAGAGTTCGGTCCACGGCTTTTGATGGGGAAATAATGCAGTTCGTCCATGTTTTGGACTTGGCTGAGAAGGGAGTAATTAAACCACATGTAGACAGTACTAGGGTAAGATTAAGTGAAAATTCCCAGGCCAAATGCAAAGTTGTATTTATAGTACTGTGGCACTACTATATCCGGAATCAGTATGCTATCTGATGCTGTTATGAGATTAGTAAGAACCGACGAAAGCAAATATAAACAGGTGCCTCCCGCCGATGTAGTTGATACTAGTCAAGGTGACGATGCGTACAGAAATAAACCAGTTACCAAACTGGAGGGTAATTTCTACGCGGACATTCTTCTTAACAGACGTTCTTTGTACATAATGAGGTAGGGCTATGAGTGAGAATTGTCTTAAGGTTTGTTTCATGTTACGGGTTTTCCTTTGTAGGAATACAGCGAGGTATAATTTCACTCATGAAATCCTCTCTGAAGATAGCTCGGCGTTTAAAGGTGATCCAGTGACTAAAGGAAGAAGGATCTCGATAATTTGCCGCAATGAGCCCTGATCATTTGTCCAAATAGTTTAGTAAAATCTTAACTTATTGTGAAAGCTAATTATTTTAGTATAAAGTAAATAACAAAGTGAGAAGTTATTTTTTTTTTTCTATTCTTGCACAGAGGCAGTGTTACTCCTTCGACATAGAAACAGATAAACAATTTAATGGAAGAGCTTAATTCAAACGACTTGAGTTTGAAGAGGGCAGCATGCTGATCTCTGGATGGCAGGACTACAAAAACGAAATGTGTTTCTTTAAATTTGTTTATTTGTTCTATTGGTAGGTGGCAAAAATCGTTGAGGCACTGCCATCATAGGCCCAACGCTGGGTGCCATTCGATTGGCATTGTTAATTAAATCGTTCTCCACTGCAATTTGTTGGGGAAACTCAGTGATAAGAGAAACCTTGTCTTCTTTCACAATAACGTGAGGAGCAATTATTCGCAGCGTGCTTTTATGTAGAGCAACAAGGATTGAGTTAATGATTCCTAAAAAAAAAACGATTTTTTAGAAGCGCATTGTTTTGAATCAAATTTCCTCACCAGATATGATGATGATGCCAGCGATTATTGAACAAAGACGAACTGCAAACTGCACTACGTTGTCCCGGTCACTTTGGACTGTAACCTTTATCGCAGACCAATCATATTTAAAGTAGATTCCCGGTGAGCCGTAAGAGTTCTTCGATGAATCTGACAAGGAGAATAGAATTTAGAGGAAATATTTGTCAATACCTATAATTGTTTAGCTTTTATTCAGAAAAATGTTGATATACCTACCTAACTTTCGAATATTTTCAGTAACCGAATACTGAAACGTATTGAACGTTGAAAACGTATTTTGGATCTCTGTAGGGACAATTTTTATAAAATATTGCACAGTTGTAGATTCCTCGTCTATAACTCTCTCGTCCCCTTCCAATGGTTGTACAATGCGCCGTGAAAAACTTCCAAAACTGAGACGGTTAATGCGGTGCGTGAAATTCAGTGGAACTCTCTTGAACTCAATCATCCAGTGATCTTCAACAAGCTCTACAACGGGGCTACTGCCTCCAACTAAGTGCAGCACACCGGCGACCTTTTGATAGTAGTAATAAATTAACATTTGTTGCCGTTGCTAGATTCCCAAAGCTAAACCTTATTGATTCCTAGCGTTCCATGCAATCTGCAAGCGTCGTATTGTTCTTGGCCTTTTGGCTTTCTTGGCGTAACTGGTGTATCACTAACATCGGTACTCTTAAGGATGTCTTTGAAAAGAATGTCAGCTACGGAGTGATATTCTTCTCGCAAGAACACATTCATATGCTGCACTAGTTCAAAGTTCTTCTTTTCTTCGTCAGTCATCTCCCACCAAGTGTCCTCCCTTTGCAAAGTACCATAGGCAAAAACATCCTGTTGCGTTTCGTCCATTAAATCAACACCCGATAGAGCTTTATTCAGACAAGATTAACATAAAAACGTATTGAAAACAGTAGCATAACTCACATGTACATGGCATCGCAACGGTAATATCCACATGAAACTGCACCTTGTCGTCCATATCGAGATCTGGTTTGAACTTAAAAACCGGATTGGCATCGCGATAGTACGAGATTTCTTTGTAAATCAAAAATACTACCAGCAGTCGACTTAGAAGGGACACTGATAAAAAGAAATATCAAATTTCCAGCATTAAACATTTCCAATGCCGGTTAATGTGACTGCAGCATAATGTATAGTATACTTACATGTTCCGCCGATTTCTGTCGTTTCCGTGTATTTCTCTGGAACTTTTTTAAATGCATCAAGATTCTTAGCTAGTTCTATTATATTGTTTTTCCCTCTGTACCTAATTGATGCTATTTCTGCCATTTATTTGCTTTAATTCACTGCTCGAAGATGCAAGAAATACAAAAAATTGTCGATGTTAGGTATAAAAATAATCAAATATTTGACGTTTTGAGATTGCCAACGTCAGACAAGTTTCCGCGTTTGCATGACGCAATAATTACTTCCATTTACAATCAGTGTTCGAAGATCGTAGGATTTCACCCTCCCCAACTCTGGCGTGGGGGGCCGAATTCGCCAGGGATTTACCATTTTCCTGGTGAATTTTTGAAAACTTAATCGAGTTTTTTATTCTTTTTTTATTTTTTATTTTTATTGGAGGCCCCGGTTTGTTCCACTTCGATCTATGCAAAAATAAAGATCCCAACCGCTAAATTGACAGAAATATAAAATTCTGAAATGGTCCATTTTTGTTTGTTTTTGGGTATATAGGACTTAAAAACAAACTCCAATCAGCGAAAGGTGTGGCAACGTATGTCAACAACCTCCTCCGAGTCAGTCTGACATTATGGCATTGATCAAGTTGTTTTTTCTCTGTTTTGCTTTAATCTCAATTTGGGGAGATTTCTCGTGAAATCGTGTCCAAGGGCCCGGTTCTGGGACAAATATTCGGGTTTACTGGTGAATGCAACCTTTACGTGGTGGAAAAGTGTAGTGTTGTAGTGGGTAAAGTACAACCGCAAACACACGGAAACACTTGTTGTGTTTTTTTTCTAATTTTGTGACATTTGGTTCTTCAAGTTGGCCTCACTGGCGTGCTGAAATTCCTACTTTACTTTGCTTTGCAGAGATAGAAGCTCAAAAAAAACACGGCTACTTTTGCCCGTGCAAAAATTAAGATTCCAACAGACAGAAATAAGACATTTTAAAGATCGATCCATTTTTTTTTTTGTTTTTATTGTACGACTAAGGGCCGGTCTATTCACAGATGGTTTAATCTGTGGTTAGTTTACCATACATTTTGGTTAACCCATGACAATAAGCAGAGACATTACTGAGGCCCCCAAATCACAATCCTCTTGCCGCTGGCCCCCTCAATTTTTTTTTTTTCGAATTCGCCATTTTGTTTTTCTATCGGTGTAATGGCAATTTAGAATCCGTGTGACATGCAAAAACATACAAAAAATATAAATTAATGCTACCAACCTCTGCCAACCGTGGCGGAATGTGATTGAGTTCGGGAATACCACATTTTTACCTTATAGGCTTTTCACACCAAGCCCAAAACCGGGTTTTCGCCAAAACACGAAAACTTCATCGAAAACAGAAGTTTTCCTACCCATTTTTCAGTTTTCAAAACGTGTCGTTTGGGCTCGTTTTTCACAAAAACACCACGAAAACGACTTCCAGTCGTTGGGTTGTTGGTAAAAAACGCACCTTCTGCAATATCCAGCAAATTCAGCAAAATGCCTGACCGAACCAATGTCACAACTCACAAATTAAAATCAATATTGTTTTTAAATGCACAATTCATTTTGTTTGTTAATTAATGCGATCGAAATTTGTAACCAAAAAAGTTTGCACCGAAGTTTAACGACTAGCTGATTGAAACGTCAAACGAAAACAAGTTGGTGGTCGGTGTGAATGTATCGACGAGTTTTGGAGGAAAACACGGTTTTGGGCGTGGTGTGAAATGCCTATTACTGTATGCTATTGGTTAGCTTTCAAATAATTTCAAATTTAACGGATAACATTCTTCAAACGCTGCCACCTCAGCGGAAGCCAGAGTGGAAGAAACGGAAGTTGTGCTCTTTTTTTGAGAGTGCGTTGGTGAGCCGGAATTTTTAAAGTTTCGTGATAAATTAGTCAATAAGAATTTCTATGTATCAATACTAACACAAAAACAACCCCATGGTAACATAGCTTGTAGGCAAGTAACGGAAAATCGGGCGGAGTTGGTCGTCTCAGTAGGTATTATCTCTGATAATAAGGTCCGGTTTGTTCAATCTTGGTTATCTTTAATCATTGGTTATTCCCGCTAGTAACCAGCGAATGTGTTTGTTCAGCAAAATATTATTAATCAGAGAAATCGACAACCAGGCTGATTTTGCGCGGTTAATGAGATCTAACCACTGATTTTCTGTAATTTCGTTTGTTCAAGATTTTTAAGGGAAAACGTTGGTATTATCTACATTTGACGTATCTGCAAAAAGAAAAAAATAAACAAATAATGAAATGAATGAATATCAACGCAACATGGAGTGAACCAATAAAATCTTTTAAATCGGATTCATTGACATTTGCAACTGAAACATGGAATACATTACACGTCAGTCAATTGAAGGTAAGCGTGTAGGTTTCTTATAAAATAATGGTTGCAAAGGATGAATAAGGATTATTTTCAACAAGTTTAGCCGATGACAGCTCTCATAAGTTGAGATAGCACACGCATTAGAGGAATTGCAACAAATTTTATTGGATATCGATTTTGGCTTTATTTCGGGTTTGGTTTTCAAAAATTGCTTATTGTCTCACAAAAACAAAGTTCCATTCTTCAGTTCTTATTCCTGTATTATTGGATTATTGAACCGATGAGTATGGTTGGCACAGCAGGGTTGCACATTTTGCTCGCTTTTTCAGTTTTTAGCTATCAGCGCCGTGTTGCCTGGAAGAGCCATTGATTTTGAGTCAGACTAGTGTCCTCGTCTGTAGCTTAAAACGAGGCCACGTATCGCACATCTTCCATAAATCCTTTAGGTACCCAATTGCTTACCGTAATGAGCAAACTTGCTTAAAATTTACTGCCATGTTATCATATCATTCATTGAAAATAAAAACAATTGACACATATGGATAGAAAATATTAAGATTCCAGTGTCATATACCACCCTTTATGCGTTTAATAAATTATCCTTTGAACATGTCCAACTTTAATTGGTTTTCAGTTAATCGTTTTATTTAGTTTTTGTTTTCTTCATCATCAATTAAATGCTAACACGAAACTCTATGTAATATAATTAATACAATTTTAATCAAATATAATATAGCCTTGCTAAAAATTTAACAATTCAACGTGTCTGCGTTTTGTTATACATTTTCTTTTCAGTATTTTTTATTGTTATAATAATTTCTTAATTGTTATAAATAGTTTCACAACTTTTTTTTTTTTATTTTGTTACTTATTGAATTGAATTTTGTTTGCATTTTTTTGCTTTAATTTAAATATTAATTCAGGAATGAAATAATTTTATCAATTTGCTAACATATCCATAAAGTATTTAATGCGTTTGTTTGTTGTTTAAATGTCTTAATCATTAATCAACAAGAATTTAATTTACATTTACTTTTACACGAAAGAGAATTCTACTCCACACTTAGCGAAAACTTGTGAGGCTTTAAAGAAGTAGAATAATTTTTTTTTTTTTATTATTTTTTGAAAGTAAGTTATGAAAAAGGCACGAAAGGATTGTTTGTTTTTTTTTCTGTTTGTCGTTTAAAGTACAATTCTCTTCCACGAAAAAGCAATTTGAAATGGAGAGCTAAACTTAATATAGCGATTGCTTTTGATTTTGTTAACTTTTTTAATTTCTAAAATTAAATAGAAAATGTTGAACCTTTTTTAGGAGCCGCCATCTACAGATATAATGGGGAGGCGTTCGAGGGCTTTGAAGTTTAAACCGAGTACTGCTATAGAAAAATCGTTTTTTTTTTTCTTATCGTTTTAAGTTGGTGTATGAATTTGTTGAAACATTGTTTAAAAATAATGAATACATTTTAGGGGTATAACCAAGTTAGGAAAAGGGTCTACTAAATATGTACATACAAGACATTTCATACCCTAGATGTTTGATTTGATTCGTTTTTCAGATGCTGTTTTTTTTTGTGGCGATTCAGTTGGTGTTGCCATTATATGAAAACAGACACCACAAGCGGATAATGTGGAATCCAAACACGAACAGTGTAGGACTTAGTTTCGAGACCTAGATTTATATAATTTTTGTCTACAACTGGCAAACATCAGAGCATAAACCCAACCGCCTTGGAAAAGCTTCTCAGCTTACCTTATGCTTCGACCACAGAAAAAAATGGTAGATCCCTTTAGTTCATCCTAAAATTTGTAAGATCCCATATTGCGTTAACTATTTTATTTCTTATTTTTTATTTCTATAATGGGTTGGTTTGGTTAAATCTTCGTCCACTTGCGTTCACTTGCGAAAGAGTGATTTCATTTTAACCTTGAAACGAAAACATTTTGATGCAGTTCACAAAAGTTAATTTTTCAAGAGCTTAATTCAACTTAAGTGGAGTTTCGCATATTTTCACTGGTTTTTGCCACAATGTTTCGATGACATAAACGAGCTGAATTGACAGAAGAGCTCAGTTGTATCCTACTCGTAGTATCTGTAATCAATAAGAATTTTTAAACTGGATTCGTCAATTTTTGACACCATCTTAAGTTCACATAATTCACTTGTAGTTGACACTTTAGTCAACTATCCGAACGCACCCATTAGTATGATTGAGTGCTTCGAAATGAAATTTCTGTCGTAGTGAAATAAATTATGATCCTTCGTATCTAGTAATTTATATTAGATAACAACAGGTGATTCATTGATAACAGTATTCGCCTCAGACTCAAAGGCATCCGTTGACACTTGTGTGTGTGTTTGGTAAAGTAATTTTAAAATTTCCTAGAAAATTGACAGTAAAATTTTGTAATTCTAAACATTAATAGGCATTTTAAATCGATTTTGCTTCTTTTCCTTTTATGTTAATGAAAAAATTCGTTGACAGTTACTCTACAAATATTAACTAATAAATGAATTTCCTACAAGCTATTCTTTCTTTATCTATTATACAATATTTCCTTCAATAATTGGTTTTGTTGGTTTTTGTTTTGTTGTTCTTGTAAAAAGGCAAAAGTTGTCTCGAAAATGTTTTTGAAAATATAATTAACATTTATTTGTGTATGATATATTTTTAATTTCTATTAATTTTATACACTTTTTATTATACGATCAGAGATCTCTAATCTATTCTAATTTGTTTGTTATGAACATTAACATTAACTATATATACTTTTGGGTATATTGTGGTTCCTAAACTACATAAATTCTATAATGTAGAAGTTTTTACTGCGGTTACACTTGTAAATTTAGTTTTATTGATCAATTGCTGATGTTATTTATTTTCAATGCTTTACAATTTAAATGTTTAGTAAATACAAAAATACGTACTAAAACCTTAGGTTCTAGTGTTTTTCCTTACGTTTTCAATTACCTACATTTTCTAATAGACACTAAGCTATATTTAGGTTTCTTAATAAATACTTTTCTGTTTTGGATTTAATTGCTTTTAGTTGCTGCTGTTCGGTTTAGTTTAATGTTTTGCTAATGTTTTGTTACGAGTTATCCTAACGATTAGTCTGGCTGAAAATACATTTTGGCATTTGTTTACAATAACAGTTGACATACATTATACGAGTATGAAAGGTACACACATTGATAACACAATTATACATGAGTAGGTTTTGTTTTTCTAAATGAAGACTATTATATTATATTTCACAGTGTTGCTACAAATAAAACAGATTTATAGATCCAGGTTCCAAATTCAATTGTATGGTTTTTGGGCTCCAACAGATTTAGCTTCGACATCGTATATTAAGAAAAGGAATCTACCTCATTAAAAAAAAAGCTGATTACAACAGAAAAAGTCAAATAATAACTTGCACGTCATAGACTAGATTTCGGTTTGTTATTGGATGCTGTATGTGCTTTTTCCTCATTCAACCGTTTAGAAATTGGCATGATCTGCATGGTGCAGGGAAATAAGTCACTTTCGTGAAGTGGACTACGTTCCCATGTAGGGTGGGAACTATGTCCACTTTCTGATGGGAACTTAGTACACACTCAAAAATAAGAAGGGGGGACTTAGGGGGAAAGCGGGAGACTTGAACATATGGGAGACTTGAGCCACTCTCAATAATTTGCTCAAATTCCATTGAAATCCAACAAGTGTAAGTGTATGCGATGCAGACAGTGACGAGCTAATTGCACACAAAAATAATTCTAAATCATCAGCTGTCTCTGGTTGGTGGAAGAGAAAAGGTGTTTTGCAATGCCAATAGTAAAAAAAAATTTTTTTTCTTTTTTCTCTATAAAATTGATCTGTAAAGCGTTAAGTAAATCAATTTGATGTTACCTAACAATATTGATATTCTACATTGTAAATATTAGTATGATACCATTCTAGTTTGTATATAACAAAAATTATGAATATAAATTTGTTAAAAAAAGCGAACGGGAGACTTGAGACAGTTTCTAAAGGGAGAGTTGATCAGTGGCTCAAATCTCCATTTGCTCTGATGAAATGTTATGTAAGTGTTTTAAAGCCTTGTATTTAATTTTAATTATAAAAAAAATAATTTAATTAAAAAACTCAAAGAAATAAACCTTGTAATAGGTTATTTAAGTTATTGATTTATTTTCGTTATGTTTCTGAAGTTTAGTTTTTGTTTACCTGTTTTTACTTTGTATATGTTAAGAAACTGAAGTACCTAAACCACTAAAACAATAAAAATAAATTATAATCACATTGGAAGTGGATAAATTATTCGTTTTATTGTTTTTCTCGTAGGATTTGAGTATGTTCAACTCTCCCCGAAGGGGTGTTCAAGTCTCCCGGTGGTGCGGGAGACTTGAGCCGAAAATCTGTTTTCAAACATTTGGCATTTGCCAAAAATTTCTTGCGTTTATTATAAGTTTAAGAGACCGTTCTTAAAATAGATTAATGTAGCTATAAAAAAATCCATTTAACAGGTGGCTGTGATTGATAAACAAATTTTTATTAACGATCTAACAAAAAGTGGCTCAAGTCTCCCGCTTTCCCCCTACGTCCAAACTAAATTGGACAACAAACTCACGATCTTTTATTGGAGTAACTCTGACAAAGCGTAATAACGCCAACAAAATTTGAGTAATAAGACCAACCTTGCACCCACCCCGTAATCCAACAGTAAATCCAAGCAGGGGGGTTGCAGGGGGGCAGCATGCCCCCCCATACAGATTTCATAGTTTGAGAGCGCAATAACACCAACTTGACGTTAAAAGGGAAATAAAACCACTCTGAGTTTTCGGAATTTATTTCCCACCTTATATGGGAACTAAGTCCACTTCACGAAAATGGTTTTATTTCCCCCTTGGTGGGTATACTAAGTCCCTCAGTGGACTTAGTTCCCGGGGACTTATTTCCCTGCACCGATCTGCATTGCAAACTGGAGAGACATGTTCACATTTTGTTTATTTTATTTTTTTATTGATCATCCGTGACTTGAGAGCAGCGTTTAATATAAGAATCTTACTGTTTTTTTTCATAAAATTTGCTAGTAAACTGCTTTCTCGCAGAACTTTAAATCAGATTAATAGTCGAGATCGATACTTATGCAGACCTCTATTATACCTGTTTATCATATGACAGTTTTATTACGCATTCGCCTTTTATTTTGCTGAGACAGGTGTTCAATAAAACAGGCCTCATATTTCGATTCCAATTTTTTGAAAAATAGCTTAATCTCATGCAATGCTATTAATATTAGATAATTCATCAATAATATTAATCATGTAAGTAAAATGAAAAAAAAAAAAAAATTACAGAAATTTGTACTAACAGAAAAGGATATTTTTACACTACCTTGGGGTTTTTTCTCGGAATTGATCCAGATTAAAACATTTTGTTTCTAATCCAGATCAGGTGAAAGAGAATGGAGTTCGTTAAGTTGTTAAACTTTCGTAGATAGGCAGGCATAATACGTTTTTAAGACAGTAAGTAGAGCGCATAGAACTTCTTTGAATTTTAGAATTACGAGTGTCCGGAATTTTTTATAGATTACTACAAAACAAACGCGTTGATTGACTTTTTCGTAAGTTTCTCTCTCTGAGAGGAAGGGAACAAACTTTTGTGTCTTGTCCATAGATAATTTAGCTAGTTTGCCCTCCTTCGAACTGTCACATCTGTCAAAGCTGTCAAATAGTTAACAACGCAGAATTGAGAATTGCTTTGTGGTATGAATAATGCATTGCCTAGCATTGTGGGCATCAATAGGTTAGGATAGAGAAGATGTGATCTAGATTATAAGATAATTCGAAAAGAAGCTAGTCATACATTTTGGTCTACTTTGTCTATGTAGTTCTATTTGAGACATTCAAAACACACTCGAAAAAGAAAGACTTCGTTTTTGCCAGTTTGTTGTGAATTATTCACATGTAGGTAGGTACCTACCTATTATACGGCATAAAAATTAAAGATTTTTTCTTTAAATTTGTATAGTTTAAAAACGTAATCGAAAGCTGGCGGTTTTTTTTGCTGATTTGAGCTCCACCATCAAACCAAAAGATACCAAGAAAAGTTTGGTGGTTGGTGGGAGAACTATTTCGGAGTGATGACCTTATGACATTTTGCGAAAATCTCATTTAAAGCAACCAACACAACTAACGACGAGTTATAGTTCTATTCGCGTACTTTCACTGAGCTGTTTCGAGCCAAGAGAGAAACGACTCGTTACTCGTTATTTTGCTAATTTTATCATTTTCTGTCATTTTTGTTGAGAACGTGCATAAACTTTGTGCGATTGCATTTTGCAATTGATTTAAACCGCTTACACGAATGAACCTAATATAATATTCCACTAACTCTGCACTGACATCTTCCGGAATCTTTTTAAAATGTTGTGCTCGAAAAGCCAGGAATATAAAAGGCTGGAAAAACGATTTAAAGTGGCTAGTTTGTTCTGCTCGCAGCAAAATCCTATCATTTATCAATATCATTTTCGAACATCTTCCTCTGCGGGTATAGGACCCAGTTTTTTCCTTAAAGAAATGTTGGTAATCAAATGTTGTGATGCCGTTCCTTTAATATAATTCGCAAATAAGTATTCGTTCTTAAACAGCTTCCCGCAGAAGCAATTAATATTGCTTTAAAATTGGCAAATCATATCGCGGATATCCCTTGACTTGTATTTCTCTTTGTTCTCTTTGTAGTCCTCTCATTCCATTCACAGTTCAGACTGGCTAATAAAAAAATGTCTGCACTTCCTGTAGACGGGGAAGTAAAACTGAGAACATAATCAGGCGATAAAATAACTTTAGGTAGGTATATAAAGAAAAATAAAACAAATAAAATAAAAGTATTTATTTAGCGCTTCTATAACGTTTAATAAATAAAACAAACAAACAAACAATTGTAATTCCTATAACATAATTAAAAAATAAAATAAAACTATAACATTAATACTCCCGCTATATAAGGTTTTGGTTTTTAACATTACCTACTTAGAAAAAGGCTTCTACTAGATTGTCATTTTTATAAAATATTATTTGTTTAGTTTTAAATTAAGTAATTGATTTCACTTATTCCATGTTCAGTATAAATTTATATATATAACTTGTTATAATAATATGTTGATCCTCGTTTTTGTTGTGTTTTAAATTCCATTGATTTAGTTTGTTTATAAGATTACAGGTTAATTGTTTTATGTTTTTACTAAAAGTTTTGTTTTATTGTTTTGAACTTTATGGGGTTTGGTGAAATGAAATGTTACACAAAAAAGGAAAATGTTTTTTTTTTTTTTGTTTTAATTGATTTCTATACACCCATTATCTAATCACAGAAGTTTCTTCTTTCATTAATATTTATAAGTTTCTATTACATTTTTTTTTCTTAGTATATAACAGATTTATATTCAATGCGAACCTAGTTTTTGTTTGCACTTACAATATTTTTGCTTAGAGTCGAATAGTTGTTTTGGTTTTGTTTTGAATTATGATTTTTGTTTATTTTTTTACACATCAGCTGACGATAGAGGCGTTTTAACGAGTAACAGTTCATTGTAATCCGAGTCCTCATTGCCGCTATTGTCATTTTTGTCCATGCGTCTGCGTTCGGATATAATTCGCAAAATTTCCGCCGAATCGGATTTGCTTAGGCCTTCGGCGACATCAATTGTCGCGGAACGATTGGAACTGTGAAGCATTTTGGTGGAGGCCGGCAACAGTAGTGAACTCTCATCCATGTCGGGATCCTCATCAAGAGCTTGCTGTTTGAAGAGTTGTTTTGTGCTGCCAGAACGGCTTCGTGGTGGCATTGATCTTGGCACAGAGAGAAGCGCACTACCACGTCCCATACATCCTTGATCGGTTGACAGGGAGCGACCAAAAGTAGATGGAGTTCTTCTTTCGGTTTTAAGTGAGACGATTTCCTTTGGCATCAGTTGTGTTGCAGTTGGTGGGGGTTGACACTTGTCTGTAGGCACTGTAACTGAGGTGCGACTGATGGGGCTTAGGTCTAATTGTTTGGCAGTACAATCTTCGATTCGAACACTTCTCATGTCGAAGGGTTGCTGTATTGTTGGTGGAGGGCTTGTATCACTTTCGAGGCTTTCGAATATCGTTCGGCTGTCAGAAGCAACACCACCCCAGGGCAGGCTGTCGCAACTCATCTGTTTCGATTCAAAATTTCGCCGACGAATGGCCTATTGGGGAAAAAAGTTTGAGGTTAATAGAGAAAATATATGAAAAGCGGTGATAGGCATTCGGTTGGTGCAACAGGATAAAAAAGGCTAATTTGGGCAAAAATCTGGAACAGACAGTTGGTAAGGGCTGCCACTTGCTTTCCTATGAATCAGTTTATCAGTTTAGATATGAGTGCGGAACTCGTCTTTTGTTTGGCACACTTTTTGACAGTTAGGCCATGCGAGTAGCAAGGATAACTTCTAAATATGCCAGTTAAATATTTTGGATCTAGGAAAAAAAAAACTCCATTGCGGAACCAAGATTCCTATTCGAGGCTAAATTCATTGATCTGTGTTGATATATAACAACCCTGTTCATTTTATTATCAATAAAACTCTCGTGACTGTAGGCAGTGTTGATCTTTACAAATTTCGATCGTTTTGAGTTCGAGGTATTAAGGATCCATTTCGGTCCACTTTTTATAAATTTAGAGGAAAACATAAAAGCGAAAACAATTTCATTTATAGCGCACTTGCGGGTTTGTCTTTTGACACTGGGAGCGGCTGATTACAGATCTCGATTTATGAGGACACCAAGAGGAAGAGTTACATATTCATGACATTAGGAACCGGTGAACAATATTTACCCAAAGTATCAGAAATGAGCGACCCAATGATGAAAAAGCTGTTGTTAAGAAAATTGTGTACTAGTTTACTAATAAAAAAAATGAAAACAATTCAACTTTACCTGTTCATCAAGCGAGCGTTCCTTAGTCAGTATTCCTCGCTTTCGTTGCTGAAACGCTGTGCTACTTCGTCGGCTCATTCGACGACCTTTTACTGGCGGCACTTGCAGACTCGAGTCCATCGCTTTTCTTCCCCCTTCCGCATCAATGAAGCAATTCTCTTCTGCAACCTCTTCGGATATGCTGTTCTTCTCGCCCAACATAGCTAACGATTGTACTGTCAAGTTGCCCAAATCCAACAGGCCCATGCCAGACTGATTGAAATACTGCACTGTCTGACGTCGACCGGTATTCGTAAATTTCTTATCCAACGATGGTGTACTGTATGTGAAATTCGAAGGCAACGACGACACCTTCTCGAGTGGTCTCTTAGTTGGCTGCATTTCCGATTGCAGCTGTAAGCAGAGCGCCTGCTCCTCCTCGAACTCCTGCTCGCGTACTAGTTCCCGCTCGAGCTCAACGTCCATGTCCATTTCGTCTTCCATCTGTTTGTGGCTCTCCTCGAGGTGTTTCATCAGTACAGCCACGACGACATTCACAAGCACGAATTGCGCCATCAAAACGAATATCACAAAAAATATCGGAGCTATCACTGAGCTGACGCAGCAATTGCGAACACAATCGGCTGCGTCATCACAGTTATCTCGCAGGGTATCTTTCATGATGCCGTTCCAGTTATCGCCAGTCGCTACGCGAAACAATGTAAGGAAAGCCATACCGAAATTGGCGAAATGAGCATGTTCCCCAAGGCCCTGACAAGGTATCTCATCAGAGCATTCCAGTCGGCCGAAGAGTTCAACGCCCAAGGCGGCAAATATGAAGAACAGCAGGAAAAAGAGGAGTCCCAAATTGCCGACTTGTGGCAGCGCTTGCATTACGGTGTCGAGAAGGGCTCGGATCCCCTTCGCCATCTTGAGCAGTTTTAGAACTCGAGCAATGCGTAACACTCGCATCACTCGAATTATTGTCGGATTGATCGGTATGATTTTAGTTTCGAGTTCTTCGAGTACGATACCAACTATGGAGAGCAGAACGATGCCGACATCTAGTTGATTCCATTTGTCCTTCATGTAGAGCCGGACTCCCAAAGCGACCAGTTTCATAATGGCCTCCAATATGAATACCGCGGTAAAAAAATAATTGAAGATTTTCAACGCATATTCCAGAGCAACCGGCATCCTGTAGTACTCCATAGCCATGGTGACAACGTTCAGGCCAATTACAGCGGCAATCGCAAGGTCAAAGTACTTCGATGTGACTACGTTGTGCACAAACATTCGGGTGGGTGAGTAGTTGGTGTAGTAGGGCGGCTCATGCATGCGTCGGCGTTTTTTCTCCATTTGAAGAGCACGCTTTGCAGCGCGTCGGATTTTTTCTTCCTTTTCCTGTTCCTCGCGACAGCGATGGAAATTCTCGACAACCACTCCGACGAACATGTTTAGGACAAAGAATCCGACGAGCAGAATAAACGCGATAAAGTAAAGCAGCCGCCATTCGTTATAGTTTACAATTGGCTGCTGATCCACACCGACAGCATCCAGGCCGGTGTACATTATATTCACCCAACCGTCACGCGATGATAAAACAAACAGGGACATTAGTGCCTTGCCCAGGTCGTCAAAATTATATTTGCGGTTGATCCACGCGTTGCCCACTATCGACAGGCAATCGGTCATGTTGCGTACGTTTTTGATGTTCTCGCCCTCACAGTAGAAGAATGTGCCCTTGAAAAGCTGGACGCCAAGGATCCCGAATATGATGAAAAATGTACAACATATCAGGACGATATTGCCGATTGGGCGGAGGGACGATAAGAGCGTTTGCACGACTAATTTCAAGCCCGGGGCCCGATTTATTACACGCAAGGGCCGGAGGGACCGAAGTAGTCGAAACACCTAAAATAGAAAATAGCCATTAGTAATGCAAATGTAAAAGGACTACCTTTTTTACGGAAATATGTGCTGTTCTTAAAAATATAGGACACTTGTTGTGCAGATAGCATATTTTTTCGTTTTCTCGGCTTGCAACCTTTTGGCTCTTCGAATATAACGTATACGATGTTTGAGACGTAAGACCGATTTCGATTGTCTACTTATTGCAAGGGGAACTAGGGGACTAGAATTGTAGACACCAGTGAGTGAATGTTGGTTCAGCTAAGTCTAACACTTTTGAGACAGCAAGGAAATTTTAAGATGGTCTGGATTTTTCCAAACTCTCCTCGTGGGAGTGGCTCTCGGAATTAATACATTTTTACTACAAAGAGCAAAGCCGTGTTGTCTACCAAACTGCATTTGGCATGCATTCGAGTCAAGCTGTCATTAGTGTTCACTGTTCAGACCCATAGAAGTCCAGCTACTTCACAATGGACCTGCAAAACAACTGGTCATGCCATTTGCAGAATATTGTACAACTATCATCTTACTTGTCTAAGCTTTTTTTTTTATTTTTCTTCAAATTGCATTTTCTATTTGTTTTCCAATTCGGTTTTTTTATTATTAAAATTTGTTTTTTACATAGCCAGTAACTATTAATTTTTGCTTATATTTGCTAGTAGGAAAAAGCAAAGAAAACTGTCTTCGATTGCTAACAAATGTAGAGCTGAATTTTTAAGGACAGGATTTGTGTATGAGAAGACAGCGTTTAACAAAAAAAAAAAAAAAAAACATTTCGACCCGCTCGAACGTTCGAAACGTGGTGTTCCACACCGCGTCCGGTGTGATAAAGACCATTTCAGTGTGCCAATATCATCCAAGCAATCCGTGAGCTATATCCCGAAACCATCAACAAGGTCTTGGAAAATTGGAGTGACAGAATGCTCTACTGGGAAGACAGCCGAGGCAGCCACTTGAACGACGTTGTGTTTCATAATTAATGGGAATGTTTGCTCTTACTAATGTCGTTTTCCATTGGGCAAAAAGAATCGTCCGGGAGAGTCCGGAATCGAAAAAATCACTTCTGAAACCGTTCCATTGGCACAAAAAATACTCTTCTGGTGATACTGAGGAGAGAATTTCGCTTCTGGATTTGAAGTCAGAATCCACTCAAGAAGCACTCACACAAGGGTAGTTCGTTTATTATATACAAGTCGACTGACGTCTGCCGTAGATTATTTTTTGGCATTTCACCAATACTCTTGTGGATTCAATCAGAAGCAGTTCTCTTGTTCCATTGGACATTGGACTACAGAATGAGTGGATCCCCGAGTGAAACCAATGGAAAACGACATAAGGTCCTACTTATAGCCATATACATAAAACGAAACCGTACAAATTTTCTATTGCTTTTTTTGGGGACTTAGACCTTACTGTTGAACCCAATCGTAGTTTGAATGAATTATGAAATAAGTTTATCAAAAAAGAAACAAAAATAATCTTTAAATTTTCTAGAAAAATAAATTACTAATTTTTCCCAGCGAAAAAGTTTTTCCGGTCTACTTCTCAGTAAATTGCACAAAAAAAAAAACAAATCATTCCACTGAAATATTTCATTTCTTTACTGTTCCATCTGTCAGGATTTTTTTTCCGATGGAATCCAATCAAATGTGGTTGATTTTCGCAGGGACACATATTTCTGACAGAATTTTTGCTATTAACGCCTAAACCTAATAAAACTAATTTTCACACTGTTCCAACTTTTTCGGTTGCATTTTACGTATTTGTATAACTGGGGAGTCTTAGGCGAAACAGAAGCAAAACAGAAAAAAAATGCTTTGTTCTGACAAAACCAACTGTCAATAAGAATGTACACACAAGGTCTGTTCCTTTACTTTTAAATCTTACGAATTTTTACTCATTGCAGTTCCCTAACTCGAAAAAATCGTAAAAGAGTGCATCATCAAGAGAGCAAGAATTACCCCTTCATTGAGAATCTTACGAATTTTTACTCACCAAATTTCTTGGTGTAAGAAGTGGTAAAGCTGTCAGTTACCTCACAACTAACAGCTGAATTGAGGTTTGTTATCCCATTTGGCATATGCGTGCAATTGTTTTAATTTTTCTGCGTATTAAAATGGTATTAACAACAGACGGCAAAATAATATTGGATGTTCTACTCAAGATTATTTTCGATTTCGATAGTTCAACGAAATTCTTTCTTGCTGTAAAAAGAGACAATCTGCTCCATCCTCCATGTCATTTTTAATGCAGCGTCGCTTTTTCCTCCTCTTGAATGCTTGTATAGTTTAATCAGTCCAAACTCTTTCACATACTACTACTTACTTACTTACTTACTTAACGGGCTCCCGACCCGTGGAGAGTCTCTGCCTGAGACACTGCAGCCTTCCATCCTCTACGCTCCCGGGCACGCTGCTTCCAATTGTCCAGACCAAGCGCTCTGGCATCCGCGATGGCTTGGTCTTTGAAACGGAGGTTCGGTCTTCCTTGTCTTCTCGAACCTGGGGGCTGGGATTCGAAGATCCTCTTAGCTGGAGCATTATAGTCCATTCGCTCGATGTGGCCGAGCCAATGTAGTCGACGTATTTTGGCTTTTTGGACTACATCCACATCTTGATACAGCTCATAGAGTTCGCGGTTATATCTTCTCCTCCATTCGCCCTCCTCGCACACAGGACCAAAAATCCGCCGAAGAATTTTTCTTTCGAAGGAACCCAGTATTAGCTCTCCCTTCCTGCTTATCGTCCAGCACTCGGCGCCGTAGAGCAGAACTGGCAGTATAAGGGTTTTGTAAAGCATACATTTCGTCCCTCGAGTTAGGAGTTTTGAACCCAATTGTTTTGCCAAACCGAAGTAGCAGCGGTTTCCTAGGGTAATTCTCCGCCGGATCTCCACTAGGATGTCATTCGTGGAGTTCATGTTTACTCCGAGGTAGATGAACTCCTTAACTACCTCGAAATTGTTGCTATCAATAGTGACGTTTTGTCCTAGGCGATGGACAGATGTTTGTTTGTTTGTTGATAGCATGTACTTAGTCTTGTCCTCGTTTACTTCAAGACCAACAGATTTCGCCTGTTCTTCAATCGCCGTGAAAGCTTCTATCACGGAGCGCTGTGACCGACCGATGATGTCAATATCGTCCGCATACCCCAGCAGCTGGACGGATCTGTTGAAGATAGTGCCTTCCGTGTTGACACCTGCCCTACGCACTATCTGCTCCAGTACGAGATTGAAGAAGTCGCATGATAGCGCGTCCCCTTGCCGAAATCCGGTGCATGTTTGGAATAGTTCGGAGGAGCTGTTTCCAAATTGCACGTTGCAACGCGTGTTTTCGAGTGTCACGCGACACAACTGAATCAATTTTGACGGGATTCCGAATTCGGCCATCGCCATATACAGCTCCTGACGATGTATACTATATCATACGCGGCCTTGAAGTCGATGAATAGATGGTGTGTCTCGACTTGAAATTCGTTGGTCTTTTCCAGGATTTGCCTCAGTGTGAAAATTTGGTCTATAGTCGATCTGCCGGGCCGGAAGCCACACTGGTACGTGCCGATTAGTGTGTTGCAGAACGGTTTAAGACGTTCACACAGTACGTTGGATAGGATCTTATACGCGACATTTAGCAGGGATATGCCTCGATAGTTCTTGCAAGACATAGGATCGCCTTTTTTGTAGATGGGGCATATGGAGCTGATAGTCCAGTCATCGGGCATTTTTTCTTCCATCCATACTTGGTTGATGATTTGGTGCATGCGCCCTACCAAAACATCACCACCGTATTTAAAGAGCTCCGCTGGCAAGCCATCCGAGCCTGCGGCTTTGTTGTTCTTAAGCTTTTTTATAGCTAAGCCAACCTCTTCTATACTGGGTGGTGGAATAGGTTCTTCATTGGCTGGACGCGGGTTATCTTCTTGCCCTACCACTCTCTCAACATGATGCCCATTAAGCAACTGCTGGAAATGCTGCTTAAATACATCTACTATTCCCTGCGCTTCGGTGACTAGGTTTCCTTCGCTGTCTCGAAGAGCCTGTGTTCCGGTTTTGAAGCCAGCAGCCAGTTGCTTGGCTTTCTTATAGAACCTCCGGATGTTGTTGCGATCACGAGACTCTTCGATCTCCTTGAGCTGGGATACTGCGTAGGCTCTCTTCTTTCTACGCAGGATCTTTTTCTCCTCCCTTCTCCTGGCTCGATACTCTTCCCTAGCTGCCCTTGTTTTGCGCTGCAGCATTTTCTTGTGTGCATCTTCTGTCACCTTTTTCCTGTACACGCATTCATCATCATACCACGGGCTCTTTCTCTGGGGTGGCTGGTACCCTACAGTGGTTTCGGCTACCTCCTTGATGATGTCGCGAGACTGGCACCACTGATTGTTGGCGTCTGTGGAAGGCGAGTGCATAGTGGAGAGTTTCATGCTCAGGCGCTCTCTGTAGGCTCTGGCTACTCCAGGTGTGCTAAGGCGTCCAACGTCAAATTTCTTCTTCTGGGCGGCCCGCAGCTTCTTCTCGTTGGACAGTCGAGCTCTGAATCTAGCTGCAACAAGGAAATGGTCAGAGTCGACGTTTGCCCCTCGGAATGTGTGCACGCCGAGGATGTTGGATGCGTGCCTCGCATCGATTAGCACATGGTCGATTTGGTTGGCGGTTCGACCGTCTGGAGAGCGCCAGGTTGCTGTGTGGATCCTTAGCCTTGGAAACCTAGTGCTACTTATCACCGTATTACGAGCTGCTGCAAAGTCAATTAGTCGGTAGCCGTTGTCTGTTGTCGTTTCGTGGATTCTGTGCTTACCGACTAACCCGCCAAAGATGTTTTCCTGACCGATTTTGGCATTGAAGTCCCCGAGCACAACTTTAACGTCATACTCCGGACAGGCTCCGTAGGCTCCATCCAGGAGGTCATAAAACTCCTCTTTTATGGGGTCTTCAGCCTCGTCGGTAGGGGCGTGTGCACATATTAGGCTTATGTTTTGGAAGGTAGCTTTGATGCGGATCACAGCTAGGCGATCACTTATCGGCCTAAAGTCAATAACTTTTGTCCTTAGCCGATTTCCCACGACGAATCCGCATCCTAATACATGCAATCTCTTATGGCAGCTGTAATAGATGTCGCAATTTTTTCTTTTCATCATGCCTGATCCTATCCATCGTATCTCCTGGATCGCGGTAATATCTGCCTTGTACCGCGTGAGGACAGACTCAAGTTTTTGAGTAGCACCTGGGGTGTAGAGCGTTCGTACATTCCAGGTACATACTCTCATGTCGTAGTCCATTGACGTTCCGGGTCTTGTTGCCATTTGAGGAGTACCATTATCCGAGGCTGGTTGTGTCTCTCTCATAACTAGTGTTTTTTTTCCGTGGTCGGGAAGTTACCCCGACGGCACAACCCCCAACCTGGAGGGCCAGGCCCTTGTTTTAACCCTAGGACAGCGGGCCGGATAATCCGATGTCAGTAGCCCATTCTGGGATATGAGCGCTGCCGTTGACCCATAAAGGGCTCATCCGCCACCAACTCTTTCCAACACCCTGGCTCAGTATTGGAAGTCCCTATAGACCTGGTATCCAAGTAAGTTGAAGCAGCTCATATAGGGATAACACTTAGTAGTTCGACCTAACTGGAACTGTGGACGCCACCGTTGATTCCGTCTAGGGAATTCATCCGCTGCCGCCTGAAACAGGAGGGAGTGCCTAAGTGAGAAGACACTCTCCTTCCCCCTCTCTCGTCTGCTGCCACCAACGACCTTCCACAGGGGTTGGATACCCTATCTCCAGTCGAGGTGCTAGGCACCCGGTAGTCACCAACGCGGAGGTGAGAGTAGGAGTTGGTAGTGAGAGGCTAGAGTGAGAGCGCTTGTGTTCTCATGTAATCGCATCACTACCATTTCAACCATTTCACATACTGGGATTCATAAAAAAGAAGCTCCGAATCACTTTCGTAGCTAATTTTGTTAGTAAATTAGCAAATTCTTCGAGCTTATCAAATATTTAAACGATTTTTCGTACTGCTTTTTTGAGTATTTGAATTATGTATCTGTCATTTTTCATATAGATTACTACAAAAGCGTTCCCTAACTTGTTCGTAAGTGTCTCTCTCTGTGCGAGAATGTATCCCCACCAATTTCATTTTGACAGTCTTTTCCATTTTTACTACAAAAGTAAAGGAACAGACCTACAGACATAACATCCTTAAACTTTACCTATAAGATCCCGTCAAAACAATTATGACACCGAACTCTAAATTCCTGGTGTGACCGTTGACTATCCTTGGAGACATAGATATAACAGAGAGAAACGACATCGACCTGGTTTACGATTCCAAAATGGAAATAACTCACCCTAACTGGCACTGAGTTAAAACCCGAAATAGATTTCTTTTAAATAGATTTAAAAGAGTCTCTCCGTGTCAGTACTCAGTAAATGGCCACCCATCGCTCAGTCGCTCATTGCGTGGCCGGAGCCTAAGATGGATGTGATAGAGAGGCGCAAAAGGGATCGGCATCAGATTCAGATGGTAGTCGGTTTTGAAGAGCTGCAGTTCCAGATCTAGGTCCGCCCTTCAGCACAACATTTGAATACATATTTCTTTCGTGGTTTCCCTTATTATTGGAAAAGCTGCTTTAACCTTAAAAGTTCAAAAAGTTGTGGGCAAAACTGTTGAAATATGAAAAAGAAAACCAAATAAGGCTCTTACTCCGGGGCAAGAGAATTTCCTAATTTTCTTTCGGGTGCGTTAAATTTACTCGTGCGAAGTATAAGGGAATCTAAACGATTCAAATATTCGATGGTTTCATTTTTGCGAATTTTTTTTTTTTTAGTTTTCAAAGATTTGTGCTTTTTGTGAACAGAATTTCGTACAAAATGTATCCGAAGAAGCTTATTTATGAAGTAACAAATCGAACACCGTTATGAGTCATGAACAGGAAAGACTTCTGGAAAATGCAAGACTGCTGGATGAATAGCTGTGCGGTAATAAAATTTAAAAACCTAATTTCTAGCAAAAATTGTTCTTTAAAAATGACAACGACATGACAACGGCAGGACACTTTAAGTCCCGACTATACTTAGTACCACCACAAAAATAAATCGCCAACATACATACTGCAACAGAATAACACCAATCAACCAAATTACACGACAGCTTCATCATTCATCTCCATTCAGCAATGTTCACCCATCGCCGGATGTCAAATGCATTCATAATAGAAGTCATAAGATGTCGACATAAACAGTATTTTATTGGGTCGGCGCCAATGCCGCCCACGATGACCGGATGATGGTACATCACCCCACGCCTTCAACTTACCCTTAAAATCCCAAATATCCTTGGACTTGATTCACTTATCAATGACATTAGCAAATCAATTATTGATATTGTAACAAGAGATCCATCCATAATGTTCCATCCAGATGTGAAGTATGCATCCGGCCCATAGAACATTCCAGTGGCGACCACCTGTTAACGACATAAAATGAAAAACCACACATACATAAGAAGACGTCTTTGTCCGTGACCAATGGATATAGAAATAATAAATGTTACAACATGCTGTGTGTTAACGTATGTGCTGTGGAGGACATTCAAGTGGTCCCGGGCATTAGGATAGGAGGGAACAAACATAAAAATCCAATCAACGAGATATCCAGCTGAGTGAATGCCAGTCACCGCCGTCAGCCACTATTGAGTAGATTCAGGATGAGAAGGATTTATATTTTTTCATGGTTAGTTTCACTCGATGTCGGGGCAGGATTTTTGATTGCTGTTCCTGCTGAGATCTACCTGTATATTGTTGGTCTGTCGAAAGGCTCCTCACACAAACAATATAATATACCTACACTACACACACCATGTTGGGATATAAGGTTTTACCTTAATGAACATTTCCACCGTGAATACTACTGTGAACACGTAATTGGCCGTGGCCAAGAACACTCTTTCTTTGCTGTATGGAGGTATATTCGGTCTTTCCATGGCCAGTGTTATACAATTGAGTGCGATGAACAGCAGGACGACGTTGTCGAACCATTTTTGGTTTACAAACCACGAGCACACCTGTCGGAACCTGTTGAATGCAAAATTGCTCGATAATTGGATTGTATAAATACATAAAAGAAAATCTAAATTTAATGAAAATGAATGGGTCAAAAAAATAGTATTTTAGGAAGTCTCAATCAATAAATGAAAATAATCTATATTGGACGTAATGATTTACATAATGTGTTCAAATCGCATGTCAAAACATATAAAACTATTAATCTGGGGCAAAATTACCCAGTTATATTCAGGAAAGGGAGAAAGATTAAAAGTTACGTTAACAGATCCGGAAAACAAACAAAAGTGAAGCTGGAAGAAAGGAAGCAACAAAAAGTTCGGACTTTGAGCTTGTGGGCTTAAAGTTCGGGGGCGTATTCTTTTAACCTCAATGTTAATGGTACTTTCCGTACAATATTTTCATACCAGTTCGATTTGATCGAAAACGGCTCTAACGATTTCAACCAAAATTGATATTTAAGCTTAAGTAGGTGAGGTTATTATGACTGCATACCCAGTTTTTGGTTATAAATTCGAATAACGGTAATTTTAAAATTCCGACATATCTCGAAAACGGTCAAACGATTGCAACAAAAATTTATTTCTAAGGTAATAGGGTAATTTATAACATAAAATCAAACTCAGTTTTTCCCTATGCTGTCGTACAATGGATTTTTGAAAATAGGATTAAATAGGATTTCTTTTTTAAATTTAGTTTTGTTTCGTTTACCTGACAACAGCAATAACGATTTTGACTAAAATGCAAATTTAGAGTCAAATTGATGTTTACAGAATTATTGTGTCCTTAATTTTCAATTCGAAAGCACCGAAAACGATAATTTTAAAAACTGCTCATATCTCGAAAACCCCATCTTCGATTTCGATAAAACGTTTAAATCAAAGTAATTCTTACATCCCGAACAATGACTTATAACGGTTTTCAGGTATATAGTTAAGCAGTAATATTTTCCAAACTAAACATTGCAATATTTGGTAGGTAGGTACTGTTTTGTTTGCATAATTTTACAGTAACCGCTCTAACTATTTTGATCAAAATAAATATCTACGATAATAAAATAATACTAATTCAGATGGTATACATATTTTCCTCAAAAAAATCGAAAAAAAAACATTTTTTTTTAATTATTTCTCAAAAGTTACTACCCAAAAGCCGATCTGTGTTCATACATCCTTTTAAAACTCAATACCGCTTAAAAATGCAATAACAACAACGACGCAAAACATTTTTTTATCAAATACTACTCACTTCTTCTTTTCAACCATATTAAATATGCACCTTAAAATAATTCCAACCACTTGGTGGCTTACACAATCAGAAACTCCGGTATATTCCGTTTATAACTTCTAATGCAAATTCAAAAACCAACCTCTTAGATTTTATATGTATATCTATGTAAAGATATCGCTCTAATACGAACCCTACCTCTAATCATAGACACCTTAAACCAGCGTTACTAAAATATTCCAGTCAAAAATTTAAAACATGACCTAGCAGATCACTTATAAAGTGTAAGAACATAAAATAGTACAGTAGGCTCTCTAATCTAAACAGAACATGCGACAATCAGTGATGGGAATGATTTTTTCAGATTGTACTTTTCACAAGTCGAAATTGTAACTTTTAGGACTCGAGCGTAACTTTGGCGTTGTGGAAATTCGTAGCTATGTGAAAATTGAGTTAAATATGCGCACATACTTTTACTACATATTTGCTTAGCTTTTGATTTAAAAAAGCAAATATTTTCCCTACCTGGCCTTTTAAATAAAACAAATGGATATTTCGAAAACCTTATTGGTGACATACCATATGATATGACCATAATAAAGAAATGTTATTGTTTTTGAAAACAAAGGAGCTCAAACGTTTAAGGGACAAAATAATAATAAGAGTTCTGTCTCACCTCAGGATTTTTACTTATCAGTGCGCCTTGATCAATATCACTTTTATTAAAGTTTTTTTTGTCAAAGAAAATTTTCCATTTTAATATTATGACCTGCGTCATTTCTAAACAAATTCTTGGTTTCAATGCTCTGAACATTTTTCAGCTGAAGTCGATTTGTACCTATACCTATGCAAAAATCCTTTCCGCACAAGCCGAAGAATGTGATGGTATTGAAAGAATTGTCTCTGGTTGAAAGTATGCCTTGAGTTAGTTCATAAACATTAAATTACCAAATTAAATTTTAATGAGGGTAACCTCTGTCCAAAAAATTAAAACTGGTACATTTTTGAAAGATTTTAAATTTTCGAAGTAGGCTGTAGTATAATACTCATTATTAACGCTATCAAAATGGAAGTTTTGCTCATAAAAGCTTTGGTCGATATCCTAAAGATGATCAATTTATTTTTATTATGTGTGAAGCAAGAAGAAAGCGGTCGAAACGCTTATACGGACTTTAATAAACAGATTTAAGAGAAGGAAAATTCCTACAATTAGAGACTATTTTACAGTTCTAGAAGAATATCCTGACGATGTATTCCAAAATCATTTTAGAATGTGCCGTTTTTCTTTCTCTTACGACATTTTTCTTACTATTTTTGCCGGCGAATCAACACTTGACGTTGGCACATTGTATCTTTTAAAGCTAAGTATCCTGCTCGCGCAAAATTTTATCTCCCATACAAAAATGTCTACAAAGATAAAATTTAGCGAGGCAGTTTAGCAAAGCAGTATCCTGTTCGCACGCTAAATTCTTAACTTCATGTAGATGGGCCGATGAAAAGTCTCCACTCATTTAGCTCGCGAAATAAATGTCCGGTACATTAAATCGAAGATAAATGTTGATAGAAGAAACGAAATAAAAAGTTTGCTGTGTGTTTGCCATTTTTTTTTATAGGAAAACGCAAAGAATATTTGCGTGAGAAACAAAAGGAAACGCAAATTCGAAGCAGAGATATTTTTTTGAGAGATATCGAGATATTTATTTATATCAGAATAGAGAATCATTAGGCTTCGAATGTTTATCGGGTAATAATATTTTTTTCGCGATGGTAAAGAGATTTTGGAACCGTAACTTTTATCTGGCATTGCTGATCTACCCTACCTACCTAGTAAAATAAGTAAACAACCAATCAAACTGTTGGTCAACGAGAAAGTTTCGTTCGACCCAGTCGTGCACTCTATTTCAATCGTTGTGCTTAATTTCATTTCTTAATATTATTAATCTTTGTCTAGGCTCTACGCGGTTTAACTTCTTTAAATATTGTTAGTTTCACGTTATCTTCATTATTGTATCTTAGCTTGTAAGCCAACTCTCTTTAAGTTGGCTGAGCTGACGGTTTTTTTAAAACTTTGTTTACGGCGAAATTTATCCAACTGATATAGAAGGTAAAATGGACGATAAAAAAGTTTACTTATATACGTATAGTTTATATTTTCTGCCAATGGACGAACAAGTTTTGTGCTCTCGTTTTTACAAAGTAGGTACATTAGAACTCTTAGCAAATTATCATTCGTTTGTGAGTTTCTATTTTTCGTTCAGCTACCATTCGCCTTAAAAATAAACCTTAACAAATTGCGCCCTTCCTATACCGAAATGGGCCCGTCAGTTATTTCGTATTTATTTCAATTCTTAAAGAGCAATGTGTTGTTTTCTGCTCCCCCGATTCGCATTTTCTTAACACAAAATAGCTTTTTATCGCTTTTGCAGGTTTTCGATAAAATTTATGGCTTTAACACCGTTTGAACTCACGCGCAGCCCGAATTCCTCTATTTTATGCACATCTTTGAAAACAATAAAGAGCGCACAAATAATTCATAAATCCATTATGAACCTTTTATGATCTCACACCTCGTTACGAAGCCAAATTGAATGGTTTCCTTTTATCGAATTTTCTATAAAACTGTCTATAACGCCCAAGTCAACCTCAGTCCCAGTCCCATTCCCATTTGTATGCTTACCTATTGTCCTCGGGAAAGATGTACATCGAATAGGAGTCACGTTCCTCTGTAAAATTTGTAGGCTTTAGTCGTTCAATAAGAATTTTTATCTTTGACACTCTCTCCGAGTTGGACAGTATGGAATGCGATTGCTGGTTCTGTAGGTACTTCTCCTTTTTCTTTGCCGCCTTCTCATCTTTGGCTTGTTGCAGCACTTCGGGCTCGTTGAGATTCGACAGAGACTTTTGCCATTTCTCCAAATCGATTTTCGAATTTGTGTACGACATCGATTTGCGATTCGCTTCCAAGTTGTATAGATTTAAGTTTGACGCCTTCCCGAAGGCAATTTCGATTGAGGACATTCGTCGCCCGGAATAGTTCTTGATCGAGTTGTGACGGTTGAGGTTTTGGTAGAACTGCGAGTTGTTGTAAATGCACGAGGCTCGCCGCCCACTGCTACTGCTCGCCACCGATAGTCGACGAATAGAGTTTTGCGGACTCAGCTTATTAGTGTCCTTGGTATTGTTTTGAATGCGATTTGCGGACCATAAGAACGGATCACCGCGTTGCGCACTTCCGCCAAGAAGTTGTGATGAGTCTCGGCCGTTATTTAGAATAATATTCTCCTCATCGACCTCAGTGCTGCCATCGTTTGGTTGCTTTTTCATCTTCGAGCTCGAGCGTCGAAAGCGTTTGAAGCTCGGCGAGCGCTGTTGGTTTATGCTGCTGGTGGTATTGAGAGAAGCAGCATCGAGCGAGGACTTCATCGGATGGTGATCATCGTCACCGGTCGAAGGTGATGTGGAATTTTTTGAGATGTCATCTGTTAAATTACGACTACTACCTAATTGGTTAATACTAGTATTGCTTCCTAAGTTACTGGCACTCAATATGTTTACAGGCGCTTTGTGTGGCATCACTGGTGACGGTGGAATGAATTCTATCGACGGAATGCCTTCGTCGAAAGAACGTTGGGCATTGAATAGGGTCGGTGGTTTTAGCAATGACGGCGAACTGTGACTCTGCTGTTGGTGTATGCATTTAGAAAGAGCAGTTGACTAGGAAAAGGTTTGAGACCTACCTTCAAGACACTTTCCAACTTTGCAGTGGCTGCTTCGAATTCCTGTTGGCTCCAGTTTTTAAAAGTCGCTCCTGACTCGAGGGTTGTGTTGGGCGAGTCTTGCGGGGTAGCTGCAGTTGTCATTATGATGGGCGGATCCCTAACCGGTCGCAATTTAGCAAGTTTTGCACTCTCACTGCGGCGCTCCTTTATTGAATATGTCTGAAAATTGGTGAAACAAAAATGTTAAAGTTATTGCAATGAGAGAGTGCAATGTTTATTGTATTCGTAAGATGGTACAGGATAAAAAATTGTGGCTCAGCATTCGGTACAGAAAGCAATGCAACTATGGACTACGGAGTATACATACCTTTTTTAAACTTTTTCTATCGTCTTCGAGAATTTTGCTAATGTCCTTTTCAGATGATTTTTTTGTCGCCGCACTTGATTCATTAACTTGGTAATCAAGACTCGGCTGCAGCAGGCGTTGCTTTTGAATGTTGCACTTTGGATCGATGGTAATTTCAGTCGCATCGTTAAGCTGAAGATAATCAAACAAAAGTATTTCAGACTTTCATGTCTTTTATACATAGTCGCGCTAACTGTGGGTAGGACATGAGGAAGAATTTTCAAATGGCAAAGGTCTGAACTTAGGACAAAATCTGTTTTATTTTTATTCAAAGATCCCCACGAACGACACAAACATGTTTTTCGTTGCTTTTTATACAATTCAAACAGTTGGCGCTTATTTTGTCGTTCGATTTTTGTCGGAAATGATGAAATGCCATCCCTGCTATATGTAACTTCTCGTTCTCGTCACTGTGTAAGGTTTGAGAACGAATATATCATCCCAAGATTTCAATCCGCGGAAACAATTTCTGGAAACACGCCAGCAGTTCAAGCCAACGAATTGTTGAAGCTAATGATAGGTTTTAGAAATATTTTTTTGCCAAAATGTATAAAGCCTTATACAAAGTATACTTGATTTCCCAAAGCAGAATCACTAACAGGCTGCTGGTATTGGAAGTGTTGCCTCCTCAAGATATTACTTTATTTTTATATTGATAAAGAACTATTTGGGTAAGGCCAAAAATAAAAAATTTTTATGGAAAACGCATAAAGTGTTTGCTTGGCAATTAACGACACAGTGTTCTCAAGTTCTTTAGGATTATTTCGAAAAAAGTTTAATTGAATTTTGTTAAGGGCTCTAATCGCTTAGAAATTTATAAAACGATAGTCGTCGAAACGACTGAGCTAAACAAATAACACCATCGTCGCATCGTTCTATCAAATCGTTCATCGTTTTGAACAATTTGAACATGACCGTAAACTGTTTTTGAAAATTTAAAAATCGAAAAATGTATGGGAATTGTTTTTTGCACCTATGTTTATTTTCGTTGATATTGATATGAAATTAAGCATTTAATGCAAAAAATCATCGAGTTTTAAAAAAAAGAGTTCAATTAATATTTTTTTACGATTGTTTTTTTTTTTTGTCTAATTGTATTGCTCTACGGCATTATAAATCAAATAAATTACTTTCAGATGATATTCAAAAAAAAATAAATGCAACCACCATCTTTGTGCATCTTTTTGCACTAAAACTGAAAAAAAATACACAAAAAAAACCATGAAACGATTGCAAAATAGCCATCGTTCTATCGAATCGTAACGTGAAGCAACGTAAAACTATATGATCGTCCAATCGTTTCAACAATTATAGTTTTTTGGTTGTTGCACGAAGTAGCAGCATCGTAAAGCGATGTCGTCAAATATCTGCTTTGTAAATGCCGAAGACTCTAAAACTGTTGACTATTTGTGACGTTGATGGTACAGAATTATACCTACAGCAAAGGAATCCACTGGTGAAAACAACGATTCATAGACCAACGACAAATTTTCTTCCAACCGTGAAAATGTTTTAATAATTATCTATTTTTTTTATCTAAAAGAACTGTTTATAAAAATTAACTACAGGGAATTCGGAAGTTAAGGCCAATTTGTCGATTCAGATATCAAATCTAGTGCCTACATAGTGCAAAAATAAGAAGAGTCAAAGTTTACTGACCAGAAAATAGCCATCACAAACAAATTTACTCTTCACACATAAAATCCGAAACGGCGAAAGACGATTCCTGATCAAGTTTGAAATTAATAAAATTATACGAAATGTTGTATATCCCTAAAACCCTGATGCCGTCAAAGTTGGGCCACCGTGTATCATTGCAGTAGTAACAAATTGTTAACCTGCACAATGCAAAAAAAAAGTAGTAGACTCAAGTGGCCCGCGCGAGCGCGAGTAGCCAAGTCATTCTGGCGTTTGAGGACTGTTCTTAAAACTGTCAGCATTAGTTTTGACCTTTTGGACACCAAAACTGTACTTTTTTTTATGAAAATAGCTCTAAAGTAGATAAAAAAAATAAAAGTAAAAACACAACAACAACAACGTCTATTCATATTCAGGCATACCTATATGGTAATTGCACGGTGAAATAAAATGAAATAAAAATAAAAACTTAAAAAAAAGGCATTTAATTTCTTTTTTTAAATTACCCTTGTGGCGATGTGCAGCGGCAACTTTAAGAAACACTTAAAACATTTTTGTAAGCACTAAAAAAGCGCTCAAGCGCTTAATCTACTTTGTGGGCACTAAAATTTAATTGTATGCAATAAAATTAACACTGGCTCCTGAGTGAGTGTACCAAGCAGTTAACTTTTTTATTGAATGTAGATTAGTACATATCAGCTGATCAATCGTTTAGTATTTGTTTTTAAGATATCGGTTCATAAGAGTGTTTCCAAGGTTATAACGAAGTTAGAAATACTGTTAATTTGAGAGAAGATTAACCTGGAAATGTTAATTTAGCCTAAATTGCTTGCTCAGTCGTATAAAGAACAGACATCAACTTTGTCTCTAAAAATACTTTGAAATATGGTAAACATCCCCATTTCAACTATTACTATCAAGATTCATCAAGTTGCACTTCTTTAAACTCTGTCGAAATCTCACGACTTAGCAACACAGTTCATTTGTTACAGCTTTTTTTTTTAAGTAAAACACCATCCCAACTTACTTTTCTTACATCCTCCGCACTGTGCCACTTGTTTCGTATCTCGTAGTAGCTTTCATTTGTCGAGGACGAATCTGACGTACTTCTAGATTCGTCGTACATAATGTCACTGTAGTTTTCAGCCAAAGTCTCTTCGCGCAGTTTCTTGACTAACTCTCTCTGCTCTCGTTCACGCCGTTCATTACGCTACACGTACAAGGATTAAAAACAACGCAATTACTAATAAATCGACACAATTCCTTTAAATTAAACACCTCTGAGCTAAATCCTTCCACAAGAATAGCAACTAGCAAATTGAAAAGCACATAATTGCCAAATGTCATCAATGCAACGAAGTACAGCGCTGCCCAGTGGCTAGTCTTCTCCATGCCATTGAACAGGACAACGTTCCAATCCTCTTGTGTAAGGATCTATAATTAAAATATCATTACAATCGGCTCGAAAGCAAAACATTTTTTTTTGTTTATTATTTTGCTATACAAAGAAAACAAAAGAAAGCGACAAATTTTGACGAAAAAAAAGCTACAATAAATATATTTTTGGCTTTTGATTGATTTTAATAGCAGCAAACCGACATGTGTTAGTATTATTTGTAGAAATACGTTTATTTTGAAGTTTTCTTTTTAACTAATATAACAATAAAAAAAATATTGAAAAGTTCTAGAACCAGGGTGATTATACTGTTCAGTGCGGGACGGTCGGGTATAATAATTTGGACAGTTTTAATTAACTTTCTATTTATTGCAGGGGTTTTAAACATTCTAAAATCATATCTGTTATTTATTGTTCAGAAAAAAACTAAGTTCAATAAAATTACATAAATTAAAAAAACAAAACATTCTCTTAACGTTGTAATAATTATTTTATTACTTAGCCCTATCTTATAAACTGGTGTTGGCATTCCATTTTACATTTAAAAATAAAAATAGTTGCGAATTGATTTTTATTTCAATACTGAAGCATTTTATCAAGTGCTAGCTGAGCAAAGTTGCATGTTAAGAAATGTATTTATTTAATTAGCCTTGTGGTGAGAACATGCGCTTGAAAAAAAATGTATATTACATGGAAAATTTATCGGTAGGTATTTGTGAGTAATCGATTATCGGTAATAGAGTTTAATGTTAACATATATACAAGGTTTCTATAAGATAAGATAACGAGGTTAGGATTTAGGTTGGAAGTTCAATACAAAACAGAGAGATAGTACTAGCTATGCTATTGAGCTTTGCCGGACGTTTGCTAGAGGTAGCGCAATGGATCCGCTGATCGGACCTCAGACCATTCGTTCACTAGCCCAGCACACTAACCATTGAGCCACTATGATATGTCCTTACTTGAGTCTGTAACTATATTTCTGACAGTGAGATGTTTGACTGGAATGGAATAGAAAACTACTCTACATATTAATAATAAAAATATAATAAAAAAGACGAAGGCTGAGAGTAATATCATTTTAACATATTTTTATGTTTCCAACTTTTTAAAATAAATTTTAAGTGAAATGAACTATCAAACTTTATTTCGCTTCGTTTGATTTCCAAAAAATTTTAAAGCGAAATCGAATATTTTCGATCGATCTCGATTTCATTTCGAGTGAAAGTGAAATGTGCAGTTTTTAAACAGGAATATTCGGCAAAAATCTTTTATCAATTTATTTTGTTATTCTTTGAATTTCCTTACAAAAGTTTGAACTGTCATAAAATCTTGTACTGCCTCTAGAATAATTGATATTCTGTCTTTTATGAATTCTGTTAAAAATTATAACAGACTAAAAAAAACACAGAAACAGGTTTTTATTAAATAGAAAGTTTTGGGTTAAAATAGATCAAAAGGAGACAAATGTAATAAATGCATTTTTTGTACAAATTATAGTACCTACCTACTATAATTGAAAAAGTAATTTTAATAAACTTATATTTCTGTTAAGCCGAAAACACCGATCACTTTTACTGGAACTCAAATTTAATAGTAATAAATATTATGTGAGTTTTATTCAGCTCTTTAGATTGGATAAGGTGAATGGTAGAACAAATTGGAACTATTTACGCAAGCCACAAATATACTGTGGCAATAAGTTGAAGTAGCTTATGTCGACATAAGCCATATTCGAGTTTTTTACATTACAAAATTCTCGTTTTCCTTAGCTTTCTTTTAGTCCAGGTCCCATCACTCTACGACAATTAAGAACCGTTAAATATAAGGAAAACTGAACAGCTTTAATTTACTTGGACTATGTAATCCAATAGATTTGAAAAAATTAAGATAAATTTCTTTTGCTCACACTGAAAAACTACCAAAATTGACATAAGCTACTTCAACTTATTGCCACAGAATTAATAATAATAATACATAAAAATTATTGGCGTAACAGGTCTGTAGGGACCATGGGCCTAACGTCTCGCAACCATTCGTTTTGTGTGAGTTTTTCATTTTTGGAACAAATGGAAGGGATCTACAATTTTACGCCGAGTCCAAACAGCTAATTGAGAAGCTTTTTCAAGACAGTTATAGTTATACTCTCGGATGTTTGTCAGACGTTCGCGAGAGGTGGCGCAGTGAAAAAACCCTGAGTTGGAAATTTTTTTTCGGGATTCGAACCTCCTGGAAGCAAGTCACAAATACGACCATTTAATTTCAAATTTAAGTAAATCAACAAAAAATTATAAGTTCCATAAAAGTCCGAAATCCAGAATACGATTTATAAAAGATATTTTTTTGGTTGAAATCTTCAAAATATTCTTCAGAATATATTCAAAACAGAAAATTCATAACAGAATAAAAGCTTTCGCAGAATAGGCCTAAATATTTGACAGTAATTGTAAATCCTCACTCACAAAAATTAAAAAAACCGTACTCGATTTTTCAATATTTCATTCAAGCAGCAATACAAACTCCTAATTATTAAGTCGCCCTTTAATTGCTGTAGTAATTCAGCTCCAGTGCATACCTATATTTTTTTTTGTCATTTTGTAAACTGGACTCTAAAAAATGTTATGCTATATAAATGTCACCCAAAATGTCTATCATCAGCAAACCATCCTTAGCGAAAATGTAACATAGCAAAGCTAGTATGACAAGCTAAATTAAAAAAAAAAATATAATATAGGTATATACTCGTATGTATATGATTTTATGAAAACAACTTTAAGTGATAAATGTTTTTAAAAATATCTTATTAAAACATTATTACTTATGATTAAATACGTGCTCATAAAATCTATAATTCCTTGCAAAATATAATATAAGATAATGCTTTATTTACACACTGAGGGGGAATCGAATGCTTTGGTGCGGTTTTTGTTATAATATATTTTATAATAAATACATTTCCTTAGGATAAATTGCTGCCCAAAAATTAATCAATTCTGAATGAAACTAGCAAACAAATTTGCTGGCACTTAAAAAATATAATACATATATGGTATATTTTTTTAATTTTAAAAGAAAAAACTATTTACAAAGTGTTTTATGGCACAAGTGTAGCTTTCTTTGTTTAAATTAAAATGACTGCAAATGAAAAGGTTCAGTAAAAATTGAGAAAAAAAAAAAATCTTTAATAAAAGTGTAGTGTACGTATATGCAAAGCAAGGTCCTGTGATTTGTTGTTATATATTTAATTTTTTTTTATTTTTAAAATCGAATTGAGTAGGGGGTTCTGGTTCTACAATGGCAACAGGTTTGGTATCAGGGAATGACATATTATTGTCAACGAAGTATGTCAACTGTCAAATAAATAGAGCAAGGAAAAAAGTTAACAAAAAATTTAATCTAAAACATAAATATAACATTGCGCCATTATCAACGACAATTTTTATGTTTCTCATTATTTACTCGCCGGATCCTTGCGTGTACAAATTAAAAAATGAAAACTAGAGTTTACCTACTTGCTGTTGTTTAGTTGAGTTGTTTGTATGTAATGATTTCTAGTAGTGTGTACATGTGAAATACAAAATTAAAACAAACTCATAAGGAATAAACGATATTTTGTTCACTTAACATCCAATTCAACAAAATATATTGCTCTCAAAGGATTTTAGTTCTGTGATTAACAAAAGTCTAGTGAATTTTTTATTATGTATACACATTAAGTATTTACCAAATCGAAAATTAAATAAACAATATAACATAAAAACATAAACGAAAAAGGGGGATTATGTTTCGATGTAAAGCTTACTTGAAAAACGGTTACTGTCGCCCATAAAATGTTGTTGAAATGCTTGCGATCACATTCACATAGTGGATGCTTGCTGATTATTTCAGGACAAGTACATTCCCTTTCTTGTCCGGATTCGTCCATAAATTTACAAAACTTACCGCCAAATAGATACATGCCAAGGATGCTGTATGTATAGTATATATATGTATATTTTGTTTCTTCTTTTTCTAAATGTTTTTTTTTTTTTCGTTTGGCTTTTTATATATAATTTTTTAATGTTTTCTCTTTGTTATGTTATATAATAAGAAAAGGTAAACAAAACGCAAATGTTTTCTCTTGTTAAACGAAAAAGATTAATTCAACGAAAAAAATGGCTGTTATAATTATAAGAAATGAAAAAACAAATAATAAATTTAGGAAAACTTTTTTTTGTTTCATGAAATATTTTGGTATATTTTTTTTTTTAAATGCTAAAAGAAAGTTAGTGGGCATTGATGATAGTGGCTGGGGTGATGGTAGTAAAAATGGGTTTCCTTTAGGTGTTGGCTTAGTTGTGTTTTATTTTTTTTTATTGAAGTAATTGGCGAGGAAGGTTTTAATTTTTGTTTTTTTATTATAGAAACAAAATAAACTTTAAAATTTGAAAGAAAAAGAAAAGGTTTTAATGAATTTGTAAAAAAAAAGAAGAAATAGAATATTGTCATTCAAAAGCGATTGTGAGACGAAGTGAAATTTGTTTAAGCGAGTTATTTATGAAAGCGGAACATTAACATTAACTTCATGCATTGCATTAATTTTAGGAAATATTTACTAAGCTCAGGATAAATGACGAAAACTGATGAAGTAGTTGAAATTTATGGTGCAGTTTATGAGGCTTTATAAGTTTGGACGCGTTCCCTTCAAGTAAGGGTCGGGCGAGACTGCTTTTCACACCATTGCAAGCACTGCGGAAGTAATTATTGACCACCGATTGACTAACAATAATAGCATTCGAAGGAGTTGAAGGGAGTATATTGAGTCGAGAGCTGTAACCGTCGTATACTTGAAAATTGTACGGTGACAACGATTACGGTCTACTCAAGCAGATGACGATCAAAAGTTATGTCAATATATTGGCGTTTGATGATTTTGAGCTCTAAGCTTTCTTTTCATCACAAGATGAAAGAACAGCAAACTTGTTGTATAAGGAAGCATAGTCCTGTGTTGCAGAAATATAATTTTTTATGATTCGTGGAACGCCATAGGTATGACAAAGATATAGGTCGGATCGGATAAGCACTCTACAAACGGTTTTCTAAATAGGAATGTCACAATTTCAAAAAATGTGGCTTCAAAGCCGAGGATAGACAATTGATAAAGTCCTAATGGATGCGATATATTTTCGCGAGCTTTACTAATATCAGTTGCGCTAACACCGACTGCATTGTCACAATAGAATGTGGTTAAGCAGAATTATTTACTCAGCTGCTATCCAAGAAAAGCAATACGGGAGAACGCGATTCTGCAAAAATCGTTTGAAAATACGCCAAGCCTTGTTGCATGCCTGCCTATGAGACAGTTGAGACAGTGTCCTGTGATGACACAAAGGAGATCAAGTATCTAGAACGTTTTAGATCCAGCTAGACGTGTCGATCCGGTTGTCCACCTAAGAATTGTAGCATAGCATTCAGCTTTATTATGAGTTTACAAGTAGCGATCGGAACACCTATGGAATCCGTAAATGGAAGCATAGGTAGTGTAGTTCCGTGTTTGGCGAGCTCATCAGCCTTACAATTACCTGGGATGTCCCTGTGCCCCGGCACCCATCAGAGGTGCATATTTAACTGCTCCACCATATCTCTGTGAGACGAGCGACAGCCTTGGGGTGTTACGGACAGTGCCACAGTGGCTTTTTGGATGTTAGGCTTCCAAGTTAACTTTCTTTCAAAAATAAGGCCCAAGTATTTAGCTTCATTTGAGAATGTTAACCTACCTAGTGCCATTTATAGATGGAGGGTCAATGTGTGGAATCTTGTATTTCCTAGAAAAGAGGACAAGTTCCGTTTTGTGAGGGTTAACACCCGACTCACATTTGTTCGCCCATTTTATTAGCCTATTGAGGGCGTGTTGTAGGAGTTCTTTTAGAGTATTCAGGTTTTTTTTTCACACACAGCAATAGCAACGTCGTCCGCATAGGAAATCACATAGTGACCTCCCGCTTCCAGGCATTTCACCAGTTCATTCACCACTAAATTCCAGAGAAGAGGAGATAGGACGCCACCTTGCGGGGCTCCTCTGCTGACAGATCTTCTGGTAGATATCTCACCCAGACTTGAATTGATAATTCGGCTGTTGAGCATCAAATTAATCAGCTCGCCAAGTGAGGCATCCACGTTCAGAGCTGCTAGTGCACCAGCGATCGCAGATGAGTTGACGTTGTTCTATGTCTAAGAATGCAATCACTGTATACTCCTTATGGCGGAAGGAATCTTCTATAGAGCGCGTTAGCGTGTTTAGAGCCGTTTCTACTGATTTTCCCTTGGAATAGTCATGTTGCGCCATTGACAGAAGTTTTTTGTCAACGATTTTGAGTAAATGGATTTTAATTAGTCATTCTAAAGTTTTTAGAAGAAATAATGAAAGACTAAGAGGTCTGACAAAGATCCGAGAATATAACTGTCTTGAAAGAGCTTCTCAATTAGCCGTTTGGAGTCGGCATAAAATTGTAGATCCCGTCAATTCGTTCCAAAAATGAAATCTCACACAAAACGAATGGTTGTGAGAAGCTAGGCCTAGGGACCCTACGGACCTGTTGCGCCAACTATATGTATACTTACATGAAGCATTTGCCTGCTTTGGGTATGAAAACCACTTTTACTTCTTTCAATGGCAATGGAATGTACAATTGTACACCAGTTCCAAACATCTTCTTAGCACTGGCAAGATGATATCCGAGGTGTTTGGTAGCTCGGCTGGTATTATGCCGTCTGTTTTCGGGGATTTGTATGGTTTGAATCTAGTAATCTATGTGGTTAAACAACTATCTTCAATTGGACTTAATTTAAAACTTTATTTTAACCGCAAGGCAATGCAAGTGGAACAAATGTCATAATACAGGAGGTATTTTTTTGTGGTTATGCAATATATTTTTCGTTTCACATATGGTTACGTATCGTACACAAATGTGGTGCATATTTATTTCGTCGTGAGTGTATCGGCTTTGAAATTTACATTGGTGAAGATGAAAAATGTACATACTCATAGCTAAATAATTCATGTGCGTACCCGTATTGTTCCATTTGAATTCTCAGAAAACTGCAGAGTCAATTTATATTTAATTTCAGTTGTCATCATTTTTCTAGCATTAAAACTTGTTAACAAATTTTTAAGGAAATGCACCTACCTACTCATACATCAAACAATACCTTAACAATAAATTGAATAAATTTCTTTTAAAAATATGTTAATTGAAATCTTAAACTGAAACCAACTTTATCTTATCGTACTTCCTTACCTGTTTCAAAAAGTTATCATCATGTCCACCATGTCTTTTTGGCAAAATTAAAAAAATTTATAAAAAATAAAAATGCCATGACTTCCTGAAGCATGCAATGAAAAACAAAACTAATTGCCTTATTCTGCTTAATGCATCCTCATATCTCAGACGACTACCAAACCATAAATATAACTAATATCCACATATATATAAATATATATATACATTATGCATAAGTCCTGTTGTGGTTATACTCATTTTATTTTACTTTCAGATCAAGCAGTTTAGATATTTACGTAATATTAATATGTTTTACTTGGTTACAAGTCTTCTACTTTCGGGGTTTCCCTAAATACTCTCCAACACATTTCGGAGAAAAAGATGCAGTTTTTCTTTTTACAAGTACGCAAGCAAACTAAAAAAGCATTCACACCTATGTACGTCAACAAAAACGTCAAAAAAAAAAAACAAAAACTATACAAAAATAAACGAAAAATAATAAATTACGAATATAATCATTATACTGTACAAAACAAATAAAAACTAATCAACGACTTTCAGCAAAACTATTTAAAACAATTTTCATATTTATAAACACCAAAAAAACGTTGTATTATACAGCTGATTCGGTTGCCACAAAAAATGCAAATTCATTTGTACATCGTAAATAAAAAAAAATTAAATCAAAAATCACAATTCCAACAAAATAAATGTATTTTTTGAAAAAAAAAAAAAAAAATAAACAAATAAAACAATAAACACAATCGGTTAATAAAAACAAATAGGTTTAAGTTTATATTTAATTTTATTCTACCTGAAATACTGTGACGAGCGCCCACAATAGGGTGTCGAAATTCTTGCGATCGCATATCATCTCTCCATTATCTTTTTCGCAGAATTTACATCCGAATAGATTCATGCCGAGGATACTAAAGTTTTTTTTTTTCGTTTCGGATTTGTTTATGATTTGTTTATATATATTATGTGGTTATATATATATTTTAATTTTCGGTATTATTATTTTGAGTTTATATTTAGATTAGGATATAAGAAATTACAGCAGATTTGTAGAAGAGGAAAGATAGAAAGAGAATAATACAAAATAAATTAAACAAATCAAAGTGTAGAGTTTATTTTTTTTGTATCAAGTTTATAAATTAAAATTAAATTTAAACCAAAGCTGAGAGAATAAACGAAAGGAACTGTAAAGAACGAGGCTAAAAGCTATTTTATTGCACCAGGCCTAACAATGCTTTCTATGAAAAAGCAAACAGTTTGCAATTTAATAGTGTATTCTACGATTTTGTTTTAGGGATGGTTACTTTTAATTTGTGCTTGTTTTTGGAGAAGATTTAGTAAAATCTAAGTTTTTTGCTGTTTGTAAGATCATGTTGACAAAATGTTTGACATTTCTTAAGACACAGACATTAGCTGTCAAACAAAAAGTAGGTACTCTGTCTGATAAATATTAAGAACATAAAAGCTGTTCATTATTGGGAAAAGAGAGTGATCTTTGACGAAACATTAGGGAAAATTGAAGACAGTTTGATTATTTTTTCTTTCCTGATTTTGTAGTATCGTAGCGAAGTTAGCGTTCCTATTAATTTCTGTTGTTTTTGTATCTTTCTTAAAATCAACCAAGTTTGAAGCGGTGCCAAAGCTCATATGTATAAGCAAATACGAGCGGCAAATTTAACTGACAGTTTAGCTCAGAGAAATGTGTAACCTACGAGTATGTGACAGTATTTCGCAACTGTGCCTCAACCGACCATGTTTCAAGTTGGACAAAGTTATATGTGGGCTAGCCATTGACGGATATAAGATTTATAATCGAAAAATTACAAGACCTGTTGGCAGCTTTGATAAATTTCTAACATTTCTTCAGAAAACCGGTTCAATACTAATTAGCAAAACAAAGTGTTTGCCAAAATTTGAGCTTGATTTTTGAAACAGTCCAAATTAAATGTCACCATCCCAATTCCGTTGCAAATGTCTTTCTATATAATAGAATAAAATTAAATGTAAGTAAAAAAAAAAACGTAAGAAATAGCAATAAAGGCTTTGAAAACTTCTAGATAGAGCTAGACTATTTAAATAGCTTTCAATAAATTTCTTCTAAGCAATTTAAATGTTATAGCGGGCATGAATATTGTTACTCTCGTTATAAGGTTAAATTATTCATTTTATTTAAGAGATTTATTTTGTTTAGAATTCCATCTGTATCTAATAACAATTATCTAAACTATTTGAGGCAAATACATAAGTTGCTACACAGAAATTAAAGGAAAAGTATATTTCTAATACTTTTCTATTAAATTAACTAACACATATAAAGAAGATGAACGTGGTATGTGAATGAGTTAAATGAAAAATGAGAGTGTTGAAATGTTTCTTTTTTATTGCATGATTTTTTTTTATTTATTTCGTGTTTGTGATTTTATAAGTAAAGAAAATGTGTTACTTGTGAGTTCTGGAAGCAAAATGTGATTTTATTTTAAGATTGTGGTAAAAAGTTTATGTATAATTACGAGATAATTATGAATAAACATTGTAAGCTAAGTAGAAAGATATAAAAGTTATGAAATGGTTTACTTAATTTGAAAAATGGAAAAGAGAAACAAAATCGAACTGTTTCGAATGGGAGACAGACACTGAGATGTTTCGTTTAAAATATAAATTTTAATAATAATGATATTGATGGACACTTTAGTCTTCGTTGGCTTGGAAATGGAGGACGGGAGTTTAGAGTTTATAACATACACAGTTTTTGTTTGAAAATTGGGATCAAGTATTAGCTCTAGAAATATTGAAGATTTTTCTTAGAAATTGGTTAGGAGACAGATATATGAAAGAAAATACCGTAATAAGATTATATACATATTTTTTTTTTATTTTATATAAAAGTACCTTTATAGAGAAATTATAATCAAAAAATAAATGAAACGTATAAAGAAATACAAAAATCATTTTTTCAAATTTAAATGGAACGAAACAAAAGGTAGAACGACAAGGCTGGGGTTGAATTGACGCATCGAGTAATATGTGACTGAATTTGTTATTGTTTTGCTTGTAAAATCCAGAAAATTTAGTGACGCATGGCTCCCTCACGGTTGCGGTATTTCGGCCCCGGATTCAGAACTTTCAAGCGCTAGTGAGGAAGACGTTGCACACAACCAATTAAGAATGAGAAAACCCCACACTGTTGAAATGATTGTACGAATCCCACAAGTTTAACATGTGGAGGGGAAAATGGAATTTTGTTCCAACAACAAATGAATACCCAACTCTCTAAATAAGAGTACTAAATAATGAATTAAAATTCGTACATTAGAAATATTACTAAGTTTGGGGCATATCGTGTGCGAGGAAGTTAAGAAAAGATGCGGTGCTTTTAAATTCACGCCAGAGGTGATATTTCCCATGAAACTCTAGCACTCCCACAGGCGCAGTGGATCACAAAATACTGACATAGACGGCCAACTGAGATAAAAAAGAGGCCGTGCGCCTCTACACTACAATCTACAAGCCATCACAGACCTTAAAATTTTCCTTTTTCCCCATATTTGGGGATGACATTCCCCATGGATTCCCCACAATCAAAATATTGAGTAAGCTGACTGTTCCTTACAGATTTTTCACCCAAGTTCAAATCAGTCACACGATTATAATGATTTGCGCTTCTTGCGTAGGAGGAATATATGTATGATTGGCATGTCAGTTACGTGGGGCTTTACACCTGCGCAATAAAATTGGGTTCCGTTCAGCGTCGTTCCGAAGGAATTTTATAGCTGAGCCATTCCAAGTTTATTGTAATATCTTAAAAATAAAATACAAAACTATTAAGGGTGCGTTCACTTGGCGAATCTTTTAACCAGTTACTATTTTTGTGGCGGCGTTCAGTCGAGTAAATTCTCATATTCTGATTAGGTTTCTTTATTTCCCAATTTTTTTTTTTAAGATAATAATGCTCTAGTTTTGAGACAGATGTGATCGGAACGGAGCATTGACGCAAATCTAAAATACTAGATCCAAAACTAATCAAGTGCTGACTTAAATATTTTTTTCTATTTTCCCCACATTTCGTTTTAGAAGAAGGGAATCAAATTTTTGATTGAAATCCCCCACAAAAAAAGGGAATTCCCCACGAACTGGCAACGCTGCCGTAAAGTATTTGTGCTTGGATATAAAGCACATAGATAAATGGGAATATTTTTTTTTCTTTAATAAAAATAGAGCGCTTGAGAGGATCTTATTTCAAAATGTCAAATAACGGTTACGTCGTACGTTGCTAGCATAAATGTTAGGTGTCAATTTTAGAAGAAGTTCGTGCTGTACACTGCAAAGAAAGCTTTTATGGGGTAAAAGGATAAGAAAATCTTCACCACTGTGATAGCTACACCAAACAGAAGTAGCGTCTTGTTGGGTGCATTGTGAGCAGCAGAAGGCTACACTCTGTCGACACGAGTTTTCGTTTTTGCGGGAGGTGATTTGACAAGGAAAAGGCAAAAGCATATCTGCAAGTTTTGGACAGTAAAATATGGAACCTACGTATAGCATACGAACTTTAATGAGACATACAGTCCACGACGGATATAAGAAACACTCGTATAAGAACACTTCGCTTATAAGAAACGCATGTGGAAACACCTTAGAGTTTGTTTCTTGTATAAGAAATTTCGAGGCTCTAAGGCCCTCATCCGGCCAATTCGTTCCCTTCGATATTACTATGTCGAGGAACCCAGCAGAGCTTGATATTGTGGTTGTTGATGCTGGTCAATGAGTTTCGACAGTTCTTTACAACCTTTGATTTTACTGTATTGGCAAAAATCGATTTAAGAGCGGCTTGACTATCAACGAAAATACTTATGTTCGACGATGGAATGTTGATATTATGTGTCCAGCTGCCAAGGCCAGGTAATGGTATAAAACCGCCCTAGAGACCCTGTAAATTGCAGTTTCTATGTTTCCTAAGAAGATATCTGGGCAGTAAAGTCCTGTCTCAAAGAACCAAGAAAAAATATTGTTTAAGATTGTAATCATTGAGGTCTAGCTGTCTGGTGCTCAACTGGTGATGTGGGTAAAAGGTATTAGGCACCTAATAGAACCACTAAGATGGGCAGTACCTACATGTGGAGCGTATTTATAACAAGGCTCTAACTCAACGATCCATGATCCATCTCAGCCGTGGTGTGCTCGACATTATGCACTTAACTCGGGATAAAGGCAGCTGATGTGGGGGCTGGTTGGTTGAGGCTTGTTTGTTCAGACGGTAAGCGCCATTCATAAGGCAAAATTAAGGTAAGAAAGCTCACATAAAAATACAAATTTCCAGACAGGGAGCTTCACTGGAGAGATGAGACTTGCAAATAGAACACATTTCGTTTAAGAACCGTTTCAATTTTGTTCGTGGTATATAAATTTATTCTCTAAAAAAAATCGCTAATTTTCAATTATATTTTGTATTGCTTTAATAAAAATGTTTTGTTTGCAAAAAACAACTTCATCCCCATTTATCATGTACAATGTACAGTACATATGTCCATTTTCCCAGCTACTTTGGGTTGAATACAGTTGTTATGCGTTTCGAAGACGCGTTTTATTTTTTAAAGATAACTTATTCGAGCTGGTTTTATTATTCTTCCCTTCGATTCGGACTCACTGACCTGTCAAACAAGAAGTTTGGATATACGTGATGGATAATTCCAAGCTATTTTTCGGATAGGTTAGGTTGGAAAGGCTATCTGCTAGCTGTCACACTTAGTCCCTTGTGATACCACATGATATATTTTTCGGCTAAGTTCTGCACAAATCTTCACATGCACCTTAAACCTAGAACACTCTAGCATGAAATCAAGTCCATAGCCTTTACCTAAGATAACGTCATTTCACCCTCATCGTTCGTACCATATTTATTTTAAAAGAACACATAATTCAATTAGGAAACAAAACAAGAAAACTAAAAGCTTAATTAAAAACTATAATACATTCATTTGTTAAAATAGTACTCAATTATTTAAAATCCTTTTAAGACTCAAGACCGTACAATATCGTCTACACAGAACAAACTTCAACTTACCTAAATATAAAGATGAATAACACGAGCAGTGAAAAGAACACTGCCACATTATCCATTGTTCGCAGCATCACAAATAATTGTCGCCGGAGGTTTGGCATGAATCTCACCAACTTAAGGATACGCAACAGGCGAAAAGTTCTCAACACACTAAGACCGGAACCGCCGCCACCACCATTTCCCATGAATGTCTGACAAATTTCAATGGCACTGTGGAAGAAAAAGAACAAAACAAAAATGTTCAGCATAAGAAGGATGAAACAATGTGCTGGAAGGAAACACAAGAAAATCGCGTGGTGTACCGAATCGACCAGTGTTAAGTTCAAACCGGACGACAAGTATTTTAAATAGTATGCTGCCGCCAGCACCATACATGCTCCGGCACCAGTAGATAGCGACAGCGCTCTGCTAGAGAATGTCCTAATACGTTGAGGAAGTCGATGGGATGGTACTGTAACAGTAACTCATGGGAAAGGGTATTCGATGAATTTAGGAGACACTTGTTGGCTGGTTTAGTATTTAGTGGACGGGTGGCACAAGTTTCCTTTCGTACGCAAGGATGCGTGGCGAACGACCTTCAAAGTTTACAATTTGAAAAGTGAATAACTACTTGTGTGGGTTAAAGATACAGACATTTTCTGAATTGAATGGACGGTTCAGTGAAATATTTATTTACAAAGAAGTGTCAGCACTTGAGGTGAGGTTTGAAATGGGTCTGAAATAATGTGGCTACACAAATGGGAATTGTTCCATAGATTGCGTTCCCTAAAATAATGTTAAAAGGTACAAAAGGTATTATTTTGGTTTAGTTGGAAATGGAAAGATATAGCTACGGATCTTTTGGTGGATCCAGCTACCACTTCGCACCTTAGAAATGTTAATTCCGTTTACTGACGAAGCTACATTGATTTTGTTTCTAAATCTTAAGACCAATAGACTTTGTGGTGGGGAACAAATTTGTAACAGTGATAGGTGGTTTTAAGGTATACAAATCTCATACTGGTGGTCTGCTGAATCGACAAGGCAAGGACATTATTAAATTGTTCCCCAATTGGAGCCCAGTTTGGGAAAACAAAAACATACACGAGGGATTGCAAAGGCGCCAAGGCGACCAAATGCGCTGTCAAAAAAAGGTTATTTTTGCAGCGGATTATTTTATTCATTTTTTTGTAATTTTTTGTATAGAAGAATTGGCAAAACCATTGAGGTATTTTATTAAAAACGGAAGGAACTGCTACTATAAAGAAAAACAATTTAAATGGGTTTTTTGCGAGATTTATATTAAATTATTGGAATAAGGTGTACGACTAAGTCAGACGAAACTTTCTCGTTCGCCAAAAGTTTTGGTAGTTGATTTTTTTTATATTACTAGGTGAGTAGATATCTCAAAACTAAATACACAGATTCGACCCCGATCAACTGAAACACCAATTCGACACAATTATTTTGGATGGATATTTGAAACAAAACAACATTTCCGCTTAAGATGTTCTGTTTGAGCTAACCATTTTTTTTGTGAAGCGTAGTTCATAAAATCGGACCTTAATACTGACCAATGTTCTGAATAGTATGAACTAAGGTTATAAATTTGCCTAGAACATCACAGTACCTACGCTTTTTTTAAGCAGTGGAAAGTTCAAACCAGCTTAAATTAATAGCTTACTAAATGTACCTACTGGATATTTAAAGGACTGCACGGAATCTATTGTAAAACGAAATTTTAGCCAAGCGCTGTCACAGAAACCCTATAATTGATTCTTAGAGCTAATTTATAACCGTTTGAAGAATGACAGTTAATATTAAAATAAAAAATTAGGTTGGGTATGGATAAAGCTCTAAATAAAATCAGATGTTAGTTTATTGTAAGGTGACAGCAGTTGTCTCACACATTTCGAAAGTGTGCTTTACAGTTCTGACAGTTTTTGCCAACTTGGACCGTTTTTACCCCGCCTAGCCCCGTTTTTCTTCTAACTGAACATCGCTGTCATAGAAGTATCAAAAGTGCCACTAAGACTTGAAGGTAATTCTAATACCAAAATGTGATGGTTTATGAATGACTCACCTCAATATCACGATAATCCCGTCAAACACATTAAATCCATTGGCTATGTAACGAAATGGTCCTTCTGCAATCACCTTCAACAGCATTTCCACAGCAAATATAACCGAGAAGACAATATTACTCGTCTCCACAATCGCTGTCAGCTCCTCCGGCTGATTGTGATACTCAATTCCCATGCTTAGTGTGTTGATGAGTATAGCTAGTAAGATGCCTTGCTGGAAGTACTTGTGTTCAACAAGTCGCTTAATGTGCCGACGTATGTAACTCAATGTGTTGGCGATGTACTGGTAGACAAATATAATACCAGTCATCACCTTCGATCTGTGTTTTTTCTTCTTCTCCTCCAGCGGTGATAGGGCGTTTTGATAGAGGTCATAGCAGCATGAGTAGTCGTCGATGTAATTGCCACCACCTCCGGAACCATTACCATTGGTAGCGTTCGCCGTCCTCAATATATTATTGCTATTCGAGTTTTCTAGATTTTGTTGGTTTTTTAGTGCCTCTGCTGTATGTGGATCGAAACGTGCCAGCGAAGTGTAGAACGACTCGAGTGTACCTTGTCCTGTTGGAAGTGCAGCAGAAAATGCGACCGAAAAGGCTAACAGCTCTTGACAAGTCATAGCGTCATGCAGACCTAATTCAGAACAATCACTGTACGGATTGGCCAGAGCATGACTGGCAATTGTTTGCGGAAGATTTACCTGTAGATGAGGTAGAAGTTAACACCGGAAGTGGTAAAATTTTGCTGAACAGACTTACCTGCCAGATTGTGCCATCACCGGTTTGTGTCATTTTCTCCGATGAACAAACGTTTTTATCCTGCGTCGGTTCCGGTATGGAAGGAGGGGTGTGAAGTATAACGAACTCATTGAACATTACCGACGAACGTCGTCTGGCTGATGTCGGCGGACTTAAGAAGCCTGAGGTGCATGGGTGGTTCTGAAATATTATAACATCGGAAGAGTTTAGAAAATGAGAAGCACAGAAAGGAAAAATGATTTTTAGATTTTTACCAGTTTCGAAAAATTATTAAATAAAATTTTAAGTAAGCGTTACTACAAATACATACTACTATAATGTACTGGGTCGAACCAAACTTTCTCGTTGATCAACAGTTTGATTGGGTGTTTTCTTATTTTACTAAGTAGGTAGACTAGGTAGGTAAACGAGTAGGTAGAGCAGGGAGAACCCTGATGATGGGTAGTTAAGGATATGGAAGCAATGCGAGATAAATAAAAGCAACGGTTGCTAAAATACAGAAAAGGGAATAGTGTTAAACAGAATTCACGTTTGAGTTATTCATCTGATATGGCAGCATATATAATCAAATAACGATGTGAGTTTTTAAAAGTTGAAGCTTTCAGTACCAGGCAATTGTCGCAAATTCCGTTTAGAAAGTTTCAAGCGCCTACTGTACTATTTTATAAGTTCTTAAGCCTAGTATGATGCTCGCACAGTTAAGCCAAGCAGTATACGCAGTTCAAGCTTAATTTCCGAGCCGCTGTACGAAAACTCTCTACAGAATTTAAGTAAGCATATAATGCAAAATACATTTTTCCACATCTAAATTTTGACAAATAAGAGAAAATATCGGCATTCGCAACAAAATTTCAAACGAAACAGTACCAATGGAGAATGGTTAGTTCAACACAAAGAAATTCGTTGTTGTTAATTTAATTTCTTTTAAAATGTAGAAATTTCTCTAGAAAGCACCAAGTGACGAAATAGAGCAAGTCACTCAGCTGTGCCAACACATTTCTTTTTTTGACGGAACTTACACTGTCATAATTAAGCGAACATTAAGCGAAGTGGTGGAGAGAAACATTGGAGATGCGCTTAATTTTAGCTTTCCTGGAACAGCATACTAGCATTGTATATAAAAGATTTATATACAATGATACTAGGCTTTACACTTTATAAGATTTTTGAGTACAAGTCAAAGTGTAGTCGAAGTGTCTGTTTTTTGATCTGGTAGGGCATGACGAGTTTATTATTGACTGGAATATTTTAATAACGCTGGTTTAAGGTGCTATGATTGGAAGTAGGGTTCGTATTAGACCGATATCTTTACATAGATACCTACTGATGGTAAGATTTAAGAAGTTTGTTTTTAAATTTGCATTATTTAAGTTATAAACCGAATATTCCGATGGAAACGTTATGGGAGTTTTTGGTTGCGTAAGGCACCAAATTGTTGGAATTATTTTAAGGTGCATATTCAATAGAAGAAGTGAGTAATATTTGTTAAAAATACGTTTTGCGTCACTCCTATTGCATTTTGAATGGAAGTGCGGTATTGAGTTTTAAAACGTATGAACACAGATTGGCTTTTGAGTACCTAGTATTTTTTTTTAGAAATAATTACAAAACTTGTTTATTAGATTTTAGTTGAGAAAAACTAAGCGGCAGGCAAAACAGTACCACATATTGCAATATTTAGTTTGAAAAATGCTATTGCTTAACTATTTAGATTTAGCTGAAAACCGATTATATGTCATTGTTCGGGATATAAGCATTATAGGTAGGTACTTCGTTTTTAAAGCTTAACGAAATCGAAGATGGCGTTTTCGAGATATGAGCAGTTTTTTTAAAATTAACGTTTTCGGTGCTTCGAATTGAAAATAATAAAAATAACGACACAATAATTTGACTCTAAGGTTGTATTTTGATCAAAATCGTTATAATAGTATTAAGTTATAAATGACCACATTACCTTAGAAATTAATTTTTGTTACAATCGTATGGACCGTTTTTGAGATATGTCGAAATTTCAAATTTTCAGGGTTTTTTTTACCAAAAACTGGGTATGCAGTTATGGTAACCGCACCTACTTAAGCTTAAATATCAATTTTGGTTGAAATCGTTAGAACCGTTTTCGATCAAATCAAGCTGGTACGAACATTTTATATGGGAAGTACATTTATATTGAGGTTACCTTGCCAAAAAAAAACGCCCACGAACTGTAAGCCCACAAACTCCAAATCTGAAGTTTGAACACAATCGGGGAAGCCGTTTAGGCTGTAGGCCTGTGGAAGGAAAGACGGACAGACCGGACAGAATTTTGCGACCTACTTTTTTGAGTTCCTCCGTCATCGTTATGTCAGAACATCTCGAGTTCGTAATTTTATACAAAAACAATATCTATCTCTTACTACGTAATGGAGAAAGTTAAAAAGAAAGAAATAAGAATAAAGATCTTAAATTCAAACCAGAATTTCTGAAAGGGTAGATTTAAAATTATCAAAGTTAAAACTTATTAGTGGAACTTGGGCGTCGAGATTATTACAAAAATGTTACCGTAGATATGTACGGGATCTTATTTAGAATACTTATCATCTTATGTACGAGTATTTCGATCAAAATCTTTAGACCGGTCTTTGTAAAATTATTCAGACAAAACAGTAACAAATAGATGTTCGTCAAAAATGCTTCTAAAAAGTAGGCGTGGCAATAAATTTGTCAGAGAACCGTAGAGTCATCGCAAGATTGGTGCCAATAACAATTTAGACTCAAGCTTATAATAAAATGCAACTATTGCCCGGAAAAGCTTTTTGGATTGTATGTCGCTTCCTATATAGTTAAGAAAAATAAAAACAACACAAGTGGACCTGTCGCTATAGATTAAACACATTTCACATATAAATCAAAAACCACTCACAATCAACTGCTCCGAGTCGATACTCGACGGTATCTTCAGCAATATCGTCTTCTGTCCACTGCTGCAACTGGTGTTGTCGTCCTTCATGTGGTTTGTGTTGATCTTCTTCAAACTCGATGCCCTCGGTCCATGTGCGGATACCTCCGCCGATAGCTCGGAGTTCTCGGATGACGAATTATGCGTCGCACTATTCGCCCCCAACACCACATTGTGCTGATGTATCTGATGATGGTGATTGTGGTTTTGTGTATTTTGCATCAAACTTATGTTGTTATTTGTTGGCGCGCCAGTACTGATGTTGTTGTTGTTGCCAACACTACCCATCGGAATGGTATGGTGCATGATGGAATTTATCGATGAGTACGATAAATTCTGATTTAAGGATACAGCTCCCCCTCCAGCAGAACCACCACTAGTTGCTGCCATATGCATTGGCGCCAGAGTGGCATGAGCTGATGTTGACAATGTATTGCCAGCATTGCCACAGTTGGTTGTGGCTGTTGACATAGATGCTCCTGTTACGACAGTCGTGTTGACATTGTTATTTGAATTTAATGGCACCATCACAGTTATCATTTGATCTTGGATGTTGGACGGCTTACAGTGGCTAAATTTGGGACATTTCGGATGATGGCACTTTATCCGGCTTGGCGAGAATGTCAAGTTATCGGCATTCGGTAGGAGGCCTTCTTTTTTCTGTTGACGTTGGTATCTGCGTGTTTTTTTTTGTGTGGGCGATTGGTGTAGGAGAAAATAAATTTTGTTAATAAGAAAGTTGCTCCTTAAAGGGATTTAGAGTTTATTTTGTTAGCAATTTTATTTTTAGTTTCAATGAAATGAAATGATATGATGAACAATTGCAAATACATGAGCCTATAAAATATTTCTTTTCTTCCTGTGAATGTTAAGCTTAAGAGCAGTGTTACTTGGGTTATTGGTTTTTGAAATAAATTCGCTTTTTCTTGTTTTACATGACTTAATGGAAAAGATTAAATCGAAACTCAACGAATGTCGTGAAAATAAAAGAAGAAGTTAGAGTTCGTGGTGCGTCATCTTTCATGTCGGTATGAAACCATTGAAAAACTTTGACATTTATCAACCGATTGACTTGAATTGAGTAGACGTGTTTCTAAAATGTCAATTGAATACAATTTTAACCATGAACCGCTCCACGAAGCAACGTCCGAAATGGTGACTCTGTACATTGAAAAAAGTGATTCAGTTGTGCTTACTCAACGTGCATATATTTAACAATCATCGTTTGACGTTTGGTGTAGAGTTTTGTTGAGCACTTGACAGTAGTGGGATACCAACGACATGCCGTTTATCAACGCCCAAAACGTTCAAATCAACTGCCAATCTGCACTGCAAATCATACAATGCAGTTTCTGCAAAGAAGATTCTCTACACGTGTGCTGCCAAAAAATGGCGACTTTGACTGGCCTCCGAGATCTACAGATTTGAACCCTCTGACCTTCTTTTTATAAGGTAATTTGAAAGAGTGCACCAGGAAGCCTCAGAGCTCAGACCATTGACTGGTGGCCACTTGTTTGACAATGTTTTCAAAAACAAGTCGAATTAAATTGTTGAGGGCCAAACTTAACAAAAAAAAATTTCATAAGTATGTATACGGAAATCGGTGTTTTTTTAAGTCATTTAATATTCACATACTCGCAAAAGATGGCGCACCGTTTATGCTTGCAACGAAGAAGAAAATCTTCCGTTTGGGGGGACCCCTTCTATCGAAGTTAAACAAATTGTTTAAATTTTAGCCCTGGAACAGGTGATTTATTTCTGAGGTATGATTTGTATAATACTGTTAAATAAGTCTAGAAAATTCGACCACAATTTTGAATTTAAGAATGTGGCAAGAATCCCGTTAGCAGTACCAAAAATGTTGAGCATTTTATGCAGAAAGATACCTAGATCAAATATCAAACAAGCCAGTTGGGGCGATAATACCCAATTCCACCCGTCAAATATTTGCACAGGAACCAATAAGAACAACAAAAGTCACACATTTCAATAAGACAACCAATTAATTTGTACAAACAATTTCATTAATAAATTACAGACGAGGAGCGATTCGAACAAGATATGCATGGTGTAGAACAGCTTGGTCACGGTTCACGAATTAAATAAAACTGTCAGTTTAAATGTCTGAGAGTTTAAGACGCGGTACGCCAAACAAACTGCTCTGAACCAAACCCAACAAATTCACTTCAAACGGATATTACTTTCACTCTCAATTGCGTTAAAATTAAGTTGATTGCCCAACGATTTTTTTTAGTTAGTTTAAATTGAACTTAGCACCTACAGAACTGCAACGTTCAGTCCCAGGTTTCACACCTGACAAAAAAAAACATACTCCATACGCCATACCCATTAATTTTTTGTTACCGCTGTCACCTTTCGCTAATGCCTACAGTCGCTACAGACCTGTTGCGCCAACTATTATTATTATTATTATTTGACGTTTGGTAGCTAACTAACTTCTCGTTGTTTCAAATGTGACCACTACCAAAATTACCGTGATTAAAAAGAACGTTTAAGGCTAAGGCCACGCGCTGAGCTGCAAGCGGCAAAAATCTATGAGGCACGTGGCCATTTATTAAGCGGCAATTCTTGAGCGATCCATTAGCAGCAGTCTTTTAAAATAAAGTCGTTTCTACTTTTACAGAATTATTCTAAGTTGAGTAAGATTTCGATAAGAACCCCGGATGTGACGGGAAGAATGCAAAATGTTTTCAATTTAATTTGGTTATATGACGCGCATTAGAGCGAAAACCCAAATTTGTAATTGTATGAATTGTTTTTATTTATTCATAAGTATATTTAACTAACATTTTTGTTCTAGAAGCCAGTAACATGCGAGGTAAGCCTTAATTATTATTTTTTTATATTTAAGAAAACAATTATTTTCTCTTCACTTCTCCAAATTAAATTGATATACTGGATATATTATTTTGAGACGTCTAGATCTGCATGTGGTGGGGAGAGTAGCCTGTCAGACTACCTATAGATTGTTCAAGTTTATCTACAATTTTAGACTTATCCCACAGACAGTTTGTCTTTCGTAAACAAAAGATCATTAAATGTTATTATATATTACATATTATATAAATTACATGTTTTATCTATTCAATTGACAAATTGCGTTATCCTTTTTAGCTGTTCCCCATGCTTTGAATATTTTTATAAAAAAAATGAAAAATAGCAATGTTTCCGTGACAGCGAAAGGTATAAATATTGAATAATTTCCGTGTGTATTCTAAAATACAACACCTGTAAAAAAAAAAAAAACCTTTTTGTTTCCTCCCTTAGTACACTGAGATGGTCATATTTTTTTTTGACAGATACATAATATCAAATTAAGTCATAAGACTAGTTAGTAGTACGATGCAATACTATTTCCATCAAACCTTCAAGTAACACTGCTCACAACAAATTCTAAAAGCATGCGCATTTTTAACTCAACTCATAGAGAGAGAGAGAGAAAGGTATAGAGACAGTGATAGAGATAACGAGCAAATGTTGCAAAGGGAACCAAGGAGTTAACTCATCGATAACAATGTATATGACACGATAACCAAACAAAACGTAGTAGTAAAAAATAAACTAAAAAACTCATTTACAACTTATAGAGCCAACTAAAGGTTTGATACTTTTTTTTTTTGGCAACTACTGTAGGGTAGTAGAAAAGCAAGGCAATTTTTATGGAGGATGAGATCAAACATCTTTTTTGTTTTTTGGTTCTGATATTTTTTATGAAACATTTACTAGCTCTAAGGACTATAATATTGCTTTGAAAATTTCTTTTATTTTATTTTTTATTTTGTGATTTCAAAGGTTCTTTGCGTTTATATACAACAGTGTTGGCCTCCTCGGGGTATAGGTGGTGGTGATTGGTTGGTTGGTTGGAATGCATATAAAAGAATTTTTAGTCATTTAATATTTCATTCATATATGCTATATAAAAAAATGTAATTCTTTTTATATACACAATTTAGTTGGGGGTTCTATGTCTCTTTTTTTTGCTTGTTATTGGTTTTTCCTTGGAATTTATTTACAAATAAAATTAAGTTTAGTAAGGATTTTTTTTTGTAATAAAAAAATGTTGCGTTCTTACTTAGGGTTGCACAATAATAATAAAACGGAGAGAGAACCCAAAAGTTGAAAACACAAAGTGTAACAAAAAATAAATTTGAAAAAAAAAATAAAGGGGAAAGGAAACTGAAATAACACCATCATACTTATATAATCTGTACTTCTTAAGTAGTCGTCTCTTGGAGCGCCTCCAGAGGTGAGCGATGTATTTAACGATTTCCGCATAGCAAGTGGCAGGTTCAGAATTGTTCGTACTTGATGCTAGCGTCGATGTGGATGTGTAGCGGGCGCGTTCCTGACGCATTCGTTCCATTTCGCGCTTTTTCGTTTCGGAGAATTGTGTAGCGATAACTACGAGGCACAGGTTTATCATGAAAAATGAACCAATCTGCAAAGAAATACAAAAAGAAAGACTTTTTTTTATATAGGATCTTAACACTGATCTTAAAGGATGGAAAGTTTAAAAGCGAACTTTGATACGTATAGCAACAGGTGTCACTAAGATTTAATGTTCATTGGGACTCAACCAAATTAAATAAAAAAAATTGTGAATCGAATCCTATTTACATGAACATCCTCCTGCATCGTACTGTGAAACAGGGAGACAGTGGTTGCGAGGTGTCTTAAAAAGGAAAACACTTTGCTTTATATCCCCCTTCTGTTTATATAAATAGAATGACAATCGACGGCTTTTTAACTTCTGCGTGAAGGCCATGGGCTTTGTACGCCTTTGAGAAAAAGATGATGGAAAAACTAGCACGTGAGCTAAAGTCAAAACAATGGGATGCAAATTTATACCTCATTCTTTGAAAAACTTAGCTACTCTGAAAACTGAAAATGATATTTATTTATAAAATTATCCTAAATTGAGTTAACCTTACAGTCGAATCCTTTAAAAAATGCTTAAGAACAAACTTTTTGGATGTCATCCTACTTTTCACAAACAAGACGCATCAGCAGCAATAACTTTGTTCTGTACTTGATACCCGTCGAACTATGCGAGTCACCTATACAGGCGGATCTGTAGCCCAGGAAAGTCCAAAGGCTTTTAACTAAGCCTAATAAGGCTTGGATTCGCACGATAGCCTTGCCATGGATAAAAAGCCGTAAAATTTTCCAAACCGTCCATCAATTCATAAGGTGGTCATAACCAATTTAACAATTTCAAATAAACTTTCCGCGAAAACAGCCCAAGCACATTTAAAGATAACCACACGTTAAAATAAAGATTTTTCCTTAAATTTAAAGAAAAAAAAAACTTACAGAGTACGTGCTAATAGTGATGCCAGATTTTTTGTGCCTAAATTCCCCATTTTTGGTGAATTTTTTGAAAATTTTCCACATTTCATTTCCGTTTTTTCCCATTTCAATCCATTGAAATAAAGACGCATTTTTAATAAAATAAAAACTAGTTTCCTTTTTTTAAGTCATCTTTTTTAAGAAGGTAATACAAAAATAAGAAACAAATAATATTCAAAGTCGTTCAGTTTAAATTAATACGAGTACAAAATATATGTAAGTTAAATTAAATGCAAATATTTCAGGTAGGTTGAATAGATTTAAAAGGCACCATAGGTTTTTCATAAATAATGAGGGAGGTTGAAAGTAAATTATAAAACGTACATAAATAAGAGAATATTTCAGGTACTTCAGTTATAAATTATATCTATTAATTCAAGTTATTAAATATCGATACACTAATCGTCATTGGACTGGTACATATTTTTGTTGTTCAAAACCAAGCATTTTTTATCGATGCAAAGGCAGGTTTTTTTACAAAAAAAAAAATTGAGAAATGTCATTTTGACATTTGTCAAGGTTCTCTTTAAAAACAGTGATGCAAATCGACTTGCCTCAATTGTACCTATACTGAAAACTGAAAATAAATAGTACTGAAACGTACAAAATATTACATACATTTTTTGATTGCCATAATACAAATATGGCATTCAAGCAACTAAAAAATATAATGTTTCATTGAATATAACGGCCATATTATTCACTCCGAGTGTAAGTTAGGATTGAATTATTTCATTCACTATCAGCTGTTCAATCAGCTCTTAAATTTGTCTTTTTTGAGCCATGAACTTAACCTCAAAATTATAAATGCCGTGAGTTTGACATGTTCGTTCTAGGACAACATACAATTACAACTTCTTCCTCCGACATCGTTGAAGACGAAATTAAATAGAGTTTTACTTGTCAAACGTTTGAGCTGTCACTTAGTTTAATTTTTCAGTAGGTCGAAGTTATTTGACGGCTAGAAATTTACGAAAAAATGGAAAGAGGGGAAATGGATTCTCTCTCATTTTTTTTACGTGGTACGTGGTCGCATTCGCACAGTTTCTTAGGAAATTTTCAATAATTTCACGTTTGTGAAAAAGTACCCGAACGAACCTTATGTTATGCGTTTCCTCAAAATGACAATATTTCTTATATAGAACTAAATTGTCATCAAAACAACGGACACGAGTTGTTGATCACCGTATCTTCGAATCTACCTGTCTTTTATTGTTCTGACTACTAAATTTGGTTCAGTGTAAATAACCTGGATGAATTTATTTATTTCAGAAACGTTCTTGGAAATTGCTGAAAGCATTTTTTTCAGCTTTCTATTTCTTGTGTGCTATTGAGAGTTTCTTTACATCCCATACAAACGACCGGCATGTACCCACTTTTCCATCTGTGGAATGTGGTAGAACACGAATGCGCTCTCAACAAAGGCAGCCATGCAGTTACTTGGTGCGCACTTGTTGTACCAGAGTGGATGTAGTTATACTTTTCGCCACAGTCATCGTGATCAACATCAAAAACATCCTCATAACTGTATTCTAAAGGCGACCTTTCCTCTCCAGCAACTTTATTGCAGATTTACATATCTACATTTCCGCACCATGTCTGTACATGCATACAGCATACCCATCAACAGGGTCGACCTGCACAGTTTATAATGCAAATTTGCACAATAAAAGCACAACAAATGGTGACGCACTACACTGCACATGCACAGGCACACCCATATGGAAATACATGAGAGTTGAGAGTTCTAGTGCTGCCCTCATTCGCATATAGTCTGGTACAAAGGATGCATATACTTTCAGTGCAACAGGATGTTAACCTGTAAAATTGTGGAGCAAACAAAATAGAACGAATGGATGGCTGAGTATCTGCGGTAAATCTATTTGATTTATCGTTGACATGCAGTCGACCTGTTTGTAATGTATAATCTGAGGTGAGGTATAAACAAAAATGGAATAAGTCCTCGTATTAACAGTACATAGGTAATAATATCAGATAGCCCAAAAATAGCAGCGTGTGTTTATGAAGCTTGTTTGAGCGCTGGACGGCGGTAATACCTGTACGTTCTTCGTACGTAGAAATCTATTATATTTAATTTTTAAATTCACAAAGTTTTTGTTATATCCATAAAAAAAGAACCAACATTGGCAAAATTTATGCAGAATGTTTATTAGCTTGGTATAGATTATCAATATTGAAATCATTTTGTTAATAATTGATGCCTAATCAACTTTACAAGAGGGGATTGAAGACATATTTGGATATAATTTCTTTATTTAGATAAATACTTATTTCATACCATCAAATTAAGTTCAAGGACAACTACAAGTGAGTACTAACTATATCGACAAAATAGTTTATTTAATTCAACAGAACAATAAATAAAGAATTGACAGATTATTTACATGCACTCAACAATTCTGTTGTGGAAAACAAATTAAAGTGCTGTAGCTGACAAACTGTTGCTATGTAATCAACATTCTGTTTATAGATTCAACAAAACACAACGGCAGTACCTACTGAGAAAATAAAGGGTATTTTTTTAAGATTGCAACACTATTTTAACTGGTGCCCATTTTGTCAGCAGCGTTACCGTTGGTGAATTTTAAAAAGTCGCAAGAAAAAGGGCCAATTATATTTAAGTAACTCCAAATCAAAAATGAACATATAAAAAATAAGATAAATATAATAATAATATATTGGTAATATTTTATTATTAGAGTTCAACAATTTAGTCGAATAAAATATAGGTAGGTACTATTGAACAAAAAATAACATTAAATATAAAATCAATTCCATAACTTTTGGCGTAACTGATAAGTATTTCGAACAGAACCATGATTTTCAAAATAAATTTGCACAATTTGGAAGCGTTGTTCAGGTGTCAGTCTATTCATGTCGCAATGCCAAACCAAACTAAAAATAAATCACTTTGAAACAATGAGCCCACTTTTCTAAAATTTTATAATTTGGGCCATTTTTCACAATTTGAGACAAAACAAAAATATATTTAACTTTTAAACATTGAAAATAAGCTATTTTTCAGAAAATCACGCCAACAATGTTTCAAAAAGTCATAGAAAATTGGACCTCCAGATTAGACTACTTCCGAGCCAGCCGTGGCGGTCACATGCCAGAAGTCATATTTAAACGAATTCAAGTTTTCTAAAGTTTCTTGAAGAATAAAAAACAAAACACATCAAATATAGATAGATTTAAGGCCGAAAGGTAAAAATTTTAAGGATACAGTTAAGTTTAGAGCGCTCGCTAAGAGCCAGTAAGCTAGAATTAAGATAAATGTTAGCTTTAAATTAGATTTAATAGTTTTTGTCTAGGTTCTAGGATATAAGTTCAATGAATGATATGAAAAAAATGAATTTAAAAGTAAAAAAAAATAAGTAAGTCAGAAGATTATCTTTCGAATAAAGTAAATTTCATGTCACTTTAAGAAAATCATCTTTGTTTTATTCCAATTCAAAGTTGTATACCTCTAAAAAAAAAACACCCTTTATAAAAACTGAATTGACAAACTACTTCCATATTCTTAACAAATTTTTGTTAATTTGGCAAACAAGATAAAGACCAATTTATTAAATTTCTTTCCAAGATTAATAGTTAATTGTTGATTTGACAAAACGGCAGTGGTAAAATTGGCAAATCTTTTTTTGTAAACTTTACAACATTTTGATTATTTTAATAAATTATTTTGATACGCACAAGCAACGATTTTTGTTGGCACAACAATTTTTTTATCATCACAACAAACATTTTAAGACAAGGTAAAACTTATTAATATTTTGTCAATCTGATAGAAACATTTTGTTGGGCGTATGTTAATCAGAAAATTGTTGAGCGAACCCGCATTTTTGTCAAATATACCATCGTTTTATCAGTGTTGTTAGGTAATCAATTAATGCAGTGTAAAAATCAAATACCTTACCTACTCAACTTATAGCAAGGCATTCATTTAAAAAATTGCCTACTTTATTACTTATGCAACTCTACAGTTCGGAGTAAACCGAGGGGTTAACTAACAACTTTCAAAAATTATTTCTCCTTGATCCGATTATCTGTATCTATCTCCTTATCGCACACACAACAGGCAAAAAAGAAACAACCTCCAGATCACAAACAAAATCCCAACCAAACCTAACCACTATTGGATCTCTCTATAGGACTACTCAAAGTTGCAGCGGTGCTGATTTCATTGATTGAAAAATCAACACAAACTACAAGTACTTAGAAACTATAACACACAAACACAAGAACTTCTATCTCCCTCGTTACAAACTCGTGAAGGTGAACTTTATTTTAGAAATCTATTCTCGAAAAGTTTTCAAGCCATTAGCAGTACCCTGTTATCGAAACGGCAAACACTATCATCACTAAGGACACCAAAAATCTGTACTTCTGCAGAACTTTGTGCACCAAAAAAAAAGTGCTAACAAAAAAATATCTTCCACATACAACACGCCTCAGAGGAATACAAACTCCACAACATTTGTCTAGAGGGCCGATGCGATAAGAAAACTCACCTATAAAAACATTGGCATGAGAATGAAAAGGGAATTTTCTCACAGCACCACTTAGGTGAAAATTCAATTTCCTTGTGAAGAAGGTTCCGTCGTTTTATTTGATTCCGCCGCGGAATAAAAAAAAAACACAAACTTTGCTTGCAATGGTAGGTAAATCCTTGAGATTCCGTTTCACGATTCGATGAACATGGTACCGTGCAAATTGAGGAAAACTTGCAAACAAAATTAGCACATAAAGGAAAATTCTGGGCTTTGTACCCTCAACGTGCTTCTTTCGTTGAGAAATTTCGGGGTTGGCGGTGAAAATTTGTTTCTATTTGTTTTTTTTTTTTGTTGTTTTCTTGTCGGAGATTCTGTCTGCGGAAAGGAATAACTTCACCCCAGGCAAATTGTGAAATACCTACGCAAAGACTATTATATCCGTATAAGAACCCTGTAACTGGAGGGTTCTCCAGGGGGCTTTAGGAAACGTTTCTTCAGCTATTTGCGACTTGTTGCAGCAGGGGAGATAGATAAAAGAGTAAATCAGCAGCGAAATAGAATTTTGATCTCAAATTAGTGGGAATTTCCTGGTTAAGGATCTGTCGTTTATGGTAATGAAAATGGAAAATCCGGTTTCAAATAGACTTAGACTTGTCAGAAGGGCACCATTGGGGTGTAGGTACCGCGGGCATAACTTGGAATGTATTTGTTGGTATAAGGTTTCTGAAATGAAATTGGGTAATTGGGGATAATTTAAGTAATTGATTTCAAACTGTGGCATCTTTGGGTACGTATACTGGGGGAATAATGAACCGTCAGACAAACCACTCAATTAGGGTTGCGTAGGTTACTCCATTAGTTTTCTATTTGGAAGGCATTAATGGATGCTGGGGAGGATGAATAAGGAAGAATGCCATTAGCACATAGAAATTAATTATTCGACCTTCGTGCAACATGACATTTTAGTTTTGATTGGCACATACGTTTTTTTTTTGTCTCACGTTTTTATTCACTTCAGCAAATACTTCGAATCTACTTCAAAGTATTTTAATGTAGCCCGTAGCAAACGATTTCGGAACAGTTATTCGACAATGTGAATAAAAACTTGTTAGCAAGAAACTTCTAGAAACAATTATAAAAAAATAAAAGAATAGGTACATTTGACTTGTCAACTTTTTTACAGATTTCGTGAAATTTTACCTAGGACTCCGAGAAGATTTAAGACAATGCTGTTACCATGCCTGCTATCTGGGTATTTCTGATGTAAATTTGGTTTTTACTGCCTTCACTGATTGTTACTTATACATTTACTCAAATAATTCGCTGTCAATACAAAAAAGAGGAACACCTAATGACGAGAACAGTTCCTTCAAAATGTGAAGCTTAGATGTAAGGCTTCTGAGCTGTTTCATCTGGTAGCTGACTACAGATGCAAACGGGTAGCGTTTGGCCCCAAACTCTGACATTTCATTTGCAAATGGTTTGCTCACAAATCATTTTTCTGGCAATGTTGTCAGGTAGAAAATTGCCAGTTCACACGGCTGGCAGATGTTTGTTTACAAAATATTTGTAGATCCCTTTGCAGGCACTGTCAGACAAACCAAAAACAAATAGATGCAATTGCGATTGTTTTGGCCGCGTAGCTACGTATTTCAGAGCAGCGAGGACGATAAATTGCCACACCAACGTCGGCGTGTTTGGACGAAGGATTGGGTGGCACGCCGACAGCAGGAGGGACTTTACGCAAAATTGCTCGTGTCATTGAGAGCTGAGGAGCCAGAATTGTATCGCAATTTTTTGCGTATGGATTCAAAACAATTCGATGATCTTCAAGCTTTCGTGACTCCGCATAGGTATTCAAAATCAAGAAACAAATATGCGTGCTAACATTTCAGCGCCTGAGCGGCTTGTGATTATGATTACTCTACGATATCTAGCTACCAGGAAAAATGTTCGGTCCCTGCAATATTTATTCCGCATTCCTGTGTCAACGATCTTGTCCATCATTCCAGTTGTTTTGGATGCAATCTACGAAGTGCTCGTTGACGTTTTACTTCAGGTAAATTAATTTCGTTACCTAATTCAATGTACACAAAGGCACTCACAACATTCTATTGATGGGCATTGCCGATGCAGAATGTAAACCAAAAACTTTCTTTTAAGCTTTCATATTCCAAATGTAAGTGAAAAAAATAAAGTGCACGACTGGGTCGAACGAAACTTTCTCGATACTAGATTAAAGAAAACAAAAAATTGGATATCTATCTCAAATGTCAGTTATATAAAATAACAATATAAGTTTTTAAAAGTTTAAGCTCTCAGTAACAGGCAACTGTCACAAGTTCTGGCTAGAGGGCTATAAGCGGCTACACTGTACTATTTTATAAGGTCTTACAACTCACAAGATATGGGGCATTAAGTCTAATACAAAAATATACCGTAGATATATGTGAAAATACATAGATCGCGATTTCTGTAGTATTTTTTGATAAATAATTTAAAAAAAACTCATATCTTCGAATTTTTTGAGAAAAAGAAAGTACGGGATCTTATTAATAATGCTTATATTATCTTTTATATGTATATTGGTCAAAATCGTTAGAGCGGTTTTTGTAAAATTTGCCAGACAAAACAGTACCAAATATTGCAATGTTTAATTTGAAAAATGCTATTGCGTAAATATTTAGGTGAAAACCGATTATAAGTTAGTGTTTAGTTTTATCGAAATCAACGATGGGGTTTTCGAATTGAAAATTAAGGACACAATAGTTTTGAAAACATTGATTTGACTGTCTGCATTTTGGTTAGAATCGTTGTTGCCGTTTTCAGGTAAACTAAACAAAACAAAATTTTTAAAAAAATACAATTTTCAAAAATCCTTTGTACGATAATAATGAGAAAAACTGAGTTTGCTGTTGTTCTAATGTACCACATTACCTTAGAAATTTATTTTTGTTACAATCGTATAGGTAGACCGTTTTCGAGATATTTCGAAATTTCAAAAGTACCGTTGTTCGACTTTTTAACCAAAAACTGGGTACGCAGTCGTAGTAACCTCACCTACTTAAGCTTAAATATCAATTTTGGTTGAAATCGTTAGAGCCGTTTTCCGGTAAACTAAAAAAAACTAAATGTTAAAAAATTCCTTTTTTCAAAAATCCATTGTGCGATAATATAGAGAAAAACTGGGCTTGCTATTAAATAATAAATGACCACATTACCTTAGAAATCGTATAGACCGTTTTCGAAATATGTCGAAATTTCAAAAGTACCGTTGTTCGAATTTTTAGCCAAAAACTGGGTACGCAGTCCTGGTAACCTCACCTACTTAAGCTTAATTATCAATTTTGGTTGAAATCGTTAGAGCCGTTTTCGATCAAATCAAATTGGTACGAAAATTTTATATGGGAAGTACCATTAATACTGAGGTTACCTTGAAAAAAAAAAACACCTCCCGAGCTGTAAGCCCAAAAACTCCAAATCCGAGGTTTGAACGTAATCCGGGAAGCCATTTAGGCTGTAGGCCCGTGGAAGGACGGACAGACGGACAGACCGGACAGAATTTTGTGACCCACTTTTTTGAGTTCCTCTATCATCGTAATATCAGAATTGATTAAAATCTCGAGTTCGAAATTTTGTACGAAACCAATATCTTTCTCTTACTACGTAATGGAGAAAGTTAAAAATAATAAAGACTCTTCAGCCAATTGCATTAAAGAAAGCACCTAATCGAACTTATTGACAAAGAAATAAACAACAAAATGAAGATAAGACCAAAAGCTTCTAAAAAGGAACATAAATATTTCTAGAAGAATCCATAAAAAAAACCGGCCAAGTGCGAGTGTCACTCGCGCACCGAAGGTTTCGTATTTGGCTAAAGTCCAACACATCAGATATTATTTGAAATCTATATCATTTAATCTTTCCCCTCTTCATGAATTCATCACAATTTAGTTTAATTTAATTACTTAATATTTTTACTCTCAAAAATTACTCGCACATGAATCTCATTTTCTAATTATTACCTATAGTACCCAACCCACGCCAAATTTCCATTCTGTATGCGACCTGTCCCAACTAAAAACTATTGACTAAAAATATATTACTTTTATATTGTTCTGTACTCCCCAAAAAAATGTATTATACTCCCCAACGAAATTAGCAAGCGGGAACCCTGGTGGTATTACACCAGTGACTCTCTTCTGTCTTTGATGGGGTCAATAATTGTGCACAACTGCGTAGTAGAGATTAAAACTTATGAGAGCAACGTATTTTACATGGTAAAATTATCTTTTTTGATAATATCTTGTAAACTATTAACTTTTCGGCAAAACAGTATTCAGCACATATGTAGATAAGAACATGATCTACATAAAAGGAATTTATGTATTTTTTTGTGAATCAAGAAATAAACCGTTTTTTGGGCGAATGAAAATATTTTTTTCACCAGATTACTAATTGATCCAAAACCAATCGATGTATTCCTTCCATTGGTATTTGTCGTTTAACTAGAGGTTATACCGGATGTTGTGTGTAAAATTTAGCCTCCTATGTCAATCGGTTCTTGAGATAGACCTGGTAACAAATTTGGCTTAGTGGGTTCGGACAGACAGACGGAGAGACATCCGAGCGAAACTAATAAGGTTACGTTTTTTCCCTTTGGGTACGGAACCTTAAAAAGGAAAGGGTTATAAACTTTCCTATAGGAGTTCTCCGTTTTCGTCACTTATATAATATTTGACATTATTTAATTCACATATTTTACACCAATCTATACACAAAAATGCAAAGCAAATAACACCGAAACTTTGTTTTGTTTCCAAATATGAAAAATGTTTGTCCTCAAGTGAAATATTTGCAGATGTCGTAACCACAGCAACTCTGTAAATATAGCAAATGAGTCTGCATATGTCCTAAGTGTCTGGAAATGGTTTGGCATTTCATTGTCAGATGGCGGTCTCGCAATTAATTACCTAATTAAAATTAAATTTTTGTTCGTTCAAAAAAATGGGATAAAATTAATAGAGACTCACTGATGAAAAAAATAGTACTCGTTGTCAAGAAAGTTAAATGTAAATTGTTAAACAAAATACACTCTATCAGTTGTTTTCAACCAGCTGGTTAAATTCTACAGGGTTAGGGCCGGTCTGTTCAAAGCTGGTTAAATCCTTGGTTAGGTTACCATAGATTTAGGTTAACCAATGATTATAAATCCGTGATAACCAATGAATGCTTGTTGAGCGTTTTTTTACTTCGACCATCAAACCATAGCTTTGCAATAAATCGTTCCATTTTTTCAGTTTATTTGTCAGTTCAGAGATTGACCTAATCCATGGTTAATGTTTTTTTGTTGCTTTCCGGTCCTTTTGCTCATTTTTTTATGTTGGTACTCGTGCGATTTGACCCTTTTCTATTCACTGACTAAATTTTGTATTAAAACATCAGAAAATTCCGTCCCGATTGATTTTTAAATATTTATAGGTAGGTACTAACTAACTCAGTTTAGCAGGAATGTGAATTTAACGTCGCTATGTCGATATTTCTGAGGGTATATGCATTAGGGTTCACTAAATTGCTAGTAGGTACCATGCCACAGGACATATTTTAATTGGAAATATCTATCGTTCCTTAGAAACAAAGTGATTAAAATAATCTCTACCTTAATAAATTCAATCGACAATTTTAGCTTTATAACAACAATGCGCACTAAAATGGCGATCCACTTATGTGCCGTAATAATTCAAGAAAAATATTATTGGAAAGTCAAATTTTTCGCCTGGCACCTCTGCGCTGATTTACATCTCTATATCAATATTTAAATGCACACTTGCGTATTATATTTGGTTACCCATTTTGTTCGCTACAATCTTTAAAGGGCATCTATATATTTTTTATGTTTTGTTTTAAGAGTGTACATACCTACGACCAAGATCTTCAAAGATCTACCACCCTGATCAGTCAAAATGTAACACACATCATAAATATTAAATCAATATCTACGATCGACAAACTTGCATCCTCTGCATTGTTGTCTCCTTAGCGGTCGCCCTGTTTTGTCACTCACTTCACGCATCACTAGAATGACAGTGATAGCTTCGTTGCAGCAGCAACAATCCGACTCAATGTTGTACTTGTTGTGTTTGTCATGGTCAAACAATGAAACCATCATTATCGCATGCATCACCCATAACGACACAATATTTCGAGCCTGACAGACGACATCGACAGATGTATAATGTATATATCCATTTTCTCTCGCTATTATTGCTGGAATTGATTTTCCCTCAATGTTGATCTCTTTGCAAACAATTCGATTGATGGAAATCAAGGTAGCAAAGCTACCATGTAACGGTGATGAGTCGATGAGAATCTCGACCCCCAATCATATCCAATCCTAATCGAATCCCTTCAGTCCACCTGCTGTAGCAGATTGAAGAAGGGTGAGAACGGCAATCTTTCCAACTGGAATCAGTTTCATGTATATCAAGTTGTTTTCTTGACGCTTGCCTTCGTTCAATTGTTGGGGCGCAAAAAAAAAGCAAAGTGCAAAACTGGCGAAAAAGCCATCCACAACAAAAGCAACAACATTCGAGTTACCTACCCCAAATAGGGAGGTAGGTAGTGATAAAAACTACGACCTTATTGGGGGGAGGGAAAAATCGCAGCTCTCGAACCAAAAGGGAAAGAAATGGACACGACCGTACCAAGGGGGAGTGGAGGGTGAAGGTAATAAAAGTTGTTTCAACACTGGGGTAGTTTTTTCTATGGCACTTTTGTTTTTCCCTTTTCACGGCGCTTGTTGCTTTCGTCGGCCTGTTGCTGAAACTTACCTTACACAGCTGTTAAGTTAGCGGATCAACTATCTTGAAGTGGGAGTGGGGGTGAAGGTCACCACTGGTACATATTTTTCGACCAAGCCCACCCTAACGTTGTAGGCAATTATAGGTCGCACTAGGTGTTTGTTTCTTTTATGGTTTACATGGAGTGGAGTGTGTTTGGCATATACGGCGACTTTTAATTAACTTTTGGGTGCTTGCTCTATCTTTCATTAGTTATTTTAGTGGTAAATAAATCCGAATACCCTTGGCAACTGAAAACAGAGCTTTTATTGGATTTAGTCTGACGAATAAAAAAACTGTATACCTACCTAATCCAGGAATGGTTTAGCATTTTGTTGATTCAATGGAGGATAGTTTGAGAGCAAATATAGTTTGGTAGGCAGATTTAAACTTATTTAACTATTCTGGGTAAGGGGGACCCTTTATTAATGCTGTTTTAATGTTTAAACTATTTGATTATAGATGGGTGGCACACCGGTTTGATTTCACAATTCAAGGGACATAGTTGGCGAATTATTGTTGCTATTGCTCAACTATACTACTATGTTTCAGAAAAGTTTTATTCTTGATATTTTAGGGATATAGTAGTAGCTTACGGCGACTGTTCTCGGCTAGTGCCGGATATTATACAAACGATATTAAACAAAGTCTTATAATCAATGGTTTTTGTGGAATTACACGCGTAGGTGTTGAATGGAACTTTGAGCTTAAAACTGTGTCTGCCCATATACTTATTGCTCCGACGTCGCCATCATACTAAATATGAATTCTAATGATAAGCCTTGAGGTTGCATGGAGATTTTCTACATGTTTGCAGTTATAGGAAGGTAGGTAGTTCTAACTTTGGAAGGAGAACGAAATAATGCCAAATTTGGGATTTCTACCATGACACAACTTTCAAGAATATTAAGTAGTACCGAAAACAGTAGATAAACAGGAAATTCGTAGGTTATTAAAACCAACGAAATTTCAGCTAAAAACTACCAAGTTATACTGTCAACCTAAGAATTAAATAGATATGTTCATGTGGTATCACAAGGGACAGCCGCCTCAACCTAACCTAAGCTACTGTCAAATACTTTAAAAATAAACATTTTATCCACTTCCTTAAAATTATTTCTGTCATAAATAACAAACTAGGATCCATTTTGTTGAATCCTGGTTATCATTGGTTATTCCAGTTGGTGACCATTGAATTTGTCTGTTCAGCAAAATATTGACGAGAGAATCAGTGGTTTGGTTAGTTAACCAGAGAAATCGATAACCAGCCGATTTTGGCCGGTTAATGCGAGACTTAGCCACTCGTTTTCTGTAATTTTGTTTGATCGAGATTTTTTATGAACTACGTAGGTATTCATTTTGACGTATCTGCTACACAAAAATGTTTGTGCAGTATTACACAAAAAAAAAAAAAAAAAAAAAAAATACAAATAATAGAAAAAACGAATATATAATGCAAGGAATAAAGTAAGCCTATAAAATCTCTCACATCGGATTCGTTGATGTTTTCATCTGACACATATACAATACACAACACGTCAATTGAGGCTGAGGATGAGGGTAGGTACAGGTTTCTATCAAAATATTGGGTGAATAAGGATTATTTTATTTAAGCCGATGACAGCTCTCATAAATTGACATACACCACACGCATTCGAGGAAATATTGTAACACAATTTATTGGGTATTGGGTTTGAATTTAAAAAAAAAATGAGTTTTTTCTCACAAAAACAAAGTTTCATTCTTCAGTTCTTAAAAGGTGAAAATTCAAACTTCGATAAAACTTAAAACATAATAGAGACACCTACATCTAATTTCTTTTTTTAATTGCCCCTGTTGTATATGACTGAAAATTAGGCGAAAATGGGGGTGTGCAGCATTAAAAAAGTACTAAAATATTTTTAAGCACTAAAAAAACGCCCAAGCGCTAAATCTACTTTGTCGGCAATAAAATTTAATTTTGGGCACTAAAATTAACTCTGTTCCCGGTATTATTCTACCATTTTTGATGGCACACGCACACCTATGTCAACTTAAAAATACTTAACACTCACCACAATTAAAAGCACAAAATATATCCAGTCCCAAAAGCTGTGAGCGTCTTGAACGTAATACATGATGTCGGTCCATCCTTCCAATGATATCACCTTAAAAAAGAAGAAATGTATTTTATATTAATTTGCAAATGATGGAGGGCGTCCCAAGCTAGGATTTACATATTTATTTAAGCACATACGAAGTGTTGGCCTAAAATGAGCGTCCGGATTAAAATTAGTCAACTTTTGAGACCGTTTCTATTGGAACAAAAGACGCGTTCATTATCTATTATTCTAAGAAGTGAATTTTGTTACTCAACTTAAGTCAGTGTCCCATCAAGAATCATTTAAATACAGAGTGAGATATGAAAGCCTTTAGGGTGTTTTTTTTTGTGTATTAATTTAATAATTTTAATAAAAAGACAAAACAAGAACTTTCTGACTTTTTTTTCCAAGCTTAATAGCCGCCATTTTCTGTTATAAATGAAGAAGAACGGACTAATTCCAGCTCGAAAAATAAAGCGTTGCATGTGGAAAGGTTCATTGTAAATAATTTAAGGGTTTTCACTAGCGTTAGCGTAGAATTGACATGTTTACTTGCAGCCCCATTGAGAGAAAAATTGCCTTTATCTCTGATGGTAAGTTTTTGCAAAAAAAAAAAAAAAAAATTAATTAACCCATGTTCACCAAATTTGTACTGTTCCATAACACCAATAATCTAGCACAATAGCTGACTGCCTACAGTTTAACTGGTTGAAGTTTATTTACACAATGTGTGCACCTCCTAAGGCGATGTCTTCCCTTCTGATGCGTTGTCCTGTCCGTCTGGGTGGGAGTGGGATTCAATTGCGTTAATCCGCTCTACATATAAGACGAGCGATGCGCTATTTTTGACGAGGTACACCATACACAGCCTTTACCGAACTTTGATGAAATTGCTGTTTTTATAAAATTATATTATAGCGAAATTTAAGTAAATTTGAATTTAAAAAAACTCAAGATTTTCCCCTAAACAATTTCTCCCTCGTCGACCAAAAAAAAAACTAAATCTGGGGGGAAAGCCCCCAAATTGGCATCCTTGGCTGTGACTGTGCAGCACGTACAGTTCGTGCTTCAAGGCCCGTCGCTAAAAAAGAATTTTGTAGATCAGGTCAAGTGGTCAGAACGTACGTCGTACGTAAGTCACATGACGCATCTATTGTTGCCCAAGATGTCAGCTCGCAAACTAATATAGTTTTCAATTTGGCATGAACATGAACTCCGAATTTTATTGGTTCTTGTGTGTATTAAGTTTGCCGCAAAAATATACAAAATTAGTTTCACTTCCCCACTGGAAATGCATTTCAATTGATTTTCACACTTTAATAACTCATTTCAGAATAAAATGAATAATTCAGTAAAAAAAAGCGATCCTTCCAACGAAAAACAATTCCTAACCGCTAGCTATGCGTCATAAGCATTGGTATTTATTAGTGAAAGTATGTGTAAATCTGAGAAAAAATCCAGATTTCTCAAAAGTGCCTCAGATCAAAAAAGAAATTGATGTTTTTAGCAAATTGAAAATGAAAAGCAATCTATAGATAAAAAAAAGAATTTGATTTTTGCTGAAAAATTGATATCTTTGACAAATCTAAAACGAGTTCAATTTAACTCCAATAGAATTTCATTCTTTCAATATAGGGGCTTGATTTTCGAAATGGATATTTATAATTTATTCTATTTTAAGCCGCACGAATTTTGCCGGGTCAGCTAGTTTAACATACAAAAGTCGTTTCCATACGCGTTGTTGCTCTTGCTAACTGGAAGACTGAACCACTATTTTCAAAATAAATTGGAACAATTCTGATGGGTTCGTTGTTCTATTGTTAAACTGACACTGAGTGAAGCCATAAAACTAACCATTGACAATCCAAAAGTTAAAAAAAAAAAAATAATATTTAAATATTTTTATTAAAGTCTTATATAAATGTGAATGCCTTTCTATGTACACAAAAGTTAAACGAAACAAAATTACCATAAACAACATGTTTCCGGAATTATACAGGCAAACTTTCTCCTTTTTGTTCTATATCGTTACGTATTGAAATTCAGTCCCTAACCAATTTCATCTCTGCTCTGAAATTCATTTATTGTTATCTCAACGTTTGTATAGAATCATAAGCCATTTATGCATTGTAGACTTTTCTAGCTCAGAATGCTGTTGATGTTTTCCCAACAAAACCCGAAAAGGCATCCTCGCTCCTCGGTGTGGAAGCAACAACTACAACCAATGTAATGAAAATATTTCAAAACAAACCAAAATCCGCTTATACGAGTAATTGAATTAGCCAAACCCGCTGGCATGGGTGGTGAATGCAATGTTGGATTATTGTTTTAACAAATGCGGTTCCGCGTATTTGGAATCAACAGGAACCGTACCTATACATCCAGTGATGCAGATTCATATACGAGTACTGATGGCTGATGGGTTCTTTTAATTGAGAAATTGTTGGCAACTGCAACGACAATGAGCTTTGTCGTAACGAACTTAAAGTAGAAACGAATTTTAGTTGGATTTTCTTTCGTTTGGATTGGAACATTTTTAGTAGGACTGAACGGTCTTGGCAGTCGACTTGGCTTTGATTTACATAAACCCTCGATTTTACTTCATGCTTTCTAGCAAGAGTGAATGTTGTGCAAATTTTTTATTAAATTGTAGTTTCAGTTTTAATTGTGTTTCTAGGTACAATTCTGTCGATCGCAGTGGCTTAGTGGTTAGTGTGTTGGACTACTAAGCGAGGGGTTCAGGTTCGAATCCCGCAAAAACCCAGTTTCCAACTCAGGGTTTTTTCACTGCGCCACCTCTCGCGAACGTCTGACAAACATCCGAGAGTATAACTGTCATGAAAGAGCTTCTCAATTAGCCGTTTGGAATCGGCATAAAATTGTAGATCCCTTCCATTCGTTCCAAAAATGAAAACTCACACAAATCGAATGGTTGCGAGAAGCTATGCCTAGGGTCCCTACGGACCTGTTGCGCCAAAAATTATATTTTAGGTACAATTCAAAATATGGAAGGCAATTATAGCGTTAGTGAAAATGTAAGCAGAGGACGTGGAGAGAAAGAAGACAACAAGTGGTGGCTGAGAGCAATTTGAAAAGTCGCAAGATAAAGGGCCAATGAGAAAAAAAAGAGTCATTTTTAAAGCTATTCTGAAAAATTTAGAATTTTTAATAATAGATATTTTAGAATCATTGGATCTTTTAAAATTATAACATTTGTTCTATTATTTGTCATATTTTTTTATTCAAATATCTCTTACGGTTTCGGTGTTATTGATGAATTAAATAAAAAATTTAATTTAAAAAAAAACCAAAAACCCGACTGACTGTAAAAAAAGATTAAAACAAGACACTTTCAAGTATAACTAATTGGCAGCCGGAGGCTTCACATATTTTTGTCTTAGGTATTGGCCCAGGAGTATACCTGTGAAGATTGGTCAAATTGGACAAAGGGGCGTGGCACCGCCCATATAAAAAAAAACATTAAAAATCGTATATTTCGGAAGCCACCGAATCGATTGAGTTTAAATTTACAAATAAATAATCATAAATAAATAATCATTGTCCTGGGAGTAAAGATTAGTCAAATCCATTAAAGGTTTTAAAATTTTTTCGACAATAACTGTTGCGCCGTTTGCATTACCTTAAGCTTCTATCGGTGGAATGCAAGCGATTTTCCATTTAGAAGGAAAACTCTTCTGGGAATACGACTTCCGCAAAAGCTTTTATATCATGTAGGTGCAAGTTCCCGTCAGTAATTTTTCAGTACTATGACTTGAACAGGGCAGACGCTCTTGTCTTTTTATAACAAAGCTTTTTGAGGATGCGTTAAATCGATCGTGATGCAAGTTTTACATCTCTTTTTCGACGAATGCACCTTCAGGATAGTTGGAGTGTTTTCCTAACTCGTCTGCTATTTCGTGGATAATAAAGTCGCCGATAATAACAACTTCGGCATTCAGATGATGATTATCATTAAATATATGGTGTAGCAATCTATTTGTGTCGTTATCGTATATATAGCCAGCGGTATAGGCAGGACATAAACTTTGTCGAACCTAGAAGGAGGATTCCTCACCACATAATGTCAAGATCAACACACACTTTACATGCATATTCAAGCAAACAAGTAAAGGTCATCCTTGCAATGAAGACACCTATCAGAATCTGCAAATCATATGCTAAAACTAGCAAGCACACTACTCTGCGTATGAAATGATAATTTGGAATTCCACTTACCATCCCTATTTGTTGAAACTGTGTTCACTTAAAAGCGCAACCATACGTATGTCCACAAACGAGTAGGTACATATACCTGCTCCATACAAAACATTAGAGATAGACCTTCAACCCGGACCCTATATCATCATGTTCAAAATATTCGCATGGCTCATCAAAAGTTCAGCATTGCAAATTACGTTCTGATTAAAATTTAATTACCCAAAATCAAACACCACGCCATGTTGCTACCATTTTATTATGCAACCGCAAACTACACGCGCCTCTCATTAATGAATCATCAAAATCGCCCCCACCCCTCCCAATGTGAAACATTAACCTGATGTAAACAACCTGCAAATACCATATCATGTATCCCATATAGCCGCTCCATTCCTCATAAATCCCCAGCAACATTTATTAATTACTAAAAAGCCTAAAGCAAAAACAACTTGAAACCTATCGGCCCACCGAAAGCATACCACAGTCTTTTTTTTGTATACGTCTGCTTTGACAAACATCCCCGAAGCATCCGATATACGGGTATATAAGGGTGTTGCTGCAATTCCCATGATTAAATGCGGGCCAACTATCAACTCGAAAAATTGCCAAATTGGCCATTAAACCAAATTGTGCTCATCACAAGCACGGGACACACAAGCAAACAAAAAACACACATAAAGGATCCTGAAATGGGTGCTTGAACTGGCCCTGTATGCATGACCATCCCCGAAACAGTATCATAGCAGCAAACACCTGAATTTTCATCGGCTCCTAAAATGAGCATCCCCTTCCTCGAAATAACAAGGATTCGCTGGCGTTGTGTTGTTGGTCCAGTTAGATGTTAGAAGGACTATTTGTGGAACAAACAAGAGGATCATTTTACAGAATTAACATTTAATACGTATGCCACACATAGGAGACCATACGTGCCCATAAAAGTCCTGCCCTCATAGAGCGTGGGCACTAAACTATCTATCCCATTCGAATGGAAGGGCAAATAACACACCAACAGTGGGGGCACTGGCAAGGAGGCAGAATGTCAGAGGCAAAGGACTCACACTCGGCCGAATGAATCTATTTAAATTGCTGGCGCTGAGGGTAGGTACCGACTCGTAAACAATTGAATATGATCCGACCTTAACGGGAGTCCGAGCATATAGTCGCACTCGGTGGAGTTGGGTTGTGGTGGACTATATGGAGGCTAAATAAACAATTTTATAAAGTATATTTACCAGAAATATTGCAACCCAGGCCAGTCCAATGTTGTCAAAAGATATCGTTCCTTGGAATGGATTCCCACCCAATTGCGTGCAATTAGTGTAGTACTGGTTCCAGTTGACGCACGATCTGTTCGTTGGATGATTGTAGGAGAATGAGAGAGCGGAGGCTGCAAAGAGAATAAGCACTTAGTTAATTAATTTTATTTATTGATTACACTTGCATGCTTTGTTTTCAAGAGGAACATTGTAAGGAAGCCTATCATGTTTGAAGAGGCGGTGCATTAGTTTTAAAATGAGGGTCAAAATGGGTAGAAAAATGCTTAAAATAATAGGTCGCAAGGACAATCGCTGGATATTTGTGTGGCGTGCTTATACGTGAGAGCAAAATTTTCCGCTTTGTACGTCGTGTATCGTAAAGCACTTTAGAGAAAAAGTGGACATTGTCCGTTCTCGGAATTATTGTCAAAGATTTTACACGACTTGAGCATTAGCTTTTTGAAGGTTTTCTTAAGATATTTATAGTCCTCCATATACCTCTTTTAAATTATTTATTTTTCTTAAATAATATAAAATGAAACAAATATTTAAAGATTTGACAAATCAGATTCTGTAGAATTGATCCAAAGTCAATTATGTAGCTAGGTACCTACAAATACAGGGTGGCAAAAAATTAATCATACAATTTTGTTTATGAATGAGTTTTGAACTAAATAAAAAAAAACATATTTTGACTGAAGGTCCTTATTTGGACCTTGACAATTTTTTCTGTTAAGTGGAAAAGGTGCTGCCACCAGTGTTGACACATATTTGTGCCCGTTTTATCGCATTTTCCATGACTTTCCGCAAGATTTCCGGTGATTAATGTTTCCTGTCCTATTCCTATTCTCCTTAAGGGTTGCTATTGAGGATTGTTGGCATAAGCCCGCGACTTCAAGTAGTATAAAAGAAAAAAGTCTGGGATGGTTAGATCGAGCAGTATTGCTGTCCATGCCAAATTGCCAAAACAGGAGATAATGCCACCATGTGCATGAGAGCAAATTGCGATCTATGAACAGGCGAATAATCGTATTTTCTGACACTTCATTCACATGAATACTTTTTTAATCACAGAAAGGGTTAAGTTCGAACGATTTTTTCATTCGTGGGCTTGTGGATCGCGAATGTCTTTATATAATAAAATAGATTGTTTTTTTTATAGTTATTGTTTCATCTGTCTCAATTACATAATGCTTTAAAAAAAAAGAAACCCTTTAACTCTTACGAGCAAAATTTAATAGAGCAAATTGTAATTTGCACCCTTGTAGAGAGAACACCACCATCTGGCAAAAAAGAAGCAAAAAATTATTGCGACGTAAAAAAACTCTAAACCATTTTTTGAGATGGATTTCAGTTGCAATTGTTGTAAAAAAAATCATACAGCCAAAATAAATCAAATAAAGAGAAAAATAAAACTGTCGAGTTCTCAACCGAAAAAGGGTCGGAAGGACACCGTCAAGTGGGAGATAAAAACAAATAAAAACACTTTTCTAAAAGAGAGCTATACCTACAGTGAGTGACTGATACAAAAAGCAACTTAAACCTCCGGCAATTAGAGCACAGAGCAGTACAAGTAAATAAATTTGAAAGCTTGGTCAAATTAATGGAGGAAAACAAAATGAAAGAAAATAGCTACAGCGCTAATTAACAGAATTTATATAAAAAGCAGCGGATTCCTACATCAACCTCACCAAATGATTGAATAGAGAAAATGGGGTGGTAGGTACTTAGGAGCAGGAAATGCTCGCACTCACTTGAATGCATTAAGGAAAAAACAATTCAAGATAGTAGAATTTATCAATATGCTTTAATTTAAATGTAAATTAGGTACCACTTTCAATGTTTATAGTTATCGAACATAGTTTGAGAACATGAAAGTATCAACTAGGTATACGTAGAATATCATAAAATATGTCCTTCTCGTCATGCAATAAAGTCAGAAAATTTAATTTTTGGTTTATCAACTGATTTTTAGGTTTTATATTTCGATATAGCTATTTATGTTGTTTTTTCCAACTTAGAAATAACATACGAACCTTCAAATAATTATGCAAACTTAAATATCATTATATTAAAGGGTGCAATTTCTGACTTAAGCCCTTTTTGGCCTAAAGTGAACGTGTGTCGCCTTGGAGTCTCAGGGGCGATGGTCGTCTAAACGAAATAGATTTTGACATTTTGATGAATCTGACAAGTTACTTTCCGACCGATTTTTTCTTTGACTATAGTCAGTATTTAGTACATTTGTGGAGAAAAAATTGGATGAAGCTGAAGCTAAAGAAATACATATATTAAATTAAAAAATTAAAAAAAAAAAATAATAATTATTTAGCTTTATCTTTTTTAGTAAAAAAAACCTATACCTATTTGTAGCTCATATCATGATTACTAAAAGCTCATGTAGAAGCTCCGGGATCGTCAGGAGCAGAAATATACGGTATAATTCATATTGAGCCAACATAGTTGCTATAGTTTTTGAGGTCTACCATTTTGACGATAGGTAGTCGTCTGGAAAGTGAGGTTGCAAAAAAATTTGTAGCGAACATAATTCAAATTCCTTCCAGGTTTAATTGGTAAATTCTAGAAAACTGTTGTTGATGTTCAGAACCTCTACAATTCTTCTAATATATTGACGACATACCTTTCAAGTAGGTAATCTCTTTATAGGAAGGGGAAGCTAAGATTTAGAATTTGACATATCGAGAAGAACATTAAAACATCAACGATTAAACCTCAGTACAAAAAATCCGAAAAGGATTAAAAATAAAAAAAATCTAAATGATAATTAATCGCCAATTATGTCACCGCTGGCTGGAGAGATTATAGCTATAGAAATCTGAGAAAGAATTTTAATTTCAAAATCTACGGAGGAATTGGTTAGGTGTTGTCGATCTCCGAAACCACCCAACCGATTTCATTGAAATTTTGTGGATCCATCCAGTTGGTTTCAGTTGGACCCGATAGTTCCAAATGAAAGGCACGGAAAAACCGGGTGGGTACCCCTATAAATAAAAGAGACTGACGTCTGTGTGTGGCACTCATAACTCGAGAATGGATCGTTCGATTTTTACGATTTTGGGATTGGAGGATTCCTTTAGGAAGGACATTATGCTACTTTTTGTCGTGAAAATAAAAGTTTAAGGGGATGAGATTGGGAATAGAACTTAGTATGGCAACCGCACTTTGTAAAAAAAATATACTGGATAGGAAAACGGGTTGTGTCACTTCCAATATAACAAAACTTATTTCAAAAGCTTGATTTTTAAATTCTTTAGATGTTCCGGGCTCACCGCTACACAATTTTAATTCGAAAGTCGGCTCAGTTATAATTCTGATGAGCAACCCCAATCAACCGAAACTTTTTTAACGAATTGGGTTTGATTTGAATGTGAAGAATCTCAAATCAAATGTCTTCGAAGTGAAGATTTTGACTTAAAAATTCAAGCAACTGTAGTAGTATTTGTACGAGTCAAGCATGCGACTCACATTGTCATTTGTATTTATCTACCCATATATGTATATATGTCTATGATTACCGTTTACACCAACAGTGTTAAATTACATTTAAGTTTGTAAAATGTGTTATATATGTGTGCCCTCGAGGGCACGCATACGTAGGTAAGGCATGTAGAAGAAAAGAAAGAAGAATAAAGAGCGGCAGTTTATCGTCGCATTTACTAGTGGTTGGACGTGTTTCATTTGGCGAAGTAAACTTAAAATCTATAGCGTGGACTATAATTTCTCGCAAAGTAAACTTAAAATCTATAGTGCGGACTACAATTTCTCAGAAGTGGGATAAAGTGAAAAAAAAAACAACCCTAAAACTGACTTTGAAGTGTTTTTTTTTCCCCCTACGCTACGCAGTGATTCAAATTTGAACACACGAATTGTTCCCCCTACCCAAATTTTTTTTTTTTTCCTTTCTTTCTCTCCTTTTAACCATGGAAGAAGAAACGGTGAATCCAGACGACTACACGGTAGCGGGACTAAGAAGTTGGCTGCAACAGCTAGGCATGCCAAGCGACGGAAACAAAGCCACTCTGGTTGTTCGCCTAAATAACGTTCCAATAGAAGAACGAGGGGAACGGCCAAACAATATTCCAGCAGAGGGAAAAGAGCGACAACGAGAAGAACAACAACGAGAAGACGAGACCGAACAGCAATCGACGAGCGGTGCAGCTGCAGTTGACGTGAACACATGGACAAACAAGACAGTCGACAGGAATGCCAATGAGAAGAATATGGATAGACAACAGATAGAGTGGATGACGCGAGAGATTGAGCTACTGAGGAGGGAGAAGGAATTCATGAAAAAAGAAAACGAGTTTTTACGACGGATCGCAAAGCCGAATGATAGAGGTGAAACTGATGGAGAACAAACAGATGGTGTAGCAGCGACAGGAGAGTTCACACTGACGCAGCAGTTTGGGTTGTGGAAGGAAATGTTGCCGGAATTCGACGGTGTATCCAATATTGACGTTTGGCTGGCGCAATTAAGAAACCTGGAAGAAGTTTACAGCGTGGGAAAGAATAACCTACACACACTTTTTGTGGCAAAATTAAAAGGAAAAGCCCAAGAATGGTTGCACGCACAGCCAAATTTCTTAAAAGATGACGTCGGTGTGCTGGTAGAGGGATTAAAAGAGGTGTTTGGCACGAAGCAGAACAAAATGGAAACGAGGAAAAAGTTCGAAAGCCGAAAGTGGAAGACGAATGAATCGTTTGCAGAATACTTCCACGACAAAGTTAGACTGGCGGCCGGACTGGAAATGGACGAAGAGGAGTTCACGGAATATGCAATCGAAGGTTTCACCGACGACAACATGAAGCTGTATGCCCATGTCCAGGGATTTACAACAAAGGCAGGACTACTTCGAGCGTTCACCAAGGTCGTTCAAAGGAAGGAGCAGACAGGATCGATTGCGAGCACATCCAGCAGCAGAGAGACGGGATCGACAACAGATAGTACAACGAGGGGAAGACAAACAGATAGTACAACGAGGGGAAGACAAACTGGAGGACGCACGGTTGCAGTTAGGTGCTACAATTGCAACTCGTTGGGACACGTAGCAAGTGTGTGCTCCAAACCAAAAAGGGAATACGGGGCATGTTATGCTTGTGGCGCCATGGGACATGTGGTTGCAACCTGTCCCGAACGGAAGTCCGCAGTACACCAGCTGTCAGAAGATGACAAATCAGAAGATTATGTAAGACGTTTATATTTTAAATTCACGATTGTTAATGATAATATTCCTTTAGATTGCCTCATAGATTCCGGGAGTCCAATTAGCTTGATCAGGAAGTCGTGTATACCCGCTAACGAATACATTTGTCAATGTAATATAAAAAAAAAATACTTTGGATTAAATAAAAGTTTGATTAAAATATATGGAATGTTGTCGTGTGTCGTATTTTATAAAGAGGTCGGGATAAAAGTAAACCTTGTGGTAATGGACGACGAGTCGACGAGCTATGAGGCAATCTTGGGGAGGGATTTTTTAAAGTTAGGGAAATTCAAATTAGTTTCGCAACTCGAGGATAGTACACCTAAAGCGTGTGTTGTAGATAAAGATAATGAAAAATTTGAAAGACAACTGATGTTCATAGACTGTAGAGATAATGATAGCTTAAAATTAGATTTAGAGGTTGGTGATAACGTAAGTTACATGCATAAAGAAAAACTTGAAACGCTGTATAAGACAAATTATTTATATGCCGAACGCCCCCCGGAACCGATAGTTAAAACTCAAATGAACTTAACACTGAGTGACGTGAGACCGTTTCATTGTCGACCGCGTCGTTTGTCGTATGCCGAGAAAGGTGAACTTAGTTCGTTGCTAGAGGAATATGTGAGTAAAGGGTACATTAGAGAAAGCGAGTCTGAATATGTTTCGCCGATAGTTTTGGTAAAGAAAAAGACAGGGGAGCTTAGAATGTGCATAGACTTTCGTACCTTAAACAAAGCAACCGCAAAAGATAGCTATCCAATCCCGTTGATCGACGATTTGCTAGACAGATTAGTAAACAAGACTATTTTTTCTAAGTTAGACCTTAAAAATGGATTTTTCCACGTATATATGCACGAAGATGCGGTAAAATATACGTCTTTTATAACGCCATTGGGGCAATATGAGTTTTTGAGAATGCCGTTTGGCTTAAAAAATGCACCGTCAACATTTCAGAGACACATAAATAAAATATTTGCGGACATGATCAGAAATGAAGAGGTTATTGTATACCTAGACGATATAATGATAGCCACGACGACATACGAAGATCATTTTAGGATACTTTCTGAAGTGTGGAAAAGGATGGTAGAAAACAGATTGGAACTGAGAATAGACAAGTGCAAATTTTTACAAAAGAAGATTAAATATTTAGGCTTCACAATTACGGGAGAGGGCATACAGGCAGACGATAGGGGTATCGAAGCTATAAAAAACTTTCCGGTACCACAAAAAACTCATGCGGTACAAAGTTTTTTGGGCCTGTGTTCTTATTTTCGCAGGTTCGTTAAAGATTTTTCAACTATAGCGAAACCATTGTACGATCTGACCAGAAAAGATAGAGAATTCAAGTTTGGTGAAAAAGAACTAAAGGCCTTTGAAAGTTTAAAAAATAAACTGATAGAATCACCGGTGTTGGCACTGTATAGTCCGAAAGACGAAACAGAGCTGCATTGCGATGCGAGCGCATTGGGATTTGGAGCAATCCTTTTACAAAGAAAGCAAGACGGAAAGTTGCATCCAATATTCTATTTTTCAAAAAGAACGACCGATGCTGAGTCAAAACTTCACAGTTTCGAGTTGGAGACACTGGCAATAATAAGTGCTTTGGTCCGTTTCAGGGTCTATCTACAAGGCAAAAGGTTCAAGATAGTTACTGATTGTAACTCACTAACTTTAACTTTAAACAAGAAGGAACTCAATCCCAGAATTGCCAGGTGGGCGCTGGAATTACAAAATTATGATTATACCTTGGAACATAGAGCGGGCACTCGCATGCAACATGTAGACGCGTTAAGCAGGTCGACAAATATTTTGACAATCGAAGCGAACACTCTCGAGGAAAATCTAATGATATGTCAAGGAAGGGACGAAAGGATAGTTAAGATTAAGGAGTTATTAGAAAGATCGGAACATACTTTATATGAAATGAGAAACGGAGTGGTATATAAAAAGAAAAACGATGGTAGCGTTGTGTTTTTTGTACCAGAAGAGATGGAAAGTCATATTTTGTATAAATACCATGATGAAGTAGGTCACGTAGGTACAGATAAGGTGTTAGAATTAGTTTCGAAAAGTTATTGGTTTCCCAAGATGAGAGAAAAGATAGGATTGCACATTAAAAACTGTTTAAAATGTATTGTTTTTTCGGCTAAACAAGGTCGTGAAGAGGGTTTCCTCCACAACATCCCTAAAGAAGGAAAACCATTCGAAGTAGTGCACGTAGACCATTATGGTCCAATAGACAACTCAAGGACGGCAAAAAAATACATACTAGTAATAATAGATGCTTTTACAAAGTTCGTAAGACTCTATCCGACCAAAACTACAAATGCTAAAGAAGTAAATCGAGCGTTAGTAGACTATTTTAGGGCGTATAGTAGACCGAGGTACGTTGTGTCAGATAGGGGTAGTTGTTTTACTTCTGTGGAGTTTAAAGAATTTTTGTCCGAGCAAGGTGTTCAACACATAAAGGTCGCGACAGGCTCTCCCCGAGCCAACGGACAAGTGGAGAGAGTAAACAGAAGTTTAGGACCAATGATAGCGAAACTAGTAAAACCGGAAGAAGGGATATTTTGGGATCACATAATAGAGGTAGTCGAACATACACTTAATAACACGGTAGGTAGGACTATAAAAGAACATCCGAGTGTAATGTTGTTTGGAGTAAATCAAAAGGGCAAATGGTCAGATAAACTCAAAGAAAACTTGATAGAGCTAGAGTCAAAAAATGAAAGAGATCTTGCGAGGACACGCAGTAAAGCAGTTATAGAACAAAAAAATTCTCAGGCATACAACAAGCGATACGTGGATAAGAAACGGTGCAGGCCCACAAAATATGAGGTAGGAGACTATGCTATGGTAAAAAATTTTGACTCGCACCCGGGTGCATCTAAAAAACTGATACCAAAATTTAGAGGACCATATCAGATTGTGAAAGTCCTACGCAATGACAGATATTTACTTAAAGACGTTGACGGTTTTCAACAGTCACGGCTACCTTATCAAGGCGTGTGGGCGGTTGGCAATATGAAACCTTGGTTGAACAAAAACAGATAGGAAAAATGATTGTAAGTCCGAAAGATCAGGTGATCTTTATGGTCAGGATGGCCGAATTGTAGTAGTATTTGTACGAGTCAAGCATGCGACTCACATTGTCATTTGTATTTATCTACCCATTTATGTATATATGTCTATGATTACCGTTTACACCAACAGTGTTAAATTACATTTAAGTTTGTAAAATGTGTTATATATGTGTGCCCTCGAGGGCACGCATACGTAGGTAAGGCATGTAGAAGAAAAGAAAGAAGAATAAAGAGCGGCAGTTTATCGTCGCATTTACTAGTGGTTGGACGTGTTTCATTTGGCGAAGTAAACTTAAAATCTATAGCGTGGACTATAATTTCTCGCAAAGTAAACTTAAAATCTATAGTGCGGACTACACAACGGATTCCGATGATTTACAATTGGTTTCCGAGCGCCTTCAATTTCCCATGCATATCGCTTTTATTATAAAACAAAATTAATTCGCAAGGACAATCGCTGGATATTTGTGACATCAATCATCGAATTTCCATATTTTTCAATCGTATCAATCAATCGTGTTTGGCGTGCTCACGTGTGAGCAAAATCTTCCGCTTTGTACGTCGTGTACCGTAAAGCACTTTAGTGAAAAAAATTAAGGTTGGCTGACACGTCAATCATTGCGGTTTGATCTAAACACATCAACAATGCTACTTTAGTTATTTGTATTGTTTTTAATATAACTTTTGAATACAGAATTTGAATTGACCGAATTACATAAAGCAGCATGTTCATTGTTCGTTCTCGGAATTATTATTTTATAATTACTTACAATTTGGGCGGAACGAAGTTCGCCGGGTCAGCTAGTTGTTTAAAATTACCTCGAAAGAATTGCATGCTGCGAATTTGAATGGTATTCTTTTTCACACTTAATGGCAAGGTCCAAACCAGTGATGCCAGTTTGGGCGGGTTCACCCCCCCTTTAGGGTTTTTTTTTGTCGACGGGTGAAAATCTGGGGTTTTTTAAAATTCTATTTTACTTACAACAATTTCACCAAAGTTCGGTAAGGGCTGTGTAAATTCTTACAAGATATTTTCAAAATACAGCATGCGCTGCATTTATTTGGCGCACTTTCGGAAAACCAAACTTTCATGTTCGCCTTTCAATTTCGTAATTTCTTCTTTTAAGTCGTACAAAAACACGTTAAGAAAATAATGACAAAAATGTTGTGGGTTTTCTTGGCGGCTTTTCAGAGTTATCTGGGGGGGAATTAGCGGTGTTTTAATTAGCTTAACTTTCGAAACCGAAAAACTAACGACTTTTATTTTGCAAAAAATCGTTCAATTTTTTGTACATCGTTTTTTATTCTATTTTAAAATTGTAAATAGGTATAGCACCTATCAAAAATCAAAAAAACATTGTTGATCCAAAAAATCGTTAGTTACGATAGGTATTTACGATTGCCATCGAAGCAGGTTTTTACTGTACCTGAGTTTTAAACAACATCCCTAGAGGCACGATGGTTACATGAGCGATGCCATAGGTGACTGGTAAGTAATTGAAATGCTTATGTGAATATCGTACCTTCCTCTTCCTCAGATACGAGTAGCATAAATTAAATATCGATTATTTCCACCCGTTAAACAACATATATCGCCATTCCACCCCAACCCAGTAAGTATCTTACGTCATTCGCCATTTTTGTATCTTCCTAAAGCCTTGATTACAAAAACATAAGTATCATTGATATAATTGGAAATCATTCTTCTGACTTCAACACACTAGCGAGGTCACTGTTCTCCAATTATATTTTGCCGTTTTCCTATCGTCGATTTAATTCATATTTTTTTCTTTCATTTAATACAACTTACGAATACCAAATAAAAATATTTACTTCTTAAAAGGAAAAATCTTGACGTAAGCGGTTGATAAAAAAAAACGTTTCTGCCGAAAAGCACTTGAAATTTTAATTGGAGGGTCCAAAACCCTTCAAATGTTTCCTCCTGAAAAATGACAGATAGGCTTCCATATATAGAATCAATAGCACTTTAAAGTTCTTTAATCATCATCACACATATTTCCAACAGGCTTACCATTACATAACATTGGTCCGTTGCGATATGGGGGCAAATCCGAGCACAGGTGCATTCCAGAGTCCTCGGGTCGTGAGCAAATGTAGTCCTGTTCCTTTGAGAACTCATAGTAGAACGAGACACTAGAAGAAATTGTGGGGTACAAAGAGAGTGACAATTAGCCTTGACAACAATAAGATGCAGTTGATCAGATATCTTTTCCTTATGACATCTAAGCGTTTGGACAAAACAAATAATTGCTATTCGAATATATTATATGCTATAGACGTATTTATTATTATCTTGCAAAATGCAGACGCAGACATTTACACATTTTCATCTAGAACAGCTGGCGAGCGGTAATTTTAATTAAGTTTATCTTTTATTTATTCATTATTTATTTTTTAAGCAGTTTGATTAGTTAAGCGGTGTAGGTTTATTTATGCTTTGTGCCCATCCTGCAAACAGACTTTCATAAAAAGAAAATATATCATACCACTAGCTATAGTAAACATAAGATAAAATTTAAAATTCGAGAACTTTTGTATATTAAACTTGGTTTAAATAAATGGTTCAATATCCGTTAGATATAACTTTGTTAACCATCTCCAAGATACAGACCGAATTCTACGCACGGATTGAGCATATATTTTTCAGTATTCACCCTTTGATCTTGGACGGCTTATGCAAATTTCTATTTGAAGTACTAAGAGGCGGTATGGGCCTTTTATAGGTGGATATTTAAATATTCCTTTGAAGGAGAATGGACGGCATCGAATAAACGGAAATGTGTCTGGAACACACTTGCTTGTACCATAGGATACCTATAGAGATCTGAATCCTGAGGGCCAAAGGCTCTCGATTGCCATAATGTGTACACTTGATTGTTGGAGTTTTAGGTTGCTTTGGGTATTTTTTTATTAACGAAGAGTTTGAGAATTGAGAATAAATGGTTGAGTTTCAAGTCTGCTGGATGTCAATGACTATGCATTAAATATGTTTGTCTGAATATGTTTGGATCAACATCTTAAATTTAGGACACCTAAATAGACTCTGAAGGTACAACTGCAACCCTGTCGCAGTCTGGCAGTAAACACGTACGTATGAAGATTATACATGTTTATGTCCACAAATCGCTTGTAATTTTTTTAAGGCTTCAATGGCAATATAAACGCCACAAAGAAAAATAAGCTCCCATTGGCGGTGTGTCGATTGCCTATTTTTTTCTACGCATTCAAGTTGCTAAACATTTGTCTTCTTGCTTTTAGTCTGCAACCGAATACCTAAATTTCTAGGCGCAATTAAAAAAGAGCGAGAAAATAGTTTAATCTTCTATCAAAAATTACTTCGAAGTTGCTTACAAGAGTCTTAGAAGCCTAACATGAGCCCGTAAGAAGCCGAAAGTCTGGCGAATTATTTTCAATAGATCGAATGGGGAGCAACTATACTCAAAAGGTGAGCGCAAAAATCTTTCCACAGCCAAGGAGCCTTTCGGAGCCTGATTGACGTACGTTGCCAAAGTTGAGCACAAGTACCTAGGTGCTTAAGTCTGAAAGGAAAACTTAAGTTTCAGGTAAGAGTTTGCAGGCACAGCCTTCCTGTAACATATAATGTCTGCTTACCTGTCGATTGCGCAGCCGCACTTTATTTCTAGTTTTATAAGTTACCCGCCGCCCAAAGAGAGACGTTCCAACATCCTCCAGGGCCAAGCATAGATTCAGACTGAATGTAGAGCTATAGCTGTTGCTATAGATTTAGTGCTCGACTGACGAGGAAAAGCTGCCTAAAAGGCAATATTCGACGTAGTCAAAGTCTAATGAACAGTTTGCACTTTGCATTAACCTATCGCAGGCAGCGACAGCAATCACTAAGTGGTCATTGTATCGACACCATGAAGTAAGCCAAAACCACAGAGTGAAGGAGTAGAAGATCCTGCGTAGAAAAAAAGCCCGGCTAACGAGATAGAAAATGATTGTTGTCCAAAAGGCCAGAACACGGTTGGTCTACTTATAATCGAGAAAAAGACTTAATCATACTATCAACAACCATCTATCATTATTGACAGCTATAACTTTGAGATAGGTAAGGAGCTCATCTACCTCGGAGTTACCACCAACTCCACAAATGATATAGGTGCCTTAGGGAAGATGCTGAAGTGTGGGAAGAGTGCGTTAGTGACTTTCTTGAAAGAATGTTTCTTTAAACAAATTTTGGCCCGGCACATGGGTGAGAGTTTTGAGTTCTAAAAGATTTGGATGTAGTCAAAAGGCCAAAACATGTACATCCTATTACAAAACGGATAATAGCACTCCAGCCGAGAGGATCTGTGAATCCGAGTTCCATGTTCGAGACGAAAAGGAGACTGAAAACTAACTTCTAAAAACAAGGCAGAAGGGGAATGCCTGAACAAACGAACTGGATGAGTAGCTCTTTCTCTCAGTCAGAGGCGGCAGAAGCCCACAAAGTAACTAAACAGTAAACACGATACATCACTTAATACGAGAACGATCATTAACAATAAACTACATAATAAAACAATCCCTACTATTATAAAACTAAGTCATTGTTTCATTTGTTTCTTGCTACACGTCACTTACAGAACCGGAGTGGGTTTATTTATTTTGTTTTAAATTTGAGAAGTGGAACTCTGGCGAAGCAAGGCGAGCATGGGTCAGCTAGTCACTCAATAAAATCTCTTAAAAAAACAGGGTTACACATAATTAGTTTTGTTCTTAATTATGTGTAATATTTTAATTAAAATAATTATTAACTCTTAGAAAGTCTGTTATTTTTCCATTTGAAATTTATACCCACTGAATTGGAAAGCACTTATATTTATTTAGTTGAAACTTTTGTTTAATTCTTTTTAAGTTAAAAAAAGTGTATTTAATATCGGAGGCTTGATAACAAACAAGTTTTGTAGTCCGCTACAGTATCTACCTTTGCAATCTTTGCCTTGAGGGAGCTACATATATACGCAGTGCATTGTATTGTTTGACTAAAATGTGTGTTCTGCTGCCTAAGGCAACTCATATGTGACTGGTGTTGTGAGTAAAAAGTTATGAAATGCAATTTTCTTTGATATTAATACCTTTCGTGTAGTCTGTATGTGTTCATCCTGCAAAAGATTTTTAATTTTTGTCAATTTGTTCTTTTTTTTTCTCACGGTTCTTCTTAATTAAACTTAAATTAATATTAAAATTAAACGAAACAGGAATAAACTGCAAAATATTCGTAAAATCAAATCAAAGGGAAATGAAATGTTGTAGAACTTCAACTAAACCTACAGCAAGGATATTCCTCCTAGAAAATAAATGTTGCAGTTAAGGGTGTTCTAAAGACTATTTCATGAATAATATGCCTATAATATATTTCTAAGTAAAAACTAACTATACATAGGTACTTTACTAACTAAGAAAGACACACCAAAATACAATCTGCTTACATAGGTAGGTATACGAAAGGACGCTAGAAGTGATAGTATAAATATATAAAAAAAGGTGGACAAAATGTTGTACATGGTGCAGTGTAGAAGTGGAATGTATTAATGCAGATGTGCGGAATAAATAAATAAAAATAAGCCGTCTTATTTGTTTTGCATAAGAAAATAAATAATGTTGTAGTCATAGTTACCAATGAAATTATATAAAATGTTGCGAGTTCCTGAACTAAACAAAACGCTGCAATTTCGGCTAAATGAAAAATCAGTCATAGTCTTCAAGTGCCAAATGAATATTAATTCGAGTTACGGACGAATGTATGTATGTATGATGAAAATATTGTTTATATTATCATTATGCAAGTCAGTGATGCCATATCGTTCGGTCGGACACAATTTTCGGAACTTTTTCGATTACGCCTTCGATTGTTTTCTAGTACTGCTTCACGATTGATTTATGAGTGCATTTGTCTCGTAATAAAATCCCTTTCAAATTATTCAATAAACGGAACACAATTTGTTGGAATGTCATGAATCATTCGTACGCTGATAATGCAAAGCAAAACGCATTGGTGGTCCCAATTGAAATTAGCTTGTGAATTTGTTTGAAAACAGAAATAGTTGTCTGTTAATTTATTTTAGAAATAATTAAAATCCAACGTAGGACGCTATAAGCGTCTTCTTAAGGCTCCATCGCTTCTGTTTTTGAAAATATATACAATTTGATATTTTAAAAATTGTATGGCTTTATATATTACTTGATTCGGATAACTTAGAAACCGATAAGAACTTAAGTCCTTGCGGAAAAATATACAGCTTTGGGCGGCGCACATATGTGCATTTGAGCACTAAACCTGTCATATTTCACTCTCTATGAATTCACACATATTATGTACTAGTTCCTAAATTTGTTATTTCGGTTGTATTTTGCGAGTGCTGAAAATTCTATTCTTATATCGATATTTTCCGCAAAGTCAACCTTCTCATACCAACCATTGTTTCATTATAGAGATTCCCATTCTCTTCCCATTCTTTTTTTTTTTTTAAGTTTGACATGGCTATAGTTGCAGCCAAACATAGGTACTCGTATATACCTAAACCGCCTAAGATAATGAGAATTTTCGAAATAAGTATACCTTTTTTCATTGAAGTCACTTCGACAAATTGGCGAAAATAGTTGACATAAAGGATCCTAAGCCAACCTTCAGACAAAAACTTTGAGTTTTATTTTTCGCTGAAATGGAAAGCTGATGATGGTTTTTCAAGACAGAACTATCCTCCGTTTGGCAGTGTAAGAAACCGAAATATGGGTATTTATGTGACTTTTATTGATTTAGCTGTAGATTCGTCTCTCAGTAGTACGTACATACAACACATCATTTGCATAAATGATTAACCTGTGGTGTGGGTAGTGGGTTGGGTAATCATAATAGCTTTTTCATTGGTAATTACAAAAAAATAATGAGTCATTAATTCGTCGGTTTCGAAAGTAAAGCTAATTAAAACACACACTGCGATACATTTTTGATGAAAATTTGATGTCATTATAAAGTTTGGGCCTTGCCATTAAAGCGAAAAATAATATCATTCAAATGGCCGCCTTGGGAAGATTCGCAGCATGCGGTTCTTTTGAGGTAGTTTCTAACCACATTTTCGCACATTTCGGGCGGTATCTCGGCCATAACTTTAGTAATGTTGGTTTTTAATGCGACTAGAGTTCGGGGATTATACGCTTAACTACGGTCTTTTGCGCAGCCCCACAGAAAAAAATATCTAACGGTGTCAAATCGCATGATCTTGGTGGCCAATTGACGTCGCCAAAACTTGAAATTACGAAACCAGAACATTTCTCACGCATAAAGCCATAATTTGTCGTGTTTTGTAGCTTGTTGTCCCGTTTTGTTGGAACCACATATCGTTCAAGTCATGATCTTCAATCCCGGCCAAAAAATTCGGTTACAGTTCGACAATATCGGATAAATTCGGATCATCAGCAACACTTGGACTTGCAGCAACAATATTTTCGACTGAGGTTTCATTACGATGGTGCTAAACTGCAGAGGCCTTACAATAGCCGAGTTTTTTTGAGCTTCGATCTCAGCAAAGCAAAGTAAAGTAGGCTTTTCAGCACGCTAATTACAACAACTATTGCGAGTCCCGAAGTGTCAATTGGAATGTAGTTGTTGTAATTGCGTGCTGAAAATCCTACTTTGCTTTGCTTTGCTGAGATCGAAGCTCAAAAAAACTCGGCTAATATCAGTAACGTTCCACTCTCTTCACACTTCTCACAACTTTACCGATTGCTTGCGTATGCGTAGTCGGCCGATTATGACGACCATAATCATCGCGTGATGCGCGAAAAGTGGATACGTTTGAATCATCACTTCTGTAGTAAGTTTTAATAATTTGAACGCGTTGTTTGATTGTTAAGCGATCCATTATCGTAAATGCAAAACAGTCTAATAATATTACGCCACTTCAAATGACATCTGAGTTTGATGGGTGTCAGATGCCAGCGCTATCAAGTAGCACGAAATGTGGTATGTGTATATTAGAAAATGGTCATAGAAGCTGGTGAAGAAACGCTGATATGTAGTTCCATGGCATAAAGTTTGAAGAACTCCATGGAACTGATATATTTATTATGCTTGGTGTCTTTTCCAACTGCTGATAGACACATTAAAGATATTAATTTTATCTGGTGGATAACATTGTACAAGCAAGCGGGTCAAAATTATTAAATTGCATAATTTTTCTTATTTTTTTAATTTTCTTGCTATTACTTATTTCGTTTCTTACCTACTCTGTTTATTATTTCAGCTAATTAAGTTATTACTGGAGAAACGTTTTCAAATCTATACCCACACTAAATACTGACAGACAAATGTTATAATCCGACTAAAATCTTTCAAAATTTTAGTGTCCAAAATTTAGTCCAGGGACTGATGCTAATATTTTTAATTGCAGATAATCTTAAGAAATGAACTAAATGAAATAAAACTGAAGGCAGAATTACAAACGTGATGCATGACCCAAATATATTTAAATATATTAAAATTGGGGCCAACGTCCTCTGGCCTTAGCATCATTAAGCTAAGTATCGAGGGAGTTTTCCACGGCTTGAATTTCGTGACCTTAAATGGTGGGTGCAATAGTCATGAGTCAGGGCCTTAGTATGGTTAGTGCGCTGAATAGTTGAGGGTCTCAGATTCGAACATTGGTAAAAAACGAATCACTTCTTAAAATGTTTCTAGGTATTTTTTTTAAAGAACAGAACTGACTGCACCCAATGATCCTATTATTTTGACCATCGACATTTATGAACTTATAATATTATCTATATGGATTTACATAATATATTTGTCGACTTTCGGGCAAACTATAAATTTAATGCCAAATATTTTTCTGCATAAAGCCGAATCCTGTAGCGCTATGTCTATAATTGGAAGGAAACAAGACCAAATTTCATTACTACTACATAATGTCATGCTAACGTTACATTGTGTAATGTGCTCATAAAAGTATTAACAAATAAAAAAATGTGTAATATATAAATAAACAAAATTTTGAAACATAAATCGTATTTTAAGAGTTTTACTGTACAACATCTAACTAGTGTATGCCAATCATAGTGTGTATGTGTATTCTAGTTACATTCCAAGTGATCACAGCACATTTACAAATACATTGTGTTGGCCGATTATAATTTTGTATACTTTAAAACATCAAACACTGAAACATAAAGAATTATAGAGGTAACGTCGATATCTTAAAAGATGTCACTAATCTAATTGAAATTCTATAAGTTTATTTATGTGGCAGGAAATTTATAAAAAAAAAATGTTAAGTTAAAATGAAAAGAGTTTTGACAGTTGTTTGACAGTGATGCAGTAGCAGAGTATATAGATGAATTTATTTAATTTTTTTTTTTTTGTAATGTATAGTACGAGTACGAATATTGAGTTGAAAAAATAGGTAGCTTTATAGACAGTAACATGTAATATATATGTATTGATATATATTTTTAAATTCTTACGAGTTAACACGGACTCGAACTCTGTATTCGTCAGGTAGTCCCCTGTAAACAAAAAACCCGGAATGATTTGGATTTGTTTCGTATTGTTTCTATTTTTTTGTTTTTTTTTTTAATTTTGTTTTGCTAAACATTAAATGTTGTTTGTTTAAAATACAAAAAATATAATAACTAAAAAACAATGAATGTATATTTATATTTTACATTATTTGTGGTAGGTATATATGTACATTTGGTATTGTTTGTTAAAAATAAGGTTTGTATAAATTGTCTAGTTTTAAGCAAAATGTTTATTTGTAACTGGTTTCGAATTTATATACAAAATAAATAAAAGGGAACACAAATTTCTCGTGTGAATCTGTTAGGAGTAAAAAGGTTAAACAACTCTTTGAACCATAACACAACTATCAACAACAAATAAAAAAAAATACATTTTCGTATTTACATGTTATTAAATATAGTAAAATGCTCTCAGCAAAACGAACTAAAAAAAACTGTGACTTGGTGATGTTTACCATATTTTTTGTTTTGGTAATTATTTTTTTTTTTTTTGAATGGTGCTATGTACACAGGTGTAACACACATATAAGGTTAGCTTACAGTGGGTTAGGCAGTGAGGGGTGTGACTGATTGAAACAATAATATGGGGCAAAATGAGCACAAGTCTTACATCTAACTTGGTCCAAGAAGTGGGGAGAAATGTTTGCAAGAAATGAGTTTTGTTAAATGTTTATGGAAATATTCTTAATATACATATAGTATGGGCTAACTACAGCTAAGTATTACTACTCTCTAACTATAAAGAAGGCGTCTAAATGCTTACTGGATGATAAAGCTATATAATACTCTAAGATGGAGGAATTCGAAAAATATATGTAGACAAGTTCAGCAACCAGCACTCAAAATACACTCCTGCGAGGCGAGAAGCGCAGTTGGAGAACCTTCCCTACATGCAGACCTTCGAAAGATGTCATATTTCTTTTGGTCTACTATTCCCATGTTTCCCAATTGAATGGTCAACTGAAAGTAAGCCGCAAACGAACAAAAACAAGGCGACATAGCTTCCAGTCGATGCGCAACCTTTTTAAATTCGATCCAAATTGAAGTTGCTATTTAAAACTGTCCGAAAAATATCTCAACACATCTAAATGGGATATGAGTTTTATATGACACTCGATACAGGAATTTTTGTAAATTTGCGTCGTGAACTCTTTATGGTTCCATCAGTAATTGGACGGAAGGAATTTCTGACCATGACAAGGATTCAAGGAAAACCTACGATTGGCACAATTGGGACAATAAGAAACACCCATATACAGGCTGAAAATATTATCTAATCTGAAATCCTCTAATCTCTTTAAGAAATAATTTTCCATAACGAGAATTAAACACCGCACCAGATAAAAACTCTGGAGCGGATGCTACTTAGTATGCGCAGCAAAAAGTAAACAGCTCCAGTCTAGATTTGCGAGACCATTTCATATTTTTCCCAGTAAAAAAGAAAGACATGATGATCGACTACCAGTCTATAGAGATGGGTCCGAAATAAAATGTAATTTTGGCGTTGCGCTGGACTTTGCTCCGAACTTTTAGGAATACGCAATTCAATCAGCTCCTTAATGTGGTGCATGGACTACCACTGAAATCGCCTTTTTCGTCGGTAGCATTAAGTGTCAGTTGAAGCGATTTTCGGCACAGAAAAAAAATTGTCTCTGTCTCGAAAAGTTTCAAGCTCAGCACAACCGTAGAGTCTGCCTCTGGTCTACCGAACTTATGGTGTGCATGGAATGATAAGGCTGGGCATCTACCATTGAACAGCCGTGGGAAAGTTCATATACCTTTACCCGAAGATTGGGCACCTTTTCGTTTTGGGGCCGGGTTAAGTAGAGGGAGATCATCACATTATATAGAACTTCTAAAATATAGACTGGACAAAATCTCGAAAATGAGTTTCATAAATCTCGAATGACAAAATGTCGAATGGGATAAAATCTAGAAAGTAAAAAAAACCTCGCAAGTCTCAATCTCGAAAATCAAACTGATTGCGAGATTTTTATAGCTCCTTAAATTTACCCAGAAAAAAATGAAAACAAATCTAAAATGAATATTCTGTAACTTTTTTATTGAGATTAAAAAATAATTAACAAATAATCACACTAAAACACATTTCCGCAATACTATAGTCGGATAATGCACAGTGGCTTAGTGGTTAGTGTGTTGGACTACTATGCGAGGGGTCCCAGGTTCGAATCCCTCAAAAACCAAAAATCCAACTCAGGGTTTTCACTGCGCCACCTCTCGCGAACGTCTGACAAACATCCGAGAGTATAACTGTCTTGAAAGAGCTTCTCAATAAGCAGCCGTTTGGACTCGGCGTAAAATCGTAGATCCCTTCCATTCGTTCCAAAAATGAAATTCCATTCGTCTCAAAAATGAAAAACTCACACAAAACGAATGGTCGCGAGATGTTAGGCCTAGGGTCCCTACGGACCTGTTTCGCCAACTATTTTTTTTTTTTATTTATAAAATTATTATGTAAGTAGGTACCTACATGACTGTTTTTGTATTAGTATTTTTCTAATTATTTAAAACCACCAAAAGTACATTTTTCCTTATAGTATGGACTCTCAATCCTCTCCCATCTGATTCCAAATTGAAAATTTTTTTTTTAAAGATTTTTAAGGGACGGTTCCCAGAATATTAATATTTTCGAAGATCTCGAAATGTTCAAAAATTCTGCACTTCAAAGAAAAACAATATAGAACCCAAGCAAATCATTTTGAAGATTTTGATTACGAAGAGTTTTACTCGAAACAGATTCAATAAGAAAACTGCTCTTTCCCTTCCTGCATTTTTATTTTGTTGTTTTTGTTTTTCTGGCTCTTTCATTAAAAAAAATTGTAAGAGAACTAACCAAAGTGTGTTTAGTTTCTCAAACTGTCAGTTCTTGGGCCTGTTTGACAAACATTTGCGTCGCGCCCGCTTTGAGATTGGTTCTAGTTGCATGTAGGTTACAAAGCGTTTATAGTTACGTTAAAAGTATGGCACCGGCTTTGAAGTTGAAGAGTGCTATTAGTTAGTATCTACTAATCTCTCCTAATACACGATGACTATAATTTTGCGGCATTATTTCGAAATTTAATAAAACGATTCAACAGAATATTTATAATCACCAAGGATATTTTTCCTAAGGCGACATATCATTTGACTAACAAAACGCATTGAAATATTCCTATAGTTTGAAGGAATGTGCTTCAACAGCATGTGCCTTCAAAGAGTACCTAACTAAAGGTTCTTCCAGTCAAAATCAACTTGTATTTGCAAACACGTTGTTAGTAGTTATTTGTTCAACAAAACTTTCCCTGTGCGAAAGACTTAATAAACCCTTAAATAAGCGAGTTTCCCATTGAAAGCTTCCAGTGAATTCGTACGTGTGTCTTTTTTTTTATTCTCTCGGAATGTCCTTTTAAATGTCGACATTCGCAACATTCTACGAAAGTTCAACAAATTTACTTGCAACCCTATTTTATGTTCACAGCTCGTTAAATATGAATTCTAAACTCATTTTCGAATTCACAGGCGAAACTTTCGGGAGGAAATACCACGGCACTATAACTTCCATGTAAACACAGTTACACACTTTTCCTGAATTGGTCTCGCACGTTTCCGTTTCGGGCTTTTTAGCATGCCTGACTTGAATGACCATTTAAACTCGTTCCGTTATATCCCGGTACCAGACTTTCGTAGTTTGGTGCCGCTGTGTGCAGTGTTTTCAACCGTCACTTTCGGAAAATGCATGCTCACAACTTGCGCCAGCTGTGACATTTTAATGGATCCGTTACGGATGTATGTAGGTACATATGGCTTTGCCCATAGTAATTTGGATATTAAATGTGTGCGGTTACCCACAGAGAATGTACACATACAAATGATATGCATATATCTAGCTTGTTGGATTGCCGATAGGATGTGAAGGAGCGTGTGCTTTTATAGGGCGAATTTATAATACCACCGACCGACGGAAACCTCACATATTGCTATACGCTACCACGCCTGTTGAAGTGAGTGCATTTATCGCAGTCGCCAATTTGGCACGTACCCAGGATAACAGTGTGGCGGAGGAGAACTAACTCAGCTTAAACCAGAAGATGATAAAAGGCAGTGGATTTATTTTGAGGTAAAAATAGATTCGTCTTTTAAACTCATCTATGTGAGCACATATTTTTATAAGCGTGGGAATAAGGAAACAAACAAACAGACAGGAAGAATGTCAACATGTGGGTGAAAAGTAATGGCTCATGGGGTTGCATTATTTAATATGGTTTTTGGAAAGCTCCCATCTCATTATTCAGAAACAGATGTACGCACCCAGTTTTGCTCTTGCCCAGGAATTGTATTGTATAAATTATGTGTTTGACTATCTGTCTGTCGCTAATTAATCAATAACACTTTACTTTTCGCGTTAGTTTTCTTCCTTCGATTGTCCGCATTTAGTATGCCACTGGCTTGGCTGTGTTCTTCACAGATGGCTAATTGATTTAAGGATCGCTGTGGAGCGTAGATACCAAAATCCAGTAGAAGCTCAGGGGTGGAATCGGCTAAGATGATAGTTGACAATCAAAATCATAGCTTTACTTCCACGTAGGGTGATTAGCAAATTGACAATCGCTCTTTGCCATCAATTTCATAATGACAGCCATTTATGTGCCGCTTTCATATATTTGTGTCATTTTCATAGGTATGCACCTCGGCTTCGACTCCAAATAAATTAAATACTTTCGTGAAAAAAGAATACACATATATGAAATAAATTAAAATAAAAATAACTTTTAGAAAATCGTAAAGTGCAATGTTTACTTCATTGGAACTTTCCTACAGATATGAAGAAAATAATTACAAAGAAGTCAAACTAGTAAGAAGAAACTTGAGATATAAAACAAATATCGTGGAACTTCCAAGCCCGGTGAAAGAATGCATTATTTTATATTCATTGTAGATTGGTGTATTTTAGATTTTTGGAAAACTTTCGCTTATCAAAAGAAGCGTTTGTGTTTGTTTTGGGACTGGTTGATTTATCAACTCTATTATGTTCCACCCATCCCTGAATTGGCTGCAACTTTCAATCTTCTTTGGGGTTGGTGGTTATTTTAAATTTGCCCTTTAAATTTTACAGTTAAAGGGTTGATGGAACTCATGATTATAAGGCCAATGGAAAATGAGAACAAGTTCTTCAATCGGAAGGGAAGGCATTTATTATAATTGCATAACTGTGGAAAGGATCCGTATTTGGTCTTTATTAGCTTGAGACCTTAAAAAAAAATAAACAAATTTATGGTACCTAATTTGTGAACATATTAGGTTCGTTCGTGTACTTTTTTGCTAACATGAGATTACTTAAAATTTTGCTAAGAAACTGTGCAAAAGCGATCACGTACCTACTGAGAAAATTGGAAAAAATGAGAGAAATCCATTTCCCCTCTGTTCATATTTTCGTAATCTTCTACTAGCCGAATTTCGACTTACTGAAAAATTAAAACTGCCAACTAAGTGACAGCTCGAAAGTTTTACAAGTAAAACTCTTTTTGCTTTCGTCTGCAACGATGTCGGAGGAAGAAGTTGTAATTGAATGTTTTCCTAGAACATATCAGCGCATTCAAACTGGCAAGTTAAATAGGTATTTAGCTTATGAAAAATGATACTCCAACTTATTTTGTAGATGCTGCATTAAATGCAGAACCTTGTCAAATGTCAAAGTGATATTTCTCAAATTTCTTTTAAGGAAAGCGGTTGAAATTGAGAGATTTCTCTCTCGATTTGTGAGATTTATTATTCTCAAATTCACTTAAAATTTTCACAATAAAAAAAAACACTTCGAATATGTATAAGCTGTTCGGAAGTCGGAATGATATCGTCGGCTAAATAAATTAGTTAAATATTCTTTTTAATAAGGGAAAATAATTTGTTTTTAATTTTTAAATTTTTTATTTGTAAACATTGTCGTTGGGTTTTTTCTTTTTTTCTACACTTTTTTTTCGAGTTGGGGCGAAGGTAACCGAATCCTCCTCTAACATATTTAAAATCACTAAAAAACGGTCAGCCATTTTGTTCCAAAATTTATAAAATTTAAATTTAATTTATTTGTCATTTTGACGGGAACGATGTTTTCTAAGAGGAGGTATTTGGGGACGTCGGATACCTAGTTTATGTAAAACGTCAACTAGATTGGTCGGGACTATGAATCTAAACGCGTTAGCTAAGCAACTTGCATTGCTTTTGTATTGTCACGGTCAGCGTTATACCTTTGTTTGATTTTACCCTTTTTTATTTGGAAAAATCTCTGGATAAATCTTTAAAAAATTGTTATTTTCAAATAAGAAGGTACATTTAAAATGTAACACGGTTACCTATCACTTAAAAATGTCACCTTTTTCTCTCACCGGCCCTTTTATCGACTCTTCAGAACTCTGCAGCGACCACTCACTCTGTTTATTTTAAATTCTGCTCTTCGAAATGTCAACTGAGTATGCAGGCAGGACTTAGTTTGAATAGGGGAACCATTTTTGTAAAGAATTAGCTTACACTTTTTAAGGTTTAGTAGCAACTGATTGTTACCGTAGCTAATAAAAAATGCGTTCACTTTGAAATAAGACTGCATCGTCGGGAGATTTAAGCTGTTGTTGCTTCAACAGGTGGTTTTGAGATCCGTGTCATGCTCCCTCAATTAAAACTTGCGTTAATCCAGCAACCACTTCACTTGCCTATTATGACCTTAAAATTCAAAGACTTTATTGCCTTGTAGAAACTATACCTACGAAACCGCACTGGAATTCTAATATAGAACACATTTTAGTTCCGCTTTGACTCGATTTGAAAATATAACTTCAATCAAAGTTAATTAACTGTTAACTTTTCGTCTCTCAAAATCGAACTAGTCCCCACTTAACCCATATTTCCATACCCTTTCCATTCCCACTTCTCAGGTTTTTTATCCGAAATAGTTCATATGCACGATTACATTAATCCCAGAGCAAAAAAAAAAAAAAAAAAAAAAACGTCAAAACCACTACCTTACAACAAAGGATACACTTTTTCGCCCATGAACATATTACATCCATTTCAAATACCCTGCTCACATTGGATCCTTCATTGGTTTCAAGTAGATACATGACAGAGTAAGTAACTTTTCTCGGTTTCTCGGTGCTGTTGTGAACGGATCATTTTATACCTGCTTCCTGTTCCCTATTGCCTCTTTGTCCCTGTGAGAATTTCAAGAATTTAAAAACTGTTTTTCAAAATCTCTATTGCACCGGAAAAATAAGTTAACAAGAACAAACAACGTTTCACGATTTCATTCAATCAATCCGTTTTGGGGGCTCTCCCTATTTCCCACCCACACTTCGAGCGAAAAAAAGGACAAAAACAGAAGAAAGGGATTTCGTTCCTCAAAATGAGAAACAAATTGTTCCCTGCCGCTGTGGGTGTAGATAGATGGGTGATATACCTATGGTATTTTAGAAGAATGTGAAATCGTTGTTTATGTACCCTCACACACGTATATATGACCCACACGATGACTGCATTGAGACGGATTGCTATATCTGAAAGAAGCTGTTTCTGCCAAGTGGGTTGTGGATTGTGGTGTAAGGGTCGGCCAACCTGTGGCTCCAGAGTGTCTCGGAGCTATTTTGAGTACGGTTGCTGTAATGGATGCTATGATAGGATGCTACGTTATGTGTGTAGATCTCATTTGAATAGCTTATTTTGTTTTGCTAGACATTTCCGATAGAGGATTATTCTTCCCTAACGATCTTCTTTCTTTTGAATAGAAGTTCTAAAACATACCGAAAGGACATGACGAACATCAGGTTTCTATTTTTGCTGAGCTTATAAATATCTTTTGTGTGTACCTCTTACGCTAATTTCTAGAACTGCAGCTTAAGAATACTTTGTGCCTTACTTACGACTAAGTCATAGTAACTAACACTAGGTAATGCGAAAGTAACTGTAAAAAGCAAACTAAAGCAAAATAAATGATTAACCTATATAGTTGTTGTAATACCATTGATATGACTTAGGGATTTAGGTTTTAGCAACGCCTTGGCTTGTATGTTTTGGAATTAATTGATGCACAGGCATTGACGTAGCGGGCTATTTAGGCGGCCTCAGCTTTGAGGTGGCAATGTTATGTTTAAGCTGGAGGATTCAATTTGAAATGTATCACTTGTCCATAGGGAAAGTATTGACCAACCAACTGACAATACCTACTCATAATGCTCTGTCGAAAATTACATGTCCCCATGAGCTTTGTTGGCCTAATGTGACCTAATGTGAACCTTTAAGAAGCGGGACTTTGACTCAATTTCCTGACAGAATAACCGGTTTCGTTGACAGTCAGGGTGACATAGTTATCGCACTTGAGGAATACTGATTTTGACTAACCCATTTTATACAACTCTGGAGTTTATGATGCAAACCACGTGGTGCTCTCTACAAGGCAAGGCGAATATACCAAATGAGACTATAGCTTTGTCAGAGTATCCTATAGGTTTAAGGCGTTGACTTGGTTTGCCAACTGCGTCATCAGGCATGACTTGTTTGGCATAAGAAAGTGGGGTGTACAATTCACTGGGTTATCACAGTGCAAATGAACCTCCAAAAGGTCAGCTTTTAGTGCACATCTTATGAAGAGTATCGCTGTAGTCTTCTTCTGCTTTCCAATATATTTCGGTGGACAGCAAGTTTTTGATGAGAGTTTACTTTCGATGTATAATGACGAGCTCCTTTGGGCTACTGTATTAGTTGACAGACAGGCTGTAGCTAGACTTTGGATTCGAAGAAGGAAGTTCTCAGATATTCGTAGTTAAAACCTTTTTCAAAGCAAATTTTTGTGGGCAAATTGTCGGAGATCTAAGTAGATGAAAACATGACCAGGAGGTTAGTCCTTCCAGTGGTCTCTTTACTAGTAGAATATTTCTCACTGACGATGCTTATGAAAAGAAGATTAAGCATGGTTTGTTGAACGCCCCATGATACTCGAAAACGTTGAGAATTAGGGCCCTTACTTATACTTAGTCCGACCGACGCATGCAATGATATGCTACAAAAAAATAAGGAGCCTGGTTACCTTGGTTGAATAAGTTACTTTATTACAAAAAGTCCTCATTTGGAGCCGATCCTTCTTTTGGAGGATAATATGAAAGTAGGTTGTAGCATCAGTCCCAAATATTTGATGATATGGTTGCGAGAACTTGGCACTCCAATGTTAATTATTTTTGTGTTTTTTTAGGGTGTTGTCATATAATCGAAAAAAAATTTTTTTGACGTAATTTGGCAAATTTTTTGCCGGAAAAAAATGTTGTTTCCATGCGAAGAAAAAAGACAAATTTTATATTTTCAGATATGGCAACCCACAATTAAAAAAAAAAAAAACTAATAGAACTTTTAACAATTCTTACCAAGAACTCTAGAACTCTTGCTTAGCCACCCGGAACTATAAAAAAAAAAAACAAAAAAAAATGTTGCATTGGTGCCAAGATCACCAAGTTCAAATGGAGATTCATTCAGCTGCAAATGCATTTTGATCTTCCTGGTAAAATAGCTTTGATTTTGTTAGGTTTACGCTAAGACCACAGCTGTTGGGCCACATGCCACTAGTTTGCTGAGAGCGAATTGCAAAAAAACAACCGAATAAGTGAGGACAGGAGACCCTATAACCTCGTAGCTCTCGTAACAAGGGAAAATTTCTTCATGAGACAAGACGAGTCAGATTGCTCAGTTTAAGTCAAAGGTTCTTTGAGAACTATACTAAAGAGCTGTAGATGAGGGGTTAACACTTCTCACTGATGATTGCTGCAGTGCACGAGTTTTGTTTACAGACAAGGCTGCCATATGCAATTGCGATGTTAAGTAAACAGACGTGTTTATAATTGCCCCGTCTTAACCACAACTATAGTTATATTTATTCGGATTTTAATAGGTAAGTTATAACTAAAAACTGTCTATGAAATACTATAGTGAATAGTTTATTGCATTATTCTGCCTAATTTAATTGCACCAATCCTGCTTAGAAAAAAAAACACTTCAGTTTCAGTTTCTCTGTTATTCACAATGTCAACTACTCGCCAACAGGTAGTCAAAGAGAAGCCCGCCCTAACAACATCAGTTACGCCAGATAATTAGGTAAAAACCTAACCAAATCTCAATCACCAGCAATGAAGCAGTCAGAAAATAAAAAAAAATTAAAAAAACAAAAACACCCGACAGACTGGAAAGAAAAAAATACGTTCAAGAGACTATACTTAACTAATTTACAGTTAATAATTTTCTTCTTGTATTTAATTTAAGTTTTCGTTTTAGCCCAATAATATAATTATTTTTTTAGTTAATGTTTAATAATTGTTCTCCTTATTTTTATAAATTAATTTAATGTGCCAAATTGGGATGCTATGAGCTTTAAAAGACCTTTGTTATAAGTTCTATCTTGCCAAATAAATATTTAAAAAAAATTGTGAACTAAAACCAGTTTATAAAGAGTTGATGTTACCTTTTTTTTTTGGGACAAATCAATGCACTAAAAAAGATATAGTGGTGGCAGAACCATTTATTGGTCGACAACTACTCTATTACATGGTCGAAGTGGATTAATGTTACCCAACTATTCGGCCTGATCCTAGAGTAAAAGCAAGTGCCTGGTTTTTCAAACATAAAACTGCTTTTTCATATTATGCCAAATAAAAAACGAAATATCAACGGAATTAAAACTAACCAAATAAATTACTGAGTCTCTGCTACCGCATTAAAGCTATATTTCTAAAATGGTAGGACTTAAATGCAGACGCACCGTTATTGAGGTGGAAGAGTTTCAGGAGCTCCTAAGGAAAACCTAGAAAGTCTTGGCGGCTACGGACATATTGATTTTGCAGGTGCTCGAAATGTAATGATTAGTAGTAGAACTCACTATCTTTCCAAGGCCTAGGATTCATACAGATTTTATTGGTAGGGACTAGTAGCTAATCAAATCGTCCGTATATCGAATAATGCTCCTGCCGATTCGAGTCCTCACCAGAAAAACAAAAATCAAACCCAATTTTTTGCAAAGTCGCTTGATGTACATTGCACGATGCATCGAATCGCAGTAAAATGAAGCCTTTTCCAATAGTCGGGTGTCCGGTAAATAAGTAAATGAACCTTAACTTTACAACAAATAAGCAGTTGCCTTCATTTTAAATGGCAGCTCAATACGGGTTGGTAAGCTGTACAAATTAAAAGACTAGCTCGAGCCATTCGACATGCATATAATTATACTATTTCGACAAGCGATACATTTCAATTTTATTTTTATTAATTAAACCGGCAATGTTCTATTAATTTTTTCATATTAGTTTTCTTATTATTCAGTAAAATTATACACAAACAAAATCAAATCAAAAAGCCCTTAGCAGGCATCATCGCTTAGAACACAATAAACAATAGTTAATCAGATTATTACCAGACATTTCCATGAATTCTTAATCTTGTTATTATAAAATATACTTGACATTATTTTTTTTTTGTATTTTTAAATAATAAATTAAGATGTCTTATTTATATAAATAATTGAAGAAAATATCATATAGTGCGATAGATCGGGTCAATGGGAATATACTCACTTAGGTGCTATGACATGCGGTGGAAGTTCGAGTGCGCAGCGTTGCCTCAGTATTCCTTCCCACAATTGTACACCGATGATGCCGAAAATAAAGAACACAAAGAAACATAGCAGGAGTACATTGCCCAGCATGGGAAGTGTGTCTAGTAGCAGCATGACAAGAATTCTCATACCTGTGGAAAAATAAGAAAGCAAAATTTAGCACAAGTGAATGTGAAATGTTTGTAATTTGGAAACATTATACATGATATAAGCTGTATTTATCGGTTCAAAAAAAATATTATTGTATAGTATTCAGTTAAAATAATATCGAGCTACTGTGTGAAAAAAACACTTCTCCATGACCCTGGGAAGCGTGTTTTCTTGCACCTATCTAATAGCAGCGTTTCCCAAATGGTGTTCCGTAGAAAAAACATAATCGTGCCGTCGCGGCTCACCGAAATTCAACATCAAACAAATTCATAATAAAAATATTTTGAATTTTTTGTGTCGGTGTCACACTCACAATGTGTTGTGGATTGGGAAGAATGCCATGTGGGACGTGGGTACACACTTGTGTATGTATACATTATGTTTATGTAGGAAGATGCTGTTTTAGCTATTCAAATTCAAACAAAACTGCATGTCAATTGGTTACAACGGCTATGTTACGGGAGTTTTTCTTATTTGTTTTGAATTCTTCTCTTTTTACAAGGAACGATGTTTTCTGTTAATATCAATATGGGGGTCCGCCAAAAAAAGTTAGATCATTAGGTTTCCGTGGCCGAAAAAAATTCCCGTGTTAAACGGGGCTTTCTAACATTAATATTTAACCCTACAGTTAGCGATATTCTGTCAACAATATTTGTTTATTGGTAAAGGAATTTTGGAAAGTGTGGAGTCTTTGCGTAAGCTGACAGACTAAAGTTGATTATTGGTAAGACCGAATGACTTTATGTAGTTTTCCATTGGGACAACATATCAATTTTTTTTTATCTAAATTCCATTTCATGTTCCATTGGGCAAGGAAATCAATCTTTTCGATTCGGATCAATTTTTGCAGAATTTAATATTTTTTTAAGATTTAAAAATACTACCACAATACCAATATCCTTTGACAGCTGTTTTACGTCATTTTAAGAAGTTTGCTTTCAAGACAAATGGGCGAAGTTTCCTGAAAGCCAAAATAACGAAATACATTAATTGCCATAACTATAATTTATGTGGAACTAGTATCTTCATTGTCCTTCTCGCCATCGGAAGAGTATATAAATCAACCAAAAACTCTCCATTTGTATGTACAATACCCAGGGGAAATATTTTTCAAGTCGATATCCATTCGTGATTTTTCCACAAAACTAATGCAATTTGAACAGCTGGTATTGGTGCCAAATAAAGCACTAATACCTTTACAAAAGCAGATCAATTTCGTTCTTAGAATCTGAGATCTGAAAAAGATTTCTTTCGGTCCCAATGGAAAACGACATTAAATTTATCCTTAGAAAAATCACTGTGAACGTCGCGTCTTCTTTTCTGTTATTCAATAATACCCTCAGCATTATCAGTCTTGTAACATCTTTGTTTACGGGTTGCTCAGTTGCTGAGCAGGGTGGTTTGGCTAACCCTGGCCTGCCTGCAATGCCATACATCACAGAAAAGGAGTGGGTGACAAGGAAAATCACTTGAAGACGTGGATTCGAAAATCACGTCGTCGGCGAAGTGCACTGTGCACCATCTAAAATCGTGAGAAAATCCTAGGAGGAGTAATGAATAAAGATTTATGTGGTGTTACTGGATGTGGGTGTGGGGTGGTGGAATGCACGTCCGTCTACTGAAATTTCTTCTTTGAACTCGTTTCCATTGGAGTTGGATATATCCGTATTTTATTATGACGTTTATTGCCGAGAGAAAAATCCTGTCCAAATCATGTTACTCTGGTCTGGAATAGCTAGACTTGCATTTTATGGACAAGTTGTTGTTTAGTTGAACTCAAAAAATACGATTTTCTCCATTTCTTTTGTGACTTGCTAAGACTGCACTTAAGTTTATAGGTAGGTATCGTTATAGTTACTTCGTTTGCGATGTCAGTTATAGCGGGTTGATGGTTGTGGCATAAGAATGAGATTCTTATTACGTGCATCCACATTTAGTTTAGCACCAAATTCATGGAAATTGCTTGGACAACTTTAAGTTAGCGACTATTTCGGTATTTTGAAATACTGAAGAAAGCATAGTTAACAGAAATATCCTCTAAGAGAAGCATTGTCCTGCGCTCAGGAGCATGGGTAAAGACCAGCCCAGACAAGCAACGTGGAAACTTTATCCCAAACAAAGACGAAGAGAGACATCCAATGTTATATTCCTGTTTTGCGTTCTGACTGGTAATGTCAACTCCACATATGTTCTCCATTCCATTAACATCAATATCAGACCGCGGACAACAAAGAACCCACATTTTTTATACCAAAGGACATCTCGATGTAAGTATGGGACTAATGGCCCCATCAATAATTTGACGAGGGATTTTAATAAGTACAATCATGTGATTGATTTTAATAATAATAATAATTTTTTTTAAATCTGTTTCATTATTGATTAACTGTGCGTCGTTATGTACTGTAGTTAGATATATAGATAAATAAATAAACAAAGACGCACCAGTGATATAAATATGGACGATACTTCAATTCTAAACAAAAGCTAAGGGGTGAGTGATTCTCTTACCTAATTGAGAAAAAAAAAGTTTAGATAAGGATGCAAATAAATGCCCTGTTGGTCTATCAACCGGAGGTATGCGGGATATTCACGTTTTTCACAATTTTTGGGATGTCTGTTAACCTCGATATGGAGAGAAACTGATACATGAATTCAAAACTGATGTTATTCTTCAAATAACAATTTTACAAAAATATTGGTTTCCACGAAAAAGACCTATTGTCGCACCTCATCCACAGCTTAATCACTAATGGCCAACTAAGATCCAGGGAGCTTTCTGATAGCAGTTGAACGTCAGTCCAAACCATACCTTTGACATTTCGTCCACCATAATTTTTTTTCGTTCGCTGCGATATAATTTTGAAAACTGTACGATTTATTTTGCTTAAAACCTTTATCAACAAAACAATTTATACCTGGTGGACTATATGTCCGTGGATGAGTTGTCCAAAGATTAATTTGCCCCAGTTGTATGGCTATAAAGTTGTTATCGATGACTTGGGAATAATTGCATAAAATCAAATTACTTTCCATTTCAAATACGAGTGAAGGTCTAACGTTAACCTTTTCTGCCTTAAAATTTAGTTCAGGACATTATTTATAAGCAACCACCAACCCAAACAATATATCCACCGCGGCCGGTGCGCTTTTCAATTATTCAATCGATAGTAAACGAGTTGAGTAATTTAAATAAACATATCATGCCGTCCCCAATGACCCAGCTCTGACTTCAATATTTTTATGATAGTATTTGTTGGGCAAAAATTATTTATACTCACTTGGAATTCGATTGATGGCCCGAAGCGGTCGCAATACTCGAATCGTCCGTATGGCAGTTAAATTTAAATTCTCGACATGCATCACATATTCCAACAGACCAGCCAGGACGATGAAAAAGTCCAAACGGTTCCACGAGTCGGCCAAATACGTGTTCTTTCCGTACATTCCCATGGCGACCATTTTAATGCTCATTTCCAGTGCGAAAAATGCAAAAATTATATCATCGAATATCTGCAACAACAAAAAAAGGACAACAATGAAATTAAGCTCAAAATTTAATTTACATACAGATACACTGCACGGTGTAGGTATAGATAGATGCAATACCGATTATGAAACTGGGGCTATATTTAACTGTGGGAATCGTTTGAATACTTCTAAAAAGAACAGACGAACTTGCAACGATTTTGTTTGAAAATAATTTACGAGTACTAAAATTGAGGTCTATTTCATTTGGCTTAATGGATTTTCAGAGCTAGATATGTGCATGTACATCGATTGACTTTAATTGAACCTAACGGCAGTGGATGGGTCCAAGTAGTCTCTGTACATTTCTGCGAATACATAGGTTTAATTAGAGTAAATGCATTTTCTGTTTGGCGAGCTCTACTCAGATATGGATGTAAATGACAATCCTTCAAGGACGCTAACTAATTGAATTGCCTGTGCCTATAAGACTGTCTGCGTGTTCGTGTTCAATATTTAGAAAAAGTAGCAGAAAGTTCGCACACCGGTAATTCAATTAAAACTTTAAGACTTTGAATTGTTGCAGAAGTGTGCCATTCGCTTTATGGTGTAAGTTCGTTGTTTGCAGCATAATATGTTGTCCCTCTGACTCAATTTTTTTCGCTGAAAAGTTGCTACATGAACAAGCACTTCCGATGGAGTCTCCTTAACGAAAAAAATCGTTGAGAACAAAATTACATTGAGCAATGTTTTGCCCTTTCGATTGATTTCGCTATTTTCTTTGCATTTCTTTTGGGAAGCAAAATATTTGCTTGCTGTTAGTGATTACTTATTAAATATTGATCAACAACTTTGTGTACATAAAATCGCATCATTAAAGAAAGAGGAAATAAGGACGATGACTTAACGAAAATTACTTTTTGTTACGCTCTTATTTTATCGATAATTAATATTTGTTATCTTGACTTAAAGGGACAGTTTTCTGGGAACTTTTGAAAACTTTACGGTGAAGCAACCCCTTTGAAATGGGAAAAGTAAAGCTGAAAGCGTTGAAGGCAGGATTAATAATATTTACCGCTATTTGGGAGAAACATGTTGAAATATATTTTGGGTAAGTGCTATAGCACATTTTACGGGAGTTAATTGAAAATCTAGGTTTAAATCCTGAACTCGCAAGCTAAAAATGAGAAAAATAGATACTGGAAAAGACATCAACGAGCGGACAATTCAGAGGTGCACTGCCGAATTTGATTGTCGCACATATGCCGGCAACAAAATCAAGCTACAACTCGACTGCAATTTGCCCAAGAGCATAAAAGTAAACCTATAAGCTTCTGTAACCAAGTTTTATAGACGGTCGGTAGTTGATGTAAGTTTCAAGGATCACAAAAAAAATCTGTTCCCATGCCGAAAATAACGAAATTTCCTACTGAAATGCTGCAAAAACTGGTCCCACGCACGGCTGGTACATGAAAAGGGTTATAACGGGTGATTTTTTAAGAGGTTTAGAACTTTAAAAAAAAAAAAAAAAACACAAAAAGTTCCAAAAAATGAATGAAATATTTATTTGAATCGATAGTTTGAACCTTGCAATTTAATGTTTAAAGATAATTTCATGCAAATGTTGACCGCGGCTGCGTCTCAGGTAGCCCATCCGCTGAGTCCAATTTTGGCATACTCTTTCACACATATCGGCCGGTATCTCACGAATGAATGCATGGATGTTGGCTTCCAGTGCGTCAATCGAAGCGGGCTTGTCCCTATACACATTAGCCTTGACATACCCCCACAAAAAATAATCTAATGGTGTCAAATCGCACGATCTAGGCGGTCAATTGACCGGCCCGAAACGTGAAATTAACTGTTCACCAAACTCGCCTCGCAATTGCGCCATTGTTTCGCGTGCTGTGTGGCATGTGGCACCGTCTTGTTGAAACCACATATCATGCAAGTCAAGAACTTTCATTTCGGGCAAAAAAAAGTTTGTTATCATCGCTCGGTAGCGTTCACCATTGACAGTAACGCTGCGATTAGCATCATCCTTGAAGAAATATGGCCCAATAATGCCGCCGGCCCATAAACCGCACCAAACAGTGGCTTTTTCGGGATGCATTGGTAGCTGTTGCAATGCTTCTGGCTGATCTTTACTCCAAATGCGGCAATTTTGCTTATTTACGTACCCATTCAACCAAAAATGAGCCTCATCGCTGAACAATATTTTTCGATAAAAAAGCGAAAATGAACATTTCGAACCGAGCACGAATTTTGATAGTAAAATTCAATAATTTGCAAGCGTTGTTCATTTGTAAGACGATCCATGGTTAAATTGCAAACCAAACTTAAGCTGTTTGACAGTGACACAAGGTACTAAACACACGTCAGCTGTCAAAACCAGCTAAAAAATCACCCGTTACAATTGAGTAGGATGACTAGATTCGAAGTGGTTCCAAAACGATTACAGAAAGCTATTGAGGCTATTTTATTTAAATTTCAAATTGTTTAGTAGGTATACCTAAAACTTATTTCTCAAAATTATTAATGTCAAAGCAAAAAGTGAATTTAGTTTAATTTAAATAAATGGTCTTCAACATAAAAAAAAAAACTTTTTAGTAAAATCATAAATGTCTTTATTTATTATTATAATTTACTTAATATTTTGTAGTTTTGAATACATTTAAAAAAAATTTGCTTTTACCAAAATTCTTTTAACTATGTAGGTAGGTAGGTACTTATGCATTAAACTGAAAACTGTTTTATTTTTCATCAACAATTAAGAACTTCAAACAAACCTCCAACAATTTCTTGATTTTTTAATTTTTTTAGATTCTTTTTCAATCAAGAAAAAAGCGCGAATAAATAAACGAATTTAAGCCCGTATGACACTACATTCTAGCTTCCAAATCTTAGGAGGAATTCTTTAAACAAAAAACTAAGGGTAAGGGTTTTCCTTATTTTAGTTCTTATTATTGAAATCTATAAAAATCCCCCCCCCCCCCCTATCTACGTGTTCCTGGCGCTGTACTAAAATCAACCTTTACAAAAATATTAGAAAAATTTAGGTACACCTAAAAGCGGAAAACTGTATAAAAAGAATAATTTTTCAGAAAGGCGCTTATAGGTAATATGTTTTACTAAAACAGCTGACTTCCAAAGCAAATCCTCTGTAAGAACGTATATGAAAAAAGCCTTTCGACTTTGAAAGCCGTAGACACGCAGTGAAGAGCTCGTTTTCATTTCTTTTCCATTTGCATATTGTTTGAATTTTGGTTCGGCTTGGTGTTTTTTCTGAGTCTGTTAACAATCTCAAAAACACCTATAGCTTAAGGATACTGCCTCTGCCAGTGTACCTACTTCGCGCAAGGCATGCCTTCAAATCAAACAACAAACAAATGTAGTTCCGAGGCAAAACAAGCGGGCATGGACTGATGTCCTCGCTTTATCAGTTCAAGACATCCCTAATTTGGGTTCCCAGGGCACAGCAAATTTAATAAAAACAAACAAACTGACCAGCTGGCCAGGTAAGGCTCAGCCCTCTACCGTTTACTTGAGGTATCAGTGCAAATATCGCTCGGAAAGATAACGTCAAAAATTTTCCCAGAATTCATATAATGGCCAAACTAACATGCAGCTGCATAAAGAGCCGACGAAAAACCTTCTGGCTTCAAATCTATAATCTCAATATTTGTAGCTTAAATTGAATCAAAGCTTTGACTTTTATAATATCCAAGAGGAAATTCTAAAGACATATGTCTAGCTACGAGATGAGAAGTATCTAAATCTACATCTACAACTAATTGTGTTGAGAAATATTAGTCCAAAGCCTAAAGCAAAGATGCCTGGTAGGTCATTATATCGTTTAAGTCCATTTAACTTGCATATTGGCATACTCAGGAAAACCCGAGTTATATTGAGTAGATATTATGCTGGGCCATATACAATACATATGGCCGTACCTGTCTTTCAACACACCACCCAAGCTGCATTGACTCTCGTCTACTGATCCCACTTCATTTCCTGACTTCCAATTAAATTTCGAGCTCTCACCCTTCAACAACTACACAGAACCACCTCGGAAGAAAAAATACACACTTACGAAATATTCTGCCGAAACTTTCTTGAGGCAAATACTTCATTAGTGCTGGCTTCAAGTATATATACAGCTCGTTCGTTATCACCGCCGTCGTGACATTCTCACACGACAAAAAGGCACAACTCACGTTCTAGTTGTACACACTTTGAGATATTCCTTCTGCCCCGCCATGATGTTATCAATTAACATCGGAAAGCTTACGGCTAAGATCTCCTTCTTGGCACCCGGCCTAGAGGAAACGCCATCAACAAGTGCATGCACTACTTCGCATACTTAAATGGAATACACAAGGAGGTAGGTATATCTCCATCGACACCACGACACCACCACTACGGGCATAAGATTGCAAGGAAAAACTCCCCAAGCACTACATTCTACAGGTCGATCTTCGACTACAACCCAGATAGAGATATACTCATTTGACAGTAATTCAGAGAAGATGTCATGCCGTAGTTATATGTACACACACAGAGACCGTTTACGTGCTCTCCATCCTCAAGGGAACGATGTGTCTATTTTCATGGAACGTGTGCACAATAGTACTCACAGGTTTGGTGATTAATTAAAAGGTGACGACGAATGACAACGATTTAGATGGCACTGCAAAGTACTTGTGCGACCCACCTAGATTAAGATTTCCATTATAATCGCAGGACTTCACTTTGGTAATTACGATTATGTTAGGGTTTGCTTGGAATTGTAACCCCTTAATAAGGGCCTTGACTCTCGAGTGATATTAATTATTCTAATTGCACTTATCTAGATTTTTCTAAGCCGTGAACGCTCTTTTGTCACCGGAGTCGCAATAAACTTGATTAGTCAGACTAATAGGGGTTTAGGTTTAGGTATATATGAATGGTACTTACCTGTAAAATTTTACATCGGTTTGTGACACAAGCATCATCCACGCACGGCTGGTACATGCCAAGGGTTATACAGTTGAGGAGGATGACTAGAATCGATATCCGCTCAAACCACGTGCTTTGACAATAAATATCTTTGCTTAAGGAAAATTACAGTAGACTTGCTGGAAGGCTGTTTTAAATAAAATTCTTGTTACTAAAATAATTATTACATCGAGGAATATTAGTTCGTGGTTAATATGGTGGAAGAAAATATTTTAAAAACAAATACTTGCTTCCATGGCAACTATATAAATTGTTGTATTGTTGTATAAACTGTGAAAGGTCAAATAAAAAGTACCTATGGACTGAAATTAGATTGAAATCATGATTGTAGAGATGCAGAATGTCGAGTCTACTTAAAGCAACTGGAAATCGATAAAGAAAGATCGTCGTATTAGCTTTAAAAGGATTTAAACCTACCTTAAGATTGTGAATTAGAGTCTTCATTATATGGCAAAAACTTTGATTTAGTGGCTCTATCAGAAACACACCTTCCTGATGAAATCAAGTCTTACGAAATTAATATTGACTACAGGTATCTTCCATGTAGGTATGGTTCAATCAAACTAATACTTATATCGCGGGAGTGGAACTTAAATCAGTCCCGTAGTCAATCGTACCGACGTATTTATTTTTACCTTAACCCCACTGAATGTGTTTCCTTATATGTAGAGATTTAATTCATCATGAGATATACGACTAGTTCCTTATTTTTTCTAATAATGTTGTTTTAAGATCTAATACCTGCATCCTTGTTTTCTTATTATTTTTTTTCATTTGAATAAAAAAACTGTCAAGAACTAGCTATACAATGATAATAAATAAATAAATTAAATATTTATCGCAATATATTCATTCATGTATTCATCAGCCTAGCTTCTTACAACCATTCGTTTTGTGTGTTTTTATTTTTGACGAATGGAAGGGACCTTTATTTATTTATGCATATTATTTATTTTAGTCCAAACGCGTGAATTCGAATTGCTCTCGCAGCTCTTTTCCAGAACAGTTTTACTCTCGGAGCTCGGACAGAGATAAATAAGTTAAGAAAGATGGACAAGGACATCTTTGGTACGTCAATCCCCCCAAGTCACATATGTTTATACATTGTTGTTTTTATAATTTCATTCCATGTCTATAATAATGCGTGTGAGCCACCTACGAAAAGCATGTTGGTAATAGCCGGCCAACAATCCTCTTGCTTTTATGGGCATACTGCTGTTCATTTGTTTTGTTTTTCGTATTGACTTTGTTCGGTTTGTGTTAAGGGTTTGATTAAATTGAGAACAAAAATATGCAGTGAAATATACATTACGGAACAAAGTAGAAGACTCAAATATCTATACCTAAGTTAATAAATAAATAAAAAAAAAAAATAACAAATCCTTTATTAGTTTTCACTTTCTCAACACATTTACCATATACAAATTTGTAATGAAAGTTAATTTAGTCGTTTGAAGTTTACTTTCTTTTCCGCTGTATAACAGTAGCGCGTCAGTATTTTTGGACCATGCGTGAAGTTGGCAGTCCATTTATTAAAATAAGTCAATGATTTTAACTATACGCGTACCTACTGTACGCTCAACTTCTTGATACATTTTATGAATTTGAGGTTTCTCACTTTGAAAAATACGGTTCAATTTATTAATATATAATTGATAAAATGTACTTCAGAAATTCTAAATATATACTTCAATGGTAGGATTTTACAGATTTGTTAAAATATTTCGAGCACTGTCAATATTATCAACATTAACTACAAACGCAAAGTAGATTTTCAATGATTGATAAAATTCGAGAATTCTTTCGACTGCTTGTTCTGGATAATTATTTGATTTAATTTCAAAACTTTGATGTTCAAGATCCCCAGATTATAGTTAATGAAAACGAGCTTTATTTAGGAGTTGAAGTTCAATCCCGAATCGATGTTATAGATTTGTGGGCCGATGAAAAAAAAAAAATGTCAAAATTTAGCTAGGACTTTAGCTGATGTTCGGACAAAAAATTTGGAGACCAGATAAAATTAAGTTTAATTTACTTATACGAAAAGAGTACGACCGCATTTTTCTTATAAATTTTCTCCAAATTTTAAAGTAAATAGCCAAAATTAGGATAATTCCTATATGACAATTTTAAGGAGATAGTGAAAAGTTGTTCGAATATCACAGTCGAAAATAAATAGAGGGTGCTGGAAACACTGCTACTTGTGTAGCAGCTGATGGACATTTCCACACATTTTTTTTCCGCTACCTTTCCGTAGACGTTTCGCTGTCCATTTGGAGACCACCGTAAAATAGCTGCGTACTACGCTTTAGCAAAGCGGATGAGTTTAAAATCCAGTTAAATACTGAGCAAATTTCTACCCTCCTCTATTCTGAGCTTGACGGGATTCCAAAAGTCCATTTTTCACTGATTCAATCTAATTACTATGTACGAGAACTGCACCCATCACCGAAGCGATGCATTCAAAACATTTCAATCACAGCGGACAAGTTGTGCCAACTCACATCCTTCGATACATTTTCCAGAAATGCCGATGACAGCCTTTCAATTAGTGCACTTACTCAGCTGCCCCACAATGAGTCAGTGTGCAAACACTTTCGACATTCCTGTCATGTGAGAAGAATAACGTTTCAATTAATCACTCAACTTTTCGAAATCCTTCCACACACATATACATACGAGTAGGTTGTCGTACTCGTACGCCATTCAATATTTCTGTAGTACAAGGGTAGCTATACCAAACTACTGTCCCTATAGTTGGGAGTGTCAGTGTTATAAACTCACCCATCCATTCGAGCGATATCGAATTAACGCCCATTGGGAAAATGCAGTAAAAAAGGACTAATGCTTGCGTTTTATTGTCCTCTATAATAGGTGGTGCACAAAAATGTCATTCATCGTCTAAACAGACAGAACAGCAAAAACTGTGTTGGTAAACTTTTTGACGTTGGCGATGCTGGGATAAACTTGCCTCCAGCCAGAGATAAGGCTGCTCCGGTCGAAGGGGTGTCCCACTGTCCAGCAGCAGCCTGCAATGGCTTTTGTGCAATTTAAAAACTTTCACTCTGATGCCTTTTCAATGGACCGTTTTGATGCCACACAAAGCAACTTTTTACGTTTTATTCATTTATGACAGCCATAAAGTCGGCTTTGGTCGTATCTGTACATAAGTCGCCACTGTATACGAAGGACGGACGGCCAAGGAGGGGAGAAATTTATTACGTTGATATAAAATTCAAAAAGAATATAATATAGTGTGTTTGCGTTTTTCAAATGTTTTCATGTGGAGGGCAAGGACTGTACTGCAGAGAGATCTACGTAACCGAAAGTCGAGACTGCAACTGAGTTTGTGAGTTGGGGGATTTTTCGATTTATGATTGCGATTTGAAACTCCACGGAAAGGCACATTTCTTAAATGAGCTTTGGCGCTTAGCGTTTTTATTTATTTATTTGGTTAACTTGGCTGGCGGTATTATACTTTACAGTTTACACTATACTTTAAACATTTTCTTTTGGTCAGCATTTCAATCATTTGATGTGCAATTAGCTGCTCTGATAGTAGCCATTTCTTTGGTAAGGATTTTGTGTATTCATGACTGATGGAACTCCCAAAAACCACAAAGGAAGGCAGTCATACGATAGACCGTACACTTAAATGAATATTTGGAAGAAGAAATCATCGGATAGAATTTGCATCCACAGTGAAAGACGAATTGTAATTTTACCGAGAGTTTAAATATCACGGTGCTTTTTGAGAGGAAAGCTTATACAAATTTATTTAGAAACGGTTTCTATAGGAATGGAGGCATCTCCGAGTAATCAAAGAGTAGTATTAGTTCAGTGAACGCCTTAAACTCTTCATAACCTGATTGGCCCTATTAGTGCGGCTCCGCTTTACGATCAACAACTTTTCGTCTGAAATTAAACGAAGGATAGCTGTTGTCAATTCTTTGGGTTAAGAAGTAAGGCCCTTTCCCGAAACACCAATCCAACCCTGTGCAAGACCCTAATCATCCCAGTCATGAGGAGGATGAAGACATTCTTGGCGGTTTCGATCGTAAAATCCTTCGCAAAATATTCAACGAGCTGTACAACAACATCGACCCAGTAATAAAATGCACATTGGGCGCCTAAGATGTTAGGACATGTAGAGAGAATGGACAACAACGCTCCGGCCCACAGAGTCTTTGAATCCACCTCAGAGGGACGACGCAGTCAAGGAAGACCTAGCATAAGGTGTTGGCGCGCAAAAATAGAACACGACACGGAGACAGTTAGCCAAGGACTGGGCTAGTTGGAGAGGTATATTGTTTGAAGCTCATAGGCTCACCCCGAACAAGTAGCGCCACCTAAATAAGTAAGTAAGGTAATAACCCGCAGGTTTGCAGTATACTCCTTATAAATGTGAGATGCTTCTTTTGCGAAGCAATGGTAAATGCCTTTCAGAAGAAGTTGTGTTTTCTGTAAGGTCTATCTAAGCTGTTCCGGAAGGTATATACAAGTAAATACCTGTAAAAAATGCGTCGGATTTGTTTCCATTAGACCTTAATATTGCGGGAGGAGAAATAGCTTCGATAGCACCTTACCGAAGTCAAACTGTTACTTGGACTGAACTTGGTCTTCTGATCACAAAAAAACAAAAAAAAATTATTTAATTTTTTCAACTAAACGTCTAAAGTGTTGGTATTTTGCGTAAATATTGTTTAAAAGGAAGTGCAAACTTTTACATTCAGAAATCTAATAAAAACAAAAAATTAATCCATCCATAAGCTTTGGAGTAATGTTTTTGGCATTTTCACTGTTTGTGAAATAGTCTTAGTTTTACATAACATTACATTACACATTATCAAACAAATTTATTAAGTTTTCGAAATCCGTCAGAGCTTGTTACCACCGAACTTAATGTATTTCGTCTGCACTGGTTCTTCTCAATCTATATGTATGTTCTATGGTAAAAATAATGCAGACTTTATAGAGAGGGGGTTTGCTGTACAGGGAAGTAGGTACAATAAGAAAGTTAAACTTAGAAAACATTACCACTATCATCACCTATCGCTATAAATTAAAATAGATAACAATAACCAATTGTATGGGAAAGCTAATAAGTTTCAATTTAAATTATATAAATTTTAAAATACGTACTTGCAATATAGTGATTACGTAATTTAAGTATAAGAAAGTATGCATATGCAAAATAGGAGGTAGATATATGTACATGTGTACAAATTTATTTCGAAAGAAAAGAGCTTTTATTCACCCTTAGCAAGATTTTTGAATATCAAAATTTTCTAGTACCAAAAAGTAATCATTATAATATTAACAAAATGCGATTTTTATACCAAAGGTTATTTAATGTGATTATTTATACGTATAATACAAATTTTACTTTTAAAAGTTAATTTTTTCACAAAAAAGGACCTATCTATTGAATTATTCAAAAGGGAATTTGAGTACGTTGGAAATGAAAAAAATACTACGTTTCTTGGGACAAATAAGTAGAGAGTACTTAAACAGCCTGTCACCGTATGCGATAGATTCTATGGGGCAGCTCGTTCCGTCAAATACGGCAATATCCGTCGACGCTACGTATGCAAATAGGAATTCTGCTGTCAAAAATATTATTCATATAATATAAAGAAAATGGATAGAGAACAATTAAAGCTATCTAACAAACCATACTCAACAATTATTCCTTTTTCATTTATTGTGACAAAATCATTTAAAAAGTGTTTGTTATTGATAAAGTGCCACCCGGCCGCCAATAATAACGGGGGAACAAAAAAAGAACGCTCAAGAGAGCGCTGTCATCCAAAATTTTTGCGGGGGAAATCGGGTAGGGGTAGGTACACGGAAGTTGACCGTGTAATTCGGATAGTCTTTGGTTTATCAAACATAAAAAGTGCTGTAGATTTGACTTAGTGGCAGCAAATTGTTTTTTGCCAAAAGTGCGGTAGATCTAATGGACACTTTTTTTGTCGTAGGTAAAATGTAGATTTTTTGATGAAATTGCTGGTAAAACTTATAGTTTGAATGTTTTTTGTTAGATTCCTAAAATTCCCACGTTTTCGTAGTGTTTCCCTTTATCCCACGAAAGGCTTTCTAGACATCAAAAATCTTTCAAAAAGAGATAAATCACACAGCTACACATAACAACGATCGTTACGACTACGATTATAATCAAATAAATTATTTATATTTAAATAGTATGGGACCAAAAGCAAATGCACAAGTTGGAGGGAATTTAAACTTAACACCCACACAAGGACTGCAATAAATACACTCTTGACAAAATTTCTGTCTATAAGTACATACCTACCTTCGATTAGCCAGCAATTCCTGGAATTTTGGGAGAGTTTCAAGTTGAAAACCCAATTAAAATGAGTTCTGGTCCAATTTCGACTGCATTTCAAAGCAGTCCTTTATCCATGAGGCTTGCAACAGAAGCAATGCCAATTAAATTGCTTTCACAAAATGGTTCCATGAATAGATTGAAATAAGTCAGTTATCATCTGCCTTTGTCGGCTGCACTTCAAGGGAGAAGCCATAGTGATTAGTATTCCACTCAAATACCTGAGAACCATTTGTGAAATGTATGCAGTTGAACACACTTCAGTAATGTCACTTGGAAAACATGCCATAATGCAACCAAAATCAGACACCATATCCGAAGACAGATAGGAAATGTTGATAGAGCTACGAGTTCGAGTATTTGTAAATTCCTGTCGTGTCCTTGCGGTTTCTTTTCATTTATCACCTCTAACCCAACATACAAGGCTACGTGTTCAATCCTATTGACGGAAAAATAAAAATGAAAATATGCCACCCGACAAATTGAAATCTCTTTTCATACTTCAAACCATCGAAAATCGATGAGACAAGCATTTTGTGATTGATAGATGAATTTTTCATAAAAGATGATAGTGCGCTAATGCACATGAATGTGAATCGTGAACGGTGCTGCATCTCCAGCGACTGATCGACGTCACGGTGGAAATCATTTACCAAGTGCGGTGCATCCATATTCAATTGTCAGCCGTGACAAACTAACAAAAAGCCCTCCCAAAAAAGTGCCGTGGAAGTGCATTTACCATCTCAAAGGATAACGAATGTGCTCGAGTTATAGATATTTTTTTGATGGAATTCAAGGGTCATAAACTCGACCGTCAATTCAAAATCGTATGACGTCTATGTAAACTATTTTGTTTTCGTATCTAAAATTTCAACTTGACTTGCAACAATTTTCCTCAAGGACCGTATATCCCGCGCACTTGCTTGCTTGAAAAAATGCAACCCTGTGATGACGTGAACATGTGAAAGGAAATACGAGTAGGACAAAGTGGAGTGCCAGTCCAGTGCCATTTGTGGGACGAAAACAAATGATGACCCATCTGCAGGGCAATGTGCACGCAAACGACATAAGGATGTTGTCCACCAGAGTGGAAAACTTTACATGCTGGATCGAAAAAAAAGCGGAAATTTGTATTCCTTTGCTATGTCACAAGGAATGAATTTTTATTGCGATATAAAATAAATGGAAACTGCATATTTTTTGTTGTTCGCTTAAACTACTCTGCAACGTTTTTTTTTCTTATTTGCTGTAATGCAAAACTTTTTTGAGGGTACTCGTGACTTCGGTGAACCGTATTGTGGTTTCTTTGCATTCGTTTGTATCTGCTGGGGTATTTTACAAAACATGGCCTATACCTACACATTGTGCAGTGTATGAGTTTGAGCTGGACGCTGAGGGATACATGGATGGTTATGGTCTTAAAACTTCGAGCGTTGTTTGCAATGAGTGCGAGGAAGTTTGCGTTTTTTTTCTTTTTTTTTTGTTTCTTTTGCTAGCGCCAGGGAAACGTAAAAAACAGATTGTTAATCACAAGGGACTATTCTATTTTCCAACGTAATACAAGAATGAGAAGAGCAATTAAATAACAAATTGATTGTGTGCTATGTTAAAGAAAATGCCGCACATCTGGCTATGTGTTTGTTTGTTGTTTACACGTTTCCCGAACTCTCTATTGTCCATGGGTCGTCGAACATCGAAGGGTTTTTCAAATGCACTTAAAGCTCCAATTTTGTATTAGGGGTTAGCGGACGTGGCATTGAATACGCTTAAGACGCTTATCTAGGCCAATAAAAAATATATATATCTTGACACCTTTGACAGTCATATTTACAAAATTCAATACATGAATGTATGTATTGTCTGCGTAAGATAAATTTAAAATTGTAGTTGGTATTGGAGAAGGGGACGCGAGTGGTATCTATCTCCCATACCAAACCACAAATCTTTCAAACCGTATTTCCCCGACACTCGTAGTAGCTAATGTTCGGGACATTAATTCACTGCGAAATTTTACATTTGTAATGCAGTGTTGCCAACTTTTACAAGAGGTACCTATGGAGCTAATTTGAAAAATATTGGCGCGAAAAATACCCAAATCCGAATATCAAAAATGCACTTTTTTTGATAGTTCATAGACACACTTATTCTGATTGAATTGTCATTAAGGACGGCAATATTAAATTATTTTTTATGTTATTTTGTTTACTGTTCCATCAGTCAGGAACTTATTTCTAATGGAATCAAATCAGTGATGGTTGATTTGTTGCAACTGTTTCAGTAGGGAAATATTTTTTTGACAGAATTTTTGCATTTGATGTATGCAACCGAAAACGTTAAGGCGGTCATAGTAAAAATTCTGTCGGAAAAATTTCGCTACGAAAATAATTATAACAAATCAACTACCTACCACTGATTGGATTCCATTAGAAAAAACATCCTGACAGATGGATCAGTAAAGGAATGAAAGATGTCAGTGAATGATTTGTTAAATTTTTTTTGTGGAAAGTGGAACTGACTGAGAAGTTGTTCGGAAAAAGTTTTTCGTATGGTAAAAATTGTAAATTCTTTAGATAAATTTTATAATTCATAAGAAGTATGCTTAAGAATCGCCAAACTTTAAAGTAAATAGCCAAAATAAGGAAAATTCCCGAATGACAATTTAAGGAGCCATTGAAAAGTTCGAGTATCCAAATGGGAGACAAATGTCTAGTAGGTACATGGTAACACTACAATCTGTGTAGCTGTCCATTTGGAGACCACCTAAAAATTCCCTTGCGGAACAGCTGCGTATACTACGATTGACGTTATAAAGTTTGGAACATTAATGCTTAATGTCTGCACGCAGCGAAAAAGTAAGCAGAAGAGACAGTTTAAATGGCCGTGGTTCTCTCTCATTTGAAATGCAACTTTTCGATATTTGTGACAGATAAGTCCTTAGGACTTGGAAGTTTGATGCGAATTGTCCGGACCATGCACATCCAAAAATGAAGACGCGATTGAACAAGGGGGCGTGGCTCCTCCCATACAACAAATTCATTTAAAATAGTAAAATCTTCGGATTTATGACAGCTTTAACATCGAAATGTGGTAAATGGAAGAATTTTGCTTGTGAGAAACAATTTGCAAAGTGTGGGCGGTGTGAGGAAAAATATTCAAAACACATTAGGTTCGTTCGTTTAGGTACTTTTTTCGCAAACGTAAAATTATTTAAAATTTGCTACAAAACTGTGCGAATGATACCACGAAAATTGCAAAAAATGAGAGAGGAATCCATTTCCCCTAATTTCATTTTTTCGTAATTTTCTACTCGCCGAATTTCGACTTACTGGGGACGTTCGGATACCTAGTTTATGTAAGACGTCAACTAGATTGTTCGGGAGTCGGGACTATGAATCCGAACGCGTTGACTAAGCAAATTGAATTGTTTTTGTATTCTCGCGGTCAGCGTTACCTTTGTTTGATTTTGCCCCTTTATTTGGAAAAGGCCCTTCATAAATCTTTAAAAAATCGTTATTTTCAAAAAAGTACATTTAAAATGTAACACGGTTGCCTATCACAACAATATTATAGTCTTATGCGAAATATTGGTTGTAAAATATCGTTTGAAAATTCAACAGAGTGGCCAGAAATGACACCTTTTTCTCTCATCGCCCCTTTTTCAACTCTTCAGAATTCTGCAACGGCCACTCTGTTTATTTTGAATTTGACTCATCGAAATGTCAACTGTGTCTGTGTACGCAGGCAGGATTTTCTTGACTAGATTTGTCGGCTTCCCTCCATAAACGTCAACTGCTTCTGTTTTTATCTGTTCTGGGTTCTCCCATCATATCGTAGTGTCAGAATTGATTAACATCTCGAGTACGAAAACAATAATATCCTTCTCTCAATACGTAATGGAGAAAGCTAAAAATATAGTAGGTACTTGGGTATTTATTATTTTTATCTGTCATTCAAAGGCTCCGCAGGTATTTCAGTAAAACTCATAACCAACATTAAAATGTGAACCGATTTCCTTTAAATATTTATTTCAAACCACGCGTAGCGGTAGAAACCACAATAAGCCATTACAATGAATCTCGAGTTGTAGCACGCATCTAAATTTTTATAATGAGTAATTCATACCCAAACAGAAGGTAAAGCTACGGCCCAAAAATCCTAAATTTACATTTTTTCCTCGACCGTTTTCAAATAGGTATTTCATAAATATTCATTTAACTTAAATTCGGAATAATATCCGCATGGTGGGGGCGACTGAAATGAACAACACAGGACATTCATGAATCCGATATTCGCAACCCCATTCTTATTTGTTCGCCGATTCCATGTATTTATCCCCGAAAAACATGCCACATCATAACGAACGCCATCTGATTTAACTCAGTCCGCTTCCAGCAAATATGATTCATTAGAAAGGGGTATAGGTAGCGCACGCTAGCGACAGTTGTGGGGAAAGAAGGTTAGTTCTCGGATACCGCTCGTATGTATACACAGTATACACACGCTTTGGCGCCGTTCGGATTTATAATTTCAGTGTATACGAAGAATGTTTAACTAATTGAAATGGGATCCGCTTCTGTTGCGGCTGCTATGGCTTTGGCTTTCATCTCGGAAATTTGTGGTCCCATTTTTGGTTTTGAAACACAAATTGGTAGACAGTTTTAGATATACATAATACAAATCGTTATGAGCTAGGGGTTTTTGATACGCCTCCTGACAGGCACGAGCCTCTCGTTTTTATATTACTATGACTATGATTATGTTGCGTACCCGCATATGGTTACTCATTCGTGTGTGGTGAACGAAGGTAGTTTAAAAACATATTAAATCAAATGAAACGGTACACTGGCAACCGTGTTTAATAAGCACGCTGGGGATGAATACTTTATTACGAACATTTTTCCTTGCTGTGGGAATATGGATTAGAATGGAGTTATGGAACAGAAAGGCGTTTCTCCGTAAAAAGTCGATGTGAAGGCAGATTTCATTTAGCTTTTGAATTTTGGCCTCTGCTTGCCGATTTATTTAAGTACCAAAAAGTGCCAAGCACATACAAATACGGCTTTACAAGAAATTTTGTTGCCCCATAAATCCCGAGTTCGAATATTTGCGACAATGTCCTCTTTTCTACCAAAGACAAAAATGCATTGTGCCGCAACTAACTTATTTTTACCGAGTAGGTACTTCAGCTTTCCTGCAACAAACGGCATTGAAGTTCAAGGATAAGAGTTAAATTGTACTATGTGTACATTGCTAACTAAATTCTCTAAGGCTTGAAGAAAATCTTGAAAGTCCGCAGCTTTCTGCCATGTCCACTTGAGAAACATCATCAACCACAATAAGCCGGTAATCAATTAAGAACCCTTACGCAGAGGACTCTCCTGGTCTACTTTGTGTTTTGTTGAGATTGTTTTTTTTTTATATTATATAGTTGCATATTATGCAGCAGGCATATACCTGTTCCATTGTTTTATTCTATTTTACTCTAAATTAAACAAAAAAGGAGAAAGCAAGTAGAGTTCTTCTCGTACTATGCAACAAGGTCAGCATTGTTAGCAGCCATTGTCAGTGTCAGTTGGATGAATTTAAAATGGATTTTGATACGAGGACAATGGGAAAGGAGAGCAAAAAGACATGAACTACAAAAATTTAAAGAGCATTATGGAAACGAAACCAAACTGCGTGAAGAAAACAGTTCGCTCGAAGGTTTCAGAGATGCTATATTTGTTGATAGGGTGTGTGCAAGTTTGTTGCAAACTTAGAGGGAACTAAAATGGTCATCATGCCACTGTTAAATAGTTAGGTGTACCTAAACCTGGATGTATATTGCTAATTTTTTTTTTTTTTATAGTAGTTTTTTTTTTTTTTTTGTTATTCAAATAAGATTTTTTTATTTTTATCTTTTTAGCCTGAAACTCTGGTGAAGAATACGACGGTGAAAATATTCAAAATGGATAGCAAATTAATTTTTGGGAATAGTATGCTTAAATTAAAAAAATCGCAATTTTGGAATTTGTTCTTATTTGTATAGTAAATATTTCTAATTGGGGATTGTGTTTATTTTGTGTGCTACAAACTTTCCAATCGTAAATAGCGTTTAATTATTAGTGTTGAAAAGAAGTTACCTACTATTTAAGATTTGTTCCTATTTGCGAGCAAAACTGGTACACTGCCACTATATATAGGAATTGTGTGCACGACCGCGCATCTGCACACATTTTACACGCTGTGAACAAAATGTTTTATTGAAGAAACAATTTTGACACATAAACGTACCTGTGTAGATATAAAATTCCTAGATAGGAGTACATACGCAACGCAAAAGACAGCAATTGTGCTCACTAGCATGTCCGGCCTTGATAACACTCTGGCAAGTTAAAAATAAACAATTCTTTTGAAAAAACCGGCAGATTATTTGGGAGATTTTAATATATGTAAAGTAATAACGTACCTACCTTCGAGAAAGTTAAAGCAATTACAAGAGTTAAAACAAAACAAAATGCTTAGGTATGTAAAAACTGTACTCAAAAACCTTGTAAAAGTCTCCCAATTTAGAATTGTCTCACAAATTTTAATTCAAATCAATTTGGTGTAATTATTATTATTATAAGTCCTTGCAAAGTTGTTGTGAGTCAGGGTCGAGCCACAGGGGCAGCTTCGTTACAGGTGGGGAGGGCGCGGCATGCTAGTGGTTGCTCGGCTCAGCTCGTCGGACGGGGGGTGTTCTTTTACCCTCACCACATACCACCTGCTCAACAAACACTTTATGTCATGCCAAGAGAAAAGAAAAAGGAAGAAAGCTACTCTACTTTGACCTCGGACTGACGAACGGACAACTAAACTGAAAGATAGCGTAAGAAAAGAAAAATGTTCAAGGACATACCTATGCTAATACCCCGAAGAAAGAACGGAAGCGACACCGCGAAACGAACCTATCTAGCCTAATCTGTATCTAAACTAACCTAAAAGAAATAAAATATACCTTAAAATATCTACTATAACTTAAATCTAACCTATCTACTTTCACCCTGGCTCACAACAAAGTTTAAACGCAATGAAAAATATTAAGCAATCCTTTATACTATTTCTTCCTTGAACTCCTTGGATAAAGTGTCTCCCTAGAAGTGGGATATCGATTATACGTGGAGCAAAGGAAAACGTTTTTAGGAAATTAGTTTTCTGAAATTATTTGCACTACTTGAAAACAGTTGCGTAAACTTTAAATACCAAAATCGATAGGAGATACTTAAACTTTATAGAAGACCCACGACAGACAGTGCTGCAGCCAGTATTTTGTTTCTTGGGGGGTTTGCCTCCAAATCTTACAAGGAGTTATGTTAACAAAAAACTGTATACAATATTCCAGTTCATTGTTTTTATTAGTTTTTAAATCGTATTTTTTTACACACATTTATTCAAAGCAGAAAGACGTTTTGATTTTTTTTTTTTCATGAGATCAATATTCTTATCTGAAACTTTAGCTAAATTTAAATATACTATACCTAACTGGAGGGTGTTTTTTTTCATATTTAAATTTATATTAGAAATATTTATTACTTCTTAGTTTTTTGTTTAGATTTTCGGCCACGTGCCCGACGACAGATATTAAGGCCCATTTTATTCACTCGAAGTTGAACACAACTTGGGAAGTTTCCCATATAAAAATCCCCAAGTTGCGTTCAACTTCGAGTGAATAAAATGGGCCTAAATAAATTTCCGAAGGTACCCAAGTACGAATCTATCCCATCTCCCTTTTAAAAAATTTCGCATAATTTAGATAAAAATTGTATTTTGCTCCACATTTTTTTAAATAATGTAAATTTGTCAATTATACGATGAAACACACCTATGCGATGTTTTGTGTGTACCTATACTGGAGCACTGTTAGGATTTTTGTTTTCAAGTGAGTTGAGTTACCCACGTACCCATATCAACCTACAAATTTAAATTTTAAATATTAGGATAGGGCTTGAATAATTCGATTACATAAAAATTTGGACTAAATTGGATTCAAAGTAGGTACATAATAAAAAAATAAAGTCAGACCCTTATGCCAGCTGTAGTTGTTAATGGAAATCTCTTTTCAAATTTTAAACACGTTACCTACTATGAACTGTGTTCCGTGTGCACATATTTTAAATTTCATGGCCACAGCAGCCAATGTGGGGAGGGATGGAAGTTCTAGTTGAGACTAGCCGATTCTAAAATTTGTTCATGGGTTCCATTAATTTAAGCCCATGTTGGTAAATCAGTATCACGACGAACTTCGCTTGGAAAAAAGGAGGTACGTATTTAATGTAAATTTAAAATTCGATTACTTAATTTCTCTCCTATCCGCAAAGATGTACGATAGCAATCCAATTACTGACGGAACGCATGTACCTTTATTTAAATAAAACATTTTCTGCTGCAGCACAAGATGAATCAGCAAGTTCGTAATAGTCCAATTGACAGCTACATGTCCATTTTGTATCATCATGTCCATGTGTGTTTCATCAACTAAATGCGGCTGATCCTCCATCCTCCAATAGCCCGACTGTCATTTAATGTTTTTTCTGTCTAATCAGATTCAAATAGCTCATCACATAAAGTTTATTTTACCTCCTACATGGTACCCAATTAAAGGATTATCCCTTACAGTGGTTATTTGACATGGAATTACTTCATTCGAAATGCCAACTAAATTTACGTCGTTCCCCCATTCCATTTGAGCGTCCTTGCAATTTTAAATCGAACGAAATGATGATGCTCGCTTAGCTCGCAAAAAAAAAAAATTAATACAAATAAATGGAAGAGCTTCAGCTTAAGCGAATCATCATGTCCTTGCACTAGTTTCTCATTTAATTGTAGCATAAAGCGAACGAATAGTATTACACAGCGGCACATGTAATGAAATATCAAGTGTTAGTGGTTGTGTAGTGAGACACTGCGTTGCGCAATTAGTAAGGATAATTGCATTTTGTGTTCGTTGTGAGTGTGCATTTTTCGTTTTGGCTTAAAGCAACGTCCCCGTAAGAACTTCTAACCCTTTTGTTTGTGAATGGCGGCCCGGATATTATTTCAACTTCCCCGAAAACTAACAAAAGGATTAACTAAACTAGACACACACACAGCAAACACTTTGTCAGCTGTAACAGAAGCTCGATTTCCTACACCATTTCTGCAGTTTCCTTCGGTGTTTACTGCTACTTCCGTTAGGGTATTCGTAGCTGGCGTAGTTCTGCTGATTCCGTACAGGGGGCGTTAAAGGATTATTTACAATTCCAGCGGAAATCAATTAGGTTATCAGGAAGTATGCTGGTAATGAGCGGCGGAAGGGAAGAAGCACGCTGTTCTTATGCTTCGGTGTGGGATCTAATTGAATTGAGCTTGGTATGCGCGAACACAGGGTAGTGGTTTTGGGCGCCATCGCATTAAATGTAAATTGGGAAACTTTCGAAATTAGAGTCGCTTTCTAATTGTTTTGAATAGTTGAAGTGAAATTTTAACGCGATGTTAATTAGACGAGAGTTGGATGCTATGAAGGTAGAATATTGTTTGCGGCAAATAACATCTGTTGCGATGTGGATGGGCGTATATTTATTTTTCCAAATTTATACGGGTATCGTGTTCTTTGGGTATATCTTGTGACGACTTCATAGTAGGAGGCAGGTAAGCTTTGGAATATCATGAGTCTGTGATAAATGTCCTCTGATCTACATGTGAATGGCGAAAACCAAATATGAAAAAAGACGGCTCAACGTTCCTACCAACTTCTCAGAGAATTTAACTGAGAAGGGTTCACAAATTTTATTATTTCAATATCCCAATGGAGCACTGCACCTGCACCCTCAACAAAACTCCTCGGTTAACTTAAAAAACAAGATTGCCCGGTCCGGTACTTCTACGAATGCAGCTGAAAAATAGTTGGAGACCCAACTGTTTTTATATGGAATTAGCTGAATATTAGTTATTTCTAGTGAGAAAAACGGCAACAATGGGGACATTCGGCTTCCTAGCTTAGTAAATCTGACAGCTGACTGACTAGAATTGTTTCAGTTTTTATGGAACAGAGTTGTCACGTGAATAGTTTTTTCAGTTGACGTTTATGGAGGGAAAACCGATAAACCTATCCCAGAAAATGGTTCCTGCATGTTTAGTTGACAATTCGAATAGTCAAATTTAAAATAAACAGTGTGAGCGCTGCAGAATTCTGAAGCCCTCAAAAAAGGGTCGGCCTCTTCAAACTTCAAATTTTCAAACGATATATTTAACAAACATTATAGTTCGCATAACAATGTAATAGTCTTGTGATAGACATAGGCAACCGTGTTACATTTTGAACGCACTCAATTGGAAATAACAGTTTTTGAAAAGATCGCCAAGGGTCTTTTTCACATAAAAAAGGGCAAAATAGGAAATAAGTTGATACAGGCTCTCAAAGAAAGGGTCAAATTCCGTAACGCTGACCGTGGTAATAAAAAAGCAATTCAAGCTGCCTAGTCAACGTTTTCGGATACCTAGTCCCGACAAATCTAGTTGACGTTCTACATAAACTAAGTATGCGAACGAAATGACTTTTTGACCTAATTTGTTCTGGTGTGTCAGATTTCATAAGCAAGAAGCCCGAAGGACAAATAAAGGGGGCTTATCAGTCGTATATGAAATATATGCCGCCGTGACATGATCCATAAACCAAGTATCCTTTTACGACAAATATTTTATAAAGACGACGATGAGCCAGTGGAGGGGACCTATGAGAAATTTTTTAACTACAACATAATCATCGACATTTGCTATTTCAATACAAACATAAGGAAAAAGAGTAAATTTGGCAATATTGTTGGTATATGCAAATGGGATCAAAAAAAAGTCAATTATGGACTATGCGATCTCTCGAAGGTGTGAAACATCGTAGGCCTACTAGTAGATGTTATTTAGAACAGTCGGTGAAAATTTAATATAGATTTGACAGTTATTTCTTCAATATTTCAAGTCCTGTGCCACCCAACTTACAACGTGACCCGAAGAACAACGGCATCGTTTGAATAGATCCATCTTGTGTGTCGGGTTTCACTCACGAGATGACGACAAAAAACTTTTAAGTAAAAAAAAAACAAGTTTAAGACGCCTTTGGAACGAAAGGCTCGGCAATTGTTCAACGGTACAATTTGTGTAGAAGCACCTTAGGGAAAAGAAGCCAAAATGAAGATTTACGTAGGCTGTAGAGCGGCCTAAAACTAATTAAAATTATTCGAACCAAACGAGACAATACAGAGCATTTGGACATATGTGACGTTAACAATCAAAACGGTGTCAAAGTAAATTTTTGTAATATATGGAGTGTAGGTATAATAAGTATACCAAAATTCGGGTATAGAGCTATAGATAGACTATGGAAAAGTTTTCTTTCAAAACGCACTTATTAAGATATACATCTTAATACTATTTCAATTTTGAGTTTGATTTCATAATAAGGCTATTTATGTTTTGTCAAACAATCAAAAGGTACCTATCTTTCATACAAAGCTAGTAATTTTCAAACGCTGTCAAATAAATTTTAATGAGTTCCAATAAAAAGAAACTTTTCGTTTCTTAATCTTTCTCTTCCTTTCTTAATTTTACATACCTACAAAACTAACTAAAAAAGAAAAACATTTTACCAAAGGACGAAAATTAAAGGTTCTTATATTTATTTTTTGATCAATCTTATAAAAAAAAACTTCCAGACTTAAAACAAAATTTTTTGTATTTAATTCTCTTCAATATTTTAGAAGTTATAAGGTTTCGCCCTTTTACTCGGTTTCACGTAAAAATTTTGTAGCCTCTGTTTGATTGTTAACGCCTTCTATGTTTCATTTCGGAGAATTTTCAGCTCTACTATTATGGAGGGACAACGAGGTAGACAGTACAGGACAACCTTGTTTTTGGTGCCGCACCTGAGGTGAAGGAAAAGTCTTTCAAAATGGCCATAAGTCATTCTGGCTGCAGAACCTTTTCGGTTGAAGCATACGTCTGCCCAGTGCTCATGTTCTGTAACTCAAGCGGTAAATTTTCGCATCGAAAACATAGTAACATGTTTTTCAATTTATATCGTTTTAGGGATAAATATATCGATGTGATACTTACAGAACATGGGCCCAGGACTGTATCATTATTAAAAGTTTGAAAAAAAAACCGTCCAATTTTTCTTTGCAAGAGTTTGAAAGTCTGCATTTTCGTATAGATGTCAACGACCTATTTATTACTGTGGATGACAAAATTTCGACAAAGAGAATGTCTAAAAATTTGTGTGCAGCTGTTTGGAATGATGTATATTTATCAGAGTCTGGTTTTGGAGGTTTTGACAACGCAACTGTCTTAGGCTGCAGTAAGAGCAGAGACTCAGAGATAAATTGACACATTGGTCTTAATGTATATACTTGAGTGTTTATTGATGTTGGAGCATCGTGTTCAACAATGAATCACGATAGGAACGCCGACTTTGAGCTTTGGCATGCTGTGCTCAAGGTCTGACAGTAAAGAAAGAGAAAAGCTTTTCAGAGGGTTATTGACGGAAAATGTTGTTTCCTTAAATGTTGGTCTATTATCTACAGTGAAACATTTTGTGCGATTTCAAACATGTTTGTATAGTTTTCTCCGATTTATTCGAAAACTGTGCAACAAGAATTAAAAGTCTGGCAGAGCCTATGAACGCAGTATCTTCATTTGGCCGTTTTTTTTTGAAAACCAAATGGACTTTGACTGACTAAACGTCATCCAGGCAATACAAAAAAAGCTTTCTTTGGCGACAGCCAGTCAGAGATCTCCAACCATGTTAAGGCTTTAGACTTTAGAGGCCACTTCCTCGGGATAGTCATCGGTGAGATAATACCTACTCTCATATAGGTTGACGGGAGCGTTGTCACTTCAACCGAATTGCGTGGTAGCTCTGCAAGAATTTCTGAACTAATTTCCAATTTACCACTGCACCAACAAATATTATACCACTTCTGGTTTGTGCTTTCCTATTTCAGTTAGAAAATTAAAGGCAGATGCACTTTTTAGTAGTGGGTGTAGTCATAAACATATTTCTTCCCTAATATTCAGCTTCCGTAATCCTGTGCATGTGTTTTGTGATTTGTTTTAAGGCTCCGCCCATTGGGTACCATCCTGCAGCAAGCTCATCATAATATACTAGTATAGAGTATAGGTATGCCTAACGTAAGGAGGGCAAATTTAGTCCGTTCCAGAAAGATTTTGTCAACTCAGAAGTCAGAACAAAGAACCTCTTAACCAGAATATGTGTAGATGTCCCTATAAAAATGAGAATTCACACAGACCACTTTCTTCGAGATTCAAATTTTTTTTGGGTCCGCTCTTTAATGAAAAAAAAAAAATAAAAAAAAAAGTTAACGCAACAGCTCTGCGTAGTTACCCTATAGGTCTAGCTACTTCCAACCGCCCGTATAGTAGGAGTTTTTTTTATTTTTGGGACGAATGGAAACGAACTACATTTTTATAGCGAGTCCGAACGCTCTATCCTCACAGTTGACGCTCGGAAAGTAAACATGCCATGAAGATAATACAAACCGAACTATTTTTAACCCGTTACAACTCATTGAAAAATAGCACTTAGTTAGATATGAGTGAGGCAATTTTAAACACCTCGTTGAGTGCTAAATGTAGGCCGCCAAAAGCAGAAAATAATATTTCCATCTACATCGCTTTTCACATGTCCTACTGTTCCATTTCCACTTGAGATATTTTCCAATGAAATCATTTTCAAAAAAAATCACAAGTACAATCGTTTTGACTCCACGTCCGCATATATCTGCTGTCAAAATGCCCAATTGAGCGCAGCGATTCTTACAAAATGTTCAATTGAATAAAATGAACCAATATTTAAAGATGTATGCTCCAGATATTTGCTTTACGACGCCGACCCTCAGGCTCAGCATGCATTCAAGTCCCCCCCCATATTCCAAGCGCATCGTTCTTCTGCGAGCACATAATAATTCGGCGTTCGAAAGTCTCATCGGTTTGGCATTTGTTTATGTTGTTCTTTTCATTGTTCGGACAATAGCACATGAGACGTCGACCGTCTGCCTGGAAGCCGACGCGTAGGAGTATCGTATCTTGAAAAGGATTTTCTTTTCAGTTGGAACTTTGGAAAAAGTTGGCCGAGTGCCAAGAACGATTAAGCGGCAAACACCAATAAATTGTTTCGCTTTAAATTTTGTGGTGATGTTGGATGCGCTTATTTCAAAAATCTTAAGATGCGAGTAGGACGAGGGAAGTCGAAATTTTTCGTTTCATTATATAGTTTCAGGTTATAAACAGAATTTGCACAGTGTGGAAGACTATTATTATAAAAGAGGTTAGAGGTGAAAATATATTTGCAAAATTATGATTAGTGGTGGCTGCGACTGATTACTCGTTTCATGCTAAATTACGAGTATAAAATCTCGAGTGATTTAAATCGGAGAAGAAAAATCAAGTTTTTACAAAACGGCCTGATTCAGGTTGTATAATTTTTGTGGATAGAAAAATCTTAAGCCTACAATAGCCCGCATGGAAATAATAAAAACCCGCATTTAAATTACAAATCAGAAATGCAAACGTTTCGAGTTTACTGAAAAGTTCTTAAAGAACCAAAATTAAAAAAAAAAATCTCACATCGTAAATTGTTTTTCATTCCTGTTCAGAGTAGAGTAGACAGTATTGAATAGAGCTCAGATCGAGAATATGATCTACTACAAATCTACTTCCTGTACAAAGCTTTTACAAAGCCTAAAATGTTGTTAAATTTACTCCAAACATTATCTTTTTCGAGCCCAATACATTTATAAAAGTCTGCCTTATGCTGCAATGTCCATAAAGCAGCCAGCTAAAACTAACTTACCTACTTGGGGAAATGTAAATGTTTGCTCAGTCCAATTTACTAGTTCAATTTGTTATAACATCTTTGCTAATGTAGTCTAATCGGAAGGTTAGACTTATTCGTTTTATACCAATTGCAGTAAATTGTTCATATATTATACCTACGGTTTCTTTTGTATATCTTATAAGGTTCTTGCTGTCAAACTTTATTATAATTGCAGTTTATCCTCGGATAAGGGAAGGATGACCGAAACAGTCTTCTCCCCGCCTGTAATCCTCAAACAACTCCTTGAAGAATTGAGACTGGGGATGACTATTGGACGATATGTCCTTGGACGCGTGAACGAAACATTGTGTCCCTCACTTATAATCCTCCGACATCTCGTCGAAATGACGTGAACCGATACACACCATCGGTGATAATTATAGATCGGCCCTTACGTTATGTACCTTACTTAAGTCTTAATAAGGTTGGTCAAGGGGATGACTGGTCTACCGTATGCCTTCGGATATGCGGGTGGTGACCGTATCCGGATGTTGCAAAAAGCGTAGTAGTAGTGATGATTGGAACAATCGACCTGTTTTTTTACACATAACAGCGAGGTGTTTCAACTTGGTCAAAAAAGGTGAGTATAGAGAGAAGTCTCAGGCCTTTTAGCATCTAAATTTGGCCAGATTTGTCTGGGAGTGACGCAGGTATTTATGCTGTTCCACCTATTATTTGCGACCATTATTGCCTCTTTGAATTTTGAATAAGGAGAATTTGTGTGATTGCATAGGAGCGTATGTTTCACTGGTTCACATCTATGTCGGCAATCTCTTTAAGAGATTTCCGGCATTGTTTTACCAACTTAGATCTGGTTGTTGGTATATTCCGTGGTTTTATGGCTGCGAGGCTGTCTATGTGGATGGCGATAGATAGCTTTCCCGTCTATCGCAGACAAGGCAAGTCTACAGGCTGATGCCTCTCTTATAGCCATCATTTCAGCCTGAAAAACGCTACAGTAGTCTGGGAGGCGAAAGGCAATATTGGTTTCGGGTGATCGAGAATATACTCTCGCTCCCGTCCCTTTCGTCATTTTGGATCCATCTGTATAGACTTCAAGTGCATTTCTACTTTCTCTTGTGCCCCTCTTCCATTCGGAACGTTTTGGGATTATTGCTTTGTATTTTATGTAAAATTCCTCGAAGGGAATAGTATAATCCGTTTCATCCGGGATTGAGCCAGGGAGGATAGGTACTCATAATGGCCTGTCATTATAGGGTTCATTTCTGAGATTCCCTAAGTCTTAAGGCTGCCATAGACGCAACTATACTTTCCCGTAGATGTCGACAGGAAGAAGATATAGTATTGTGTCTAAACCAGCCGAAGGAGTGGACCTGAGCGCCCCTGGTGATGCATATACTGGCTGTATACGTTTCATAGATCTAGAATTGCATTTTTTCTCTAGTGCGGGCCACCAAACCAGGATTCCGTAAAAAGAGAACTACATCAGGTATGATAGCTACCTGCATATTCAGCTTCCAATTAAGCCTACTATTAAATATTATATACCAAAGATCGAAAGTAGCGGTGACAGCACTCCTCTGTGGTGTACCCCTGTGCACTGACCGCCTGGTTTCACAGATCACAGCTCCCCAGTTCGGATAAGATCACTCTGCTACTAAGCATGTTTTCTATCCAAACGCGAAGGCAATCAACCCTTAGCTTGCGGAGTGCGTTAGAGATACCTTCTGTTTTGACATTATTGAAGGCGCCTTCAATGTCTAGAAAGGATACCATCACATACTCTTTGATTGAGAGCGATATTTCAATCGTACCTACTAGTGAGTGTAGAGCTGACTCCGCCAAAAAACCCTTACGATATAGGCCGGACACTCACAAAGAAGATGTAATAATGAGAATTTGATCTAGTGTAGAGGTTCCTTTTCTAATCATTGTAGGCACCTTAGTTTTAGAAAAGGTTTACATGTCGTCGAAAATAATTTCCAAGATAAATCGATTGCTTATCTCCTAACCTTATTGTTATTTCGATAACTCTGGATTAATTGTTATTATTGGGATACAAATTTATAACTATAAAATATCTCCTTTTAGAGCCGTTATGTCAGATGTCAGTTTGCCTGAAAGGCATTGCCAGGCGTAGGTGTTTGGCTGGCCTAAAACCCCCGCCACATATACCTACAGCAGGGTGTTTCAAATGGCTCGCATTACCAGTTTAGTACACGAATACGAACGAGTGAAATAACAAAAGATTTGGACATTCTTTATAAATACATTTTTAAAAACCAAACCTTTTCACGAATTAAAAAACGACAATTTTTCTTTTCCCGTTCAGAGCAGTGGGCAGCAAAAGTTTGAATGGATCTGAGCGCATTCTTTCGAGCTAAGGACATAATTGCAGTCTTGCTAGATAAACTAATTAAAAATCTTTGACAGCGGATAACCAAACGATCCAACAAAAAGCACAAAGTAAATTGTCAGTATACCATCCCACAAGATTCAAAATAGCTCAACAAACTATTTTCAGAGCAGTGTCATACTATATACACTATCTGAGCCCCTTTATCCATAATCTGTAAGAATAGTCTGCATTACTTTGAACGACTTTGTAAGCAACTCCGACCCTAATTCTCGCCACAAGACAGCCGGATAAAATACCTCACCAACTAAGTCCACAGTGATAGGTAACTTTCGAAAGTCGCTCTCCTTTCCTACGTAAAGTGATTTTCTTATTTACTCCGCTGCAACCACTCGTTTCTTTGGAATTGTGTATACGTTGAGTTTTCCTTCAGGTTTTCCTAAGATTTTTTTTTATTTTCTTTTTCTCATGCTCTTCGACTTCTTTATCCTTTGTGATATTTTGCCTCAACGAGGAGACACAAAAACAATGCTTTTTTCGGCATTGTTTTCGTTATCCCCGTTAGGTGGCTGCACTTTCCGTTTCATTCTTATTCTTATTCCATTTCACCTACTTCGCCCATTTTGACGATGACTTGATGTTTCCATAGAACTATGACGGAAGTAGGAACAATTGTCTTACACCCGTGTTGCCGGGAGCCAAACATCCGCCATTGTAGGCTGCCAACTGCACTGGCCCAATGCAAATAGTACATTTTTTTATTTTTTTTTATAAATTCGTTGTCGTCTCTTTGGTTTTTATTTTCGAACGGAGATGAATACAGAAGGAAAAGCGAACAAAGGGAAAATATTTTAGTTCGTCATTTCGGTGGTTATACGACGGTGTGTCCTTCGCGCTTCGTGAATGCTTTTTAACTAAATACTGAAGACGATATAAAAAAAAGAAAAAACCTCTTTTGCTCCGTATTTTCACTCATCCGCGAGAAAATGTTATTTCCATCCGCAGTAGAGATGGTGGTGATGACGGTCATTTTCTCGCAGTTGTGTGTGTGGAGCTTGGATTACTGCGATCAATGGCGGAAAGTTTTAAAGATGAAGGGATTTTTTTTTTTGTTTTGCACAGCACGAGTAGTAGGTACCTACTTGGAAATAATTTCTATATGAGCGAAGTTGTTTGGTAGCATTAATTGATCTCTCGGCGGTTTGATTTTTTATTCATAGAAATTCAGAAAAGATACTTCCACACCGTAGATAAGAAGTAAAAAAATAAAATGAGCAACTCAAAAATGTCGAGGATGAGACAATGACAGCATATTTTTTATATGAACTAGCATTTGTATCACGAGGTGTAGCGTCATCAAAACTTGTTTTGGTCGTTAGTATTCCGATAGCTCTATAACGTAAACTCACGCTTCAATTTGAATGGTTTTTCAAAAAAATGCCGACAAAAGACATTGCAGACCATACAGGTTTATATTAAAAATTATGTCGGATAGGCAGTGGAGAGTAGGGCTTCGATGACACAAAACATTTAGATAGATAGGTGTTGACCATCTTATCATTTCGTCCATCGATACCTTCAAAGTGACTGACCCGATCCTTAATGCATTCTACAATCAGTTCTACAAAAGTTTCCATATTCGCCCTAGTTACGGACATGTTACTTCGATATGTAGACAAGTAGGTACGGGTGTTATTTATAAAAATATAATGCTAGTAAACAAGGCCACACTTCAGCGAAAGACTTCAGACTAATTAGTCTTAAGTCATTGCCCCTAAAGAGATTTTAAGACATTTATATAGGACGCAATAGTTATACCTACCGAGAATTTATGAAAAGTTCAGCGCCCATATTTAAAGGGAAATAGGTTGAAGTGGGAACACTCTAACTAACACTCACCAGAAGAAGCTTGCACTACCTGCCTTTAAAGCAATGGTGGTACATTCAAAAAACAAAAATACCTACCACCGGTCCAAAAATTACCTACCGACACGTAAGATTTCCCCTACAAATCTGCTTGCCTACATAATACATATTTGGAATTTTTGCTGGCGATATTTTTTCCTCCCGCTTTTTAAAAAGTTACTACTTTTTTGCTACCACCTGCACCGTCTTCAGATGTATATAACTCTGATCCTTATGTGGAGTTAATTTCCTTCGTGTCTGAAAACTAAGCCCCATTTATAAATATGGAAACGCGATTCGAAACCGTATAATTAACATAATTTTTATCAACAAAATAAACGCAAGTAATTTCCGGATCCGCGCAAATAGAACAATCTAAAATAAAACCAAGTAGATAACAAAATACAAACAAGAGTATACTTGGGCGAAAAACGTTAAGGTGGAAATAGAATTGTGAATTCAGGGTAGAGGAGGAGCAGCAAGATGTCAAATCCAGTTTCTCTATAGAAATACGAAAACATTGTGAATTAAAAAAAAAACATACACGTTCTCGTTTATCAGACATTATAATATTTAAAAAATACCTACGTTTACAGCAAACGGTTTTAAATATTAAAAATCGGTCCAATTTACCGTACCGTCACTGCTTCAAAGCCTTTGAACGGCTTTTTCTAACCATAGGATAAAAGCGATTACGCTCTGTAGAGTTCTATATTAGACACGTCTATATTGTTTGCTTGTCTGCAGTCCCGTCACTCTATTCTCGCAATCTGTCAAACATATTATTCTAATTCGACATAGTGATCATACACATTTTTATAATAATACAGTACAGATTTTGTGGATACTACATCACTTTCTTCTCTTTCTCTTTTAAGAATGAAATACAATTTCTTTCGTAGGCATTTATCTATAATATATATCGAGCAAGTCATATTTTTATTCACATTTAAGCGAATACCGAAAACCATTTGTCGATTTCTCGAACAAAATCAGCTTGTCGAGCAAGTCATATTTTTATTCACATTTAAGCGAATGCCGAAAACCATTTGTCGATTTCTCGAACAAAATCAGCTTGCCCGTACAAGTCATTTTTTTATATATATACACCACGAAATTACATTTTTACACTTATGCACGAAAGTACTTAAAACGGTTTTTCTTACCATTTGAATTGTTAAGATTCATATTTGTCCTGTTGCTTTTTATTTTCTTCTACTTTTCCTTCTTTTTTTTCTCCTCGTCGCCAATGTAGAGTTCTATATTAGACACCTCTATATTGTTTGCTTGTCTGCAGTCCCGTCACTCTATTCTCGCAATCTGTCAAACATATTATTCTAATTCGACAATTTCTAATTTCATTCAGTCACAGAGTCTGTCAGTGATCGGTTGTGTTAATTATATTTCTCTTAAAATGGTTGTTACTAATTGCGCCAAATGCGGTAATGAAGTTACTGATTGCAATTTTGTGAAATGTGATTCCTTTTGTAATTTAATTTTTCATAAGAAATGTGCCAATGTTTCTGATTCAGTTCTTAAACTCTTAACTAATGATTCGAGCGTTATGTGGACATGCACTTCGTGCATTGTGTCTCACGAATCTAATAATTTGCTTATTGAAACTGTTAAACAACTTGCATGTGAAATATATGATCTGAAAGAGCAATTACATAAAAAATTCTTACTGGATTTACCAAACGGAGACCAAAAATCATCCGATGGAGTTTCCCACAAAAATTTAATTAAAAAGGTACATAGATCTAAGAGTGTCTCGGATTTTTCTCAAGAGGTTCTCAATTCCGCTACTGCTAAAACGGTTGCATTTGGAAGTGAACTGCCGGCTCCACAAAATGGCCCTTTTGTGCCTGCTGCTGCGCTTCCCAGCTCAGGGCTGCCACTCGGCGAGGACTTAAACACTAATCGCCGACCGGGTGCAATCTATCCAACTATTGCTTGTCCTAGTGGTAGTTCCTCAACTGCTCCTGCTGCACAAATTCAACGTTCTTCATCAAATAAAAGTCAACGTTCTTCATCAAATAAAATTCATAATATGCATAAGAAACGCGTCGTGGGAACCAATACCTCGACCGAAGACAACAACATTGCCGTCATTCCGTCCTACAAATGGTTGCACCTCTCGCGTTTCTCCTCATCTACTACGGCTGATTCTATCAAAAATTATTGCTCACATAGACTTCAAATTCCATCCGATCATCTATTATGCATGCCACTCATTATAGTCTAAGAGCCAGCTTAAATCTGACAACACATATTTTACGGTGGCTGAAATTTTGTCAAGCGAGACTGCTTTACCCACTAAACAAGCTATGGGTACTAGCTAGGCCCGGTCGCGGTAGGTTTAGGGTCCCTCAGGTGGGACAGGTGTCAAAATTATGTCAATTTTTAAAGTATTTTACGGCTGCTGCCATTTTAGTATGTCATAATATACCTCTACCAGAACTGAAAAATAACAATGGCTGCCAATTTCAGCGGTTGTAACATCACGGCAGCCACTTTTCAAAATTTGAAAAAAAAAAAAAAAAAAAATTTAAAGTATTTTACGATTTCTTAAATTTATATTATGTTATTTAATTAACTACCTATTTTAAGCATTATATTAAACATGGCTGCCATTTTTTCGGGTTGCAAATATCCGGCTGACAGCGAAACCTTAACTGCAGCCCGTGCATACACTGCCAAGTCATAAGATTAGAAGCAGGCATTTTTGAAAAGTAAAATCGATATTTCTCCCGTTACATGATGGATTCGAAAAAAACGGTTAAGGTAAATGAGAGATTGTTTTGTTAACAACAGCATATCCAATTTTTGTATATGAGAGATTAAGCTAACGGAACTTTGAAGTCAAACTGTCAACTGAGTAAAGAATATGCGGAAATAAATCGGGTTATTAGATTAGAAGCACCTCAAATAAATGAAAATAAAATGCAGTTATTTATATTTTGTTATTCATATTAGCTTTTATTAGATGTTCAATAATGAGCCTTTAGAATAACTTCAAAAATTCTGACTTTTGAGGTTTTATACAGCGACTCGAAGTAGTCCAGTGAAATCTCATTCCAGGTCAATTTAATAGCATGAATTAGCGTTTCTTTGTCATCGTATTGCTTCCCTCCCTCATATACCTTACGTGTAAGCCAGCCCCATACATTTTCTATTATGTTAAGATCCGGGGGATACGGTGGCCAAGGCAGCAAGTGGACGCATTTGGCTCGCAATGAAGGATTTTACAACTCGGGCTGTTTGCATGGGAGCGTTGTCCTGCTGAAAAATCCATGAAATTGGTCCAAAAAGCTTGTCAATTTTGGGGAATACTAATTCCACCAAAGCTTTAAAGTTGTTTCCCGTCATTTTGGTATCTTGGACTATAGCTCCGTAAAATGAAATTGAGCTCCAGACCATAACGCCTCCTTCTCTGCTATGAAGACGGTTTAAAAACCGCTCCTCTTTCCCCAGGCCATGGAAATAATAATTATAACCATCCGGCCCATCTAGGTTCCATTTTTTTTTTTTCGTCGGAAAAAATAACCATCCCAGCTCATATGATCTCTCGCGAAACACAAGCGTTGTTTCTTCCTTGCGTCATTAAGCGGTGTTTTTTTTTAAGTTTAAGGCGCTTTAAGTGTTTAGAACAGCGAATTGTGTGGGTAACGGTAACGGTGGCTGGCCTTAACATTAGCTTTCTCCCTAATTTTAGCTGCCGAAAAAGCTGAATTTGACGCTATTCTAAGGATACTTCGCGTTTCGCGAGGTGTTAAGTCAGAAGAAGTATTTCCTTTATATTTTTTTGTATAAGACGACGGGTTTTTTTAAGTAATTGCAGACACAATGATCACATCGCTTTATGTTTCGGGCTATAGCACGGCATGAATGACTATTAGAGCAATAAACATCTATTCTTGCCCTTTCCTCCAACGTTTTTTCTTGCCCATTTTTATAAACACTCAATCAAGAACAATTACTTTATACTATATACCGTTTAAACCAAAAGAAAAAAATATTTACTTTACAAAACACGTTTATTTTTTTTTTTTTGTTCACTGCTTCTAATCTAATAACCCGATTTATTTCCGCATATTCTTTACTCAGTTGACAGTTTGACTTCAAAGTTCCGTTAGCTTAATCTCTCGTATACAAAAATTGGATATGCTGTTGTTAACAAAACAATCTCTCATTTACCTTAACCGTTTTTTTCGAATCCATCATGTAACGGGAGAAATATCGATTTTACTTTTCAAAAATGCCTGCTTCTAATCTTATGACTTGGCAGTGTATGCACGGGCTGCAGTTAAGGTTTCGCTGTCAGCCGGATATTTGCAACCCGAAAAAATGGCAGCCATGTTTAATATAATGCTTAAAATAGGTAGTTAATTAAATAACATAATATAAATTTAAGAAATCGTAAAATACTTTAATTTTTTTTTTTTTTTTTTTTCAAATTTTGAAAAGTGGCTGCCGTGATGTTACAACCGCTGAAATTGGCAGCCATTGTTATTTTTCAGTTCTGGTAGAGGTATATTATGACATACTAAAATGGCAGCAGCCGTAAAATACTTTAAAAATTGACATAATTTTGACACCTGTCCCACCTGAGGGACCCTAAACCTACCGCGACCGGGCCTAGCTAGTACCCATAGCTTGTTTAGTGGGTAAAGCAGTCTCGCTTGACAAAATTTCAGCCACCGTAAAATATGTGTTGTCAGATTTAAGCTGGCTCTTAGACTATTACAAGAGGTACCGATCAAACCACTCTTAAATTTGTCAACTTTAAGCTTGCCGTACCCGCTACTTCTCTTCAGTGCGCACTTGATGCTGAAAATTGGCCGTTGAATGTTCATGTGAGGCTATTCAACTTTCATCCAAAAAACGAAGAAGCGGCGATAATCGCAACGCAATGACAACTGTAGAAATGCCGCCTCGTACATGCCTCCCTTCGTCTTCACCATGTCTCTCTGTATACTATCAAAACGCTAGTGGTTTACGCACAAAAACTAATCATCTCTACATTGCTGCCTCTTCCCACGATTATGACGTCATCGTTATCACGGAGACCTGGCTGAATGCAAATTTCTTGTCGTCAGAACTATTCGACTCGCACTATGTGGTATTTAGACGTGACCGCTCTCTTTTGACTGGCTTTACTAGAGGAGGTGGAGTTCTCTTGGCTGTGCGTGCATCTCTCGCCGCTAAACAAATTGCTCTTCCCATGTGCGGTGATGACATCGAACAACTCTGCGTCTGTGTTGCTGTTGCTGAACTTGGATTTGATTTTTATTTCTTAATTAGTTACATTCCTCCATGTAGTTCTTTTATTGTGTATGATGCTCACATCTCTAATATCACCTTTATATGTAATTCATTAAATTCTAACCAATCGCCAGTTATTCTTGGTGATTTTAATATTGGTAATATCGAGTGGAGAACGACAGGAGGCGAAAAATTGTTGACGGCCTACAATATAAGTAATGATATTGAGTCGCTAGTGGTTGATTCGTTATCCTCACTTTCTCTTTATCAAATCAATAATGTTAGAAATGAGTTAGATAGAATTCTTGATCTCGTGTTTGTTGTTGTAAATGAGTTTATCATAAGTTTAGATAATGATACTTTCCCTTTGCTTGCAAATTCTATTCATCATAAAGCCATTAAAATTCGTTTTGAATCTTACAATTTTTATAGCGTTAATTGTGATAATAATGTAAAAGTATTTAACTTTAAAAAAGCTAATTACGAAGGTTTAAATAATATTTTCCGTTCAATTAATTGGCAAAATCGCTTTTTGGGGTTAAATCTCATTGACATTTATAACACCTTTAAACTAATACTGTTACATGCGTTCGAGATCTATGTGCCTATTGGTAAGAATAAATCCGTCTCCAAGCTTCCTTGGTTTAATGCTTAGCCATTTAAAAAATTTAAAAACTAAATCTTTTAAGAAGATGAGAATATCTGGTTCTTGTGCTGATAGAAAAAATTTTCTTCGCCTTAGAAAGGAATACGGGTTCTTGAATAGATTTCTCTATCGATGTTATATTTCTTCTATTGAATCTCGTATCAGAGCTAACAGTAAGTGTTTTTGGATTCATTATAACTCGAAACGTAAATCGTCTGGTTTTCCAAAAGAAATGATGTTTCAGAACGTGGTATCGAACGGATACGAATCTACCAGTGAACTGTTTGCTAAATTCTTCGCTTCTAACTTTAAACCTGCTAGCACAGCAAGCAACTTCAGCTCTAGCCATATTACTACCGTTACTGATATTGGCGATCTGGAGCTCTCCGATGAGGATCTTCTTCTTGCTCTAAATAATTTAGACATAAACAAAGGCGCTGGTCCTGACCTGCTTCATCCCACTCTCTTGAAGAATTGCTCGTCTACTCTTTTTCTCCCTCTAAAATTGATTTTCAATATTTCACTATCTTCAGGTGTCTTTCTGGATGAGTGGAAGATTGCTTATATTTCGCCCATTCATAAGAGCGGCCATAAGCACCTAGTTGAAAACTACAGGCCCATTAGCAAACTTTCAGCTATCCCAAAACTCTTTGAAAAAATCGTTAAGGATAAATTATACTTTATTGTGAAGGAGCATATATCGCATATGCAGCATGGTTTCGTGACCGGTCGCTCTACAGTGACTAACTTAGCCCTTTTTCCCAATTTTTGTTTGAATTCGATGGAAAGTGGTGTGCAGGTCGATGTGTTATTTACTGACTTCGTAAAAGCTTTCGACAGAATCAATCACTTTTTGTTGATACGAAAGTTAGCGAAACTTGGCTTTCATTCTAATATCTTAAATTGGCTTTCTTCTTATCTTCTCAATAGAAAACTCATCGTTGAAGTCGATGGTTTTCTTTCGAACGTGGTAACCGCAACTTCAGGTGTTCCTCAGGGAAGCCACTTAGGTCCGTTGCTATTTTTACTATATGTGAATGAAATCCCTAAGTTTTTCAAAAATTGTGAATGTCTCTTATTTGCAGATGATTTCAAAATGTTTTTTAAAGTCTCCAACCTCTCGGACTGCTTATTATTTCAACACGAGATTGACATATTTTTGCGATGGTGTTCCGAAAACGACTTGGAGCTTAGTCTGTCTAAATGTAAAGTTTGCTCGATTTCTCGTTCACACAGTCCGTTGATTCATTCGTATGTGGCTGGTGATGTTCCTTTTACTAGATCGTCTGAGATTAAAGATCTTGGAGTTATTTTCGATAGCAAGTTAAGCTTTAATTTACATATTGACTACATCGTCTCTAAGTCCTTCTCACTACTTGCTTTTATTAAAAGGAACTCAGAAGATTTCCGTGATCCATTTGTTCTTAAAACTCTCTACTGTTCTTTAATTAGGTCCAGATTAGAATACTGTTGTGTTATTTGGGATCCGTTTTATGGTGTTCACTCTTCCCGAGTTGAACGGGTTCAAAACCGCTTCACTCGCCTTGCTCTGAGGAGATTCAATAGGTACTCTGAACTGCCTTCGTATAAAGCTCGCTGTTTATTGCTTGGCCTAAATTCACTAGTTGTAAGGAAAAAGATGCAGTCCTTGGTGTTTCTAAAGGATATTGTCTCTTATAGAATTCATTGTAGTGAACTCCTTTTTTGTTTATCATTCTATGCTCCAAGTAGAACGCTTAGAGAGAGAAATTTATTTTTACCTCCCGCACATAGAACTAATTATGGATTGTCAGAACCGATAACACGGTGCATCTATTTGTTCAACTCGGTCAATAATTTCTTGGATTTAGCCTCAAATCGGGATTGCTTTAAACGCAATGCTCTTGATGTATTATCTTCTAATTTCATGTAATTATGCTAACTTATTGTTTTTTCCTTCTTTTGTTAACAACAAATTTTTATAAATTATTTTTGGATTACCTTACTATCCACATTATGTATTTTATTATTTTATTATTTTTGCGGAATCTGTTAAGGTTAATTACCTAGTAGATAAAATAAATAAATAAATAAATAAATAAAAAAGACATAGTGATCATACACATTTTTATAATAATACAGTACAGATTTTGTGGATACTACACGCTCTATAAATGTTAAATGCCGAGCAATGCATTACCAATGGGCTCCGAGAGATGGTCATGCGGAGATAGGTTTGACGCGAAAACGTTGTTTGATTTTGCCAGTGATAAAAGTAAAGGAAGCACATCATCTAGAGAAGAACCGTATTCGGAAAAGATTTCGTGTAGCCGAGATATGGCATTTGGAGCTAAATACACAAAGTAGTAAGAGTAGCATCCCTACTCGAAAACAATCTCCACCAAACCAAAAGAAAAACAAAAAGTTATAAAACGTTATAGGTAGTTGATAAGATATGCAAAGGAACTTTTTTTTTTTAATAAGTCCATACCTAGCCACAAGAATTCCAAGAATGCTTTTTAGACATCGAAAATCCCACAAAAAGGGATAAATCCCACGGTATAATACCACTGGCGGAGCGATTATAAAAGGGAAATTTGAGAACAGGGATGTACAGTTGATTTTCAACAGTGGTAAAGTCCGAAATATAATCCGTTGTGAAGATAAATAAGTGCAAAAGTAATAGAGTTAGTCAAGTGATTGGTTTGAATCGTTTAAGAATTGTTTTGTGTTATTGTCTTGGTACTAAGTGAATTATTATGTAGAATAATCGATAAAAGTGTAATAAAAGTGAATTTATTGGAAAAGTTCGACAGAATATTTTATCTTTTTGAATCCCATCCCAGCACGATTGTAGCAATATATTTTAAAAAGTCACTCTTTCCTTCTTAAATAATTTTCTCAGAAGAGAAGAGCGGGATAGAAAAACAACCAACCTAAGCTGGTTGTGGTTTTTATGTTTAACAAACAATTCAGTCCCTCAAATTTGCTACCTAAATGACGCCATTAAGCGTTCATAGCATGTGTTATGTATCATTATCACACCACATTCATAGATGACGCTACAAAAGAGTTTACACTTGATAAGGATTTGTAAAGAGTATCACTAAAAAGCCATTTCTACTCTCAGTGGAGTCCCTATCAAATTAAGCACAAATTTGTATGTTATCACAAATCCGCGGCTTCGTGTCGTCTGTTTAGATTAGCAGATAATAAAATAAAATCTCCAATAAACTGTTGGTATCCCAAAGAGGCGAACACGAATACCAATACCAATACCAACTCTTCCACTCTTCGTGTAGGTATACCTACATTCTCAGTGAATACAGTTTGAGCGACATTCCATTATTTATTTTTTTCCGAAAATTAATTTATTACTCACCGCAGGATAACGCCTCTTCAGGGAGCATGATAGTATATCTGAATAAATGGTATTTGCCTCTTCTACAGAAATTCTGAACCATTAATTGGTAATTTCTCCACCTATTTCGAAAACAGACGTTTTGGCGTTTATTTCGCTGAGGAGAAATAATTGCCCCATTAAAGGATGTACCAATGAGTTTTAATGGCGACATTTAGTCCTTTGGGAGTTTTGTGAATGAGTTTTGCTTTCCCAACTGGGGAACGCGCTTTTGTTAGACATTTTCTAACCGATTTGAATATCGATTGTATGATGCGTAGGAGTGGAAGGCTGCGGAAAGTTTGACTTTTGCTTTAAAGGTCTTACTTTAAATGGAAATTTAAGAGGCGGGAATATATGGATATCAAGATCTGCACTGAGTTTCTAATTGAAATACCTATGCATGTAACTTAAAAATCGGGAGGTAGATAATTTTGATATTTGTATTCAGTATTTTTTAGTCCTTATAGAAAAAGAACTCTTCCCGTACCATTTGAACTTATTTTGAATATCTGTCTTTTTTAACTCAAAATTGTGCATCTTATTTTGGTGTGAACTACGCACTATGGCGGCACTATCGAAACAGTCCTACGGAGAGGGTTCGTGGTACCGGATAATGAACAAATTTATCTAGGACCAGGATCAGTGGGATATTATAAAACAAATTGGAGCACGAATTGGATTAAAAACTAGTAAGGGAACTGGAGTGAGAGTATCCGGAACCAAATATTGTGAGATGTTTCCAAAATAGCATCGGGAGAAACAAAGGGAACAGCTTAATGAACCGAGTAGAAGAAACATGGTGACCTTGGGATCTATAGTCTCACGATATGGTCGACGAAAGAAGCATCAGTAGCTTTCATACTGTGGAACGCCGGATCACATCCTCTTCCTCAAAGAAAGCAGGACGACGTTCCCTAGACCACCACTAAAGGCATGAGGCAAGCCGTGATGCCATATTAGGGCGACAAAACCAAAAAGACTCGAAGCATGTATCAGATGGGTAACATCTGCATCTTAACGATCTTTTGTAACCGTGCGGCGACTCAAGTATCCTCTCAGGAACTTAGGTAGGTATATCTTGCAAAAATCTCTGTTGACACTGCAATGAGTCCAGTGAAATCCGGGAACATGTGCTGGGATCTTAGCGGATATTTACCACAACATATTGAATTCCTTTGACAAGTTGCAGTTATCAGATGAGAACATACCATCATTTGAGCCAGTTCTTGTCAATGGGTTCTTATAGCAAACTGAGCCATAAGGCGGACTTTTCCTGCCTAGGGACCCTAAAAATTGTTCCGAAAGGAATAACAGAGGGAAAATTGAGGGCGCAATAGATCAGAAGGCATCAGTGATGGGGACTATCGAATAAAAATTCATTCGAAAGCAGATGAAAATCTAAAAACGCCATTTTTCAATCGGTATAGTCAGTTTGAACGATTCCGTTTATTCGTTCAACTAAAATTTTCTTTCGGTAGTATGTTCGAATGATTTCACTCTTTCAACTCCTATTTTTGTAGTAAGTCATCGACTTTGCAGTAGCTAGTAATAGATACGGTGATAAGTAGCACTAGGTTTCTAAGGCTAAAGGTTCATACAGCAACCCGGCGCTCTCCAGGCGGTCGAACAGCCAACCAAGTACCTATCGAGTGAGGAGAAGGGAACGGAATAAAATTCTGCGTAGAGAAAGAGAACCTATACGCAGTATCCCAGTTCAATGAGATCGAAGAGTCTCGTGACCGAAACAACACCCGGAGATTCTATAAGCAAGTCAACCAAGTGGCTACTGGCTTTAAGACCAGAGCGCAGGCTCTTCGAAACAGTGAAACCTATAGTCACCGGAGCTAAGGAGGTGGTATTTAGATGTGTTTAAGCTGCATTTTCAGCAGCTGCTAAATGAGCATAATGTAGAGAGAGATAGGGCAAGAATGGATCCCAGGACAAGTCTATGAAGAACCAGTTTCACCACCAAGTATTGAAGAAATGAGCTGGGATTTTAAAACATAAGAACAACAAAGCCGCAGGCAATGATGGCTTACCAGTGGACCTCTTCAAATACGGTGGCGATGTTTTGGTAGGCCGCATGCACCAAATCATCAACCAAGTATGGGTGCAAGAAAGCATGCCCCATGACAGTAAGATTTTATCCAACACACTTATCGGCATGTTGCATCTACCAGTGCGGCTTCCGGTCTGGTAGATTGACGATAGACCAAATTTTCACACTGAGACAAATCCTGGAAAAGACCAACGAATTTCAATAATTCTTGTCGCAGCAAGTTGTAGTTTTCTTTGTCTACAAAATCACCGCGGGCAACTTCGATCAACGGCGGAAGAACAACATTTTTCGGACCCAGAATCTTTTCATTGATTTCAAAGCCGCATATGATACCATTCATCGTCAGGAGCTTATTTTGGCGATAGCCGATTTCGGGATCCCGGCAAAACTGATCCAGTTGGGTCGCTTGACAATGGAAAACACGAGCTGCAACGTGAAGTTTCGAAGTAGCTCCGCCGAACGCTTTTAAATATGCACCGGATTTTGGCAACGAGATGCGCTTTCAAGTGACTTCTTCAATCTCGTGCTTATCATAAAAAAAAAAGATTGTGCGCAGGGCAGGTGTCAAAACGGAAGGCACTATCTTCAACAGATCCGGTCAACTTATGAGTTATGCGAACGATATCGACATCATCGGTCGAAATTGAAGAACAGGCAATCTTACAATCAATGCCTCTATAGCCAGCATTTCCCAAAGTGTGCTCCGCGCTTAAAAAAAATTGGGAGCAGCTGCTCTATACGATAAATTGTGTTTTTTATTTAAATCTAGATCGCTTTTTGGAGATCGCGATATTTTTCGATATTTTAGATGAAACAGCTGTCTAGTTTTACATCATTCAGTCGAAAATATTTTGAAGCTACAGAAGTAAATATTTGTTTGGAAGAGCTACAGCTGCCAGGGAATGTAGGTGAAGCTGATGGAACTGCCAAGCGAACGAGTACAATTACAAGAACAGATCAATCTCATGTTATGTTCCATGTGCCAGGAAAAATAGCAAAACAGTTTAACATCGTACAAGAATTTACATAGTCCTTAATTAGTTATAAACCCTTTTTATGGTAACTTTACTATACGAAGTTGGAGCTTAAACATATTCGAATATTTGTAAAAACGCTCCAATGCTGAGGACCTAAATGAGTGCTGCTTAAGTTCATAAATTGTTCACAGGTTATTAATTTTTGTCTGCCTCTAATATTTGAGTGAAATCGAACAAATTCTACAAGACGTTTCTATATGAGGTCAACTACTTTGTTTTCGCTATCGCTGGATCTGTATAGAGTCAGCCCTCAACCCATTTATCATAGAGTTGGTTGAGAAGTATTGGAAAAATAAGGCGAATAAAAATTGTTGACATAAATCTGAATAAAGAAATAGTCGCTCAGCAGAGGATACCAGCAGGGGATTCACCATCGGCTTTTCTGTGGAACTTGGATGTGGATTCTTTCCGTACCTAAAAACAATTGAGTGTGCCAAGAAAGAGCCCTAAAATTTCTCAGTTCGGAGCATTCGAACAGCTTGAAATTATTCCGCGTGATACAAGTTCGGAACTAGAAGACCGACAAGTAACCTCCAAAACTTTAAAAACATTTATGACACACAAATTTTTCAAATAGATTAAAGCTAGTATAAAAAAAATTTCGTGGCTATTCTTGAAGTACTGTCCTAAACGAATGATAGTCAATTTTTACTAATGAAATAATGCGTGTGAACCCAGCATTGTGGGTTTGAAAGCAGTAACTATTCCGACTTGACATGAAATCTTGCGTCGCTCTTAAGATACATACGAGTAGCACAACAAAAAGGAGTTACCATAGCCTCGAATACATTCGGTTTTACTGATGCTGACGAACCCAACGCAAGGAATGGGAACGACTATAAAAACCTGCATACCGCCTGACGCAATAAATTCCATATAATCCTGAAGAACCAAGCAAGCAAAATTTTTTGGTTTTTTAAAAAATGCGAAAACTTACCACGTCCTGGGAAGAGCCTAAAATTACCAAGAAAAAAGTTAAGTGCAATTTGAAAAGGATATGGATTAGTGATCAGCATTAGGCACCAATTCCTCGGTTTCGTATCCTGTGTCAAGTACTTAAGTGCCACATCTGGAAATCCAGGATAGGGTAGATTCGGTTCACCAGATGATGTTGAACCTGAATCACCGTCTTCACTACTGCACGACCCACTGCACGACGAGGACGATGACGAGCCGTCTGTTGATGAAGTAACACTTCTACGACGTTGACTGGCATGTTTCCGACGATTGTGTCCAACAGCACTCCCAGTTGCGGCTGCACCAGCCACACCCACTGAATGCATTGTCGACTGACTGCTGTAGAAGTTATCCGTCGGCCGTTGACCTGGCGAATTGTGCCGTCGATTCCTCGCATGCCGTTGCTGAGACGTACTACTGCTGGTAGTTGTCGTTGTTACGGCGCCTGTACGGCAGCGCCTTCCACTCACAGTACCAGTCTCACTAACACTTTCACTCGCCTGGCGATGCAATCTACTACTAGTACTTAAGCTACTGCTCTTAACATTAATAGGATTCTTAGCGAAACTCTGTGTTTCGACTACACTACCCGCACTGGCAACCGCACCATTTGTACCGTTATCGTGTGCACTGACCGCGTTTTCACTCGCATTTGCACCGCCACAACTACCGCTCGCTCTGGCACTTGAGGAACTTAAATTTCTCGTGTTAGGTCGATCCTTGCTGCGAAAGCTACCACTTCCGACGGTGGCAGTAACACCACCAGCACCGTTGCTGTGGCCATCCATAGCGGCCAGAGGGTTCTCTACCCTTGATCGCAAAGTACTGATGCTGTGTGGTTTCGGTATCCGATAGGCGGTGATGTCGCCAGATTCTGAGGTGGGCGGTTGTGATCGCCTTGCGTTGCCATTACTTGATGGGTCGCGTTCTGAGGCAATCACCGATGGACTCGAATTGATATTGATCGTTTCATGGTTATTGCTGTTGTTGTTTGTGACTGCATATGTTGGATGTCTTGACTCCCTGGAGGAGTGCAACATCTTACCTCGCCTGTAACTGTTGCCGGTCGTTTGCTTCTTTTTACTAATTTTAACAGTCCGATCAGGATTGAGATTGCCGGATAGTTCTTAACTGATGTGTAGTTTCCACGGTGTTAATTGTGCGCCATTCTGCAACGAAAATAAAATGGAAAGCGTTACTAAAAATGAGTTAAGTGCTCATAATTTTTTTTCAATAAATTCGCAGCATTTGAAAAAATAAAACAAGACCGCCAGCGCATTTTTCTCACAAAGTGATTGCAAAGTGTAAACAACATTTGCAGACCTTTCGCTGTTTTTCAATAAATATTAAAACAAATAAAAATGGGAATAAGTTCAAATAAACAACAACAGCCAACACACGCACCAGCAATATCGCTGGTAAAACAACAATTTGCTCATCATAAATTTGAGAAAAGAAAGCACAAACAAACAGACGAACAGTACTCATCCGAAAATCAATATCACAGTCAAATATTTACTTAGAGCGGCAAAATCTTACTCTTGCCGCCGACTTTTTGTTGGATTCACAAAGAACTCTCGCAGGAGAGAGTAGGTACATCTGGATCAAGGGAAATGCCATTTAAAATTTGGGTCACCCTCATCACTTTACTCGATTAATGGACAATGCCAAGTCCTACAGCAGAGTATGAAATACAAAAGTGGAAACAATTCGGTCCCTGGCACTGTATCCACAAGTCGTTAAATTAAACAAGAAAGAATATGAAAAGTTTAACCCGGGTTAATTGACTTCTCATTAGGAATAGCGAAGCATTGGACTTCCCATCAGGGAATCTGGTTAATTTGGGAATTAATAGTCCACCTGGACTTTGTTTTGGGTAAAGCAAATTGAAAATGAGGAACCGGCTGACAGAGTAAAATCTGTTTTACATTTTGAACCTAAAAGCTTGCGAATGGGTACTTTGTTGTAATGGCTTAATTATGTAGGTACTGTTGCTACATCTTTAGGTATGTTTCTGTATTAAGGTTCTCGTCTGCAACAGGGAAGGGGTTTTACAAATTGTCCCCGGCACTCGATTGTGGAAATGGAATCTACAGGTGCTATCCCAGTTTTTTTTTTTTTTTTTTTAAATTATGTGTTTATTTTTCAATAAGTCGCTGTAAGAAAAAACTTGAGAGCTTCGTTTAGAAAACCTGTTTGTGAAAATGCAAAAAATGCAAAGGATGCCAACAATTTAAAAATCTTAAAAAAAAGAGGAATATTTTAAAATTATCTTTAATTTGCATAACTAATACGAATTGCGGAACTCAGAAAGATGCGTTCAATAACCAATCTCCATCTAAGAGCTTCGTAAATCGTAAATCTAGGGTTGGACTTTGGACAGTGTTAAAATAGGGATTTTTTAGTATTGATAAAGCTCCAAAAAAGCAAAAAAGTCGGCTTATGGGGGAAGAAACATATATAAATATAATACCTATGTTGGAAAATAAGATTATTGAAGGAAAAGATGTACAAATCTGTATGTATGTAGGTACATGCGATTATATCCACTAATTCACTATACTCCTACATTCACATTAACCGTAAAAAAAAGGAATAAGTACGAGCACTGATTTAACAATAAGCCATCCTCGGCCGATAGATATTTTATTGTGATCCTAAAAGGGGCTTCAATTGCGACTTGACAAATTCAAATTTTCAGTGTGAACGCATACTTAAACCGGCTACCGAACTGCCAATGTCAAAATATTCAGTCAAATCAACATTTTCCTCATGGTGAAGTAGGTATACACGGAGGAAAAATGTTTACAAATAATTTAAACTTGCTACCGAAATTCTGAGTCGGTGTTCGCAATTTACAGAGCGCGTTTACGCCAATTTTGAATTTTTGATTAAACGGCTTCGTCAATAAGCAAAATATTCATTACTGGACAGGCGAGAGCCCTCATGTGTTTCATGAAACAGCACTTCATCAGCAGAGACTCACTCATCCCGGTCGGTGGCGTCATTGGGCCGTTTTTTTTTCGTCGATGAAAATTAACGTCATGTTACGGTAAATGGTATTCGCTGCAGAGACATGTTGGTACGTTATTTCCTTGAGCAATTGCACGAATTGTAGATACATTATATGATATGTGGTTCCAACAAGACGGTGCCACAAGCCACACACAGGGTGATGCCATTTTGATTGATGTATCCCTTTTTCATGGATTTTCTGCAAATTTAAATATGCCCAAGGGATAATGGCACATTTTAGCTTTTAAAGGGATTTTCCTTCATAGTTACAAGTTTCATAGTTATAACAACGATTTTCAAACACTAGTGAACCGAACCAATTGAACAATTTGTATGGAAAATAATGCACTCGTATCTATACATACTAATATCTTCAGAGATAGGAGGTGTGTTCCCCAACGACTTTGCATTGGAACACATTTGCCAAATTGTGTCTCCCTTACGCAAAAAAAAAAAACAAAACATTTCACCTCCATAAAAAGCCTTCAAATAAAGCCCAATAAATTTCTTCGGGCTAGTTGGTTATTGCTGACAGATCGTAGTCAAATCGTTCAACTGCTTATTTGTAACTGACTTTTTATTTGTTTTCATTTATAGTTTGAGCTTGTATAGCATTAAAATAGATGTAGGAAGCAAAAGCATTGAACCTTAATTTCTTCAATTAAAAGCAATTCCAATATTGGTCTTAAATATAAAATTTGTGCTTTGTTCTACTGTTATTTGAATATTCCCGCCTAGAACAAATTCACATTTTTAAAATTTGTGGTTCAACGCGCCTTCCTTTTCTTTTTTATCAGATTTCATTTCGGTGAGCCGATTCTGTCAAACGAGAGAAATGTGACATATTATTGGCAACATTGAACCACAAAGTAGCGGGATAGACCTAGGGTTGAATTAAATTTGCCGTTTTGTTAATTTTGGTTTATCGCAATTTTTATACCTATAGTCTGAAAAAAAATTTCGTCAATGTTATTTTTATTTGAAGGGCGTTTCTTTTATTTTATGGTTAGGGGGTGGGGATGTATTCTAAAATGGGGGATAAAGTCAAATAGCGATTTTTTAACGGTCAATCTACGATATTCCATCATAACCTTCTGGCAACACTGCGCACAGCGGGTGCAACAATCGAATTGCCGAAGTCTCAGTTCAGTGTACCTACGTATTATCTCGAAAAAAATACCCCTTTATTGGCCGCCGAAATAGTGTGATTTAACGCCTCTAGACTTTTTTTATGAGGCTACATTAAATCATTGGGTTATGCCAACAAGCCGACAACGTTAGAGGAGCTCAGAGCCAATTTTGAACGAGAGATAGCGGCCGAATCGGTCAAAATGTGCGGCAGAGTCAAAATTGGGTTCAACGTATCGCCGCTGCATATACATTTATGAACGAAGTCGAATTCCATTCCTAAATGTTTTAATATACTAATTCAACCCAATAAATATTTTTCTTAGATATCTCAAGTGGATTTAATTTTATTAAAAAAAAGATGTTATCAAGTCGTTAATGAAAGACCATTTACTTATTAATGAAGAAGGGTATACTGAGGCCCCAAACTCTCAATCCCCTTGCCTCTGGTCTAATACATTTTTTTTCGAAACCCCCCCTATTGCTTTTTTATCCATGTTATATACGTAGAATCCATGGGTACAAACAAAAGCTAAAATAAAAAACATACATAATCCTTTTGGGTCCAGTCGGATAAGAAATATTATCCGATGTGCCCTCAATAATTTTATATATCTAATCATCTTGGAACTGATTCGATGAGCTTTTGCAGCATTTCCGCAGCAAAGTAAAAATTGCATCGGCATTCAGCTCTTGCGAGTTGCGACTAGGAGCGTTATGCTTGCAAATTTCGGTTTACAATAATTGATTAATAAGGGACAACTCATAACTCAAGCACAATTTTTGCGCCCACGAAGCCCCTCCAATATTCATGACTTTTAAGTTGCACCTTGAAATAACTAAAAGCTGTTCGGAGGACGGGTCTTCTCTACACTTGCTTTCGGAGTAGGGGGAAGGATTACCCGACTTTGTACAGAAAAACAAACTCAGCGTTACCCCAGGTGTCATTTTAAACAACAGTTGTTAATTTCTTTAACGAATGTAAAAGCCTGAAATCTTTTCAGCAGGAAGACCGGTGTTAATGGGTTCACTGTTTTTCTATGGAGTGTGATAATGGTTGTCACTCGCAGGTATCGAGTGAGATGGTTTCTGCATGAGTTCCAAGAACAATAAAGGTCGTTAATCAACACGGACGCTATCAGTCTTTAAAGTGAACAAAAAAAAAATAAGCTCAAGCGGAGAGGAATTAGTTAGTGTTCGCCCAGAAGGAGGGTAAAAGTAGCAAGGCTCATTAATCAACGAGCGCTTCTAATTAGTGTCGCATTTTAGGTCCCGGCTTTAAACTACATTCTCCGGAAGAAACCAGTCGAATTTAGTCCCCATCGCATAACAATCCCATTGCCAATGTAGCTCTTTCCCCTAATTGGTTTAACTAATTAATTAATTCCGTGGATTAAAAGTCCTTGGTACTAGCCTAAACAAATTCTTCTCAGAAACTCCTCTAGTAAATTAAATTCACCAAAGGAACCCAAGAACGAAAAAAAAAAAAAATATAAAAATTGAAAAGAAAACTCCAATCGCCCTTTATTTGATTACAAAAGCAACATTACGCGTACATTGCCAATTTGCATTTAATTTCGAAATGAATTTATCGAAACGTGTGGTAAGAGCGGCCTTCCTCTCCATCGAACCATTGCTGCCGCGGAAAGATCGAAATGGCGATGTGTCGGCCTCAATACTGAACCCCTGGCAAAAGACAACATCTGTTGGTCCCGTTGCCGCACCCCAAGCCGCAAATTGATTTAATTTTCAGTATCGTCCTTACGCAGTGAAGGATCCAGGAGCACCGACAACGACAGCATGACATACAATCGGTAACCAGTCCATAAGGATGAATTCATTAAAAAACCTCCCATTATCCTTCATTCAATTTAGTTTCACAGGCAAGTTGGCATGGTGGTGCTCTTTCGACTCAACTGGATGCACACGAATGATGGATACAAAGAGCCTGAGAAGTGCTATGTTGATAAGATGCTGCCTGGGTTACCTGGGTTGGACGGTAGTCGCTTTCAATGGTATCTCTGGGTTCTGGATGCAAATGAGTGATGGTGTAGCCAAAGTGAGTTTTGTACGTACCTACATAACAAATAAAGGGCTGGCGAAGGGAAAGTAAGTGAGTTAGGCGGGGGCTAATGGCATTACAGCTTAGGGGTTCCTTAATTGTTCTCGAAACGAAAACAAAGTGTTCTCCTTGATATGTGTGTATCTTTTGGTGGATTAGGTGTACCTACTCGTTGGAGATGTTTACCATTGTCATTGTTTTAGGAATTCGGTTTGTCAAGTCGGGAGTGGGACCTCGGGACGGTAGATTTTAGAGGTGTAATTTATGGTAGCCTGCTGCGGTTGCAATGGGTAACTGGATGATAGATGGTCGGTTTACACATGAGAAGGCTCGCTAATGACGGGGTAGCAGTAAGGACTTTCTGCAGATGAAATGCTTAGAGGCTGTGAAACGGAAACAACTTTAAACAAATATTTAATTAACGATCAACAAAATGTTGTCGACATTTTTTTGGCGCATTGTCCTTGACGAAGGTAGAGCTTATTGAATGCGCGAGCTTAACCAAAGCAAGGTGATTTGGATATTGCACAGCCATTGGAAACCATTGAGGTCGGTTGGTACGTAGTGTCATCTGCTCAACCAGTATCTGTGTTTGACAAACGTACAAAACCATTGTTCGAATGAAAAATAGCTTTGTTAGCAGACGCTTTGAATGGAAATATATCTTATTTCTGCTTTGAAAACAACTCCTTTAACACTTTTTATTCATTTATTGTTTGAGCAAATGCTCCGTGCGCTTGAAAGTTTGACTATCGAATGATTTTTCAGTTACCAGGCCGATTCTGGCAAACCTCACTGATACCTCACAAGTCACAAAACCCTCACAAGGTGAGGTGAAATTGATTTTGTGAGGTTTCCGTAATCTGTCAGCACACTCACAACTTGTGAGGCTCACAAAAGCAATCGAATTTCTGATCTCCTATGGAGCAGGTCACAAAATTCAAAACTATATTCATAAAGGCTCACATTTGACAATCAATAGTGACGGTCCTGGTTCCCAGTTTCCACACCTGAATACAGCATTTTATGCTACATTCATAGCCATTTCGGAAAAATTTGTATTCTCTATTGAACAAAAAATAATGACCATTATGAAAAGAAGTGTTTTTTGATGAATAAATTAGTTTTTTGATTAGTTATTACTTCTTTAGGCACGTTTTGCACTTTTAGATGGGAAGAAATTAATGAATTCGCGTTACCTTTAAAGCGACACCGCGTCATCGTCACCGATAAACCGACACCCGATAGGTGGCGCTGTTTTCCATTTTCTGAGAAACTCAACCGATCTCAATGAAACTTTGTTTGTGTGCATGGTTGTATGCAACTAGAAAGATAGGATAGTTTTGGACCCGATAGGTGGCGCTGTGGTCGACGTTTTTGTTCGCTGTTTTTACTCCCATAACAGTTTTAAATACATATTTCCTGCGCAATAAAATATTTCCTGACGATTCGAAAAATGCACACGTAATTGTTCAAGTAATAACTTCTGTCGGCACTCCCGAAGTGCCTGATGTTTTTTTTTTGTGTCTCTGTTGCTCTGTTTTATTTTTGTCTATTTTCGATTGAATTTATTACTATTTTATATGGAGGCCCTTTTTTTTGGGTTGGGCCACTTTTAAGTCGCCTTTTTGAAATCTTTCAGCGGCAGCGCTGCCCCGTGGAAGTAAAAGACATAGAATAAAGCAATGAAAACTGTAATAGAAATTGACACCAACATTTTTTATTGTAGCTGCTGTTGTTGGTTGATGTCGGGCAAACATCTTTTCTGTGAAAAACGTTAAAAGTTTCTTCGCACTTTAGCTGTTCCAACATCAACCCAGAGTCACTATTTTGAAAACTTATAATACGTCTCAAATCATTCCCAGAGCTGTGTTAGACAAAAAGCCTTTCAGAAATGACAGAAAGCAAGAGGGGGACTGAAAATCAGCCCAAGCCGACAATTTGAAAATTTTTCAAAAAGTGGTTGCCAAGGGTCTTGAGGCTCATAAAGGGGCCAAACAGCAAACGCTCTTTCTATATGTTTCAGTATGGTTTAGCTCTGGAGCTGAAAATCGATATAGGTAACAATCGAATCCGACAAGTTAAATAAGGTCCAAATAAAAAAGTTTGTACATTTTTTTTGCAGCCGTTATCGGAAGGACTCATGGCATAAACTATAGCACAACTAACGAAAAATCCCCAATTCAAATATTAATAAAGAATCAATTAATCCCTTCTTAGTGTTCTAGTGGAATGCCTCCTCAAAGTTTTATGACAATTTGTTTTTTTGTCCTGTGCTTTGTCTAACGGTCTCGCTACTTTATATACATAGATATTAAAATAAATCGGGCCTAGTCGTATTCGACTATCGTTGGTTATAGCATTCTATTTCTGCTTCGTTAGTATAAGCCCCGTTCCCAATTGAAAATAAATAAAGCTTGTGTCCAAAATTGGAAATATATATGAGAAATGACAAAAAAAAATTAAGTCCAGAATATTTATAAACATATGTAGAACCATCAGACGAAAAGAAAAACGCTTTAGGTTGCACACAAATTAAAGTCGAGCTTCTTTTTTTCATTTCGTAAAAAAATAGCAAATGGAATAAAAAAAACCGGCCAAGTGCGAGTGTCACTCGCGCACCGAAGGTTCCGTATTTGGCTAAAGTCCAACACATCAGATATTATTTGAAATCTATATCATTCAATCTTTCCCCTCTTCATGAATTCATCACAATTTAGTTTAATTTAATTACTTAATATTTTTACTCTCAAAAATTACTCGCACATGAATCTCATTTTCTAATTATTACCTAGTACCCAACCCACGCCAATTTTCCATTCTGTATGCGACCTGTCCCAATTGAAAAACTATTGACTAAAAATATATTACTTTTATTTTGTTCTGTACTCCCCAAAAAATGTATTATACTCCCCAACGAAATTATGAAGCGACAGCCCTGATGTCTTTGATGGGGTCAATTGTGATTTGTGAACAACTGCGTAGTAGATTAGAACATAAATGAGAGCAACGTATTTTACATGGTAAAATTATCTTTTTTGAAAATATCTTGTAAACTATTAACTTTTCGGCAAAACAGTATTCAGCACATATATAGATAAGAACATGATCTACAAAAAAGGAATTTATGTATTTTTTTGTGAATCAAGAGATAAACCGTTTTTTGGGCGAATGAAAATATTTTTTTCACCAGATTACTAATTAATCCAAAACCAATCAATGTATTCCTTCCATTGGTATTTGTCGTTTAACTAGAGGTTATACCGGATGTTGTGTGTAAATTTTAGCCTCCTATGTCAATCGGTTCTTGAGATAGACCTGGTAACAAAATTGGCTTAGTGGGTTCGGACAGACAGACAGACAGACAGACAGACAGACAGACAGACAGACAGACAGACGGAGAGACATCCGAGCGAAACTAATAAGGTTACGTTTTTTCCCTTTGGGTACGGAACCTTAAAAATGACCACCAAGAGAAAATTTAATGACCAAATTTGGTCACAAATGACCAAAGTTGGCAAACCGTACCCATAAGTCTCACACCAATTTTATTTTAGTTGTATACCTTTTGGTAAGGCGAGGTGCAAGGGTGCTCAAGTTAACAAATAAAACTACCCGGTTTCTACCTATGGTATTTATGTATTTAGTCCATATTTTTATCTATAAAATAAATAAATAGTTGGCGCATCAGGCTCGTATAGATCCTTTTGGCCTAGTTTCTGACAACTATATTTGTCTTGTGTGATCTCTTAAGCGCCGAATGGAGAAGATATTTCATGACGTGACAGTCTTACTGTCGGATGTTTTCTAGACGTTCGTGAGAGGTGTCGCAGTGAAAAAATCTTAAAGGATGTAATTTGTGTTTTTCCAGGGATGAAAACATGTTTCATTATTTCACGATTGACGGAATTTGATCAGAGAAATAATGCGTTAACTTCTACACAATGCCATTCGAATCACCGTTAAATCAACTATAAGCGTTTCTTTACTTCTAAAAGTAAACTACTCACTGAAGTGTCTGCCTGACACTGCAGCCTTCCATTCGCTGCGATCCCGGGCATGCTGCTTCTACTTACAAAAGTTAATCTAATATATTCCTCGTTTCCTTAAAGTCATTTTGAGAATATTTAAATTTTCCTTACCAACATTTTTCGAAAAAGCTTGTAGCTTCAGTTTCGAGGCTTTACGATATATGAGTGTTTTTTTCCATTTATTTTCCTACACATTGTAGTTGAATTTCTATGAAATGCATGGTTTTTGATTCATGAAAAAAAAAACAAATAACAAATTCTTAAAAAAACTATAAATCCGTTACCCGATAATGGAGAGATGAATTGACATTCATTTGAAGTTAGTAAAATTCAAGTAAAATTCAATTTTCAAAGCTCGGTACTGGCCCTCGAACTTTTAACAAAATAGACCCAAAACTGGATCTGCATTCATGATTGTATTCGAGTTTCCCTATCACGAACTTTTCCGAGTGGATTGACATCTCGTTTTCGAAACTTATTCGAAAACGATTTCCTTCTGTTCGAGAAAGGTCAAAATATTACATCGCACTCTGTAAATAAAAAACACATTCTCCTACAATAGAACTAGAGCGAACTGTTCAGAACTGAGCTACCCAACATTGCAAACGAATAAAGCAGAGATCCCTTTCAGTTGGGAATCAATAAACTTTTAATTGGCACTGCATTTCGTACAGAAGTGTGGTACCAACTCAACAGTATCCAATTGTGATAAAACTTTATTTTTGCTTACAATTCCAGCAGTATATCTACTCAAACTGAAAGCGTATTGCATTAGTGTGTGCCGCACTAAATTTATTAAATCGAGCAACAGATGGCGGATAGTTGTTTAAGTTTGCCCCCAGGGATCATCTAAAAGAGTTTTCATGTAAATCTCCAACAAAGTAGTTGCGATCTCTATTGTACACTAATTGATATCCTTTTGCATGACGAACAACAAAAAAATCCTTCGCCAAACTCCTTGTTTCCTTCGACATTAAGTTTTCAATTATAAAAGTTTATCATACAATTTGTGAACTAACAAGACAACGTTTGTTGTCCGTACCATTGGAAACATAATACATCCTCTTAAGCTCAACAGCTGGGCTTGGAGTAAAGAGGAGTTAATTAAATATTCCAAGTGAAAAAGGGAAAAACAATTTTTTTTTTCTGAAAAATTAGCCACTCACCTTCGTTCCTGGCAATGAAATAATATTTTAATTAAAGTTTATGCAGACATCAGGCGAGAGCCGGCGGGTGGGCTGTTTCAAGTGAATTCTTGGGCGAGAAATCCGGCCAAGAAACTGTGCTGAGTCTCCCCATCTAAAGTACGAAATAATTATGTTTAATATTCTATTAAATATTCTATTATCGTGCTGTTCGCATTTTCGGGGAGAGTCTCACGAGTCACAGTGTACGATACGATAGACATACGCCATAGGTTTGGGGTGGAAGCTCGTTTATTTTGTAATTATTAGAGGCCGTTTTGTGGGGAAGGCTTTCGAGAGTTAATATATGATACGCAAGTAAGTTATTCGATGATAATGGAGCTCTTCTTATTTACGTGGGGCATGGTTATATTTCAATGACAGTGCTGTCTATTTAAATTGTTTGTTATAGTATTATGAAGACGATGGCTGGCGTAGTTTTGTGATTCAATTTCTTTTGTGACCCAAGCGTTGTGGGTTCGAACTTAGGCCTCGGCTTCTGGACAGTGCAATGCGAAAAAAACTTAACTTACTCTATGTTCCCTCCGTTTGCAGACACACCTCTGTACATTTGTATGTGGATGATGTCCCAAATATATAATTCTTCTCCTCGAACACAGATTGGAGATTGTGTCTGTAGGTTAAATGACGATTTGAAGGCAATTCATAATTGGTCTGCTTCCAATGATCTGATAGTCAACTTCAAGAAATATTTGTGCATACTTTAGGTAAGAACATTGGCGCTGTTGACGATTCTCCACAGAAAGAAATATTTTCTCCAACAAAGTAAAAAAAAAAAACTTCCATTTCAGCAAACGAACGCACAATTGTTAAACATATATATTTTGGACTGCGTACGTTGTGGACATCCGCTGGGTACCTATACTCCGATTTTTAAAACTTTGCTGGTTCCTCAATTAACCAACAGTTACCTCGATTCGATGTCTTATAGAAAGTTAGAAGAGTTTTAGAGTTTTTCTTTTTAATTATTTTAAAAATCTCTACAGCAAACTGGGCACAAATAGTTAATAATTATGAAATCAAATATATTTTAAAATAAACAAAACACACCTTGTGGCTCCCAAATTTTAACTGCAAATTTAAATTGTTAGTCCTTTCAATTCCTAATCTTAATTAAAAATATTATTGTTTATTTTTCTCATTCATTTCATTTTTCTCACTCAGAGAAAAAAATAGTTACTTTTGTAACTATTGCCATAGTCCTTATATGAAATCCAATGGAATTTGTCGAATGACTATTTTTGCACAAAAATAAATTGAAAATAGTTACAAAATAGTTAAAAAATAGTTAAAAATCAATCATTTTATTTAGTGACTATACAAAATAGTTAATCGTAACTATTATGAGTTAAAGCATAGTTGTTAAACCGTTTTTTCAAAATAAGAATGAACAATCAATTTTGACTATTCTATAATAGCTTCCTACTATAAAATGGTAGTATTTATTTAGTTTAAAGCGTGATGGTGTACACAACTACTACCATATAGTTGAAAATGACTATGTGTGGTAACAACATTTCTGACGTAGTAGTTTCGCTTGCGCGTCGCGATCGCTTTGTTGCATGTCGAGTCGATCATTCTAGCCCGAGTGTCATTTGGGAAAAGTTGTTTGCATAAGTAAGTCGTAGAGAATTTAACAAAAAAATGAAATCAATAACGATTCTAATTACATCGGTGAAACTTTAAGTCTACTAGAAGTGCTCGGTGCCAGCAGAGAAAACGGTCAGCTTAAATTTGTGAACAGTGAAGGGCATGAAATACAATATTACAAATCAAAGTGAAGATATTACCCAGACAATTGATACTTTTGAGCCCATAGAGGAAGGCAAGCTGTACTCTCTTTTATTGGGAATTGGGACCTTGAAATTCTCTATCAGAATTTTGTTGGTAAGTTTTTATCGTAGATTTTAATATAAATTTTAATATCTATAAATATTAACTATATACCAAACTCATACATTTTTTGCCACCATTTTGTAAAACCTAAAAACGTCGTCAATTAAAAGAAATTGTAGAATGTCAGAGAAAATCGTGCGAGAATTTGATAATCTGGGAAAAAAAAATCGGAGGTAAATCTGTTAACTTAGTTTATTTTACATTTGTTTTACTTTTAATGCAAATTTCAATCTAGGAATTTATAGTGCATTCGGTTGCTAGCGCTACTACAGTGGAGGGAAGCCTAAGTAGTTCTTCCGCAAGCATAAGGCCATCATCGCCCTCGTGTAGTTCCAACACAACATAGGTATGCCAAACTTTATGTAAGTAACTCCATTGTATTTTTGTATTAAATAAGATAAGATTCTAATTGTTTATGGATGTATTTTTTTTTAATTCTTTTATAAAATATAATAATAAAATGTTAAATGTCTATTGAAATGATTTGAGAAAAATTTGTTGTTTTTGATTTTTGGAGAATTTTCAGAGAACTAATTATTATTATTGTTTTCAGTAAAAAAAAATATCAGGTAAACATTTTCAAAACAGGTGACGATATTAATAGCCATTCAACGAGTACCTATTCGATAAAATCAAGTTTGACAATGCCCAATGTTATATGTTACTGCAAGCAAAAAAATTACAAACAACTTTTTTATTAATAACATTGACTATTGATTTTACTATTGAATAGTTGATTTAAAAATAAAATAATTGACAATCAAAGTAGTCACAAATAACTATTATTATTAATAAAATTGACTATTAAATAGCTGATTTTGACTATCGAATAGTTTGTTTTGAAAAAGACATCAAATGACAATAAAATAGTTAAAAATAACTATTTTACCTAGTAATATTAACTATTAAGCAGTTGATCTTACGAATAATATTAATTGACAATGCAAATAGTCAGAAATAACTATTTTTAACTATTTAAAATAGTGTTCCCGATTTTTACTATGAAAATGGTTAAAAAATAGTTAAAAATAACTATTTTTTTCTCTGAGTGTATATCCTGCTGAAAACAATTTGTGTCTCATGTATGTACTAGTAAAAAAAAGAAATAAGTTCCTAATTGTATAAAAGTTTCTATTCTATTTCAATTAAAATAATACTTTTAACAGCCAACATATAAATTATTCATTGTTTATGCAGATTTTATTGATTTCCTTGCCTAATTTGCATACACATTATTCAAATGTCCAGTTATACGAACCTCAGCAAACGCGTTGGCCAATTTAATCGCTCAAGTGAGCTGCCATTAATTACATAGACATTAGTTCAAGATGAGGGCTGATACGCTTTAATTAAAATATATATCATCTCGACTCATGTTGACCCAATACAACCACTCGTCTGTCATCGGTAAGTGCTCTTGTGATTTGCCTTATCCGAGAATCCTTCAAAATATAATCGGTAACGTTAAATATATCTCAAAGAGCAAGCAAAGTTATTTTTTCGACTCTATACAGTTTAACAGTTACCTTTCTTCGGATTAAATAAATTCGAAAACTGAACACACACAGAGAATCTAATTTAATATTTATTCGATTGACTACACGACGACTTATATACTCTACTTACTCTCGCTACATTTCACATTCTAAATGAAAACTCGAAACGAGTGAAATTAATTTCTCATCCTTTCTGATGTTATTGGATGTGCTCGTGCTCCCATGATGATTTCAAAGTTGAGCAGTATGGCATGTCGCCCACTTCACGAGCAAGGATATCATGCATACGGCACATACGACCCATGCGAATATGTGAGTCTCATACGGTGCCAAGGAGAAAAGTGACAGTGTATTTGGGTGCAGACGATGAAGTTGATAAGCATAGAACATAATAGTGGTGAGTCCGCCTTTGGCGGTGACCTAAACCTTTCCGTAAATAATGTTGAATTGCACATTGGAAGGAGTATTTGATTGATATACGTTTGATTGAATTAAGTTGTATCAAAGGATGGTGAGGTAAGTAGATCGTGTCGTTGGATATTTGAAATTTGTTTAGCTACCAACTTTGGGAAGTATTCCCCATAATACTTGCATTCGTTTTTATTTTCATAGACTAAGTATGTCCTTTCAACAAACAAGCAAGCATCTGTCCACCGCCTAGGTAAGGATCCGGCGACGAATTACCCTAGAAAACTGTTGCTTATTCGGTTTGTCAAAACAATTGTGTTCAACTCGAAGGACAAAATGTGCATGCTTTAATAAAAAGAATACCTGCCAGTTCTGCTTTATGGCAACAAGTGCTGGATGATAACTAGGAAAGCAGGGCTCCTTCGAAAAAAAAATTCCTGGACGGATTTTTGGTCCTGTGTGGAGGTGAGGCGAGGATGTGGAATGGGGAAGAAGATACAACCGCTAATTATATGAGCTGTACCAAGAAGTGGATGTAGTCCAAAAAGCCAAAATACGTCGACTAAATTGGTTCAGCCACATCGGGAGAAAGGACATCAATACTACAGCTAAGAGGATCTCCCAATCTCAACCCTCTGGTTCGAGACGAAAGGGAAGACCGAACCTCCTTTTTGAAGACCAAGCTATCACGGGTGGCAGAGCGCTTGGTATGGATTATTGGAAGCAGCGTTCCCGGAATCGCAGAGAATGTTTATAGTCATGAAAGAATTCACTTTCGATTAGGAGCTGTTTCGTTTTTGAAGAAGTAACTATATTTTGTGTGAAAAAGCCTTTCGCGAAATTAATTGTTGGAAAGAGAACATTTGGCTTTGCTGAAGCAATAAAACGTGTCAAAAAGTTAATTTTGACTTGAAAAAGATAAGCTACCCCTTATAGAATTACGGGTTATTGGGAACGGCTTGGGTCGATTTGGATCAAATTTGTTACCCGTTGTTCGTAACTGTCCGGAGGAGGTTTCTGAAAATCAAAGTTGATTCGAAAATAGATTTTTTGTATTGAAAATGTTTTTCTACTAAATTTTGCATTTTATCGCATGATTTGATGTAAAGGTGGAGAATTCGTTGTGAAGCTTGAAACACTTATCGAAGCTCGTCGACTCCACGAGCAAAATATGTACGAGGGGCGTTAAATGTATTCTCTGTATGGGTATGTTAGAAAAAAGATATAACGAATACGTTTTTCTATTCCCTTAAAAATAATTTTCTTCTTCGGCCCAAAAATGCTCATTTACAGCGGACTTAATCAGAAATAATTACAAAACTTGTACATTCGATTTTAGATTTTTGGAGAAAAACTAAGTAGGTACCTACCTATGGAAAAGGCGCAATAATTTTGAAAACATCAATTTGACTCTGAGTTTGCATTTTAGTAAAAATCGTTATTACCATTTTCAGGTAGGTATACACCAAACAAAAAAAAAATTAAAAAAAAATTACTATTTTCAAAAATCCATTGTACGATAATATAGAGAAAAAATGAGTTTGCTATTAAATTATAAATGACCACATTACCTTAGAAATTCATTTTTGTTCCAATCGTACTATATGAGACCGTTTTCGAGATACATTATGTCGAAATTTTTAGCCAAAAACTGGGTTTGCATACGCAGTCATGGTAACTTAACTTAAGCTTAAATATCAATTTTGGTTGAAATCGTTAGATCCGTTTTCGATCAAATCAAACTGGTATGAACATTTTATATAGAAAGTACCTACCATTAATATTGAGGTTACCTTGCAAAAAAAAACCCTCCCGAACTGTAAGTCCACAAACTCCAAATCCGAAGTTTGAAAGGCTGTAGGCCTGTGTGTAGAAGGACGGACAGACAGGCGGACAGAATTTTGCGACCCACTTTTTTTAGTTCCTCCATCATCGTAATGTCAGAATTAATTAACATCTCGAGTTACAAATTTTGTACTCTCCGCAAATTATTTTTCGCTGCCTTTTCGCAGACGTTGCGCTGTAGGTACATTTGGAGACCACCGGAAAATTTCGTGTGTGTAGGTACTATATGACTTGTTTTGTATTTTGTGAAATGCTCCAATTTTGATTGTTTTTGCGAGCCTCACAAGTTGTTTGTGCACTGCCAAAACTCGAATATACCGCCTCCAGTTTACACTTTTCTACCGAATAACGTCAATGCTGCAAATAAACATAGGTATAGGCCAAAATTTTCCTTAGCATCCGTGAGAACGACAAGATGTCCTGTTCGTTATAATCATTGTTAATGATAATCGCCTATAGCTGTAGGTGTGATTGACCCTTGAGTACGCAGAGCGAAAGATACAACACAGTCGTTGCGGTACTGGGTACTTATAATAATTAATAATACTCTCATCGGGTGGCTACGGACCTCATTAGTGTACTTCTGAATTCTACACCTACATTTATGTAGCCGGGTTTATCTGCATATTAATCAACGATTATGTTCCTCTTGTCGCTCCACCACTGAACACACTCTATCTGTGTCAGTTTACGAATTTAATATTTCATAAGAAGCCTTGTAGTATATCCTAGAACATCAACTTTGCACACGTGCCTATATTTCATGCCACACTTCTCCGTTCTCCATCTATCGACAGAGAAAATGAGGAAAAAAAAGCCCCATCGTCAAATATTCAATTTATAAACAATTTTCTGGTGAAAAAGTATCATCCTCATCCATTATAGAAATGTTCCTATATGCAGCGGTAAAAACAAAACCACCCACAGGTCACAGACTGACTCTTCTCCTCTACCAAATGCTACACTTGAAAAAAAAATGTACACGACCTGTCATTATTTTAAGAATTTAAGCTTATTTCCAGCAAAACCACGACTCTGATAGGCGACAGACCACAGACGAGCTAAATGCTATTCCTAACCAATAAAATGTTCAAAAATATTTCCAGCACACGGTTAACACCCACCGTCCTGCCCAAATGATGGAGTCCTTTTGTTCGCAAAACTTTCCGAATATTTCTGCATGCGATAAAGTTGCATCCCATTTTGTGAAGCAAATGCATCTTCGTCTGCTTCGATAAAAGAAAAACAATTTGAAATTGAAATTTTCAGGTCAGCTGTCAATTTGGTCCCTGGTGTCGTTGCTTGAATGAATTTTTGTTTTGTTTTTCTTTCGCCCGGCCACCCCTTCGATTTTTTCCATTTCAATTTGCTTTGGTGAATGGAAAGCGACCCCATTGGAATAAGACAAAAATAAGTGATGGGTGAGTAGAGATATATTCGCACTCAAAGTTAGATGGGATAAGCAAAGCATTTCAAGGATTGAGACTCACCACCATGAGATACGCCGCAGAGTTTCAATTTTTGATCTTGAGCGTTATTTCTGTAATGTAGCAACAGTTTGACATCGAGGAGGGAGCAGTCATACCAAAAGTAGGCTCTGTTGAATGGTGGTGTGGTTCGCCCAAGGCCACCGCGTGGTGGTAGTTATCGGTTCAGATAGCGCAATTAAGATAGGGGAGTTAATGGTTCCTTCATTTAATTGTTCTCGTTTGGTATGCTGTTGGATGTGTTATTCGTAAACAAGTTCAACAAGTACTTAGTGCCTGAGAGCTGTTGAGATATTTATGTAACTTTAGGCAGTCGGCGTGTTTGACGGTCATGATTTTTGGTCTTACATAAACCGGGCGGAAATTTTGGATTTGGAATTCTTTATTGTTGTTGCTTGAGAAAAAAAAGTACGTGTAGTATAGTATATAAATATAAAGCACGTCGTTTGCATTTGCTCGGCTACATTGAATTGATATTCAAAGATCAGCTAATCTGGAGCCCATGTGACAAGGCTTAATTTCAAATGCCAATTCATCCGTAGATTCAAGAGCGTTTAACTGAGTAACTGTTTGAGGTAAGATGCACAATGAGGACCAATGGTCGTGCTGAGTTTTAAAGATCAGATAAATCCAAAAAGTCAACCAATCCAAGATGTCATACATTTTGTTGGGAAGTGTAAAGAAGAAATATATTTGGAAGCAATGCCCTGTTTGAGGATCAAGTTTTTTTTATAAAGACTCGAGAACGCAAAATTTATGTTATTATATCGAGGTTTAAAATTATTTAATGAGCTACCTAACGAAATAAAAAATTAAACAATTCTATACCTAACGATTTAAGAAACTATATACTAACACAGCCATATATAGAGATACAATTTCTTAACATAGGTAGCTAACAGCATTATCTGAGGGTATTCATATAAAATTTCATGTTGATAATTTCCAGTCAAAGACGGCGAAAATGTTGAATAAAATCGAGCATCGTGCGGTGATTAAATTCCGTACTAAACAAGGAAAATATCAAAATAAACTATCCATGAAGAAATGGTCGCCGTTTATCAAGACTCTGCTTGTGCTTCTTCATTATCGACCGTACAGAAGTGGGCAAGTGAACTCAAAATAAGCCGAAGATGACCCCCGCCCATGTGGGCCAATAACGGCGGCTATCGAAGTAAATATGAAAATTACAAAAAAAAAAAAACTTGTATTAGAAGATGTACGTGTAAATTACTACCCAAAAGCGGATATGCGTTCATACAACCTTTTTAAACCCAATATCTAACTTCCATTCAAAATGCAATAACAGCGACGCAAAACTTATTTTTAGCAAATATTACTCACTTCTTCTTTTCAACCATATTGCGAATATGCACCTTAAAATAGTTACAACAACTTGCTGCCTTACACAACTAAAAACTCCCATTACGTTTCCATCGGTATATTCGGTTTATAACTTCTGATGAAAATTCAAAAACAAACCTCTTAAATCTTACATGTAGGTATATCTATGTAAAGACATCGGTCTAATATACGAACCCTACTTCCAATCATAGACACCTTAAACCAGCGTTACGCAAATATTCCTGTCAAAAATAAAAACATAGTAAAATAAGAAAACAACAAATCAAACTGTTAATCAACGAGAAAGTTTCGTTCGTGCACTTTTTTTTTTGTCATTGGAAAATTTTAGCAAGTCTTTCAATTACGAGTTTGTGTTGTATTGTTTAGTTCAATATATTTGTATTTAACAACAATTTAATCAGAATAAAAAATGTTCCTATAGAAGTAGGTACACAAAAATGTGCATTTTTAATCTTCAAGTTTTGAGCTTGGATATTTTTGGTTGCAAAATTTTTCAAATTGACAGCAATAACAATGCGCCCACTAGCATGTCCGGCCTAGCTAGCACTGGCCTATCTCATGTAAAGCCAATGGCCAATGTTAAGTCTGTATAGACACTTGTTAACACTTTAAAACAAATCCTGCTTTAAATAAGTTAAATCTAAGCTCCGTCGAGCCATTCCAAATGATTGAAAATATTAGCTTCAACTAGTAGGCATCTATTTGCTTCCAGAATTGAACAATAAAATAATTAATTTGTCCAACTTGACATATCCCACCACCATCGTCAATATACTCATACAGGCTAACAAAAAATAATAAGGTAAGCAAACCACACACTGACAATGCTGATTTATCGCTTCCATAAAAATATATACAACAAACAGCGGCCATAATTTATGACACAATAGTGCAGGCTTTTTCATTTTGGGCAAAAACTGATTGATCAAAATAACATGACGCAAGTTTTTATCAGAACAACGACTACATTGATTGCGTGAATTATGAAAAACCATTTATGTGTTCAAAATGCTCACGTCACTCACTTAATGTGACATATTTAGCTGTCACAATTCGAAATGGTTACTTGAAATTCCATCAGTAGTGAATATGTAAATACAATTACCTGTCTACAAAAATCCGTATATTAGTAGTGATACTTTATTTTGTAGATAAGTGGGGTTAGGGATGCCCTTCACCTTTTATGGGCCAACGTCAGTTTGTGTTATTTTTAGTCTACCTATTGTCCAGACGGTTGACATTCCCACTAATGATTGCTTTCTAGATATCCACACAAATAAGTTACACGACAGTTTAAGGAAGAGCAATGTTACGTTTCAAGAACTTGTCACTTTTGACAAAAAAAAAAAAAAATAAATAAAACGAATATGTTGGGATTGGGAATGACCCCAGTTTATGAAGACTGCAAAGCTATATTTAACGAGCTGAATCCACAAGTGCCACCTCTTGGGAAGCACTCGCACTAGATGGGCTTATCCACCTATTGCGCAGCTACTCCCTCTGTGGTAAATTACCTGTCCAACTTTTAATTGGATTTACTGATTTCTTTGCTGCTCTTCTGGTTAAATATTGTCAGCTGCTGGTGGATAGGTGGTAAAACATCAGGCCAATGTGAAAGTTTCCCTCTTACATTTTGTGAACTTTAACCAACAGATTTCCATCATTGTATTTTCGTTTTTATAAATTTTGTTCCTTGAAGGGTTGAAACTCTTTTCCTCAGAAATCCCACTTAGCCGAAGGCGAAGCACAAGCAGAGTGATACGTTTCATAGTCGTTCAAGAGGAAAATATTTTCACAAAGTGTTGGCCGACAACTCTACGGCAAGAATGGAGGAAAGAAGAAACTTTTGTTTTTCATATTTCTTTTTCTATCTAGGTGACATTTCTCTTAAGGACATGTTTATATTTTTACATGTCCTTAGGCGGAAAAACCGTATCTGACCCGAAGGGACTTACAACGTGCGATTGGGGGAAAAAAAGAGAAAGTTTTTGGCTCAAATGGTTATTTTCCTGTTGATTGTGTCATATTAGTCGGCGACAAATCTGCACCCTTGGGAGTAGTTCCAAAATTGATTCATAAAAACTTTGGAACTGTTCCAACACCTTTTTTTGGTTGGATATCCTTTAGTTGGTAGAACGAGTTTGTGAAGTTTATGGAATTCAATCAAATTTATTACACAATTGGCCACAGTTTTCTATATTTTTTTTTTCTCGCATATACAGAGTTGCTTTAGACTTTTGGGTGAAAGTTGTTTTTGGCAGAGATACTGGCGTCGCGTCTGCCGGTAAATGGTGCCAAGAGTACTTTGGATTATTTGTTTCAGCGTATATTCAACTTTCTGCAATTACTGCTGCGTTTAATGGGATGTGGAATTAACTGACGTCGACAGGACTTCTCTGATATATGAACGTTTGAGTAGGAAAGAGAGAAGAAGTCGCAATAGAGATTAGCAAGCAAATTCGATCAGAGCAAAGACTGAATTGCAATTCTATTTTTCTCGATATCGTTGTCGTACAATTTTTTTCAATTCAATATTTAAAAAAATTCATGATTCTGTCCTTCTTTTTATCTTTTTTTTTTTTTTTTTTTTTTTTATAATTAACACGCGCTAAAGAGGTTATGACTACTCTTATGGTGTAGTTTGAAGTACACAGCGCGGGCGTTAAGGAAGTTGGGATAGAGAAGATAGGAGATTCCGATGCACATTGGTTTTAAATGTCTGCAAATTGAACCGAGGGGGAAAGACAGAGCCGGGCAAGGCGTTCCACATTCGAGTGGTACGGCTTATGAAGGAATCTCTATATTTCATAGTACGACCGAAAATAGGCTGAAGGGTAAACTGATGGGCATTCCTGGCTTGGCGAGTATTGCGGTTGAATTGTTGAAGGGGTGGAATGCAGCTGGCGATTTCACTTGAGCACTGTTTGTAGAAATAGCGATAAAACAATGAAAGACATGTTACATTTCTGCGATGTTCGAGCGAATTTATAGAATTCGCTATATTTGTGTCTCCAATTAGTTTTAAAGCACGATTCTGTATCCTATCCAGCAGGTGCAGTGAGGTTTTGGGCGCACCAGACCAGATATGAGAGTTATACTCAAGTTTGGGGCGAATGAACGCCTTGTATATGGCAGCCAGATCAGAAGGGGTAAAATATTTCTTGCACCGTTTGAGGAAACCTAGACATTTCGCAGCGTTCTTGGCGACTTCGTGTATGTGGTCATTCCAACGGAGTTTGTCATGGACACACATACCGAGAATGGAAAGTCTTTCGGTTTCGGCGATGCAAGTGCCATTCATGGATAATGGCTGAGGATTCTGGTTTCGCTTTAATGACAGCAGACAGCATTGTGTTTTAGAAGCATTAAATTCCACTCTATTGGCTGAACCCCATTTTATAATGCTGTCGAGATCGGAATTTAATGAGCTTAACATACGTTGCCGTTCCAGTTCTACGGCCGAAGAGCAGGGACGTGAGTCCTGGAATGAATATGAGAAGCTGAGGGTGCTGTCATCGGCGAAGGAGTGGATTGGATTAGATGTTGCAGACAGGAGATCATTTATGAAAATGAGAAAGAGAGTCGGAGACAAAACGGAGCCTTGGGGAACACCAGCATTTATATGGTGGATTTCAGACTTGAAGCCATCCAATACAACTTGAATTGAACGGCCAGAGAGGTAGTTTCTAATCCATTGAAGAAGAGACGCATCGATCCCATATGCACGCATTTTCGACAAAAGAGCTTGGTGCCAAACTCTGTCAAATGCTGTTCTTGAGGTCAGCCCTCTACTGGCAGAACGACTGCACAGACTTATTTTGTAATTCGTATTTGGAGCTTGTTGGGTTACAGGTGGGAGTTGGTTTTTAAATTCCGAATAAGTCCAACTTTTTATGAAAAATTGTATGCTGCAAGCACATTTTTGTCTAACTACAGTTACACCATGCGGATAAAAAGAAAGATTTTTACTAGAATTCATATAAGGTACAGTGATCCCAGATTGGGCGGAAGGTCTGCAATTTTTTCTAACAAAAGGGGAAAAAAAGGGGGAAGTGATTTTTTTTGGGAAATAATCTGAAAAGGGGAAACAAAATTGTATTTTATAAAAATAAAGTCTTACATAGACTACACATTTTTTTTTAAATAAAACAAAAACGCGAATCAAACTTTCTACATACTTCCACTTTGGCTGGAATTGTGTACGCAACAAATTTATTAAAAAAACGATTAGTATGACTTTGTGGTAGAAAAAGGCTGCTTAGACTTCAAAGCTGTGCAATGAACAAAATCAAACTTTAAAATGTTGTCTAAATATATGTTTTTAAATATAATTCCTATTTTTATTGTTCCTATTAAATAAGAATTTTTGGGATTTTTATTTTTGAAAAAGGGCAAAAAATCGTTTTGGTGTTAAGAAAAAGGCACATTTTTTTGTTCTTTGGTCTGGGATCCCTGATAAGGTAAATATGTCCAAAAATTGCACTCACCAAAAATATAAAAAAAAAACCGGCTAAGTGCGAGTGTTACTCTTTGTTGCGAGTGACACTCATATAAGAGTTGGAAATTCCGAAGATTTCTTGCAGATGAGGTTAACTTAGGGTATCTATCTTATCTCTTTAAAAGAGAACATGTGTTCTCTATTTTAGCTGCGATCTTTTTTACACTATCTTTTTCCGTAAGGATCTTTTTTGTTCTCTTTTTTTTTGCAAGTCACTTTTTTTTTGTTCTAATTAATCTTTAATAATTTTCAACAACTTAATAAATAAAAAATAAATTTATGTTGTTTTCAACAAAATGTAACCATGGTGTAAAGTAAAAGTATTGAACTTTATTCTATTACTGCGGTGTAAGGTATATTGCAGATCTTCTACTACAAGTATTCAAACGATTCTACTACATTCTACGTACTACATTGCCGTAGTAACTAACTAATATATTTATGTTTATTTTGTTAATGTTTTACTTATTTTTACCTTTTTCTTTCTGAAAAAAAAAAATAATTTTTAATTGTTTATGTGATTTTCAATAAAATTGTTTTGTGTTTTTAAATTCAGAATGTTCTCTTTTTTGTTCTCTTTTTTTTTCCTCGAAGTTCTCTTTTTTTATTGATTCTAGAGCAAAATGTTCTCTTTTTAGAAAGGTCCCATATGGACACCCTAGGTTAACTATACATGAATGAAGCGTAAGAGTTGATAACACACTTTAAGATTGAAATTACCAACAGAATGTTTGTGCACAACAATCAACAATTATGTGTGGATGAGAATGAGTATAAATTCCAATTGGAATCGATTAAGAGAACACACCAATAACGGCTGAAAAATGGTTAAGGAGCGTATTTCATATAGTGATTGACAGGTTTTTGTAAATATCTCTTAAATTATAAGCTTTTCAGCAAAAGAGTCTTCGGCACATACAAAGCTATGAGCATGATCTACAAAAAAAAAAGATTTATATCAATTTTTTTGTAAATCGAAAAAATAAAAATATTTGTTCCCCAAATTACTCATTACTCTCAAACCAGTCGATGTATCGCTACCATTGGTATTTGTCGTTAAACTAGAAGATATACCGGATGTTGTGTGCAAATTTCATCCTTCTACGCCAATCAATTTCTGAGATAGGCCTAGAAACAAAATTGGTCTAGTAGGTTCGGACAGAGGGACAAAAGCGAAACTAATAAGGATCCGTTTTTAAGGTTCCGTACCCAAAGGGAAAAAACGTAACCTTATTAGTTTCGCTCGGATGTCTCTCCGTCTGTCTGTCTGTCTGTCTGTCCGAACCCACTAAGCCAATTTTGTTACCAGGTCTATCTCAAGAACCGATTGACATAGGAGGCTAAAATTTATACACAACATCCGGTATAACCTCTAGTTAAACGACAAATACCAATGGAAGTAATACATCGATTGGTTTTCGATTAATTAGTAATCTGGTGAAAAAAATATTTTCATTCGCCCAAAAAACGGTTTATTTCTTGATTCACAAAAAATTACATAAATTCCTTTTTTGTAGATCATGTTCTTATCTATATATGTGCTGAATACTATTTTGCCGAAAAGTTAATAGTTTACAAGATATTTTCAAAAAAGATAATTTTACCATGTAAAATACGTTGCTCTCATAAGTTTTAATCTCTACTACGCAGTTGTGCACAATTGACCCCATCAAAGACAGAAGGGTTCCCGCTTGCTACTTTCGTTGGGGAGTATAATGTATAATACATTTTTTTGGGGAGTACCTACAGAACAAAATAAAGTAATTTTTAGTCAATAGTTTTTAATTGGGACAGGTCGCATACAGAATGGAAAATTGGCGTGGGTTGGGTACTAGGTAATAATTAGAAAATGAGATTCATGTGCGAGTAATTTTTGAGAGTAAAAATATTAAGTAATTAAATTAAACTAAATTGTGATGAATTCATGAAGAGGGGAAAGATTGAATGATATAGATTTCAAATAATATCTGATGTGTTGGACTTTAGCCAAATACGGAACCTTCGGTGCGCGAGTGACACTCGCACTTGGCCGGTTTTTTTTTTCCCTTTTGTTGTTTAATTTCAACAAAATAAATTTTGTTAGCGACAAAAAATTGAGTAATTTAAATACTTTTTATCTATTTGAACAACCTTTTATCAAATTGATGAACCACAGTGTCAGATTATAAAAAAAACTCTGTTTTTAATGTAACAAAATCAATATTTTTTAATATTGAACTTATTTTTTGTTGCACCAATCAAGTTCGGTATTTCTATAATAGAGAATTAAAAATCTATTTTATAAATCACTTTGAGTATTTTGTTGAATTTAGCTAGACCAACAAAACAGGAGCTATCAATACGATGTTTTGTAAATTGGATATCATTTTTGTTATCTTCATAAAAATATAAAGATAAAGAGAGATCTCGCATCAGTTATATTTTGTTTCGTGAAACAATGCGATCTTAAATTTATACTGTAGGAGTAATTTCAGGGAAAAACCATGGATGGATCCCAGTATAGGCTACAGATATAACTCTAAAACATAGATTAACTTTTTTCCGTAAAAGGCATGGTAATAGAAATAAAAAGTAAGTGGCAAAAAACCTAGGCAAAGCCTATAACATCATTAAATTAAGTACCTAAAGTCCTAAAAACGGCTGGAATTAGAATCACAGGAGTCCTTCGATTGAATTAGTCTAAATGTTTTTTCGAAAAGCCTTTTGGCCATACCAGCATCCTACTTTCCCTTCCTGACGGCATAGGTCGTATATCTACGGACTACAATGTTCGCAGACTGAACTTTCAACTCAAAGTTATTTCTTCAAATTTAAAGTGAAAAATTCAAGTGAAAAATTAATCGAAGTAAGAAACCAGTTGTGTGGTAATTTTTTTTAAATATGTTGAAGGTGATAATAAACTTGTTAAGTGTACTTTTTGCCAAAAGAAGTACAAGCACACCGGTAACATGAGTCCGGTAGCATCAGTCGGGAGAGCTCGCTAGAACTTCTCATGTCATGATTAAAATGTTCTCAACAATATACTTAAGCCACCTTAATTTACAACAAGAAAATCCAAATATTATTTGGACTACCTACTCATCTTATGTCAAATATTTACGTAAACTTTGTAAAAACCAACTGTAAGAAGATTAAATTTAACCAGAAATAAGTCATCGAAATACACCGACATACGAGGAATTAAAGAATTAACTACCATCCACGAGTGAATGCGAACAAGAAAAAATCTATAAGACAAATATAACACCATAAATCCAACAAACAGACATTGAATAATATTTGCACGTGAGGTAGATAAAAAGAATTCAAAATATTTCGTACACGCTCCAGTAGTGCACCGCATATGATTACAAGTGATGCTCAAATGGCAAATCCTCTTAAGGTTCATAAAATAAGCAGAGAAAGTATTACTGGGGAGGGGCTTATTATTGTTTTTGTGGCTTCATTGTATGAGAAGTTTAAAAGATGTACGAGGGGAGTTCAATATATTCTATCGACATGACCGAAAACTCGAATTATGTCAAAAACATTTTTATATTTCAATATAATCTCCTCTCGCATTCATTTATTACCTACATCTTGAGATTAACTTTTCTAAACCCTTAAAAATAGATTTCATACAAAAGTCTGACGTCGTATTCAGACAGTTGACCTTCACAACACCCTCGGTCTTCTTTACCAATTCTGCCGGTCACATTTTCCACAGAAACCATCCATCGAAATTGGATTTCGCGGCACTTCGACAAATGGCTTATCGGTTCAACAAAAAGTAAATAAATATTATCTTAAAATATGGAAAAACAGTGAAAATTGGCAAAATTGTGGGAGAGATGTGTAATACATGTCCGTACTCAGCTAATTCTCCTACTATGTTTGTTTTTTTTTTTTAAATCGGCTAACAAAATATAATCACTAGGGGCAGATTCGGACTATATAGGGTGGGTGTTGAATCCCTTCGAAACCACAATCCCACACAGCAGCCTTAGAAATACGTGCCGTGTGCACCGGACCATTATCGTGAAGGAGCAACATGCCAGCAAGTCTGCCCCGTCTTTTTTATTTATTTCTTCACGTAAATGTTGCAAAGTGGATACGTAGGATGTGGTGTTTATGGTTTCACCCTTTTCACTGTAGCCAACACCTTTCCGGCAGACGCAGTGACCTTGAACTTCTTCGGGGGGCTGTGCCCTTCATGTCCCACTACATGGGCTCCTGTTTGCTTTCAGGACCATGTTTCGTTCCCAGTAACAATTCTATTAATAATTCTTACCGGGTCTTCGCTACACAGCTCGAAAAAAAACTTTGAACACTCGATTCGCACTTGTTTCAGAGGCGCTGTGAGTATTCGAGGCACCCATCTTTCACTGACTTTTGAAAGCTTAATGCCCAAAACACATGTGCAGAAATTCTGTACGCAGCGCAGAGTGCAGTGCTGCAAGTAAAACAGATGTGCAGAAAATTGTTCGACATCCATTGCATCGGCTAATATGGCAACTGTCTTTCGCTGACTAAGCAGCTGATGTGTTTACAACCAAAACAAAAACAAACAAAACCAGCAGTGTCAAAAGGCCGATGATGCCAAATACTTGATATTGCAATTTATTTTCTTTTGTGTTGTGGTATGTTTGAATTTTGCAGCAAATTTAGAAATAGAGACATGTTGCAGTACTGCAGTGAGTGCAGAATTTACGTGTGTCTATAACCATATCAACGTGTGTATTCTAATCTTGCTGCGCAGTGAGTTCTGCACATGTGTTTTGGGCATAAGTCAGCCATGAAGAACAGTGTGTATGGTACCATTGGAAAGGTTAATGTTCTCAGCTATCGTTTTAATCTTTATTCGGGCATCTTCAGGTACAAGATTCTCGACGTTTAGTGGATAGCCTGAGCAAGGGTTGTCTTCAATGATCTCCCTGCCACCTTTGAAATTCACTTGACCACTTTTGAACCGTACAGAATCTCTAAAACCAGCCATCTCTTCGTGAACATTTTTTTTTTACTTTTTTCGTGTTTAGTAAGAGATTTTATCACAGCGCGGTGATCATTTCATTTAAGAGTGTTTCTATCAACGCCGCGTAATTTCAAAAAGCTAGTTTTGCGATATATATGCGTTTGAAGATTGGCTGCAGGATTTTTGCATTTAGAATTGAACTATGGTCCTTTTGTTGACTTAGGATATCAATTTTTAATAAGCACTTTATATACCTATATTACGTACTAATGGGCGCAAAATTATAGTCGGATAAAGCCCACTTAAACATTATTTTAGTACGTGATAATGTCCCTACTAGGATTTTTCTAATTATAGTCAACATAAAATCCACTCTATCCTTATAAACTGGCATTAAATTTGAAACCACCAAGAGTTAATTTTATCACTTAGCATTGACTCTCAATCCTTTCCCATATGTCAATGGAAAAGAAAAACCCACGTGTACCTGAATATATTTTGTTTATTATTGTTATTTTATCAAGAAACAGAATAACAGTTTGTGGGGTCTCGTCGCCGACGTTCAGTCTACATTGTGCAACTGTGTCCCTACATTATTTTTCTGTTGAACACCTGCTTTAGGATTACCTGTGGTTAACGCGTCTTCAGTAAAAAGGTTTGCATTTTATGTGGGTTATTAAGGAGGAATTTTTCTATAGAGGAAAAGGCAGCAATTATCTTCCGTTTGGAGGCAGGCGAAAAAAATAGTGTAATTGCACAGGAGTTTGGTGTTTCGCACTCAACCGTATCCACAATATGGAAAATCGTGAAAAAAACAAACAACAAATTATTTTTTTTCCAAAACTCTAAAATAAAATAAAAATTAATGTGAATTAATTTAATTTAAAAACAAAATGAATTGCTTTAGTTCGAAGGCCGCCGGTTATAACGACCTTATTTCCTCGGTCCCTTCACCGTCGTTTTAGCCGACTTCTACTGTACTTGTCAATTAATGGTTGTCACCCTTAGAATTCCTACAGTGAATAATTTTTTTTTTAATTCGCACTCCTGTTGCAAATCCTGCTGGTTCAATCCACAAGCCACAACATTTTATCAACATAATTCCTGCTACGAAAGGGCTTTAAAATTTAACCCAAATAAAAACTTGGAGGGATAACACACACGAGCTCCTCTCTCATTGACAATAACGCTTTGGCAACTGAACTGTGACATCGTCAATTGAATATAATTATTATTATTTTTATTTTATTGCAAATTAAATCAATATCAGGTTAATTTGATCTTACAGCACTATCCACCTGGGCTTCGGCTAAATCTCAATTAAATATGAATAGGTACTGAATGAATATATCGGAATGAAAATAAAGCGGAAAAGGATAACCAAAGGTAAACAAGAAAGAAAAAACTGCAACGCGCTATTAATTAATTTGCGGAAGTGCTTACAGGTGTTGTCGTTTAACAACCAATGTCACCCATATTCTGTTTGACCGCATATTTGCCGCAACAGGATAAAAATAACACGTCGCACGGTAATAGTTTCCATTTCTATGATAGGGTGACGAAGGTTGAAATACCTTCTCTACAGAAAATGCACTCCGCATGCATGACAATACAACGTATCACCTGGTAGAACGAGTGTATTTTTAGTCACACATATATGCAGTGGACGTTCGTCTTATCCTTGAGTTAACTTTATGAAGTTAGCAAAAGCTAAATCGAATCAGTATCGATTTTCTACAGCAGCGTGACCTAATGGAACCTTTGGAAATCGAGCCATGTGTTGCGCGCTTTTTGTCCTATAAGTGTACCAATAGAAGTGGAGGCAATTTTTTTTTTTGCTCGAAATTATATTGTCTCATTATAGGCTTCGAAATCGGAAAACGTGCTCGTACGACTAGGAGTCACTAACCAGCTGTACACATCATTGAAATAAAACTCGCAAGCAGTCGTAACAGTCTTAAAGCGGAGTTATTCAAGAAAAGGAACAATAATGTTCCCTTCAATCCAATATCACTTAGACCCTAAGCGACCCGTATCTAGTTTTATTTGCATACAAAACTTTAGCATCATCACCATCGTCATCTTCATCAACTTCGTTCCTGTTGGGGCAGTTGGATTTGGAAATTTGAATCCTCATCCTTGGTTGTTAAAGTACAAAAGTTGTAGTTTTGGATTCGGATTGTAGTTTGTAGTCCTCCTCTTCCGAGTTGCAAAGAAAATTTTAATGGACTTCCGATTTACGAAGCGCTTGTCATGGTAACTCTGACGAGTTGGCCCTCTCGATTGTGGAAGATAACAATGACGGTTAACTGCAAAATGGAATACCAATGAGGAGGAGCAAATTCATTTGAATACTATGAAAAAAAAAGAAGGTTTATCATCTTGTGAAGGAAGTGCGCAGAATATTTTGTTCATGGGTTTGGAACTTGGATCAAAAATTGTGGATTGTTGGTCTGCCTATTCACAGACCAGGTATTTGGTGGTCTCAATTTTTGAATTTAACGGGAATTTCCGGTGGATTTTTAATAAGTCCTAAGGATCCCATCAGTGCAGCTCTTAAGTCATAGACACTTATTTCCCCTTCAATAATTTTTCATGAGAGACTTAGATTTTTTGTAACAATCTGCAAGATCCTAAACATTCATATCTAATGTCTGTGAGATTAGAAGAAGCTAATTTTTTTTACGGATTTGTATTGCTACCCCAATTGATATGACAGTTGCATCAAGAGCTGAACCTATTCTAACCAATTCGAGTGCATTTTTATTACCATTAGCTTCTCCATGTCAAGGACCCGTGATAATCTTGTGCCTTGCTCATACTTTCGCTCTTGACTCTTGACTGACATTGGTACAAGTACAATACATTTACACCGACCAGTTCGATTGCGGTGGGACATTAAATAGGACGGTTTACGTTTTCTAAAATCTTTTTAAAATTTTTCAAAATACTCCCGAAGGCTTTTGACTATGTCTATCTAAGACCCGTTTGCTGATACTACTCATAGCGTTTTAAGTTCTACTTAAATACCTTATGAGCTATTTTTTCCTTGTCAGCATAATCTGTCACATAAGATTTTAAGTGGAACCTAAATCGCTATGAGTAGTATCAGAAAACGGGTCTTAGTGTTTGGGAAAGTGAAAGTGAAAAAATTCCAAAAGATTCGGCACGTGCAAACAAAAAGTCGTCAATTAGTAAATACTGACCTAAGCTCTAAAGCCAAACAAAATTTTCTTGATTCTGTGTGATTTTTTTTCATTGCATCTTAAAATTCTTTTCGTGTGAAGAAGATCGTAACCTGCCGACTGAAATCATTATTGTCTACGACTGGAAAGATAAACACATGTCATCACTTTTAAAATATGGCTACAGATTTTTAGCCTTTCAACTAAAATTTAAACTAATCGTCGAATTTGCCAATTTTAGAAGCGTGGCGAGCACAAATTACTGATTATCTTCTTAGTCTGACGCACTACAAGGTTTAATGATAAATTCAAATGGAAATTTACTTTTGAATTGTAATTGAAAAATATGTCTATAGTCCCAATCTCAAATGGATAACCATCGAAACTAAAAAAGTGTAGGTATACCTGTAGTGTCGTTCCTATTAAACTAATATGTATCTGAAAGCACTTATTAAAATAATTGCTGCCTGTTTTGCAAAATAAAATTGTTCCATTTAAGTAAAAACCATCAAATGTTTAAGTGCAGTAATTTAATACCGCTTTTGCCATTTAAATGCAGTTTAGTTAATTCTACAATGAAACCATCATTAAATTTGATCAAATTCAATAATGTCCTTTGTTAACATTTAAAATATATTTCGTGGAAAGCAATTTGGAAAAAAATACCCCTCACTAAATGACACCTATCAGTTTAATGAATACATGAGTGCATGCATTTCCGTTTTTGCTCAACTGCAAACTTACCACCGTATCATAAAATAGAAACTCAGTGGCAACACCTACGGCTGAAAGTGCCGCCACCTATCCAAAGCATTAAATTCAAACTCAACTACTAATATCATTTCTGTTGAAGTCATTATCAGCTACTAAATCAACCTCTTCACAACATTAAACGCCAAATTAGAGGCACATTTCGACAGCAACAAAAAATATGTAAAACACACACCCAAAAGCATACCGCCCCATCCTCATCAAATTTCCGGAACGTTTACCTCGGCATAAGGGAGAGCGCGCCCATCCAAACGATTTGCCAATTTGACTGCACTAATCGTTGGCTCACTTTCAATCCAACCAACTTCCTTTGTAGGCAACAAACAAAAAGAGATTTCACAAAATCCAGCCGAAATCAGAAAAGGATTTTGTCTAAATGAAAATGGGCCATTATTTAAATTTATGAAAATGGGTATATCCTTATGGGTGCAATAACACGCGGACGCCATCCAGTCGTAATGATCGGCCGAGGAGATGTCCGCGGAGAAACAAATCGAACCTTGACGCTTAATTTTAGCATCTTTTTTTGATTAAGTTCCATTTGAAGATCAATAAATTTAATATTCTGTCTAAATTCAGATGTGATTTGTTGCTCTTTGTATGGGTGCTCAGCTTATTGTTCAAGGGTGTGTTTCTCTCATGAAGATGGGAAAAATGACAATAATCTGCGCCCAGGGTGCAAACAACTTCATAAATAGTGGGCCTTCTTCTAGTGATGAGCTGATGATATAAACGAGAGGTACGGGAGCATAAAACGTCCCTCATAAAAAGCGTGTAGGTAGTTAACTTTGAAACATCACCGCGTTTATTGAATCTAAGCGATTCAACACTTTGCGGAATTTTACAGACGAAATGTTTGCAGCAAAATTATTCAAAAATTTGCGTCGATCTTTGCATCTATAAAAAATGCTTTGCACAACAAAAACATGTACCAGTCCAATGAATATTAGTGTATCGATATTTAATAACTTGAATTTTAATTTATAACTGAAGTACCAAAAATATTTTTTTATATATGTAGGTATACATTTTTTTTATTTATGTACCTTTTAAATTTATAATTTACTTTGAACCTGCCTCGTCATTTATGAATTACCTATGGTGCCTTTTAAATCTATTCAACCTACCTGCAGTTCTTGCTTTTAATTTAACTTATTTTGTATTAATTTAAACTGAAAGACTTTGAATACTATTTTTTTTTTATTTTTGTAACCTTTTTAAAAAAATGGCTTAATAAATAAAAACAAATTTTTATTATATTAAGAATGTGTCTTTACTTCAATGAATTGAAATGGGGAAAAAACGGATATGGAATGGGGAAATTTTTAAAAAAAATTCCAAAAAAATTAGGGAAAAAAAATATCGCATCACTGCTACACTTCAATTTGGTCGGGTGGACGGAAGTCTTTTGTCGTGCTAATTTAGTGTCTTGTTCCAGCCTGGCAGAAAAATTGTAGGTTCTTGTTACTCTAGGCCTCTAATACTTTTGTTTTCAACTTGTTTAAAAGTTGTGTTGGATATATTATTACCTTGAAATATTATTTGTCCTTTCGGTAAGATATGACACAAAAATAAAAATAGCTTCACTAGTTACTATCTTCGAATGAGAAAATCCAAGAGAGAAATGTGGACAATCTTCTGTTAATATCTGTGGGAAAATCATATTAGCACCCATCCGCACAAGATACTATCCAAAGACCAAACCAATCAAATAGGACTTTTGAAAAAAAAAATCCATGAGAAGCTAAAGCATCCGATCGATACCACCAATCTGTTTTCCACAGAAAATAGTCCTAAGAAGGGACCAATAGAATTTCCAAACGGTCAAATGAGCTATTTCTGGAGATAAAGGCTGGGGGCCATCCCTTCGAAACCGACTCTGCAGGCCACTATGCCTTACTTATAACATGGAAGGTGACCCTAATTTTTGGCCAACTGACCTGTTTATTGTTTGCTTAGGGTTTCTCCTAAACTAGCAACCAGGCTTTACAATGAACGTCTTTAGTCCTATCCAAGTCTTCTGGCCAGTTAATCGTACTTAGCAACCAAACCCCTTAGCTGACTGGTGTAAAAAATGTCCCGTAAATAACAACCCTAAAAGTATTACAATTGTGTATAGGTAAGCTTCTTTTGTGAAAGAGGTGCTGTTAACTCACATTAAAAAACAGACAATAGACAGTGTCCTTACCTCGCTACGTAGGAAAACCGTATCATCGATTTAAAAATTACACAGCAATTACTGACGTAAAACAAAATGAACGTCCACAGCAGCACGACCGACAACTTGTTATCTGTTGCATCGAGGACCCTTCTCAGATCCTACTTGAACACCTGTCCACCAAGAGACAAAAAATAATAATCCGTATTCACAGCTTACTGTGTCATTCAAGAGTAACTCCTGTTGAACGTTAACAGAAAAAAAAACAACGAAAAGAAAAAGTGAAAACCAGAAGGAGAATACCCGCCAATTAAAAGACATCTTTTGGCAAGGTAGCAGTAAATTGACTGCCAGCATAATACTCACTCATACACACCCAACACACCCACTTAAACAGACAAGTCGAAATGTGTGCTCATATTTAAAGCCCAAGAGGTAGAGCCCGTCTAAGTCGAATACACACGACCATATGACAGTTCGAGGGTGGAATTCTGCCTTTAATAACAATTCACGCCGGAAGTCCTACAGTCCTACAGACCTACACAAGGAGGAGATACCAACCTCACGAGCTGTGTATGTGCATGATGAGCACAAAAAATTACAAAGTGCCTACGCCTACAAACCTGCGGATGACGACTGTTGTAAACTGTCGTATCGTTTCACAAATATGACTATGGGAAGTTTCTTTCAAGTCCTTGAAAGAAAGAAAAACGGTACACAAAATGAAAAACACCTTATAATTCAGAAAACGGAATGTGGAAGGAGAGCAGCAAACAAGAAAGAGGAAAATATGAAAAACTCAAAGCCAAATTAAGCCAAGGACCAACCAGAAGAGTATATACAAAGAGACTAAATAGGATCCCCCCAAGGATGTCTTATAATATGTGTAATATACGATACGGCAACGGGATACCGGAATATGGCCTCACACTCCAAAACGATTATTATGAACAAGTGGCTGAGGCTTCTGCGACGACGATCCATTTTTCATGTAGTCGTAATATTTTTACTTGTTTTGTTGTGCAGTTCAACGATTTAACTTCTTCATCGGGACCCACTTCATGGTGGTTTTCTATCTGGAAATGACATGACACAAATGGGTATGGGTTGCGTTTATGTCTCCTAAGTAAAATTCAAGTCAAATTAGATGAGATACGAGTACATCAGCTTCCGTTTACTCCAACAGTGTATAGGTACGAGGAGCTTGATCGATGTTGCCCAAGACTGTTCACACACAAAAAGTGAAGTGTGGGTGACTGTGCCAAGGTGATATTAGCAAAAGTTCCATCGAAAGGAAACTGAGACTGAGCAAATAAAAAATAAATACCCCACATGGGTAGGTACTCTGCGACGCTAGAGCATTTTCAATGGAACTGTTATTTGCTGTTGACATTTTAATATTAACTCGGAGATAAATTGAATTTAAGGATGCTTGTCAGTGTGACATATGAGTTTTTAACTTAATTGTTTTTTTCTTTCGCTTGCTCTCTCATTCTTTCTTCCTCAGGATACCCGATTTGGGTGAGTGTGCCTGTGCACAGGCCTTTTGTCTTCATGATCGCTGTGGAGTATCTCTTTGATTGGTGAAGAGGAAGTAATATCCATTTCAAAATGCTTTGTTAGCGGTAGATGATTCCGGCCCCTGCATTTGATGTGAAAATAATTACAAGAAAATTTTTGGTAATGTTGGATGAGTGCTTTCGTGTGTCAAGCATGGACGGCTTTTAAGCCAAAGAAATTTTACCACGGGTATTGTTTTGATTGCCCATCATAAGTGGGTAAATAATAAATTGAAAAATTTGCTCGTTACTTGATCGTAGTCACCAACACAAATTTGTATTGGGATGACTTGTGATGGTACAGAATTTTTAAGTTTTATTTTTTAAAGTGGTACATAAACACAATGCTCGTCAAACCATGCAAGACACTCACTCTGAATCACTTGATAGGCGGATCGATGAAGCCTCGGCTTGAAGATTTGCAAAGTGATCCGCCGAGAGGCATTCGTTCAGCTCCGGAAATCAACTTATAAAAACTACATGAAGAATTAACTCTTCTTCATAGATAATGTCAAGGAAAAAAGGATTTTTTTTTCTATAGCAACCTTGACAAACTCGCGAACGTCTGACAAACATCCGAGAGTATAACTGTCTTGAAAGAGCTTCTCAATCGGCCGTTTGGAATCGGCATAAAATTATAGATCCCTTCCAATCGTTCCAAAAATTAAATTTTACACAAAACGAATGGTTGTGAGAAGCTAGGCCTAGGGTCCCTACGGACCTGTTGCGCCAACTATTATTATTATTAACCTTGTTTTGGAGAAGTCGAAACAACTGATTGAAGTTTATACTACCAAACTGACAAAGGACACATTGTTCTAAGCAAATATACTAAAGTAATGATCAAGTTTATATGGAATCAAGTCGCAAAATAAATTTAACAGGAGCAGCCGAATTTTAAAAAGCTGCAGAGAGATGTGGAAATGCTAGTACAAGACTCAATTAGACAGCCTCTTGTAGCTGACGATGAAATTCGTCTTATGTGCTAGCAGTGTTGGGAGGAACTTTTTTTAAAAAAGAGCTTGGCCGCTGGAGATACACTTTGAGATCTTTAAAAGGGTGGCATGTACCTCAGAGCCTCATCAACAAATTTTTTTAGACCCCACAACTGGATCTCAAGGCCTTATGAGAAGACACAAAGTCGAAAAGCAGCACAGCTCTATCTGATGAAGACTTTAGGGTTGTCCTTTTAATTGACAACAGGAACACATCATGTCGCAGAAGCATTTGACAGACTCTTTCTCTTATAATGGTGCAAAGACAATTCAAAGTTCTTAAAACCAATATATATATATATAAATGAGCATGAACATTTTTGAAGAAGGACCCACAAGAGCGAAATGAGCCACCGTAGTCTCTGAAGATTAACCAATAAAAGCTGTTGCAAAAACAAAAGGGATGAATCGCCAGTCTTTGATATGAACCAACCTGCTTAAACGGAAAAGCAAAGAACCAGAAGGCACATCAAGGCTCCTTATGGGGCCACAACAGCTGGGTTCAAATGTCCATTCGCTAAGCCCTCGATGGTTAGATGGTGAAAATAACCTGGGAGGTGTCAAGTCACTTCTACTTGGGATAAATGTATGGTGCACTGAAAATTAGACTGGCCTTATGTGACATTATCGGTAGCGTTCGTGAGCATTGAGACGGAAGCGGCGAAAATGGGTTTGGCGGTCAATGAGGGCAAGACAAAGTATATGGTTTCATCAGGAAAGGACACCCACCACCGACTTCTTAGTCAGAATGCCTCTATAGACAGATATAACTTTGGTAAATGACTTTATCTACCTAGGCTCCGAACTCAGACAATGGTACCAGCGCTGGGATTAAGCGAAGAATAACTCTTGCCAATCGCTGTTTCTTTGGGCTAAATCAATTGAGTAGCAAAGCCCTCTCTCGAACAACTTAAGTGACCCTCTATAAGACCTTAATCATCCCAGTCCTACTTTATGGTGCAGAGACATGGACTCTATCAAAAGTGGATGAGGTTACTCTTGGTTGCTTCGAGAGGATAATTCTTCGAGTAATTTTCGGTCCCGTCTGCATAGACGGTGAATACAGGAGAATATACAACGACGAACTGTACGGGCTGTACAGCGACATCAACCTAGCCAGAAGAGTGAAGGTCCAACGACTGCGGTGGCTAGTTCATATAGACGAATGGACGTGAATGCTCCGTTCCGGAAGATCTTCGAATCCACACCCGAGGGACGGCGCAGCATAGAGGAAGACCGCGACACTCAGGTGGCGCACGCCAACTTAGCGTATACGAAACTGGAGACAGCTGGCCAAAGATCGTGCTGGCTGGAGACGCTTGTTGGTTGACGCCCAGGTCCACCCCTAACTCTAGCACCACCTTAAGTAAGTATGTAAGCCTAATGTTGGACAGTGTACAAAAGTAGGCAACTGATATGAATACCCTTCAGAGTATAGAACCCATTACAAAGCTTGGTCAAATAAGGAATTCGATTACTATCTCAAGATAATTGGAAAACGTAACGGCTCAGTTGGTAAAAAATAATATATATAATTATACTTATAAACAATCAAAGACATTAGCAGCAGTTTGAACTTTAATATTTAGAGTAGGCTACACATGAACTCGAAATTGTTCACCTAAGCTAGTTCTTATAAGTGCACACAAAATTTAAGTTCCGACGTTGAGCACTTATCCGTTCTCGACTGTAATTGACATCAATTCTGAGAACGTGGGTGGATACGACGCCCTCTTATAGAGAAACCCAACATTTTTCGATTTATTCCTTGGCGTGCACCACAAGACCTAATCGTTTTGCAAAACTAAAAGATTCTACGATGTCTGGAAGTGCTCCATAATTTGGATGATCTGTTAGGCAGTCAGTTACGGTTTTTGTCAGGCGCCTGCGTTCTATAAGCTTAGCAAAAAATCCGAATTTAAGGTTTCTGACTTCATTGGCACTAAAGATAGAGTGGGTTTGTTTGTTTGTTCGTTCCTGTAAATGGGTCCGGGTGTAGTGCCAGAACTTATAGCTGGGCACACTTAATTTCGTTTTCAAAAACAAACCTCTTACGTTGCGATGTAAATTTAAAACGCAATTGATTGGCATATTAAAGCAGCGACCTTAAAGTGCAGTGAGTCCAGTTTGCTGCAATATTCTATACATATTTGGATGGCGTTAACGCCACAAATAGTATTTCATTCAATTTATGGTGTCTCATGTCTCCTAGTCCACCAACTCGATCTCGAAGTCGCAGCTATCGAGAAAATGTTTTCCTAATTAAAGTAAACCGCTAGTGAAAAGGGATATAGGTAGAATGACACTTTTTCCAAATTTTTTTATAATACAAAATAATTAATCTTATTCATTTCATAAAGTACTCCCGTGATAAGATGGTTTGAGCAAGTAGGGCATTCTCATGGGGCTCACTTAGAGTCGGTGCAAGAAGATTGATACTTATGGTGTTATGGTGGATCCCCTTAATGAAGGGCTTGCAGTATTGATAACAGTTATTGAAATCAAAACTCACTTTTTGCAACTCTAATCCTGTTCTAAGTACTATTGAAGCCTTTTTCAGTTGCTGAATTATTTAACACAGGAGGATCAATTTAATTTTTCATAAAGTAGAAAAATACCTTTTATTCAATAAATCAAATAAATAGTATTTAATAAATAAAATAAAAATTACTTTTCCTAATTATTTTCAGAGTATAATTCAGCAATAGGCGGGTTTTGTAGAACTATTTTCAGTGCTGTATTTATGTATTTATTTATAACAATGCATTAAGTTATTATATGCAGTAAATAAGTTCAACATACCCTAAAATATTTTATAAGAATAATGCCAGTTTGTGCTCGTTCACAGTAGAAATAATATGGTGATCACCTGAAAAAAAATATAAAAATGGTGATTATAATAACATAAATTAAACATGAACTAAAATTTTAAATATAAAGTTGGGGAAGGTTCATTAATCATTCAATATTACAAAAATTAAATTATAAAGTTTGGTTGTGTTTATATGGATTTCAACACGCATCGTGAGCTACTGACTCAATTCCTATATGGAATTCTGCGAAGACATAAGGTAGGGCTTTAGGTGGAGCAACATTTAATTTTTATTTCATTGTAGTCGGCCAACTCATTTCGTTATAAGTTTTCTAAAAAAGCGACGTCGGCAAATGGAATTTTTTAAGACTTCCATTTCATTTCACCAGGTTAACTTGTTGGGAAATCTTTTGTGCCCAGACTGGTATTTAACTCTTACTGTGTCGTATTATTTTCTGTAGTTTGTTGCTTCTTTTTTTGTCGCCGTTTGAAGTGGGTAAAAGGGAAATATTTGGTTAAACTTTAAACTGTTAAAAAAAAAGGCATCGGGACATAGGACACATGTCTTTGTTATGTTCTCCAAAAAGCAGGAATGGGAATCTGTTCAACTCTGTAAGGCATTTAGAGAAGGTTTTTACCTCAAACAACAAGTAGATAGGAGAGCTGAGTAGCTAAAGCAATAAACATTATTCGTGTACGATTCGTTCCAATTTTACTTCGTTTGCAACTACTGCCGCATATAGATTCGAAACTGATACAAGATGTGCGTTTCCTTCTAAGATCTGAGTTGTTCCCGATCGCCATCTTCAAATGGGTTTGTGCATACATCAGCACGATTCCAATAACACGTTCGTTTACCACCAAACATTCGAAGCACTCAACATCTATAAAGACCAGAAGTGAGTACTAAATATATGTCCTGCAAATATTGGCACGTTTCCTGACTTGATTAATAATAAAAGACAGATCGATGGAAAAATTAAAGTACAGCAACGGCATAGTCCTTGCTAATATAAAAATGTAAATTGCTAGACATGGTCCATGATCCAGGGAATTACTACCCTGCACCTGCATGGAAATTCAAGATCAACAACCGAAGAGTAATGCCTTTTTTACTGTATGCATATGTATAATGTATGTGTATTCATTCAAACGGAGATGCCAGTCAAGGACTCTGAACAGCTTAGCTACAATTGTCATCTAAATTTCAAATGTAGGCTGCCACCCTTATAAAAATGTATGCTACAAGATTCGCATACAGTAAGTATAGCTAGTTAGTCCATGGCGGGGGGAACCAGAGCTGAGGATTGAGGATATATAGTATGAGATTCGAGTCCTGCTGTGAAGACTTGTACCAGAAAGAATGAATGAATGTGGTATTTTATTTGTGACTTTCAGCCGTCCGTGTAGGTAGCAGGAGCAGCTCGTGTATACAACCTGTGTTGTCAAGTGTTTCCTTTAGGTGTTTATCTTATTTGTGTCCTTCCTGCGTGTAAAGAGGAGATTGGAGCGTATCTATATGGGATAAAATGTGTTTTTCGTTTTCAGTGCGATGAGGTAGGTAGGTAAAACATAAATGTATGGATCACTAATCCTTTTATTTAATTTCTGTTAGGCAAGCCAGTAGATGTTTGCTTTGGGGAATGTTATTCTAAACAGAGTGTCCCACATGTTACATAGTTATAGGTACATTGTGGATAATCCGGCTATGCAACGCACTCAAGATTTGTTTGCAGTATACCCACTTATACTTTAAACTTGAGAGAAATGTTTCATGGTGTTAAAAGCAAGTATATTTTTATTATAAACACATGTTAAAAATAGAGAACAGGATACCTTTTCTCTTCCTTATGTGAAGAAAGCCGAATTTTATGATAGAACTATTCGATAGCGATTGAAATTGAAAGGCTTATAGACCTTTGGTCGTTTTGACCAAATTCTTTAAGTGCGTATTTCTCGCTTTAATCCTCACAAAAAACTGCCCCTCAGTGATCCCAGGAGTTGTACGTTCAACGATGAGTGTGCATCAATAAATGTGTCGAAATTTTACTGAAGTTAACTTAAAAATGTTTTCCTTCTTCTTTTTAATTTTTCGAAGAACACAGAAGTCGAGGGGTTCTAAATAAAATCGGTCTCTTATGGTTTAGTTAAGCCACTGAGAATACGGCACTACCAATGGCAAATGAAGCGTTGGTGGTAAAATTAATAATGAAGCCATGATTTCTGTAAAATTGTAAAAACAACACAGGTGCAATATTTCATTAGCCGTATTTTATTATCAGCGTGATCTGATCCGAACCAGATCACGAAAATAAAATAATACGGATCATAGACATAATTTTTATTTTCGAGTTGTGGCAACAGTTGCTTTCAAAAGACGACCATGCCACCAGCCATTTGCAAACATTGGCCGCGTTCCACTGCCCGCTAGATGAGCAGCGGCATGTCAAACTCCATATAAAAAAAATTGACATTTTACCATTTCCGCTAGTCGTCTAGCACTTTTTGTGAAATATCCCTTTCAGGGAAATTTCTCAATCTAGCGCAAAACTACCCGCTGCTTTGAGAGAAAAAAAAAATGAAAAAAAACAAAATAAAAAAAAAGCTGTCAAAGGAAATCGTTCAAACGTCTACAAAATAAAAACAAAAATACGAAGCCGAGCTGCAATTGTGATAATATTGGTAGGTAATAAGGTAAGTAAAATATCAATTCCGATATTATTATGGTTTCTATAACATGTACCATTTCTTTTTAAATGTAGTTTGGAAATAATTATGCGACACGAAATTATTAATGAAGGAAAGTCATATGTTTTTGATGCCAACGAAGATGCCGCTGCCGCTGCCGCTGCCCGATCGTTACTCCATCTGGGATATTTTGTGCTAGAAGACTAGCGGGCAGTGGAACGCGGCCATTCTGTACAACGTTGCGTCACAATATGATGTGACATTTCAATTATTGCTTGTCGGGGGTGTTGCCATATGAATCAAATCAATAATTTGTATTTTATAAGGTGAGAGTTTTTAAGAACTTATTTTAAGTGCTTACAATCAGTTCAAAATGTAATGAAAACCGCAGTTTGCACATCTGGTCCGCTTAGATTATGGAATTCTTAGACAAAGGATTATACTTTCCATAATAATACCATAAGTCTCTCTCTGCATCGTCACTTCACATAACTTCAAAGCTATTTGTCCAAAAAAACTCAGCGAAAACAGTTGCAGTTACATTTTTCTGCAATATGTATTTTGTGATAAAAAAGAAATATTTTTGTCAATAATTAGTAAATAATTTAAATTTATAGATATATATTTTTTATTTCGCATAATATTGGTTTACATTCGGTAAGCTACCACACATTTTACATGATGTACAGAGATATGATATATTTATATCTTACTACTGAAACAATACATTTAACAAATCCGAAAGAAATTATTATTTAGCAAATAGCAATCTTTTTGAAGGAAAGTGCGTAAAAAACCTCCAATTTATAAAGAAAAATAAAAAAAAATAAAAAAAAAATAAACAAGAAAAATAAAAATAAATAAATAAATGAATAATTAAATAAAAAAAAAAAGTAATAAGTGAATAATTAAATAAATAAACGTATGAATAAATATATATATATAAATGAAAAAAAAATAAAAAAATCATTACAAACAATCAAACAAATAAATAAATAAATAAATAAATAAATATCCAAACAAATAAATAAATAAATAAATAAAATAACAAATTAATAAATAATCGAACAAATATATATATATGACTAGATATACAAAAAAGTAAGTAAATACATAAACAGGAAAAACAAAAAATGGAAATTAATGACCCATTTGCTGGATAAGCGGATTTTCTGAAAACCAATTTTTACTTATAAATAGTTTTAGAATTCTATCACAAATCATTTCAACATTCGCTCTTCTGTGCAAGTCCAAGGTGGAGTAGATTCAACATCATTTTTAATATTTTATTTTGAGCTATTTGCAGCTTCTTAATGTGGCATTTTGCACACTTTAAATTTATGCAGCCTGCTGGTTTACACAATATTTTCTGGACATTTGCACTTTATGTAAAAACAAATAACAGCTCTCACCTTTCTGCCGGGAAACTTGTGAAACAATAATTATTTTCGAACTGCGAAACATTTCATAAACATTTTTTTGTTAAATAAAATGTTTATGAAACATTTACTTAAAAAAATTATGGTATATTTCGCTGGTCTTGTCATACATACCTTTACAGAATTAAAATGCAAATCTTCCAAGGACGGGAAATTTATTGGATGTGAGAAAATGCTTATTGATTTGTCGTGCCATGAAGAGTATTGCATTTTTTAGTCTGGCAACTTGACTGTGTGGCTGGGCTATCGTTTACAGACACACCAACGTTCAAGAATGAAACAAACAACGCCGAACAGCGCTGCGAGCAACAGTAGAAATAATTTTCAGGTCATGGTTCATGATCTCGATGAGAAACAGGATCATTATGCTGCTGTTGTAAGTGCATGTAAATCGATGACCTGTATAGATCATGGCTGGTGTAAACAAGAAATCCGCGTGAATGTATTAAGAAGTGTTTTGAATTTCAAATGACAATTTGTTTGAGTTCATCGAAAAAAGATCTTACTCGCCGCCGAGTTCATATGAGGTTCCACTACTACAAATGTCGATGCTGAACAGGGGAATATACTCCAAATTGGGTAGCATATTTACGAATAAAGAAGTATCCATTTATTTGTTTAAACAGCCAAAAAGGTTCCCTTTTCACTGTAAGAGAAATCCGATTGCACCTTTGAGCGACATCAGTTGTCTACACCGAGTTAAGTTCTTTTCTGTCTTGCCTCTCATTCACACCAAAATAGTTCGTTCATTGTTTACCTATTTTTTTTTGTTTGTTTCTCTGTTTTTTTTTTTTTTTTATTCTGATTTTTTTTTTCTTTTAATTAAAATTAATTGAAATGTGTGTCAAAAATTAATTAATATGTTTTCAAATAAAATGCTGAGCAGTGATAAATTATTTATTTTGGTTCCTAGTATTCACTAGAAAACTAGATCAATGTTCTATGATGGCACGTCAAAGGCACTTCAAATTATTTATTTTTTTAAAATGACACGAAGCTCTCAAAAGGTTCGTCATCCCTGCCGTAGACGGTCACTTAGCTGATATCATTTTCTCGGCTAAATGTGAAAAAAAGGATATAAAAGCAGAACCAAAATTATTCATTCTTGAAAAATATTACAGCTGAAAAACGTCGGGTGACAACAACCTTGCATATTACCTTAATAAATGTTTTATTATACGGCTATCATCGATGATAAAAAAAATAATTGTCAGGCAATCTAAAACAACGCATGATTTTCACAAATCCAAATAAACTCCATTTTGTACTTATCTCTTTGAAACTATATTTAAAGCTTATGGTGTTTGTTACAAAATCTCTTACTAAGCAGACTGTAGATAAAGACAAAAATTAAATACAATAGAGAAGCGAACCAGTAATGCTAATGCTATAGTATATCTAGTGGCAGCAAAAACCGAAAAAAAATGAGATATAAATGAATTTCGTTTATTTTCCTTCCTTTCGTCTCTTGTTTTATAAATTTCATTTGCTTTTTTTTTTTTTTTTGTGGAAAAAGGAGAATGTTCAATGAAATTATCAACCGGGGTTTCTGTTAGTTGTGTTTCTTCTTGCTGCGATACTATGTCCTTCGAGCTGCATGTGCTTCATCATCCACTCAAAACGGATACATTGTCCTTTTTATATCACAACAGTTTAAATCCGCCCCTCTTACTGTAATGAATAGTACCACCACAAATACCAACCACAAGTGATGAACTGATGATGATGGCAACGGAAGAAAACCAAAGAAAATTTGAAAGCGAGTGAAATGATGGAGTAGTTTCTGTACTGTACTTACAAGCTTATAAAAAGAATAAGAGAAATTTAATGAAATTTTTATATGAGACTGAAAGGGATCACTTATCTCTATTTCAGCGATATCAGAATTATTGGAATGTTCCAGATTAAATACCTATAGTTATACAACTGCGATTTTTTTGCCATTGGGATATATTAAAATTGTTGTAAATGTGCGGGTTTGAACTTAAGCTTAGCTAACCCAATTTTGATGTACAACATAATAACTTTCCTTTAGTTTCACCACTCAACTGGAATTGGTGGTCAAATACAAAACTCTCCTGCAACTATTTACATAAACATCCCACTGGGTAGTACGAAACTTTTTCTATCACTGTGAATTGCTTTAAGGAAACGATATTTTTTATACCTATATTTATTGTCAGAAGGATATAATACATTATACAAATACACATCCATTCATCATTTATCAACCTTTAACAATGAAAAATAAATGGTAACATTTATTCCAATTCCAAGGAGCCTACCTCTTATCTGTTATGTTTATGAGGGCAACTCACGAGAGATGAAAATTACAACAACATCAAATAATGAACTGCGGAATACGAGTTGCAAAGCAAACAGGTAAACGAACACAGGTTGTCCGTGTTGATGTAAATGATTAGATTCCAAGTGTACCACAACAACGTTTACCAGTTATGCCGAGGCTGACACTTTCAATTGAGAGATTTCTAGCGAAGAACGCTTTTCTGAATAAAACCCTAACAATATTTATTAGTTGAGATTCTCATATTGTTATAAATTAAAACTGATGGCATTCCTCCGCAAAGACAGAGTCAAGGACGGTTGATACCCAACTTCCATCTCTACGTGAATATAAAGGTTGACTATATGCTTCTGATTTGATGCACAGGGACGCCCAAACTGGGGGTAATTATCATGAATTTCGTATACCTATGTTACTGTATTCATTGGGGATAATGGGCGAAGGGAAAAGGACGAAATCGAGACGTAGAGCCGTATATGTGGAGTCGTCAAAAATTTACATTGCTAATAAGAAAAGAGGATAGTAAATAATTATTTAAATTCAAAATATTATTTCCAAAAGCAGAAAAAAAAGAGACCAGGATCAGGATGCGAACGTTGAGTTGCTCGTAGTATAACGACAGCAAGGAAGGAGAAAAGAGTTTTCAATTTTATTCACGAAACTCGCAGCGATAAAGGTATATATACTGCTTGTGCATTTTAAAATATGGTTATTGGCTTGCATTACGGTGACATACGCTACTTTAAGTCATTAGCATACCAATTTAATGGTGAACACATTTAAATTAATACGAGAAACGATTTAAAGTTGACTATCAGATTGGCAGTTTATTTCAAACTTGGCGCATCAATGTGCACATTGTCGTCAGCATTTGAAATAAAAAAATATTGACTCCATTGCTTTTAAAACAAAATTAGGGAAGACGATTCTGAAATAATACTGCTTAAATTTATGGTTTTGAAAAACTGTGTTGAACAATGTGTTAAGTGTTGCACTTCACTCATATTACGGCTCGACAATTTCAGCATTAAGTATAATATTTGCTTTAAGCAGAAAAAGAGAAGAAGAAGTTTATTTTGAATTGAAAACAATTCTTATGAAAATAGCTTAATTTGTCAAATTTATATTTTTTTTTTTAAATATTCAATAACGTTTGTTCTACAATAATTTTAAAAATAACGAATCCCTAATTATATTTATTTTAACAATTATAAAGCTGGTTTTGTTTATAATTTGCATTTGCATAATTATGTTTATACAAAGGATAATTTTGTTGGTAAAATGAAAAGTTTAAAACGAAAACGTAAAAAATTTAGTAAACTGCTAAAAGGCTTTTCACATCAAGCCGAAAACTCGTCGATACATTCACACCGATCACCAGCTAGTTTTCCTTTGACGTTTCAATCAGCTGTGAACTTTGTGGTTACAAATTTCGATCGCATTAAATAACAAACAAAATGAATTTAGGGCATTTCAAAATAATATTAGCCCATCAATTAATTGTGGAAAATGATTTCAAGTTGTAAGTTGTGACATTTGTTCGGTTAACCATTTTACTGAATTTGCTGAATATTGCAAAAAGTGCCAGTTTGTTACTGTTTTTTTTTTTTTTTTTCTATTTAAAATACTTAGTGCTGTTTTTTGAAAATGTATAAATCTTATTTCCTTAAGAATTGTTCTTGAAAATGCACAATGAGCAAAATGTGTTTCGTTTTTTTCTTTAATATATTTCTTACGATCCCCGTTAACGTATTTATTTAATTTGTACCTGTCTAGTGGAACTATTAAAATACTAGGGGAAGTCGGTTGTAGTGTCATTTCACTTATTAGTGACTGAAAATCGTGCAACACATTTGCCAAACAAAAACATATTGATTACATCGTTATTAGCTCATGTTTTTCGGCTGACTAGCAACATGGCTTTCATTCCACAAAATGAACTGGGTCTTATTTCATAGAATTAACATTTGATTCAATTGAATGTATTTTCCAAAGAGATATTTATTTAGGCTAATTTTTATGCTTTCATCAATTTATCATGAATTTTATTAAGAGCCCCACCACAATCAAAATGTGAAATTAAATTAGACGATCACTGTAAGCTCGTACACTTTTATTGCTACTTATATCTTTTATAGCCTGATATTTGCCATCATCTGTGACTGGTGCGTCGAACCAAACTTTAAGAAATGTACTCGTAAATGGATCACGACCTAATAGGTAATAATATAAATTTATTTCGTTGATGACGAAGTTACTAAAATTGTGGAGTAAATGATAGTGATGCCATATTCAATAAGAAGTTCCCCTTTAGTCTTTACTTGGATTTCACTAATAGAAATGTCAAGATTGCATTAAGTAGTTTAGGACTGAAACATTTTTGAAAGAACAAATTTTATCGAGAGTTAGTAACAGTATTAAACAGAACCAATGAAGAAGCTCGTGTTTCAGGGTTTGTAAGAAATTCAACCCACTAAAAAAATCAACCTTGCCGTTTGTATGAGCCTCGACAAATTCTGAACACACCATAATTTAGAATGATTTGAAATCATACAAGATGGTAAAGAAGTACAACTTTCTTCCGGGCAAATAAAAACAGCGTGAGCCAAGTATCGGTCGACTGGTAGTTTACGCTAGAAGTGGTTTGTAGCCAAACTTGTTCATTTTCAACAACCAGTTGGGTTTTTTTGTATATTGAGATAAGCTATAAAATTTCTGTGAATGCCAGAAACAATAAAGCAGGGAAATAGAGTATTCATGATTCGAGATATGTAACAGCGTTTCCACGCGCCTAGACAGAGTGGATGCAAAGGATGTCTCAAAATTCAAGTTCACTAGAAATTGTAAGTATAGGATTAAGGTAAGGTACTCGTACCCAACCAGGAAATGTGTCTCATGTAGTATTTGAATTGTCGGGCCATTATGACAAGTGTCACCATATTGTTGAAACCACATGTCATTAAAGAAGTCTATATAAAGTTCACCATTAATTATAGTTATTGGTGTTCTTGTTAAAAGGCTTGAGACATGGGTTTCAAAAAAAAAATTCTCAACCGTTGACCACCGTCGTTAAAGCGTTCTAAGCAAAGCAGAAGAAAGTAAACGCTTCTAAGTGCTCTTTTATTTGCGCTTTTTATTAATGATTTAGATACTCGCCTACCTGGAAGTATCCGGATTGCTGACTTGACCATAAATGTTCTTCTACATGCTGATGATCTTTCTGAGTCTCCAAGGTTTTATCATAATCACGATGACGACTGACAAAACGAATGGCACTCTAAGAGCTAAGAAACGAGGACTGGTGGGTATCGAAATGGAAAGCTTTGGGATATACGTGTGGAGTTATTGTCCCGCTGAATTCATTAAATCTGAGACATGTTAAAGATCAAGTCTACAAAATAATACAAAGTCATAAAAATGTAGCCGCTTATCCCTCGCACCGGTACACCATCTTGTCCTCACCCCATATTCAAAACTGAAAGGTCTGATTATGACAAGAGTCCAGCCAAAGATCGATAAGCACTTGTGGATTTGCCCCCAAGTCGTCAATATTAACGAGATATACGAGTACGCCTACCCTTATTGGACAGGGTGGAAATGGTGTACTAGATTCATTGCTTGCGAACCCAGCGCCCTTAGTTCTTAAAGAAAACCCGTAATTGTTTCAGCGTTTTTTACTTCACTGAGACGAAAATGCACCCAAAAATGTTGTAGTCTGTTTTGATCAATATTCAATTATATGAAAAAATAGATACTCCTACTGGATACACAGTATCTTCCTCCAAATATGAAATTCTAAAGAAATCACTCATCTACTTGTTTGCTGAACGGATTGGTATAAGCGACTGAACTTCTGATTGCTAGATAAATGTTCTTTCTTTTATTTGAGTATCATCGTTAGATTGGAAGCGATTTTGAGTTCTCTTCAAATACCTATCAAAACACCCTTTCATATCGGCGAGTTATTATGCCAATCTCTTTCGTCTACTGCAAGAGCTCTTTTCCTCCGGACTGTAATATTTATCTCGACAAGCAAATATTCAACTTTGAAAGCGGGTGGTATTAAAATAAATTTATTTAATGCATCGTTTGTGAACCGACAAGGAAACTCGTATTTTTGTTTTGTTTTTGATCTTCAGTAGAAGGAAAGAAATTTTTTTAATGGGCTTATCTCGATTCTACAAAAAATGTTTGAGAAACCGAATGGCTTCATAAACATATACATCAATTGGTAGTAAACATTCGAAAGTGTAGGGGATCATACACCGTCATTTTAATAGTTAGAAAATATGATTTTAAATGGGTCATTCCATCAGTAGACCTATTGCGTGTAGTTAGTTTTATCCCCGTAGTGCATAGGAATAAAACTTCGTTTTTCAGTAGGCTTGACAAACAATCCCTGGCTGGAATCGTTAGAAAAACTCTACATCCTAAGGCCGCTCTATAAGTTGTTATAAGCTAAACTAATGTTGTTGGCTACATAAAAAAAGACATCGGTATGATATAGCCAACCACGTTACATTTTAAAAATAATTTGTTTTGAAATCACAGTTTTTGGAAAATTTTGCGAAGTGCCTTTTCCAACTGAAATAAAGTGCAAGAGTGGGCCGAACGAAACTATTTATTGGTTGTTTTCTTATTTAATTAGGGGTAGGTAAAAATGATGGAAGAAATGGTTCATGAAATATACGAAGAGTGTTGAACAAAATCAGCTTTTGGGTGAAGTGTCCGTCAAACAGAAAGCGTTTCTAACGCCGCGATGAGATTATTTTACGTAGCGGTGAGATTATTTGAACGTCGTTCTCACTGCTGCGTTAAAGCGTTAAAGGATGTCAGACAGAATTGCAGCTGTCATCAAAGAAAAGGGATTATAAACGCGCTCTGTTTGACGGAGCCTTTATTCATCTGATCCGGCGGTATTATATTATTATCAATTAACAAGCTTAAGCCCTCTGGGCTCTGGCTCCGGTTAGAGAGTAATAAGCGCCTACTTTTTTTTAAAGCTCTTACACTGTGCAAGATTTTTGAGTACACAGCAAAGTGTGGCAGTAGTTTCTATTTTCTGATCTGTCAGTGCATGGATTTATTTTTGACTAGAATATTAGTAAAGCTGGTTTAAGGTGTCTTTGATTGAAAGTAGCGCTCGTTTTAGACCGATATCTTTACATATGAAATGGATTTTTTTTATTAGCAGTTATAAACGGAATATACCGATGGAAACGTGTAGGGGTGCAAATAAGTAGGTAATATTTGCTAAAAATAAGCTTTACGTTGCTGCAATTGCAAATAATAATTATTCGAATTTGTTTGGAAAATCTAATTAGATAGGTACCTAATCCTTTTTAGAGTTTTTTATATTATCTCTAAAATGTGTTTTTGTTTTTTAATGGTAAGAGTGGTTTTTGTACAATTAAGCAGACAGTATCAAACATAGTTTGAAAAAAAAACTATTGCTTAACTATTTAACGGAAAACTGAGTACCTATGAGATATTGTTCGGGATGTAAGCATTACTTGTTTTTTAAAGGTTTATCCAAATCGAAAGTGGGGTTTTCGAGATATGAGCAGATTTAAAAATTCGGTGCTTCGAATTGAAAATTGAGAACACAATAATTTTGAAAACACTAATTTCACTCTAAGTTTGCATTTTACTCAAAATCGTTAGTGTCATTTACAGGTAAGCCAAGAAAAATTATATTTAAAAAAAAAAATCCTTTTTTCAAAAATCAAAAATCCCCTTTACGATAATATAGACAAAAACTCAGCTTGCTATTAAGTTACAAATCACCACATTAACTTTGAAATGAAATTTTATTTGAATCCTATGGGCCGTTTTCGGGATATGTCCAAATTTCAAAAATCAAAAGTTCCTACCGTTTTTAAATCTTCCAGCCAAACGCTGTTTATGCAGTCACGGTAACCTCTCCTAAAGCTTAGATATAAATTTTTGGTTAAAATCACAATTCGTACTGGTACGAAAATATAAAATGGGAAATACCAATAATATTGAGGTTACCTTACAAAACAAAAATGGCCCTGAACTGTAAGCCGCATCGGGCTATAGACATCGGGACATACGGACAGAATTTCGAAACCCAATTTTTTCAGTTCTTCTGTCATCGTAATGTCAGAATTGATTAACATCTCGAGAAATTTTGTACGAAGACAATAGGTAGGTACCTATCTTTCTGTTACTAAATAATGGAGAAAGTTAAAAATCTTCGAAAGAATATAAAAATGGACATTAATCGGACTAAAAAACGCCCCTCTACCCACCTCCAGTAATATTCAAAAGCGAAGTGATATGTGATTAGCTTTCTGGTTACCGACAATATCTTCGGCTCTGGATCTGAGACTAAGATTACAACTTGTAATTATTTGTCGTGGCAAATTTTGACATGCTGACGTCATTATGACGTAAACTATTGAACTAAATGTGTCACTATGTTTGATCGCCTGTCAAGCGTCTGGTCACCCAGCCGCAACGTACTCTCATGACAGACACACGGGTGACAATAAAAAGATCGAGTTTTTGTGACTCCAGCTTGTCAAAAGTTGTCATGAAAAATGACACGTGTATCGTGTTATCTTAGCTTGGCTGCTTCCACTCAACTCAAAAGGTGGTTCCGTAACTATTGGCACCCCAAGAAGGCTTTCATTAATTCGATGATATACCTCGTCATTATCTCCATTTTCCGAATCCTTTGAATTGGTGTACCTAGTACAAAATTAAGCAGTAGCTCTACCATACCGTCCTTAATTTAGCTACAAAAAAAATTGTGGTACAGTGGTCCTAGTTTCTGTTTCGTACAGCTTCGTACGTTTAGATATGGGTACACAATACTAAAGGACTTACGTCGCTAAAAACGAGATCGATTTGGTATTAATTCTATATGAAAAAGTACGCTCGCTCTGGAAGAACTAAGATGCTTAGTCGATTTTAGCATCCGTGTGACCACCACCCGATAACGGATCAATAACTCTCAATTGACGTTATTCCCCGCTGAAAATAATTTACTACAAAATAGACTGTTAAGGACCATTATTTCTGAGAAAATGTATAGCTCCCTAGTCCCTACCATCGTCATTAAAACGAAAACCGTGCTGTCAATCTAGATTCGCTGGAATAACCTTGCAAGTCCGTAGCCCCTAACCACACCTGACTTCCGCTAATATATCTCCAGTAAAATATGATACTCGATGGACAAATATTTACCCAACCAGCTCACAAAGAAATAAAACTTGAATCTGAGCGCAAACATAAAATCTATACTCATACTCGACTCCTTCCCCCAGTCACCTCGCACGAAACGTGTGTATATCTCTGCCGAGAGAGAATTTTATATCTGATATCCTGTCCTGCTCCTGCCGTCATTCCCGACAAAATAAAATAGAGAACGGGGTTTTTTTTCTGCCTCGTTTTCCAAATTTATGTGAAATACGTTTATACAAGCACTCCTTTCCACTCGACCCCACGCAACGCACAGCACACCATCGATCCTTATGGGGATACACAGACACAGTGACGGCATCGAGCTGGGCTTTATGGACTTATCCATCGCTTGGCTTTATCTTATATCCTGCTGCCGCCTGCAACTGACGACTCTCGAGTGTGAAAACTGAATACAAATCACCTTTTGGCGAGATATTTGATGATATCCTTTCTCCACGTATCAAAATCTAATAAATTATCCCAGCTTATACTCGGTGCGGACAAAATGAGGAGAAGGTGCGTCGAGCGTCTGCCAAAAAAAAAATATGGGACAACAAAGGCTCATAAACGAAGTCCAATTCCTTTTCAATTTCCATGTCTGCCAATATGCTTGCTATGTTTCGTATACTCGTATAGTTTGTTCGCTCCGTGTCGATGCGTATGGAGAGCTGTTATTTTTTTTAGGAATTCACGCTTCTGTGCGAGGGATTATTAAGGACACAAGAAAAATCAATTTACACTACGCCATCCCGATAGGTAGGTGTATTATTTTTTTTTTACTGAAACCCGAAAAGTTGAAAAAAGGAAACGAGTCCCGAACCTGATGTGAATACGTGCCAATGGGTATCTGTTGATTTTATCCGAAGTACATACGTCTTCTAGAAGCTATTTTATTCGGGATTTTATGGCTATTTAATGACGCCTGTTATATAGAGGGAGGAGTATGAAACGCGCTATATGTTTGTTTTGGTACCGGTGGAATAAGGACATAAGTACACTTAGATAAAATACACATGCAAATACAACCGCAAAGTTCAGTATTCATACGGCTTGTTGCCGACCGTCAGATAAACATTTAAGCAAATGTTTGCGGCAGCAGCTGAGCTTACTCAGAACAAAGGACTTAACTGTCAGCTTATGGGAAACCACGCCACACGTAAAATATGAAACGGACACTCTTCAAATAAAAAGAAAATACACCTGCGACCTACCCCACGACCCTCATCGCCAGGGTAAACATTTGGTTCGACCCCACCAACTGACTGATAAGACGCGGTTTATTTTTTGCTCGTTCCAATTACAGCCAAGTCCGCTCTAGTTCAACCTGACATTTGGGAACATTCAACTTGTCTTTCGCCGCAGCAAAAGAGCGCTGCATGTGCAAATGATTCTGTTTTTTGCGGGAAAGCAACAGAGGGAGCAGGACAACTTATGATGGTACATCCATATGACAGCAGATGCTTTGAATTGTTTTGTTTCCGGCTGATGACAGCCAAGTTACATGGTGGCGAGGATGGTGGAACAATATTATACATATACATACGGCAAACGGGTGGTTGTGACAAGATAGTATACAGTATAGAGGTACACTATCAAGTCAAGTCATGCTGGGTCTGGGTATAGAGCAGCGTCCGGGTTGAAGGTTGCGGGTATCAACTTCACTAGTAGGTACATGGGGTGACAGAGAATAAGTTTCATGGATCATTTGTAGATAGGAAATGACATCTGGTGCGGTTCATGTGCTCATCCATTACTCACACGTGGGTGTGTGTGTGGGGGGGCACGGAAATGGTCGTGTTTTTTCGTTGCCACTATAGCACAAGGACCTCCACAGCACAATATGCATTGTGAAAGAGATGTAGGTTTTTCTTGCCGGAATGCAAACACTTTGCTAGTTGTTTCAGAGAACTACCTACCTGCGGGATGTGGCATTGTTCATCTCCATCAATCGGTGTAGTGGACCTTTTGGGTGAAGGCTGAGGGGAGCGATCCGTGAAAGTGTGCATCCTGTCTGCTTTTACGGGCATGCGAGTGGTTCCGTCCTGCTGCTTGCGATTTACTTTCACCAAATGAGGTTAGGTGTGGGTTCACTGCTTAGGAACGGAGAAGTTAGAGGAAGTAGACATATAGGACAACTTTGAGTCCAAGATTTGTTGAATATTTTATAGGTATAACGATTGCAATCGAAATGCTTTCGTTTTTTTATTATTTAAAAATACTGAAAGGTATTTGCGCTGCTTGGCACACAAATTTAGAAATCGATATATTATTTTTAAAAATATTTAAATAAATTTAACCGTGTGAACATTGAAATTGATGCTTTAGTGTGAATGCAGTGAAATAACTCACTTTTTTGAAAGCGATTTTCAAAGCCTGACTGTCAACTTAATCTCCTCGTGCCTGTCTTATAGGAAGCGTTTTTTTACAAATATCTTGGGCCTGGTTGTACCTTTAGAAAAGGCATTGGTAAACGACTAATATTTTCTGTGCGTAAAATTAAAATTACCAAATTTTACAAAATTGAGCACGAAAATCGTGGATGCTGTAAAAAATCGATCCAGAGATATATTTATAAGTGAAAATTATTTGTTATAATCTCTTTGGACTTACTTCGTGTGCAAAACAAGATGTAAAAAAAATAACTAGTTAATTTCACTGGGAAGAATTTAATTAATTTTGTTTTTTTTTCAACGAACCTTGAATATTTTTTCCAGTTTTAAGAACCGACCTCATCTGTAAATTATTCAAACAATTTGATCTAAAATGTACATAAATTCCTACAAAACTGTCTCAAAAAGCAACATGCGTTGACATTTTCTTCGGGTGTAATTATTTGGCGCACACTTTTGCATTCGGAAAACCGAACTTAAATGTTCGCGTACCTACCTATCAAATTCCAAGTTCCAACTTTTAAGTCGTATATGTAAATAATAACAAATTAATGACAAGAAGTTGGGGTTTCTTTTAAAAAACAAATCTGGGGGAGAAATATTTTGACAGTCTGCCAAAGCTGCTGTCAATCGGTGTTGAGTTGATGTTAGTACAGCTACATATTGTAATGATTGAATAGTAGGCTAACTGCATTTGCTCTCAAGCATGAATGGATTATTATTCAACTTTGAGAACACCGATTTTTCAAAATTGGAAAATTGCATCTGCCATATGATTAGACTAAATAGATGACTCCAATAGATTTCCAGTGTTCAGCCTAAGCATTGCTGTCTCCTAAGCATTATGGTGTATTTGCGGGTGCCTACTCAACAACTATTTAATAGATTTTCAACAAATTTAACAGAGGTTTATGAAAAACTTAAAAAGTCGTCTTTTTTGTTTGGCTGTTTTTAGTTTCGAGAACCAATGATTGGATTTAAGTGCGGTTTTCACTGTTATCACGCGTTTCTCGGAAATGTGTATGTATCCAACACATTTGTTTACTAAGAAATAAAAATGTAAGCTTCTGGAAAAAAAAACTGACAGTACCATAATAGTGATTTTTCATATGAAAAAAAAATAATTTAAAGGGCCCTAACGGGTATAATTATTATTTTCATGACCTTCGAAAAGATGAGCATTATTTTAATTTTTTTCATTTGAAAAAATCACTTTTTGCCACTCACACTCCACGGCATGTATTTTTTTTACGAAATTGGAGACGAATTTCTTGTCTCGATTCATTTATTGGTGTTTTTTTTTTTTAATTTTTTTCTTTTAAAATTTTTAGCAGTTTTAATCACCCGTATTACTGTCGCCAAACTACATTTTACACCTGTTTTTGTCTTAATTTTTGACGCGCAATCATGAGAATTGGATGCTGCTCTGATGATTGCACGTCTATCGGCACTTGATGTGGCGCTATAACTTCCACCTTTCATTTTTTTTTCCGTACTGTTCAACATTCCGCAAATAACCACTTACTACATTTTGACTTCTGTTAATTTTTTTCGCCATGCATCGTTGGTTTAGGCCAAATTCTCGAAATGCCTTTATTTTGCCCTTTTCTTACTCGCTTAAAGATTTTCCGCCACCCATTTTCGTCGTTAACAGATGAACACAATAAGGTTTATTAGCCGAAAAAAAATTAGTACAATTCACCGACGCAACTACACGAAAACTTAATTTTTTGCTTTTGAACCTATTCAAATGAACCAAAAAATGTGTTTGTTTTTATGAATGCATTTAGTCAAGCCACCGTGTGAGAATAACGGTAAGCTTTAAGACAACATTTTTTTTCTCAAACTAAGCGCATAATGATGCTCTTTCATGACATGTATAAAAAATATGTGTCATTGCAATATATATGAAGAAAGGCTAACAGTTAGGTGAACAAAAAGTTGAACCTATTCAAATGAGCGGCAGTGTATATTGAATAGAAAAATTAATTTCAGGCATAAGAAAGTGGTGGGAGCAATTTCGCTTTCAATTCTGTATAGCTTAATATGGTTCCATCTATTTTGGAGACTTACAAAATTAGATATTTTCAATTTCTATGGATGAGCCTGTCATTCCTTGAAAGAATTGAAACTTTTGATACGCTTTTGGCCACTCGTTTGACTTCGCGTATGTTGACAATTTTTTGCAGCTGTCAAACCACCTGAAGAAGGACTTGTGGATGTGTCTGGAATTACCTTAAACCTTGTGCTAAATATTCGAAGATGTAATTAAGTGTTATACAACAGGTATTTGTAGCAACGAAAGTCTAATTCCGACAAATGATAGATATGGATCGATGACACATGTGAGCCACATCTCTTAACGTAAGTATTTTCTTTTGGTACAAAAATACTGTCAGATAGTGCGCCATAATTGTCATTAATATAATCATCTTCGTCGGCTGTATTTTAGCTCTGATATAAATTGTTTATTCAAAGATCAAAGCGACTATCGAATTGTAGGTATGCAACGCAACCGCCATAAATCTATTTCCTTTGAATACTTATAATAGGTACTTATCTATACGACTTGGCTATGAAATGTCACTAATTGCGTTCTTTATTTATCTTGGCTGGCTTATGCGGATCATTACGAATGTCACTCATCTGTGGCGCTTCTGTGTCTTTCGTATAAGACTCTCGAATGGTGTGGTTCTCTACAGCTGTTGGATATTATGAGCGGAAATTTTGTGTTGGACTGCAATTTGGAAAATGTAGCGTCCACAATTTTTCAAATTTGCTCTGACAATAGGTCTGTTCCCTAACGACAATGCATTCGAACACTTCGTTCACTTACGTAAAAGTTGGGCAGATGAGAGCCAAAAAGAGAGAACAAACATAATATTTTCTGTCGTCTTACCAAACTGGAAGTGATGCCATGTGTCAATTATTAGCAATACCCATATTTGCAATACGTTGTATGCACGCGCAATGGAACATCATCAGTGATGGGTCGTTTTGATGCCTTTACTCTTAGCAATTCATAATAATAAGCTCCTCAGGTAAGTTACAACTGATTTTAAATTCAATTCACGTATTTTGCAGGGTTCAAGCATAATTAATGTAGAAGTGCAATTCAGAAAAAAGTTCAAAAGTTTTTTTTTTTCGAATCTCCATTTCCATAAAGACCAGCACAAGATCGCGCTAACTGGAGAGGTCAACCCCAGGTCCACCCCAGGTGCACCCCAGGTCCAACCCAAACTGTAGCGCCACCTACCTATGTAAGTAAGTATTTCCATTACCATTAAAAAGCAAGCAAATATTATTATTTTCCGGTTTGAAAAAGTTTTCATTTCTGCTCACTACCTACCGAGACTACACAATGCGACATCACCGCTGAAAGCCGTCAAAAATAATTCTCCTATAAAAAATTTCAAAGGACACTTACCGTGGAAACACAAATAAAACTCGCACCACTATGCATGAAAAATTCACAGAACTTGCAACATTTTCTAAGGACATTAAAATATGTTACAACTCGACAATAAAGGAGAGGGAATCTGGCAAAATTTAGCTTTCCCTTTTTACTGCATCCGGTGATGAGCAATAAACTCGAGATTTCCATGGAATTTTAAGATCACAGCCGTGACGAGGGGAATGGTGATGAATGCAGATTCAACTAGAAGAGCGGTCCTGTTGAATTTCATTTGCTTATTCAGTGCAATCCACCGGAAAGAAGAATTGTGGCGACACGAAAGGAACAAGGATGACTTTGTGTAACAGAGCGACGAGTATTTCCATTTACATTTCATTTGCTATCATTATCATGGTCGAGATGTTTTCTCTAAGTGAAGAGTGTTTCGAATGAAATTGATCTGATTAAATATCCTTGAATTTGAATGGACAGAGGGTGCATCAACAAAGAGAATTGAGGATTTCCGGAATCCGTTGTGTTTTATTTATTCAATCAGTGCCCTTGTTCATATGTAGAGCGACTTCGATGAGCACAGGAAGTGGTGAAGGCGATTGATAATATGTATTTATTTTTGAAAATTTATGGAGAGTTATGATATCCTCGTGGAAGTCTGACAGTCGTATACATTTGCGTGAATAGCAAATTATGTTCTATAAAACGTGCCTTATATTCGATTGTTTTCGTTTTAGAATTTATGAAAATACTATCTGTACCCGCCCTGCCCTGCCTTGCCCGTGCCCTATCTTTCGTATTAAATCCTGCATTCATTTTACAACTAAAGCTCCGAGAAATAATGTCTTTTTTTGTGGGTTTTTTAGGGAGGTAAAATGCCTTTTTATCGTTACTACCATATCCTTCCGACAGACAATATACGTCTATGTAACAAACTTCGTTTTAGTTGCTTCCAACCTCACTTTGATGACGATGCATTATGAATACTTTGACGACGTACTTTGACGGGCACACAATGTATTTTACTACACTACTCCCCTTAGCACTGCATTGAGTCATACTCCTACAACTACCCCCAGTTGATATCCTGAGCATTTGAAATTAAACGTTAGCGCTAATCAATTATAGAATTAAAAAAAAAATTGTGCGATGAATTTAATTAAATTCAACAACTATCTCGATTAGAAAAAAATTTAACTGCAATTAGAGTAGTAAAAAACAAGTAGGTAGGGGACAAGTAGGTTTATGGGTTGAATTGAAATTCAACAGCTTGTACCTATGTATTTTTGACACTCATAAAAGTGCATGCTCCTGCCAAATTTTAATTTAATTTTTATTCTGCTATTGCCATCTTGCAATTCGAAAAACAAATTTTTGTTTTATTAGATTGGTGAGGTGGAAAACTGTTGAAAATATAAAATTTCATCCCTCGGCATTGTACCGTTTCGAAGATAACGCGGTCCTATATTACCTGCTTAAATTGCATATAAATTCTTTTTGGTTTGTTCAATTTCGGCATTCAATGTTCCATTTATTAGATAAAGCATACATGCTTTCTAACAACCAACTAGTTTTTTGTCGTTTGTAGTTGTCCAGCATTTGAAATATCCGTCCCCTTAAATCAGACGGCGAGGACGATTTCAACCATTTTCTTAAATTTTCAACAAATAATCATTATCTATTGATACAAGGTACATTTTTAACTTTCTCCATTACGTAGTAAGAGAAAGATATTGTTTTCGTAAAAAATTTCGAACTCGAGATATTAATCAATTCTGATATAACGATGATAGAGGAACTCAAAAAATTGGGTCGCAAAATTTTGTCCGTCCCTCCACAGGCCTACAGCCTAAACGGCTTCCCGGATTACGTTCAAACTTCGGGTTTGGAGTTTGTTGGCTTATAGTTCGGGAGCGTTTTTTTTGCAAAGTAACCTCAATATTAATGGTACTTCCCATATAAAATTGTTCGTACCAGTTTGATTTGATCGAAAACGGCTCCAAACGATTTCAACCAAAATTGATATTTAAACTTATGTAGGTGAGGCTACCATGACTGCGTACCCAATTTTGGTTAAAAATTCGAACAATGGTACATTTCGACATATCTCGAAAACGGTCTATACGATTGTAACAAAAATTAATTTCTAAGCTAATGTGGTCATTTATAACTTAATAGCAAACTCAGTTTTTCTCTATATTATCGTACAATGGATTTTTGAAAAAAGTATTTTTTTTTTTTTCAGTTCACCGGAAAACGGCGATTTTGACCAAAATGCTAACTTAGAGTAAAACGGATGTTTCCAAAACTATTGTGTCCCCAATTTTCGATTTGCTGAAGACTCTGAAAGTCAGTCAGACTCGCATTAAACGAGGAAGTTTCGTGCGACCCACTCGTGCACTTTATTTTTTGTTCCATTAGATACATCTAATAAATAGATTAATAACCGAAATATGAATATGAGTTTAAATGACGAAGTAGTGTTCATTTAAGTTACATCAAAATTTTTTTTGTGATCAATTCACAAAATTTGAATTGGATTAGACCAGTGGTTCCCAATCTTTTTTAATCGCGGAACACACTTTGGGAAATGCTGGATTAGACAGTCAGGAAGGCAGGCTTTTTGCAGAAATTGCATTTTTGTTGTTATAAATAAATTGTTTGAAAGTGGTCAGTTTTTAATATTATTCGAAGGAATAGAAAAAGTTGTTGGATAAAAACGGGGTTTGTTGATTGGATGTTGTTGCTAATTGACAAATAGTGACTCATATCGATGGACATGAAAATGTGTTTAACTTTGTTTTGTTGTTGTTGGAACGCCCATATATGGATGCAACTCTAAGGGAGCTTCCACACCGGATGGAACAAAACGCCTTAGACAAACAAATCTGTTTTTCTGCCTTATTCCGACCGAACAAAAACAAACAAAACATTTAACAAAAACAATGATGTGTTGTATTTGAATTGTATTTTAACACTGTTCGTGGCATCTTGTGCTGTTTACTGTTGCTGCTGGTTGCAATAGTCCTCTCACTGGATTAATCAAATTCAGCTAGAGAGTTCCGCTGGGCTCTCGTTCTCGGATCTCCGTTAAGATGATGTTGATCGCTGATGATAACGTAACTCGCGCGTATTAAAATGTGGGTATTTAAACTCCAAAAACACACAGAAAAACAGATTTGTTTGTCTAAGGCGTTTTGACAAGAAATCAACCTCAAAAGAGCTTGTTACTTGTGAATGCTATCAACGGCAGAATCGTTATGTAAACTGCGGTTAAGAAAAAGCGTTTCGTTGTCAATAGATGATACCCATTATTTTTTTTTAGAACTTTACAACTTGCGAAGGTCACAACCAAAACCTTTTCAGTAAATTGCCAGCACAGTTTTATTCTTACAAATCTAATTGAATTACATAAGTTCATTGGTCAGAGGACTTTACGTGTTTAACACGTATTTTTGGGGGATATTTGCGTGTTTTGCGCTACTGTACAGAAAGTTACTAAGGCAATCTCTTTCTCAATAGAATCATTAACAAACATTATATTCTCCCTTCTATAGCCCGACGAAAAAAATTATGTCATCATTCACCCCATAGCCTGCAAAAGGAAACGCAAACCAATACAGGGAGGAATATAAAAAGTGTCGCCATTTACGACTACTTTTTTTACTTATTTTCTATTTCGACGGCGACCAACAGTCTGTTTCCTGGTTTGTGTTGACATTGACGGTCGCTCTCGCACGTTCACTGAGCCTTAAGTGAACGTCTCCGTCTCCCCCCACCGATTTGAGAGACGTTGGTGTCAAATTTCGAACCCTATTTGAGCAAGATTCCAAACTTCTCCAATGACCTGTATGTGACTCCACTATATGAACGTCGAAAAGTAGTTTATTGGTCAACTTGGTGATGATTGATGAACACATTCAGCTACACTGGGGAAGTGTGGCCCAAATTTTTGGTTCAATAAATAAGGTAGGACCAGTGTTGTCTTAAGTTTGTACGTTTTTAAAGTATCATGTTTCTGGTTTGGGTAACCTTAAATTTGTAAGTCGGCGACGGGGTTTAAGCTCAGCTTTGGCGAAATATTTTCGACTTTATTCGTGTACGCAAAGAGTACATCAATTGTTTGTACCACCACATCAATTTTAGACAATTCTGTGCCGTTTTCGTGTCTATTTTCTATTTCAATTCACAACCCTTTCTGAGGGAAGATAACCAAAATCAATTAAAGCCATTCTCTACATCCCCAATCTATCGAATAATATAAACGTACCTTAATAATAAATATTATTTCACACAATATTGGTTGACGGCAAAGTGGTTATAGTGACCCCAATTTGCAGGATATTTTGCCTGTATTAACCCAGTTAATCTTATCTGTATTTCGAATTGCGTGGCTATGATTTATGTTGTAGATTGTATTTTGACATGACACGGAAGTGGATTTATTTTGCCTCCTTTCCCCCTTTTGATTAATTAGTTGCGGTATAGGGTTACGCTACAACCTTAGGGTTTGTATTAGTGTGAGTTTTTAATAGTATTTGATAGCATCAGTCAGGCTTGTTCGAATTGAAAGCAATTGTAATAATTTTGTGCACGTATATGATCTGAAGTGAGGTGGCGGTGTTAAAGTCGGCACTACATGTAGGTAGTTATATAGGGTTACTAAATTAAATTCTTATTATGCCATATGTAATGCTCTATTCAAAATAAGCTATAGGATTTTGACAATTGGGGTCATTTTAGTATGCGGTTTCAATTGACTAAATGAGACCAATTTGACACCATTTCACAGGTGCACATCGACACGATGTATTTTATGGAAAGAAGTGAGTGGGGAGAACGCAGTGGTTTTTAATAGACTGAGTGGCGAATATTTTTATAGCCAAAATTCATTCATTTCTACTGCGAAAGAACTACCAGCTATAATTTTTTTTTAATTTTCCTCTTTACAGTCAGTCGGGTTTTTTCTTTTTTAAATTAACTTTTTTGTTTGTTTTTTATCCGATGGCACTCCGGGAAAGAATACGAATCTAATGACACATCACCCTTCAAAATCGGTCAAGTCGTTTCGGCTACAGGGCGTCACATACGAACGTACCTACATAGGATACGCGCGAAACACATTACCATCCCTGTGTCCAGTCGGGTAAAAATAGAAAAAATGCACGTCCAAACAAAACTAGAAAAACTAGGTACCCTGGAAAACTTCAGAAAGAAAGATCTTAAAAAATAAAAATAAAAATAGTTGGTGCAACAGGTCCGTAGGGACCCTGGACCTAGCTTGTCACAGCAATTCGTTTTATGTGAGTCTTCTTATTTTGGTAACGAATGGGAGGGATTGTGCCGAGTCCAAACGATTACTTAAAAAGCTCTTTTATGCCACCACAAAGCCACCACCCAAAATTAGCGCTTGAAAATAAGGCTTACGTCAAATTACAGCTACAACCCCCAAATGATGTTTTTGGTTTTAATGGTTTTGCTCATTTACTCACAGGACACAATGGACCCAACTGATGGTTTTAGTGAGGCTGCCACAAGAGCACTCATTTACCTACCTACTCACAGCTAAAAATGTAAAAACGCAATCAAAACTATCGAAGTTGTACGTATCCCTAATCAATATTTGCAGATATACCTATATGTATATTGTGTATGCCCAGCTCGGGCTGTTGGTCTATTCATTATCTATTAGCAATAAAAAAAAATAGTCCATGAAACATACAAAAATATTTAATACGTATCTACAGCAAGGCTATAGGCAAGGAAGCGTGTATTATTATTTCAGCACTTACAGCAATATCACATATTGATATTTGCATTGTGGAAGCAATGTGGATAATTAAGGGCAGTTTTTTTATTGCTCGCTGAAAGAAAAACAAAAACCTATACACGCGAACAATAAATGTAGGAGGCTATAACGTATAAGTGCCGTGGTAATTACGTAGCAAATATGAATCTTGTACTGTACTTTTTAAGGTAAGTATGGATTTACTACCACATGCTTTAAGTGCATGTAATCTATTTATTTATAGAACAAGCATTCGAAAAGGGCAATGACTTGTTGATTTTTGCGTGACATAATCCGTAATGAATTGATTTACTGTCAAAATCAATTATTTTTCCTGCAGTCACTGCTGTCAAAATCCAATCCCGTGATGTCGACCATCGATTTTGTCCCATCCACCAAAATCAACAGTTTGTAGAATTGTTTTGTGTTATTAACCATTTTTGTGTTTGGGAAAAATTTTCCTTCGGAATTTTTTTTGCCAACATTGTGCATATCACGGCGACAAGAGATAAAGAAAATATGCAATAACAAAGATGAGAATTGGTTTGTCCTACGTGGACTTGTGTTAAAGAAAATCTGTGTTGAGGATTGTACCACCTCCATTACAGTTGTGTAGATATTCGATATTATGAAGATATTATGATTTCAGTTACTGGCTGAGCACAATGCTACAAACGCAATACATAGTTGCTGGCATACGAGCAGTCAATCACTGAAAATTGAATACCTACATTTATTTGGTTTCAATATTGCGAACTTAATCGTTAATGCAAGAGTTGATTTACATTGAACACGTGCGGCTTGGCTTCTAATATGAAATAATTATATTAATGTAATGAAACTTATTGTGATAGAAGTAGAAATGCTTTAATTTAATTTTTGTTTTGTTTGTTTAAGAATAATGTTTAATACTAATCACTTTAAATAATTTTCTTAATTGATTGTAATTTTTTGAATACAGACTTTGTTAAATAAATATTTTCGATGAGTATTGCTTTGTTCCATATTAACGTGAATGGAAAATGTTCCAAAATGTAGTATGTGGGACCCAAGTAAAAAAAGCTTGTTAACGGTTGGGCAAAATACATTGAAAATTGGTAGGAGACTAACTTCAAGTTAAAAAAAAAAGTTAATAAAAATATCCTATCACACAGTTTCGGAGTACCAATTACGCCATAATTCAAATGTGTTTTTCTCAAACAAGTACCTACCAATGACATATGGAACAAACCAATTCTCGTGCGACAATTAGACGTTTTAAATAACTCTGTTGTGAGAGAGGTGAATGAATTGTTCGATCAATACACATCAATTTTTTAAATTTTACAGCATTAGCTTCCATAAGCAGTTTTTACTATTCTGAATGTATTCCGGTCATATATGACCGAAATCTCTTCACTTTGATTGGCAAAAATTTTTAAATCCGGTCCAACCGATTTTTGAACGAAACGACAAAAATTCGTAAACCGGAAAACCTTTTTTTGATGGGAAAAAATGTGTTTTTCTACTATTAGATCTTCAAGGAATCACAGATTAAATCAAAAAAGCATTTGAAGAGAAAAATGTGGGCTCTAAAGTATTTCTTTATATAGCACTAGCTTACGATAAAGTCTGGCATAAAGGAATGATACACAAATTACAAAAGCAGTATTCAACCATTCTAAAGTCTTATATATCAGATGGATTCTTCGGAATTCAACAAGATACAGAGCGCTCAACATTAAGAGACATAAAAGCTGGTGTACCGCAAGGCAGTGTGCTAGGTCCAGTTCTATACCTACTTTTCACTAGCGATCTGCCGGAAAGTGAAGAAACCACCATAGCTATACTTTTGCAGATGACACAGCCGTCCTTGCTGTGGGAGCAACTGTCGAAATAGCAACAAAAAAGCTTCAGACGGCAATAAGCAATATTTCAGAATGGACTAAGAAATGGCAGATTAGATTAAATGATCTTAAGTCAGTCCATATTAATTTTAGATACGTATAAAAACGTACCACACATTCCAGTCTACATTAACAACAATGTAGTAGTATTTTCTAACACAGCTAAATATCTAGGCATGACTCTAGACGCTAAACTGCGCTGGAAAGCGCACGTTAAAAAAAAAAGTAAAGTTGAACATGCGATACAGTAAAATGTATTGGCTCATTGGGAGATACTCATCCCTGTCCAACTACAATAAATTACTGCTATACAAGCAAGTCTTGAAACCAATATGGACTTACGGGCTCCACTTGTGGGCATGCACCTGCCAAACCAGTTTACAAAAAATTCAAGTCTTCAAAAACAAAGTACTAAAGAATAATAATAATAATAATTCAAAATAAATTGCTGATTAGTCGTACGACTAGGTGCAATCTTATTCGGGATTCCGAATGTCAGTCCCCGGGAGTTTTTTTTTTAGATGAGTTAAAGTCCATCACTATTGCAGAAGCATCCCTCGCGTACTTCCTCTGCAATGTCTTTCGATAATTCTTCCTTCCAGCGAACCCCCAAACAAAACAAAAAAAAAAATTGTAATTAGTATAAAAATATTTTTATAAATAAAAGTCACTTGTCCAACAGCGAACCAGCTCAGAGTCGTACACAGTGGACAATGGTAAACTTCCAGGCTTTAGAATTCCGTATTTTCGTATTATCAGCATTTAACTTTCGTTTCTTACATTTTTTCGTTAGTTATAACTTATAAGTTTTGTGATATTACTGAAGTCCTTGAAAGTCCTCAAATAAAGAATTCGATTCGAATCTTGAGAGCCCTTTAAAAAAGCCCGAAAAAAGACTTCTTCAACAGTCGTTTATAGAATTTTTTTTTTTAAATTGGAGCCAACATCCAAACAAAATAAAATGGCCTTGAACCATGCATGCCCACAAGCTCCAAGTACAAAGTTTTATGCAAATTCGCCCTTAGCGGTTGGGCTGTAGTGCCCGGAAGGCGATTGATAGACGAACAGATTTGCGAGACGCACTCTTTTAAGTTCCTCTATCTTTATAATGTCGGATTTATTTAACAACTCGAATTCGACCAATAGGTATCTACGTATATGAGAAAGTTAAAAGACGTGTGTATTTTGTGTAGGTACTTTGATTCCAAATAGCAATTCAACTAAACTACAAACTACAGTCCCCATTGCAACGCTGTTCGTCTTTATGATCAAAAGCTTTTTCACTGATGATCAAACAAAGTAAAAAGATCGAAGGCCACCTGGTAAGGTTTAAAGATTTCGATTCTAAGTACACACAAACTTTGTAGAATTGAGTCACTTTTTGTTTTGAACACTAGCCGGCTGCTAATTCAACAGGTAATATAAATTTTAAAATGTTTACAATTACATTAAATAAAAACAAAAAGAAACAAACAAGTGAATAGACATCAATGCGGAGCCTTCCACAAACTTATTGACTACTGTGTTTGTGTACTCTGTGCAAAATACGAGTACGCTAGGAAAACAAATATTTTTTGTGCTCATTTTGTGATAGCCCATGCTATGACGTGATTCGTATTTTTTTTGGATACTTGTTATAATTAGAAAAAGCAAATCAGGTTAGTTGAAAAAGGTTCACTGCCTATCAATAGGCAGCTTAAGACCTATCGGTAAAACAAATGGATTATGGACACAGCCGTAAACTAGGTCGAATGTCTTGACTTTGCTTTTTCTAAAATTTTGATGTTTGCAACGCAATTTGAACCAGTATTTTAGGGTTAAAGGAAAAATGTCCTTTTGTTAGAATTTCAACCTCAGAAAGGAAATTCTTATGATTTGTGACCATTTAGTATGATTAATTCGATAAAGAGATACCACTATAGTCCAATTGATTTGTCGTTTGCAACTAACTAATATAACTTGCTTTTAAGTAACGAAATAAGCAGTTCGTTGTTCTTGAGACCTAAGTATATATTTTCTTATTTTTGTTTCCCCTCAATAGTAGGGCATTTCGGCAGTTCCAATTTGAACATAATTACCATGGAACGACAACAAATAGGTCTCCCCACGCGTAGCAATGTTTACAAAACTACCATCGGAATTTAATAGGATTTTCCATGGAATCTTTGCGCCGTTAATGTGCTTGGAGCAATAAAAAACGGAAACGGTATAATTACTTGGATACGAGTATAGGTCGACGTCAGCCTTTTATTAACCAGTAATTGTTAAAAGATTACAATTTTAGCGTCATCATTTATTTAAAATCATTAATTGAAATTTATTTCAACTAGTCAAAACCAGCAGCAGGTGATGACACATTTATTTAAAGGAAATTGGATTACTGCCAATAGTTCTCAATACCAGTGACAGGAAAGTGTTTTGTTTTGAAAACTTCTAGAGAAGCAACCGAACACCAGTTGAAGTTGAACCCCCAATGGCATCACTAGGTATATGTTTGTTTCCCTTTTTAAAAGAACGTTGAAAATACCTTCCAACGGATGATGAGGATGACTGTGAGATCTCATTATAAGGGCAACTGTCTAAACAATTAAACAATCATATAATCCTTACTAAGTATATATACTTCGCAGTGGCCTAGTGGTTAGTGTGTTGGACTACTAAGCGAGGGGTCCAGGTTCGAATCCCGCAAAAACCCAAATTCCAACTCTGGGTTTTTTTCACTGCGCCACCTCTCGCGAACGTCTGACAAACATCCGAGAGTATAACTGTCATGAAAGAGCTTCTCAATCGGCCCGTTTGGAACCGGCATAAAATCGTAGATCCCTTCCATTCGTTCCAAAAATTAATAACTCACACAAAACGAATGGTTGCGAGAAGCTAGGCCCTGGGTTCCTACAGACCTGTTGCGCCAACTATTATTATTATTAAGTATATATACCAGAGCTCTAGCGCACATTTTAAAATTTCCCCTTTAAGACAATTGGGGACGTTCGGATACCTTTTTTGTAAAACGTCAACTAGATTTGTCGGGACTATGAATCCGAACGCGTTGACTAAGCAACTTGAATTGTTTTTGTCAGCGTTACCTTTGTTTTATTATTAATTTTTTTTTATTTGAAAAAGGCCTTGTTTTAAAAAACTATTCTTTTCAAACAAGTGCATTTAAAATGTAACACGGGTGCCAATAAAAACGCTATTATAGTCTTATGCGAACTAATGGTTGTTAAATATCGTGCGAAAATTCTCTCACCGGCCCTTTTTTCGACTCTTCAGAATTCTGCAGCAACCAATCTGTTTATTTTTAATTTGACTCTTCGAAATGTCAACTGAGTATTCAGGCACGATTTTTTTTTGACTAGATTTGTCGGCTTATCATCCATAAACGTCAACTGCAAGAACTATTTGCTAGGGGAAACAGCTAGCTGCCACTTGCTTTCTACCGAACAGAAACGTTGATACCAGAGACAATACTGAGACTTCCAAGAATTTATACAAGTACCTATGATATCATTTATGAGGAAAATTTAAAGATTTCTTAACAGCTCGAAAGTATGAGTTCTTCGATTTATTCTACATATTATTCTAATGGCATGTTTTTGTTTGGTTAGCCAGGTAGAGGCTTTATTTCATTGCAATACGTACCGCGCCAGCAGAATATTCCATAGTGCAGTTTTGATTTCAATGAACCATTGTAGACTAACTTTAAGAGAGTTAGATGACAATAGAGACTGAGATGATGAAGTTGCCTCACCGCCCTATTTAGATATTGCTTCGGAAATAAAGGATGTTCCTTCCAGCTGAGCCTACAATCTGATATGGTACCTAAGTACAAACTTAATGGAAATTTTTCCCAAATTTTGGTGTAGCATAGATTGGCTTAGCTGTTTAAAAGCTTAAGTACAACAAGGAAGCAGGCTCCCTGCTAAAATTTGTATATGATATTCTAACTATGTGAGCGGCTCAAGCCGTTCTGCAACACACTAAAGCAAATCCTGGAAAAGACGAACGAATTTCAAGTCGGTACTCACCGTCTTTTCATCAACTTAAAAAAAAAAAAAACAATTTTATTACTTCTAAGGAAAATAGACACTCCATATTTTTTTATTCCAGATATTTCTCATTGCGCTAACTAAGGAATTTAACAGGATTTTCGTAACAGCAAGTATTCCAGGGAGTTTCAAAAGAGCGATAATCTTTCCATTGCATAAAAAAGGAGAGCTAGATAACCCGGCAAACTACAGAGGCATTTCTTTTTTGAATACTTCGGTGAAACTATTTAGTGCTATGATATATAATAGGCTTATACAATGGATAGCTTCCAACAAGATCTTAAACGAGTACCAGGCTGGGTTCAGGAAGCATTATTCAACGCTGGACCACATTTTTACTATTACCAACATTGCGGAAACTTTTAAACACAACCGCAAAAAGCTATACGCCTTCTTTGTTGACTTCCGTGCAGCTTTTGACTCCATAGCGCGCAAAGCACTTTTCTATAAGTTGTATCAAATTGGTTTGTCAAGCAAAATTATTAAAGTTCTTGAAGCGATGTACGAGAACAATGTTGCGTACGTTTGGAATGGAGATTATGTATCGGAAGAATTTGAAACGCAAATGGGAGTTAAGCAAGGCTGCATACTAAGTACGTTGCTCTTCATCCTATTTATAAATGATATAGCAGAGGAGGTGGGAAGAGGGATAGAATTTGGAGGTGTACGGATTCCAGCGCTGAAGTTCGCGGACGATATTGTGTTTTTGGCGGACACAGTAGAAGGGATGCAGCTTGTCATCAACCGTTTGGAAAGATACTGCAAGCAATGGAACTTGACGGTAAATCTAACGAAATCTAAGATGATGATTTTTAGAGATGGTGGAGGGAGGTTCTCCCGTAACGAAAAATGGTTCTATCAAGGTGAACGGGTGGAAATAGTAAAAGAATATAAATATTTAGGTGTGATAATAACATCTAACCTGAATATGAAAAAACACTTTGAATCTAATCTAGCAGCAGCTAAAAGAGCTATTTCATCAGTTTGGGGTCCTTGCATTGACAGCAAGTATATCGATCACTCCTCGGAAATAAAGCTTTTTCGTGCAACCGCGGCATCAATACTGCTGTACGGGGCCCAGATTTGGGGTTACCGCTATTACGAGGAAATTGAGAAGTTTCTTAGGTACTTTCTGAAGCGTATCTTTAAACTACCCTCTTGTACTCCAAATTATATGCTGCACTTAGAAACTGGAATGCCCCCACTCTTTTTGGATATCCTTAAGATGCATGCAGATTACATTGCTAGGGTAGGGGCGATGGAAAGGGAAAGGTTGCCCTGGATTGTCCTGAAGCATGTGATTTCAACAAGAGGTCACTTGGTGCAAAAGTGGGAGGATTTGGCAGAAAATTACGGATTGCGTTTAAGTATTGCAGCTGACTCGGATCCCTCGATGTTAAAACAAATGTTTACCAATATATTGAAAATGGCGGGTAACTCTTTGTACGATAAATGTCTCAATGAAGCACATGCATCGCAACATAGGCTGGTGTATCCTAGATTGAACCACAACCTCAAGGGAACCGCATCTACTTACATTCTTAACCGCTATTCTCTTCAACTGATAAGCACAGTATTCAAACTAAGAGGTGAATTAGTAAATCTATACTATATTCCGCATCGAACCGATCTTCCATTATTATGTGACCTGTGTAACCTTAAAGAGAGGGAGGATGTATAGGTACCACTTCATTGGAAGATGCCCCATTTTAAGCGAATTCCGCGTGAGATACTTCGGACGATCTTTGCTGAGTTTTGACGAAGTTATTAATTTATTAAACGGCAGTCTTGGGTGGGAAACTTTATTCAACTACGCCTCAGCTGCTAGCCGCTACAGAAACCGTATATTGGAAGCCGATTTTTGAGCAGTACTTTTTATTTAAAGTTATTATTACTAGGTTACTATATTTATAATTTAAAATAGATTAATTGCCATTCTGGTAGACGGCCTTACGCCAAACCATAAACGACTAATTATTGTAAAATTTTGCAAATTTTAATGAATTACTAATAAAGTCACTACTACTACTACTACTACTATTTCGGGAGGGTTTTAAACCCCCAAAACCCCTACCTGGGTTCGCCCCTGGAATAAACTGTAATTTTTGTTCTGCCCGCGCTAGAGCTGTTAATGGAACATCGGCAAATTGAAAAAAATCCAAATTCCGCGGAATAGAAGTTCTTAATATTTTCGTGTCAATATTTTTTTCTTCATTAATTGGCTGTCTCCAGTCCACCCATGTAGGAAGTTTTCGACTTAGCCGACTGGATTTATCAATAATCAATTTTAGTCTGGCAGTTTACGCAAACAATCCACATATTTTCCAAAAACTCCCTTTGCCAATAAACGAATATAGTTGCCAGAATATTGCTAATTGTAGGTTAATGTTGAGAAACTCAACAAGCTTATCTCTACCATTAGCTAAATAAATCCTCCGCTAATGCCATTTTGAAGTGGAGCGTTGCCCAATGCCCATCCATCTTAAATTACTGAAATGAGTTTCGTAATAGGAGCGATTTATTCCCTGTTGTTCAGCCTGAACGTTTATAGTCATAAATTAATTTTAGTAAATTGTGTTCACTGGTTTTCTTCGTTGGAATACAACAATGCGAATGGTTTTTAAGTCCAGCAAACACAAATTTGTACAAATGTATGCACAAAATTGAAAAGTTTGCATTATTGTTTTATTTCTATAAACTTGTTTCTTTCAACGCACTTTTTAAAGTGTGCTTCTGCACTTTTGTAATAGAAGGATTTTCGTCATTTGTGCATTTGTCCGCCCGAGAAGTGTAAATGCGCCCCAACACCAACACCCAAACTTCTTCATGGGAAAATAGTTATACACTCCACCCATACACCTAGATTCTTGGTTTGGTTCTTTTTTTCTTATGCTCCCGATAACTAACAATATCGCGCCACAATTCTGTAGCCTGATGTCCCCCTGATCCTGTGTCGTAGCTGATGTCAAGATCTAATGATCATACGAAGAGGAAAAGAGCATGCAAAGAGCCAACGAAATGGGAGTATTTCATACATACTCGTAGTTCGTTTGAAAAATCAGCTAAGCCACACTCTTTCCTTGCTAGCCTGTGTAGCGGTTATATCACCCCACGGGCACAGAGGGGACGTCCAATTCGATTGGAATAAGGAAACGAAAAGGACACCTGTCATATTGCATAATGGCAAGTGTATTCACCAGTCCATATGGCGGTTTTATGAATTATCAACAAATATTAAAGGATGTGCAGCGTCATCTGTTTTCGAACAAATGTAGAAAACAAAATACTGTTCTTCGATTCCGATTGCGTTGTTGTCTTTCTCGGATTTTCGTTTTCACGAACAGTCACCCTCGCCATACGTTGTGCATTACGACTACAATACGAAAGGTTTCACCTTTTCACTGGCCGCATACGACTTTGAAGCATCGAAATCAATCGAAATTCGAAAATGTTATTTTAAAAAATGTTGATAATTGTTGTATTTGATGTCACACTCCTCGTTTTTCTATTCAATTTATTAAAGTGTTTTTCCACATACAAACTTTCATCTCCTATGTCAGTGACTTAAATTTTTGTTTTCTCGACAAATAGTCCTTCCTTGGTCCATAACGAAACGCGTCAAGCCCAAAATCGTTACAATCAAACAGTCCGTGATCGAGTTATGCGCGAGTTATATGCACCAACAAGAAGTACATACAATTGCGTTAACAGCTAAGCAGTACAACAACACTCCAACGATAACAGCAGCTGAGCAGCGGACTATCGCTGCTATGTACATTAGACTATGTTGCTTTGCATTCACATCAGCAGTCATATTTAGGCTTTTGAATAAAGCGCATTGTTTGTTAAAATAAATTGTTTGTTTTTCTTTTCGTCTTCTGTTTTGTGTTCGATCGGTGTTGATAATCGTAACTCGCGCACACACGAACTTTATTGTCTTTTGTATATAGTCCGAGTGTCATTTGTCACTTCGTATTTGACAATAGTCGAGTGATGTTGAAAAAGTATTTAAGTTAAATAATTTTTCAACTGCATGCACAGCCATGGAAGACGAAAAATATTTTAATCTTGTGAAAGACCACAAAAGCACCTACAAAAAAAAAGACCCTCTTACATAGGTATACAACATTGGTTTTAGCCTTTATTGCTATTGATAAACAATTAACAGTATTTTTTCCTCCCTCCTCCAGAATACACGACGCTAAAGCCATAAGCCTCCCATAAGAAAGTTATTACATATCGATTACTTATTCAGATGAATTTTATTCACAAATGTGCTGCCCTCAACTATAGGTATACCTACCTGAAAATAAATAAGATCTCTGCTTTTAACAACCACGCTAATTACTGCGACCTCTTTTCAACCTCCGCTTCTGTATACAATCTCATATTATTTTCTCTTGGTATATTCCTTTGGGCATGAAATGCCAAAAATATCCCTAAAAGCATATCAACCTCATTTACAAGAGGTAGACACGAGGAGTTGGCAATTTGCGTGTTAATCCTTCCAACTTGAAAACATCTACTTTCTCTCTTAGCAGTCGACCAGGTAGATATCCATTTCTAATATTCACCCTTAAGACAGTGTTCCTGCCCTCCTGTGCTTCCGCACAGACTGGATAAATATTAATGAGTTTCACTCCGGAGTTTACTGTTTGCTTTGAGCTTGCCCGGACTCTGGATCTTCTTATTCCCTCCCGCGTACATGAATTTTCGCTCGCAGATTGAAGAGATTTGTTTCAATAATGTTGGCCCGTCCTTTCGCCGAAAAAGTTGTGTGTTTTCGGTGGATCAAGATGGTGCGATGTTTGTAATTGTATCCATTGAAAGGGTGCCAACAAGAGTGGATTCGATTTGGTTATTCTTGCAAGACTTTTTTTCTGGGAATATTAATAACTTAATAACTGTGTTGGCGATGAAAAGTAGAAGGACTTATTGGGCATCTAATGTGTGGCCTTTTTTTCTATATTTACATTAATTAGGTGGCTTCGCATTACAAGTGGGAAATCGTGTTTTGAGAGCAAGCTAAAAATAGAAACACCGATCGAAATAGAAAGTGGGTACAACTATTACACAAAACGAAGTAAAAGCAATTAAGCTGTTTTTTTTTTCTCTCAGGGGCTTACCACAATTCTTCATATCTACCCCTCTGAGTTCTGTACTTGAAAAATTAATTTAATAGTCAGCTCTGTTTGTTTTTCTTATCAAAATAATGTCAACCTTTCAATGGGGGTTGATGTTTATGTGAAACGTTTTCTGAAGTTTACAAAACCCATTTTCCCTGAATACCATCTCATTGATGTTTAACAATCTATTTCTTTTTTTCAGTAACTTCAATTCAAAGTTTGCCAAGTAGCCAGACTTTTGCACTCCAATCCACTCAAAGCAAAAGAAAATGGGAATTGAGAACCTTGGTAAGATCCTTCTAATGGAATGAACAAGTTTTTTAGCCTCAACTCAACAGTCACCGCAATAAGTAGCTTAAAGAGAATACCTCCCGAAACCTAAAGGAGATAATAATCTGGGATACTGTGGACGGTCCCCAAAAACCCATACTGTATAAGTGAACCAAAGCTGATGACTCCTTCCCTTCATATGCCACGGGTTTTAAATTCAGAGACACGTTTTCGTTTCGTATGTGTGCAAAAGTTAGCAGCAAACGAGGACAAGCCATCTTATTCGTTTTATTTCAATGTGTGCAGGTTATACATATACGTGTAAGTAAAATGGTTTAATACTTAAAATTTAAATAAATTTATGTATTTCTTTTCATTCTGAATCTTCCATGAATTTTCATTTATTTGTGTGTTTTACTTTTTGCTGGTTCTTTCTTTCAGTACATATTGCTTTTTTGTTTCGGTTCCTTTCCTATAGTCGTGCCGTGCTTGACCTTTCATTTAGGTAGGTGCACGGAACTAGGTGAGGTTCTTCACATTTTCGTTTTCTTTTGAAAGGATAGTGAATGGTTTTTTTATACAGCAAGGATTTGGTTTATTTTTTGTTTTAGCAATGGTCATGGTTCTGTTTTTTCACTTTTTTCGGGACTCAGAAATATGAGGATAAAAAATTCGAAAAGACATGTTTTTCACTGAGAGCTTTAGAAATTTGATTTTATAACAAAAAGTCACTGTAACTGGAAAAGTGGAAACACAAGGACTGTCAGTTTCACAGTCGTTAAATTCGCAGAAAGCCGTAAATTGTAGCAAAAATGTCATTATGGGCGAAGGTGCACCTAGACTCAGTTTTTTTTTAATGGCTTAACCACTGTGGCTTCATTCAGTGGTGATTTCACTTTTAGAGGGAATTTTTTGAGTTGAATGAGAAAGATACGCTAAACTACGAGCCTTCGTTTAATTTGCAACATATAATACAACAATCGGTGCTAAGGCTCGGTACGTGCGATTTTCGTCGAGCGACAAACTATAATTGGCGACTTTGACCATTGCTAAATAATCTACCTACGCCCACTAGACATGATTGGATTGTTGAGTACTTTCTTAGCGGACATCATTCAATGTAATATCTCTATGTCAAGCAAAGTCTGACTTGATCTAGATCAACGCCGTGACTTATTTAATATCTCTTTAGAAAAGTCAACTAAACGACTTGCTCATTGAAATATTTGCAATTGTTTCAGATGGATCTAATTATTATTTGGGTCGGTAGGTACTCTATTAATATTTCTGATATAATTTATTCGTTGAAAACTTTCGTAGGTAACAGCTACTCTGGCGTATTGAAAAAAATATATGGAAGCTAAGATGAACTTGCAATCTACGATTAGCTAGCATATTTGGTAGCATATCGGTCTAGGCTTTGAAGTAAATAAAGTGCACGACTGGGTCGAACGAAACTTTCTCGTTCATTAAAAGTAAGTGTGGGGGTGCAAATGAAGTGGGATTTTCTGATTTTGTACGGCTCCAAGTGGCTCGAATTTTTTTTAAGGTGCATATATTCAATATAGTTGAAAAAAGGAAGTGGAAAAATTTTGCTAAAAATAAGTTTTTCTAGTTGTAATAGTTGTAATTGCATCCACAATAAAAATTGGCAGTACAGTGTGGAGCTTTACAAAAATATACGAAGAGAGATCGCGATTTGGGTAATCATATTTGAGATTTAATTAAAAAAAAACGGATTTATTTAATATATAGGACAACATGTATAATAATTATATTTAATTTTTAAAATGTTATTTCGATCAAAATGGTTAGAGGGTTTTCGTAAAATTATTTGGACAAAACAGTACCACATAGGTTAGGTTTTTAAAAGTTTATTCAAATCGAAAATGGTGTTTTCGAGATATGAGCAGTTTTTTTAAATTAGCATTTTTGATGATTGGAATTAAAAATTAAGTAGGTACGCAATAATTTTGGAAACATCAATTTTGCTATAAGTATGCATTTTGGTCAACATTTTTATTGCAGTTTTCTTTTAAACTAAATAAAACCATATTTTTAAGAAATAAATTGTTATTGTACGACAATGTGGAGAGAAACTGAGTTTGATATTAAGTTAGAAATGAGTTACCTTAGGAATGAGTTTTTGTTCAAATCGTATTGACCATTTTCGAAATATGTATGTATAAATTTCAAAAGCACCGTTATTAGATTTTTTATCGCAAAACTGAGTAGGTATGTGGCCATGTTAACCTCACCTACTTAGGCTCAAATATCAATTTTAGTTTAAAGCCTTTGAGCCGTTTTCGAACACATCAAACTGGTATGAAAATTACATATGCGGGAAGTAGGTACCATTAATATTGAGGTTATTACCATGCAAAAAAAAATGTCCCGAACTGTAGGCCCACAAACTCCAAATACAAAGTTTGAACCAAATTAGGGCAGCCATTTTGGATGTCCGACAAACGGACAGAGTGCTACCCAGCCCAAAATGTCAAAAAGGGGCCCAAGCCGAAAAAAGGGGCAAAAAAAAAACTTAAAAAGGGGCCATTTTGATAATTTTTCAAAAAGCGGTGGCCTAGGGTCCTGAGGCTTCAAATTTGTTTAGTTCCTCTACAATCGTAATGTCAGAATTGATAAACATCTCGAGTTCAGAATTTTGTAAGAAAACAATATCTCCCTCTTACCACGCAATCGAGAAGGCAAAATTGAGTTCGTCGAAGTAAGAGACATAAAACACGCGTTTTAAGAACCTTGTCAGTGCTCTGACAAGTAGTGAAGGCGGGAGCATCGAAAGCAGCAGAATAGTTTGGCAGTCTAAGCACCGAGTGCACTGTTCTTTACACAGAAAAATCACTTTATTAAAATCAGTTAATTTTCGGCTGAAAAATGTCAAGTTATACTGTTAATAAAGCTCCTAAAGAGTTAGTGGTTTGAAAAGAATTGAGTCAACTTTTTAAAGGAACTCGGTTAAAAATAACCGATTTAGCAATATCCTTTTCGCGTTCGTAAATAACAAACTAATTTTGTGGAATTTAACCTACTACTTTGTTTAGGTGATATTAATCGAGAGACTTGGATGCTAATAATTGATTAATTGTGTTTTTTAAACAGTATGCATATTTTACCTTTTTGTCTCTGTAGATTTTAACAATGAATACTCGTTTTCTTTGTATACACATACTTAGTTAATTTTAAGCCATTTTCTTTTAAACGAGAAAAAATCGCACTCGGTTAAGGAAAATTTTTTATTATGTTCCTTCTTTCCACGCTAGCTATCACAGATGATAGCCGAGGGAAGTTTAACACTGTTTTCGAGACCTTCTTTCCGAAAGGATGTTCTGTGAACGGAACCCAACGGGCATTCCGAAATCAATATAAATCCGAAAATACCAAACAATATTTAAGAAGGACAATAATAACGGGTGATTTTTTAAGAGGTTTAGAATTTTTTTTAAAAAAAAACACAAAAAATTCGAAAAAATGAATGAAATATTTATTTGAATCGATAGTTTAAACCTTGCAATTTAATGTTTAAAGATAATTTCATGCAAATGTTGACCGCGGCTGCGTCTCAGGTAGCTCATCCGCTGAGTCCAATTTTGGCATACTCTTTCACACATATCGGCCGGTATCTCACGAATGAATGCATGGATATTGGCTTCCAGTGCGTCAATCGAAGCGGGCTTGTCCCTATACACAATAGCCTTGGCATACCCCCACAAAAAATAATCTAATGGTGTCAAATCGCACGATCTAGGCGGCCAATTGACCGGCCCGAAACGTGAAATTAACTGTTCACCAAACTTGCCTCGCAATTGCGCCATTGTTTCGCGTGCTGTGTGGCATGTGGCACCGTCTTGTTGAAACCACATATCATGCAAGTCAAGAACTTCCATTTCGGGCAAAAAAAAGTTTGTTATCATCGCTCGGTAGCGTTCACCATTGACAGTAACGCTGCGATTCGCATCATCTTTGAAGAAATATGGCCCAATAATGCCGCCGGCCCATAAACCGCACCAAACAGTGGCTTTTTCGGGATGCATTGGTAGCTGTTGCAATGCTTCTGGCTGATCTTCATTCCAAATGCGGCAATTTTGCTCATTTACGTACCCATTCAACCAAAAATGAGCCTCGGCCAGCTTTCCAAGAGCCCATTCACCAAAAATTCGGCATTGTGGTAGGTCGGCTGGCTTTAGTTCTTGCACCAGCTGTATCTTAAAAGGCTTTACGCCCAAATCCTTCCGCAAAATTTTCCACGTAGTGCTGTAACAAAGGCCTAACTGCTGGGAACGGCGCCGAATCGACATTTCGCGGTCTTCTGTCACACTAGCTGATACGGCCGCAATATTTTCTTCACTACGCACAGTACGTAAACGTGTTGGTGGTTTAATGTCCAACAAAGTAAATTTGGTGCGAAATTTGGTCACAATCTTCCGAATAGACTGCTCAGAAGGTCGAGAATGCCGATCATAAAATGGAAGCAGCGCGCGATGAACATTTCGAACCGAGCACGAATTTTGATAGTAAAATTCAATAATTTGCAAGCGTTGTTCATTTGTAAGACGATCCATGGTTAAATTGCAAACCAAACTGAAGCTGTTTGACAGTGACACAAGGTACTAAACACACGTCAGCTGTCAAAACCAGTGTTGCCAAAACCAAACCAGCTAAAAAATCACCCGTTATAAGGAATTCGGATACCTTTTTAGTTGATGCAACTGAACTGCTCCCCGTTTATCAGGAATAATAGATGGACGAGCAATACCATCAGGGTCAATATCCTTCCTTTATTTATTTATTTTATTTGATCGCTGTACATTGATGATAATTTCTTAAAGTAGTATACAGGTAGTATTGGTGTTTTTTTTTTCCAAAAAACGCTACTTTTTCCCTCATTTGCGGACTAGTAACTACCAAAACTCTAGTAACACTAATAAGAAATATTTTCCGACCCACAAAAGACCAAAATACCCATTACACTAAATCTTACAGTTGATGTCATCAAGCATCGCGCCTGCTTTTAAGTTCATAAGCCTGCCTCAACAAGGAACGCATACACCTAACCTAACATATCCAAAAAACAGCGTCTAAATTTATCCTGCTCGCTTCAATTTGTCGAATAGCATGCACCATTTACGAGCATATTTAAAATGCAATTAACGTCACTCACCGAATCGACATTTTTATAATTCCATAATTCTTCTCACACCAGCAAAGGAGTTCAACATATCCGCCATCAGCACTCTCATAAATAACCCCAAAACACGTATCTCAACGAAGAGCAGTATTCACTCCCGAAACATTGAGCTTGATTTAGAATCTGTTGATATTATTTTTGTAGGCGTTCCGATTCCGATTGGAGGAATTTTTTCATTTTCGATTTAAATTAACGATTTGTTTCGAAAATAAATTTCAGCCGTGTCACCGTGAGCGTGACGGTTGGCTGCTGACGTGCCTGTGAGTTGGCGCCTCTTCTGCGCTCATCAGAAATCAGTGTAAACAAGAATCTAGTTGACTTGCGAATCGCCGATATCGAGGGAAACGGAAATACGTGAGGAAAAATCGTTCGTAGGCGGTCGGGCAGGAGAGCGGACTATGCTGAACTTGTCCATCCATCATTGTGATAGCAATGAATCATTGTAATCTCACTTGGTGTCGAATGAATCTGCATGGCGCGATGTCGGTCGGCCTGTCAGTGTCGGCGGTGTCGATAATAGCGCCAAAGAAATGGGGGTTTGGGGGACGAAAATTGATTGGTAATGGGGTTGGCCACCGACAGTAAACGAAACGACTTAATGCGGCTCAATTGATGCCCATCTATTACATAATAAATCAAATTTAAGGTTGACTTATTGAAAAAGACGCTCAGGTTGTTTATTCCTTGGAGTCCTCCATTCGACACAACAACTAAAATCGATTTTTCCTCTACTGAGATGTTGGAACAAAGTTTACTCATTAAAAGTTAGTCGGCTTTGATTATCAAGGGGATTTGGCGGCTCCTTTACAAAATGTTATTCACAAATTGAAATACTTTTGTGCAATGGGCCAAAGAGATGCCGTTTGAACCTGCTAGGTATGTAGATCTAACAAAAAACGAGACTTTCTTCCCAAGTCTCTTCCTCGTATAAAACTGCAAAGATGGCGGCTTGTGTTAAAGAAAAAAGAAAGGAAAAAATGATAGATGACCGGAGAGATCCGGGAAAAACTTTGTAAGCAAAAACGAGTAATGGTTGACAGCCTCTCTGTTGTATTCAACAATTGGTCGACTACTACGCAACTATTAGGTTCGGTTAATGACCGGGGAAATGCAATCATGTCCGTCCAAAAGGACAGAGTGTTAAATATAAGAATCTGATAATGAATTGGTGGCTTATATCGAAATAGCTACAATTCCAGGCAAATAAATTATGTAACCAAGACTTTGTTCTCCTAAAACAACTCACTACTGACTCGCTGTACTATACTTTACCGGCCCAGTTAAAGCAAATTAGCATAATATAAGCTCTAACATCTCTAAAAACTTACCTACCACAGAAAAGGCAATAGTTATGTGACCTTTATTAAAAATCTGTTGAAGACGTCTTCTTTTACCTTGGACTTAGTTCGTTTGAATGGATCCAAAAACAATGTTGATAGTTATTTTTACTATCAGAATTAACAAAACAACCTTTGGGTCAGTCTATATACGCCCCCAAGATCCTGGCCATTAGACGTTTCATATTTAAGAAATTTCATAGACGTGGACTAGTGCTAATAAAGCAACGTCGATACATTTTTAAATAAGTCCTCTGCTCTAAGGTCGCCACAATTCATCCAGTCCTTACAAAAATATATCAAGTGTCACGTATGAACACATCAAAAAAGGAATTATGCTGATAAAAGAACTGACCTTACTGCGAATCAGCAAAACAACTACATACGCTCGTTCAAAACTCACTCACCAGACCACTCTAACTTCTTTTTTGAATTAGAACTATACACGCACCCGTTGACTTCAAAACAAATTCCACTCTGTTCACTTTTTAACTTTCTCCATTACGTAGTAAGAGAAAGATATTGGTTTCGTACAAAATTTCGAACTCGAGATTTTAATCAATTCTGATATTACGATGATAGAGGAACTCAAAAAAGTGGGTCGCAAAATTCTGTCCGGTCTGTCCGTCTGTCCGTCTGTCCATCCTTCCACGGGCCTACAGTCTAAACGGCTTCCCGAATTACGTTCAAACCTCGGATTTGGAGTTTTTGGGCTTACAGTTCGGGAGGTGTTTTTTTTTTTCAATGTAACCTCAATATTAATGGTACTTCCCATACAACATTTTCGTACCAGTTTGATTTGATCGAAAACGGCTCTAACGATTTCAACCAAAATTGATAATTAAGCTTAAGTAGGTGAGGTTACCATGACTGCGTACCCAGTTTTTGGCTAAAAATTCGAACAACGCGGTACTTTTGAAATTTCGAAATATCTCGAAAACGGTCTATACGATTGTATCAAAAATGTATTTCTTAGGTAATGTGGTCATTTACAACTTAAAAGCAAGCTCAGTTTTTCTCTATATTATCGTACAATGGATTTATGAAAGGAGTAATTTTTTTAAAAATATAGTTTTGTCTAGTTAACTTAAAACGGCAATAACGATTTTGACCAAAATGCAAACTTAGAGTCAAATTGATGTTTTCAAAACTATTGTGTCCTTAATTTTCAATTCGAAATACCGAAAACGCTAATTTTAGAAAATGCTCATATCTCGAAAACCCCATCTTCGATTTCGATAAAATGTCAAAAACGAAGTATTTCTATAATCCGGAACAATATCATAAAGTCAGTTGTATTTTTCCAAATAAACATTGCAATATTTGCAACTGTTATGTCTGGATAGTTTTACAAAAACAAAAACTTCATTTGCACCGCACACACGAGCATCGGGATATTCAATTTATAGCTACTAATGCAAATTCACAAACGCCTGAATTATTACATAATTTTTCTAAAGATATCGGTCTATCACGAGCAATACCTACTTCTAATAATTGAAAACTTAAATCATATTCCAATCAAAATTAAAGACATATCCTTAGGTCAAAAACAGAAACTGCTACTAGGTACCTACGCTTGTCCTGTACTCAAAAATCAAGTGAGGAGTAAGACCTTATAAAAAAGTACAGTAGACGCTTGCGACATTGCCAGTTACTGAGAGCTTTAACCTTTAAAAACTTATAGTGTTATTTTATATAACTGCCATATGCGATGAATATCCAATAGAGGATTTTGTTTTCTTTTGTCTAGTATCGAGAAAGTTTCGTTCGACCCAGTCGTGCACTTTATTTTTTTGTTAAAATCGCCCTCTCGACTGCGAATAAAGAGAAATACGCAATTGCTAAAACAACAATTTAAATCGGAAATGTCCTGCCGCCCGGATATATCAAGTTCAATACAATAACTTTTTATTTAATCTAAAATTTTTCTCCGTTGAAAAATAAAAGAAAAAAAAATCCCTCTACTTCCGTCAACCCTCTGAAGTCGTGAAGGGTTTCGGATCAAATTCATGCACCGATACTCATGAAATTGCCCTAAAAGTTCATTTGAAAAGAAAACTTCTCAGTAAACGAGAGTAATTGTTTCCGGCTATTTACTGAGGACGAACTAATACCTATACAGACATACCTACTAGAATAATTTTTTTCCTCATTTTATTTGCACTTGACAAGTTCCACAAATTTACAAATTAATAAACTAAAACAAATAAAAAAAAAACGCCTGACAATACCCACCACAGCCCCAGTACTTTCGAATACAAAAGCAGCCGAAGTACACACGCACACACGGCAAAAGCAAAGCAAGTCTAACAATAATTCTAGTTCGGAATTTTGTTCCCTTGCTCCTGATGCTATTGTTTCTGTTTACATTGGGAAAAGCAAGAGCAAACATAGTTTACTCTGGCCTGTGGTGGTATTAGTAGTTGTTTTAATTAAATCTCAGATGTGTATCTATCCACAAGTAAAGGTACGAGTATATACGAATATTTCTTTGTACTTTCTTTCCGATAAATTCGTTTTTATTGTGCAACTTGTACGGGTAGGTATCTGTATGTAATTTATACACATTTTCAAATTATTGCATTGGCTCATCAATAGTTGAATCATTGAGAGTAGGTACTGAAAGGTGCTTGGGCTTGGGGGGAGTGAATCTGTCGACGGGGGGGACTGTCCCAAATCTTGTACAAAATATCTTCGAATGTCTGTATCGATTTTGTCAGAAAAAGATAATGCGGGCAGGAGAAATCGCGTGCTCAAGTGGTGAGTCAGTTGGTTCCAGAACTTTTCACCAACATTCGCAAAGGTCATCAAACCTTGGGGTGTCACACAACAACCTTACATACACCATTGAGTAGGGGCATGTAAATCAATATAAAATATTAAAGTTTTGTACATTTAAAGATGATGTCGAAATGGTCCTGTTGTTGTTTTGTGGCATTTTGCCCCAGGAATGATATTTTAATGCTAACGATATTGTCAGCCATTTTCATAAATTGTCTTAACAAAGATAAGATTTAGTAAGAAAAAAATAAGTGAGCAGTTAATGGCTACAATAGCCGATACAATTATTATGTACATGCAACTTGTCTGCGTTATTAGTGATAGTGTGTAGAGAAAAATGTAATATTTATGTTAAAAGTTGAGCAAAAAAAAAATAGCTTCTCACTCTTACACAAGCAATCGGATTCAAGGCGGATAGTTCGCTACCAACTCACACAATAAATTTATCGATTGCATGAATCAGTCGAAGGCGTTTGATATATCCAGAGGGAAATGAACTGCGACGAAAAGGTCAAGAGCAATTGCAACGATTTTCTGAATTTAATTTCCCCAATATATGGCATCGGAATAGGATTGATGGAAAATAGAAACCGTAGGTCGTCGATTTGAGATGGTATTAAAATAGTGAGCGACAAACTTAAGAGCGAAATATTTGAGGACCAAAGAAGACAACCAATTTTGGGTGATCATTTTTCTCGTGTCTAGAGTCTAGACAATTGTTTTAAGCCTCCTGTGTACTAGGGAATAGAACTTGCGCCGCCCGGGTCACAAGCAATGACTATATCCAGTGCACCATTACAGGTTGCAGTCATGCTGTGCATTTTAAGACAACAATGTCTTGCCGTAATAATAAACCTGTAACATTTTCCTCTGAGAGGTTAATCATACATCTTATGAACAAGATCTATGGACCCTATTAAGGAATAAAGTACACGATTGGGTCGCACGAAACTTTCTCGTATACGATAACATATAACGTTTGATTGCTTTTTATTGTATTTTAATGCGAATAAAAAGCCCAGAAGGGTTAATTAGTAAAATAAACCATTAAAACAATAGACTGGAATATTTCCCCTACCTATAGGTATATATATTGTAGGCGCAGTGGCTTAGTGGTTAGTGTGTTGGACTACTAAGCGAGGGGCTCAGGTTCGAATCCCGCGAAAACCCAAATTCCAACTTAGGGTTTTTTTCCGCTGCGCCACCTCTCGCGAACGTCTGACAAACATCCGAGAGTATAATTGTCTTGAAAAAGCTTCTCAATTAGCCGTTTGGAATCGGCATAAAATTGTAGATCCCTTCCATTCGTTCCAAAAATGAAAACTCACACAAAACGAATGGTTGTGAGAAGCTAGGCCCAGGGTCCCTACGACCTGTAGCGCCAACTATTTATTTATTTTTATAGGTATACAGAGCATAACCGCCTACATGAGATTCAAGATCCAATAAATATTACACCTTAAGAATAAACCTGAATGTTTAGGATTTTTTGGGCGAACCGGATCTCCGACGAACAGCCAAGAACCTATAGACATCAATCTACGAAGGAGAAAGTGGCAGTGGACACACCCTACGCCGCGAAGACAACTCCATTGCGAAATACGTGCAATGGAATCCGCTCACCCAAGCAGGCAGAAGAGCGAGACGACCTAGGCAAACATGGCGCAGTGCAATTGAAGAGGAATTGAGCTCTCTAGGAATGAGTTGGAGGCAGCTCAAACGCGTTGCAGAAATATGAACAAGATGGCGCATATGCCCCGAGGTGTTAAAGGACCTAAGTAAAAATTTGAAGGTATGTTGGAACAAAGACACTAAAAAGCAAAACTTAACCAGATTAATTCTTGTGCAGTGCTCATTTGTCAGGCCACTGAAGTCTTTGTAAGATTAAAACCGCTCGATATGCATGTATCAAAAAAGTGCCTACATAACTATCAAGTCTAATTTAATATCCCTACCCCTAGTCAACTCCTCAGAGCTTCGAGTATCGATTATAGCTCAAGGATGCTAAGAAAAAGGTGAAAACATTATAATTAGAATTCCCATCTCTATAAGTGAATTTAATGTGTAAAAATGTATCATACAATAAATATTATTATTATTATTATTTTTTTTTTTTTTTTATAAGGAATAAGAACAAAGTTCTTCTTCAGGAAAATGTTAAGTAAAGAGGGATTGCATAAAACATTATTCGCTACATTAAGTAAGGTAAAGACCCTGCTAGCGTTATTACATTTTCTGATTTTTTTGCCACCCAATAGATTTTTTTTGCATTTTTAGGACGACTTGTCTCTACCTCGCTATGGCGACTCAGAAACTTAAAAAATTCAATTTGATCTGCACTACCTCCCACGAACGCCCGAAAGAGTTTCTTTTTTCTTAATTCAGCATACTTCACAAGAGCAATTTTGGGCTAATACTAAAGATTGTCTGAAAATGTGACATCAATCCGGTTTGTGGTTTGCGAGATATATGATTTTGAGTTTTTTTGTTTTTTTTTTTTTCTTGTTTGTGAGGTGCCATGCCATCCTCTTTTCTTCTTTCTCCAATTTATAACAAGCTCAATAGAATGACAATATGATTGGTTCAAATATTTAGCCTTGAATAGTTTCTTTTCTGAAACCAAATATTTTAAGTACTTTGGTCACTAAATATGGAATATAAAAAAAAAGTTAATATATTGCGCCCTCAATCTGTTAACTAAAAGACACACCAACGATTGTGCATAAAGGAGGTGTAGGTCTTAACTTTCATAATTTTTAATTTTTATTTCTCGATACTTTCCATAAATAATGAATTTTATTTGATAACTAACTGAATACGTGCCATAGATCGGCAGTTTAATTAGCAAACGAAACCCTATCTGTTATAGCTTAGCAGTACTGTACAGAAAATTAAAAAGTCCATGCAGAGTAAAGAGTAAGTACCTATTCACTACTTCATCGGAGGCTGAACTTTGGAAAACCAATAAAATAATTGAAAAACAAAAAAACACCCGCGTAGCATCACGTCCGAACTTTTTCTAGAATGAAAAACGTGAGTTGCAGTTCGATAGACATTCGTTTGTAGTGAATTGTTTTGTAGTTTCAACCGTTAGAAAGTTAGAACCATTAGAAAAAAATTTCAGAACACACCTTTGGCGTTTTGGAATAGAAACGAGCCAGTTGCGTCCGAATTAGTTTGTATATAAATGTTTATAGTGAATTTTTTTTCAAAAATATCTTACTTCGTAGATATAAGGACCTTTTTTTTGTGTTTGCACCTATAACACCGATATTTGATTTGTAGTGGAAAACTTATTTTGATGGCCTTGCGTAAGAAACTGTTGCTTTGGAAAAAATCATAATCCACCCTTCATAGCTCATTAGCAGTGGAAATATCGAAGCGCTTAAAAATGGTCAAATTTCTGTCACTCCCCTTAAATTGCGAATAGAAAGTGTCCAGTAATGCTATTATATCATGAGTAATTTATGAACAAAAATTTATTCCAATATTTTTTTGTACCTATCGTCCCTGATTACGCACCTAAAAATGTTATTGTTATTATTACATAAGTTTACCCACTTCGAGGCTTTAGAAATTTTCACCTTATCGCTTATCCTCTTCAGACCGTAGGTGCACATAATGCGCACCTTTGTTAAAACATATTTTAGGACACTAAGGTCCGGTTTGTTCAATCTTGGTTATCTTTAATCATTGGTTATTCCAGCTAGTAACCAGCAAATGTGTTTGTTCAGTAAAATATTAACCAGAGAATCAGTGGTTTGGTTAGTTAACCAGAGAAATTGATAATCAGCCGATTGTGCGCGGTTAATGAGATCTATGATCTAACAACCACTGGTTTTCTGTAATTTCGTTTGTTCGAGATTTTTAAGGTACGTATCTGCTAAGGTACGTATCTGCTAGGCACACGAAATTATTTAACAATATTGTGTAAGCAAAACGAAAAAAAAAAAATAATAATAATAATAAAATGAACGAATATTAACTCAAAATGGAGTGAACCCATAAAATCTTTTACATCGGATTCATCGACATTTTTCAACTGAAACATATATGTATATGGAATACATTACACGTCAGTCTATTGAAGGTGAGCGTGTAGGATGTAGGTTTCTATAAAATAATGGATACAAAGGATGAATAAGGATTATTTTCAACAAAATTTTAGCCGATGACAGCTCTCATAAATTAAGATAAAGCACACGCATTAGAGGAAATATTGTAACAAATTTGATTGGATATTGATTTTGGCTTTATTTCGGGTTTAGTTTTCAAAAATTGCTTATTGTCTCACGAAAACAAAGTTACATTTTTCAGGGGCTTACCCTGATATATAGAAAAATATAATACAGAAAACCATAATTTAGAAAAATAAAATCTCGAAAACAAAAACTTATAATGAAAAAAATCTTGAAACCAAAATCTTCAAAAAAAAATCTCGAATAGCAAAAATCTAGAAAAAAAAAATCTCGAAAATTTTCTCAAGAAAAATTAATATTAATTCAAGATTTACTTATATGGAAAACTATTTGAATTGCAACAACAATTTGATCCACTGTTCATACAAACAAATGAGTCAGCTAAAAAACAACAGGTCTTCTTAAACCTTATTGAATTGTCAAAACACAGCGTGGCTTAATTCAGACACTAGCTGCCTATATATTTTTTCCGTGTACGTATGGAGTCAAAGAGTGGGACGAATGAAAATTAATCAAAAAATTAAAACAAATAAGGGCTAAGTAAAAATAGAGATAAATGGTTGCATTTTTTGTATAGGTATTTGTACATTATTTGTTATTGAAAAATGAATTTGGTTACGTTTAGATAATCAATCTAATAAGTAAATTTATTTTCTGTTGAATAGTTATAGTTTCAAAATAATGTATTTTGTTATGAGTAATTGTTAAAAATTCATTATTTTCAATAAAAAAGCTATAGAATGTTGATTCTAGACTTGTTTTTATTACTTTCGGACTAAATTTACGAAATTATAAAAATCTCGAAAGCAGTTTTATTTTCTAGATTTTTTTCGAGACAGAGTCTTTCGAGATTTTTGTACTTTCTAGATTTTGACCCATTCTAGAATTTCTCATTCGAGATTTATCAAATTCATTTTCGAGATTTTAACCATTCTAGATTTTAGTCGATCTATGTAACGTGATCCCATTTTTCAGTTCTTAAAAAATTCCTGAATTATTGGATTTTGACATTATTTTTTTTTTTTTTTTTTGTCTATTAAGATAACCAAATATTAATACACTAATCAAAAATCTGCCTAAGCAAATTACTTATCAAAAACCAAAGGACCCGAAAAACAAAAAAGGCATAACCATGGATTCGGTCAATCACTGAATTGACAAATAAACTGGATAAATAGTTTTTCGTTGCATAAACTCTGAGCAGGATTGCTTTCTATTGCAAGAAGATCTTGATAGATTATCAAATTGGTGTAGGATTAATTCCTTACATCTGAATATTTTCAAATGTCAAAGTTTAACTTTTTGTCGCAAGCGTTCATTATCCGTCATAACTTTTAAAAAAGATCTTGGCGCCATTTTTGACCAAAAACTAAACTTTTTGAAGCATATCGATTTTTTAGTAGCTAAAGGCAATTCAATGCTAAGTTTTATCTTGCGTAATTCCAAAGACTTTTCAGATCCTCACACTCTGAAATGTTTATTTTTTGCATTTGTTAGATCTACCTTAGAGTACTGCAGCACGATATGGAATCCTTCTTATTCAATTCACTCTTTTAGATTAGAGAAAATCCAAAAACGATTTACAAGAGTTGTAATTAAAAGACTCCGCTGGAGCATAGTTATGCCTTCTTATGAAACGAGGTGTGAATTACTTGGAATTTTGCCTCTACACATTCGTAGGAATTATTCCGCGGTTATGTTCATTAGGGACTTGTTAGAGGGTCACATTGATTGCCCCTATGTCTTATCTCTGATTGGGTTCAATGTTCCTGCGAGAATGCTTAGAAACCGATTGTTTTTTAATATCCCGTACCATAGAACTGTGTATGCCGCCAACGAACCAATATCAAGGTGTTTACGAGAAACAAATACTGTTTGCGACATGATAGATTTCAGTCATAGTAGATATATAATTAAAACAAATCTATTATTAATTTTAAGTAACTTTAATGGTGGTGATGTTTAATATTTTGTTTATATTTAATATTGTATCAAGTAATCACTGAAGTATAATTGTAACTTTGTTTGATGAAATAAACTAAACTAAACTAAAAAAAAAAAAAAAAAAAAAAATAGAACGATTTGTTGCAAAGCTATGGTTTGGTGACCGAAGTGAAAAAACGCTCAACAAACACTCATTGGTTATCACTGACTTGTAATGTGTAATCATTGGTTAACCTAAATCTATGGTAACCTAACCAAGGATTTAACCGGCTGTGCTCCAGTTAAGTATCTAGTAATCATCTTGTAGAATCCATTTTTAAAAGACACTAGCCGTCCAATAACTGTCATTATTTGAACTTTATAGTTGGCCAGTTTTATTGGTTTTCAAGTTTCCGTTAAATTTCACATTATTTTTTTTTTGTAGTGATGTGTTACTGAGTTAAATTTTAGTTTGTAAGTTCGAAAGTTTTTCTTTACAAAACTGAGCTAAATATATTTTTTAATTACACATAGGTATACGAGTAATATGCACTTCAGGACTATAATAATTTATTTTCCGATAAATTTTCATAGAAGTGCAGGTTTCCTGGCAGCAACTTTTTTCAACTGTATCACGTTTTAATAAAGTTAACTAGGATATTTGATACCGTGATAGAAATGAGGTACACACTACACATATGTGATCCACGAATTTGTCCATGAAGCTAGTACAAATATATAATTTTTGTAATCTCATGTTTGATCTTATATGAGATCAAAAATCCGCTAAAATCGATCATTTCGCTTCTTTTATTCGTCTGGGTCTGAAGAGACTGTGGATTGTAATTTTGTTGTCGAAGCCTAAGGCTCAAACCAAGAAAAATTGCACTAATTTGCGAAGGCGTTATTGCTGAAGGTGATGACAATAACACGTAGGTATATTTCGGTCTCTGGCGATGACATTTTTTACAAATTTATTGAAGTTGTTGCTATAATAATGTTATGGCCACGGACTGCTCATATTATATTTTACACCATTTTGGGTGCTAAAAATTGTAATTCAAGAAAAGTTTATTCCAAACTGTTTTTCAAAAGCAGTTATACTCTAGTTTTCGTATGGAACAAAATAGATTAAATCATTGTTGCACTAATTTGTACCTACAACGATTACAATAAAACACGTCCCTTAGCAAAACAAAATTTGCACAAATGAAATGCATTTTCATTCCGCAATGAGGTGTGATGTGCATACACAAATGTCTGCAATCAACCATCGTAACCATGAGCAATGCAATATTTCCCAAACAAGATAATTACTTCTGAAAAACCACATCGTAAACGGAAGAGCAGAGTAAGATATAAATATCGCAACTTACCCTTTCCTGGCCTCTATACTATTGAAGATTAGCTGTTTCCTTCCTTCCTTCAACACCGCAGAAAGTACCGTCCAAAAATATCCACACCATCCAAAAACTAAAACTAAACACAGCACCAACACGAGTATAACGATACCGATGCCGAAATGATTTTTTCCAAATGCCACCACACACTAAATAAATTAGCGGGCAAAAAAAATAAGAAGAAGAACTTCCAGCAGCAAAAAACCGGACTCAATACGAAAACAAACCATCAAATATTAACATCACTATTTTGCACGCGTATCTATCTGTATAGTGTATATCCAAATAAACTTTTATACACTATGGCCACGTTTATCTTATATCGAACTAAAAACACCGCCAGATACGCAAAGATATCGTAAATCGTGTATCGGGAGGAACGGCGATCTGTGATTTTTCCTCTTCACATCGAACTCGCGAGGGAAATAACTTTGTTGTATTCTTTTTTCCAATCAAATTTTCCGTCGAATCCGAATCTGAATTTGAATCTGAAGAGAAATTCCACCGAAACATACACGAAAAACGCTAATTTCAAAACGAAAAACGGTAAACACACAGCAAACGGATCCGAAAGATTTACTATCTCAATGGAGGAGATATTTTCTTTTTGTTCGTTCTATTTTCTAGTGTGCACGATTAATTTCAATTCGTATATACTAGATGCTATTGCATCTGTGCGAATGGAGAATGCACAAATACACAGTCTGTTTGCAGTATTTTTATTTTATTTTATTTCTTTTTCACAAAATTAACATTTGCCTTCGACTACAATAGTTTTAACTATGCATCTAGTTAAACTTGTTTCTCCGACTCCACACGCAAAAAGGATATCCTTGGTGTAGAAGTTAAAATAACACGGACCGAACAAAAAACGGGAGAGAACACATTCTCGCATCCAGCATCCACCCGGAGCTGGAGTAGTAGCACTAATTAAAATTTGCACAGGTGAAACAAAAATGTGCACTACACACGCTGATGGTATGTTTTGTTTTTTCTACCTCGAATTTCTCGAGAACATTATCCAGGTACCGAAGATACATAAAGTATTTGAAGCAGTGTCAGAAGGTATGAAGTTTTTTTTTTTTTGGGGGGGGGGGGGGGGTTGTTTTTTCTTTGTTGTATTTGTTGGTCGAAAACACAATAGCTGCTTCAATAGAAACAATTTAACAGAGAACAATATTTTGGTTTGTTTTTTTGTTACCGCTTGCAACTGAATATTTAAGTACAATTTTTTCGGAGAATATGTACACGGATACACACTTTTGTTAAATGTTCACTAATTCACAGAGAAATGAAAATTATAAATCAGCAACAATTTCCTTCAAGTACAACGGTTAACTGCAGTTTATTTGACTTTTTCAACACACAGCTTGGTACCCCGAATCTACTCGTATCTGCGGGCTAGCATCGATTCGTGGGTTTTTTTTTCCGCTCGGCTGTTGAATATTTGATAACGGTCAAAATACTACTCTATAGAAATGTTCTAAGACTATTTTGACACATTTTTTGGTAACAATTTATTTATTTGAATAGAATCTTCGAATTTGTTGAAAAATCTTCAGCAATAAAATATAAGTATGGATTTTTTTGATGGTTTGAATAAAAATTGCAAAACAAATCCGAAGGATATATTTTTAAGGAAAACTTTTGTTATCCGCTCGGAGGCTGAGAGCCTACTGGATTTGAAGAAGCCAGTTTCTCTTGGACGTATCGCATACGTTACGTAGGCCTTGGCCAAAGATGTAGATACATTTGAGTGGAATGGGAACAGGTGAGTTTTCCACAGAATTTTGAATGAGTCTTTCGCTAGGGGAAACTTCGAAGGAACTTGTGCGACGACGCGAGCTCTCGCATTGGAATTTCCATAAGAAGAGCATCAAACGGTGAGTGTGTGGTGTGCTTGCTTGCTGGTGGTAGAGAGAGATTTGTTTATTTCGAAAGGAAAACAATTGGAGCAACAGATGAAAATTCCATGCGCTTTTCATTGGGGTTAGAAAACATGGAAACAGGTAAACGAGAGCACGAGAGAGATAAGTACGTATGTGGTTTGTATCTGACGCTGGAGCAGGTCCAGGTGTGGGGCGTGGGGACCAACCAGGTGAGGTATCGTAATGGGCTTGGACGAGAGAGCTTGGAAATTTAGGAAAAGCATTCAACTGGAATCTACAATCTACCTATGTCTTCCCGCAGTCAGCGTCATAGCTCAGAGGCAGCAAACATTTAGGTGGCGTGCTTGGAATCCGATTTTGTTGAAGGCTTTTCTATTGCCCATCTAAAATTCGATCTTCTGTTTTGGGTAAAGGGAAATTTTACCTTACTAGAGTCTTAATAAGGTTGGTCATGTCTACAGTATGCCGTCGGATATGCGGGTGGTGACCGTATCGGTTAGAGCCTCGCTTTTGTCCTCTGGCAACTTATCAAAATCGGGTGGATGTTGCAAAAAGCGTAGTATTTAGAAGTGGTGATTGGAACAGTCGACCTGTTTACTACGCATAATTGCTGGGTGTTTCAACTTGGTCAAAAAAGGTGAGTTTGACCGAGTGACGGTTTGTTTTGAATATATACGAAGGGTGATCGAAACAGTCTGCCCCTCGATTATAATTTGCAATACAGCCCGTCAAAGAGCTTCGGGTGGTGCAGCCAGTGGTCCGCTGACGCTGAGTATTTATTGAAGATCATTGTGACTGTGCGACACAAGTCACTGATATCCTCGAAGAAGTATTCCCCTAAGTTGGTTTTTCGCTACTTTGCAAAAGCTGGCCATGTACAAAGTAGATGAAGAACGGTTTCTTCTTCCTCCCCATCCATAGTTGAGAAATCTCCCTGCAAATTTGTTTTTCAATTTTTCGCTTGTGGTGTAAGAATTAGGATGAATGGAAATCATTGATTTGATTCGTCAAATAATTAAATTTATATGTGAGATCTCGCCCAAGTTGTCGGGCTTGAATCATCATTTCGGTCTTCCTAATAGGTGTCTTAGCTATCTCACCCAAAACCAATCATTCTCCTTCCATCGCTCGTGAAGAGTCCACCGAGTTACTTAAACTTCTCCACCTGTTTTAATATAGAACTTCACTAACATTCAGATTCCATCAAACATTCGTTTGACTTCACGCAGAATGAACGCATTCAATGAGGACAATGCCGTTTCTATATTTTTTAAAGTCCGGAATCAACCTGTGTCCCTTCTATCTAAGTATAGGATATAGCTCAATAAGAGATGAATGACAAGAACATTTCCTTCCTTCCTAGTTAAAAGAACACAAATATCTAACAACGAACACTACTAAATCCCTTGACGGTTGAGACCCATCGATTCAAACAAAAAATTAGTTTTTCATTCTCCCAGGTCCGAGCTCATCAACGTAAACTATTTTCGTTACATTACCGCACAATAATCATTCGCAATGGCTGTTAACCGCCCATAAAATAGAAATAAACACATCTTAAATAGACATAATGGTTCTGCCGGCACACTCAACAATGCTAGCAATCCTCGTGGGGGCTTTATCGGATTAATAAAAGGAAAATCATTGAAGGAGAGAGGTAATATCCTTTGGACAGCAATATGCCATAGCAAATGCTTCCTCAGTGAAATATTTCTCTGATTACAGTTGGGTGGGCTATTTGCTCAATTAGTTAAGAGTTTGTGAACTTGATAAGTGATAACCTACATTGCTTGATTGAATTTTGCAAGTTAAGGTTTAATGATGAATTAAAATGTTGACACTGTTTTTCTACAGATGGGCATAAGCAGCCAATGATTTTGTAAACCCTATCACTTAAGCGGTTTGTGTAATAATTTTAAATTTATTACAATTAAATTATAGTGTTGTGGGCAAATAATAAAAATTAAGTGCAAGACTGGGTCAAACGCAACTTTTTCGTTGATCAATAGTTTGATTGGTTGTTTTCTTATTTTAGGTTAGGTAAACGTTTAGGTAGAGCAGGGAAAACCCTGCTGATGAGTAGGTAGGTATACATATAATACAGAAAAAGGAATAGTGTTAAATAAAATTCACGTTTGCGTTATTCATCTGATATGGCAGTATACTTTATCAAATAACTATGTGAGTTTTTAAAAGTTGAAACTCTCAGTAACAGGCAATTGCCGCAAGTTCTGGGTAGAGAGTTACGCACCTACTGAACTTGGTACTTTAAGCTCTTACAGTTTATAAGGTTTTTGGGGCCAAGGCAAAGTGTAGTCGGAGTTTCTGTTCTTCGATCTGCTAGGGCATGTTTTTTTGACTGGAATATTTTAGTAACGCTGGTTTAAGGTGTCTATGATTGGAAGTATTCTACGTAGTAGACCAATACATAGATATAAGTATATGTAAGATTTAGGAGGTTTGTTTTTGAGTTTGAATTAGAAGTTATTTGCTGAAAATAAGTTTTGCGTCGCTGTTACTGCATTTTTGATGGAAGTGAGATATTGAGTTTTAAAAGGATGTAGTTATAAACACAGTTCGGCTTTTGGGTAGTAATTTTTGAGAAATAATTACACAACTTATTTATTCGATTTTTTAAGAAAAAAACTAAGTATGGGATTTTAATTAGGATTATTTTATTATCCTAAATATGTATTTTGATCAAAATCGTTGGAGACAAAACAGTACCAAATATTGCAATGTTTAGTTTGGAAAATACAATGGCTTAATTATTCAGCTGAAAACCGAATTTAAGTCATTGTTCGGCATCTAAGCATTACTTAATTTTTAATGTTTTGTTGAAATCGAAGATGGGGTTTTTGAGATATGAACAGTTTTTAAAATTAGCGTTTTCAGTGCTTCGAATTGAAAATTAAGAGAATAACTATTTTGAAAACATCAATTTTACCTTTTGTAAAAAAAAGGCTCCGAGCTGTAATCCCAAAAGTGAATGAAATACAAGCTGTGGCCCTCGGGAAAGACGGACAGACGAGCAGAATTTTTCGAAATTTAGTACAAAAGCAATATCTTTCTTTTACTACGTAATTGAGGAATATAAAAGTTGCTAAGAACAACATATTAGAAACAATATTACAAATGAAGTAAATAAGTTAGTATAAAAAAGTGGAAAGTGGCAAAGACTTTAATATCGTATACATAATTTCAGCCATACTTTAAGTTAGTTAGTTAGTTTTGTGCATTCCAGTCGTTCAAGATACCTTTACTTTTTCATCTATGTTTCGTGAAAATATAAGAAAAGAAATTCTGAAACATCCATACAAATTAAAGAATAGGATCTCTTAATGGATTTTTTGTTTATTTAAATTTTATTAGCAGAATTAAAGTTCGGAAACACAGGCATAATAGTAATGCACAGAACATTAAATTTAAAAAAAATTGCTTTAATATTTCATATTTGGGGCCAATTTTTTGTTTATTTAAATTTTATTAGCAGAATTAAATTTCTGAAACACAGGCATAATAGTAATGCACAGAACATTAAATTTAAAAAAAAATTGCTTTAATATTTCATATTTGGGGCCAATCTTAAAGCTTAGATATACCTTTTTTTAATTTCGGTGGCTGTAGGCATACCTTGTCCGTGTTTCAGTACATTAGAATTCTCTATGAGGAAGAAAAGTAATGATAGAAATTTGTCCAACAATCTTCAGCAATTCCTAAGAATAAGTCCAAAATTTCAATGTGGGTGTGATTCTTTTCCTGAACGAAAACTGTCCAACCTTCTACCATACGTTCTATTGAAATCCGCTATAGGTATGTTTTATTGTTTCCGATTTATAATTAACATATGATAACATTGGTAGGTTAATCAAGTGAGTTTGTTTTGTGAATTTAACTTGAGACACCTTTCAAAGTTGGCCAGTAGAATAGCACCTATAGATCTGTCACCCATTTTAACTTTCTCCATTACGTAGTAAGAGAAAGATATTGTTTTCGTACAAAACTTCGAACTCGAGATATTAATCAATTCTGATATTACGATGATAGAGGAACTCAAAAAAGTGGGTCGCAAAATTCTGTCCGGTCTGTCCGTCTGTCCTTCCACAGGCCTACAGCCTAAACGGCTTCCCCGATTACGTTCAAACTTCGGGAGGTTTTTTTTTGCAAGGTAACCTCAATATTAATGGTACTTCCCATATAAAATGTTCGTACCAGTTTGATATGATCGAAAACGGATCTAACAATTTCAACCAAAATTGATATTTAAGCTTATGTAGGTGAGGTTACCAGGACTGTGTAGCGTTACCAGTTTTTGGCTAAAAATTCGAACAACGGTACCTACTTTTAAACAAAAATTAATTTGTAATGTAATGTGGTCATTTTTTTCAATTTACCGGAAAACGGCGATAACGATTTTGACCAAAATGCAAACTTAGAGTCAAATGGGTGATTTCAAAACTATTGTGTCCTCAATTTTCGATTTGCTGAGGACTCTGAAAGTCAGTCAGACTCGCATTAAACGAGAAAGTTTCGTACGATCCAGTCGTGCACTTTATTTAAATCGTTTTACATCATACAAAAACAAAGATTATTGGCGCATTTATTACCTACAGTAATGCTTCTTTAAATTTCAACCTACTTCTAGTTGTGTTTGTATATTGCCTAAGGAAACGGGTCTCTTTCAATACCTTCTAGCCTTTGTAGTTTATTATCACGTTCTATGCCACAAATAGGAGAAGCACCAGCCGGTCTTGCATCTCCTTGCTACATCAACATTGTCTTGTTAACGTCGACATTCACATTTTTGCACGAGTCACCTACCTACTAGGTTAAGAGCTCTCTAAAGCCAGTCTGAGCTCGATTCTTCAAATTTGGTTGAACAATTCGTATGCTTGTCCATAGTCGGTCCAATGCAATTCCATTCAGTGGGATTTTTTAAAAAGCTCTGTGGAATCACTCACTGGAATATTATTAACTTCAAAACTCTATTCATAGATGTTGAGGCTGGCAATGAAAAGCCGGAAAATGTTGTTCATTCAAAATCACCTTACATTTCAGTGTGCCCTCTTGAGCATAGAATAATTGCATTTTCAACGAAATGCAATATATGTAGAACTAAACGAATATGTATAACCCCAATCCCGCATCAAAATTATTTTAAACAAAACCCCATCCCAGGCAATGCCCTAACATATTTATGAAGAGTGCTGCTATCCTATTAATTAACTGTAGATTTTAATTTGCTGAATATGCCGATTCAAGTGAACTGACCCCTGTCGTACTTTACCACCCTTATTCCACTCTCCCCAGTGACCATTATCCTTGATTTTAGTCCAGGATATAGTTAACTGAAATTAAATATACGAGTGTAAGGAGAAGCTGCTGATGAAAGGCATAGGGTGAATGACTAAAGCAAAGCAAAAAAGGAAACACCTATGGCGATGACGATGGGGATGGTGATGTCTGTCATTAATTATTGAAGGGGCACATCTGTAGCTTTTTGTCATCACCTAGTTACCCACGCCACAAAATGAGGTCAACAGTCGGCGTAGTATAGTAGCCAACTTCAAACAGAATTGGATTTACAGGTAGAGATATTGTTGAAGGGGTATCCCTTTTTTAGCATAATTTCGAGGAAATTGCATAGCAAAAGTGTGGTCACGCTGGCCAAAAAAATCGGTTTTCGAAAAGTCTGTTATTTATAATTAAATATTTTTTTGTAATAAAAATAGTTTTTTTTCACATTTGCGTTTAATTTTTGATTAATTATTCCAGTTTACCTAAAAAAAAAATATTTTAGGCATCTTTTTTTTTTAAGTTAGGCGTTTTTTAATTGGTTGGCAACGCTGCAATCGCCACACATTCACAACGATATCAAACGAATATTGCTGCCTGTTTGAGCTTATCGTTTTCGTGACGTCAGAAAGAGCATTATCGCTAGGCTTCTAAAGAAATCTTCACTTGTGAACAAAACGTGTTGTTAATTGCTGCCATTTAATTAAAACTTGCATCAACTAAAACTGCCGATCAGTTCTTGTTCTTCACTCAAAAAGTCAGCATGTTCGCTAAGCTACTGATTGCATTATTGATCGCTTGTTCTGTCTGCTCATCATGGGAGGTTTGTCAATTCAAAAGCGATAAGTGAAGTGATTTCTATTGACTTAAAAAAAGAAACAGTGCTTAACATTTGACATGTATTTATCAAGTGGGAATTCAAACAAATTGTTATTTAAGTATTCAGTTCGACGGGGTATTTTCGACCTTTCCCGCAAACCTTAGATGCTAGTCGAATTATTTGTTGGAAGTGTCGGATAACTGCTTTATCAGTGTAGCTGTGCCAGGACTGCTTTGTCGTGCCAAGGCTAAAACTTCGGAAGGGCTGGTTGTTATGTGGATTTAAATATTCTTCGTTCCGCTTCAACATAGAATAAGTCTATGCGACCCCAAGCTAGTATAACCGCTGTCAAGAACAATCATTTTTGGCAGTTTCTTGTCTGATTTTGGTCTGTAACTCAACTTCTCCAGGAGCAGAAAGCCAATTTCTCTGTGAAAATATTGAAGAAATTTTTGGCTTCCTAAATAATCAATTCCGTTTTGTATTGATTAATCATTTAGTCAAGTAATGGCAGGTTAAGGAACGTGAATTCATAAGGAACAAACATGTTGGCTAAAAATGATCCAAAAGAGTTGGCATGACATTAAACGACATTGTTCATGGTTTCATCGAAATCTGTAAAATAGTTTTCACATGATCTGCTTATAATAAAGGCTCTATACACAAACGAAGCTTAATGAGGTTTTATGTCTGTCCCAAAACCTCCTAAAGTTGGTTGAAAAAATATGTCAACTTGCCGTTTATTTTCCTTTAAGTACACGTGTTCTTTTTAAGGCACTGCACTGTAATTGACTATTTTTGGTATAAATGGTGACGATCAAGCTCTCTCTTTCCTGGGACTGACAACTGGCTAACTTGATGTGTTTCAGCTCTGATTGGACAATGGCCGTATAAACAGTTTTTTTCAGTTGACGTTTTAGGAGGAGTAGCCGACAAATTTACTTGTTCATTTTTCACTAGATCTAGATCTATTCCAGACAAATCTATTCGACTTCAACCAGATTTTTAAAAGAGCCCAATCTCTGTTTCACTTTTGTATACGAAAAGAAAAACCCTCTCTTAACAGGCATCGACTCCAACATCCCCTTACTACACAGCGGGAGTAGTAGAGTTTGAACCGGCATCGGACCTTTTAACTTCCGCGGAGCGGGTAAATGACAACTTGGCGGCATATCTACAGATAATTGCCTCAGAAGAAGCCTCCGAAACCGACATAATTGTCTTTCCCGAGAGCACTCTCAACAACAACTTACTGCTTACAAGCGTCCCTCATCCATCGGACAAAATTGCCCCATGCAATCGACCTGAATATGCTGAATTTTTGCAAAAACTGTCGTGTCAAGCCAGGTACTCACAGAAGTACATTGTCATCAATCTGTCGGAGAAGGAAAACTGTACAGACGAGGGACAGTCGTCCAAGAAAGACCCCAGACCTTGCGCATTGAATGGTCTAAGCACGTACAACACCCACGTTGTGTTTGACCGAAATGGTGTTATCGTATCGCGCTACCGAAAATACAATCTTTATTATGAGCCATGGAATGTCACCTACACTCCGGAATTGGGCTATTTCGACACAGATTTTGGCGTGCGGTTTGGACATTTTATCTGCTTTGACTTGCTCTTCTATAGTCCAACTTCGGAACTGGTGAAGATGGGCATAACTGACTTTATATTCTCCGCCATGTGGTTCTCGGAACTACCCTTTCTAACAGGTATGTGCACTGACATCTGTTGGACTTATCATTTACTCCAAGTGATATCGATTATATAACTGATTTGTTTTTGGAATTTTTCCAGCTGTTCAAACCCAACAGTCCTGGGCCTACTCCTACGATGTAAACCTACTGGCCTCTGGTGCCAGTAATCCATTGGTTGGAAGCACCGGCTCTGGAATTTATGCAGGCAAGCAAGGAGCCTTGGTATCGGTCATGAACAGTGGCCCCGAGAGGAGGCTCTACGTGGCCAAAGTACCCAAGAAGGGATTTTCTCAAGCATATTCAAAACCGATTCAACAGCTGCAGATCCGCAAGAAACGTGCCACCACAAGCTATATGAAAGGCCTTCTAGTCAAGAGAGATGCCCGCATTGATGCGTTTACCACGGCTCCCTTGGACCCCTCTGTGGATCACACTCATCTCTGTCACGGAGATTTCTGCTGCCACTTTACTTACAAAACATCGAATCTAACTCGTGCTGCCAATTCGACAGCGTATCAGTATCGTCTGGTGGCTTTTGATGGCAATCGCATTTACCCTGGAATCGATCCACTAGGGTGGGCTGTGTGCTCGATAGTAGCTTGCGTCAATGGCACCATGGAAGGCTGTGGATTGTCATTCGATGAGGGTGTCGCTGTGGACCCACAGTTTAGGTTTAACGATGTCTTAATCGAGGCGGACTTTGAAAAAACAGACAACGTACTGCTGATGCCGAATAGCGTCGATGATCAACTGATGCCGCTGATGGTGGATAGCTTTCAGTTCAATGTGACTGACAAAGGGTGGGTGTCCTCCGTGTATTTCATCCTTTAAATTTTAACCTTGCTCTTAATTGCAGAAATAAGAAAAACGCTCGCATTCAACTATTAACTCCGAGGGATGATCTGATCAATTTTGGAATTTATGTCAACTATTTTTATGAGAGATCACTGGCGAGTGCAATGCTTATATCTAGGTTAATGGCGGTCTCGTCGTCCATTTTTAGTTTATTAGTTTATTTTACAATATGAAGGCTTTCACAAAATTATTTGTTGCTTCTATTTGTGTAGTCGGCAACTGGTTTCTCCGTCAAATGTGTTACAACGGATTCACAGAGCTAAAGTAATAATACCGTTTACAGATAGCTATCTATCAGATTAGGTAAATATAAGGTAATCGCCTCATGTCTGTCGATAAAAATGTAAATGTACGATAACCAATCTTTTTTATTTTTTGTGTTTAAATCAGCTATTTCCTAGGGCGTAGGTACGAGTATATCCTTATCAGCATTTTGTGTACTTAATTCCATTTAATCTCAAAGTGTACATGGAGCTTACGTTAAAAGCCTGCTCAAGTTGCAGGTATCGTTGAGGTGCTTCAGTTTGGTGTAAAAAATATATATAGTCGAATATTCGGAATCAGATAGGAAACTAACTACCTAATACGTTTGGCTGAAGGGGGAACTCTGAATTGAGTTGAAATGAATGAAAATTAATTTTTACAACCATTTTTGGGAAAGTTAGAGCTGCACTTCGAAATAGATCAATCGCAATCAATGAGAGCATATACAGCGGCCTTGATCACTCTAGGCATTGAAAACGCAAATATTTAAATTTGTAGATAACTCAAACTCTTAAGTGCGCCCAATCAATCTTCTATCTTCCACATATATAATTCATTTCATATTTTTTTCAGACGTTTAGATAAGTATTTGGCCACAAAATAAACTGAAGACTGTAGCTGCAGCTGCAGACGTTTGACGCCTTTATAGACATTCACGTCATTATTGCACTTATCCCAACTGTGTCACTACATGTGATCGCCTGTCAAGTGTCACGGTCACGGTCAGCTGTGCCACTTTGCTGGAATAGCAGTAGATCTACAGCACTTTTCGCAACAAAAAAATGTACTGTCACTAAATCCAATCTACTGCCCTTTTTTGTTTGATAAACCAAAGACTATCGAAACTAGACCGTCAAGTTCTGTGACTTATCCGATTTTCCCCCCAAATTTTGGATGTTCTATTTGTTTCTTGTCTGTGAATACGTGTTATTATTGGCTGTAAGTCAATACAACAATAAATGAATTTTTCCAAAAATTAGTTAATAACATGTAAAATGGCCCATGGATTCACATCAAGTTACTGAAAAGGCTTTTCTAAGGATGCGTGCGCCAACAATGGCGATCCTTTGATTTGAACAGTCATCTACAGTCATCCAGTGGCAACGCTGGTCACGGTGGCTGCCGGAGCGTACTCTCACGAGAGACACACGAGACACGACCATGAGACTCGTTTGGGCTACATATCGTTTTAAAAATTGTGTGTTAGTTTTGTTTGTTTTATTCTTTCACAGAACTAAAAAAAGAAATATTTTCGAACAAACCCGTACTTTTAAAACTTGGCAGCAGTCTTGCAGTCAAGTAACATCGAACAGGCCTTTTGATTTGACACAACGACACATCTACAAGATGTCAATTGGAGAAGATCGAAAAAACGCGCACATATTTTCAACGATTTTTGGGCTTCTTTCTGGGCAACGATATTGGGCTACATTTTTTTAAGGTTTGGGCACTTAAAGCGAAGTAAATTCTGGCAACCCTGCCACGAGTGACAATAGAAAGAGCGAATTCTTGTGACAAAAAAAGAAACATGTAATCAGATTTTAGCTTCAGCAGTAGAATATTGAACGGAATTGAAACCATCGCGGTTATTGCATTTTGCGAATTGTTTAAAGTTTGTTTGTTTTTAACTTCACCAATAATAACATACCAAGATGATTTATATTTTAAAACCTTCTCATCGAATTGAATTTAAAATGAAAAACTATATTTCAGCAGTTCCATCGATTTTGTTCAAATGCCTTCCAGTCGCTCAATGAGTTACAGCTTTAAGCTTAAGTAGTACGCTTCTCGAGCTACATTTTCGCTACTAATTTTTTTTTTTTTTCAAACAATACCATAAAAGTCAAACTTTTGTTTCGGAATGTACATCGTGTATTTGTCAAAATTTAGCGTGCCCATTTAAAGGAGCGGCACATTTTTTTCAAGCTAAATTTTGACAAATCGTTGTGTTTTTTTATTATGTTGTGGTTTTTGTATTGCGGAGAATGGTAGAAGTAAAAAAGGATGAAACTTTGTTTAATAAATACCTCGACGAGGAGTGTACAATCAGTGTGACCGCTGAAGAATTCTAAAAAGTCGAAAAAAAGGGCCAATGAGAAAAAAAAGTGTAAGCTGTCAAGCTATTTTGCACAATCATTATTTTTGAACGATATTTAACAAGCATTGGTTCTCTGAACACAGTAATATTGTTGTGACAGGCAGCTATGCTTTATATTTTAAAGCTTTTTATTTGGAAATAACAGCATTTGGAAGCACCCTCTTCAAATTAATATAGCAAAAAGTTGTGGCAGCCTCTCAAAAAAAGGGTCATATTACAGCTTTAGTCGCACAACAGTCAAGCTGCATACAATCGGAAATGGTTTAAATTTAAATAAGGGGGAGTATAATTTTTGAAATACATAAGTCATTTTCAAAGAACAACTGTTTTTTTGTGACATTTCTCTAGTCAAAATTTAGCTAGGACTTTAGCTGAAGTTTGGAGAGAAAAGCTGGAGACCAGATAAAATTTTGTTTAGCTTTAGAAAATGATTTTACAGAGTGGGTTGCGAATTGAATTAACTCAATATGGCTGACTCAGTTGACGAGCTGCATTTTGTCTACTTAATACCATGTTCCCACCAAACTGAAATCGCGAGGTTTCGATGAACTTTTACCGAAACCTTGTAAGTCGTTCAAATCGAGATGAAGTGAGTTCAAAAGTCATAAACAGTCAAATTTAAACCCGAGGTTTCGACACCTCAGAAATATATGGCAAAACCTCGGAGGTTTGGATAAATTTTACGGAATCTCTGGGTTTTGTTTTGTGGGAACATGCGCTATAAGTAGGAGTAGGGTGAAGACATCCACGCCCGGCGAAAAAAAAGACACGTTCAAAAATCTGAAATTAAAATTGAAGCACAAAAAACGACAACCAAAATAACAAAATATATATTTTTTTTTTTTTTCAGACAAACAAAAAAACATAGATTTAAGCAAATTCAATCGAAATGCAGAAGAATTTGAGCTGTCAAATGAGTAGGACGATTGTTAAAAAAACAGCAAAAGATGGTGTTCTGGTCAGAAGTGAAGGAGTTTGAGTACGAGTATATATTAGGTCGTGTTTACACCAGAAAGATGCAGAAAAAATTTTGCAAAAATTTCGTAAACTGTGAAATCCTACGAAGAGGACAAATTGCATATTTTTTTCAAAAAGATACCGAACATTTGTGTTTGGAATATTAAAAGAGGACGTCTGGTCAGCCTAAGCAGGAGGAATTTCCCTGCTCAATAAAGCTGTTTCTGCTTTACAGGGCAACAATGTTATTGGTACATTGAATGTAATTTTATTTAACTCGCTCGTTTAAACACCCTTGGCGTAGGAAAATGTAAAATAAAACGTCACAATACTGTTACATTCAGGCTGGGATTCGAAAAGATAAAACACTATTCTGTGAAACTTTTCTAATAAAATTCACTTTTATTACACTTTTATCTACTATTCTAATATTTCCTTATTAAGTACCAGAACAATATTACTTAAACGTTTCGAACCAATCACTTAATTCACTCCATTAATTTTATCGCTACAACCGATTACTGTCTCGAACTTTAACCAATAACTGTTATAAATCAACTGTGTGCCCCTCTTCTAAAAGCTGTCTTTTTATACGCGTTCCGCAATTTCCATTTGGTTCCAAATGGTTCTAGAACTAGCTACAGTGGTGAGGTACCTACACTTATTTGACAGATTCCAGTTTCCAATTGGAAGTGACACTTGAGTGGAACTTGTTTTGTGTCTAAGGGCTTGTTTCACCATACACCATTTAGGTTACACGATACCACCCACGCCACAATACTTAAGAAATTCGTATAAGCTCCGACTATAGGGCTATTGCTCTTACTGTTTTAATTCAAAGTTAATTCCAAAACGCAACCATACTTTACTTATCCAATCATAATCTCTTACAGCCGTATTAATAAAAAACCCGTAACTAATCTCTAACTCGTATATTACCTAGCACCTAGTTAAATAAATAACTCATATAATAACAAGCTGATGTTTTCTCTAAAACAGCTGGCATCACCTAGCCAAATTGTACTGAAAACAGCTGAAAACTACTACATATTGGCTATCATCACGGCTGGCTAGTGAATTTCAGTTGTGACAAATGCAATAGAAAAAAAAACAACAGAAAATAAAGCAAAACAACAGAAAATTTTTAATTATTTTTGAATGTTTTATTTGTCAATAGGTTTTTTTCTTTTTTGGTACACTTTTTTCGAGTTGGGGCGATGGTAATCGAATCCTCCCCTAACATATTCACCAAATGTTTGCACTATTTAAAAACACTGAAAACCGGTCAGCCATTGTTCTACAATTTTCCAAATTTTAATTTAATTTATTTGTCATTTTGACGGGAACGATTTTTTTATGATTTGCTCACTCGCTAACAGACCTCCTGCCGTTAGTTAGTTATATGAAAGTTACGAAGCGTTAGTTATCTTCTAAAAATGTTTATTAATAGGAATTTGAGTTTAACTAATGTGTTTGCCAATAGTTAGGCCTAACATGTAGTTACGCGACTATTATTAATACGGCTGTTAATCTCCGCATAGTCTGGTTTCAGTGCAAGAGGGAGTTGCCAAACTACAGTTTTATTTGTTGCTCAGAACGCCTTCCACGTTCCACACAGTCTTAAGTTTTTATGCAATTCGTTTTCTTCACACAGGGTCAAACTTACACACCCTAAAAACGGACCGTCAAAAGGCGATTTGTATGGTAGTACACAGTGTTGCCAGCCAAATTTAAAAAAAAAACCTTTTAGCCAAACTGAAATATGAAGATCGAACAAAAATGTAATTTTTTTCCGATTAAATTGTTGACAAAAGCCTTAAAATCGCCAAATTTTTAGGCGATATGTCACAAATGAGAATAATAAATAAAAAGTTCGAGTTGTCAAATCTGCAATAATTTGGCATTTCTGGCAAACACGACTGGTAGGTAGTAAGATATCGAGGTTTGAAAGGTTCTCTTCCATGGAGACATTTTTCCATATCTGTTTTCAGTTTTGCTGTCACTTAGAAACGAGTAATGGTGCCATTGAAGTCTTTAACATTTTAAAGTATTTAAAATATTACCCAGTTCGATGGTTTAGGTGCTATTCGTTTAATTATTATGCGGAGTTTTTGTTGTAGACCAGCTGCGACTTCGACTATATCACTGAAATATGCACTGACGCAGTTATGTTTACTACCTTTATTTGCCTTTACAAGATTTCAATGGTTAACAAAAAGAAGCTTCCAATAAACGAATTGCCTTCAGTAATGCGCATACATTTCACAGTGAGACACATGCGAGCTGACATCTGAGACTATAAAGTTTGTCTGTTGTTTGTTTTGTTAAAATGAGTCTTTAATTTACAAAAGAAGAAACGAAAGGCAGAAGAAAGTCCTGAAACATCTGCCAGAATCTTTGACAATGTGGCTACGCCAAAACATGCAAATTTTCAAGCTAAGACGAAAGATAAAAGGACTGAAAAGACAACCATTGGCTTGAAAAGACAGCCTTTACCACCGCCGATAATGATCTCTGGTGTAGACAGATTTGGTGAGCTAAAAAAAATTATTGAGCAAAAATCTAAGAAAACGTGCAAGCTCACGTCATATAGCAACAACAATTGGAAAATAATTGTTGATGACAGTGACACTTATAGATATATCACTGATGAGCTAACAAAAATGAAGTTGCAATGGCACACATATGAAAATAAGGCTACTAGACCAATTAGAGTAGTCGTCAGAGGTCTTCACTTCTCGTGTGATGAACACGATATTGTCGAAGACTTGACTAATAAAAAATTTAAAATTTTAGAAGCCAAAAACTTAATTAAAAAAGAAAAAATATCAGGTAATGAAGGGGAAAAAACTACAAGAAATAGAAAATTACCCCTTTTTATGCTCTCTTTTCACAATCAGGAAGATATTGAAAAGGTATACGCTATTAAATCAATAATGAATATTGTTGTCAAGATTGAGCCTCTTCGAAGAAAATCCAACTCTTTAACTCAATGCAAACGATGCCAAGCTTTCGGGCACACGCATAGCTATTGCAAAAGAGATTTTGCGTGCGTTAAGTGTGAAGGAAAACATCCAACAAATAGTTGTCCACAAAAAAAAGATGAGAAAGTAAAATGCATCAACTGCCATGGAAACCACCCAGCTAATTATAGAGGCTGTCCGGTAGCAAAAGAATATCAAGAAAAGAAAAAGAGAGGTACTGCCAAACACCAACACAACCCTCTCAAAAATACAAACAAGAAAAACGCAAATGTCGAAAACAGCAAAGTCGACAAAATACCAATTGCGGCAAAAACAAACACACCAGTTGTGAATAACAAATCATATTCCCAAATTGTGAAAAATACACGTAAAGAAGAAGAAATATCAGTAAAGGAAATGCTTTCTACTATTATACAAAGATTGGATAATCAAGATAAAGTTATTAAGCTACTGAGCAAAGAAGTTTCTAAAGGAAAGAATCAACAAAATAACAATGACTGAAAACCTAAAAGTCGCAACCTGGAATGCAAATGGTTTACACCAACACATCTCTGAATTTCAGGTATTTCTACGAAATGAAGACATTGACGTCTGCCTGATTTCTGAAACCCACTTTAAACAGGGAACAACAATTAGAATTCCTGGGTACCTCTGTTACCACTCTCCCCATCCTTCTGACAGTGCCAGGGGAGGTAGTGCTGTAATTGTAAAAAGTATTTTAAAACCCTATGAAATGCCCAAAATAGGAAAACAAACCATGCAAGTAGCGATAATAAACATTGCGACTAAAAGCAAGCAATTTAACATAGCTGCTATATACTGTCCACCTAGACATTCGCCTACAGAGGAAGATCTTAACGACCTTTTTCGAGCTCTAGGTACTCACGCTAATTCTGAGATTCGATCGAATCGAGTATTCCTCGAATTTAAAACTTTCACTCGAATGAACTCGTCACATTCTAAGATTCGAGGGAAAGGAATTCATTATCAAATGATTTTACTGATGAATTTGATTTTCGAAATCAGCTGTTTAAGGTTTTAGCTGTCAGATTGTACATTTTTTGGTTTGCTTTTATTAAATAAAAATAACTTCATATGTATTTTTGGAGGAAGTATCGGTCAAATTGAATCCAAAAATACTCCGAGACAAATCGGATCCATTTAATCTGCCGGTTAATACAAATAAATTATTATTTTTCCATAAAACGAACAAATGTTGCTTCCTAGTTCATAATATGCGCTTTGTATACCTACATTTTGTGATAAAAGTGAGCAACATTTCTTTCAATTTATTAAAAAGCAATTCCACTAACATTTATACATTTATTTATAAATTTGATATTTAACTCAAATCAATCGAAACTGAGAATGCCGGGAGAAATGAACGAAAAATGAATCTCTATCAAAATCGAAAGTAGGAATGCCAGTTTGAGGAAATCGAATATTTTTCTATTCGATTCGGATCTCAGAATAGAGGTGACTAACTTTATCATTGGAGGTGACTTCAATGCAAAACACACCTATTGGGGGTCCAGATTAGTAACGACGAAAGGCAGGAAGCTTTACAAAGCAGGGCGAAATTTTAATTGTAATTTTATTTCGACTGGATCGCCTACTTATTGGCCATCCGACCCAGCAAAAATACCAGACCTTATTGACTTCTTCATAACGAAAGGAATCAATAGAAAAGAAGTAAGAGTTGAAAACAGTGATGATTTGTCGTCGGATCATACACCTGTAATCCTAACGGTCAATGGCATGTCAGTAGAGCAGATAAGCAATGAAAGACTTACCAGCAAAAGAACAAACTGGTGTAATTTTAAAAAAATACTCGAAGGTTTTATAAACCTTAGAGCTCCACTGGCCACAACAAGGCATATTGACATCGAAGTGGAACAATTCATTGCCGATATACAACAAGCGGCAGAAGATAGTACACCAACTATTCAGCAACGTAAACAAGCATCGGTTAAATACCCCACAGAAATTAGGGAACTAATATTAGAAAAGAGAAGAGCCCGGAGAAAATGGCAAATGACAAGATATCCCGGCGATAAAACTATATTTAATAGACTTAGCAATAAGCTTAAAAAAAGTATCAGTGAGTTTAAAAATAGAACTCTTACTAAATATCTTTGCAATTTAACTGCTGACAAAGTCACAGACTACTCCCTTTGGAAGGCTGCCAAATATTTAAAAAGACCTCAAACGCAAGATCCCCCGTTAAAAACATCTGATGGGAAATGGATCGGCGACCCAAAAGAAAAGGTCAAACTATTTTCCGAACATTTAACAAATGTTTTTAAACCTTTTCCACCTAGTGTGGCAAACGAACGCCTTGAATTCTTTGATAGGATAGATGAAGACGTGTAATCACATACGTTTCACTTAAAGAGATCAGCACATGTATTCATAAGCTCTCTAATAGAAAATCGCCAGGTTATGATCTTATAACTGCCAAAATTCTGAAGGAACTACCCTTCATAGCCCTTCCGACCGGGTTGCCGCCTTGGCGGGGCGGAGGGGCTTGTAGTAAGTCTGCGAGGCATATGCCCCCAGACTGAAACTAAGAGCGACCCTACCGGGAGTAAACCCTAGTTAAAATCCCACTTTAAGTCAAGACGTCAAGGCACCGTGTCGATGGCTGCATGGTCAGTATGTGGTTAAACCAACTCGGCCGCAAACGGTCCCCTCCGATGCCCAGGCAAGGTCGGTTGTATAAGTGCCTTACCCTGGTAAGACGGCTCTGCCGGGGTCGACTACCATTTCCGATCTTACTCGTGGGAACAAAATCTAAACACTAAAATGGAAAGAAAAGAAGAAGACGTTAAAAAAAAAAAATAAGGTAAAGTACCAGCTGAGGATGCCAGAGGTTGGCACCTCATCAGAAGAAGAACTGCTGGCCTCCAGTCAGGAGACAGTCGTTCGTCCACCAAGCAGTGAGAGTGCTAAGGCTAGCACCTCGACTGCAAACCAAAAAGAAACCAAAACAAAACAAAACAAACACAAGTCCCCTGGGAAAGCTATTAAGAGCAAGTACCAGATGGCCCTTTTTATCTTAGGCAAGATAGCCAAAAATGAGGCCGACGGAAAGCCCCATGACAAGGACAAGGAGGACAAGGTCAAATATCAGGCGATTGTTGACGAATACAACGAGCGCCTGAAAAACAACCCAAGGCAGGCAACGAAGAGAATCAGATCTCAAGATGAGACCTCCCATCGCCCGGCCTCAAAAAAAACCAAGGCAACCGTAGGTACGGCAGCCATCAACAAGCCAAGTTCATCGGCAGCCAGTGCGGTCCAGAGGAGACCCTTCACCGAGGTGGTAAGGGATCACCTTCAGGTCGCATTGGTAGACGAACTATCCACAAATGGGAAATCAACAGCAAAGGCGTGGGGAAGCATTGAGGCCAAGCTTTCCGACATGGTACTGGACCACCTTTTGAAAAACCAAGGGGGACCTCTTCCAGACTTTGACTCCGCCGAGGTGGTGAGGGGGTATCGGGTGATCAAGTGCGCCGACCAATTTTCCAGGGATTTCCTTAGCGAGTGCGTTGCTAAGGTTAGCGACGCCTGGGACGGTTTGAAGCTCAAACTCATCCCAGCTAACGACATCCCGAGGAGACCCAGGGCCCGCATTTGGTTGCCCAATATGAAGATAGAAGGGGAAAGGCTTCTCCAATGTCTCAAAATTCACAACCCGGCGGTTCCAATGGATGACTGGTCAGTCATAAAGGCGGAGGAACCCCACAAAAACACTATGTCTTTCCTGCTACTCATAAATAACGAGTGCCTGGCCGCTCTCGAGAAAGCAGATCACAAACTTAGGTTTGGCATACGGCATGCTAAGCTCAAAGTTTTCATCTCCTCTGGTCCTGATGATGATGCGGACATCGTCGAAACCGACAAGTTGTTGGAGGACCTCTTACTAACAGAAAAAACCACTAATAATGCTGAAAGTCGTTCAGATTAACTTGAGGCACTCAAGGTGTGCCTCCGACAATCTGAAGGTTTTTCTAAGGGAGGAAAACGTGGACATCGGCATTATCCAGGAGCCATGGGTGAGAGATTCGTCCATAAAGGGGCTTCAAGACAGACAATACAACATTTTTTACAAACATCTGGCCACAGGTAAGCCTAGAACTTGCATACTCGCTAAGAAACATTTAAAAGGTTTTTTATGTCCCAATCTTAGCTCAAACGATTTAACAGTGGTTAAACTGGAGTGTGCAAACCAATCAATGTACCTGGCATCAGCATACATGGCACATGAGGTACAAGCACCGCCAGCGGAAGTGGAGCAGCTCATAGCCGCAACAACAAACAAGGACAACCTACTATTAGGTTGTGACGCCAACGCCAGGCATACTTTATGGGGGAGTTCAGAAGATAATGAGAGAGGTGAGTCACTTTTTGATTTTCTTTTAACTACTAACCTGTCTGTCTGCAATAAGGGCACGACTCCAACCTTCGTTTTCCCGAGTACGGGAACTTTCCGGGGGTGGGAAGAGGTCCTAGATATCACACTAAAAACAAACAACGATAGCTTTAGAGTCGAAAACTGGAGAGTTTCCAATCTGGAGTCACTCTCAGACCACAGATGGATCCTCTATGACTTGGGTCTCGAGGCTGAGACTAGTAAACCATTTAGAAACCCAAAGAGAGTTAATTGGACCAAGTTTGGTCAAGTCCTTCGGACAAAACTCAAAAATACACCTGAAAGACACACTTTAGCAATCGAAGAACTGGAGGCAAAGGTTAAGACTTTCGAGAATGCAATGGTTACGGCATACAAAGTCTCCTGCCCAGTTAAACGTAGCAAAAAAACACTTCCCCCATGGTGGAATGAGGATCTCTCCAATCTCAGGCAGATGACCAGAGCGATTTTCAATATCTGCCACAAACACAAATTCTGGCAGCCTTATAGGGACTGTCTTAGTCTTTATAAAAAAGCCATCAAGGCATCCAAAAAGGATGCCTGGATGGATTATTGCCATTCAATAGAAACCCTTAAGGACTCCGCCAGGCTTAGCAAAATTCTGTCCAAGGAACACTCCAACCCTTCCTTTTTAAGAAAGTCAGATGGAGGTTGGACTGAATCCTGTGCGGAGACCCTGGAACTCCTAATTAACACACACTTTCCCGGTTGCAGCGATATTAGTACAGAACCCGAGAGGTCTCGGCCAGTACAACCTGCACTCCACAATCGCATCACTTCATTAATTTCCGAGGAAAAGATCTCCTGGGCTATCAACAGCTTCTCTCCGTTTAAGTCTCCGGGCCCTGACGGCATTCTACCTGTCATGCTACAGAGAACGCAAGACTTAACAATACCTTGGCTGGCGTCAATCTTTAGAAGCTGTATAATACTAAACCACGTTCCCTACTCCTGGAGACACGCTAGAGTGGTGTTTATACCGAAGGTTGGCAAACGCGGGCATGAAGCCGCAAAGGACTTCAGGCCAATTAGTCTAACCTCCTTTGTTCTCAAAACTCTAGAACGTGTCCTAGACATCCACATGCGAAGCTTTCTAGTAGAATCATCGCTATCTAAATCACAGCACGCCTATCTCAAGGGGAGATCTACGGAAACGGCTCTACACGAGGTAGTGCGGACAATAGAAAGATCCTTATACTATAAAGAATATACCCTAGCCTCCTTTCTAGACATAGAGGGAGCTTTTAACAACGTACACACTGAAGCAATTCAAGAATCTCTGATTGAGATGGGCATAGAGGAATTTATTAGTCAATGGATAGTCTCTATGCTCAGAACAAGAACCCTTCAGGCCACACTAGGCAACAGCCACTTAACCAGATTTGCCCACAGAGGTACGCCACAGGGCGGTGTCATTTCGCCTCTACTCTGGCTAATGGTTATAAACAAAATTCTTGCAAAACTTGATAGGGAACGAGTGAAAGTTGTCGCGTATGCGGATGACGTGGCGATACTAGTGTCAGGGAAGTTTCCCTCCGTGATTAGCGAAATCATGGAGGGCGCTCTAGAAAAGGTAAACACCTGGGCTGCAAGCTGCGGCCTCGGCGTCAACCCGGGCAAAACGGAACTGATGCTGTTCACCACCAAAACCAAAATACCCGATTTTACCCTCCCCCGTCTAAATGGTCAACCACTCACACTATCCTCCAGCGCTAAGTATCTGGGCATCATGCTTGATACAAAACTTAACTGGAAACAAAACATCGAACACAGGGTAAAGAAAGCGCGGATTGCCTTCTACGCCTGCAGTAAAACATTTGGAAAGAAGTGGGGACTTCAACCAAAGATGACTTTATGGATGTACACTGCCGTTGTGCGTCCAATTCTGACATACGGCTCACTCGTATGGTGGCCTGCGCTGAGTAAAGGCTACAACCTTACAAAGCTTAAAAGACTGCAAAGAACAGCCAGTATAGGCACCACGGGTGCAATGAGGTCGGCACCAACGGATGCCCTTACTGTGCTCCTGCATCTTCTACCTCTCGAGCTACACACCAAAGATACCGCACTATGCAGCGCCATAAGACTCAGGGAGTCTGGGTGCTGGAGTGCAAGGCCGTATGGCCACAGCAACATTCTGGACTCGTTACCAAACGGTATGGCCACGTCTCCAACCGACTATATCACACCACAACTCAATTTCAAAAAAGGCTTCCAGGTAAGTTTCCCTTCCAGAGCTCAGTGGAAGAGGAACGAAGTAGTGCAGGGCTTTGACACGGTCATATACACTGACGGATCTAAGATGAACTGTGGTGTGGGGGCCGGGGTCTACTCAGAATCACCGAATATATCAGAAACATACCGTTTGCCGGATTTTGCCAGCGTTTTCCAGGCTGAATTACTGGCTATCCGAGAAGCCTGCGCGCTTTTAGGGCATGACACAACGCACAAACAAAACATTGCTATCTTTATTGATAGCCAAGCCGCCATCAAAGCCATCAATTCGGCTACCATATCCTCCAAGCTGGTGCAGGAGTGCCGGAACGAGCTTGCCCGCCTGGGCGAACGTTTCAGTGTCACACTTCTCTGGGTACCGGGGCATAGTGGCATAATAGGAAACGAGCGCGCAGATGAGCTTGCCAGGCGGGGGTCAGCTCTACACGTCTCACACGCGGCAAGGGTCCATGTTCCACTAGGAGTGGTAAAGGGACAAATTCATTCACATTTTCTACAGAAAGCCAATCTCCAATGGAGGGGTTTGACCAACTGTGTCATATCAAGAAAGATATGGCCCACATACGACCAAAATAGAACAAGAAACCTGCTAAATAGAACCCGCCCAGATATTGCCAGAGTCACGGCAATAATCACGGGGCATTGGCCAATTGGCGACCATGCGGCCAAACTTGGGATCCCACACAACCCTCATTGCCGCAGCTGCGGAAATACAAACGAGAAAGAAACTCTCTGCCATTTCCTCTGCAAATGTCCGGCACTGGCAAGAGCCAGATTGCGGACACTGAACCAACCTTTTTTTGACGACCTTAGCGATTTTTCGGGTAAAGGGATATTAGATATAATCCGTTTCCTCAACTCCACAGGTTGGATATAATTATATAATGCATTACACCCCTTTATAACCATCACAAACTAGGTCACACGAGTCGTGGTAACAAAAAGGCACATCATAGTGCTACTTGGGTTCAAGGATGGACCGCCACTTCTACCTACCTACCTACCTACCCTTCATAGCATTGGTTAAACTTAAGCTTTTAATTAATGCTTGTTTTAAGCTAAGATATGTTCCATATCATTGGAAGATAGCAGAAATTATAGTTATACCTAAACAAGGTAAACCTCCATCAGAAGTCACCTCATACAGGCCAATCTCACTTTTACCTGTATTATCAAAACTTTTTGAGACACTGCTTCTTAAAAGACTAGACAGAATAATAGAACAAAGAAGGCTTATTCCCACCCACCAGTTTGGGTTTAGAAATAAACACTCGACAATGGATCAAGTACATCGTATAACAAATATTATAGAAAAATCATTAGAAGAAAAACAAGTTTGCTCTACACTATTTTTAGACGTTGCTCAGGCTTTTGATAAGGTCTGGCATAAGGGCTTAGAGTATAAACTTCATAGGGATCTACCAAGACAATACTATGAGATACTTAAATCTTATATTTCAAATAGATTCTTTAGAGTTCGCTACGGTTCAGCGTATTCTGAACTCAAAGAATTGCAAGCAGGAGTTCCACAGGGAAGTGTTCTGGGACCAACCCTGTACTTATTGTATACTAGTGATATACCACATACAAACGATGTGATGATAGCTACATTCGCAGATGACACTGCTCTTCTATCAACTGATGGATGCGTGACTAAATCCACAGAAAAGCTACAGAATTCTGTTAACGAGATATGTGATTGGGCTCAACAATGGCGAATTAGACTTAATGAGTCAAAGTCCACTCATATCAATTTTACAAATAAAAAAATAACGAACGCTCCTGTGGTTATTAATAACCAAGTAGTTCCTTACTCTAACACAGCTAAGTATCTGGGCATGAATCTAGATGTTAAACTGAAATGGAAGGAACATGTGAAAAAGAAAGTAGAAGCGTTAAATATTAGGTATAGAAAACTGTATTGGTTGCTAGGACATAACTCTGAAATGTCCACTGAGAATAAAATTTTAATATATAATCAAATACTAAAACCTGTTTGGACGTATGGTATCCAATTATGGGGTTGCACAAAGAAAACAAATGTACAAATAATACAAACATTCCAAAACAAAGTCCTTCGGGGAATAGTAAATGCCCCGTGGTATATTAGAAATAATGACTTGCATCGTGATTTGCAGATTGATCTTGTAACGGAAGTGATTAAAAAGTACGCAATTCGTCACAATGACCGTCTGCAGATGCATATTAATCCAGAAATAATAGACGTCTTAAATGTACGATATAATATTCGTAGATTAAGAAGAACTAAGCCTCACGAACTTATAATCTAAAAAATATGAGGACCCGTATTTAAATTATAATACCTTCTCAAACGCAACTGCACGTTGAAAGTAAAATCATTTGTCGATCTTTCTTTGATTGGTCATGATTAAGGAGGTGTTTTTAGTGCGGTTAGAGTCCCACACTACTCTGGGTTTCTAGCGCCATTGTGTCTTTCGAGATTTTCACCTTCAATAACAAAAAAAAAAAAAAAAAAAATTACAAAAAATTTTACTATTTCGTTAGTTTAAATGTAATCCACCCCAAAAACAAGCAATTAATTAACTGCCCTTTCACATCTCTAAGGACTGACCCAAGTTGTTTGCATTTGTGTTTCCATTATCCCGATCTCTTTATTGTTTTACACATAAGCAAAATTAAAAGCTAGCACAACCAAAAATACTCCCAGCAAAGTAGTGACCACAGAAACGGGTATTTTACTCGCTGCTGACTTTTCATCATAGTAGTTGGCATATATTCCAAAAGTCAGCAAGTTATCAGACTCAGCGAGTAACTTCTGCTTCACATGTTGACTTTTCCTGAAAAATAAAAATACATTTCTTTCTTGCATTTCGTCATAAAATTCACACTTACTTGGAATCTGTCAGATGAAACTCAAACTGATCGACTGTCAGGGAATTCAAGTCCTGATCCAAGGTACTTGGCATTATAAGAACTTTCTCGGCCTTTGGAAAGTCACCCTCAATCGAAATACTCTCGAAAGCATATTCCGAGCTGACAGATATGATGTCGTCGAAAACTTGTCCGCAAGATCCCAGCGAATCATCCAGACAAGCGCAAACAGCGCAAAGCCTGTATTTAGTGTACCCGTTGCCACTGTACTGACGGTCTCCGTTAAATACTACCATGTGGTATTGGTAGGATGTCGAGCTTTGGGGAGGAGAAAGCTTCTTTAACTTTAGACTGAATTTGCAACAAAACGCATCATGACATATTTGCTCCTCCACTTCAGTTCCGAGCGATAGTTTCAAGTGATGGGAGGTAAAGTTGCTTATACGGTACTCCTGCATTAACTGGAGACCATTTAGGCTTCTTTTCGCAGACTTGGTCTCTGTTATTTTGGCTGCCGGCTTGGCAGTTCCCCAGCTCGAGGACTTAGTCACATTGGCCACGTACAGCTTTCGTTCAGCACTTCTCGCCATCACCGATACCAGTCGGCCATGTTTCCCGGCGTAAATACCCGATCCGGTGCTTCCCACTGACGGGTAACTAGAGCCAGCAGCCAACAGATTAACTTCGTTGGCGTAAGCCCAAGACTCTTGGATTTGTGTGGCTGTTAGGAACGGCAGCTCCGAGTACCAAAAGGCGGAATAAATAAAGTCTTTCACACCTAGCTTAACCAAGTCAATGGCCGGCGAGTAAAAGTTGATATCGAAACAGATGAATAAGCCGAACTTGACGCCGAAATCAGTCTCAAATATTGATATCTCTGGTGTGTAGGTGACGTTTCTTGGCTCTCCATAGATGTGGTATTTTCGATAACGCGACACTACCATCCCGTCGCGATTGAGCACAACGTTGGTGTTGAATGTGCTCAAGCCATTCGAAGCACAAGGACGTGGGTCATTTTTCTGTGCCTGCGAGTCAGTGGTGCAGTTCTCTTTTTCCAATAAATTGATGACAATGTACTTGGTGACGGATCTGGCCGCACATGAGAGCTCTTGCAGGAATGGCTGGTAGTCGTTGTTGCTGCATGGAGTGATTTTGTCCGCTGGATCCGGAACATATGTCAGGTGTAGCACGTTATTTAGGGTGAGCTCAGGGAAGACAATAATGTCTGTTTCTGCGGCCTCTGCAGACAAGAGAATGTCCAGATAGCCGCGGACATTGTCGTTGACCTGATCGAGTGACGGTTGATTAGGTGCAGCCGGTCTGAATTCAACAACTCCTGCCACGTAGAAGGTATCCTCCGGAGTAGATGCCTGTTGTGGAAAATAGAACGCATGTTACTTTCTGAATATAATAATAACAGCAATAACTGCACCAGAAAAAAAGAACAAGAGTAATTTGATTAGGTTGAAGTTCTTGACAGCCACGGTAAGTATTTTATGCTAAAGTTCTTTTATGTCAGAAAGAATTGGTCAATGTTGAAATGAAATATGTAATGCGCCCTTCCTTCTATCGCATTGATTTTGAGATCAAAGACTATACCTATTGCCCCGCGGCGGTTGGACTCCAGCACCAACTATATTTTTTAACTTTACTTTGCATTCCACAATCTTGGAATCACTGCTAAAGTTCTCATAAAAATGTTGAGAGTATTTTTGAGGACCTTCCGCAGAACTCAACGAGTTGGAAAAGTCTTCGTAAGGCGCGAAGTAAGTAACTTATTTTTTTCCGTATACTATACCTACGGTTTGGAACTATGGTTATATAAAAATAAGTTTTATTGTGTTTGTCGCCAATGCTCTCTGTAATGCGTGAACCGATTTTGATTCTGGAAATTTCCCATGAAAGGCGACGTTAATACCATGGTTTGTAAGAATGTACGGTATTTGTAGGTGTATTGGTTCATGAGTTATAGGGGCGTGGCACCTCCCGTACAAAAAATGCATTCAAAATATTGTGTTTCGAAAACTACCCAATCGATTGAACAAAAATTTACACACAATCTTAGGTACCCAGGAGTATTTCTGTGAAGTTTGGTCAAAATTAGACAAAGAGGCGTGGCACCGCCCATACAAAAAAAAAACACAAAAAATCTTATACCTCTAAAACCACCGAATCGATTGAGTTTAAATTTGCAGATAATCTGAATAAATAATACAAAATAATTTTATGTAAAAATAATTATATATGTCGAAATCGTCACTGTCATAGACGCCATCTCCGTCAATCTCATTGTCGTGGTCTTCATAAATTGACTTTGAAACAATTTTATTCGTTACGGCAGCAGGAATGGGAAAATTGTGGCAGCACATGTCCCCACGATGATTGTTGCGTATTAAAAGAATGCTGTTAGTCAATTTTATTTTCATTCTACTATTCTGCTTGGTTTTAATTATATTTAACTGACTGAAAATCCTTTCCACGTCTGCATTCGAAATCGGCAATACTAAAATTGGAATAGCATAGTATGCAATATTAACTAAACACCTGGCACCAAAATGATTCCGAGCTTTCCGTGTTTAGCCATTATTTTGTCCATTTGTTCGTTGGGAGGTTTTTCCACTATTTGGTAATAAACTGGGAATTCGGTCTAAAGAACTGTATTTTAGATCAAAAGGAATTTGACTGAATTCCAAGATATTCTTCGGTCAAAACACTTCGAATTCGGTCAAATTTGACCGAAATCATGTCAAATTGGCATCTCTGAACATTAATTGTTTTTGTATTCTAGCGGTCAGCGTTTCCTTTGTTTGATTCTGCTATTTTTTATTCGGAAAAGGCACTTCGCAAAATTTTTCCAAAAATTTGTATTTCCAAAATGTAGGTACCTCTAAAATGTAACACAGTTGCCTATCACAAATCCATTCTAGTGTAAGGCGAACTAATCTAATTTAACCGGAACCAGCAGCCACTCTGTTTATTTTAGATTTGACTCTTCAAAATGTCAACTGAGTTTTCGGGTGGGATTTTCTTGACTAGATTTGTCGACTTCCCCTCCATCCCCTGCCAAAACTATTCCCGTGACCAATCTCGGCCAATGGAAACTGAAATACATCTAGGCCCATATAAAAATTCCCAAGTTGTGCTCAACTTCGAGTGAATAAAATGGGTCCTAGTCAGTCAGCTGTCAGACTTAAGGTTCGTTCGTGTAATTTTTTTAAACGTAAAATTATTGAGAATTTGTTAGGAAACAGTGCGGAATGCAGAGAAATCCATTTCAATTTTTTCGTAATTTTTTATTCGCCGAATTGCAACTTGAAAACTGACAACTAAGTGACAGCTCAAACATTTGACAAGTAAAACCCTATTTATTTTCGTCTGCAACGATGTCGATGTTGTATATTGTCCTAGAATATTAAAACATATCAGCCTTTTAAAATGCTATGTTTAATAGGTATTTAGCTTATAAAAAATTCAATTCCAACTTATTTTGTAGATGCTGCATTTAAAGATAACCTTGTCAAATGTCAAAATGGCATTTCTTAAACTTCTGGTTAGAAAACCGGTGAGGTAGGGTTTCTTGAAATTATTGAGAGATTTCCCTCGATTTTGGAGATTTGACATTTACTAAACTAGGAATCCAAACGTCCGAAATAGCATTTGTAATAAGAAGGAAATAAATAAGTAAAACTAAAATAAAAATTTCGATTTCATTTAAACTAAAATAATGGTGCTATTCCTATGACGCATGCGAAAAAAAAACGTATTTTCTTCAAACAATGTAAGTCGGCGATTCTTTTTAAGACGAATTTATCTTTTGTTTGCCTTTCTTCATAAAACACACATATTATGACTAGCTAACGATAATCTACGACTGATTAAACCAACAGCCGTTGTAGAAAAAGACTTTAATTAGTCTACACTATGTTGACAGATAAAACACTTGCCAACAGTTAAGCCAAGTGGCTGTAGGTACTCAAAGCTTCAAGTTGAATAGTTTTAAATCATTTTTATGACATTGCTATTGATTTGCTACCGCAAATCTTTATTTCAGATTCCAGAAGTTTCTTGAAATATGAAACACCTTTTTTTGGCAATTAATCAAAGCAACATTCAAACACAAACAAAGCGAAAACTTACCTGTAATGTCAATCTGCTGAACCCAATTAGACACAACACCACACAGAATCCCTTAGTGAACATATTAACGCGCTAAGATCGTTGCGCTTACTAAGAGCTCAAGCGAATTAAAGTGAAACCCAAACCGGCAAACCCAACGAAATTAATCTCATATATGCAGCGGCAATTAAATGACAACTGAAGAGAACCAGCTGTTGCGAGCAAACGGTTAACAAATTATTGTGTTGCCTTTGCTATCCACAAAACCTAAGCATTCTCTTAAGTTAATTGAATTAAAATCAAATCACACGATCATTGACGGCGATCAGTGACAGCGATAAGTGTACAACAATTGGAATATAGTCGCTGTACTTGTGGTTAAATGTCGATTTTGAAATTTTGTTTAATTTAAAGTTTGGAGCCGACAATATTTATGAGCAAACTACAGGCAAATCAACAAATAATGTCGTTGCTAAAATATAATGTTTCTCGATGTTAAATTGTGTAATCAAAACACATTCGGCCTAACTAATAATCAAGCAATAATGTCGAGAACTAGTTGGTACCTACCAATAAACAATTTGACCTCCACATTTCCTAGTCCGACTACTTTCTTATAGAATCTATTACATTTGCTGTCATCGCAGTTTTAAAATCTAATAATTTGTTTTTGTCAAAAACAAGGTCAGTGGTTTCTATCACAACGATGATTTTATTCTAAAAAAAGGTAATACATGAAATGCAATTAAATTTGACCAACACAAATTTTCCAAAGGCTTTTTGAGGAAAGGCACAAAATTTCCTCAATCTGTCAAATATTATATGCAAATCAGTAATTCCCTGTCAGTCGATCGGACACAATTTTCAGTATACTTTTTATAGTACGCTTTCCATTGTTTTCTAATGGTACTTTACGATTGATTTATGAGCCCGTTTGCGTCGTAATAAAATCAATTTTTAAGTTATTCAATGTACGGATTTATTCGTAGACTGATGCTGCAATGCAAAACTTATTGGTGGTCTGAAGATCCCAATTGAATCGTAAGCAAGTGTATATTTTGAAAATAGAAATAATATATTTCATTTCTGAATAAATGGAAATCTTACGTGGGAAGCTATGAGCGCGTTTTAAAAACCTATCGCTTGCCGACATTTCCTAGACGTAAACTTTCACATACTTGTGAATAAAATTTCACAGTAACGTACACTATGCAAAATAAAGTGCACAACTGGGTCGCATGAAACTTTCTCGTCCCTGTCAACAGTTTGGTTGGTTGCTTTTTATTTTATTAGCTGGACAGGTAGAAAATCCGAAATCTGTGTTGCCAGTTTGGGGTTTTTTTTTAAGTTCCGTTTTATTTGTATTTTGTTATAATATCCATTTTGATAGCCACATATTTTAGTGTGTTATTTTAAAATGCAGTTAAATAATCAATCGATTTCAAATGCGTAGTACTTATGTATTTATTTCGTCACCTCTGTATTGGATACATTTGCATTTTTGTCATTTTTGAGTTGGAATGTTTTCTAAGAGATAAAAGTTGGATCTTTCTTTTGGTGTAATTAAATAATCTCTGCTATTTCTATTACTGTTAAAAATATCAGTGCTACAAATGATATAAACGCAATTTTGGGAATTAATGGTCAGTATTGACATAAGCCTTTTGTAAGTGAAGGTCACGTTTTCGTATGAACTCTTCTGAAATTTCTTAAATATTTTCAATAACCTTACATACAATTGAACAAAAATGATGCTTCATTTGAAAACACAAATTCAGTTCTTAAATGATCTAAACATAACTACAATTCTTCCTCAAAAGTGTTTCATATGCATAATATTTTTTCAGTGTTTAAATGATACATAATATAGGTACCTCTCTCCCAGTCAAAGTAAGCATTCAAAATGATTTCAGTGCATAAGTGATACAATACAATACTTCATAAATATTTTATAGACAGTTACTGTTCAATTTATGTTTGGTTTTTCTGCATTATAATTATTTAATAGTATATTTTTTTAAAGTAGTATGATATGAATTAAAAGCTGGATACAATACATATTTCGTTTTATTTGTTTCCTTTCTTAACCTGTAAAGGCACTAAATAAATTTTTGAAAAAGCTGAAATATTGGATTTTTTAATCCCAGTTATAAATCAAGAACGCAGTTATATTACAGAATTATATTTCTTTGAAACTTGACTTGTTTTTTTACATAGAAAAATAAGTTTAATAATAAAAACGACAAGAATAATAAAATAGCAGTTGTTGCAAAAAATGATTTTATTTTAACTTTTGTATGAAGCTATGCCACATACGCATTCAAAAATCACAATCTCGTTCCATATTAAAATGCCACATAAGTTGGTCAAAAAGTGCCTCATACCATACAAATACGCACGATTTGAAAAAAAACTTGAGATTACAATAAAATCGAATTGCCCAATTGAAAAAAGAACTGAAGCGAAAGTGGAACTCAATAGCCATTAAATTAATAAAGTCGTTTAATATAATAGTTGTCTTACGGAATGTTTTTGTTATATACCTATTAAATAACAATGTGAGGCTTAAGGTCTCAGAAAAATCATTTTTTTGCAGGTTCTTGTTGAAAAGTTCAAAGCGCGAAATGTATTGTTTATTGGCTGTTTCACCCCATACAAGATTTTTGAGTACAAGGACAAACCTAGCAGGAGTTGCTGATCTTTTAGAGAAGATTCTTGTTTTTGACTGGTATAGATTGGTGGTGCTGGCTTTAGTGCCTATGGTTGGAAGTATAGGGTTTAAAATGTACCGAAATATTTACACTGAATGTAAAATTCTGAGCTTGTTTCTTGAACTTTAATTCTCAGTTACAAACAGGCCGATTAAAGTGTATGGGAGTCGGAGTACAAATGAAGTGATTTCAACCGTGTAAGATCATGATTCGGGTAGTAGTTTTTAAAATATATTTTTAATACAAGAAAAACTAAGTTCGGGATATTATTAGTTCAAAAAATACTACCTTAATGTGTATTTAGCTATTTAGCTACAAATTGTGTTCAGGATATAAGCCTTATTTGGATTTTAAAGTTTTTTCAGTTATTTGAATGAAAAAACTAAAATATCAATTTATGTTAAAGTCGCAAGCCCATGGATCTTAATCGCGTAAGGACAAAACGATTGAAGTATGTACATCGTCTCGACGATACTTCTACTTCGTGTAGTAACCGAAAAACGATAATTGTCGAAACGATTGGACGATCATCGTTTTATGTTGTTTGACGTTACTAATTCAACAGCCAAATACTGAAATACCGTAGCCGAAACGATTCGATTAAACGATGACTAATTTGCAATCGTTTCATTGTTTTTGGTACATTTTTTTAGGTTTTAAATTGTTCAGGTGCCATAATGAAGTCTAAAACAGAGATGGTGTTATTTTAAGTTCAATCCATGTTATTGCCGATACAGTTCATTTCGCATCAGAATACCATCAGGCCTATTTTCCCGGACAAGCGTCATGCATGCCTCTGTATACGATTGTAAGCCGGACACCAGTATATCGATTATTGGAGCTTCAGGATATAATTTAAACCGTTCGTATATTCTTACAAAGAAATAGGTTATACGCTACTATTCACATTCTTCTAAACCGTCCTTATACCCCGGAAAAGGAGGCAGTTTCTCCAGCTCTCCGTCTTGTGTATCCATACAAATTGCAATTTAAATCGCCTACCTCCCGAGGCAACTGGTCCGAATCACCTCAGTTGTATCTGTGAAAACTCGAAGCTCACTTAAGAGTGTACGCACGAATCCCTTCAACAAGTTACAAGCTAAGTCCATGCATATAAATACATTTCCAAACAAAATGGGAACACAATTCAATTGTCCCCCATGGGGATGAATCTGCCTGGGCAAAAAGAAAAAAAAAAAACCGATAAGAGATTAGATTTTCCGCTTTCGAATCCTTTCCCTTCATTCGGCGAAGAGAAATTAAATAAAAGAACTCCAAACAGGATAATGGGGCTCAATTTCATTCGAAGCACTTACGTATATAATTTACTTCGCACCCGCAGAGAAAACAAAGGATTCCATTGACTTCCGCATAAATAGTTGTCCGCCATTACGATATATTTGTTTGGTATATATACTGACCCAAGGATACGACACGTCCAATGCATATAAACCAACGACAATATATACGAATTCTCTGTCTGAAGTAGGTGTACCATGTTGGTAACAGAAAATATTTCGACAGGGACAAAAGGAAATGAGAGTTCTATGATCAAATCTGGTGGCCCACTCTCACAGGTAAACGGCAAAAGGGATATCACAGGGGAGAAAAAGTCCTTCCGGATGTACTGGATTAAGTTTAATCGCTTAGAATGACTTCAAAAGACAACAAAAAAGAAACTGTTACACTGGCGGGTCAACTGAATAGGTGGCAAAAATGAAGAGAAACATTAAGACCGAAGCAGCAAAACGGAAAGACCGAAACGTGAAAAGATGTGATGCCGGAAATTGGACTTAGGTTCTAGTAAACCAGTTACAGCGCTGTCGCCACGTAGACGGGGAGCGAAAAGGATAAAGGGATTTGAACTGATTCCAATGGAGGTCTGAGCTGGCGCTATTTCACCTTCCGCATCAGCACGTTGCCATTGATTTTTATGCCTATTTCGTGACAAAATTCTCATTACGACCGGCTAAATGGAACCTTGAATGTAATAGGTTCTACAGGCAGAAGGTGTTTCGCCAAATAGATGTAAATGAGTCTATCTGCGGGCAGCAGGTTGGGGAAGTATAAGAAAGTCCTTGGGTGGTTATGACTATTTAAAACTTTGTATACCCATGTTAATGCACGAACAAATTTGCAGACACCACAGACAGGATTAAATAGATTTTCCATTCAGATTCAAATTATTCTATTTTACAAATGATACTGAAAGTTGGAGCGTTATTTGCGAGAAGTGTTGGAGTTTATAGATTCAGTGGTTAGTGTGCTCTAAGAGTCCCAGCTTCGATTTCGCTACAATATTTGACAGACGCTAGCCAGAAAACTTCAGAACGTAGCTGCTTGGATTCGACATAAACTTTGAGTCAAACACCAAATCGAATTTACCTGTGGCATATAGTAGTTGTAGTCCGAGAAGATTGTGTAGGTACCTATGCTGCGCCATTCTGAAAAAAAAATAAAATCTCAACATAAATTAAAATTGTTTTGTGAGGTTGTCTGTTTATATGTGGACTTGGATAAGTAAACCCATATCATATTGAAGCTACCCACAAAATCCGCATTTTCTCAGACGAAACATAAGGTTTGATAAAGCGACATCTAACTTCCGCTTCATCAATTACGAATTACGACAGCTCATTTAAGTGGTAAAGGAATTTCAAGATTTCTGATAAATAAGGCCAGATTTCATTGTTGTGCCCACGACACATTCTTAATCATGAATGCAACAAATCAGTGCCAGCATCACTGCAGACCACAGCCAGGCCAGTTGCTAGGTATTCGAATGTCCCTATTTCAAAATTGGTTTAAATATTTCACGTAGTTCAACGACCAGAAAAATGTTCTTAAGAATCCATTTGGAGAACCGTTCAAAACATGACTATCTCAAGTGACTAAGTGACTGCCTCCCTTTTTGTCCAAAAATAACATTCTAAGAATTTCAACAATAGCTATGTGAAGGAAAAAGTTAATAGTCTGACGATTTACCAACATGCCAATACATAGCTAATCTATTGATAAATTTTTTACCCACTTCCCAGCTACTTAGAGATCTGAAACATGCGTAAACATAGTGATAGGCTCATGAAGGATGAGATTTTGAAAATGTCCTCTTTAAAAGGGGGAGAAAAGGGGTGCAAACTTTTGCATTCAGAAATCTCAATAAATTAAAAAATCCGCAGTCGCCACTACCAGAGGGAAAAGTCAAATAATATAGGTTGCAGATGTCAGAGAGTAGAAACAAAGAGATCGTGAACTATTTGCAAACGCAGCCAGTGAAAAGGCCGACGTTCGGCTTAGCTCAGCGAAAGTTTGTGGGTTCGATGTTAGTTATGCGCTAACTTTCCGAGTTCGTTCTACGTTCGTTGATTGATTTTATTTATTATCTGCTGTTAAGGGCGAGACGGAATTACGGGTAAACTGTGAAACCGCTCGAATCCATAGAAACATGTAAACAAAAGAGCGACATCTTGTGCGAAGATAGTAAATAGCTGGCAACAGGTCCGTAGGGACCCTTTAGGATAAGCTTCTATCAACCATATGTCTTGTGTTTTTATTTTTGTGATTAATGGAAGCGACCAGTGATGCAATTCGACTTTTCTCAATTGTACTAAAAACTGAAAAGTACAAAATAGAACATAGTACCTTTGTAAATGCAGTAACAAAACTATTGCATTCAGACCGGAAATATTTCTAAAAATCCAGTAGGTACATCGTAATCACTGACGCAAGCAATCAATGATTCACCATCGGCTGTTCTATCAGCTCTTAAATTTTTCTTCCGACGAGGAAGACATCAACATTTCATCCACTTCACAAATGAAATCCATTTTTTGAGCTCCTTGCTTCATTAGGCCTGTTTTTGTTGAAGGCACCTTTAATTATTTTTTGCACATAATTTATTTTTGTCCAAACGGCTGAATTGCTCTCGAAGTTCTTCCAGGACAGTTATACTCACGGACAGAGATAAATGATTTTAAAAAGATTGATATCTTTCGTACGTCAATAACCCCCAAAACCCATATGCTTACATTGTTGGTTTTGTAATTTCATTCCTCTCCTGTAAATACGTGTGAGCTACAAAAAGCGTGTTGCTAATGGTCGGCCACCAATCCTCTTGCTTTTATGGGCATTCAGGTTCACATGTTTTGAACTTGTTTGGTTTGTTTTAGGGGTTTGATTTAATTGAAAAAAAAAATAGTGAAATTATCATTACGGAAATAAGTCGATACTAAGACTAAGTAGAAGACACAAATATCTATAGGTAAATAAATAAATCAAAAACAGTAACAACTCTTTTATTCACTGAAAATAAAATACCAGGTAATATTAACAAAGTTCTATTGTAAAAATTCAACAAAAATAGTTTTGTTGAGAAGAAAAAAAAATTCTTGTAATGATAAATGAAATGATAAATGAAATTTATCAATACAACTTAAGCTTTAATGAATTTGAACGATATTTGGCAAACGGATAAAACATTTACTAAAAAACTGCTTTGTCAGTTTAAGAAAACACAATTTTCAGTTTAATAAATCGATATTGTACCAATTCAACAATTTTATTGGTTCAGCAAGGTTTAGGGAGCCTTTTTTTTAATATTCATAAGTATATATTAATTTATATAACTATTCTTTTTTAATAAATCTAATTATGAAACGTATTCCCTTCGAGTGTCATTTATTAATATTTATTCTAAAACACAGCGGCAGTATTGAGAAATTCTTTCTGTACAATCAACAATATTTTCTGTCGATTTAACAAAACACAATAACTGATTCGATAAAATACTTCGATAGGTATTATTAACAATTTTTTTTTTTGTTAATTTGACAAAAATATAAAGATAAATTTCTTTGTAAAAGCAACAGTTAATTGTTGATTTGACAAAACTGCAATAATAGAATTGGCAAATCCTTTTTGAAAAATTAACAACATTTTGATGAATTTAACAAAATATTGAGATAGAAGAAAAGATTTTTGTGGACACGACATTTTTTTCTGTTATCACAACAAAAATTGTAAGACAAGGTAAAACATTGACACATTTTGTTTGACGTATGTTTACAAAAAAGTAGTTGAATGAACATCAATTTTTGTCAAATACACCAGGGTTTTATTTTCAGTATTGTTCTGACTCTCTCAAATTTCGGAAATTGTCCTCTGGTATTAGGTCGCAGTCTTAAATGCTTATGCCTTTCAGCAGCATTTACTAATAATATCTATATCAGTACCATCTACCTTGGGAATGAAACACAATAAGTCCTCGTGTGTCCTTTTCTCATAAAATGTAAGATAACGTCCACTTATATGTTTATCGCTTCTTGAGAACGCTTCTTGTTAGAAAGTCGTTATTCAAACTGGTAGAGGCCCCAACGGGTCACAAGTTCCTCAGAAATCATACAAAATGAAATTGAAACTCAAGAATGACGATATACGAGTACGAAGCGGCTGCCAAGAATAAGGAGGTACACTTGAAAGTTACTACTTCCATGATATATACAGAAACTTTCCGATGCCTCATTACCCAATCTTCACAGGTCAATAAACACATCAGGATGGCTGGACAAGGTTGAGTAGCCGCGAGGGAACTAATCTCATTGCCAACAACAAGGGCTAACACCCAAACAAGGGTATCACAATGGGTCTTAGGTGGGGTCCTGCAGGGCTCGCTCTGCTGTATTCACCCATCAACCTAATCTTACCTATTGCGTCTTGAGATGAGCTTTAGTTTGTTTTATAGCCCAGGATTAGAGCTTAGCTCCACAAGAGACGGAACTTAATTAAATTCCAACAGACACTTTTCGTGCCTTTGAGACCTCCATGACCCATGCCAAATATACCTTGCTAGGTGCATGATAAGAACACCTTTTACGCTAAGCGAAATGAGGAGAATAACTTAGCTTAAGTTTGGCGGAATTTATCACTGTTCGTGTTCATCAAGATGAACGGTGGATACCCAAGGCTGAAGGACTCGAATATGTGGATCACTTCGTTTGTGACGGATATACCCCTTCAGGATGAATATCCCCGAATCGTTGGCTTAGGCCACATACACCTTTATAATTTGTTACGCGTGTACGGGAACCAAGTACATTTTATGCACCGGAGCGGGAAGTCATTTGATTAAGTATACACCCATAAGCACACACATACGTCTATGGTCGGAAAGGAATAGACGGTGTCTTACCCTTCTTAATGACTTGACATCCTCCCAAGTGTGTAATAAGAAGCAGCTGTCACACGTGTAGTCAACGCAAAGAAGGGGAAGTCGAACATCACCGGAAACCAGGAACACAACCACCCAAAAAAGCAGCATGGAGACAAAGTACGATTTCAGCTTATTTATTCGAAACGAACATACAACTCGGTGTCGTACTTATGTAGGATGACAACGCAATCAGTGGTAAGCCTTAATCTTCTACGTTGCATATCCATGCTGCGTACGGTTGGTACAGAGATTTATGGCAAAGGATGAGCTCTTAAACGAACTGCAGACCCCTGCAGCAGACTGTGGGGGGAACGAACAGAACAAATTTATGCACGCACGGGACAACAATTACTTAGCATTTCGTTTGCTATATAACAGGCTTATGTAGTTGGTATGCCAGTGCCGAGAGAAATATGCTTTATGATGCGATTAGTGCCACCTAAGCCAGTGAATCGGTTCTTTTGCTTTGTTGTTGTGTTTTTGTAGCTGTCCTCACTTAATGATGTCACTTAAGGTTTCAGGGCGCAGTCATAAGAGAGGAAAAACCGTTTAGAAAGAACACCGCCTCGATGTGAGGGTGGTTTCATGTTTATGGGTGGAGGCTGGAGGCACGTCTTCATGTTTATAATGATAAATATTTTTTTAATTTGAACTTGATCTGACGGAAAGTAATTTCATTGGGTATATTCAAAGATCTAGTTGACTAGATTAGTCGTTAATCTCGCTTTTCCATACGTCAGATAAATATACGAAATGTCCACCTAGCTGTGGAAACCCGAATCATTGCCTCGTGTTACCTCACGATTTTGAACTTATGCGTCTTTGGATAGGCATGATGAAGCCACAGTCGCAGATTAATTTAACAGCTGACCAAAGAAATCGCCGATTTGTAGATGATGCGGCTAGCTTTTTAGCCGTTTGTTGTTGGTAGCTGTGCTTCAAAAAAAAATACACGGCTGCGTCGAACGAAACTTTCTGGTTCATCAAAAGTTAGGTTGATTGTTTTCCTATAATAATTAAGTAGGTAGGTACAAATCTGAGAAGGGCAATACCGATCGGTGATTAGATTCTTGTTTTGGGCTGGGAAAAAAAAGTTAGACACAGTTTACGGGGACCTTCCTCCTTCGATGACAACAATTCAATATTGGTTCAATGAATTCAAGCGTGGTTCGGACATCAGTCGTCATGTAGAGCGTCCAATTGAACTGACTACGGATGAAATGGTGAATAAAATCCATGACATTGTATGTTCTGTCAGACCGGCGAGTGAAGATAAGGGAGATTTTTTTTAACTTTTTGGAAATTTAGCTCAATGGTCTTTTTTGTTTCTGATACAACAAGAAAACTTTTAATTCATCCTTGCACCCTTTTCGTCGGTTTTTTGCCAACATCCTCAGGGGTAGTTTTTTTTATTCAATTCGTCTTTTTTTTTTGTATATCTATTCTTAATTTGATTTTGTTTTGCACCTTCACCCATGACACAACAATACATAAACATAATGAATGACATTGAAGACAGACATCACTCATATAAAATATCACAGTCAAATTACAATGATTGTTGAGACCATAGGCATCTCAATTGAATGTGTGCGGAATTTATTACATCATCATTTGGGCGTGACATAGCTATCGGCAAGATGGATGCCGCATTTGTTCAAATGAACACTTCACAGTAGAATTTTAACTTTCTTAAGCGCAGTCCGAAGGAGTTTCTGCACCGAGATATCCTTTTTAATAATTGTGGTTGCTTTGCAAACAATTGCTACCAATTTCGTGACAATATTTTTATCACTTTAACTTTCAGTTGACTTTTAAACATGATTTAATGTGATAAAAACGACCAAAAATATAATATAAAGCAACCAGGTCAAATGAGTTGTGGTAACAAAACGGCTTTTTAGTTAAACCGCCACGCCTAACCTACTTACCTATAATATAGAAAGCTTAACGCTTTTCAAACGACAAAAGTCGTTGGAGGTCTTATTGTTTATTGGTACCGTTTCACAAATGCTGAACCTACATTTTTACTAAAGCTACCGGCCAACTTAATGTCGACATCACATAGATTTCTTTCTTGTTAATTCATATTTAAAGATAATTCAGTATTTTTTTTTTTGAATCCCTCTGTTGTTCAAAACAACATTCATTCGGTTTGGCAAAAACTTGTAATATTTTTCATTATTTTTATATTTTTACAGACTTGCCTAACTCCGGCTTTCTTCCCTGATTTTGGCAGCAGAACGGAGCAAATTTGAAGCAGTCCTGATGATAAGTCTTCTATCTGCTGTTGTTGTCGCGCACCTTTTGAACAACTCCTCTTATAATTAGCAACAAGTATAGTTTACTATTCAGCTTGAAAGGAGTAACGCAAGGCTGGTTAATAAGCTAGTATTATTAAGTTTAAGCCTATTGTGCTACCGTATACCGAAGACTAGTTTATCGAGAAGGAATTGCGGAATATCGGAAAGCGTCGACGTCAGACATCGACAACAACTAATTTATTGCATATACAGTGTGCCCCATGAAGCCTGAAATTATTTGGGAGCTTAATGCCATGGCAGTGGAGATAAACACTCATCCTCTGTATTTGCCATTCCATCATAAAGGAGATTGGTTATGATGTGGCACAGCTTTCTTAAATGCCCAGCTCAAGCATAATTTTCTATAGTTAATTGATTGATTGAGACGGTTTTTTGATCGAACTTACAGTAGAACGTGGAGCAGTCTTCAGGGACACGTTGTACGATGTATATGAGCTTTGGTATAGAGGCATAAAGGTTTATGGTCTTAATTCGTTTTGAGGAGAAATGATGGCTCAAAGCTTATCCCTCCTTTGGCCAACCAAGTTGACAAGATTGCACCTTGGAAATATCCCAGAAATTGCACCGAAAATATATCATCGAATTGCGTAGCCTTGCAGTACCCACCTTATATCCTTTTTAGTGCCTCATCGCAGATTGGAAATGACACGTTTTCATTAATAAACTGTACACCTATATAAACCCCCTATAAACCAACCACAATTCTCATTACCTCAACAACGCCTAGCCGCAACCACAATGATTAAATAAATTAAACTATTATTTCATTACGTTCCCGCACCTATTGCTGCAAGCTTAACAAAATAATTAACACCAACCCCTGTTGCACATGCATAGTGCATGCGAGTGTAAATGTAATCTTGTCAATATGGCGTTGTGATTAATTGGGACCCCAACTAATTTGCAACGCCTGCCCGACCACTGACCGTTGAGCCTCTCTATTACTCAACCCCCCTGGGTTTAATTTACGACCCCCATGATGTGAGCTGTGAACATGTCGTTAAAATAAACCCTAAACAGTTATATACCAAAAATCAGCCAACAATCATCAACAGGCACTGCGCTAAAGATGAGTGCGAAAGCGAATGGACGTGTGCGCTGTTATTTATGGACCGGCAGTACCTCGCCCCTGGGCCAAGTGCGAATAACTATTACAGTTTTTCACTTTCGCTTGTACTTTTTATCCGACTTTTGTATGCCTATATACACATAGTAACATCACGAGCCTTCATCATCCCATTTTGTATATGAGTTTTCCACAAAATTGTTTTCCAACTACTGCCTTCTGGTCTGGCACAATACTTGGCAAGAAAATGGCTCCCTCGGGGTAATGAACCTTCTGAAAATGAAGATACTGAATTTGTGTTTAATGCAGTCGTTATGGGAGGAGTCCTATCAGAATCGTTAGGGAATGTTTTAAGTGATTTTAATACGATCGTGATTTAAAGCATTAAAAAAAGAAATCCACCCAAGACGCATCTAAAAATAGACGAAGCTTGTGGATATACTACGAGTAATTGTACAAATTCAGAAGTAGGTAAATTAATACTTTGGCCAAAGAATGTATTTAAAGTAAGCGATTTTGCCATAAAATCTGTATTTTTTTAACTCAAAACTAACACATTTTATTTAATTTATTTTGGTTGAAAGATCATACCTGTTACTTGCCCTTGAACCCATGTTTTCTTTGATTTCAAAGGATGCTTTTTAGCAAATTTATGTTATAAACTCAACAGAACGAAATTTCTCCAGTCATTAATTTGGATTTAATTTGGAAAATAAGTAGGTGCCAGATGGCCTCCAGACCTCTAAGTCCTATTTTGGCTACTTTCAATGGCTGCTTAAAATTGTCGTTTTGGGATTTATCGCACTTTAGACTAAGTACATTCTTAGGCTCCCTAGGAATTTATAAAATGCATGCATCCATTGCGAGCTTACCCAGTTGGTATAACTAAAACTTCTTAAACAGTTTTTTGTGAATAAGTCAACTACATTTTCATATAGTTCTTGAACAGACTCACACAACTTAGCAGCAAAATCATCACACAAGTTATCCGCGAATTTCATATTCACACACTTTGTTCAAGTTAATGTAGATTATAGGTACGTTCCCAGCAAAATGTTTTTTTTTTTTAAATGGAATCTAGTAAAGTCTCCTAATTGCGAGCTTGTGTCGTGTTTTTTTTAATTGAACATTTCCGTCTTCAAGAACAATTTACCTGATTTAAGAATTCCACACAAAACTCATTTGCCCCCATACCTCGTATGAAAGCTGCGAGCAATGGACACATTTATTGAAGCTGCACTGCAAAACAAGACATCACGCTATGAGAAAAGATGAGAATAAGTTCTTACGTAGAAATAAGAAGGTGCATCAGTGACTCAGGGCTTTGTCTGCTAAAAGGTTTTCCAATGAAAGGTGTTATTATGAATGACCCGCTGTTTCGGTAGCTGTCACTTTTGAAGCTTTTATTCTTTGACATTTGACAAGTAGAAACTACGCCATTACTAAAAATGAAATGATTACATGCTTCAACAACGCATTCTTCTTTGAATACCAAAATGGCACCACTTATTTTAAAAACCCTTTATAAACAGAGCGAGGGGTCTCTGGTACGATCCCGGAAGATCGCTAATTTAAGCTCTTTCTATCTCTCTCTCCGCGGAAAGGATATCTACAATTTTTGTGTTTGAATTTAAGTCCGGGAATTTCATTAGGTATCAAGCTAATCAACTTCAAAGTCAAAGATAGCGTTGGTTGAGATCCAGGTTCATCGTGGATTATAGCGCAGAAAATAGTATCAGTTTGAGCAGCCCGCAGCAGTTAGATGATTTGTATCGTTAGAATTCCTTTCGAAAAGGGCATTGCAGCTAAAAATTCAATAAAAATATGTATTGTTGTTTTGAAAGTTATCTCACCAAGCGGTGTAATCCTTTCAATGGACATTTCTCAAAAGCAGTGTAAGCAAGCTATGAGATTTCGATTTTATCCATATTTTACGCAAACTTCCTTCAATCCCCATAAAAGGACATGTGATTATCTTCGTGTCACCAGTCCGGACGAAAAAAAAATCTCTATAGCTATCTTTGGCGTTTCCCCGTGCACTGACGTTTTCTATTATATAGTGCTTAACGGTCTTCGCATCGGAATCGGACCTTCCCGAGCTTCCGAGTGACTTGCACCTTTGAGGTGTCTCTTAATGTCTTCTGTCTTTCTTTTTGTATTGTTTGTTTATATTATTTGCAATTCGCATTGACTTCTCTTGATCACTTTTTGAAGTGGACTTCTCGAATAGACATAGAATCTCTTTCGGGTTTCCTGTAACTGCTAGAAAAAGGACTTTACTGATCTTACTTTCCCCGAGTATCATCAACCATAAATTAAATTCAACCTTACATCGAGAGAAATACGCCAAGTAATACATCTAGTCATTTTTAGGTTCATAAAATCTCCGATATCATTTCGTAAAATACATCAAGAACGTAAAATATCCACGAACACATACTCGTATAATATTTATTAATTTATATCCCTACACCTATGTAGGTACTATGTATGCACTACCTATTTTAAAACGTAGCCTTACACATCTAAATTGATGAAAACTGCGCGGCTAAGATATTTACAGGTAAAATGTCCTTCATAAATCAAAATATCCATCTTACTTTATATTCTACGAATATCCACGTATGCGAATCCTTAAGGGGAGAAGAAGAAACCAAACTACAAATCCCACACACCTTAAAAAGAAATAAAATCCCAGCAAGGAGCTACCGAAATCGTTGGCGCCCACACCTACAGGTGGATTCAATTGAATCCTCATCCGAAGGATACTGCATAGTAAATATAAATGAAAAGTGGTGAGCAAAACAAAACAATATATTATGGCGCAGGATGTTTGTGACAGTGAGTGGGATCGATATATTCAACGAAAGAATTCAATAGTGTAGGTGTATTGTATTTTGTTGATATACACTGACTGCAAGGACAATGTCTATTGAACTGAAAGGAAGATAGGTCCCGTAAATTGACATCTAGTTTTGTGTTTATTGTAGGGGGATTTTTTTTTTTCGTTTGTTTGAAATACGACAAGGATAATTTATTTGTAGGTTAAGTGGGATTGCTGATTGAGCTATACCGTGAAATACATTGCGTGAGTTAATGCACAGGCCTAAGCCACAACCAAACTTGAAGTAGCTATCCATAACTGATTGCCTAGAATAGTGGAGTATGAAGGATTTTCTTATTGGGCTGCCTCTTTTCGACATCTACAGACCAGAGCGATAGAGTTTGTGGTGTTTTGTCATGCTGTTTGACCCAGACTTTTAGATACCCTTTGAAATGCATTACGTACTTACTCACTTATAAAAATCAAGGTGTCAATAAGAAAATGCAAAACTATAGAACAGCGCCAGTTCATTTTTGCGAAAACCAAATAAAAACATCTTCTCAACAGAGCTGTCCTTCAAATCGACTTTATATGTAGGGCATACAATAATTTGCAACGCATTCGCCCTACTCCTACAATCCCCACCGAGATCTATTCAACAAACTCAATTTGAAAGCGCCCCCCTGCGCACGCCGCCATATAATTAAATTCAATTTAAAAAGCCAAAAAAAGAAAAGCAGGTGCCAATCCACTTATATCATTAGTAGCTACACTGCCACATCCAGACGCTCTTCGTATTACTAATCCAAAGTGCGCCCCCAAAGAAACACTAACACAGAAAGCATTCGAGAAATTATTAAAAATAACAACGTTTCCATTTTCCTACGGACATAAATATACAGATGCCACCAAAAAAAAAAAAAAAAAAAATACCCGGCTCCAATTCCCAATGAGCGAAAGAAATCCATCTTCAAACAAGGTTGTCATGGCAATGTCCTTCAGCCATTCAACACAGGATGAATGTCATTTGAATAAATAAATACCAATTCACAAAATGTACCTACATTGTACACACAGAAACGTACAAACCAATTGCTGCCACCATCCGCATCCAGGGAAGCAACCCAGCAGCACAAAAAAAACCGTAACAATCAAAGACTGACGCGGCACTCTAAAGTGGGAGTACCTACCTATTGCAAGAACGAGAATAAAACGAACAGGAACAGGAAACAAGCAAAAGAACTCAGGAGATACCTAATTTAATAATCCAGACAACGAGGTGCATTACATTAAATCGGCAAAATGAACGCGAATATTCTGTGAACAGAAAACTGCTATATCCTCCATCCGGACAGCGTTATGCCAAAATTTGTAAGGATGACGCCGTGGTATTCTCCGCACTCTGCGGAGCAGATGGAAACCTTTAAGAACGCGGAAGTCGTCGACCGGCTTGAAATGTTTATCTTCTCTGGGCTAGCACCAATTTATTATTTTTATCTTTGCCATAATGTAATATCGGTCTAGAGAGAAATACCAATAGAGCCATTAAAGGGTTTGATAACTGTGTACGGTACTACTTTGCAGCGTTCCCTTTGTGAGCATCAGCAAACTTGGCCGCCACTTTTTGCAAAATTATCAAAATGGCCCCTTTTTCAGTTGAAGTAAGATTTTATTTTTTATTGAACGAAAGAGAATGCGAACATGTGAAAAGAAATGATTCGTAATGAATAGATTAGTTCTTTTGTGAAAAATAAATGTCTTTGTTGCTTTGCTTTTTTAATATTTTTTAGGTGTGGGCCACTTTTTGGGGGTTCGGGTCCCTTTTTAGTCCCCTTTTTCAAATATTTAGGCGCCTAAGCTGAACTGAGCTAAGGTTAGTGTTAACTCTTTGATTGACACGTTAGATGCAATATTTTGCTGGTGAGCTTTGAAAAACGCTATAGCGGAGATTGTATGACAGATAGCATAAGGTAACTCATTTGTTAAAAATGCCCAATGGAATGGAGTCAATGCGAAGGAAGTTAATAAAAAAAATCTGAATATTCGTCAGAATCGAGAAAAAATGTGTCTCAAAATCTCACTTAAGATATTTTTTTTGTTTCCTAGATTTGTAAACTTTTTATCGACTCGTGAAGCTTGTCTATCGAAAAGCATGCTTTTTGTGGAGACTTCTATGATCGTTTTGCATAGTGTTTTGGAATTTCATTAATACCTAGACGTTTTAGTCGTAACTTCGTCCTTAAAGTACGAAAATTGCCAGCTGGTACTACCACCGTCACCGAAATCTGTTTTTTTTTTTTTTTTTTTTTTCTAAATTCGATTTTACTTGTATTTCGTATTTAGGTACTTTCCCATATTAATCCCTTTATAAAAATGTTTTCGTATATTTTGTCACCCATATCGTATAGACATTATAATTTCGTACACAATATTTCAATGCCGCGGTGAATTTGAAGCACGTTAAAAACGCTCTCTGGTGTGACAGGAAAGTTGGGGGTTTTTCGAAAAAAAAAGTAGCCATATCTGGAAGTTTTTCAGAGTTATCTTGGAGGGAAATATTTTGACCGTCTGGCAACGCTGCTGAACTGTCAAAGTGCATCGCTGTGTCAAAGCAGTAGTTTAACAAACTTAAAGTTTTGTGACATAGGTAGGTACTCGTAGTTAAGATTCAAAAACTACTCAAATGCCTTACCAAAAATTTTCAGCTTGATGGTTTGGAAAACTCGCTCAATATAACATCCGCCCCAATGACCTTGTCCGACCTAAGTTTGGATGGGTGTCTCCCTGGTCTCTTCTCTGGTCTTTCCTTTTCCTTTAGGGTGTTCCTAGTCAAAAAAAGGAACCTCCATATAAAATACAAAAAAAAAAAAAAAACAAATAAATTCATAACGAACAATTTTGTTTCATATTTTTTAAATCTTTTTCGTTCAATAAGGGACAAAATCTTACTTAAATTAAAAATGGGGCCATATTGACGATTTTTAAAAACGTGGGGCCATGGGTCTTGCGTCATTTGGCTCCTAAAGTGTCCAAATATGTCAGTGCTATCCCGTGATGCAAAAATAAAACTTTACAACCTTCAGTTGAGCAAGCTTCACAGGCAGAAGAAATATTAAGCGAACAACGAAATTATTGGAGAAAAATTCATAGAAACTTGAAATATCAATCAATCAGGCCAAAATAGCATTTAATAACAAACCCCCATCTCCACACATAAATAAATTACGAAACAGATATGGTTTAGTGGATAAAGTTAGCACATATACCTAGTATTTTTTTTTTATTTTACCCACATGATCTATATATTTTGATCATAGATTTCCATGATCCAGCTGGATCTCGTATTATTTTTGTAAACCAAAAAATAAAAATTTATAAGGTTCCGGGAGAGTCTTACGTTGGGTTTAAACAATTTCAGATTTAATGTTTCCTCCTTCCTGCAAATAATAATTCACCCGATTTCAAACACCTTACGTAAACGCGGGTATTATTCATTTAAAATTCGCGTTCACGTTAGAATTATCTTTCTATACCTAATAAAAGAAAATATAGACGGCTGGGCCGATTTGGAAAGCTTTTTTTTTTTTTTTGTTTTTGTTCTTCGTGATTATCGGAAGAATTTTTTTGGAAAACCCTTCGGAAAAGTCGGGAAATTGGCTAAATCTAAAAAAATATTTCGTCGCATGTCTAGATATATGGGTGGAAACGCGTTGTGAAGCTTCGAAAATTTCTTCCCTAAACATTATATCGAAGCTCCTCGGCTCAACGAAGCAAAATATGTCGGTTACAAATATTAAAGTTTTAACACCTAGCCAAGCAGGTTGGGGTCCGATAGTTTTAAATAGTTTTTAAAGTTATTTGAAGCTCTACTCTTTTTGTTTGAATGTTGGCCTTATTACCCGCTTTCGAACACGTAACACGTTCAGGACAGAAAATCCAAAACACCCTAAGACCTAATATTCCGAAAAAAAAATAAAAATCTTCAAAGCCAAAATTCCAAAATCCCGAAAACGATTCCCAAAAAGTACCTAGATAAAATAAGAAATTTTCCCAAAAAAAACAAAAATAAAGTCCCGAAAAATTGTAGGTATATTATGAGCAGGATGTAATATTTATGGACTAAGAATACACAAACATATATTATGCTACTTATGAACGGTCGTTTAGCATACAAGCTGCGCTACAATTTCCCAGTTTCAATCATTTCTTCCGCACAATTTACCAAGAACTCTACTCCGTTCTACGAGTAAAGTTTTCCTTCAAAACAAACTTCGACGCAAATGTGCTAAGTGCAATGTGCATAGATAAAATATGATATTTTTCCTAAGATATGCACCAGCATAATTCTTTCTCCGACTTCCATCCGCCACACTTGGCATTTTTTTCTCGTATCCGCTGCTACCCGGCGAAAGGAAAGGAAAGGAAACGAAAATGGATAGGTATGCAACAGAATATTTTTTATAATGTTCGTCTTCTTTTATTTATCGGAAAGTTTTTCCCTCGGATTATGTTGAAACACAGCTTCAATTTCCAATCTCGCAGAAAGCCAGTCAGACTAAAAAATGCAAACCAACAAAAAAAAAAAAACAAAAATAAAATAGTCAGCCATGATGAATCCTCCGATGCGGCAAGTGATTACTCGAATAAGCCATCCTTGGGAGGGGAATGAAAAAAAAAGTAGGAAGGTTAAAACAACTTCCCATGTCATGAGCATCAAAGCATCAAGTACGGTTCGTTTTCAAGTGAATATAGTGCCAGCCTTGAGCTTGAAGGGCTTTTCCATCCAGTTAATCCGCAGCTCAACGACTGTTACTCTACATCGTTGCCAATCCCTGCAAACCACCCATCCCCAACAGAAATAAATCGCACTGAACAAACTCCCTAACTGAACAAAGTCTCTAACTGATTATTATCGCTTCGGGTTTTTATAAGGAACTGCGATGGTCGGGCGTCGGACAATCTGTTGTTTTGCAACTGCGACCACGAGCAAGTAGGAGTAGGAGATCCATATTGCTAACTCGTTGTCGTGTGTTCATGACCGAGAGAAATAGGGACAGGGAAAGTGCTATTATTATTCAATTGAAGTCATAGAGATTTATTAGTTCGGGGCTGGTTGCCGTACCATTGGACTCCTTGGCTGCGGAATAAGGTCGTCGGGTTAAGTGGGCCAGCGGTTCCGGAAGAATTGCTCATCGAGAACACGTGAGTTGTTTGTGTGGAGGAACATTGGTAAAATATTGTTCAACCCCGGAGAATTGTCGCTTAAGTGGAAGGCGGATTTATGATTGTTATTAACATCGTCATCGACTTTAGATGTAACGTATGGGCTTAGCGGATGTTGGTGGCCTTGGTCGCAATGCAGTAATAAAATGGTCCTCATTCGGTGTACCACATGGCCTTGATTTATTATGAATAGAAAATCGATCGGGTCCTTTTCGCATGTTCAAGTTAATCACAAAAATTTTCAGCAAGCTGATATAGTCAAATAGGTCCGGTTTTTTTTGTGTCAGTATTTTTTGCAAGTCTCAGTTACAAGCCCCTGAGGCATCTTAGGTTACGGCTTTGGATTCGTCATGCTGGTCTATCGCCTGCGCCCATCAATTGGGTATATGGTTAAACAGAGACTTATAGTTACCTTTATGTGCAGAATCTTTATTTGTGACGCTGCCTTCAAATGAAATATGTCAAAAGAAGTAAGTTGGTCTTATAATGTCTCCACCGTAAAACGTTATTCGTTCATAACACTTTTCTGTACAAAACAATTCGATAAGAAGTCGAACCGTCACACCATATCAAATACATTTAGATCTACAAACTTCAAAATGGTCACTGTGCATGGAGGATAAGACGAGATTTTGAAAGGCTCGTCTTTCTTTTAGACTTTAATTTATTCAGCATTACATTATGTACATAAATCGAAATAAATACAAAAGTGTTTGGAAACACTTACACATTACACTTAGTTTCTGACGCATTTTTATTAGCAACAGATGCAAATTTGGAATCAGAGAGAGCAAGCGCAGTCCGAATTGCGAACACGTCAAATTAAATGTTTTTATGAATTAAAAATTGTTGTTTGTTTCACAAAAGCTTTCTCTATAATAAATTATTCTAACATCTACTAATTTAAAAAAAAAAATACTGCGACTCAGCAATTTTCCAGCGAATTAATTATTCTTGCCGTGAACTGTCACACTTTGTTCACAATCCACATAAAACAGTCGCTACCCACAAGCCCACGAATGGAAAATTCGGTCGAACTTAACCTTCAACATTGAAACTAATTTTCATGTGGATGAAATGCCAGAGTCTACGAGTCTACACATTGCCATGTGATAATATTGTTAGTTGTTAGGGACTATTCACATGAGAGCGAGCGAACGAATTGCTGAAATACGCGTTCCACAAACTAACGAATAAAGCATTCGTTCGAACTTAACCTCAAACTCAAAATGTTATAGAGACAAATAACGGCGACTGTCATTGGATTCGCGGGTTTCTGCGACCAAATTAAATGTATCATGTGAATGGACTGTCAAAACTTGCGAATATTCGTTCGTTCGTAGGTAGTTGGTCGCTCTCATGTGAATGATCCTTTAGTCCAGTACTCGACGGGGGTCTACGTTGGCTAATCTAATCTTCACATTTTTTGACGAGTTTTGGGAATATGGTAAAAATGTAGCAGCAGGGGGTCCACCGAAACCAGGTTAATTTTGAAACTGGTCTATAAGAAAAATAAGTTTGGGAACCTCTGCTTTAGTCCAACATATTGGGTCCAACCTAGCGATTTCGTCGCGTACCTACATTGCGGCAACGTATTCAACTGACAGATGGATAGAATAAAATCCGACTTATGGAAGGTTACCTTTAAAACGAGCTTATGCCGAATGTAATGAAGAAGGTATACTCTTACTTTTCTGTCAGTTGAATACGTTGACAGTTTTCATAAATTACGATTAAGCACTTTTATTGGTGGAAATAATGGCAGAATGAGAGCTACCGTTATGATCGTTGTATAAATTGAGATACAGCACATTCATTAGTTAAACGTTAAACCCACGATGACAGTAGGTACTATAAGAAAAGTTTAGAGGAACCACAGTAGTACTTTAAAAGAAAGACCGAAACACTCAAGAAATATAACACTTTATTTTTAGAAGGCTTTCTTTTGGCAAAAATAATTCATACAAAGCTTTCAGTTCAAAATAGAAGTAAATGAATTGAAATTATGCAAGAAAAAAAGTTGCCATTGCTAATTTTTAACAAGAACAATCATAAAACATGTTTCCTGGGAAATAAATAACTTGGAATGTGGACAAATATGAAATACTTGACACAATAAAAATGTCAACTGAATACTCAGTATATTTAAATTCTATATTTTTGGTTGGTTACTCTCTAGAATACGCGAACCAAAAAAGATTGTGAATGCGATCAATAAATACCAATAAAAACTCTGACGCGTCAACTGTCAATTATCCGTCGAACTTAGAGCTCCGTCAAACAGAGCGCGTTTTACCGCCACCTTTGTCACACAGAGCGTGTTTTCAACGTCGCGTCAAATTCATCGCTGCGTTTCTAAATTTAAATATCTATAGAGGTAACGCGAAACACATTCGGTCTGTTCCCTTACTTTTGTAGGAAGAATGGAAAGGACAATTAAAATGGCAGTGGTGGGGATAAATTCTCTCACAGAGAGAGACACTTACGAAAAAGTTAGGGAACGCTTTTGTAGTAAACTATGAAAAATGGCAGATATGACAGATAAATAATTCCATAAATTGCAGTGGTAAAAAATACTTTCAATACGATGGAATGTTCGGGGAGAACATTCAATATTTATTTTGCCACCTGTTGATACCATTTTAATAGAACGCAAGAAATCAAAACAAATTCAATCGAATGTCAATTATGACAAGAAATTTCAAATTTGTTGAGTAAAAATTCGTAAGATTCTCAGTTTAGGGGTAATATCTTGCTCTCTCGAAGACGCTCTGTTTTACGAATTTTTCGAGTTAAGGAACGGCATTGAGTAAAAATTCGTAAGAATTCGTAAAAATTCGTAAGATTTAAAAGTAAAGGAATTGACCTATTATTTTCACTACTCACTTGCGCTCCATATTTATTATAAATCCGTTTTCTCTTTGAGAATATCGTAGAGCGGTAACTAAAAATACTAATTCTTCTTCCGAGCTACTTGACATTTTGCAAAGAATTATAAAAGCTGCAATTCTGTTTGACGTCCTCTAAAGCGGTGGTTGGAACGTCGCGTTCAAATAATCTTGGAGAGTCTCCAAATAATTTATACAGTGTACGAAAAGCCGTACAGAATTTAAATCGACTATCCACTGCCCACTTGCAACACCGTCTTGTTCACTGTGAAAGCAATGGATTTCCCTTGAACTTGAATATTTACATATTTCTTCAATTAAGTTTTCAGTTGAACCATTGACTTCATTCGTTTCCTTTAGCTTTTCTTTTCTCCTACTTTCCCGAACTTCTTTAATTATTTCTTTCTTCAATTTCAATTATTTTTTCATCACAATTAAATTGTTTTCTTTTCTCGGTCGTTGGGTGTGATTGTTTTCCTTTCTATTTTACAAGGGGAAGGTTTGATGATGACTTCCAGGGTTGATGTCTTATGGTTTCAATTTTGGGGGAGACAACATCATCATTAGATGTTGGGGTGTGTCTCTTTATGGATAAACGGACACACTTTTAGTGTCTTTCTGGGTGTTTTGGGCTGTGCTACACATCCATAGTCGAACTCTGCGTTGGTTTATTTTTGCTGGCACTTGTTGCCTGTAATTTTCTTCAATTAGAAAGATGTCCTTCATGTCACACATTATCTAAGAATTCTATAAAGTAGAGTTTCTTTTCTTCGAGAACTGTTTGTGCTATGTCGGTTATCCGATGCACTGGTGGGTAGAATGTTTGGTCGGATTACTTTCGCGACTTGCTATTCACCTATAATGGACTCTAAATTTAAGTAGTGCACTAGCTATATTTTCCATAAAAAATTCGCAATTGTGAGCTTCCGTAATTTTGAAGTCGAGATTAAAATTTGTTATTAGTACAGGGGAATGTGAAGAAGAAAGCTCGATGAATGCTTCCCGCGAAAACATTTTCAGGTCTTTACTCGAGGCTTAAGTTCCTAGCTCCTTGCCTTTTGGACTCGAATTGTCAACAAAAGTTTCTATAAATCGCGGTCTACACGAGACAGATTGTTGTAGTGACGGAAGTCTTGTCTGAATTTCTGTCTCCTGGAGACTGGGTGTTACCGAACGTTCCGCGACTTTTTTTCACCCTTTTCCCAAGTGAATCATCTACTCACTTTTGCTGCGCGACGCCTCCTCCAGCAACATTACCATTCTATTCGTCGCCTACGTTTAGAACACAGTTAAATGGATTAATTAAATTCTAATGTAACCATATCTTGAATTGAACTGCTATGTCGGTGGGGTGGTTCTGGTATCTGGTTGTATGCGGCTCGGTGTGTAACGTCTGAAAACCATAAACTAATTTATTGTACGCTAAAAGTAGGAGTGAATTGCGGCAGTGTACTAGCAACACGATGTAGACGTGTGTACTTTTGACGTAATTTATAATTCTGCAAGGGTTTGACTCTCGCCACAAGGACTGCGATGTTGTTAGTGCAGTGGTTTGTTGCGGAATCTGAATGCTTGCAGAGAAATATAGCTGGTTTGGGAAGTTCTCTATGCTGCAGTCGTTATTGAGTTTACTGCACAAGATGCGGTTGTTATGGGAATATTTGCAAGGCAGTGAATTGTATTGTAATCTTTGTGTGTTGTAACTCTATTAAGAGGTGTTATATCCCATATACAGAAAAGGATAACGCGGAAAATTTAAATCACAAGTTGTGCATAAAGCGAATAATATTACCAAGCTACAGTTTACAGAAGTGGGTGGAATGTTTGCATGTTCACTACAAATTCATTACGTGGCGCAGAGAATAATACTCATGTCACGGAAATAAACACATAGCGCTGTACTAATTCCAGGATACCAATAATCATTTTCAGTGTCCAGGCTAAATTTTTCGAACTAGCAATGGCGAAATTTTCCATTCAAAATTGCATATTGTGACCAAGCGAATATTTAACGTGGAGGTTAAAAATGATTATTAGTAGGGCCCATTAAGTTTAAAGTCGGAACTAAAAATGTTTGTTGGTAAGGGCCCAAAAACGCTGATACATTGTCTAATATTTTCTTAGGCAAGAACACTCTGAATATCTTCAGAGTAGCGACCGTTTGCAATGAACTTAAGGTGATCGATCGATCTAATTGTTTCTTGACTTCCAGGAATGTTTATCAAGAAATTTTCCCCAAATATTGATCAATTTTACAAAAATTGTAAGTATTTGGTTAAGCGAATCAGTTATATGGCTGCAAAAAACGTTGATGCCAACGAAATGAACTTTCAAATTCAAATCGATTGATTTCGTCACTAACCAAGATGATGCTGTCAACTATCCAATGGAATTCTTCAATTCTATGGAATTCTAATGACTACCACCTCATAATCTGCAATTCAAAATCGGATCGGTAGTAAATATATTGCGGACTATAAACCAGCCACGGCTTTGTAATGGCACCCGACTTGCGTTGAAGAAATAACTGAACAACAACATCGAAGCCAACATTTTGAAAGGGGAATACAAAGGCGAGGATGTTTTGATTCCACAGATTCCTTTGATTCCGAACGACAAGTCATTCAACTTTTAACGTCTACAATATCAAGTGCGTGTAACTTTGGCAAAGTCAATAAATAAATCACAAGTCGCTAAGTGTTTTGTGCCATCAATCTTCAAAATCAATGTTTTTCACATGGTCAGTTGTATGTCGCCGGTGCGTGGTGGCGGAATACAAACAAAGCTATTCATATAGAATATTATGTATCATAAAGCAGTCGAATAATAAACAAAAATGCTTTTGGAATAATTATATTTTTTAGCGGACACTTCGTAGTGCAAAATAGAAATATAAAAAGATCAAATTCAAATTAATTTAAATCAGTATTCAACAGTTTTTATTGTAAAGATTTGTGGTACCTACATTATATTTTTTGTTTTTTCCATTTTCGGTGTAGGTAAATATACAAAACCGATGCGAACAGGCTAATTATAACTGTCCATTTCAGAAAACTGGATACTCTAAATTCACTCCACAAATTCCTATCGTTTGCCCTTGCGCCTTATAAATAGTAGCCGCAAAAGCAAGGCGAACAGGAAACAAAAGTCGTTTAAATTCAAATGGAATATCAGATGGAAATATTGGGATGCATTTCGCCTTTAAATTATCAAGTTAAAATAGTAGCTTCAATTACATAAGAAATTAATCTTTTAACAGAAAGTTAGAAACAGATTTGATTAATATTTCGAAGCATAATAAAAGTGACTCCAACTTTGAATTGGAGATTATTCGCGAGGCAATCCCGGTAAATCCAACGAATTTCAAAATTCTGTTGGATGATTCACAACATCTTCTTCATTAGTAGGTTACTTTATTCACAGACTTGTACGAATTATCTCGAACATCTTTCATTGTTCTTTCTAAAGCTTCAACAGATTTCTTATTTGCCATTGTACATTCATTTCAAATAATGATACCGCAACGTTTCAATAATTTTTGCAGTTCCAGATGTTCTTGAAATGCTACATGTTGGAGTTTCATGAACTTGGTAATTTCAAAGCAGGATGTGCTGTCCGAGCACCATCTAACAAAGTGGCAGAAATGCCCGAAGACGCCAATGCCAATGGAATTTTATTCTGGAAACGTATCGCTACCAGCTACCAACAACAATGAAATTAAAAACGTGTTTCCGGTGCCTCCAGATGCATCCTGAAAATAGGAAAATGAGACCTTTTAAACCATTCTAATATTCCATTCACTTCCAATTTGCAACATAACCTTGCAATTTGTTCCCCATATTATTACTCCTCACACACGCACAAATGCATGTAGGTATGTTCACTAAATTGCCTATTACTCATTAACCAATCCCCATACAAATACCGTAAGTACATTAAACACAATGCCGCAGTGGTAATAAGGCAATTTTAATTCTTAGACTGTGTAGGTACTTAACTATTTTGCGCTCAAACGAAAGATGACCAAATTTTCTACTTATGTTTATTCAGTTATAACTTCAAGTGCTAACAACTTGTTCAATAAACTTTTTTTATATGTACCAGAAATATAAATAAAAATTAATAATTTTCATTAATAATAATTTTCATTAACAAATCTTTTTATTTGAAGAAACAAAACAAGTTATCATTTTTCAACAACTAATTCGTAGGGCGCAGTGGCTTGGTGGTTAAGGCTGGTACGCTGATCGAGTGAAGTGAAATTTTCACTCCTCTCCAAAAAGTGCTGTGAAATAGAGAGTGAAATATTTTGTTGGAGATTTTAGTTGGAGAAATTTATGCAGGGTGACTGAGCTCAAAAAAAAAATTCTTTTGTGGCAGTTCAAGAAAACAGCTGGAAGAAATAAATTGGAAACTTCACTTTTTGTGAATCATGTGATACCTACAGTAAAATGTATTGACCTATTGGAAGACATTCATCCGTGATCGACCACAATAACAATAAGTTATTGCCATAAAACCAAATTCTGCAACCAGTATGGACCTACGGCCACCAGTTGTGGGTATGACCGCTCCAAACGTATTTCTAAAAAATTAAGGTCTTTCAAAAATATTACAAACGAACAAAGTCATATTCAATGCACAACGCTGACAAAGATAATGGAATACAGAGATATATATCTTTCCAGTGGAAGGGCGGCTGCCTACAAGCTGTTTTCCAGAAAAATTCATGAAGTCACACACACCTGCTTATTTCTATTATAGTATATGTGAGTTCATGAATTGGACTTTAATGCAAGAATTCGGTATTCTCTAATGTGTATTTCACTATCTTTTTCAGTTTAATCAACACCTCCACAAAAACTAAACAAATTCAAAACGTAACACAAAACAATTAAACACCGCGATGCTCATAAAAGCAAGATGATTCGCGGTCGTCCATTAGCAACATGCTTTTTTGTTAGCCACACGTATTCACAGACGGGGGTTGAAATTACAAAAACAACAATGTTGGTTGGTTGGTTTAGGTGGCTGTATTTCCCGACGAGGGAAAAACACAAGTAGCGCATTGAGCGCCGTTTTGAAACCACAACTAACGGAACCTGATATGAAAAGGAGGTGAAGGAAGTTAAAAGAGCTCAAAACCAGCCTGTGGAGTTGAGAAATTTGATAATCCTGTGGAAATGGATGCCTTGGATGGCCAAAAGGTCATCAAAAAATGGTTGACCCAGTGCACTGCGTCTGGTTTTGGCTAGGGCCGGACACTCACAAAACAAATGGAACACTGTTTCACTCTTACTTGTGTCATCACAGCTACGGCAGTGGGTATTGTGGGGGATGCCAAGCTTGGCTGCGTGGGTTCCTAAAGGCCAATGACCCGTACTAATTGCCGTTAGTCTGGCAACATCTACACGCGATCTGGATAATAGGTTGTTTGTTCGGGCATTATCGTAGGTTGGCCAGATCTTCCTGGAAATGACACAGTTCGTCAGGTTCATCCAACTAGTCTCAGCACATGAGGTGAAGTGCAGGAGGATTTCTCTCTTTACATATCCCAGCGGAGGGAAGACTTCCTCCGCGTGAGACACGCACAGAGCTGAGCCAATTCTGGCAAGTTCATCGGCTTTCTCATTCCCTTCAATGTTCCTATGGCCGGGAACCCAGACGAGAGTGATATCAAACCGATAACAAGCCCTGGTCAGTGTCTCCCTGCATTCCACAACAAGCTTGGACGTTGACTTAGTTGAACCAACAGCCTTAATCGCGGCCTGACTATCGACGAAGATGCCTATTTTTTTTCTGGGTGTTGCAATATTGTGGAGCAGTCTGCACGCCTCCTTAATTGCAAGTACTTCTGCTTGAAAAACGCTGGCTACGTTGGGTAGGCGAAGACTTTTTGAGATGTTTAATTCTGTAGAGAAAATGCCTGCTCCTACTCCACAGTCCATCTTGGAACCATCTGTGAAGATAGGTATGTCGAATTCATTAACGACCGCATTCTCCTCCCATTCTAATCTAGAGGGGAATCTAACAGAGAAGTTTTTATGGAAGTCGTGTTTGGGTACTATGTAGTCTGTAGACATATGACCTATGCCGTCAGGAAGGGAAAGAAGGATGCTGGAATGGCCATAAGGCCTTTCGGACCAACACTTAGATTCCTTCAGTCTAACAGCGCTACACGCTGCTATGTTTTTTATATGCAGATCCACTGGCAGGAAATTGAGAATGACATTGAGGGCAGCGGTCGGACTTGATCGCAGGGCTCCTGTGATTCCAATTCCAGCTGTTCTTTGGACTCTACTTAATTTAAGGACGTTATAGGCTTTGCTTAAAGCGGGCCACCATACCAGTGATCCGTAGGTGAGGATGGGACGTACCACCGCTGTGTACATCCAGCGAACCATCTTTGGTTGAAGCCCCCACTTCTTGCCGAAGGTTTTACTGCAAGTGTAGAAAGCTATGCTTGCCTTCCGCACTCGATGTTCGATATTGTACTTCCAGTTGAGTTTGGGGTCAAGCATGACCCCAAGGTATTTAGCGCTGGTGGATAAAGGAAGGATTTGGTTGTTTAAGCGGGGAAGTGAGAAGGTTGGTATTTTGGTTTTGGTGGTGAAAAGCATCAGTTCAGTTTTACTTGGGTTAACGCTAAGACCACAACTTGTAGCCCAACCGCTAATCTTACCCAGGGCCCTTTCCATGATTTCACTTATCACGGTCGGAAACATTCCTGACACTAGAACGACCACGTCATCCGCATACGCAACGACTTTTATACCTTCCCTGTCGAGTTTTGAAAGGATTTTGTTAAGTACCATAATCCATAAGAGAGGCGAGATCACCCCACCTTGAGGTGTTCCTCTGCTAACTGATTTGGTTAGATGGGTGTTACCAAGTTTAGCTTGAATGATCCTTGTTTTGAGCATGGAAATGATCCACGAAGTGACGTAATCCTCTACACCTAGTTCTAAGAGAGATTCCTGGATCGATTCAGTGTGGACGTTGTTAAAAGCGCCCTCTATATCTAAGAAGGTAGCTAAGGTAAATTGGTGATGGGAGAGTGACCACTCAACTGTACGCACTACTTCATGAAGAGCTGTCTCAGTCGACCTGCCCTTGAGGTATGCGTGTTGTGAGTTACATAAGGGGGACCTTTCAAGGCTTGTTCTTATGTGAAGGTCGAGTATACGCTCTAAAGTTTTAAGAATGAAGGAGGTTAAGCTGATAGGTCGGAAGTCCTTCGCGGATTCGTGACCTCTTTTGCCGACTTTCGGTATGAAAACTACACGGACATGTCTCCATGACTGAGGTACATGATTTAGTAGGATACTGCTTCTGTACATTTTCACGAGAAGGGGCAGCACTATCCCCTCATGCTTTTGCAGCATGATGGGGAGAATGCCGTCCTGCCCAGGTGATTTATACGGAGCAAAACTTTGAATGGCCCATGAGATTTTTTCCTTGGTTATAATGCGCTCTATTTCTTCCCGGTGTGAGGGAAAATTCCCCAGCGAATAAGATGGGGTAACGCAGTGGTCTTTACAACCAGGAAAGTGGGTGCTGAGTAGAAGCTCTAAGGATTCGTCGGTTGATTCTGTCCAGGTTCCGTCCGTTTTCTTAATGAAAGATGGACTAGAGCGTTCTTTGGATAGAATCTTACTGAGTCTTGCAGATTCCTTAAGAGTATCGATAGATTGACAGTATTCTGACCATGCTTGCATCTTAGCTGATCTAATGGACTTTTTGTAGAATTTTAGGCAGTCTTTATAAGGTTGCCAGAACTTATGCCTGTAGCAGATATTGAAAATGTCCCTAGTCATCCTTCTCAGAATGGATAGGTCTTCATTCCACCACGGCGGTAAGGTTTTTTTGCTGTGTTTAACGGGACACGATACCTTAAAGGCTGTATTCATCGCCCTTTCTAGAGCGAGTGAAATTGTGTCCAGTTCCTCACCTGAGTTAATTTCTAGGTGTGGGATACTGGGGAGTTTAGATTTTAAGACCTGACCAAATTTCTTCCAGTCAATTCTCTTTGGGTTTCTATATAGGACTGGAGTATCTACCTTGATACAAAGATTGAAGAGTATCCACTCGTGGTCCGAGAAGGACTTTAAGTTGGAGACTCTCCAATTCTCAACCCTAAAGTTGTCGCTGTTTGTTTTGAGAGTAATGTCTAACACCTCTTCCCAACCGTTATAATTTTCCGTACTTGGAAATTTAAAGGTAGGGGTGTTACCCACGTTACATACACATAGATCAGAAGTTAAAAGGAAATCAAATAAAGACTCACCTCGTTCATTGATTTCCTTGCTGCCCCAGAGATGATGTCTAGCGTTAGCATCACAGCCAATGAGCAGGTTACCTTGCCTCGCCTGTATCGCTGCAGTCAGCTGCTGTACTTCCTCTGGCGGGGATGGCCTGTCATGTGCCATATAGGCGGATGATAAAAAGGTTGTATGACCCTGGGTGAGTTCTACCTTAACAACGGTTAAGTCACCCGAACTAAAATTGGGACAAAGGAAAGCGTTAATGTATTTTTTTGCTAAAATGCATGTTCTAGGCTTACCGACGTCTCTTTTGTAATAAAGGTTGTAGGTGTTGTCTGAGAGACCCAGGATGGTCGACTTCTTGACCCAGGGCTCCTGTATTATGCCGATGTCAATGTCTTCCTCCCTGAGGAAGACCAAAAGATTCTCCGATGCACATTTCGAGTGCTGGAGATTCGTTTGGATGACTTTCAGCATAATAGTTATTGAGTGTTGGCGATCGCCAGGTCCTCCAACAGTTTGTTGGCAGCGACGACGTCGTCCGTGTCGTCTTCAGGTCCTGTCGATCGGAAAATCTTTAGCTTGGCGAGCCTTATGCCAAACCTTAGCTTAAAGTCAGCCGCTTCAAGTGCCCCTAGGCACTCTTCATTAATGAGCAGCAGGTAGGACAAGCTGTTTTTCTGGGGAGCTTCTGCCTTAATGACAGCCCAGTCGTCCATGGGTATCTGCGGGTTTTGCATCTTGAGGCACTTCAGAAGACTCCCAGAGTCTATCTTCATGACGGGTAACCAAATGCGTGCCCTGGGTCTCGTGGGGATATCCTTGGCTGGGATGAGCTTAAGCTTTAAGCCATCCCAAGCTTCGCCAATCTTGGCGATGCATGAACCAAGAAAATCCTTGGAGTACTGGTCTACACACTTGATCACCCGGTACCCCCGAACAATTTCCGCGCAGTCAAATCCAGGTTGTCTGCTATCAACACCAGAAAGAACGTGTTCCACAACCATCTCGGACAGTTTGGCTTCAATTCTACTCCAGTGTGTCATGATTGAATTGCCACTTTTAGACAGCTCGTCTATAACGGCAACTTGGAGGTGATCCCTCACTACCTCCGTGAAGGTTTTGGTTGCATGGGAAGTGGATGGGCGCTGGAGGTCGGTGAGTCTCGGAGCAATCTTCGACTTTTTGGAGGCATGAGAGGTCTCGTCTTGAGACCTGATCCTTTTCACGCTCTCTTTTTTCTGTTGCGGTTGCTTCGGTTTGTTTTGGTAGTTAACGTACTCGTCGACCACCTTCTGATATTTTGCCTTATCCTCCTTGTCCCTGTCATGAGTCATACCAGTCTCCTCATTCTTTGCAATCTTTGCAAGAATGAAGACAGCCCTGTTATATCTCGACTTCAAGAGACAGCCGGAGGATTTCTTGGATTTGGGTGCACTATGGCTGGTGCTCCCAGTGGCGTTGCCAGTTTTGTTATGAGGCTTTTGGATACTATGACTGGTATCCTCAGCCCCTACTGTTGTTGAAGATTTGGATGACGTTGATGGTTGACTGCCGGAAGGAGTACTATGGCTGGTGCTCCTTCGGCTTGAGGGGGAAACTACTGTCTCCTGGCTAGAAGCCAGAAGATCCTCCTCAGAAGAGGTCCCTAATAGGGATTCTTCCTTTTTTGTTTTTTTTAATTCTTTTTTGTTTAGGTTTTTGTTCATTTTTTTTAAATTCTGGTCCCACGAGTATGTCCGGAAAGGAAGACCAATCCCGGCAGAGCCGACTTACCGAGATGGGGCACAATCTTACAACCGACCTTGCCTGCGCGTCGGAGGGAGCTCGTAAGCGACTGGTTTTACCCCCAGCCTTTCATCCTTCGGTACGGTTTGCTATCTGCTCACACCACCACTGGAATTAGGTTGGATTTAAAGGTTTACTCCTACCTCAAACTAATGGATCACGACAAACGATTGAGACGTTAGCGTAAATCCTTGGCTGACACTAACCATTTGACCGGTTAGCCATGTTCAGGCGGGCGCCCACGTGAAGGACTGAAGAATGAGGATTTTTGCCCAGGCCCAACAACAATGTAAACAAATGGGTTTTGAGGGGATAGACGTACGAAAGATAACCATCTCTTTTATTCATTCATCTCTGACGCTGATCTAGATATTGAATGAGTATACCTAGAAAGAAGTCGAACAAGTTCCTTAAATGCACAACGCTTCTCAACCACGTTAGCTTAGAAACAACCGAATTTATAAATACAGGCAGCCTTAATCAGGCGGATAAAACATGTTGATCTATAAAAATTAGCAAAGTCAATATATTTTCTAACAAAAAAGTTCAGAAATTCTACAAACGAAATTCTACAAACGGCTAGGCACATTCACATTCGGTTGGCAAAAGTCATTGCTCTCGGGAGGTGTTTTTGATTGGCTGAAAGGCCTTCCCTATTGTCGAAGCATCTCTCTACTAGTTCTCGAATGACTTTCGATGATTTTCCCTTCCAGCGAACCTCCAAAAACACAAAAAAAAAAAAAAAAAATGGTTCGTATTTTGTTTATGATAATTTTAATAGTTTTCAATTTGGAAAATAATGCCTGATTTGTAAAATAGACAGGACAGTCGTCAAATTTAAATAATTAACAGTGCATGGAAATTACACATATTTTCAAAGATCATCTGCTGGTATTGCTTGAACAAAACTGGGTAGAAAAATATTCTTGAGGCACCCTGCTTATGGAAAAGGTCATCCATGCCACCAAATATTTGTACACCTAACATTATTGCACTATATTCAATGAAAAAACAATTTTATACGTGCGAAACACTTATTATTCTCTTAAAGAAACATCTGAAATTCCAATAAATTTCTAAACCGCATCCTACAAATCATTTTTCACGCTGAATTGTCAAAAAATTAATGCGACGGACAATAAAAACCAAGTGAAATAGCTGCGGAGAGATTTTAGTATCGCCACCTACGACTCAGTTCTGGAAGCGATATTTTCCACTCGAACTGCGTACCGCCTAGTGAAATTTTCATTTGGAAAATTCATTTTGACATTTCGCAGTGAAAAATTTGTATGAAAAATTGGATTTCACTTGAACTGCGTACCAGCCTTTAGCGTGTTGGACTACTATGCGAGGGGTTCAGGTTCGAATCCCGCAAAAACCCAATTTCCAACTCAGGGTTTTTTCACTGCGCCACCTCTCGCGAACGTCTGACAAACATCCGAGAGTATAACTGTCATGAAAGAGCTTCTCAATTAGCCGTTTGGAATCGGCATAAAATTGTAGATCCCTTCCATTCGTTCCAAAAATGAAAACTCACACAAAACGAATGGTTGCGAGAAGCTAGGCCTAGGGGTCCCTACGGACCTGTTGCGCCAAAAATTATATTATTATTATTATTATTTATAATTCGTAGGTAATCAAACAGCATAGACCAACTATCTGGTGCTTGGGCTCGTATAAAACATCTCATTTAGATAGTTTTATTAACCGAAAAAAATGATATTATTGCCCTTTTAAAAATATATAACATTAATAACTAATCAATAGCATCCAGTAATGCGAAAATATGGCATTCCCGAGCTCTATCAAATTCCCCCACGGTTGGCAGTTATTGGTCGCATTTATTTTACTTTTTTTGTATGTTTTTGCATTTCAAACGGATTCTAAAAAAGAAGGGGGCCACCGGCAAGAGGGTTGCGAGTTGGTCTCAGTATCGTTTTTCTCTGGATATAATGATAAATGATGTCGACATTGACTCATTTACACTAGCGTCTTATTTTGGGACAATAATCGGCATGAAAAGCTCGTATTTATAACACCGAGTTCCAAAATTCAAGGTTAAAATCAATATTTCTGGCAGTTACTCCTGTCGGACTTTTAAACACCCATAAGCAAAATCGGCAACAAGAAAACCTGTTACCTATACACACTTCGAATTGTTTTCAAAACCAAATCCGCCTCTATAGATCTCATTCAAATAGACACGACTCTTGACTACCCGCACCATTTGCACTCAGTATTTACTTTAATCCCTTGTACGGCTATGTGGATCTAAGCGCCTTCAAAAACTGTTCACCATTTGAAGTAAACCACATAAAGCCAGATGCATTCCCAACGATGCGAGTTTCAAATAACAACAGATGTATTGTTTGCTACGAAGGCGAAATGCATTTTATTTTCATCTCTACATGTTTCAAGCTGTCTACTCTATCAAAAATAGAACAAACAACTCTCCACTTTTAAATTCCAGCATAAATTCCGCCATAAGGATATGCAACACCGACATTGGCGCCAAGAGCTGGGTATCCAATAGAGCCGTATCCATGCACAAGAATGTCAGGCCTAGCTGCAGCCATTGCCACCAGAACTGCCAAGACCAAGATCAACTGTCAACGAGTAAGGTATTTTTTTTTTTATTTTCCATATATTGTTACAAGTTCTATGTCAACTTACATATTTCAGCATGATGAATATGACTTTGAGTTCCTTAGTTGAAAACCTTTGAAGACAATCGATCACAAGTGACTGATAGCCAACATCGACTGTCACTGCAGTATTTATACGAATTGACGGGCATAGTTTCTCTGGGGTCACCCGACAATAGATTCGCAGACCATCGCGTAAATCACGCTTCGCTGCAGGTGATTTACACCATCGACTTCTCATGCATTATCCATGACATTCACTGAATGCTGTGCAATGAGCTGTGAATTCACCCGATTGAGTGAGTTCGCCGAATCATATTTCAAGAGAGGGTAGCTCTGCAGTTGTTAAAACAGCCACCAGCATCCACCACCACCACCATCATTCCAACTGAATTTTTCAAAAGGCATTGGCGATGAAGATGATCAACGAAAAAAATGTATGGAAACGTCGTAATTAAACTTCGACCTAGTTAGACTTTGGGGACAAAACAGGAGACGTTCGAATTTTGCACTCTCACTCTCTTACTCGGTGTATCTCTATCCGGTGGAAAGCGCATGCCTTGGAATTGCGATATGGGGCAAAAGCCATCGACTGGAATGTCATACATAAGTGGCTTAAGGGTGCATCATAAATAATTTAAAATTATTCGCTAAAAATAAGAATATCGCAAACAAACATACCATTCGTGTGTGTGTCTTAGGCAGCCACCCGAACCTTAAAATCAGTTTTGCTTTTACGAACTTCGATTCGGTTCGGTGGCGTGAGTACTGCCGTTCTGGAACACTGGCTAAAGTGCAACAGTTGAATTGAATTTCCAGACTAGTTGATACAGGTTTAAGACACATACTTGTTACTCTTTATAGTTCGTGAATCAATGTGCTATAGCAAGGTATTTACTTGTTTGAGTTATCAAGGGCCTAAGGTTGATATATATGTATATGTGAGATGATTTAAATCAAACAAGCAATTTGCTTTTAGAATCAGTAGCTTGGGTAATATATAACATCATTAGTTTAGGGGTAGATTAGATAGGGATGGATTCGTCCAAAGTAGAGTTCAAGAACGCATTGACTATAACTTTAGGATCGTCATTTGACTTTGACTCGTATGGGCAGTACCGTCTTTACCATTATGGGCACCACGGGTCGCTTGATGCTTAGGGCCCGATCCTAACGGGGTTATGTTTTTTTTTTCTATTTTGGTAGATATAGTTTGACGAACAGATTTCAGAGAGTAAATAAGTTGGCGTGTTTGCGACTTTATGGCAACAGTTAGTTTGGATATGGAATATCTGGTTAATGGTCTTCTGGAACTCTATTGGGAAAAATTTTTAGGACGTTTTGCATGGTAGGTATATCTAATTTTCTGTTCATACCAGTAGAATTAAAGAATAATCGCAATTTTTTCTGTAAAACTTTCCGCCCTTTTTCAATTTTTGTTGTTAAACACACGGATAGGAATTGGCCAAATCCACAACAAAAATGCAACAAGAAAATACAAAATGCTGTTGAAAGACCTAAAAACTTGTAAAATGCGCATCTTAAGCATTAAGCAAATCGAAAATTGAGGACACAAGAGTTTTGAAAACATCCATTTGACTCTAACAGCCCTATTACGGCTATCAAATATCAACACGATATTTGATAATAATTGATACGTATCAACAAATTGAATGAATCGGTATTATGGTTATCAACCTATCAACATTTTTGGTATTACGGTTGTCAAAAAAATTTATATTCATAAAATATTTTATCAACCACAAATTTCTTGTTGATACGTATCAAATTCCATTCCATTTTTCTAATTTTGAAATAATTGTACAAATTTCGACTTCTATTATTAATTAAATTTTTTTTTTTTTTTAGTTGAGTTGTCACTTAATTTTATCGCATCCCCATCGATAAACTTAATTAAATTTTTTTTTTTCTTAGTATGAATCGTACATTCGACTCTTGTCAGTATCTGATAACAGAATGTACTCAACTATTTCATTTAAAAGCTTATAAACTGTTTTATTTTAAATATCTTTTTATTTTTAGTTTTGAATAATTGTTGTATAACTTTTAGTCTTTTTCTTTCTTTTTAATGAAATAATGGAATAAATAAAAAAAAAAAAAAAAAAAAAATCGAGCTGTCGTGGGACGGCCGAAAGAAGCGAATCATTGGACGTAAAGTATTGGCCCGTGTTACGTGGCGGCCTATTTAAAATTCATTTTAATTTTTCATAGTGCCAGTTAGCTTAGATTACTCTCTCTGTTCCTCTTTCGCTCTCTACACACATATATTTAAGAATTTTTCGACTTTTCTTTTTTCCTAAACCATCCCTGAATCAAGACGAACAACACAAAACAAAAATCATCCAAATCGGTGGAGCCGTTCTAGAGTTTTCATCTTCCAAGTGCGCCATGGAGGGGGAAGTTAACGCTACGGTGACGATTTTTTTCGGTTTACTCCCCATCTTTTTGAATAATTTATATGCGTGACCCACCGACCGTCCGTAAAAAAGCTATATTCGCTTCAAAAAAATATTCCGGCGGTTAAAAATCCTTGTTTTTATTGTTAAAAAACCGACTTTAGACCGAAAGTTAATCGTCAGTTTTTGATTTTAAATGGATTATGATGAAGTAGTTTGGTTTGGTTTTTTTATGTCATACAAATTAGAAACGTCAAACTTCAAAACAGAACCCATTCTCAATGATATTTTGATTAGCATTCACAATGGGGTAAAAACTATCAATTGATACTCATAATACCAAAATATCGTCGAATTGATAGATGTTATCAAGTATCAAATAATTGATATTTGATAGCCATAATAGGGCTGTAAGTTTGCATTTTGGTCAAAATCGTTACCTATCGCCGTTTTCCGGTAAACTGGAAAAAAAACATAATTTAAAATAAAATACTTTTTTCAAAAATGCATTATTATCGACAATATAGAGAAAAATTGAGTTTGCTATTGAGTTATAAATGACCACATTACCTAAGAAATTAATGTTTGCTACAATCGTTTGGGATACCTTTGTCGAAATTTCAAAAGTACCGTTGTTCGAAATTTTAACCAAAAACTGGGTACGCAGTCATGGTAACCTCACCTACTTAAGCTTAAATATCAATTTTGGTTGAAATCGTTGGAGCCATTTTCGATCAAATCGAACTGGTACGAACATTTTATATGTAGGTAGGTACACGGAAAAAAATTTAAGATCAAATCAAGAAAAATGAGCGCAGAATCACGAAAAGTTTGTCTAGTTTTAGAGCTTAGCTCAGGATTTACTGATTCACGACTTCTTATTCGCAATTTTAGAAATTGTAAGAAGTGAAGATATTGACCCCCAAAAATCGTGAATCAACACTTCTCATTGTCAATAATGATCAAACGAGAAATACATATTGCCATAACCGATCGCAATTTTAAACAAGTAGTTCTAAATTTGATATTACTATGGTTGTGAATTGCAAAAACATTTCGCAATTTACCACTTCTCTGTAGTCAATTTGATTTCATCCCTTACCGAATTGCAACCATTTAGTCTTGAATTGCAACTCATTAGTGCTGATTTGCTACTTCTGTAGTTGCAATTTACAAATTCTTAATCGTAAATTACGACTTCTTTTTATCAATTTGCAATTCATATTTTGCAATTTGCAATTCATATTTTGCAATTTACGATTCTTGAGTAGTGATTTGAGGCATCACCGTTTTAAATTAAAAACGTTTTATCGTGAAATTAGAAAACTTTATTTTCAATTTACAACTTATATCTTGTGATTTACAATCAGAATTCATAGTCGTATTTTATATTTTTGTTTCCTCTTGATATCCTTGAGAATCATATGACGCCATATCGTCCGGAGACAACGGGATTTGTCTGGGGTGGTTTTTCTGTCTATGCTGAAATTGTTAATACACGCAAATTGTTTAGAAGAACTTGTATTGATACGAACCTTAAAAAACATTTTCGACTGCACACTTTAATATCCATACCAATTTACTTCTTTCCTAATAGCGAGACATATCTTCATTCTGAAAAAAAAATAAAAATACAGATTTATATACCTACTTTAGTTTAATTTTTTTCCATTATTAAATAGGTACTTACATGATATATATTCCAGAATGCTTTATAATGGTTAGTACACTCACTATCACTGAGAACTAGTAATAATTAAAAAACGACTGCCTTAAGCAAAGATTAAATACCGACTGTCTTTCGCTGTCGCTGCCCATGATTGCAGCTGTCCAGCAAGCAGCAACACCACAAACATTATTATGTATGTATATTGATCCATATAAAGAAAGGATTTCGACCCATGGACTACCTATATCGTTACTGTCGACTACCTGTGCATAAAGAAATTTCACACGTTATGTAGTTAGTTTCCATGGAAATTACAAAAAATATTTTGCAATTATTTACGACCTCTCTACGTCAATTTACGTTTTCGGTTTAAATGTGGTAAATTATTATAAGATTTTATTGATTCATCATTCAGTGGTGGTAAATCACCAAATTTTTTTCGCAATTTGAGATAGCAAAGTGGTGTTTACGAAATTTGCCTATTGAAGTTGTAAATTGCTCCAAACAATCTCGCAAATCACTACAAATTAAAGAAGCTCGAATTGATACTTTTAATCGCAAAATGCAACAAACAACATTTGATATTTTTCGCCGTTTTCACTGACAAATTACAAATTTTTATATCAATTCAAGAAAAAATCGTTGTGATTTGCGAAAAATATACGATTCGTGAATTACAACTCAAAATGTTGCAATTGGTGATTTTCAATTCTTTCCGTGTACCTACCATTAATATTGATGTCACCTTGCAAAAAAAAACGCCCTCTAACTGTAAGCCCAAAAACTCCAAATCCGAGGTTTGAACGTAATCCGGGAAGCCGTTTAGGCTGTAGGCCTGTGGAAGGACGGACAGAGCGGACAGAATTTCCCGACCCACTTTTTTGAGTTCCTCTTTCATCGTAATATCAGAATTGATTAAAATCTCGAGTTCGAAATTTTGTACGAAAACAATGTCTTGATTTTACTACGCAATGGAGAAAGTTAAAAAGTAAAGTAGAAAAAAAAAGAATACAAAAAAACTGTTCCAAATACATTCGTACTTAATTATGGTTAGGATAGGTATAGCCGGTTGTCGTGGATTACTCAGTGCCACACTCTGGTCAATATTGTGATGGGGGAAAAGGTTGTCCCTTACCTATAGTATATCATATTGCAGTCCATCTAGAGTTCGCCTCTCTTGTGGCATTTCTCCCTGCTTCAAGCTTAAGTGAGCAAGGCGGGATGTTCACAGGGGGATCGGGATCAGCTTGTTCTAATTGCTACCAAACCTAGTCTAGCTTATATGTCCGCTTTCGCGTTGCCGAATGCCTTCAAGTCCCGGAATCCAGCAGAGCAATACCTTGTGCTGAGTATACCAAGAACCAAAAGACCTGAGTTCTTCGCGACAGTACTTCGCAAGCTTCGATTTAATTTTTTGTTGTGGTATAGAGAGACTGTTATAAAATGTTGTGTATCTCGACTTTTACTGTGCCTTTTACTAGCAACTAAGTCTCACTTGTGATAGAAAATCGATCCTATATTTTATAAGTACGTAATACTTTATTATTATAAAAATATGTCCGTGAATTAGAATAATACTTACTCTTTGGGGCTCCATCGAAAAAGGGTTCCAATCTAAGATGATTTATATTTGAATATTACTAAGTCTTTACTTTCTGTTTTTACTGGCTCAGACTGATCGCGTGAATAGTTATTGTAGTTGATCCGCAAATGTTGTCAAGAAAATCCGGCCTGCATAATAAGTTGACGTTTCGAAGTCTTAAAATTCTAAATAAGCCCCGAGAATATAACAACAATTTAACCTTCACACTAAATACTAGGTCACAATATGTAATTTTGTATGGAAAATTTCGCCATTGTGCCATTGTTCGAAAAATTTAGCCTGGACACTAAAAATGAATATGAGTACCGCGGAAAGGGTTTGTGTAGATATTTATCTAGTTGCAGATTTATATAGAACATTGGTATCTGAACGTCCCGTTATTCTTAACTATATAGTACCAACCGCAGTCACGGTTGCCACATTTGTCATTAGTGATCAAATTTGGTCACTATTTTTTCTCATGGTCACATTGTCATTTTTGAATCCATTTGGGTAATATTTTTACGAAACGAAAAAAGAAACTCGACTTAAATTTTTATACAACCTAAAACGCTTTTCTTTTCGTCTGATTGTTCTGTAATTGAAAATAATTCGGCACTTAAATATTTTGGTAATTTTTAGCTAGTCCTTCTTAATTCCAATTTTGGACACAAACTTTATTTTGAAGTGACAACAGTGACCGCAGTTGAACGCGTTCCATTGGCTAGGTACGTTCAAAACATTATTATTTTTAGTGTTACAGTTTCATTACAGTTGCGGTTGATAAATTTAGGAATGATTGGTACAAAAAAACCGTCTTCCGATATTTGTACGAGAATTTCGCTTCTCGATACAACGAATCCACTCAGGATGCACCTATATATTTACAAGTGTAATTTATTCAGTTGACGTTTATGCAGGGGTAACCGACAAATCTAGTCCGGACTTTATTGACTGAGTTCTACGTTTCCATTTTGGATGTGTGACTGACGTAAGAAAAGTTGCGTTACCGACCAATCTAGTTCTTCCGTTCGTGGGTAATCTAGCCCGAATCTAGTTGAATTAAGACGACTAGACGTTTGAGAAATAACCGCATGCAAAATTTAAATAAATGCGTTCCCTGTGATCTCGTCTTAATGTCAGCGTTCATAGAGTTGGGACGTTCAAGTATATAGTTTAGTAAGTCTGACATCTATCCTATCCAACGTATACTGTGTGAATGTCTTAAACCGTTCTGCAACACACTAATCGGCACGTACCAGTGTGGCTTCCGGCCCGGCAGATCGACTATATAGATCAAATTTTTACACTGAGGCAAATCCTGGAAAAGACCAACGAATTTCAAGTCGAGACACACCGTCTATTCATCGACTTCAAGGGCGCGTATGATAGTATACATTGTCAGGAGCTGTATATGGCGATGGCCGTCCGAATTCGGAATCCGCAGTCACGGTTGATTCAGTTGTGTCGCGTGACACTCGAAAACACGCGCTGCAACGTACAATTTGGAAATAGCTATATTTCTATTCCAAACATACACCGGATTTCGGCAAGGGGGAGCGCTATCATGCGACTTCTTCAATCTCGTACTGGAGCAGATAGTGCGTAGGGCAGGTGTCATCACGGAAGTCACTATCTTCAACAGATCCGTTCAGCTGCTCGGGTATGCGGACGATATTGACATCATCGGTCGGTCACGGCGCTCCGTGATAGAAGCTTTCATGGCGATTGGAAAACAGGCGAAATCTGTAGGTCTTGAAGTAAATGAGGACAAGACTAAGTACATGCTATCAACAAACAAGCATATAGATCTGTCCACCGCCTAGGACAAAATATCACTATTGATAGTAACAATTTCGAGGTAGTTAAGGAGTTCATCTACCTCGGAGTAAAAATGAACTCCACGAATGACAGTGGAGATTCGGCAGAGACTTACCCCAGGAAACCGCTGCTACTGCGGTTTGGCAAAAACAATTGGGTTCAAAACTCCTAACTCGAGGGACGAAATGTATGCTTTACAAAACCCTTATACTGCCAGTTCTGCTCTACGGCGCCGAGTGCTGGACGATAAGCAGGAAGGGAGAGCTAATACTGGGTTCCTTCGAAAGAAAAATTCTTCGGCGGATTTTTGGTCCTGTGTGCGAGGAGGGCGAATGGAGGAGAAGATACAACCGCAATCTCTATAAGCTGTATCAAGATGGTGGATGTAGGTAGTCCAAAAAGCCAAAATACGTCCACTACATTGGCTCGGCCACATCGAGCGAATGGACAATAATGCGCCAGCTAAGAGGATCTTCGAATCCCAGTTCGAGAAGACAAGGAAAGCCGAGCCTCAGTATCGCAGTATCGTTTGTCTCTGGTAACAAGGAGTTACATCCTTAAATGCATGCTCCACGCCCTTCTAAAATGTCGACCACAATTCGATGATGTTTCATCCACGTGCACGTCATTATGTGGAGTTCAAAAACACATTTTCATTAAAACTCTTTCCGAGACGAGGGACATTCCCTTAAAGCATATCACGATACAAACTGCGTAAAGTTGCCTTAGGCACCACCACAAACTGCCTGGCAGCAAGATCAGAAAATGTTCTGAAATCATTCTACTGAGTGCCCAAGAACAGATGAGGAAGTTCGTCCCATAGAAAGTCATCGTCAACCGCTGCGACCCCTTCCCCTTATCATAACAGACAGAAGTTGATCCAAGCATAAGATGTAATAATATCCTGCTTTTATTAAAGAACCAGAGGACGGAGATGACAATGGGACCTGCCCTATCCAAATTCCTGTACAACATTTCATTAGACACAAAATCTGAATTACCTTAAACTTTGTGAAGTCATAGTCGTTGTCTGACAAAATCTCCTTCGGGCAGATGGTCGGCATCAAATGAATGCACGGTATCCAATGCGTCATCTGCATATACATTTTCGAAAAATTGATCAATAATTTCCAATCTGATGGCCCACAGGGACAATCCGAATGGGAAAACCGAAATTTTTTTAATTAAGTCTCATAAATCGAAACATCTACCTCTCGTTTTCCAATCCTTGGGCGCACATTTCTAATCAATTGTCATCGATTTGGTTGGTGCGGGAGGGGGGAAAAACATCCATTTAAGCGCTCGTTCATGGTTGTACCAGGACTTTGCACTTCACACTCTCATCCGGGGAACACAACTCCAATAGAGGTGTATATCTATTTCTACGGACATTGAGACGAACTGCTGGTTGTTTTCGTGCTCGTATCTATTCAATGCGATAGCCTATCGAGGAGTCCATTGTGGTGGATAGAGCTTCCATATCATCCCCAAGTCCCCACGGGCAATGAGCCGGCCCTACGTTGGCAATTAATTGCCAGTGATGCGAGAGAGAAGATACAGACAAAGTTACTATCTGCTGGACAGCACAGCGCGTTGTTCCTTTTTGTCCTTATTGTTATTTTTCCGGATTACCAAACGAATGTGTGACAACTGTGTGCGATTCCAATTGTTTTATATCTTTTGTGTTTCTATTTCCAGGATAATATTGATGCTGTCGATATTTTTGCGTCTGGCAGCCGTAAGCGTTATCAAATTAATTTTCAGGATAAAAGGTTATTTGCTAGGACCATTTATTCTGGGGCTATTGACTTTTAGATTCGATTTTACGTTTGGTTGAAAGTGAATTTATGGACTTATATTAAGGACGCTATGCTGATTAAGGATGTGCCCACCGATGATTGATGGGTGGCCATTCATACATAGACTGATGTCGATTTAGATGAAGGATTAGGAGACGTTTTTCGATTAGTTTTTCAATTTGGCTGTTATTTCCGGTCTATGTGTCGAAACTGATTGTGATATCCTGTCCGGGTGATTCTCCGTTTTTGTATCAAATTTTGATCTGGCTACCTGTGACTGATGGAAATAGATTTTTGATTATTTGCCAAATTGGATAGACACGTGACGCCAATATGCTCGGTCACAGTGGGTTGAAAAAACTAGAAGTATCCTTAGAAATTTGTATGTGAAACGTAATCGAATCCATCGGAAATAATAAGCAAATCGAATAGGATATCGATATAGAATGACGAGCAGAGGCATAAGCTCAGTATTAAATCAAAAGTAGCTATTAAGTGTAAATTCAGAAACGTCAAACATTTGCGCAGTGATGCGTCATCACTGCATATTTGCGATGCTGATGCGTTGCTGATTAAATATTGCATTTGAGTCTTATGACGCATTGTTTACATCAAACATTCAAGATGGAAGTTTTGCTACTAAAAGTTTTAGTCGATAACTTTGATCATAAAGACGATAAATTTAGTTTTAACATGTGTGAAGCAAGAAGAAAGTGCAGCAGATTTAAAAAGAAGGATTATTCCTAACATTAGAAAATATTTCAAAATTCTAGCAGAATATCCAGACGATGTATTCCAAAATAATTTTAGAATGTGCCGCTCCACCTTCGATGTATATTACTAACAAACCATATTTCTAGGATTTGCGAATATCATTAATTCCTTTTTGGACACCTTCTTATACTGGTCGCATTGGATATTCTTTAAAGAAATATTTGTACATTACCTACGCTTTGGAAATTGTGCAACGGCAGGGTCAGTTTTCGGATTTTTCTGATCGGTTCAATATTGGACGAGGTATCTACTTCATTTATACATCTTTATGAAAACCGGTAAACCTTATTTTCCGCTTAAAAAGTGATATAAGTTGGCCTTCCATTCAGCAACAAAAAAATGTAATAATTTCCATTCGTTGTATCGATGGTTAGTGTGTGGGACTACTAGGTAAGCGAGGGGTCCATCTCCCAAAAAAAGCCAAATCCCAACTTTACTCGTAGGTTTATTTACACCTCCACCACCTCTCGCAAACGTCAGACAAACATCCATTGACGTTTCTCATTTTCTTTGATTGCTAAATTGGTGGTTGTGTTATTTATTCCATACATAATATGCTGGCGATTTATAATAGCAAGTGATAGTGATGAAAGCGGTGTTAGTTGGGTTGGTTGATTTAAATGGCTGTATTCCCGTGAGGGAAAAACACAAATAGCGCTTGAGTGCCGATAACAATCCCTGGTCACTGGTCAGTTGGACGTTGACTTAGTTGAACCGACAGCCTTAATCGCGGCCTGACTGTCGACGAAGATGCCTATAATGCAAGTAGGTACTTCTACTTGAAATACACTGGCTTCGTTGGGTAGGCGAAGACTTTTAGAGATGTTTAATTCTGTTGAGAAAATGCCTGCTCCTACTTCACAGTCCATCTTGGAACCATCTGTGAAGATAGGTATGTCGAATTCATAGCGCTTCTGCACCACTATCAAAATCTACGCTGCCTGTTGAAAGGTTTGTTTTATTAGCAGTGTTTTATTATCAGCGTGATCTGATCCGAATCAGATCACGAAAATAAAACAATACGGATCATAGACGAGTTGTGGCAACAGTTGCTTTCAAAAGACGACCATGCCACCAGCCATATTGCAAACATTCTGTACAACGACATTTCAGTTGCTTGTCGGGGGTGTTGCCATATCAATCAAATTAATCATTTTTAATTTTTGAAGGTAAGAGTTTTTTAAGAACTTATTTAAAGTGTTTCAGTTCGAAATATAATGAACACCGCAGTTTACACATCTGGTCCACTTAGATTGGATTAATTCTTAGAAAAAGCATTGTACTTTTCATAATATTACCATAATTCTCTCTCTGCACACACACAAAATACGTTTGATTGTTAAAATCGTCACTTCACGTAAATTTAAAGCTTTATGTCCAAAACTCTGCGAAAACAGTTGCAGTTATAAAATAGTTTAAATTTCTGCAGCCTTCTAGTTTACATTTTTCATTAGATATTCCGTGATTTTCTGGACATTTGTACCTGATTTGTACTTTATGTAAAAACAAAAAACAACTCTCACCTTTCTGCCGAAAAACTTGTGAAACAATTATTATTTACGAACTGCGACACATTTCATAAACATTTTTTGTTAAACATTTACTTAAAAAATTATGGAATATTTCGCTGGGTTTGTCATACCTTTACAGAATTAAAAAGCAAAATCTCCAAGGACGGGAAATTTATTGGATGTAAAAAAATGCTTATTGAGTTTTTGTGCTATGAAAAGTATTGAATTTTTTAGTCTGGCAACGTGACTGTATGGCTATCTTTTTGATGTGTGTTGAATTGTTAAGCCTAAGCCTAAGGCTTAATAATAATGGCGCAAAATTATAGACATCGTGAATTCCAACATCAGAAAACTATCAAAACTAGTTTTAAACGTAGTATGCGCCCATAATTTGAATGAAGCGAGTCGAATGGTCAGCAAAAAATCGGTGTGTGTGCAAGCGTCTATTTAAACACGTACGCCACTACTTCCCGATACTGCCGGCGATACAGTGGCAGTAGACGGCTGCTCACCGGCATTTTGCCGACACCGATCAGCGGTCGGCGTGTGTGAAAGCCTAAGGCTAAGCCTAAGGCTAATTTCACACACACCGATTTTGGACGGCCAGTATAAAATCGGCCGACATTTTACCGGTAGCTGGGTGCTTGCACACTCACCGGATTTTTACCGGTCACAATCAGTTGCTTTGTTTTCGTAATCGTGACACGAGGTTATTGTTTAATAATAATGGCGCAAAATTATAGACATCGTGAATTCCAACTATCAAAACTAGTTTTAAACGTAGTATGCGCCCATAATTTGAATGAAGCGAGTCGAATGGTCAGCAAAAAATCGGTGTGTGTGCAAGCGTCTATTTAATCACGTACGCCACTACTTCCCGATACTGCCGGCGATACAGTGGCAGTAGACGGCTGCTCACCGGCATTTTGCCGACACCGATCAGCGGTCGGCGTGTGTGAAAGCCTTTAAGTTTACATGTTCCTAATTTTTTAATTTAGTTTTCTTCAACGTTTTCGGTTGAATAAAAACGATTTTAGGTATATGTGCTGACAAAACATTTGTCTTCGTACAGGAACGCGAAACACATATGTACGTCCCTCCTGTTTTAAGGCTACGTTACACGCTTGAGGTACTGGCTGGAGATGGTTACCCGTGGATGATTGGCAACGATTTCGCTTCTAATCTCGCATCGAGTACTTTGTCGGAAAATACTACACCAAACTCTTAATGCAATGGAAAACGTTTTGTGTCCTCCATGGATAAAATCGCCATCAGAACATGGAAAAATGTTACTGAGTGTTACCTATACTTTTACCAAAAATTTAAAATACCCTGCGGTAAGTGACAGCTTTTCAATTCTTTTTATTATTTCCGTAAAACTAACTATATGTTTAATGCCTTAGTCATTGGCTGTGTTGATGGAACACATGTAAGCTTGATTCGTCCCGTGTCGAACGAAGAATTGTTTTTTTTAACAGTAAAGGCCATCGCAGTATTAATACCATAATCGTAAATAAAAATTTGCTGTTGGTTTTCATATGCTCTTTATGATACATTCAGCTTCTCAAACTATATAATTTCTTCGTCACACTCCGCGGTACTAATAATCATTTTTAGTGTCCAGACTAAATTTTTCGAACTCACAATGGCGAAAATTTCCATACAAAATTGCATATTGTTACGTAGTAAGAGAAAGAAATTTTTTTCGTACAAAATTTCGAACTCGAGATTTTAATCAATTCTGATATTACGATGATAGAGGAACTCAAAAAAGTGGTTCGCAAAATTCTGTCCGGTCTGTCCGTCTGTCCTTCCACAGGCCTACAGCCTAAACGGCTTCCCGGATTACGTTCAAACCTCGGATTTGGAGTTTTTGGGCTTACAGTTAGAGGGCGTTTTTTTTTTTTGCAAGGTGACCTCAATATTAATGGTAGGTACCTACATATAATATTTTCGTACCAGTTTGATTTGATCGAAAACGGCTCTAACGATTTTAACCAAAATTGATATTTAAGCTTAAGTAGGTGAGGTTACCATGACTGCGTACCCAGCTTTTGGTTAAAAATTCGAATAACGATACTTTTGAAACTTCGACAAAGGTATCCCAAACGATTGTAGCAAACATTAATTTCTTAGGTGATGTGGTCATTTATAACAATAGCAAACTCAGTTTTTCTGTATATTATCGTACAATGCATTTTTGAAAAAAGTATTTTATTTTAAATTTAGGTATAATATTCAGTTTACCGGAAAACTACGATAACGATTTTGAACAAAATTCAAGCTTAGAGTCAAATGGATGTTTTCAAAACTATTGTGTCCCCAATTTTCGATTTGCTGAAGACTCTGAAAGTCAGTCAGACTCGCACTAAACGAGAAAGTTTCGTGCGACCCTGCCGTGCACTTTATTTATACTTTCCTGAGATATTTAGATTTTCAAAAAAAAACGTCTATTATTTCGTTGACATGAATGTTGAATAATATACCTATGTATTTGTTGCAATATAATTTCAATCAATTTCAAATATGAAATTACGGAAACAGAAACAGTGCCAGCAAAAGTGAAGTTGGTGTTAAATATATCTACTTACGTTTATATCTCGGAATTTGTTGGTGAAAAATGTGTAGTTGTCCTTTTGCTGTTCCTTCTACTAAAAACACTTGGCTGGCATACTCACTATTATGATTGTGCAAATGAAAATGTGCTTCAAATTATTCAACGATAATCATTTGAACTTGTCAATTTACTTGTGGCCTTGCGATTCCATTGCAAGACCGAATTCGCACACATTTCTTGATTTTAAGACACTTAAAACAAAGCCGATCAGTTCCATGCGATGAGAAATGACCACATTCAAATGTGACATTTAGAAAGTTACTGCCATAGGTAGGTCCACTCCATTTTCTAATAAATTGATTTCAATCCCAGACGACAGATATACCGTATCCGTGCGACACACCGGAAATGAGTAACGTCCTTTTGGCTTAATTGAAATTGGTGATGTGAATGAAATCCTATTTGACGTTGTGCGCTCAACTCGCTTCTAGTTGATCTGATTGCTAGTGACAACTTTAGACCAAACATACATTCACATTTCAACATTCATACTCGTCCGAAGGTTAAAAGCAGAAGCAATTTCTGAAACTGTTACGTACTCATATCCTATTGGATAAATGATGACAAGCTAAGTCGTACGAAGGACAGGGCATTCAGACGGTTCTCTGGGTGTTGTCCGACTCCAATTTATCATCCCTAATGTGGATACTTCCTTTGGCCAAATTGGGTATATCTCTCTTCGATTCGAGTCCGATTTATACTTGACCATCATGGTCACCCAGGACAGATGTGGTCGAATGCTAAAATGTTCCTTTAGAACGTGTTGTTTCTTTCAAGAAAGGAAATGAACAAAAAATTAAAAGGAAATGAATAAGAGATCTTTTCGTCAAACTGCTGTTTTGTTATGTGTTCACCGACAATAATGCGAGTATTTATTTTATTTTTATTTATTTATTTATTTATTTCAAAATCGCTTACAAAGTGAGACAAAAGTCTTATAAATTTTTGAAAGCCTTATCCTCAAAGTGAAGAAGCTAAACAGTTATGCTGCGATTATTAATCTTACAAGATATGGGATTGAGTAGTTAAGCCGTGAACTATGGTACTGTGGCTTTGAAGGGAACAGTTGCAGCTATCGAAGTAATTACTCCTTGTGCACATCTAAAAGGTACGAAGACTTCACTTCACTCATCTTATGCATAAACTTACACACCAACTGTGAACCGCAGGAACATATTTACTGAAAACACCTGCTCCCCTTGGTGACAATAATCCCTCTTTGTACTCAAACACCACATTATTTGAAAAGCGCATCCTTTCGTAAACACGTCGGACGGGTTTCGTTCATTTCCATTCCCACTCAATGGATTTTGTTCAATTAGTTAACAGCTCTGTTCAAAACCCATCTGCTTAGTCCCAGTGTCGACACATTTTCCGAAAATTCCCAAGCGCTTATAGCAAACTTTAGCGAAAGTTGGCCTACGAGCTATACCTACGTATAGGTTGACATGAAGATGACCATGTTCTACCCCATAGAGCACTAAATGCATAGGTATCCAGCAATTTGCTTTCCTGTAGGTATCCTACATCCAAAACATTTGATTGTTTGACTTCATTATCATATACACAGACGCAGTGTAGAATGGTCGGTGGAAATATGTAGCGACATAATAGCACCTACATATTTGCGCAGTACGGGAGGACGGAGTTCGGAGTAACGGCAATAGAAAACAGCCGAACCGTAATGTCAGTTGATTGGAATACTTGGCCAATTTGTTCAAATGATTTGTAACACGTTGCAAGCCATTGTGTTGTGATCCTTTACTTAGGAGTCCAATTATGTAAAGGTTGGGTGAAGCAGGGGCCTAATTCTGTAAGGCGAAACGATCAAACGTTTTCGTGCACACGAATGATTGGCCATATGTTACACAACCAAATTTCTTCGTGCACACGAAAACGTTTTATCGTTTCGCCTTACAGAATCTGCCCCCAGATTTTGTCGCTATGGTTAACCAAGTTAAATTACTTATATTGTTCTGAGATTAGTTACTTGGATAAAGAAAAAAAAAGTGATTGGAGAAATGCAACCAGTTTAAAAATGACTTTATTCTTTCAAAACTTAAGCTAATTTCTTAATAGAGCTTATTACTGACATACTAAATAGGGAGAATATTAGTGCATAACACTATTACAGTAGGTATAGCCATACTGCAAGTAATGTTTAACATTCACATTATTCCATAGCAAAATGATGTTGAGTGTATGTTGTGCTGGAAAACTAGAAACAATATATTATTCCTATTCTAAATGTATTGATTTGAAGATCTGGCAGATACCACCGCAGTAAGACCGAACTGCATACCATTGGACCTCCAACTTGGTTGTAATTTATTTCGTGTTGGTTTAACCTCAAGCCTTAGCTCTCTGAGCAGACTTCAAGATCATGTGGGCAAACCTTTCGCTATATGTGACGCATTGTCTACTAAGCCCCTTTTAGACATCAAAAATATCCGTTAAGGAGTTTTCGAGCTTAATCCGGCAACGAGCTTTTTCAATCGTCCTACACAGACGGACTAGGTACCTACTATTCTTTTACAAGGGGGCTTGGAAATTCGAGAATCGACTGTCAGTTATAGGTAACCATTCGCTTTTTCCGTGATTTCTGGATATGAGCGCACTGTTATTGGCCCACTAATGTGGTATTCGATTGGGCTTCTTCAGATTTGCTCTCAGATTTCAGTTTTCGTGTGGCTAATCCAGCATAAAAACTTCACTTGGATTCGAATATGTGTAGTGTGTAGCCTATAGCGTTTTCCATTCACTGGTTAAATTTTATATTACAGCATTCGAAATTTGCGTCCCGATTGATTTCTAAATATTTATGCATACATAATTTATCAAAATAGGTTTATCCGATAGAATGCGCCTCTCGTTGCCGTAAAAAAGAATTCACGAAAACCAAAACAGGGCCCATATTCTGTAATTATCACATCGATATATTTATCACTAAAACGATATAAATTGAAAAATATGTTACTGAGTTTTCGATGCGAAAATTTATCGCATGCGTTACAGAACATGGGGACAGACTCCACCAGTTGTCAAACTTAAATGCACTTGGATTGGTAAATCTGAGAAAAAATCGAGAGCTCTGAAATCTGAAAAAGACAGTTTTTTTTTTTTGTACCAAATGTAATAATATTTAGTTCGTAAGAAAATTTAAATTTAAAAAAAAAACTGTATTACCACAGACACAGTAACACCTATGCGTGACTGGAGAAGAGGGAGCTGGAAAGAAGCTTCCATGTTTTCTTGTTGGTTTCAGGTAGATATTCTCGATTTTGGTGTAAAGAGAAGAGGAGACACTAGAGTGGAAAAAAATAAAGAAATAAAAAGAATCGTTTGATTTTAAATACATCGTGTGTTGATTTAAACAAACGAACATAAAATGTGCTCTGAGAGCAAAAAAGTCCTCTGAGAGCGCCCAATTCAATACCACGTAAGATAGAGGCCGCTATAATTTCTTTTCCAATAGCCTGACCCTGACGCAGCACAGGAAATCCCTATACCATATAGGTACCTAGGTATAGGTATCTATCTTGATATCCCAGCAATAACAACGACCAAATCTCATTACGGCATGTATATCCCGCGTTCGAGAGATTTCGTTTTACTATACTAAAAACACTTACCTAGTTCCTGCGGTGAACCCCAACAAAGATATCATTGCTCATATTGATCAAGGCTTTTTGAGGAGCAAGAAAGCACGCGTTGTGTAAGATTCTTATGAAACCGGCTCAAATTCCTCGCGAAGAAGCCTTGATTGGAGTGAGTGTTTCTCCGTACGACCATCGGTCAATTTGTAAGACAAGTTCCAATAAAGAGCAGTCCGTGTAATACGTTTTGATGACTGTGATGGTTCCCAAATCCCAATGCTTAAATGGCAAGTGTATGACAAAAACTACCTGTAACCAGCGTGACCGTTGTGTGAGTAAAGTTGCAATTGGGCACTTTTTTTGAGAGGCTGCCACAAATTTTTGCTATTCTGGATCTTTTTTAGTGGGAGAATGCGCTTCAAAAAATTTCCAAATGTTTTTTTTTTTTTTTTTTTTTTGTGTTGGGAATTCGCTGGAAGTAAAAAATCATCGAAAGACATTGCAGAGCTAGTACGCGAGGGATGCTCCTGCAATAGTGATCGACTTTAAATCACCTAAAAAAACTCCCGGGGGACTGCCATTCGCAATCCCGATTTAGATTGGACCTAGTCGTACGACTAATCAGCAATTAATTTTTGAATATTATTCAATGAATTTAAAGAGATAAATCCGCCGTTTGTCGGATTTTTAAATTTGTTTTGTTTGAAATCAGCACCTATCTAATTTCTTAGCCCTAGCCTAATCTTACAGATCAAGAGGTTTTATACGTCTCAATCACCTAATTACATTGTCATTATTTAAAAGTTCTGTTATTTCTGCGTTTACGTGGCTGAGAAGCCGATTTCTATGCCTCTGAGCAACTTTCTTAACCTCATCTTCAACCATTTCAACATTTAGATCCCTATGCAGATCGGCGTTGGTTGCGTATGTACCAAGGTGCATTAACTATGTTCAGTAGTATTTTATTTTGAAAAACCTGAATTTTTTGTAAGTTTGTTTGGCATGTACGTACATGCCCACAATTGGAGCCCGTAGGTCCATACTGGTTTTAGAACTTGCTTGTATAGCAATAACTTATTGTAGTTGGACAGGGATGAGTATCTCCCAATAAGCCAATACATTTTACTGTATCGCATGTTCAACTCATCTTTTTTTTTCTTAACGTGCGCTTTCCAAAGCAGTTTAGCGTCTAGAGTCATGCCTAGATATTTATAGCTGTGTTAGAAAATTCTACTACATTGTTGTTAATGTAGACTGGAATGTGTGGTACGTTTTTATACGTAAAATTAATATGGACGGACTTAAGGTCATTTAATCTAATCTGCCATTTCTTAGTCCATTCTGAAATATTGTTTATTGCCGTCTGAAGCTTTTTTGTTGCTATTTCGACAGTTGCACCCACAGCAAGGACGGATGTGTCATCTGCAAAAGTAGCTATGGTGGTTTCTACACTTTCAGGCAAATCGCTAGTGAAGAGTAGGTATAAGACTGGACCTAGCACACTGCCTTGCGGTACACCAGCTTTAATCTCTCTTAATGTTGAACAGTCTGTATCTTGCTTAATTCTGAAGAATCGATCTGATATATAAGACTCCAGAATGGTCGAATACTGCTTCGGCAGTTGCTTTTGTAGTTTGTGTATCAGTCCTTTGTGCCAGACTTTATCGAAAGCTTGTGCTATATCAAGAAATACTGTAGAGCACACATTTTTCTCTTCAAATGCTTTTTCGATTTTATCTGTGATTCTATGCACCTGATCAATTGTAGAGTGCTTGTTTCTAAACCCAAATTGATGATTTGAAAGTAGCGATTTTTTATCAATAATTTTTTGCAGACGTTTTGCCAGCATTTTTTCGAATAGCTTGGACAACATTGGTAGTATCGATATTGGGCGATATGAGGCTACTTCGCTAGGTGGTTTACCTGGTTTTGGTATCATTATTACCTCCGCGACCTTCCACATGCTTGGCACATATCTTAATTTAAATGCAGCATTTATAATCTGCGCTAGTTTTTTTAAACATTTTCGAGGAAATTGTTTTAAAATTTCCCCTGGGATTAAATCGAACCCTGGGGCTTTTTTTATGTTTATGCCTTCTTTGATTTCTTTGGCAAGTTCTTTAGCTGTTACCGGCCGAATAGGTCTGTCTTCTTCGCACGTTTCTTCGTTTCCTTGATAATCTTTATCTTCATAACGTTTGAAGACGTTCTCAAGGTACTCTGCAAAAGTATTTGCTTTTTCTTGACTGCTTTTTGCGCAGTTACCTTCTCTGGTTTTTACTGGCGGAATGTGAGCTATTGGCCTGTTCATTTTCTTTGCTGCCTTCCAGAGCGAGTAGTCTGTACTAGCATCATTTGTTAAACTCGTAAGATACGTTTTTAAAGACTCGTTATTAAATTCTCTTATAGATTTTCTGAGCTTATTATTTAAGTTGTTCAGTGTGGTTTTGTCGCTTGGCGCCCTTATCTGTTGCCAGCGTTTTCTAGCTTTCCTCTTTTCTGTAATAATTTGACATATTTCACGCGGATAAGAGTTTTGTTTAATATTGTTTGTTCTTTGGGGAGTTGCAGCCCATGCAGCTTTTTGTATATCCAGTGTAAATATTTGCACTGCTTCTTCTAGTTGATCTTCTGTTTGAATAGCTGATGATAATTGGATACATTCTTCCAACTTCTGCCTGAAGTGGTTCCAATAAGTCAGTCCATTAACTAGTTTACGGCTATGTTCTTTTATTATTATTCTATCGCCAAGTGTAAGAAGTATTGAGGAATGATCTGATTGAAGATCAGGGCCTTCTTCTATATTTATTTTATTTGAACATATATTTTTGGATATAAAGAAGTCTACAAGATCTGGGGTTTTATTCCTATCTGTAGGCCAGTAGGTAGGTTTCCCCGTTGAGTGATATTTGCCGCCGACTTCTTTATTAGTTTCATATAATTCTCTGCCTCTAGTATTTGTTAATCTAGATCCCCAATATTTATTCTTGGCATTAAAATCCCCTCCCGCGATTAATCGATTGTGAAATATCTGGTGTATGTCAAGATCCACTTGAGCCACTCATCTCGTCCTTGCAAGTCCAAATGGTATTATTTCGAAATAAATACCTTTAAAATGTAACACAGTTACCAATCACAACACTTTTATAGTGTTTAGCGAGCCAATGCTTGTTATTATATCGTTCAAACATTTTAAATTTTGCAGACTAGCATCAGAAGTGACGCTTTTCTGTCTCAGTGGCAATTTCTCTTTCAACTTTTCAGAAATCTACAGCGGTCACACTGCCTGCAACATTCTCCTTTTCTAAACCTAGAATACTAAACCTTGGAACCTTTGGCCTTGCTTTTCTTACGAATTTGGCAATCGTAAATCTGTTTGTAGATTCACTACATCAAGTCCGTCGGAAAAATTGTACACAGCAGAACGCAACGCATCGCAATGAATACAACAAATTTATTTGAGACGATCAGGCGCGATCTATTTTATTTTACAGTTATTGCATTCGGTAAATAAAATTTACTTTGCTTCTTTATAAAAAAATGCATTTTTACTAAAGTAATAGTAAACCAATAAACGCAAAAATAAAAATACTTTTCAAGTCCTCTATGAACTGTTATCCTTCTTCAGACTTCCCCTCAGAAGCGTCCATTTTGGTTCCATCGGCGACATCTTCCGCATCACCAGCTTCACCTTGGCCTTCATCTTCGTCTTCCTTTGCTTCAATGGAATCGCCTTCAACTTTCTTGAATTTGTTCTTTTCTAGAAAGGAATTGATACTCAAAAAAAACTCAAAATCGATCACAATTTGAAAACTTACCAAATTTCGATAGATCTGCCCCCAACAGCCGCAATATATGCACAGATTCGTTTGTGTCTACATATGCTCTAAGGCTCGAAGTACCACGCCAGCCCACAACAAACAATGTAAACCGCTTGTCCACAAACTTCAAGATGCACGAGCCAACACCTAAGGGGCACAGAATTGTTTAATCATTTTGAATTCAAGATACATTATGAAAGTGCATACCCAATTCCTTGGCTCGTATCTGTGTTTGTTCGCTCAATTCCGATGTGGATGGGGGCTTGGTGGGATCGGTGCATTGCAGCAACAATATGAGATCTTCCTTACTCACTTCAATGCGACGAGTGTCACCCATAAAGGCGTTCGATGTTTGAAGACCTTCTTGTGCCAAACGATATGAGTTGCTTGAGTGACGATTCTCGCAACGAACAAATGTCTTCACTCCTGTATTGATGATCTTCACTGAATCCTCGTTGTGGAGCACCAAATCACGAATTGGATCCGAGCAGTAGTAGATGTTCTTCTTTTTGTCTGCATGACAGCGGGTTAGGAGGCAGCGTTTGTCGAAAGCGGCATCCAGATCGTAGAATTTTTTTATTTCCTCATAAACTTCTTCGTCGTCTTTGAAGAATACATAAGGATCCTCTTTGTAGCCATGCAAACGACGACGTTTGCGTTGAGGTCCCCAGGGGGCGGTTTTCGGCTCCTCTGTGGGAGTTCCTTCGGCAGCCTCTTCAGGTGTTTCCTTGGGTTTAGGCGCCTCCAAAGCTTCCACATCATTCTTCTCGAAGGGCAGCTTCTTCTTCTTCTCAATTACGGCTACGAAAAACGCACCGGTCTCTTGTAGGTGGGGCAGTATGCGCATACTGATGAGAAGAAAAGATTTGAAATAGTTGAAGCAGAAAGTGACTGCGTGTGTTGTATGAAAACTCCTTATAGGCTAATCCTTGCATTGCTAGAGGAAGAAATATGCTTTGAGGTTGTGTGTTCTTACCATTTATCCAAGCCGATCTTCTCCATCTCTGCGGGGGGCAATGGGAACATGGTCGGCCTAATAACAGTGTGATACTTGTCGGGAACCTGATCAAAGCTGGTGAAAATCTCCAAGTCCTTGGATGACACGACCCAGTCGGTCATTCCGGGATTAAACTTTAAGCCAGGCACTAAGTGTGTGGCGTCCACAATCTCCAAAGCTCCATCCGAGTCTTGGATAATACGCTGCAGGACAGCTTCATTCTCAATGGGATTCATCGAACAAGTGGAGTAGACTAAACGCCCGCCTACTTCCAACATTTCGGCGCCACGTCGTGTGATGCGATACTGAATACTGAAGAATAACACAAAACACAATATAGTCAACTGTCAGTTGAATTTGTTTCCATGGCGCACTTACCCATGTAAATTATTTCCCTGGGCTGTGTTCCATTTTGTCCAAATATCTGGGTTCTTTCGCATGGTACCATCTCCCGAGCATGGAACATCACAAAGTATTTTGTCAAACTTCAGCACCGATTTGCTACCATCTGAATTTGTTTGCTAATGACCGAACTAGTTAGAAATCATTCGAAATCAATTTAGAAAACTCTTACCAGCAAGTTCGGAAAGTGACTGCTATCATGGTTGGTAACCACAAAGCACGGAGAGTTTAACCTCTTTGCCTGGTGAACCAACATGTAGCATCGATTGTTGTCGACATCATTGGCCACGACATATCCTGGCGGGATTTTATTATCGGACTCCGCGTGCAATGCCTCGATCAATTGAGCAGTCTTCGAGCCCGGTGCCGCACACATATCCAACACTTTATCGCTTGGTTTTACGTTCAGCACCAATGGTGGAATCATTGATACGGCCTCTTGCCGACTTATGCTTCCCGCACTTGTCTCCACAATCAGAAAGTTATGCAACCGAAACAGAGGCTCCGAACGGCGAATATCCTTGCGAGTGAGATGCAGCTGCCAGGCTAGACCCTCTGGATACCAAGGCAGGCAGAGCGGACGTTCAACTTTCTCCTTCGGAATTTGGTGCAACTCGGACACACCTTCTACATACGACTCAAAGAGCTGAGTCTTTATCAGCTCTAGCAGTGCTTTAGCTTCGTCTTTAAATCCAGTCACACGAAATGTTGTCGGTAGGTTGTCTTTGATTGCGGCAAGAAATGTTTGCCACTCACCTTCGTCTTTGCAGATTTTTTGTGCCTAAATTGAAATAGATGAACAACTTTTACCTATGATGGATTTAGAGCTTGTGGATTACCTTGTAGTAGGTGACAAAAGATTCATTTTCTCGGACTATCTCTTGGTAGGGCTCTGATCGACGGTCTGGTATAACACCCTAGGGGAAGAACATGATTTGAGGCAAATTGTATGTAGAAATTGGACTTACATTCATCCTCAGCTTCCTCTTTTTAGCTGCAAAGGGATTTTGTTTTCTACCACGAGCCATTTTATTTTTTTAATATAAGAAATATCTGCAATTTGCCCGCAATCGTGCCTCGTTGCAGTGTTGAATTTGAAATGTTTTGCCGAATATGTCAATTGTCAAAATCGTAAGGTGCACACGTGTTGGTATGGTCGAGGTAGGTACCTTACGATACGAAGGTGACGGGCTGTCATAATCTTGTACAATTTGGTACAGTTCTAAAACTGGAATTTATGTCGTTTTCGATTTAGGTACCTTTTCAGATTTTGATCTCAGATTTAGGCCCCAGTTATAGCCATACGTAAAATGCAACCGTAAAAATTTTCTTTTGCTTTTTTAGACCACTTAATCCTAATGGTTGAACTCAATCTTGGTCTTAAAATGTTGATTATGAATTATAAAGTTAGTCTATCAAAAAAAAATTAGCAAATGATCTTTAAATTTTTTAGAAAAATAATTTATACATTTTTCCGTACGAAAAACTTTTTCCGATCCACTTCTCAGTCAATTCCACAACAAAAACCCAGATCATTCCACTGAAGTATTTCATTTCTTTACTGTTCCATCTATCAGGATTTTTTTTCTGATGGAATCCAATCAGTGGTGGTTGATTTGTTGTATTTGTTTTCATAGGGAAACATTTTTCTGATGCAATTTTGGCTATAACCGCACAAACGAAAAAAAAATCATTTTCATACTGTTCCCGCTTTTTCTGTTGCATTTTACGTATGGCTATAACTGAGGCCTTAAGATTTTAAGATTTCTGTTGCCAAATCGAACATGAAATCGTAATTTTAATGGTTCATCGTTCATGTGTGTATTGATTTGAACGCACAAAAAAATCACTCTCTCCCATATGAGTAAAATTATTAGGTAATTCTGCTAAATAAGCAATCCTTCCAACGATAAACAATTCGTAACCGCCAGCTGTGTGTCATAAACCATAAACATTGATATTAGTAAAAGTATGTGTAAATCTAAAAATCAAATCGAGATTTCTCAAAAGTCCTTTGGAAATCGAACACGAAATTCAATTCCGATCTTAAATGGAATTGATTTTTCACTAAAAAACAAATATCGTTTCGATAGGTAGGTAAGCAAAATGGCGGATTTAAAAAAAAAAATAATTTTGCAGTTGCAAGAGATTGCGATTTGGTATTGCGGGTCTCAGAATGTTTTGTCTATTATTTGAACCAGATTTGAAAAAGCCATATTCTGGCCACTATTAGTCGTTTTTATTATCCTACAAGTTATTTTCATGTTGAAACGAAAATTTGTATATGGCCCTCGCGAAACAACACACTATTGTGAACAGTTACAGCAGAAAAATTTAACGTACCTAGCGCACCCTACATCTATGCAATGTGCTCAACGATAGGTGGCACTAAGATCCATCGTGAAAAATTCATCTTGTCTCTGCGCCATTTGACAGTCATAAGACATTTGTCAGCTGACCTACCAAAAAATTTTCTTTTTCCTTCCAACGAAGTAAAATTGTTCCTTCTGTGTGAAAAAGAGAATTTGACCAAAAATTCAGCCGCAAAATGTCCGGAAAAGATAGACTTGCTATTTTCCCATCTCGTGGGTAAGTAGAAATTGGAACATTCCAACAAAATACGGAGGAAGTATCGAAAAACCTAAGAAAATACGACACCCTCCCAACAGTAAATTTTGCAGCTCACCTTACTGTATAAATGTACTTTTCTCTATGTTTTACCCCAAAAAGTGCCCAGATGTTGATGAAATCCCGATTGGCTGGTGCACAAAAAGGCCATGGTCTGCTAAAGAAGAAAGCCGATGCCTTGCAAATGCGCTTCCGTATGATTTTGGGAAAAATCATTGAAGTAAGTTGAGTATACACATCGTGCAAGAACTCGTGACTTATACAAATCTCTATTCAGACCAAAACCCTGATGGGTGAAGTAATGAAGGAAGCCGCGTTCTCACTAGCAGAGGCAAAGTTTACCACTGGTGATTTCAATCAGGTCGTCCTCCAAAATGTGACCAAGGCTCAGATCAAGATTCGCACAAAGAAAGACAACGTTGCTGGCGTCACCCTGCCAGTGTTCGAATCCTATCAAGATGGCGTGGATACCTATGAGTTGGCTGGTTTGGCTCGTGGTGGTCAACAATTAGCTAGGCTAAAGAAGAACTACCAGAGCGCTGTCAAGCTTCTGGTAGAGTTGGCTTCGTTGCAAACATCTTTCGTTACCTTAGATGAAGTCATCAAAATCACAAACAGGAGAGTTAACGCTATCGAACATGGTATGATAAGCGAAAGCTGGTTGTGCAACAACATTACGTTCACGGTTTCTTTTCAGTTATCATTCCTCGCATTGAACGCACTTTGGCGTACATCATTTCCGAGCTCGACGAATTAGAGCGTGAGGAATTCTATCGTCTAAAAAAGATCCAGGACAAGAAGCGTATTTCTCGTCAAAAGGCCGATGCTAGGAAAGCCGCCCTTCTGCAAGCCGGCATTGATGTTCGCCACCAGAGCAATATCCTCGACGAGGGCGATGATGATGTTCTGTTCTAAGGCGTGCTTTGTTCATCCTCGTTCTTCTGGTGTGCAAAAGACAAAATATACCCATACAAATATACTACTATGCTAGCATTGTAAATACGATTAACAACAAAATTTAGCAGTATTTTACATTTAACTCTTGCTCGTTACACTGTTGCAGGAATGTCTTATGATTCCGGTTAATCCGAAAGTTTGTGTTTTGATTTCCTTTTCTATTCTATTACGTCCGTCTTCATGTGTTTTATTTCCTTTTTAATTGTTGTTACTACATTGGGCGAATAATGCTGCAGTAGACGTCTTTGGTTGAATTGTATTACTTTTTTTTTCTTTTAATTTTTCTTTTGATTAAACTCTTGAGAAATTGAAAATAAAAAAAGATTGTTTACATATTATATTCCATAGCTGATAGTTAATGTTTATTACAGTAATGAAATGAAAACAAACAATAATAATGAATGTTGTCTTAAAAATTCGTTCGAAATACAATTACAAATATTTAAAATCCAGCCGATGTCCATCTTCTTTTGTTGTTTCATTGGATTTCTTATACTGTGAGCAGAAAGGTTATGTTTACGCTATATCAACAAACTTCGATTAGTCTATGAAATTCCAATTGGAAAAGATAGTATGTACATTAGTTCCGAGTCACTAAACGAATTCTCCGTTCGCGGAACTAAGTTACGAATTGCTAGTTCAAGGATAAGACGTTTGGACCCCAGACTTAATATAGGTACCTATGTTACTAGCTGTACCCCCCGGCTTCGCCCGTGCAAAATGTGTTTTCAGAACAGTTGATGGAAAAAAGTTTTTTTTTTTTTTTTTTGCAAAAAATATCTATTCTCATAACGCTTGAGTTGGCGAATAACACATATTTCTTACCACTGCATAAAATAATTTGTGTTCCTTCCGTAATTTTAACAGGTATTCGTTTCAAATGTTAAATCATTTTCTTTCAGTCCCGTATACATTTCGCACCCTATCTCTTTCAATCCCACGCCCCACTCGCCACATTCTTACACGCCAAAAGCGGATACAATTGTATCAGTTAATACATGTTCAATGGAGTAGATATTGATACTAAGAATTTGTTAAGAGACGCATATCATAATTTTAAAATTGAAAGCTTTCTTTTACAAAATAACTCACAAATAATAGTGATAACGATAAGGCGGACTAAAAAGCCTAAATCCTGAGGTAAGACTCAACTATTATTATTATTTTATCCTTTGAAAGTCTGAATTGCTTTGTTTTCAAAAACAATGTATTTCTTATTATGGTCTAGTATGTCACCAATAAGATTTTCAAAATATCGACTGCTTTATTTAAAGGCCAAGGAGGGAACATATTCGTTTTTTTTTTAAATCATATTTGACTTAATATTCATATAGGTAGGTACCTATCGAACTGTAAATGATCATAACTTTTTATAAATCGCACGCAGTTTTCACAAATCACTAACTTACCTTTGAAATAGCCAAAATACAGAAAGCAAACGAACGAAAAGGGTGCAATTGAAATTTTGAATACAACTGGAAAAACAGAACAAAACACTTAACGATCTAACAAAACAATAATAATAATAGTAAATTTAAAAATTTTATTTAAAATTAATTTGACTTTCTTTCAATTGTTGTTTTATTTTTCTTTCTTGATTTACAAAAGGGTACAACTTCTTTATCAGTACATTAGTTAATTATGGGGTGTACAGTAGGTACCTACACCAAATCTACATAATCCTCGATCTTATTTTCTAAAAAATTTTGTAAAAAACGGCTGGGCCGATTTGGCTGAAATATTTCAGCGGTTCGTTATTATAAGAACAAGGTCTTCACGAAAGAAAATTTTGGAAAAACCATCCAGAAAAGTCGGGAAATTGGAAAAAACGAAAATTGATTTTTTGTATGGAATTGTATGTACGATTTTTCCAGAATGGCATTTCGAATGGAAAATTAGAAAATTCTTAGTGGAAAAATCGGATTTTTTTTTGACGAAATTTTGCATTTTATCGCATGATTTGGATTTTAGACGATGTATCGCTGGAGAGTGGAGAGCTGCATTCGTATAAATCCGTTGACAGCGTGACCGACGATGATGAAGAGCCCAACTATCCGACGTGACGGTGGGATCGATCATAATCATGTTGCGGAATCCAGTCAAGTCCTTGTCCCATGAATTCAGATTATTCCAAATCATATTCCATTCTAATTCAAGCGGATTCAGTTAACCGTTCGGTTAGCTTTTGCGATGACAATGCATAAATCGGAAGACCAATCGTTTAGAGGTCTGTGGGATTAATCTTGAATTTCCATGTTTTTCGCACGGTCAGTTACAGTTATACGTTGACTGTTCGCGTCTTGCGATCGTTGTTTGTTTTTGCGCCGGAAAACTGACTTCGATTCCATTCAAATTAATCACATTGAAATTTTAACTATCTGTGTCTTATGACTCTGGAGTTTATCTGAATTCATTAAATTGGGGCGAGACGAAGTTCGCTAGGACCGCTAGTAGATTTATAAATATGAACGCGACTTTCAACAAATAAGCTACGACGAACCGTTATTCCCATTTTATTCACTTGAAGTTGAATTCAGAATAAAATGAGTTTTCCATATAAAAATCCCCAAGTTGTGTTCAACTTCGAGTGAATAAAACGGCCTTAAGTTGGTTGAGGTCCACTTCCACTTGCGTGCGCCACCTAAGGCAGGGTCGTCCTCTACAGCGTTGTTCCTTCGGGTTGGAAGACTCTTCGCAACGTTGTTGTTCATCCCCTCTACTTGTCCCAGCCATTAGACCACTTAAGCGTACTTTTCTGACAAGGTCGATGTCGCTGTACAGCTCCTAAAGTTCGCTGTTATACCTTTTCCTCCAGAGCCCGTCAATTCAAACGGTACGAAAAATCACTCGAAAAATTTCGCGTTCGAAACGACCAAGGAGATCTTCATCCGCTGTTGATAGCGTCCATGCTTCTGCTCCATAAAGTAGGTCTGGGATGATGAGGGTCTTATATAGAATCTACTTAGTATTTCTTGGCAAGTCCTTGCTAATCAATTGCCTTCAAAGTAACAGCGGTTGGCAAGTGTGACTCTTCGGTTGTTAATATAGTTAATAGCGGAACCGAGGTAGGCAAAGTCCCGAACTACTTCAAAGTAAAAATCTGTCTATCGTGACGTTCTGTCCGATTCGTCGATGTTGTATGTCCCTTCTTGTTGAAAGCATATATTTAGTTTTGCCCTCATTCACCATCCCAAGTAGCATTCGAATACACATTTTAGGCCTGGCGACGTTCTGGTGTCAATTCGTGATCCCATTTAGGAACCTATGTTTCGAAACAACTAAGTAACAGTTCCTTTTATGCTTCGGAAGTGGCGCAACGCAAAGTAGGAATTGTTTTTGACGCAAATCCTATGTACCATCTTTGGACACACAATTTCAGACTCACTTACCTCCCTGTTACGTTTGCATTCCTCACGCAATAACGTAACAGTGTGAATAAAGTGTGTAGCCATAACAATTGTAAACACAAATTGGGAAAAATGCCTTATTTATATTTAATATTATTTTTGTGTATCTATACTACCATATAATTTGTGATGTTATGTAAGTCATTCATATTATTCTGACTGCATCAAACATTTCATTATTAAACGGAAAACAGATACTCAAATTTTATGGGGGACATCATTTTGCCTTGAAATGTTACTAATGTACTTCGAAAAAAGTCGTCCCCCTTACAAAATATGCTATATTTAATCAAAAATCTGTTTTATAATTATTTGTGCTATTTTAAATGCTGATAAGGAGCATTATAAAATCAGTATAAAATAAATCTGCGATGTCTATATAGACATAATAGCAACATTTGAATCCAATTAATTACACCATATACACCAAAACTCTAAATTTTAAATTTCTTATTTCCCACATGCATTTTTTTTCTTCAAATACAAAATGGATACCTAACAAATTACTATTTGGGAATAGTGATGAAAAAGCGGATACAATTGTATCTTTTGGATACAATCTAATCCAATCGAAAAAGTTACAATTTACCAAACTTTTGCTTCAAGAGTTACCCATTTACAATCCTTCTTTAAAAGATACAATGAAATACATCAACTTAAACTACATGCAAAACATTATTTGCATTGCGTTTGTGGAAGACCTCTGGGGAAGAATAAATTTCGAAGAAAAAGTTTTTATTTGCATATATTCTTCGCCCAACTATGTTATTTCAGGAAACATTTCATTTCTAATACCTAAATAGGTACTACTTTTTCTCCTTATGATTAAATTGCGACAAAATCTAATTGATGGCGTTAATAATAAGTAAGTAAATTCATTAAATCATGACCTAAGTTAATATGTAGTAAAAAAGTTTGTGGGCATATTGTACCTAACTATAATATTCATATAGCTGTATAATTTTCCAAACGAAAAAGTTACACTTCAGCCCTAAAAGTTACAATTTCAATCAAAAGTACAATCAACAAAGTTCATTTTCATCACTGTTTGGGAATAGTCTTCCCAATAGGGAATCGCGTTTAATTTGTGTTGACAAGAAGTTCCTATTTAGCAATATGTTCTTATTTGCGAGCTAGTGTTTCTTGCTAGGAATTGTGCCTATTTTGTGTGCTAAAAACTTCCCAATTTGGGATTCGCGTTTAATTTGTGTTGAACAGGAATTCCTATTTAGGAATTTGTTCTTATTTGCGGGGAAAAAGCAAAACGTCAAAAAGTGTTCAGTAACAACTGATGCTTTTTTGTTGATTTTCGTTCTACTCTCCGTAGAGTCTGCTTATCTCGACGCACCTTCCAAAGTTATTTATAAAGATTTTTCGAACTCAAGCAACGTTGCTTTAGTGCTGCGTAAGTTAAACGCGAAAATTTGGGTTCAGAGCCTGCGTAGAGCTTTCGTAAATAATGTTTTCGCATCAAATGTCACTTGGTCGTGGTCGGATTGGATTGTAAACAAAACCAAAAAGTGAAATTAGTTTTTGTTTGTTCGCATGTTGTGCAGCTTTCTGCAAAATGAACTTAGTTTACATATATGCAATTATAAAATATAAATTATGTTTAATAAATAAGAATATATATAAAATAATTGTGCGTTTGTGATCATTATTTTCTCTACTTCAGTTTTGTTGTTGTGGGGAATGTCTTAGGATGTGTATGAATACTGAATAGGAATTGTGTGCACTAATACACATCTGCACACATTTTTCACGCTGCGGAGAAAATGTTTCATTGAAGAAACAATTTTGGCACAATAACGTACCTGTGCTCTAATAAAATTCCCACATAGGAATATTCCTAAATTGGAAATGTTACCTAGCATGTGTCTAAAATGTTACTTGTTGGGAATATTTTCTGGTAACAAAACCGTCTTAACGACGTCGCTCATGACACATGCCACATGAAGTCGCAAAATGCTCCTTACTAAACCCATTTTTTCTTCACTTTATGGGTCCGTTGCGTTATTTGGTGCGCTTTGGGAGTTATTCGAAGTTTACCGAGTTTTTTGTCAGAGCGCTTTTTGCCATGCAACGCTTGTTCCACTTCCAACTTATTTTACGGCAACAATAATACCAATATTGGGTTGTATGTAAAAAGATGAGTTCAAGCTTGCTACCCAGGAAAAAAATACACTGGACGAGTTAGATCTCGCGAGATTGATCTCAAAGTGTTTACTTAAGAGGGTCGTACAACATATTTAGTTGAAAAACAATTTTGGAGCCGACTAAAAAAATAATAAAGTAAAATAACCATTTTAAATAACTCATCTCTCAAAGTCAATTTTATTTTTGTACTAAGCTTGTTGCAAAGCAATTCTAATCACTGCTAAATAAGTCAGAGATAAGAGTAAGCATCAATCTCAAGACCATTAAATCGGAGACGATGTCGTGTTAGTTTCGCGTTCTGCTTTCCAAAAACAATCAGTTTAAGCTCGTCAGCTCTAACTCTGGGATCGTGCTCTTCTTTATGGATACGACCCATTAGTTTTGCTAATGACTCTCGGTAACCACTTACGAATGCATTTAGACATTTTGTTTTTTCGTACTACAAACTATACACATTAAAATTCTTATTAACACTGAATTTATATTAAATTTTTTTATTTATTTATTGCATAAATTTCCTAAATTAAAGTATAAGATGTAAGCCTTATAGGGTAACGCTTAAATTAGTATCCACCACCTTTGAGGAGAACTTATACCCGAAGAGTCATCCATTATATGAAACATACCTACTTATATTTTAAAATAGAACTTCCCACAGATTAAGCTGAATAGCTTAGAAAAGCCCAGCACCAGTTACATAGTTTTATATTTTTTCCCCTAATATACTACACAAAACATTATACATCATTTTAAGGAACATGAAGTAGAGGTTTTGCATTTGAATTGCTGATCTTAGCCTAAGTCGAGGGTATATATAACAATCTTCTGTGAGTCGACAGATCCCATATGATACATGGACACAAATGGTTTACTTTTCTTTACCAAATTCATGTGAAAGAAGTTGAAATAGCAAAACGCTTAATATCAGGTATACATTTCAAAATATCTTTCGCATAAATCCTAAAAGCCATTCAATGAAGGCATAGCCTATATGAGAAAATACGTGATCAGTCTTGAGAAAATCCTTAAAATAATGAGCTTCAGCTCTCTTTCTTAACCATGAAACTTAAAGTTATATGTATTCTTGAGCTAATATAGCTTTTTGGTCTGCTGTGTGAAGGACGGGTTTTGGGATACTTTTAGTAAACTCTTCCGTATGGTAATCTGCCCGGCTGGTAAGGGATAAAGAGTTTGCTGCCGAATCTTGCAGATTGGGCTGAATCGCTGCTGCAAAGAAAGGTAAGACGGTTAGTTTTTATATTTAATGCTTTTATGACTTCTTTACCACGATGAAAACATGCTCGTTGTGGAGTCCCTATTGATTCTTATGATGGGATTTCGCCTTCTCGACCGGATAAGGCAGCAGATCGCTACCACTATTGCAATGAGGAAGATCATACCGAGGATACAGAATGATATCGCCAACTTCGAAATAGACAGACATAGTGTACCCTCGGAGGGGAGGCTTCGAACTCGAGGTGGATGTTCTTCAACTGAAATGAGTAAGGTATGTAAATAAGTGTTTAGTTTTTTAAATGTGGAATCTCAAAAATTGAGAGAAAAATCTCACTCCTATACTTTTTGGTTATTTTATATACCTACAGGAGAAATGTTCGCCGCCCACGACACGCCCCAAAAAAAGCTACTAAAAACTCCCGGAAATGGCAGCGAAACTGTTCTGAAGAACCCCTCTATAAAGCCACCAAAATTCGCAAAGAAAACTCTTTTAAAATGCCATCCGATGAAATACCATTCATTAAAAATGTAATTGATTTGCAAAGGAGAAATCTTTGCGTCAATCGGCACGGTTGTTCTGATAATCCATAAGTGGCTAACTTGTCTTTGGGATATTCAAGATTGAAGCTCCATATAAGCCATTTCGTCCGATTGGTAACGTCCGCCTTTTTTATTGCCGTCGATCAATAGAATGTCCTCTTCTTTTACCCACATTAGTATGTTCAATTATTTTTATTAACATCAAGATCATGTGCCAATGATGTTGTTATGTTGATCTGTCTCATATGCTGGTAGTAACTGCCTGGATCTGATTGTAAACAGTGCTTAATGGTTATTTTTTCTCCCACCTGACTTCCTATTTAGTAATCCAACGAGACATCACCTCAGACTTTTATGACTGGTTTAATATGACGCTCTAGTTCCAGTAGTTTTTCTTGTACCTACTAGAAGGAAGTAGTTTGAGAAAAGGTGACTGATGTTTGTATATATACCTAAAACGTAGGAGGTATGTTTAGTAGAAGACTTTTTGTCAGATTTGTCTGCCCTCACATTAATAGAAAATACCAAAAAAAAAAGATCGGGAACTCTTGTCCTCTGTAAATTAAAAATGTCCTCTTCAAAAGCATTCATTCTGATCCAATAAGAACACAGCAGATCAGATACCTAGTTTCTACGCCTGTTCCCTAACGATAATGCATTCGAACATATTAGCCAAATTTTGTCAAACTTCCTTCTCTTACGCACAAATTGGGCAGAAGAGAACTAAAAACGGAGAACAAAACATTTCCCCTCCATAAAAAAAAACCTGCAAATATTAGCCCAAGAAATTTCTTTGGGCTAGTTGTTTATTGCTATGAGGTTTGTTCCTTTACTTTTGTAGTAAGAATGGAAAAGACTGTCAAATGACAGAGACTCTTACGAAAAAGTTAGGAAACGCTTTTGTAGCAATCTATGAAAAATGGCAGATACACAAATCAAAAATTCAAGAAAGTGGTACGAAAATTCGTTAAAATATTTGACAATTTCGAATAATAATTTACAACAAAATTAGCTAGGAAAGTGCTTCGGAAATAATCGAACTTCTTTTTGACACATCCGGGTATGTGAAAGAGTTTGTACTATTTGAACGACAAGCATTCAAGAAGAGGAAAAAGCGACGCTGCATTAAAAATTACATGGAGCAAGCAGATTGTCTCTTTTTACAGCAAGGAGGAATTTTGTTGCCACTATCGAAATCGAAAAAAAAAATCTTGAGGATAACGTTCAATATTATTTTGGCGGTTGATACTATTTTAATACGCAAAAAATCATGACAAATACACGCATTGTGCCAAATGGGATAACAAACCTCAAATCAGTTGGTAATCGTAAGGTGGCTGACAGCTTTACCACTTCTTACACCAACAAATTTGTTGAGTAAAAATTCGTAAGATTCTCAGTGTAGGGGTAATATCTTGCTCTCTCGATGACGCTCTCTTTTACGAATTTTTCGAGTTAGGGAACGGCAATGAGTAAAAATTTGTAAGAATTAGGTAAACTTCGTAAGATTTAAAAGTAAAGGAACAGACCTATGGTTGTCAAATCGTTAAAATTCTAATTTGTAACCGACTTTTAGTCGTATTCTATTGGCCAAAATACTTGGCAAAGCTGTTTTATATCATTTTAAGAAGTTTGCTCTCAAAACAAATGCGCAAAGTTTCGTGAAATCGAAAATAACGAAATACATCACAAGCCATGGATCAGTTTTGAACTACGAAAAACCAAAAATAATCTATTTGTCTATCTACAACAGGAGAAACATTTTTCAAGTCGATATCCATTTGTGATTTTCCCAAAAACAAATGCAATTTGAACCTGATATTGCTTTCAAGTAACGCACTAATCCATTTACAATAGATTAGATTAGATTTAGATTTAAATTTGTATTCATTCCATTGGTAATTAATACAATATCGGATCAATTTCGTTGCATGTTCCATTTGTAGCGTAAAATCTGAGATCTGTGCCTTGATTTTGTGCGGTTTTTGAGGCGATGTCGCTAGGGAACGTTCCGAATCGGATTTGAGTATGTGAGTGAGCCGCGCGCTGTGACCAACGAGACCGTAGTGCAATAATTTGGCACTTTTTCGAGGACCCTCATACTATTTGTTGCTACTTTTTCCCTTTTTTTAGTATGAAAATTCACTTTGGAAATTTTAGAAACGCAGTGATTTCCAAATGAATTTCTATAAAATATAACGCTGCTGTGTATCAGAACACGATTATAGTGTTAGGAGAGCCAACAATTGTTAAATATTGTGCGAAAATTCTTAAATTCCAGAATAGCTTTAGAAATGACACTTTTTTCTTTTTTTTATTTGTTACTTTTCAGAATTTCGCAACAATCTCCCGGACTGTTAGAGAAAGGTTATAAATTTTAGTTTTAGTTTCACAATACAATATAGACTGTAAAAAGATCACTCTCTCACAACGTTTCTTTTATAAATAAACCCAAAACAACCAAATAACATTAGAATTAGATGTCTTTAAGGTTGTTCTGCGGGTAAGCTAGACAGTACTTTAGATGCAATTCGTTTTCAAATGACAAATTTTAAAATGAAAACCTTTTAGCTTTGATTTTTATTTATAAATATATAAAAAATTAATTGAATTTTGTTTATAAATTATATCAATATCTACTTTTGAAATCTCCTTCAATTTAGTTTTAAAAAGTCCATATAAAAGGGGCGATGAAAGAAAAGTGTGCCTTTTTCTGACGCTGTTACATAAATTTAGTATTTTCTCCCAATATTTAACAAGTATTATTCCGAAATGTTGAATTTAGGTGTGGTGTAAATGTACTATAACACTATTTACGCGTTATTTTTTTAAACATATTCATTTTGAAATCACAGTTTTTGAAAACTTTTTTAAGTACTATTCACATGAGCGCGAATTGCGAACAAATGAATTTAATTGTATTTATGAATTCAAAATTGATTTTTATACTATTTACCACCAAAGACTTAAATTAAATTAATCTTAAGTCTAATCTAAAAAAAAATCGGACTCTCAATCGATTTAAATAGCTCAATTTACAATTATTACAGCAATTGAAAATTCTTGCGGCGAACTGTCACACTTTATTCACAATCCTACATAAGACATTCGCGGATCCACAAACCCACGAATGAAAAAATTCTATCGAATTTAACATTAAACAATGATTGAAGTAATTGAAGTGTAAAAAAATTCGCTTGTTCGCAGTTCGTTCGCCATTGGCTCTCATGCGAATAGTCCAAAAATGTGTATTTTACAAATAATAAAAAGGAACAAAGGAACAAAAAATTATATTAGTGTCCTCGAAAAAGGTACCAAATTGTCGCACAACGGTCACGCTGTTGTCATTTCTTCTCATCCGACATCCTTCTCGCTACCTAAAAAGGTCGCGTGTGGGAAAGCTCGCCTGGAATTTGCAGGAACAAAGCGATATAAGAACAGGGAAATATTGGAAGTTGTCAGTTCGCGACATCACTCACACATTTATAGAATCCGCCTATACGTGAACCCTTTCCGACACCGCCATTGCGGAAAAAACCGCACAAAATCAAGGCACTGAAAAAGATTTCTGATGGTCCCAATGGAAAACGACATAAGAATCTGTCAAACTCAAAAAATTTTGCGAAACTCTTTCAGAGACCTGAAAATAGAAAATATACAGGGCTCTAATCGCGTAAGCACAAAACGATCGAACGACATCGTCTCGACGATACTTCTACTTCGTGTAACAACCAAAAAACGATAATCGTCGAAACGATTGGACGATCATCGTTTTTGTTGCTTCACGTTTCCAATTCAAACGTCAAATACCCTCGTCGAAACGATTCGATTGAACGATAGCTATTTTGCAATCGTTTCATCGCTTTTGGTACATTTTTGCAGTTTTAATTAGGAAATTTCAGTTTTAGATAGAAGTATAAACAAATATTTAAAGGAAAACACACTTATGTTCTTTTTGGAGGCACTCGCTTTTATCCGAGTTGTAAAAGAATGCATTCCTTGCAAAAAAGAAATGGTTGAGTTTCATTTATTTGTTGTTTTTTTTTTTGCAACTCGATCCTCAGCAATAAAAACTCTCATCTTTTTAAAAAAAATGCAAGAAATTTATTTGCACTTTAATTGTTTAAATCAGTTTTAATAAATACATATCTTTATTTCGAAAACAAACTAAATCTGCTGCTCTACCACACCTGCGCACACTTTAGCATATTCCTACACGTTCGTAGGGCACTTCGTCATCCAATATTTATATGGTTTGGAATTTCACTCCAAAGTCCATTGGGCACTTTCACTTAACAATTCACTTGTATCTTGATACTTAAGAGATTCCTTATTCCTTACTACTTATTCATTTCTCCATTATATGCCAATATAAACAAACAAAGAAAAATAAACAAGTTCAAGAAAAAAAAAACAAATTCCATAATTTTTTGATTTCTTTGCTGTCAGAGTTTGTTTACAGTCATGTTCAAACTGTTCAAAATGAAAACGATGAACGATTCGATTGAACGATCCGACGATGATTTTATATGAAGCAAACTAAAAACGATATCGTTGTGTTCAATCGTTTCGACGACTATCGTTTCAAAAGTTACGCGATTAGAGCCCTGACGTCAAGTATTTTCGTTCTACTGAAACTGTTCATATTCTTATGGAATTTTATCCCATAAGTGTTTACATGTAATTGCACTTTGCTTCGTCTCTCCTTTCCTTACTCATGTGACATCACAATGTGCCCATATCAATATGTCCTAAATGTGTCTTTTTATACAGCAACCTTACCTAACCTAACTTCCCTTCAGTTTCATACAGTGTGTTTTTCAGTTCCGATCCGATCATCAATTTTAATCTATTTTTGCCAATGTTGGGCAGAGTGTCTTTGTATACACGATCCATCTGTGATTAGTTATTTTTTGTCCCACTGTAGGACATTTACCCCACGTCTTCAGACAATTAATCACCCACTGAGCAAATGCCTCCGTGGCGCAATTGGCTAGCGCGTTCGGCTGTTAACCGAAAGGTTGGTAGTTCGAGCCCACCCGGGGACGTTATACGTTTTTGTTTGCTTATGATTTTTACACAATAATTATCTATATATGTATAAGTATTTACCACTCATATTATACCGACGATCGTATCTCAATCGATCAACTTCGATTTGTGGCGCCGTCACAGCTAACGAGTTGAAAACTTCAATACGCGCTAAATGTTTGTCTGACGAAAGCACCAACTTCTCTCCCATTCGACAGTTCACCTGTGAATTACAAATCAAAGGAAAGGCAAATGTATCAATAATAATTAATTGTTTTAACTGTTTTCGCAGAACAATATGCACAGAAAACAATCGAAATTTCGCTAATTCTCACGCTTCGTTAAATAATGTTTCTCTGCCAGTTTTATGCTCGCAGGAGTGTGCGCAATGCGCTCGTAATAAGCACCAGTGCGCAGGTACTAACGGTTGTAACTATGTAATTAAAAAATTACCAGCTCTTGCTGACCAGCGGGTGGTGCAGATCATCAAAGTTGTGATCAATTGCTAATAAGTGAGGTTACACAATACACAATCCCGATATTACGTCGAGGCGAGTGTATATTGTTTATAAACAAATATGCGTACGGTATACGGTTTTGCGAAATAGCGAAATAGGTACGGGAATTTCTGAAATAACATTTTTTATTACAGCTCACTCACGTGTGGACACTTTCCTTTGCATAGCTGAACACCGCAACTAACATGCAATCGTTCGCGGTCTGGGAACTTGAAAGCGGGAAAGGTAGCAGTGAACAACTTTTCTACGAAATCATCTTCATGTGGTTTAGACCATCCTTCTTCGGCGGGACTAGAACGGGTACGTAATGCTGGCATTACCTAAAACGAAATGAAAAGTTAAAGGAATGTTAGATTTGTTAACTGTCTTCACAAGAGCAACAAAATGTCTTATCAATAATTCCTACTTTAAATTGGAAATGGGGCAGTTAATTATTTTGGTATATTTCTTATAGTTGTTCATTTAAAATGCTAACACACAAGTGGAAGGATTTGTAGGAAGGACTTAGTAAAGGCGCTGGTGATTTGTACTACGAAGGGAAAATAACTCGAGGCAATTCTATAAGCTTGTAGTGCGGCTTCTTAGCGAATCCCTATGTTAAAGTAAGTCCGAAGGTGGGCTCAAATGCGTGTAAAAAGTGTGGTATAAGAATTTGTCGAAGGGGTAAAATGCAAAAAGCTATTTGATCGATAAAACTCTGCTATATATTTATGTAAAGGGTGTTTTTTTTTATAGGTGTTGAACTTATGTCAAAATTTAGCTAGGACTTTAGATGATGTTTGGAGAGAAAAGTTGGAGACCAGATAAAATTTAGTTAACCTTGAGCAGTGTACTAAGCTTAACTGTGGCTTTATTTTCGATATAAATTTTGCAATTTTGATCTTCTGTTTTAAGTAAAGTGCAACAAACCGTGTTACTTCATTTTTCTCTGATTAATATTGTGGTGTAGAATGTATCGTAGAACCTAGAATGGTGAAGTGTAAACAACCCATTAGACTCCAAACAAGTTCCACTTCCAATTGGAGACTTGAATCTGTCAAATGAGTATAATGTGGTTTTCGATTGGGCTTCTTCAGATTTCGTGTGGCTAATCGAACATTAAAACGTCAGATGCTCTTTTTTGTGGTGATATTCGTGCGATTTGAATATGTGACTTTTTGGCATGCCTTACAAATTGTGCCAAGCGCCACGTTGTGATCTTGGTTTGACGTTTCTACCATTGATACAAACGACACTAGAGAGAAATACAAATTGTAGTATCCGACATTATTTGCTGGGTACCACCAAAATTTGTATGCTAAGCGCCATTATACAAAAAACAATTGTACTATGCGACACATCCCACGAGAAAATAATTTTGCACATGGCGTTTAGTTTAACGGATATTGTCGCTTAGAACTTAGTGCCACCGAAAAGTCGTTCCATTTGCAGTCGCTTGTAACATTTTTGTCTAGACATTATTACCGTTATTTGGAAATAAAATTATTAAAAGATGATTTTTGTGACTGGAAAAAAGAATCTTTAAAATATTTTCAAACGCAGGGAGTTCAAACTATTGCTGGCGAGAAGGAAGATATTTTACCAGAGACTGACGAAGAAGACAACTTATCGGAAAGTGTGTGTGTTTATTTGAAGATTTTCTCTAATACTTTTTTGATATAAAAATATTTTAACTTTGTTTATAGTAAGAACTGAATAAATAAAAATGAATTAAACGTCAATTTTTTGGCATCTTGTATTAAATCCTACCATGTCAATGATTTAAGCGCCATTTACTTTTGTATCAAGCGACAAAAACCTATATGTATCAAGCGACAATCTTTAGACCATAAAAATGTTCTAAGCAACAAAAACTTTTTATCTAGTTACATTTCGTTCATAGAATAATTTCAAATAATTTGTGGTGCAAATCCTAATCGAAATACCTTCACAGTAAGTTTTATTTGTCTCCTGTAAAATTTAAAAAATGTCGCTTAATTCATTCTTCCGGGAAGGTATCGATCAAGGTAATTTGGCAATGTGATTAAATTATATCAGGAGTGTCATTTTCCATCAATTTCATAAACTTTAAAAACTTTTCGACTGAACTACGATGTGAACGCCGTGTAACTAATGAGCACTAAAAATTCCGAATACAGTCGCCCCACTTGAAATCCTACAAGAAATGGCGCCCCGCATTTACATCAAGTCCTGCAAAGGCTCTCCTTTTTGATATGTACCTACCGTTTCTGCTCTCAGTTGACCATCTAGTTTGTATTTTGGGCTTAGGTAACTAATAATAATTTTCAAACACCAACTTATATATTTTGTAGGTCACAATATGCAATTCCGTATGGAAAATGAAGCCGTTTGAAAAATGTTGCCTGGACCAGTGTTGTCAGGTCGTGGGGATGTCAGGTCGTGATGCCTGAAGCTGTGGCTTGACGGAATTTGACTTTTGTTCCTGTTGCTCGATGTCATCCTCATCTGTAATGCCGACAATAAAGCAACGACTTAGACACTTTGCCGCAATATTGAGCGAGCTCCAAACCATCAAAAATGTTCTACAAAATTGGGATGACACCACGGTCTCCAGCCAGCCAGTTCTGTAATTTGGGTGAATTTATCTTTCCATATCTAAGCTAAGGGAAACCAACTTCTGTCCCAAAATTTGGAGTTTTCACTCCTGCTCAACTTTTGCTGTATGATGTGTATACGATAACCATATACGATACACCAAGCACGACTTTCATTGCTGAAATAAAGCAATATGCTAATGAATTTGCAGATTACACAAACAGGTAAAAACGCAAACTATTTATTAAGTTCAATGAACTATTCGCTTTTGCGTTTCTATAGAGTGTACTAAGTAAAGTTGTGATTTAATACCCATAACTTTAATTAGATAGTGAATTAAATAATCAGAGCAACGTCGAGAGTGTTGCGTACCTACAATTTCACTGATGCGAATATTCCCACAGCCGGGCAACCGCCACAACGAACAATTGAATTACCACGTCTGACTGCCTAAGGTGATGTGTAATTGCGGTCATAACCAAGTTAATTTTCTTAATCGCAATCAATGCGTGCTCATCTCTATGCTGGCTTCCATTACTTTTATTGTTTTAACATTGATCGCGTTGGGTATGCTTGTTACTAAAGTTTGTATGTTTTAACTATACTAGGGGTCAATTGTTGCAATAGTGCGCAGCCCCAAGAGTACGCCGTGTCATTTGCTCTGCCTGTAAAAGAGTTAATAGAAATCGGCAAATACTGAAATCAAGGCTATTCTGATCGATAACGAAGAGCAACATCCACGGCTACATTTCAGCTGATAGTCCGAAGAAAGTTAAATATGATTTTTATTTAAACAAAAAAAAAAGTGGCTACACCGAAAATAGTGCTTTGGATCATTGGTTCTCTGCATTTTAATGCAATTAAAATAAAGTGCACGACTGGGTCGAACGAAACTTTCTCGTTGATCAACTGTTTCATTGGTTGTTTTCTTATTTTACTAGGTAGATAGGCTAGGTAAACGTCGTTTTTCGAAAATTCTCCGATTTTATACGATTCGGAGGATTTTTGCTGCGAGGCATTCATCGGAACAACTGTTCGGAGAATTGTTCCGATATTTTGCAACGCATATCGGCGAATTACGTTGAAGTGCATTTTCTTGTTAAATTTTTGACAGCTAGGCACCGATATCCACCGAGAAATTAGTTGCGGAATTTGTTTACTATCCTCCGAGTACAATGAGTCGCGGAATTTATTCACGATTTGCAGTAAAGTGTTAAATAAATTAATAATAAACAATATAGCAACGCATTTGTTTGTATTTATTGCCTAAATTTGTGTGTCCAGTGTAAAATCCAGCGAAAAACCAAGCTCCAAACAATACGAGGATGTGAAATCAATGCGTCATCGCATTTCAATTATTTTTTCAAAGAACGGATACCTCGAATGCGATTTGCTGTTCCGATTCCGACAGAGTATGCGCTGCGAAGAATCCGACGGACACCTCGCTAGGGCCGATTGTACTGTACATGATATACGGACTTTAATGTCTTAAGATCTCGAGAAGCATTTACATAGGCAGCCTTGCAAACGGCCATAACCAACAAGCACTCCACTCTCCAGCTATAGTTCGATCCCTTTAAGGTGGGTTCTTCCTATGTATCGTTGTCAAAGATTCAATCACTTTTCGGGTTAGTATGCGCTGTTATGTTATCCATAGGAGCCAATTCCCCTGCTATCGCAACTGTTCATCATGAGACTTAATTTGAGTCGCCAATCGAGGGAGTCCTTTGTCGAAGACGTAGGTGTGTCCTCATTAACTCGTCCACTTTTATCTTCACCGCATTTGTTTCAATTCTTGCAAAAACGTCAATGGTAGATCGCCGCCGGCGCCATTATACAGAAATGTCAACGAGGTGTGCTTTTTTTTAACTTCGATCGCAGCAAACAAAGTAAAGTAGGATTTTCAGCATGCAACTACAACAACTATGCACTTCTTGACACTTCGAGGACTCACAATAGTTGTTATAATTGCGTACTCCTACATTACTTTGCTTTGCTAAGATCGAAGCTCAAAAAATACATGCTTGATATTATTAAGGATATGCAAGGAGTTTAATGTAGGTACCTACTTTGGAAAAAGTATTTCTCTGGCGCTTAGGCTTGACTTTTACGACATCAATATGTACGGTCCTATTATTACCGACTTTAACTGCTATCACTCAAGGGAGATGGACCTTAGAGAGGATGATAACCTGCAAACTATGCCTGGAGGAATCTGAGACACGTACTGTGTCAATGCCCGGCGTTGTCTGGCAGAAGAATGAGGATCTTGGGACATCATTGGGTGGAGACCGCGACGAGAAAGATAAGTCCATTTCCTTTGAAAATAAAATTCACAAAGAACCGAAAGTGGTAAAGGCGCAATCAGTCTTTTTGCACACGAAACAGTTTGACCCAAAGAACAGAAAATGTTCTACATAATCACTTCAACGACTCAATCAAATTCTAAGATACCTTTCAAAGTAAAACAAAGTACTCATATACCTACCTATCAAAAATAAGCGCAATACCATAGGCAACAATAATAATTTCGGTAAGGAAAAAGAAACTTAACTTATAACTTCCGAACTTTTGTAAGCCTTTATCGGCCGCCGCGCGTCTGACCTAACCATTTATTATGATTGTTATGACATTCACCCATAACAGAGCATACAGAAAGAGACGTGGTGTACATAGGCCTTTCCGGAACACTAGCTTAGTGGAACAGGCAACAAAAAAAAAAGTGAGCATCTTCAACCTGTTGCTCTTAGCTGTACTACTACTGGCTCCATTTATGACTCATCTATAAAAGTACATAAAACAATTAACCTCGAACAATGGTGTCCCATTTGAATGTAGGTCTTCTCCAGAACCTGGAAAAGTAGGCGAGTAGGATAGGAACTGAAACTGACTCTCAAAAAGAAAATCAAATTTCGTAAAGTAATTTTAATTATAAAACACTTAAGAGGCGTTGCCGCCGAAGTCGAAAGATCTCCCGAACCCCCCTATTAACCGAGACACGCTATTTTGTGCCCCGTAATGTCATTACATATTACAGTTACACTCATTCACTAATTGTTTCTGGTGGTCTGCACAACGGGTAGTAATTCTAAACAAATTGTTGTGTGTACGTAGATTTTCACCTACAGATTCTATCTGAATCTCTGCTGCGGTTTTCCGTTCTCACTTTTGATTTTCCTTCTTGTGCACAGGCCAACATTTATAAATTTATTTATTACTCCGAGCGACATTAATTATTCCGTAGTCTGGGTCTGGGCTCTGGGGGAGAGGAAGTCAGAAAAACCAAACAAACCAAAAAAAAAAAAATGAATCTTAAGCTTGGGTGACTTTAGAGGTCACCGCTATCGGCGAAGAGTGAAACGTGCATAATAAATCATTTTGTTTGAAAATGAAATTTCTTCTTCTTAAGATTTAGAATTTTAAGTAGGTAACTGTGGAATTCCGCGATGAATTTTGTTTGCGCATAAAAATTCATTAGATCATTGTCATTCTAAACAATTACAATAGGAAAGTTGAAAGGGAAACATTTGATTATGGTAATTTAAAATTTCTGGGGCATGTAAATAAAAAGTAGGTGGATTCACAGGAGATATAAGTAATCGTATATCTGGTTATAAGAATTTATATGGAACGCGCTGAATTTAGTCTCCATATATTCGCTTTCGCATATTGAAACTTCTAAAACATTCATTTTAGTTTTTGTATGTCAAACTCATATATTAATACAATGTTTGCGTGGGCACATTCAAAACGTCACCTAATCGATTGATTCATTTGTTTGGACTACATTTCTGCTGAACGAGAAAACTGTCCTTTGCCTATACATTCGAAATATTAACTTATTCCTAGTAGATAATAAGCCGAACAGTTGCTGAAATTTAACTGAAAAAGGACAGTTTTCATGATCATTGCTTCCTGCTGTCAGGCTAAAAAAGCAGACTTACATTGTCAAGAACCAATGCACTGACAAGTTTAAGTAAAACCGCCAAAGCATAAGCGAACTGTCAGGTAAGTTTTAAATATGTATATATTAATTTCTATTTTTAACCAAACCCAAATAATATGCAAAACATTTTATTTCGAACTTTATAATAGACAGCTATATTTTTGAGGTAGTTGTGACCTTGTGAGTCTCGAAAATCACACCACATCAGCAACTATGCACACAGGCAAGCTTGGCTGGCATATTCAAGAAGTGGAATTATAACCGTCGTATAAAGGGATCCAGTGACATAGGGGTTAGAGAACTTCATCGACGAATGTTTAACAAAGCCGAGTGCAGAGTTAGCTCTGCTAATAATGTGGTCGATGTAAGAACGAAATTTAAGTTGGGCGTCGCAGATAATGCCCAGATCACGAATGGATGAAACAGTAGAAACAGACTTGTTGCTAATAAAATAAGAACTAGTAACAGCTTGACATTTATTCACGTTAAGTGCTAAAGGATTCTGTTGACATCAGGTGTAGAATAAGTGGTTAAGGTCAAATTGTTAGTGAGAGGGAGTCAGCGGTGGAAGATATTTGTTAAGAGAATCTCATGTCATCTGCGAAGATCTTCAGGTCTAAGAGTAAAATGACACGTACAATATCGTTTATTGACAAATTAAAAATCAAAGGTCCGAGATGACTTCCCTGTGGTACACCAGAGGACGCAATGACTGACTTAGAGAGAAATCTAAAAAGGGCACTATATTTGCGATCTCGTAATAGTCAGGGACATTAATGGCTTGCGAAAATTTGTCATTTGTAATGCGGTTTTCCCGCTGCCTTTTCGCAGATGTTTTCCTTTCCATTTGAAGACCAAAATTTCGTTCCGGAACAGCTGCGTACTAGGCTTTACTGTCAATACTTTCCATAAGCAAAAATGTTTCATAATGCATCAATTGGAAAATGTATTAGAATTATTGTATAAAATTGACTATTAGGAAAACTATAATACGATTTTATAAAATGTCAAATTTTGGACAATGGACACCATTCATATGCAAGTCTAATTAAACGTTACGATCGTCATTATTTGACAATTTAGCACTGAGTGTCAGTATCAGGCTGCATGTAACTTTCTTTACATACTTAAAAAAACACTTATTTTTCTTCGTTCTGTGAATCTGTCAACAAAAAAGAATGCTTTTCTGAAAAGAAAAGGTACACTAGGTTTGTTTGACGTGGCTAGCACTAGTGCCCACTAGTGCGCACTGAGAAGTGTCAGCTGATTTTCCCGCCTACCCAAAAACCTGCACAACCCTGAAAATTCGACTATCATATCGAACGCAAAATATGCTGCCCTGAAGTCTGGCAGTTTTTGAATTTGAAAAATACTTATGTTTTGGTGAACGAAGTACGAAGATGATAACACTTTGTTCGCTGTTTATTGTTAAAAATTAGTGAACTCAATTCTGATCTTGTGCTTGCCATAATGCAAACAAGTTAATAAAACTGTTTGCAATATATGCGATGCACTAAAAAATGTAATCAGCTTTGATTCCAGATTTTTTTTCATTCCATTTATCTATAAAATAAGGTTTTAGTCCATAAACGTTGTTGTTTTCAAACAATTCCCTTTTGAATATCAAATTTATTGTATTTATCTTTATTACGATATTCAAATAAACGAATAACAGCAAGCGAAATGACAGCGCAACTCAGCACTGAGTTCTTGCCCCGACAAAATAACTGGGGTCAGTTCAGTGCACAACTAGGGCGCCCTAGAAGTCATGTCAAACACAGGTTTTCAGTACCAGGTCGAGTTCAGTGCTATATCGAACACATTAGGGTTAACCCAGTGGGCACTAGTGCGCACTAGGGCCCACGTCAAACAAACCTACTATTGCTACGTACAGTTTTATTGGCAGGTGTCACAATCATGAATCAAAGAAGTGCTATACAAAGATGAAGACATTTCCGTGATTCCATTTCTTCTTGTGAGATTCAACAACTTGTCTACAATTTGTGACGAATGTCACATTTTTCTACATTAACGCTTTGGATATATGTAATTATTATTGCGGCGGATTGTACCGATTGCAGGAACAGTCTTTAAGAAGAAGAGAACATTTTTTACAAATTGTATTTGAAACTGATTTTCATAAGCGTGAATAATCAGAAATTCATAACTAATAATAATTGTAGTCTAATATGCGCCTTTTTATCGCTGATGGATTTAATGTTTTGCAGTAGCAAAAGTGAAATAAGTTTTATTCACAAAAAAAAAAAAGACGCGTTGTTTATTACAGAGAGAAATTCGAATAGCAGTTACATTTATATAAATACAAAAGCAAAGGATGTATATTCACTATTCAGTATCTATGCATATATCTGCTCTGTTCTGTTAAAGGGTTGGGTCTTGTGTCTTTTAGAATCTATATGACAGCTAACAGTATTGCCGTTTGGTTGTTTATTACTTCAACGCAATTTTAAGTTTAAATTCAGGAGAACTGCGTCAACAAAAAGAAATTTACATCGTGAAATATTTCTATCAGTCGCGCATTTTTATATTAGAAAGCTACCTTCTACCTTACTGTATATATGGATTAGTTAGAACATCATGTGACTATAGATTTTTTTATGCAAGCCACAAAATGTTATTACTGCATGCATATTACCAATTGCATGCGGAAATACCTATGCAGAAAAAGTAGCTAAAAACGAATTGCCCTCAAGTGAAAACTATTTACCCCGTCTCTGGCACTTTTCATTTATTATGCACCAATCGAGCAGAAGTACATATATTCGTTTCACACTCGATAAAATTAGAAATCCCCACGACTGTTGAGTCTTCGACAAATTGCCACCAAGCAATCAAATCAAGTTGCCGATGGTATCTTCACACGTTATGTACCTCACATCGTCTTCATATAAATATAACTTCCGACTCTACCGACTCCGGAAAACAAAAAAATGCTTCCCCTACTTCTACGGAAGGTATGCGTGGGTGAAAATGCATTCAGTGAAAATGAGTTAACAGACGAAAACAATTTTCAGTTTTCTTCGCATGCAGATGATAACCGAGTGCAATGGCATCACAGACAATGCGTTAACAATGTGCAGAGTTTCCCATCAATGTTTTGATGTCGCGGAGTAGATAGTAATCTTTGCATTAATAATACGTATCAAAAACGAAGGCAAATATGTGTAGCAACTTAGTTGTTTTTATAAAAACAATAGCTTGTTATTGCAATACTATGCGTCTCCTGAATTCACTTTTTTATGATGAGGAGAACCAAGTTACTATAGCGCTGTCAAATGCAATGTGTAGAGGGCAATACTTGCTGGATAGACGGTGTGTTGTATGGCACTTGGACCAGTTTGGATTGTGCTTTAAAACTTCTCACCTTACTCCGACTTGTTGACATCCACAACGTGTAAATATCCCACCTTGCTCTACAGCTTGTGTGTTGCAGGTGCATGCACTAAGAATAGCCGACTGGTTCTTATTTATGTAAAGTTGTTTTAAGTTATAGGACGGTTCACAAGGAAAAACTAAAATTTCTTTATATAAAACTTTTTTCAAATAGAATTCACCAATCCTCGATAGTATAGTGGTCAGTATCCCCGCCTGTCACGCGGGAGACCGGGGTTCAATTCCCCGTCGGGGAGTTTTCCGATATCTTTTTTGTTACTTTACTTTACACGGTGTCTCCACCTGCAAATTTTCTTTCATGAAATCTCTCACATTTGGTCGCGTTGAAAGAACGACAATATGAAATGAAATGAAGGGTGGGCATTTCATATCATGAAATTTCATTCGTTGAAATGTCGTTGAGCAGAGCACATCGTTGCGTTCTCGCATTAAAGGCCATGAAGGAATTAGAAGAATTGCGGAAACGAGCTGAGAAAAGAAAACGAAGGTTTTGGGTAAATCCATTTCTGGAAAAAAGGGAAATGCACAATTTAGAGGAACATTTGTTGAAAGATGTTCTGTGGGAAGATGACGAGTTTCGGAATTTTTGCAGAATGCATATTGACAAGTTTCTTCTACAAGGAACTGTGAATGTTTACGATCCATCTTAATTACTATTTGTTTCGTCATTTGTGTTCTTCTAAAAGGATCTATAAATGTTTATGATCCTTTCTTATCCCTTTTCGTTGTAGCTATGCATATTTTCCATTTTCTGTTTTATGATGCTTGTAAAACTATCTGGAAATGTTTTTTTCCTTGTTTAAATTTTCGCACATCTGGCAATCGTGTAAACATAGCTTTAAAAAAATTGGTAGAAGGTTCGATGACCCAAAAATAAACTCATACAACACGAACTCATTCCCACTCAGCCATCGCTGGAAAAAAACAAGAAATAATAACCAGCTATTTCCAAGAGCAAAATCTGTCTTGATCGACATGCAAAACTATAATGCCCATGTGACTACATCCTAGATCCTACCTACATCCATTCTCTGTTCCCATTTACCATATCCTTGTAATGACTATACTTGTCTCGTTTTTATTCAAATACCTAGTTTCAGCGCTACAACCCAGACAACCTACAAGCGACCATTCGCCACTCAGCCATCGTGAAAATGAAAAACAAGTGTCAAACTGCACAGAAATTTCAGCCCCTTTCATGAAATCACTACCATGAAAGGAGCTGTGAAATACTTTTCATGAAATTGGTTTTTTCATGAAATTTGTGGTCTCCACGTGCAATCTGTCCTTTCATGAAAATTTTCATGCTAAGAAAATTGCAGGTGGAGACACCGTGTTATAGCAGGAGTTCCCTAAAGGATCATTCACATGAGAGCGACCAACTACCTACGAACGAACGAATATTCGCAAGTTTTGACAGTCCATTCACATGATAACATTTAATTTGGTCGCAGAAACCCGCGAATCCAATGACAGTCGCCGTTATTTGTCTCTATAACATTTTGAGTTTGATGTTAAGTTCGAACGAATGCTTTATTCGTTAGTTTGTGGAACGCGAATTGAATGATGTGGATTGTGAATAAACTTTGACAATTCGCGCCAAGGGTGTATTCGTTCGCGGCAAAAACTTTGCAGTTCGAAATTTCGTTATTTTAACTGTTTATTAACATGTTTTCTTATTACATTTTGATGGGATAATTAACTATCCTCCTCTTGCAATAGTAAAATGTACAATTTTCTGTTCATAAATGCATCAAAAGTGGTTTGTTCGCATTTCAGCAATTCGTTCGCTCGCTCTCATGTGAATAGTCCTTAAGGGCGTCGCAAGACAGTAACGCACAGGTCGACATTTCTATCACTTTATTTTTATTTTTTCACAGCTGTCAGAACAAAAGTTAAGTCGAGTAGATTGGTCTGGACAAGACGAAACTTGAATGCAATTGGTCGGGAACGTCACTTTTTGGCGTGGGACCTAAGTGGGGGCGACTGTGTTCCGCACTTTTGGTGCCCATTTTTACGCGGCCGGCGTTCACCTCTCTTAGAAGGGCGTCGGAAAAAAATTACAACCTGCAAAGTAGGTCGCGGTATAAAAAAGTTTGGGAACCCCTGCTTTATAGAATAATATTATACGAATGTTAAGTTCTTGCAATGGGTATATATTCCTTCCCGTATTTTTATCTGTAAGGAGACGACTAGAATCAACAAAATTTAGTAAATGTAATAAGTTGCCATAAGTGCAGATTTGCCTGCATTATGCAGATGTTCAACCTAGCTGCAGACTTTTGACAACCAGAAATCTCCAGAAATCTGCGCTCCCGATCTTGTATTTATAACAATAATATATTTTGTTCTGTTTAAAAAGTAATATCAACATTTTTTGCACACTTTTTTTCGCTGGTTGTCATTGCATTGCATATTTTTATGGCAACTCTTCAATACACCATAATAAATGCTGGTGATCCCAAAGGCTTTATTTTTCGTGCAAGCTGCAACGCTCTCCAATATTTATTAAGGATCTGTTGTTTGTCACTTTCATTTTGAATCCAATACATGATAGCAGGTACCCTCAGTTATTCATATGTGTTCCCTGAATTACATCCCTGTTCTTCGGCCGTAACCCGTAAGCAAGCAATACCATATCATTAATTTTAGTTCAGGGGCATTTATAAGTGTGATTTGTTAACAACGGTTGGTTTTAATGATTTTTGTAATGGAAAAACATTTTTCGACACAAAATTTTTGCTTCAACTTTAATAATGAGTCAAACTATTTTCAAATGCGCGTATATTCTTTCGATATCTAAATGTCGCTTTTTCGCTTATGAAAAAAAACGCAATAAATATCGAAAATTGAGGTAAGTTTCATAGTATTACAACATAGAAAATGTAGGGTCGATTTTAGACCACCAGCGAATACCAAGGAACCTTTTTTTTACAGGAAGCCTAGGGGAGGAATACGTATAGGTAGGTACCGTGAACTAAGGCCACATGAACTAATGCCATATGGTGTTAATTCACATTCGAATGTGAAATAATGCCATAAAATGTTTTTAAACTCTGGAAGCATTTCCCTTTTTATTTCCTGTTTTTATTTCTTACTTGCATATACGATCAAATACACAAACATAAGCAGTAAGGTACATATGGGGTGGCATGGTGCTAACAACAATAAACATTTTACATTTTAGTAGTTCAGTTTCCATAATATTTTCCATACAAAATTTGCAACTGTGGGCTTCCGTTAATTTTATATCGAGACTTAAATCTATTCTTAGTACGGCCCATTAACATTATCATTTTGCCTTTCAATATTTTCCACCAACAATCACCAACCCTCGATAGTATAGTGGTCAGTATCCCCGCCTGTCACGCGGGAGACCGGGGTTCAATTCCCCGTCGGGGAGGAACTGTTGTAATTTTTTTTGTATTGTAGTAGCAAACAATATAAATATTTTCTCGTAACCATCATTTTTGTCTCCATACTGAGGAAATCTCAATTTTAGTGGGAATTTCACATAAAAAAGTGACATTATTTCCCTCTCGTGGTTAGGTTGCTTTACATGTAAAATTATTGCCGTGAATTTATTTCCCTCATCAGACCTATTCTTGGTTTACTAGCAGAAATGCGAAAAAGTTTGTCTTAGTGCAATTAACTTTTAGTTTCTATTGGATATTTATCACCGGAAGTTTGTTTGAGCCAACTGCGACCCCATTTTGAAAGTCTGCCCATACACACACTTGATGCCACAAAAAAAAACTTACAGCTTACTGAGTGTCAGTGGAACAAATTGATTTCAGTAAACTGGCCTGAACATTTTTATCCAGAAAATATTACCAAGGACGTCTCTGCTAAGTTTTGGAATAAGGCTCAGAAGACGACAAATGCTTTGGGACAATCAGAGTTCTAGAGCTAGGGGAATTTGCCCTCATTACACTATCCAATGCTGTGGTCGAGCGAGCATTTGCCTATGCAATAAAAACAAAAATTAGGTCGAGGATGCAAATCGATTCTTTAAATGCAATATTACAGTCAGCACTGCGTCTTTGGATATTCTTCGCAACCAAAAAATAAAATTGGCGAAGATGTTGCGTTCAATTCAATAGTTCTTAACTATTTTCCTTCGCTTATCTTTATACCTATACGATTTCCTGATATGAACTGGAGCTAGCACTTCAGTAGAAAAATTTTTAAATGCAACTTCAATTGTGCCTTATATTTAGGTACCTACTGCTGGTGCACCTACCGTAAAATCCTTTTTTTCACATCCGGACCATTCCGTCGCCGATAATGAGTATATGAATGGTTTTATGGTCCTTTTTTTACGACCACCGTATGTTCATAATTGTGCACAGATATTTTTATGGCTGTTTTTTTCCGCGAAGAGCTTAATTTAGTTGCAAATAAGGACAATATATTTCAAGATTTCCCTTACCCATGGTAAAACACAACCAGTTAGTTTTATCCTCTGTTACGATAAAGAGTGTTTGAACCCTTTTTCTTACCCTAAATCGTGTTTACTTTACAATCTCATTCTTTCTTGGAATTGAAATCACTTTCCGAATGTCGGTTTCTTTTCAGATTTACAGAAAACACGTAAACAAGTTTCTGCAGTTACACATACTCCGAACATTTAGAAATACAACAGACAGAAGTATTAATTGTGAAGTATAAATTTTGAAGAAATATTTTTGTTTCAACTGAGTGTTTGTAATTTTGCAGTAAACGTAAAGATACATGTGTTAAACCTATAATTATTATACTCCCAAGCCGGTTTGCCTTCATCGGTGAAATACGCATTTTTTTTTACATCAAAAATGTTATGATTATTGATTTTGTGAATCGTGTTCTACCGTGTGGATCGCCTGTCACTGGTTTTTGCCACTTAACATTGTCACGACAATTCTATTTTGCCACTGAATTTGGATCAAAATGTCACTCGCGTAACCGTAAAAGTGACACCATGTGGTCGGGTGCCAGGCGCAAGTGACACTCACGAGAGACACATGAGTGACAATAGAAAGGGCGAATTTTTGTGACTTCAGCATTTCAAAATTTGCCACGAAAAATAACAATTATCAAACATTCGATAATTATGACTGTCATGAAAGAGCTTTTCAATTAGCCGTTTGGAGACGGCATTTAATTGTAGATCCCTTCCATTCGTCAATTCACACAAAACGAATGGTTGTGAGAAGCTAGGACTATTGTTCCTACTCGGAACTATTTACTTACTAAGCTAGTTTGTTTATTGAATAAGATGAATTTTGAAACATAGTCCTTTTCTGGACTGTCAAAAACTAATTTCAATTATGGAAAAGGTATTACAAATGAAAAAAGTTCAAAAGGAACAAGAGGTATAAAATAAATAAATAAACCGAGCCAATAATCTCCGCAGCTGGGCTCTTTAATTATATTACACTGTAATTTGCAAATGAGAGCGACCAACTACCTAGGTACCCAAAGAACGAAAGATCATTAACAGATTTTGATAATTCATTCAAGTGATACATTTTATTGGGTCACATATAAGGTAACCACGAGTCAAATGAATGTAAAAACGAATTGCAAATCAATACGATTTGAGGTTAAGTAAGCGAATAAAAAAATAGTTTTTACATTCATTGGATTCGCTATTTATTGTGAATAAACTGTGACAATTCGTCGCAAGGGTGTTTTTGTTTCGGGAAATACCTAAGGAGTTTGTATCGTACGTAAACGTATGAATACTGGTCGAACGAATTGTAAAGGGTCAATGGGAATATTGAAATGTTGTAAAAAGAGTGCTTCTGTTAAAAGCTGATGTGATCTAGTGAAAAAAAAATTATGCTGCTCCAGCTTTGCCAGGCGGTCAAGATAATTTTGGAAAATTGGCTCCAAATTTTTGTTTTAACATTTTTTTGTAGGTACAACTTAAAATAAGGAATATCATTTTGAAAAACGAACATAAAAGTTTGGTTTTCCGAATTCAAAAGCCCCCCTTCCCCCCTTCGACCCAAAAAAAAAACCTAAATCGGTGGGAAAGCCCCCAATTTGGCAACACTATGCTATCAGTTTCTTTTTTCTCTCTTTTGTCCTATGGAACTAAGCAATAACCTATTCTTTTGTTTATAGGATCTTTTTGCAATGTGTTGGCTATTGGCTTAACCGTTCAATAAACTTTCGAGCTCATCAGAATTGTTTTGAGTTTTTGCTTTATTACAAAAAAATATTCTCGCTTTTACGAACAAAATGTAATTTAATTATTCATCTATATGATCGAGGAGCTGTTATTGTAATTAAGGGATCGTGGTCCTCTCAACAAATGCGAAGCGCCTAGTTATTAAGCCGTTTTCACAACGAGCCGAAAACCTTGTTTTCGTTGCACCGACCAGCAACTAGTTTTCGTTGGACGTTTCAATCACCTGTGAGACACTAGTCGTTAAACTTCGGTGCAAACTAATTTGGTTACAAATTTCGATCGCATTATTTATTAACAAATAAAATGAATTTACTGTATTTCAAAATAATATTAGCCCATCAATAAAGTGTGGAAAGTGATTTAAGTTGTGAGTTGTGACATTTATTCGGTCAGCTGTTTTGCTGAATTTGCTGAATATTGCAAAAGTTTTGTTCGTCTCAACAACCCAACGATTGGAAATCGTTTTCGTGGTGTTTACGTGGAAAACGACTTTAAACGTTTTGAAAACTGCAATATGTATGGGAAAACTTCTGTTTTCGTAGAAGTTTTCGAGTGTGTAAATGCATCAACGAGTTTTCACTGAAAACGCGGTTTTTGGCTGGGTGTGAAAAGCCTATTGTTAGCAAGCTTTTTTTGCAGGGCTTTTTAAGGATATTAATGTAGTTTCTTTCGAAAATGAAATTATTAGTAATTCCAACCATTTTTTTCTTTTCATAAAGGGAAAATGATCTGACGGCAGTTATATTTATAATTAGGAAAAACTGGACCTCCACTGAAGACGAATGAATTTAACCAAGATTCCTAGGACCGAATGTTAAATTCATATACACAAGTTAAATAAAGAAATCCTTCTTTTATATTAACTGGTTCCATGTTATTTGAACTCACCTGTTCATCAATAGGACAACCCCTTTCGTCCAGTAGCTGTTGCGTAGAATCCCCCAGTCCATCCAATGCAGCGCAGTCCACAACTCGTACACCCATAGTACCTGGTACAATGGCGCGCACTGTTAGTGTGGTGGCTTGACCAACTTCGACTGCACCAGATCCATCGGGGCCACCCAGTTCCAACCAGATGCGGACACGCGGTGTTGATGTGGGAGCACCATCTAACGGCCTCATACGACCATTTCTACAAGTAGATATAAAACGTTTGACAACATAGAAAATATGTGCCGAAATAGCTCAGTTGGGAGAGCGTTAGACTGAAGATCTAAAGGTCCCCGGTTCGATCCCGGGTTTCGGCATCCGATTTTTTTTTTCTTTTACTTACCTTGCACCTTTTATAGATCCATTTGCCACATTCATTCCAATCGCATTCGAGGGCAAGACACACTTCACCCGCTTCAGAATATCCGAGCTCTGTCGCAACTTTTCATCTATCTGTAGCATAACATTCACTGACATTTCCAAGCTACCATCGGCTTTTGGTTCGGCCCGCACTCCACAGCCCGAAGTGGGTAGCCTAAGTGTGACATTGGATTGTTGCGTGCCTCGCGACCGGCACTCGAAGGGAAAATCTTTTGCATACAACAAGCCGCGGAAATTCTTACTCAAGTCTATACGCATCTGGAACATATCTCGTGTGCAGTTCGTTTTAACGAATACAATTTTATTCTTTGGATTCTTTATAGATTTATTAACACCATCTGATTTTATTGTTGTTGTATCAAAGTCTATAGCTGACCGTTTGTTTTGTTGTTGCTGTTGATAAGGTGCTGGAAATAGGCTCGATGTCAGCAAGGTGGCCTCCGAGAACGAAACTAATGGCGTCAACGGAGGTGTGGATGGTGCTGTAGCTGTCGGTCTTAATGCCCAGCCAGTGGAACAGAAGAATTGCTGATGGATTAACAAGATTAGAGGCAATTTGTGGATAAACATGTTTGTGGTGTTGCTTCAGTTTGTTTGCTTGGCAAATGTGTGGTTGTTGTTGTTTCTGTTGGTATAATGAAGTAGCCGATTATGTTGATGGTTGATTGCCCCGTCACTGGCAGTTCTTTGTTGCACATCTGCAATGGTAATGAAGGCGAAAAAAATAAATACAGTTTTTCTTTTGTTGCGGGAAATTAAGTAATTTTCAAAAGTAAAGTGTTGAATTGAAGGTTATGCATGTGCAAGTTTAACGGTTGGTGCAATTATGCAGGTATCCTTCAGTGCAGATAAGTAAGGAACTACCTATATGTACTTTGATAATGTGCATTATTTGTTACACCGAAATGAGACTGTCAGTTTGCAACATATATCGTAATCTATTCAAGAATTAAATAAACGATTTCTGCATAAATCGGTTAGCGACTCAATTGAGTTCTTAAATTAAATTGAAAGCAGAAAACGACTCTTTAGAAAAAAAGATTTTGAGAACCCAAACAGATTTCCTTTAATTTGTCAGTTGCGGTGAAGCCAATCGAGCATCTGAAGGACCGCTGAACAGAAACCAAAATTTGAATATTCATCAACCGCGCATAGCAAAATATTGTGCCGCGAATCAATTTCATACATAAATTGCGGTCTCTTAACTGTTAATGGGTTCGAATCAATTAAGACCTGGAGTTAGACGTTGGAGGGAGGTAGTAGCTGCTTCGATTGTTTGAAATTTATGCAAATATTTGTAAAAGACCGTCAAGGGTCGTCTTCGTTGCAATCATCACAATCGGAGCAATGGATGGGATACCTTTTATAGATTCGTCTACATCTTTAATTTATGCAGTGTCTAGTAGCATTATGCAGTCGAAAGGGAAAGGTGTGTATAGAAATTCCGAATATGAATTATGCTATTAGAGGTTGGTTTTTGAGGTTATTTAATTTTTATTGATACACAAAAGTTACACGTTATAAAGACGCGTTTGAACTGCGAAATCATAAATTCAAATTTGACATTAGATCAAGATGAAGATTTAAATTCAATGGGAATTGATGAGTATATACAATTTTGAACTTTTGGAAGTAATTGTTACTTTACTTTACTAATTTAGTTAACAACGAACTTGGAGCTCACCCCAATGGGAACTTCAACTAATTGGATTTGACAGATGGCAGTTCTGATTTGACCTAGTCAGCGTTGACTCCAATCTAACTATTTTCAAACTTAAATTAAATTTTTAGATTAAGAATTGTTTTTTTTTTTTTTTTGCAAAAGTGGTATCTAACATGATTTATATTGCAAGGGAACATAGTGAAGAAAACTTTTTTTTTGTCGTCAACTTCGTTCAAAGCGAGACATTTTAGTTGTTCGAGTATTTTTTTTTTTGCAAACGTAAAATTATTAAAAATTTGCTAAGAAACTGGTGCGAATGCGACCACGTACCTACTGAGAAAATTAAAAAAAAAAAACGAAAGAGAAATCCTTTTAATTTTCTTCTCGCCGAATTTCGTCTTACTGGAAAAATAAAAATGAAAACCGACAACTAAGTGACAACCCAAAAGTCTGACAGTTAAAATCTATGTATTTTCGTCTTTATTGATGTCGGAGGAAGAAGTTATAATTGAGCGCATTCAAAATGCTAAGTGAAATAGGTATTTAGCTTATAAAAAAATGCAATACGAACTTATCTTGTATATACTGCATTTAAAAAGAGAACCTTTTCAAACGTCAAAATGTCATTTCTTTAAACCTTTTCTGTAAGAAACCCGGTCAGGTACTTCTCTTGAAATTGAGAGATTTGTTTCTCAATTTTTTGAGTTTTGACATTTTTAATTTTTCTATGCTAAAAGTAAACGAACGAACCTATAGTTCACTTTAGAGCTGAGATATTCCTAGACCATCAACTAGCCCTCCGCTTCGGACTGGTCTCCTTTATATCTATACAAAGTAATTCACTTATGGCGTTGTCGATTGAAGAAAAGAACTGGCCTTTCTATAAAAAAAAGAGCGAATCTAGAAGTACCTACTCTTTGTAATCGTCTCTTTTTTTTCTGCTGTAAGAAGGAAAACGACACACATTGCTCGACGTGCCCCCCATATCTCCCAAAAGATTATGATGATGATATCTACCAATTTTAGCTTTCTTGAATTTCACTGTAACTTGTCACTTTTAACACATCTAAGAATTTGATTTGTGGTCCCAAATCTATGATTAATAAATTTCATCTTTTTATCTTGCAAATTTCATTAGCAGTGCTGCGAAAAAAATGCTAACCGCACCTATGCATAATTTAGGTCACTGGAACCATAAAAAACATTTGTTCTAGAAATAGAACACGAACAAAGTGTTTTATGTAAATTATGAATGTGTGAATTGTGGCATCTTTTGTAAAAAAAATCCTATGAAACAGTAAAATGCTGGTCGGTAGAACCGAAATGACAATCGAGAACTAAGTTGTATGTGATAATATTACATGCAAAATGCCTGATGATTTGATTGGACCGAAAAGCGACAGGTTTTTTTTTTTAATTTATTTTACAAGCGGATGTCTTGTGAATATTGTCTCGTATTAAAAAATATGACTAATATAATATATACCTTATTTGCTTTTACACAAAAGAGCAAGCAATGAAAAACACTAAGACTTTATTCACCATCCACAAAATATAGTCGCAGTCCACAAAGAAAGTATACGACTGGGTCGAACGAAACTTTCTCGATATTAGATAAAAGAAAACAAAATCTGCTTTGGATATTTATCTCATACGTCAGTTATTTCAAATATAAGTTTTTAAAAGGTAAAGCTCCCAGTAACAGGCAATTGTCGCAAGTTCTGGCTAGAGAGTCTACTGTAGGTACTATTTTATAAGGCCTTACACCTCACAAGATTTCTGAGTACAGGACAAGCGTACCTAGTAGGAGTTTCTGCTTTTGATCTTACTAGGATATTTTATTAATTTTGACAAGAATATGATTAAAGTTTTAAATGATTGGATAGACCGATATCTTTACATAGATACACCTCTAAGTAAGAATTCAGTCATTTGTGAATTGGCATTATGAGTTATAAATTGAATCTCCCGATACTCGTGTGTAGGGTGCAAATGAAGTTTGATTTCCTGATTGTGTAAGCCCCAAATGGTTGGCATTATTTTAAGAGGGATATTCAATATTGTTGAAAATAAAAAGAAGTTGTATTTTTTTAAAAATACGTTTTGTGTAGCTATGGGGCATTAGGCCTATTACAAAATTATACCGCAGATATTCGAAAGTACATAGATCGTGATTTCTTTAGTATTTTTTTGAAAAGTAATTGAAAAACTGACGTCTTCGAATTTTCGAGCAAAACTAAGTACGTGATGTGTATTTGGGTCAAAGTCGTTAGAGCGGTTTTTGTAAGAATATGCAAACAAAACAGCACCAACAAATTTTGCAATGTTTAGTTTGAAAAATAATATTGCGTAACTAGAAAGCTGAAAATGCTAGTAGTGTATGATATTGTTCGGGTTTTGAGATATAAGCAATTTTTAAAATTAGCGTTTTCGGTGATTTCAGTTAAAAATTAGGGACACAATAATTTTGAAAACATCAATTTGACTCTAAGTTTGCATTTTGGTGAAAACCGTTACTGTCGTTTTCAGGTAAACTAAACAAAACTAAGTTTAAAAAAAAATACTATTTTCAAAAAAATGAGTTTGCTACTAAGTTACAAACGACCACACTATTTTAGAAATTAGTATTTATTGCAATCGTATAGACCGTTTTCGAGATATGTCGAAATTTCAAAAGTACCGTAACCTCAGCTACTTAAGCTTAAATATCAATTTGGGTTTAAATCGATAAAGCCGTTATCGATCAAATAAAACTGGTAGGTACCTGCGAACATTTTATATAGAAAGTACCATTAACATTGAGGTTACCTTGCAAAAAAAAAAAAAAAAACCCCGAACTGTAAGCCCACAAACTTCAAATGCGAAGTTTGAACGAAATCCGGACAGCCGTTTAGACTGCAGGCCTATGGAAGGACGGACAAACAGACAAGCGGACAGAATTCTTTGAGTTCCTCTATCATCGTTATCTCATAATTGACTAACCAACATCTCGAAATTGAAATTTTGTACAAAAACAATATCTTTCTCTTACAACGTAATGGGAGAAAGTTAAAAATGTATGTACCTCTGTTTTTTTTTTTTTTTTTTTAGCTAACTGTAAGAAATTTAATGACTTTAATAAATAAATACAAATATTTGGCCCCAACTTTTGTCAAATGGCCCGAAAAAATAATGTCGAAATGGCCTTCACTGCTTTTTTTATCACGGCAACGCTGATGAAAAATGACATTTCACTAGCAGTCCTTATTTAATATGTCTATGGTAAGGTAAATCATTTTATTTTAAGGACGATAGCTCTTGATGGTATTTGTGGTGGAAAAAATACAAAAAAAAAAACAAATCACCAATGTCAAGGATATTTTTTTTTTTTTTTTTCGGCTTTAGTTTGTATAGTTGAAACTAATTGTAATAAAAGAGATATAGGTAAGGAGACAGCAACTCTTCGAGCCAGAAAATAATCCTTCGTCCATCTACTCACACATTTTAAAAATATCGAGATTTCGAGATTTTACCAAAACTAAATTCCATAATATACCTACTCGTATGTGTTAATCTATGAATTAAACGCGAGTTTTATAAAGGTAGTAAGTATAAAATTTATTTAAACGTAAAAATTCAAAGGTATTATAAAGAAAAAGTATAGAACGCTGTTCTCGCAGAGAATGTTCGCGGAGAAGTAAAAAAAAAGGCTGCGTTCACCAACACAGAACTGCAATGCTTAGTGCTGCCAAATCAAGGTGTATATTTCAACAGTATGTACCTCTATAAAACTTTCCAAAGGTTTATAGGAATATATAAACCTATGAAACAATTACTTCCAAATTGTTCTACTTCCGCTAACAAATACTATAGAGATAGACTGTCGAAGGCGTTACCTACTGAAATCAAAAATTTGAGCTATGCCCAAGCAAATTGTTTCTGAAGTACCTATCTGCTTGTAGATCCATTAAAACTGTCTTTGTCACTACAAATCAAGGCCAAATGCCGATAACCCTTTTCTATGATATTCGCGCAGTCATATATACATTTATAGAATAAAAGTATTTTTTCCAATTCTTCTGTTGCGCTTGGAACTTCCTCCAAACAGAACGGAAAAGCGTTCACAAAGCCTTGAAGCCAATTTCAATAGTCGTATTGATTTACTCATTCAATCGTATACCACACTGAGACGCGCATCACTAAACACCCTTTCAATGGCAAACAAAATGTGTCCCTGAAGCACTGGTCAGAAATGAAAGGCGAAAACCATACCAAAGGTACACCTCCCCCTGAAATTTGAATCTTCTCAGTTTATTCATATTTTTCGCACGAATTTCCATCGAACGTAGATTCACAAGATTTGATTTCCTAATATTCAAACATTTACTCATCAAATAAATTACAGCAAATATTACCGAAGCAATACTGCTCATTTTATAGTTGCTGTCAAATTCAAAAATATACTACATAACAAACGCACCCAGTATTCAGCATCAGTTTCAGCAGTACACATCCCGGACGGACCGCAATCGACATGGAAAAGACGTTTTTGCTTAGATAAGCATACAAACAAAAATATATTGCTTTATGTATCAAATAAAAAAAGCACACACACACACATTATCTTTGTCGAGTTATAAAAGATAAATTCATTGCCAATCACGTTTTGGGACGAACGCGTATCGGTCGCTTGTGTGATGTAACTTGATAAATGACGCTGCCGCCATTTGCACATCAAGTTGAATAAACTTGTCAAAATACTGACCAGATAACCTCATTAGATGATCGCGACGCATATTGTTGTTCGACTAGCATAATGCTGCAATGTGATCAGGTAGGTCTACTATAGAGCAGACTACTTTCAGTTTTATTTAAATTGGTTTTAATCAATCAGGGTTTGGCCGAGGGATTCGATGGTTTATGTCATGTCAGACAGTTTGAGAGTAGGTACAAATTCTAAGCCAAAGAGACATTTTCTGCAGAATAGGTGGTTAGCATTTGCAAATTGCTCGTCTAGGAAACGCAATCCGGTGACGGTTAAGAGCTCTTCCATTTTAGAAGGTGATCGGGGACATTATTGTACGGCGTTTTATGAAGGAGGTGAGGGTTGATACGATCCTTCGGGCAATGCCATTACTTATGTAACATTAGCCCATCAACTAAGTGTGGAAAATGATTTAAAGTAGTGAGCTGTGACATTTCTTCGGTCAGCTGTAACAGTTCTCCTGAATTTTGCTGAATATTGCATAAAGAGTGTGTGTTTCAACAATCCAACGATTGGAAAAACAAATTTAAACAACTCGTTTTGAAAACCGAAATATGTAAGTTAAGAAAAGAAACTGAAATGGGGTTTTTATAGAATTCAATTGGTATTCCATAAATGCGTTTCGCATCATATATACTACGTGACGCCCTGTAGCCCAAACGGCTTGACCGATTTTGAAGAGTGAGGTGTCATTAAATTTGTATTCTTTCACGGAGTGTCATAGGCTATGTACAAATAAAAGAGGTAATTTAAAAAAAAAAAATAAACCCGACTGAATGCCTTAAAAAAAAATTGAAAAAGATTAAAACAAGACACTTTCAAGTACAGGGTGTTTTTTTTAGAGGTATAGAACTTTGAATTGGAATAAAACAAAGACGATTTTTTTAAATTGACATGAAATTTACTTTATTTGAAAGATAATCTTCTGGCATTTTAATTTAGGTACCAATGATTTCTGGCATATGACTGCTTCGGCTGGTTCGGACGTAGTCTAATCTTGAGGTCCAATTTTCGATGACTTATTCCAACATTTGGCAACACCGCGACGAATTTTGTCCACCAAGTGGTCAATCGTTTCGCGCTTATCGGCGTAGACTAGCGACACATCCAGAGGCAAACCAGACAAGAATGAGAGGGCATAAATACAGGAGACGAGGGCCATCAGAGGGCAGTAAAGAATAGAATGTCACAAGAAAATATATTAAAAATAAAAATAAAGTATTTTGTTATTTCATAAATAAAACAACAAAAACTAAAATTTGCGCGATACGTATTTCGAACAGAGCCATGATGTTCAAAATAAATTTGCACAATTTTAGAAGCGTTGTTCAGGCGTCCGTCTATTCATGTTGAAATGCCAAACCAAACTAAAAATAAATCACTTGGCATTTGATAAAATGGCCGCCAGTTAGAGTAGTGTTGCCAACTTAAAGTTGTATACCTCTAAAAAAAAAACATTTATAAATAATTCACAGTCGGAGACTGCGCCTGAAAGTATCTTGTTTTAATCTTTTTAAAACTTTCTTAAAATCGGTCGCATTTTCTGTTTTTTTAAATAATCTTTTACTATTCATATTAATAAATGCTGCTCAAAGTACGGACATTTTAATCGGTCTATCCAGTTGAATAATCGAAAGGTAGGGTAACGCATATTGAAAAGACGATTGACTCGTTAAAGGGCTCAGCAGAGCTTTGAGATATCTTGTCGACGACGACATAGTCTTGCATTCATTTAATGTACAAAGCGATCATAATAAGAGCAATAATAATCTCATGTACATAAGTTCAGTCTGCACAAAACAGGCAAACAAATCATTATAAATGAACTTTAAAAGGGCAAAAAGGCTGTGGCCGCACTTGATCAAAGGCACTACCACATAAGGAGCTCTCAGATAAAGAGAGTCATCCAAACCTGTGGAAACAGACCAGTTGTAGAGACAGCTTACAGTGACAGTAGAGTGACTGTCCAACTATATGATCCTTTCGATCACCATCTACTTTAAAAATGGAGATACTGCGACCGATGGAAAAATTGTTGTATAATCGATAGCATAACAGAGAAATATGTCAACTAGTCCTGGTTTTATACTATTCGGTTTGGTTATGGCAAAATTAAACCAAAATAAACCAAAAACCTTCTGTCTTCTTCGTAGTGGACGTTAACGTGATGATTTGTTCTACCATCACATACCCCTTTATAACCTAACCTAACCTAAGTAAGTAAAAGAGAATAAGAAACAAATAATTGAAAAGTAAAAAAATACTTTTAGGTTCAACCCTCGGAAAAGCATAACTTAGACCTCCTAAATTTATTTTCCACTAAAGTTGATCAATTCGGATTTAGCAAGAAATTGTAAGTCCTTGCTTTTGTCAAAAAAAAACTCACACCAACGAATACTTAAAACCTAGAAGCGCCCATCTATCACTGTTTACATTTCATCTCATTTCAAACAAAAATATTTAAAATATTATTACACCAATAAATCATAGCCAATGTAGGTGTAGGTACTTGTTGGAAAAGAGAAATTTCATATTCGGTCTTGCTGTATGTAGGTAGTACAATCTATGATTCCATTGCAATGCATCTTCTATCCCACTTTACATGCAACGTTTTTTTTTACAGCTTCTGCGTAAATGATTTATTATGCCACTGTGAAGCATTTTAATGAATTTCATTTAATTCTATGAGAATTTTAATTCGACATCAAATGAAAAACTGCTTACAGCCGACACACATGCAAATTATCTCATAAGCGACCCAATTTTTTTTTCGTTGGGCTATGTCGTTGATCGAATGTGCTAAGCTGGCTAAAACGTTTCACTTTTTTTTGTGACAATAATTATGGGAAATTATATCGCAAAGTTGAGGTATGTTTCTTTGTATTTATAACCTGGAGGAGGAAATTGAAAATGAATGTGATCAAGAGGTCGTTATTTAAAGTGCGGCATAAATGACTTAGGTTGGGTAGGTATTTTTTAGACAGGACAGAGTATGTATGTAATGTATATACTTGAAATTGGGGAAGAAGGTGGCGATATTGGGTGATAGGGCGCTAATTGTGAAGTGTTGTGTATGCGGGATACTAGTATCTAATCATATTTCAGGCAGAATTTTACAAACTCATAATTGGAAAATTTTCCGTATAAAATCAATCTTTATGATGTACAAAATATTTAGTGCGAAGGTTAGATTAGATGATTAGAAAGGCCCTATAAAAATTCCGAAAGTAATTATACTCGCATTATAACTAAGGGAATTTGTACAGTTAAAGAAAATCTTTTAAATAAGTCAGTATATAAATTTGCCTCCATCGGAATCTTTTTGTTTAAACAAAAATGCCATTACCAATACCTACTTTGTGTGTATAATTAACCCAAGTCAATATTTTTCAAAAGTCCGCCCAGCAATGTACCTCCACGTATACATATATAAGTTATAACAATGGGTACGTTCAAAAAACTCGTTAACTAAAACTGACAGCTGACTTTAGTGATGTGTCTGAATGCTAGATAGAACACTTGAGCGGTTTCGAATCCCGTCGAATGATTATGGCGATTATGCCAAATTTAAACCAAAAATTAAATTCGACGCAAACATTAGCATTAGGTTCGTTTGTGTACTTTCACCATAGAAAAATGAAAAATGCCAAATCTCAAAAATCGACAGAGAAATCTCTGAATTCCAAGAGAAGTACCTTATGGCTTTTCTTACGAAAAGTTGTCATTTTGTCATTTCACAAGGTTTCGCTTTATATGCAGCATCTACAAAATAAGTTGGAATTGAATTTTGTATAAGCTAAATATGATATGTTGTAGGAGAACATTCAAATATACCTAACTTCTTCCTCCGACATCGTTGAAGAAAAAAAAGGAGTTTTACTTGCCAAACTTTTGAGCTGTCACAGCTGGCAGTTTTCATTTTTCAGTAAGCCGAAATTCGACGAGTAGAAAATTACGAAAATATTAAAAAAAAAAAAAAAAATGGATTTCTCTCTCATTTTTTTTTTTCAATTTTCTCAGTACGTGGTCGCATTGGGACAGTTTCTTAACAAATTTTAAATAATTTTACTTTTTACGTTTGTGCAAGTTGCAGTAAAAATCAATCGAGTTTTTGCGAACAAGGGAAATCTGATACCCGACGGCCAAACCCATAGAATCTGTCCGGTCCGTTGCGGCAACGTTTTCGACTGACATGACAGGTTGATAGAATGCACACTCTCTTATGGAAGGTGAGTGATAAGCAGCGCACGTGCCGGACCGGACGTTACTGATAAAGTAGGTTTTTTTTTTCTACTTTTCTGTCCGTCGCACCCGTTGAGGCGTTGCCACTGACAGTTGGCGCAGCGTGAGAGGAGGCCATTTCATTGGTGGAAATATTGAGAGCGTGAGAGAAACTGTCATCGGCTGTCACCAGTGCTCTTAACTCTTATATCGTGGGATTTCTGCCTTTTTTGGGAATTTAAATGCCCGAAAAGTCTTCCGTGGGAAAAAATAAACAGCTACAAAAAACATTCAAACAAAACTTTTTTTTTTCTAAATTTCATCAAAGTAGGTATGCGTATCTACATTTCATCATCATGATAATCAGCATGAGTACATAAAAAAAGACCTTATTTAAATCGCCTATTAGCAAGACTTTTAAATAGGTACCTACCAAAATTGTCTGTAGTACCAAAAAGTAATTACAACTCGTTCCGCCGAATACATCAATCCACAAACTAAGCAAAGTTACAGTAACCAAACGGCAAACGTTGCTTATTTTTCTTAAGAAAACAATTGAGATGTTACGCCTGAATCACAATCACGGGTGAACAAGTTAGCAAGGTCATACATTTCAAACTTCTGTACCTATATTATGTCAGCGTACTGATGGCCAAAAACGTATTTGAATGTAAAAGAGGTAAAAGGAGTTTGAAATTTTGTAAGCGACTTCTGCGATATAACCAAGGCGTGCACGCAAAAATATCTATATAGGCTAATCATAGGAGTATCCGGGTATTCTTAAAAAAAATAAGTTAGAGATCCCTGAGTCTTCATATATTTTTAAAATTCGATTTAGGAGTTTCGAATTACCGAAAGGAAGCACAGAATGAACGAACCCTAATTGGAGACGGACGGATTGGTTCCATTGAAAACAGAAAGGCCGATATTGTAATTTTCAAGAATATGTCTTTTATGAATGGGAGTTTGGACCCATTAGTATTCCTACAAGTAAGCGTTCAGCCTAGTCTGTCGTTTTACTAATGATTTTAGTACAGGAAAGACCTTGGGGTCAGTTGCAAGAGAAGAACATTTTTATAGCTCTTAACAATTAGGCGAATGGGAGCAGACAAAGGGGTTGAGGAACACGGAAAACCACACATGGACCAGCCTTGAAATCTTCGTCTGCTGCCATTAACTGCATTTGTTTTATATAGTTAAATGGTGAATATGAACAGTTTGTTTGAAATTTGGTAAAAGTTGGAAAAAGCATGCAATCCAAAATGGCGAAAATGCGCTCATCCGCGAAAGGTGCTCAGGTGGTCAATTTTGGATCTGTAAAAGAGTTTTCACACTCGCTTTCACAGATTGTTTAACTTTTCGATTCACTCGGTACCTACTAAAAATCGTGAATTCAATATCGCACACTTTGATCTCAGTTTTTGAATTTTCAGTAAAAAACATTCACTTGCAAATAAGGACGTAAAAATAAATTGTTTATATGAATTTTTTTTTTTACGTTTGGTTTCACATTTTCGTAGAATTAAATTCGAAATCGCGGTGAAAGGGTGGAAACATTTCCGTTTCACTTTTTTGACAAATGGCCCCCAGGTATCACCTTGGAAATGGGAGTTAAAATCTAGATGAAAGAAAACGTAAAATCACATCTCCTTTCCCATAAAATCTGACAATTGTATCTCGTTCATTTCGAATTTCTCTGAAGAAGAGTTCGTTTGCCGGGGTGTTTATCAAAGAATCCACGTCGAGCATTGGGCAACGATAAAAATAGATTTCCGGGGGTAGTTCTGCTACTTGTGGGTTTCGCGTTTTTCTTATTTCTCATTAGTATAGTATATTTCTATATCTTTTCTTATTCCAAGTTATATATTGAGATGGAAAACAAAAGACTGGAAAAGTATTAATTTGGGGTTGATCACGTTACGTGTCTTTCTATTTTAAAACAAAATGTATTGACGGTCGCCATCCATTCATCTAGAAGAACGCATTCGGCCAGTGGTTTGCTGGGCCGTAGAGCACACAAAAAAAAAAAAAAAATGGGTGCGTTCGCAAAACAGTTGTTGTCAAAAACTCCAACCCAAGTTCAAATTTCTGATGACTAGTCAGTTGTCATTTTGAGACTATATGATGATAAACTGTCAAAAACATTCAGAGGCAATAATTCGACAATTTTGCGATTTGCTTTTGCTTTTAGTGAGTGCAGCGTTATACATTCCAAGGCTAGAAAAGTTAAAATAAATAATCACATATATAGAAGGCCGCCGATTTATAAGCGCCAGGCACTCGCAGCTGCCATTCTGTAGAAACATTTTGAGCTTAGTAGCGTATTTACAACTACAGGCAATCAAACAATAGAAGTAGGTATAATCAAGAGTAATAGCCTGCTGCATCGTTTCAAGGCGAAGTAGATGTTGTGCCATCAAATATCTTTTTTAACAGACGCAGAAGTGACCCACGAATCTATACTTTCATCAACTTGAATATTTTCTGCATATTTACTCGCCCTGATTTAATCCCAGATGAAGTATTCACCTATCAAGTAGGTTGACAGCGTACATAGACGAGGAGTTCGTCAAATAAGAGGTCCTACGCTAACATCTTTTCGCCTGAAGACTAATCTCACCCATGCCAATTTTATACTAGGGGGAAAGCGGGAGACTTGAACATATGGGAGACTTGAGCCACTCTCAATAATTTGCTCAAATTCCATTGAAATCTAACAAGTGTAAGTGTATGCGATGCAGACAGTGACGAGCTAATTGCACACAAAAAGAATTCTAAATCATCAGCTGTCTCTGGTTGGTGGAAGAGAAAAGGTGTTTTGCAGTGCCAATAGTAAAAAAACATTTTTTTTCTTTTTTCTCTATAAAATTGATCTGTAAAGCGTTAAATAAATCAATTTGATGTTACCTAACAATATTGATATTCAACATTGTAAATATTAGTATGATACCATTCTAGTTTGTATATAACAAAAATTATGAATATAAATTTGTTAAAAAATGCGAACGGGAGACTTGAGACAGTTTCTAAAGGGAGAGTTGATCAGTGGCTCAAATCTACATTTGCTCTGATGAAATGTTATCTAAGTGTTTTAAAGCCTTGTATTTAATTTTAATAATAAAAAAAAATAATTTAATTAAAAAACTCAAAGAAATAAACCTTGTAATAGGTTATTTAAGTTATTGATTTATTTTCGTTATGTTTCTGAAGTTTAGATTTTGTTTACCTTTTTTTACTTTGTATATGCTAAGAAACTGAAGTGCCTAAACCACTAAAACAATAAAAATAAATTATAATCACATTGGAAGTGGATAAATTATTCGTTTTATTGTTTTTCTCGTAGGATTTGAGTATGTTCAACTCTCCCCGAAGGGGTGTTCAAGTCTCCCGGTGGTGCGGGAGACTTGAGCCGAAAATCTGTTTTCAAACATTTGGCATTTGCCAAAAATTTCTTGCGTTTATTATAAGTTTAAGAGACCGTTCTTAAAATAGATAAATGTAGCTATAAAAAAATCCATTTAACAGGTGGCTGTGATTGATAAACAAATTTTTATTAACGATCTAACAAAAAGTGGCTCAAGTCTCCCGCTTTCCCCCTACCATTTATAGACCCAACTTGGTGTTGCACTGCGCGAACACGTCAATCGCCCTTGATATAGTCAGACACGAACTGCGATTTTAAGTCAATACGTCTGACCCACTTGACGAGCTGCATTGTGCAGTCCTATACTAATACTATACGGTACCTTTGAACGGGAGGGATTTCCCTGTTCAATGAAGCTATACCTACTTTACAGGGTAACACATTTGGAGGTGTGCCAGGGACCCAAATGAAATCTTCCCTCGAAATGCTACTTACTTTATACAAGCGCCCGACAAAAAAGGCAGCCTCAATGCAAATCACTGACATCTGCAACATCACTTTCTCAAAACCCCTTCGACTACATAGCAGACCAATTTAAGTGCCACCTATCTGCAAGTACCTATCTCGAGACGTCGTTGAAGCGTTATAGGTTTGGCTGTCCCAGGAGCACATATGTATTTAAAAAAAAAAAAAAAACTATGTTCACAATAAGTAATTTAATTCTAGTACAAATTCGTTAAGATATTCCAATATAAATGCAGTTTAACCACCGCAGGAATATCCGTCCGTAAATTGACCTTAAGAGCCACACAGGGCACAGCACCCTTTCAGTTCTAATAAACCCGCTCCAAATGAATGAAATTTCCTTCCGCAACTTATTATACCACATCGATTTACCATGATTGACATGACACTCGAAATCCGATCCAATCAATAAATGAGTGAATTGAATTCTCGTTGTTGAGATACATTACTCAGTTTCGACAGAATTTAAAAACCTACCTGATGAGTTCCGAGCTGCGAGGTACTCGTACTGTATCCAAGAACAAACTGTATCCTCATTCACTCTTTAACTTCGCGCACCAAACACACACTCAATGCTCGTGAATTAAATTGACTTTACCACAGCATATCCTTTTCAACTTATAAACACTGCAACTCAAAACAAAATGCACACATCCGTGGTCGATTTATATTTTAAACACCAAAGGTATACTTATAATTTTCCGCAAATCAAAAGAACCACCGTAACGATATTAATGAACCGAACACCGAAACACTTCTGCAATGATATAGATACCGTATAAAGAGAGCTGGTATGCGCGCGAAAAGTCTCAACCAACCTCCTTACCCGAACAAGTGTTATCAGGTAATAACCTACCGCTTCGCATGAGGAATCACACAAAGTGTGCGGCAGCAGTTGGTCTACCAATAAGATCCACGAAGATGAATGAGCCGGTGTGTATAAGACAAATGAAAACCGAAAATTCAGAGAAGACACCGAATTTTCCCGCGAAAGCAAGAAACACAAAACAAAAACAAAGCGCAAAAAAAAACAGTAGCACTAGCACCTCACTGCCACCAACAGCGTGTATAGTTAGTAGTAATCCAAGTCTGACGGTTACCTTCCTTCCTATTACCAATCTACCACACTTCCGAAAGACGATAGCCCGGGAAGATGGTGGTCGGAATGGTAACCTCGCACAAACACAATCAGCCACGCCATTCCGGCAGCGCAGTGTTGTGGTAGCACCAAGCCCAACATGCAATGGCTCTATCACTTCGTGGCTATGAGATTATTACCAAGCAGCCAAGCATTTCGAGTTCAAGTGGTGAAGATAGATTTTCCCTCAGATGATTCATAACAAATTGCGAATGGCGATTAATGGAAAACAGGTGGAACAAAGGCGAGAAAATGACGGATTAGTAGAGTTTTGATAAAGCTATTTAGCCTGTCCGTTAGGAGATTTATTATCGGTGTCTAATAAAATGTTGATATTGGGCCGTAATAACCAATTTTAGTCTCGACTTTAAATTTGCGGAATCTCGCTTCTTAAATGTAGACTCGAAACTAAAAATATTTATTGGTAAGGCCGATTGACGATAACAATAATTGCTTGTTGGTATTAGCGATAGATATCGCGTTTGGTGAACTGAAGAATGAGTACACAAATATTTTTTAAATTTTAGTTTTTAGTAAGGGGCACTGCATTTGGGGTGAACTTGCAGCCAGTGAATATATACAAACATTTCAAGATCGTCAGAAATATATATACGCAACCTTTTAGCGAAAGAGGACTATTTAAATGTGTACGTAGGTACTTTAACAGTCCACGAGGTAGTTTCTTACCTAGAAACCATAGTCAATGGGGACAAGGGCGGATCCATGGGGGGGGGGCACAGGGGCAAAAAAAAGTTTGTTATTGTTATCATCGCTCGGTAGCGTTCACCATTGACAGTAACGCTGCGATTCGCATCATCTTTGAAGAAATATGGCCCAATAATGCCGCCGGCCCATAAACCGCACCAAACAGTGGCTTTTTCGGGATGCATTGGTAGCTGTTGCAATGCTTCTGGCTGATCTTCACTCCAAATGCGGCAATTTTGCTTATTTACGTACCCATTCAACCAAAAAAGAGCCTCATCGCTGAAATGGAAGCAGCGCGCGATGAACATTTCGAACCGAGCACGAATTTTGATAGTAAAATTCAATAATTTGCAAGCGTTGTTCATTTGTAAGACGATCCATGGTTAAATTGCAAACCAAACTAAAGCCGTATGACAGTGACACAAGGTACTAAACACACGTCAGCTGTCAAAACCAGTGTTGCCAAAACCAAACCAGCTAAAAAATCACCCGTACATCCTACAATCAGTTATCATGTGAAATGATGTACATATGAAATCATATAAAGTAAACAATTTATGGGGAAATTATTTTAAAATTTATTTTTTATATACAAAGCAAAAAAATCAAAAAAGAAAAAAAAATTAAAAGAACGAAATTAAAAAGAAAATCCAAACAAAATACTAGATAGGACAACAGGTATGAACAAAATTATTGAAAGAAAGTAGCCATTTTTTAACACCAAACCTCTCAAATGCCACATCTAAGGTTATCAGGTGATAATATAGTAAAACCGTGAAAAATGCGTTTTATATTATGTTGGCAGGGCTAGAAAATGTCGGCTGGTGACCCTTAAAAATCTCGAAATTTCCCTGTTATGGCATCTGTACTTGTATAAATTCTTATAAAAATTGTTTTTCTCCCAAGATCTCAACACAGCATCCTCGATGGGGAAAATTTTGGTGCATGACATAGTTGGCTTAGCTGTTTAAAAGCTTAAGAACAACAAGGAAGCAGGCTCCCTGCTGAATTTTGTAAATGAGACTCTAACGGTATGAACGTCACAAGCCGTTCTGCAACACACTAATCGACCACACACAGTTTAGCCCGACGGATCGACTAGAGACCGAATTTTCGCACTGAAGCATATCCTGGAAAAGACGAATGAATTACAAGTCGGCACTCAACGTAAATTCATCAACTTAAAAAAAAATACTTTTATCACTTTTATCTAAGGAAAAAAAAACACTCCTTATTTTTATATTCCCGATAGGTGCCGTGACATAAGGCCATATTTCAATATATGGCGTTATGACACTTTCACAAAGCGACATAAGGCCATATTCGAACATATGGCCTTTTGTCGCTTTGCTAATGCGTCATAAGGCCATTATGGGCTTATGTGACTTTCAAGTTATTCTACTGTTTTGGTTAGTCAAAGCTATAAAAGATTAAATAAAGATGTTTTATTTTGTATGTATATATATTATTTCACTCCGACAAAGCGCAATAACGCCAACAATATTTGAGTAATAAGACCAACCTTGCACCCACCCCGTAATCCAACAGCAAACCCAAGCAGGGGGGTTGCAGGGGGGCAGCATGCCCCCCATACACACTTCATAGTTTGAAAGCGCAATAACACCAATTTGGCGTGTTGCGCATTGTCGGAGTGAAATAAGACCAACTATTGAAAGTTGGCTTTATTACACTTTTACATAGCGAAATGTATGAGTGGCCTCACCGAGTGTTCTCACAACAAATAACACCTTTCTAACCGTAAAGACAGGTTCTTGTTCTTGACAATATAAACATGTACCATAGTTTTTTGAAATATGGCCCTATGTCGCAAAAAATTATGGCCTTATGACGCTTTATGGCCTTATGTCGTTTTGTGCAAGTGTCATAACGCCATATTTCGAAATATGGCCTTATGTCGCATGGCCTTATGTCACGGCACCTTCCCGATATTCCGGCGGAGGGGGTTTGAACCCCTAAAACTATTGGAAAAAAAAGGCAAGGTCAACAAAATCTGTTCCCTGCGTATTACCTTTGAAAAAATGTACGATATGGTCCGAGTTCTATGGAATGGGATTCATTCTTCTTTGTAACTGAACTATTTCGTATGTTTTTTTATTTAATAGCTGATTATTTGCATATTGCATCCATTTAACTTCTGAAATCCAATTGAAATAGTTTGCTAATTTCTAAACAAATAGAAACGCTACTCCAATCAAAGAAAAAATAAACCCAATGAGTTAATTGAATTAAACACTCATAGAGTCTAATGTGATCAGTCTCACGTTGACTTTATCCAGCGAGCTATTTCCCGTTTCCCGACCAAAAGACTACCTTACCATACACTCCCTAGCCGTAGCCACTTTTATTTCCCAGTCAACGTAACTTCCCATATCGAATCAAATCGCACGCGATGCTGTCATTTAATCCTCGTTTACCTGGCGCGCCCGCAGCTCACGTTTGAAATCATTCATAGTGCGACTTAAGCGAAGTGAGTCCCTCTTGTGCAATATGATACACAAAACAAATACAGTCGTTTTCGTTTCTACACTTGGAATTTACTATCTGTCCAATTAGAACAAAGTCATTCGGCAAAACTCACTAATTGAAAGTTATTACTGAGAGGCACTACATCAATGGATGATAATTAAGACAATTAAAGGAACACACAGATTCCTCGTTGGCCATCTCTAAATGCTTACTATGTCGGAAAACGGGAACAGACAACCCTAATGAATGTGTGGCACAGATTCCTAGATTTCTTGCTAATGATTGCCGAAAAATTTATTACATATGATTGATTAACTGTTGTACAAACATTGAAATTGGGATAACGAATCGCTGAATTGATAGACCTATCGCTGTCGAGTAAACAGACGTTTTCGTACCTACACTGTATAGGTACGTGCTGAAATGTATGTTATTGCGCCCTAAGCTATGGGCTAATGGATTTAAATACGTCTACAGTAAATTTGTGGTCCTAATTTTGTTTTCAATTTTAAATGGAATTAGAAAGGAATGGTACTTTCAGTTGATTAGTTGGTTGAAAGAGAAATCCATCAATGAAAATTACCACAGATATGCGACCTATGTATTGAGCGAATGACCCTAATTCATCGGAATACTGATATTAGGACAACAAGAATGGAATTTCAATGTCATATTATTTTTCAGGCAAGAGCAGATCACTCTAATGTATAATATATGTAATAACCTTTTAATTTTTGCCACAAAGCCATAATATGGACCATTTTCGTACTTAGGTAAAGATTGGTCTCGACTTTGACCAACAAGACCTTACATTAACCCGATTTTTAGCTACATACATGAGGTTAAGTCTGCATCTACCTATACTAAGTTGTCCATACAGCATACAGGTTAGGTTTCAGACTCTCCGAAACAGAAAAAAAATCAAATAGGCCTATGGGCTGATAAATCGAAAATTTCTTTTGCCGCATTTTATTAGCAAATCTTTCAAATCGTTGCAAACTTCATACATAGTTATTTAATAATAATATACACAGGTTAAATGTCGGTAATTAATTTAGTTAAATCCAATACACAATATAGACGTTCAAGGAGTTAAGTTTGTTTGACAGGTACTTGACTTGATAGGTCTGTTAGTTTACATTTAAATCTTAGGATTTTTTTTACATATTTGTACGAAATTCTACTTAATGCCGTCCATCCATAACTCGAAAAATTCGTAAAAGAGAGCGTCATCAAAGAGCAAACAACTGAGAATCGTACGAATTTTTCCTCAACAAATTTCTTGACGTAAGAATTGGAAAATCTGCCAGTCACCTTACAATTGACAGCTGATTTGAGGTTTGTTATGTCATCCGGCATACGCTTGCATCTGTTATGATTTTTTGCGTATTAAAATGGTATCAAAAAGCGGGAAAATAAAATTACATTTTCTAATCCAAATTCTTTTCGAAAGTGGCAACAAAATTTATCCTCAAGGCCGTAACCAGGCGTTTGGTTTGGCATTTCAACATGAATAGACTGACTCCTGAACAAAGCTTCGATTTTTTTTTAAAACAATGGTTTTGTTCGAAATACATATCGCGCACTACGTCAATTTTTATAATTTTATTAGAGACAATAGCCTATAACCTTCTCTGAGCCTTAAAGACTATTACAAAAAAAAGTTTGATGCGAGTCTGTTTAGTAGTTTTCACAAAAACTGGCAACAAACTCTTTACAATTTTCGACATGGACAGCTTTTAAATAAACGCAGTTGACAGATTGCACTGGAATTTTCGTATTAAGTGATGTTTGACGGGTGTACGCAATTGATGCATTTTACACTTTTATTTATTTAAAAGCATGGAAATTGTACCTTAATGATCTTTTATACCAACGTCAGATTTAGGAAGAGAAACCAACTGAAAGGTTGCCTATCCTGTTGCGAAATTTGTCTTATTGAACAAATGAACAGACGTTCATGTTTTTCCGCTTTAAAAACTAAAAATTCGGTAAATATTTTGTTCCAACTCGTTGCGTACTTATTATTACCCAGCCTTGAAATATTTATCAATTATCACTCTTCCAACTTGAGATATTTTGTAGATTTGAAAGGGAAAAATATACAAGAAACTTGAAGATTTTTCTAAAAAAGTTACCAAATAACGTGAAGTCAGATTTTTCGACTGGTTTCGATATTTCTGAATATGGCATTTTTAAAAAAGACAGCTTTTCCGAATAAAGGGTGTTTTTTATAGGTATAGAACTTTAAGTGGGCAACACTATTTTAACTGCCGGCCATTTTGTCAGCTGTCAAGTGATTTATTTTTAGTTTGGTTTGGCATTTCAACAGTAATAGACTGCCGCCTGAACTGACTGTTTGGTGTTTGGTGTGCCTTATGGGTTGGTGGAATAATTAGTCCGTACTTCTTTAAAAACGATGCTGGCCAGAACGTTACAGTCAATTGTGACCGCTATATAGCCATGATTATGGACTTTTCCGTTCATCAATTGAACAAGCATGATGTGCAGGAGCTGTGGTTTCAACAAGACGGCGCAACATGTCACACAGCTCATGCCACAATTGATTTATTGAAGAAAACGTTTGGGGGACAACATTCGCCACGTTATTGCCAAATTTTGGAAAAAGTCATCGAAAATTGGACCTCCAGATTAGAGTGCGTCCGAGCCAGCCGTGGCGGTCATATGCCAGAAATCATTGCCAGAAGATTGTCTTTCGAATAAAGTAAATTTCATGTCAATTAAAAAAAATCATGTTTGTTTTATTCCATTTCAAAGTTCTATAGGTACCAATTACTCTAAAAAAAACCTTGACAAAATTTTTGGATTCTGAAGGCTGAGGTTCTAGTACTGTGGAAGACAAAATGTCATGACATGAACAACCCGAGGCACTGCGTTCACAGAACGCTATAAACGCCATAACGTAAGTAAAGATTTTTTTCCCAACATTCATCGACTTTTAAAAATGTTGGCAACCTTAGGTACCTACCAGTATCGACATGTACACCAGAAAGAACCTTTTCAACGATGAACCGCTTAAAAACTTTTTTAAGAAACTCTACCGGTGAAGATCGGCTTAGTACTTGATGGATCGACGAAGTACTTGATGTATTTGCAGCAAAGAAGGCGAGGCGATTAAATATAGTTTTATAAAATAATTCTTTACTTTGTTATGTTGAATATAATATTCCTACTTTTGTTTTAATAACTAGTTAATAAAAAAAAAATGTATTTGAAATTTAAGGTTATTTTATTTTCCTTAATCGCTTCCAACCTTTAAAATAAAAAGTAATTTTTTCCAAGATCCTTGTCCTCACAGTAAGAAGGAACAATCTCCTCCATGTAATTCTTAATGCAGCGTCGCCTTTTCATTTTCTTAAATGCTTGTAGTTTAATCAATACAAACTCGATCACATAATAATGCAGATTCATCAAAAAGAAGTTCGATTAATTCCTAATCACTTTCATCGCTTGGAAGATGAATCAACTAATTTTGTTAGTAAAATTAAAAAAATTCATAAATTACATTGAATACCAAAATAACACCTCGTATTGGAAAACCCTTTACTACAAAAGCATTCCCTAACTTTTTCGTAAGTAATTCTCTTTGTGAGAGAATTTATCTCCACTACTGGCATTTTGACAACAATCTAAGAAATGATGACTGAGTTCTGAGTACTAGGTTGACAGTTCGCATTTATGGCTGACGCAAGAAAATTCCCATAACCGTCTAACCGACCAATCTGGTTTTTGCATTCAGGGAACATCTCCAGACGAATCTAGTCGACTTAAGATAACAATGTCATTGAATGTGCCCAATTTGTTCAGCCTTCAAAATTCATATCCCCGTACCTAGGGATATTGCTTAGTTTTATTCTTTAACAGATTAATTTTCACGGCTGACTTTTACTGTGACTTTACAAAAATACAAGTTTTAGATGAATGAAAGTATAAGCCAATATATCAAGTACCTATTCAAAACGTGTTACAAAAGATTCGTTTCGGGTACCTTTTTGCAAACGTAAAATTATTTTAAAAAAATGAGAGAGTCTATTATTTCCCCTCTTTTAATTTGTTAGTAATTTTCTTCTCGCCAAATTTCGGCTCACTGGAAATTAAAACAAACAACTAAGTGACAGCTCAAACGTTTGACAAGTAAAACTCACTTTAATTAAGTCTTCCACGATGTCGGAGGAAGAAGTTGTAATTGAATGTTGTCCTAGCTTATAAAAAATTCGATTCTAACTTATTTTGTAGATGCTGCATCTAAAGAGAACCTTGTCAAATGTCAAAATGACATTTCTTAAACTTTTTATAAGAAAACCGATTTTGCTCTCGATTGTTGAGACTTGACATTTTTCATTTTTCTAAGAAAGTAGGTACGCAAACAAACGAACCTAAAGCTTGTGAGACCAATTTAGTTAAGCAAATGCACTACCTGTTCTCATGTAATTAGCTTGATGCAAATTTCACGGTAAAACAGATTATAACTCTATTTAATAGACCGGAACCTAACTAAACTTCGTTCAATCTCTCCTAATCTGAAGGGACACAAGAACAAATGCGAACATTTTAAAAAGAAAATCCCGCTTAGCGGTCAGCGACAGTCTACGAAATACAAATCTAACTATGAAATTACAAACTCTAGATGGGTATCTTACGAGTATATCTACCGCAAGACGGCTATACGATTCTGTCATTGCATTCTGAGAAGCGCTTGAGTCGTTCTTTTAATTGCCCTACACTTACATAATTATGGTGGATCACGCTAATTGTTGTCACATAACGCACTCAAACGATACCTGTTACTTTTAAAATAGGAGTACCGGTCGGTAGTTCGTCTTTGCTGATGTTCTCTTCTAACTGCACAATGTGTGAAAATGCGAAAAAAAATTACATAACGTTTCGTCTCAGTCTGGAGACGTTTAACACTTTTCTCTGGATCATAAACCACGGACAGTTCGAATGGATGTCTAAGATGTAAGACGCGACGTTTTATGTCCGTTGTAATTAACTTGGAAGAAGAAGAAGATTCATTCAAACTCAGATGGGTATTTTTGTAATGAAGGTTCATTGCTGCATTTGTGTGAGTTTTGTGCCTCTTTCTTTAATCGAATTTTCCATGAGAACTCTTCTTGTAGTACTTTAGTAAAGGTTAACAGGACCATTAAATGTTAAATGAATGAAAAAAAAAGTAAAACAATATTAAGGTAACAAAAAGAATGCGTAAATATTCGTTCATATACCTAGTATCGATCTAAGTAGGTAATCATAGAACCCAAAAGCGAAATGGCAAGAGGAATTTGCATGAGTACAAAAAATTACATTCGATTTTATTGGATATAGCTTAGTATGCTTCTCGAACTATACTGAATTTTAGCTGCTCGCTACCTTTTTTCTCCCAATATCAGCTAAAATCCTAGCTGATGGGTGAAGGCACAGACAACTGTTTTTTTTTTTTTAGCTCCTCCGAAAAATAAAATTCTCTCTTATTTCCTACATCATTTAATATTGAAAGTAGTCCTCATTGTACCTCTTTTCATATTAATTGCTTAAGCCTACAAGTATGCTGCTCGCACTTAAATTAAACCCCCATACAAAAATGTCTCCAAAGATAAAATTAGCCAAAGCAGTTAAGCCAAGCAGTACGCAGTTCAAGCTAAATTTATGAGCCGCTGTACGAAAACTCTACAGAATGTAAGCGTATTAATGCAAAATACATTTTTCCACAACAAAATTTTGACAAAACAGAGTAAGTCAATCGGCTGTGCCAACACTTATCTTTTTTTTGACGGAACTTACACTGCCAAAATTAAGCGAGCATTGAGCAAAGTGGTGGAGTGAAACATTGGAGAGGCGCTTAATTTTACCTTTCCTGGAACAGCATACTAGGCATAAGGAAAAATGTCGAATTCCCGAACTCAATCACATTCCCCCATGGTTGGCAGCATTTATTTTATATTTTTTGTATTGAGAAATGGAGGGTGTACCCTAGCGGCTATAATTTGAACCCTACTAGACATACAATTTTGACAGATGAGCGAAAAAATATACGTAAAAGAAGCTAAGCGAGATTAAATATTTAAATATTGTGGAAAATAAATACATTTGTGAATTAAAAACATACAAATAAATTTCTAAATAGTTTACAGTGTTGGAAAATAAAGAAAAAGTGTTGAATCGAGCATCTCATTGTGGTGTACCCCAGTGCAACTCATATAGAGAAAATATATAACCTTGTACCTACAGAATTTCAAAAGATGTTTTAAACTCTCGATTCCTTGTAAAGAAATATGTAGTTTACATTTGCACAGTAAATAGAATATAAACAACAATTTAAAGAACTTTAAACATTTAAAAAGGAGTCTAAAGCCTAGTATGCTGCTCGCGCTTATATTAAGCCCCCATACAAAAATATCTCCAAAGATAAAATTAAGCAAAGCAGTTAAGCCAAGCAGTACGCAGTTCAAGCTAAATATCTGAGCCGCTGTACGAAAACTCTCTACAAAATTTAAGCAAGCAAATTAATGCAAAATACATTTTCCCACAGCGAAATTTTGACAGATCAGAGAAAATATCGGCATTCGCAATTAATTTTCAAACGAAACAGTACCAATGGAGAATGGTTAGTTCAACACAAAGAAATTCGTTGTTATTAATATAATTTCTTTTAAAAAGTAGAAATTTCTGTAGAAAGTTGACGGAACTTACACTGTCAAAATTAAGCGAGCATTAAGCGAAGTGGTGGAGAGAAACATTGGAGAGGCGCTTAATTTTAGCTTTCCTGAAACAGCATACTAGGCTTAATCCTAAAAACAACATTATTTAGATAAATGAAACCAACACAAATTTTTCATTCCACTTTTAAACGATTCAAACATTATTTATGGATCCGGGGCTATTTTATTTTCCATAAACAATACTTAAATTTTAGACTGACAAGGCATTTATATCAATTAAAATAGTTTTCCATTCATAAAATAAATATATTATTTCTGCAAAAATAAACGCACACGCACCGCTTACCGATGACAGATTCCTGTATGTCTGATAGGGTTCTTTTCTTTGCCACCAGATATCGCAGGCCAACTTGTACATTTGTCAATGTTTTTGCATTTCACACGGATTCTAAATCGCCATTACACCGATAGGAAAAGAAAATGGCGAATTTGAAAAAAAGATTGGGGGTTGCTATTTGTTGGGGGTCTCAGTATTGTCTCTGGTTCGGACAACATTATCACAAAGTTGTTACAAGTGTCCTTTCGCCATTTTTTCTTTTTAAAATGACATTTGTTTGTTTTAGTTGTCGTAAGATGTCGTTGCCGACAACAGTCATTGGCAAGTGACAATAATGCTGCATTTACATGGTCACACATTCCTATCACGCAAAATTAAAGGGATGCTAAATACTAAATAGCCGTGTGACCGAAAGGGACAGCATTACCTAACACGCAAAAAAACGTGACACGTATTTAGGTCGGCCATCTTGTTTGCGTGATAGGAATTATAGGAAAGCTCTGCATGTTGATATTTTTATAGCGATGACTAAAGAAATTCCGCATTCCTATAAAACAATATGGCTTCAGGAAATGATGAACGGACAATTATTTATTTTTTTCGTGTAACTGATTGATGAATTGTTGGTTTATTTTACTGAAACTAATAACCAATCTCATTGCACATGTTCTAAATCAGAAATATTAATGTTTTTAGGCAATTGCAGAAATGTTGGTGAGCGGAACCTGTGTCTATTTCCGTTTTACGTATCTATAATTATAGGTAGAGCATCCATGACACCGTAGGCGTCTGATTTGTGATCTCACTCTTACGCCTTTAATAGTATTGACTGCGGATAAACGGATCTCTCTTTTTGGTTTTGTTGCAAAATTGCGCGTGCGTGATGATGTAAATGCGGTTTAACGAAAAACCAAGTCACAGCTTTAAAATAAGCAAAGAAGCAAGTTTTGTTATCAAAATACAAACAAAAAACCTCTATAATAAAGTGCAAAATAGAGGAAGAAACTGCTGAAAAGTTACAGTAACAAGAATTCTGCACTGTTGAACAATATTTAACCAAAACACTACCCTAGCCATATGAAATCTGCATTAGGTACCTAGGTATCCTTTTTTCGATGAATTAATTTAAAGCTAGTACAAAAAATACAAAAAAGAATTAGGTATACCAATTTTTATTATTGTCTCTGGTCATGACAATACATTTGTTACATCGAGCCTTAAAGGTAATAGGTAGCATATTAAAACTAGGTAGGTACTCATTTCTTTTAATCACTTCAACATTTATATGACAGTTGACATTATACATCTACTTTCTCTGCTGTCAAAGATAATCGAATTATAATATATTATAATTAAATTCATTTAACATAAGCTGCAGCTCTCACGTTAAGAATGTTCTAAAAGTTCGCAATACGAATTATGATTGCCATACCAACATATTAGATTGATTATTGCGAATCATAGCAAAAACTCAGTACTCCATTGTGATTCATATTCATATTCACTAGTCACTACCAGCGCTGCCACTTTGCAGCAAAACTGCTACGCGATTTCCAATTTGCTACCTAAAAACGTCTATAACACTACTTTTTTAAATTGGCCCCCACTTTCTTAAAAATTACCAAAGTTTAAGTAAGATTTTGTTCTTTATTAAACGAAAAAGAATGCTAACATATGAAATGTTTCGTCATAAAAGAAATTAGTTTTTGTTATAATTTTTTTTTTTCTGGACTGTCTTATTTTTTAGTAGATAGATACATTTACGTCGATGGAACGCTGAAGTGGAGTGTCTGTCTATTTAAATTAGATTTAACTTCAGCATAAAAGTGCTACATTTTGTGTTGGACAATAATTTTGCGTGTCAGCTGTAATAATTTAACGAATCAGCTATAAAAAAATGCATATAATTTTGCAACAGAATAAGAGTCGTAGAAAAATATTCAACAAATCCACCAGCGTCATCTTTAAATTCCATTTTCTATATTTTCAATAAAAAAAAACAGCAATTATAATTTTCCAATTTACTGGGCAGATTGAACTTTTTTTTCATCCAAAAGTAGGTATAACATGAAAAATAAATTGACTTTTTACGATGTTTACGATAAAGAATTTTGTTAGTGGTGTAAAGCAGATAAAACATTTTAAATCAATGCAATTGTAGTTAAAAAAAAAAGTTTAATAATCGTTTTTTATAGTTGCTCAATAATATTTATATTAAAGTGGAATTTTCACCACAATTCTTTTTAGCTATTGTGAACAACATCGAAAATTCACTCCTCCAAGCCAGCTTCCACGCGATGAACTACAATTTCCAATATAACGAATGTGACAAAAGCAAAGCTAGCTCATTTAATTTTTCATTTCACTTTTCATCGTCGATTGGAAGAGGCGTGCCGTAAGTTTCGAAAGCATGGTTTTAAAGAAAAATCCATATGCATCAACTTCTTATTTGGAATTTGGTTTGCTTTTGTGGACAATGGACTGAACAATTAATTCAGATTTAACAACTAAGCGATTCAGCTTGTAAAATTGTGTTAAATTACAACTGCGCCATCTTTAAAATCCCGGCAGTGATATATATGTAGAAGAAATAGCAAATAGGTTAACACCAATATCAGGATCAGCTTTAACGCAACAATTGTAATAAAAATTGGATAATAAAAATAATTTAAAAAAAATTGAGGTTAGACAATGTTTTAACTATCCCGTTAAAAATCTTCGAACACCCACTTGACGCCAATTCAAGAAGTCTTCAAGTGGGATTACGATTCATAGTTCCTGCCTTTTGTATGTGGTTACCTTTAGTAACTTGCTGCAAGTTGTGAAAAAATAAATCGGGATAATGTTTCAGAACTCTAAGTTCATTTTCCTTTTTTTTTTTGTATAATTTAAATAGATGAAGTTGGAACCCTGGTGTATAAGTTCCATTAGGTTTTGGACATTCGCATTAACAAAAATAATTCTGATTTAATAACTAAGCGAATCAGTTTTTTCAAGTTTTGTTAACTCAAAATCAACAAGGAAATTACAATGCGCCATCTTTTAATTCCCGGCAGTGATATGTACAAACTATAGTAGCTAATAGGTCGAAAACATTATCAGGATCAGCTATATCGCAACAACTGTAATAAAATGTGTATAATAACCAAAATCAAAAAAATCGAGGTTAGTGTTTGACCAATTGAACTATCGCGTTAAGAGTTTTTGAATATACCTGCCAGTAACTCAAAAATTCTTGAATAGTTCCTGGTTTTTTATACATTACCACTTGCAGCGTATGAAGTAATAAATCTCATTGCGCAGAAGTAAAATAGATATAAATGTTGTGGGATTCTTTGAAGAAATGTAAATCTCATTGGGCAGTAGAATATTTAACCGATTGTTATAACTTTACTCTTTTGCTTGCAAATCATAATCGTATACCTAGGTACCTACTAAAAAATACCTCCTAGGTTTAAAATAATTCCTTCGGTTATTGTGAACTAGCTATAGCACACTGCTTCTGCTTTTGACGTTTATCATGGATGACATTTCTCAGTTTGTTTGTCGTGCTGAAACGAAGCCGCGTTATATTTCTTTTTAAATGTCTTTCCAAAACCACTGTAAATCCCTTTAAAATGAGCCTAATTGATACGAGTATTTATTCAGAGGAGTTATCTAATAAAAACGATTATTATGATCAATTGAATGTGCAGTTGGCAGACGACGATCTAATCGAATCGCGCTGTGGTGAAATCTTTATTTCTCGTCGGAATATCCTTGTTTTCGTGTGTACCGAGTGCAAAGATAACTTTTTCGGCTACGACGATTTCTTCACACATCTATGCGAACAACATATATCCAATGAGGAAGACGTAAAATACGAACCACTGGAAGAGTGCACCAATGAAGAAGCCATTGACGAAAGTCTTATGATTCTTATGGATCACGACGACGATGAGGACGATATTAAGCCGCAACTTGTCGACTCAAATCAAGAGGAGGATGAAGCTGCCGATGTATTCCCCGAGGAATTGCTTGACACATTCGAAACAATAGATGAATTCGACGAGGCACTAGACGAATCCGAAGTAAGTCGCCATTTAGATGATTGTGTACATTCGTCAAAATCAAATCATTTATTATTCTCAAAATACATTTTGCATTATGAAGTACGGTAATCTGTAAAATTATTTTTAGGGAAACAGAACGGTAACATTCCTTACTGATTTCTCTAAATTTCTTGACAAAGAAAAAGACTACGTTAGCGAAGATCAAGTGCGAGAGGACGATTCAAATTCGACCGACAACCAGACTAGTGTTGTTATGTCTGCAAGTGTAGCCAAAACGACTGCTGAATGCGGGGAATGCCACAAAGTTTTCCAAACACGGGCCAAACTCCGTGTACATATGAGATGTCACACTAAAGAGCGCAAATTCAAGTGCTCAATCTGTGGATTTGCATTCACCGAAGAATTCAATTTGCGATCACATCTACGACGTCATAATGGCGACAAGCCACACGCTTGTGAACATTGCGGGAAACGTTTTACGACCAGAACTGAAGTGAATGCACATCGGCGATCCCATACAGGTGAACGGCCTTATATTTGCGAGATTTGCGGACAAGGATATATTACATCTGGTTCATTGAATGAGCATAAAAAACGCCATACTAACTATCGACCGCACAAATGTACGCTATGCGAGAAAAGGTTCTTCGATACTGGTCTCTTAAAGGAACACATCGTGATGCACACAGGAGAGCGTACGCATGTTTGTAAGGTTTGTGAAGCGACATTCACCCGACGAAAAGCACTAATACAGCATCTCAAACTGCACTCTGCCGTTAAAGAATACAAATGTAGTTTTTGTGATAAGGCGTTTGCCCAGAAGCCGGGATTAGCCTCGCACTTGAAAACGCATCGAAATCTCCTCAAAACAACTAAAAATGACCCTAGTGAAAATATATTTGCTGACGATCTAGACAGTAATTTTATGTAAATGTGAACTGATGGACTTGTGTTTTCTTTCTTTTCCCTACTGAGAATAATAAATGAATTGGTTTTAGAACAAATTGCATATTCCGGTTTTTTTGTTTGGAAGCTGTAAATGTCAGTGCTGGTAAATAGAAATGGTGGGGTGGGAGTGGGACGGTGAGCTTGATTTGTTTGGCATGCTATGTGCGACATCTATTAGATTGTGCATAAACACTGTGTCGAGTGACAGGTTATAGATGTCGCTGGTGGCAGCTTAGAGAAACGCAAGCACAGGGTGGTATGGGAGTGTTTTTTTTACCTACGATCAAAAATGGTTTCTGTTTACGGCATTGAATTGATATCCAAAAAAATATCTGCATATTTCAGCATTTTATTGAAATTTGTCTTCACAGTCATAAGTATATTATCAAACTTAACAATTGTCTATATATTGCTGAGCTCAGCATGCGATGGGTAACTACTGTTTTATGGGTTGTAATTTTTAGTCCGACATGTGTGCTTTTTTTCTCGATATCTGTGGACAAAGGTCATGAAATGCCCACCCTACATATATTATGGAGGTATCCGTCGGAACAGAAAATTCTCAGATCTTGTACCTACGATTCGGAAGATTTTTAATCATTTTTAGTGTCTAGGCTAAATTTTTCGAGCTCACAAAGGCGAAAAAAATGCATTTTGTGACCTAGAAAATATTTAGTGCGAAGACCGAAAATGTGAGGCCCAATATTATGTCATCGCAATTCAATTATATTTTTTTCCGAAAATGGACAACTCGAATGAAATTTGAGGCTCCGACAGAGTATGCACTGTGGAGAATTTTCCATTCCGACGGCCGACTACTTATCATTATTCCTCTCTATGAAAATTGACACAAATGCAAGCTACCTACCAATTATGAAAATTCATTTTTTTTTCATGTTTTTTTTTGTGCTCAAAAAGTAAAAACTTCCACTGAAAAATATAATGTAACCGCTTTATTTTGATTTTCTACGATTAATTGATACTAGCGAAGAAAAACCCGTATGAATGGGAGCGTTCGGATTTTAAGTCTAGTAAGTTAAACAGCAGTCCGAAAATATTTCTCTCATCTTTGGTTGGGGTAAAAAACTTCAGATCTATTCCACGAATACATATTTCCTAGTGAAGTTTCTTCTAAAACATATTCTATCTACCTACAAGTAAATTTGCATGATAACAGTACTTGCGTGCTGAAAATCCCACTTTGCTTTGCTTTGCTAAGGTCGAAGCGGAAAAAACATGGCCAATATATATTTTTAGTTTCTACTTAAAATTTTAGTAGTTCACAATTGGTATACTTTCCATACAAATTCGGCAATTGTGAGCTTTCGTTAGGTGAAAGTTAGGAATTTGTATTAATACAGCGCAATAACAATTCAAAGTTAAAGTACCTACCGTGCGTTAAAATGCTTGTTTGCTTCACTCTGTTGGTTGCAAATTTCGACATAAAACGTCTGCAGATGTATTAATTTGCGCACCTTCATTTACACGACAAAATAGTATTTGAATAAAATCATTCGAATAGTGGCAACACTGCCAACTCTTTCAATTTCAATATTTATGCAAGCTCCAGCAATCAATTGCATTCAACTGAATTTAGAAATAAAATTTGCAGACGCAACTTGAGAATGAATTTGTGTGCTGTCAGCTGTCGAGTGTTGTTGAGTAAAGTAGAATATAAAGCTTTTTCGCTTGAGTGAAACTTTCAACAAATCCGTTCAATGCAATAGGTTCGCATTGGGGTAAAACTCTACTCGATTCTCGATCATGTAGGTACAGCGTTGAGGTGTAAGTACATGTCCATGTCGTCTTTCCACTCTTTTTTACTTTATTTTTTTCATTTCTTCGGAAATTTTCCTACGCTACAAAGCTTTTCTAAAATGAATTATAATATTATGGGAATAAGTTTGGCCTTTCAATAATTCATTGCATACCGTATAAAATGAATTATATGGGAAGAAGTTTGGTTTTCCAATCAACTAATCCACGAAATTTGAAAGAAGTTTTTTTTTTTTGTGTAGATATTATGTCTTTTAAAGCTGCATAACTTACTAAACTGTTACGTTTAAGTTGCGGCAATAAGAAAAGTTTTGAATCATTTCATGAGTATTTGCAAGGGTGGTTAGGTGCAGTATGTAGGTAGTTCGTCAGGGGGTTAGGTTAGGTTCGTCTCGTTGTTCGATTACCTAACCTGATTGTTTTTTTTTTTTTTTTTTGTTTCTAGTTGTTTGATTTGAGCGTGCTTTGTTTTTGCTTGGAAAAGGGTACTTTTAATGAACATTCAACATACATACATGTAAATATGTATGCATGTACAAAGCAAAATGTTGCCTTTTGTTTTTTGTACCTACGTAATAAAAATCTATTATTGGCGAAAATATTTTGAAAGCGAACATGTATAAATATTAGGTATACCTACATGTAGTTCGGAGTTGTTCTTCACTAGAATTACAATAATCGTAAGCAGACGAATATAGGTACATACCCTGTAAAGGCTAATTTAATTTTACAAACTCCTATGCTATCTACCCACGACTAACAACTAATTCAGTATCAACGAAATCTAAAACTTAGGCTTCTCGTCGATTGGTCGAAATTGTTTATGAAATGGATAGGCGTTTAATTATTATAAAAAATGGACGGCTAGGGTTAGGTTGTAGCTAATTACGGGTAGATAATAACAATACCTATGGAAATGGATTGTAAGATATTTAGGCCCATTTTCCATATAAAAATCCCCAAGTTGTGTTCAACTTCGAGTGAATAAAATGGGCCTTAAATATCTACCTACCCTACATGTTGCCATTCATTTAGTAGTTGATTTAGGCATTTAACCGAGGTAAGAGTCTATACCGCTGTATAGCCTGTAGATTTATTTACTTTGTTAGGTACGTAGCTACCATAGGTCGATGATAAAGTTTTATACTAATAAAGGGGGATAAGCCAGGAAGCACTTTTGTTTAAAAGGATCGTGGTGCCTACGCATAAGTCTTTAAGATAGGTATAGGGAAAGGTGGCGTGTGTTTGGTTCAACAAGGATTCTTTAGAATGCTTGCGCAGACGATGCCTAGTTGTTGACGGTAGTTGTCGGTTTTTGGTTTTGAAGTTGCATAGTTAATACTTGTTGTTCGTATAACCATCGAACCTAAGTTGTGCTTTCGAACTGACCGATGTGTATTTTTGGTGATACTTAGGGACAGTTGAAAAACATTTTTAAATGTATTGATCCACTCAAGATAGCTCTGTGACTTATGTATGATGAAGGCATTTATGATGTTTGTTGTGTTGCTTTTTTGGAACATAGCTTTAGAGTAGGTATATGTAGGTAGGTATAGGTACCTATCTCTTGGGGGGTAATGGGGAGTAAAAATTAAGCTGTCGAAAAGTCTCGCATATATGTTCTTCAACATAAGGATACAAATTTAGGTATAGGTATGCATTACCTTGACTTGAGAGTGCTAAGGATGTACTTTATGCACATCGTGTAGGGTTATGGTTGTTGGTTTGCCTTAAGGCGTGATATCAGATTTGAGATATGGGTTGATTTTCTTTGCTGATTAAAGGTTGCTGCTTAACAGCTTTGTTCTTGCGATGGTTGAATATGATCGATAGGTATGGGGCATCACTGTATGATGCATATAGGTAAGATGTTCTAACGGTAGTCGTTGGTACTTCAGGCTATACCTAGTTGATGGGTTTTAAGCAGCTTTCTTCTAAGATAGTTAGGTATATCATTGTGGGAGTTATTAGCGGCTACTTCAACAGGATATACCTATTCCTTGTGTATGGAATTGTAACTTTAGAACGGGGGCATTTGTTTTTAAATGAGCTTAAAATTCTATCGTGTATGTGGGCATTTTTAATTTTTGCTTATCAAAGAAGAAGTTTTAGGTCCTAAATAAACGGGTTTCTCTCTGTTGCACGTTTGTGTTTTACATTCTTATCCTTTTAAAGTAGGTACACCGAGTCAAATTGTTAGTCGAGCTGGATGCCTAAGGATATTTGTCTTTAAGAAACAAATATCTCCTCTGTCAGTTCAGTAATTGCAACCTTACAACATTTCTAAAAGAATTCTTCATTTTGTATTATTGTTTTTGAATAATGAATTAGAACTTAAAACTAAAGAGACTTAAAGGGCTAGCTACCAGGGCTTTCGGCTAAGTTTAAAATTTAAGCGAGTTACAATTTGTCTATTAAATCTAATGAGTATAGGAGGGAATAAACTGTTTTGATGTTGGATTGGGAGGAGATGTCAAGAAGTTGGGATAGTTAGGAATTAGGCGATATATTGTTGAGTTTGTTTTGAATTGTGGTGTATTCGTAGGTTAAGTGTTTTATAACGAGTGTTTCGTTGGAGTTACTTGCTTAAATAATTGTTAAAAAGTTGATCTCCTCAACTTATGTTAAGGCTCTTCTTAGTTCGATTTGGGTAATTGGCGTTACAAATTGCTTGGTTGAGGCGATAAACAGAATTCGAAATTTGGAAACGATACGAAGTGTGTGAATTTTATGATTTGACATTGGTTAGTAGTAAGAGAAAGCAAAAGGCGGCCATTAAAAAAATACATTGAGATCTTTAATATTGGACTGTACCCCATTTGTTTTAAGTCAGCCATTACATAGATTTTTCGTAACATAAACATGGCGGAAGATTAAATCGACAAGGGGGTGGATGTAGCAATAAGAAAACCCCAGCCTATACACATTCCTATCGCATGCCCAATCAAATTTAAAAGTCATTCTACTTATTCAAAGCTATCTTTGAACTTAACCTTAAAACATCTATTTTAGGCTGCAAATTTGACGTTTTACGTCATGAACAGTTGAACATAAATTGCTGCTCCTCTATATTTGTTACCTTTTTCGGCAAAATTTTAAGAAAAATGCAAACCGATTAACAAATTTTCCCCGTCGTTTGCGATTTGAACGGAACTGTCGGCAGAAGGGTGTCAGCCATTTTTCTTAATAAAGCAGGGGGTGGGTTATGACGAGCACCCTTATTATTTTTTTCATAAATAGACTCATCATTCAATTTTCAGTGTAGAACAATTCTATTGGTTTGACGCAAAATAAATTAAATTTTGTTCATGTGAAGGTGGATAATTCGTTGTGAAGCTTGGAAAATTTCGGATAATTGTGAAATTCATTGTTATAAAAGTAGTTTTGCGTCCATAAATATTTATTGAAGCACCTCGACTCAACGAAGCAAAATGTATGTAGGTAGTTTGAAAAAAAAGCTGGGGTCTGCTAGTTTATTACATAATTCACTTCGTTGTTGCTGTTGGGTGTGTCTGGGTTTTGGGTACCTATACCTATTACCTAATGTTAATGGGTTCTCTACAGTGAGAAAACTGCTTCGCGGCTCTCCCTTTTTACGCTATTGCGTTGCTGTTTTTACACGGTGTCTCCACGTGCAAATTTTCATGAAATTAATACCATGAAATGAGCTGTGAAATACTTTTCATGAAATTGGTTTTTGTCATGAAATTTGTGGTCTCCACGTGCAATCTGTCATTTCATGACACGGTGGAGACACCGTGTAAAACATTGAAGGAATACTCTCTTTTTTTTAATGACATGGCACCTCAGAAAGAGCTTTCCATTGACAGCACAAGCATTTTCCCGTCCACTTTCAAACTCTTATATGCTTTTCACACCAAGCCCAAAACCGGGTTTTCGCCAAAACACACGAAAACTTCATCGAAAACAGAAGTTTTCCCAAAAAAATTTCAGTTTTTAAAACGAGTCGTTTGCACTCGTTTTCCGCGAAAACACCACGAAAACGACTTCCAATTGTTGGGTTGTAGGAACAAACACACCTTTTGCAATGTTCAGCAAAATGGCTGACCGAAATCATTTTCCACAATTAATTGATGGGCTAATATTGTTCTTTAACGCACTAAATTCATTTTGTTTGTTAATTAAGGCGATAAAAATTTGTAACAACAAAAGTTTGCACCGAAGTTTAACGACTAGTGTCTCACAGCTGATTGAAATGTCAAACGAAAACTAGTTGCTCGTCGGTATGAATGCATCGACGAGTTTTTGAGGAAAACGCGGTTTTGGGCTTGGTGTGAAAAGCATATTACCTACTCGATTCATTTTCAACCCAATTTGCCAATTTGCTTATCCAATTTTGTTTTTGTACTCTCGATCGATGACACGGTTGAAAAAATGCTTACTATTGTACTGGTTCTAATACTATTTGACTTTCCCGAGTATTCAAGTAACACTTGTCAATTTTGAGCACTATTTGTACTATTCCTAATTTTAGAAAAAAGTCCAACAAATATGAAGTTATTTCACTTACAGCCATGTTATTCACTCCAAAAATTAAACCCAAGTCTATAATATTCAGAATTCAGTCTTTAAACCCGAACTCAGGTTATCCGATTGAATTTAAACTTCAATCCAGAGACCAGTTTAAGTACTTTAACTCGGATCAAAAATCAATTTCATAACCTTGATAATTCTTCGTCCGCAGGAGGCAGGATGACTCAAAAAAATGGATTTCATTTATTAAGTGGATGAAATGTTTATGTCTTCGTCGTCTGAAGATAAATTTAAGAGCTGATAGAACAGCCCATAGTGAATGTCAGAAATGTCGTTCGACAAAGCACGCAGAGTATTAATCCTGACTTTTCTATAAAATAAAGTTGAAGGGCTTAAAAGTTTTTTTTCGTTTCATTTTATGTGATGACTAAAGTGACCGTATTTATTTTCTATTTCTTGAACTATATTCTAAATAACCGACAAAAAAAATGTATGTTCAAAGCGGTGTTGTTATATCGTGGGATTTTCGATGTCTAAAAAGCCTTCCGTGGGATAAAGGGAAACAGCACGAAATCGTGGGATTTTTAGGAATCTAACAAAAAGCATTCGAACTATAAACTTTTGCAGCAATTTCATTGAAACATTTACATTTTACCACGAAAAAGTGTCTATCAAAAATTGACAATGTTAATTTATTGTCTTTCATGAAAATTTTCTAATTCGAAAAATAGTCATAGTAATGTTAAAAATCTGCGATTTTAATACTTAAGGTTTATTTAATATAATTTATTGGATTTCCGTGTAATACTAATTTTACTTCAAAAATTCGAATTTTTATCAATAAAAGTATTGAGCGATTTTTAAGGGAATTTAAGTACTATGAAATGGGAAAAAATGGGAAAAATGACTACGCTTCGTGGGATAATTGAAGGGAGAATCCTAACAACACTGGTTCAAAGTCATTGATAAGGACAGGTTTCTCTTTCTATTGCCGTAGGAAGGAGTTCTTACCTGCACTATAAATAATTATTGATTTGTAAATAAACCCGTCTGTAGTTGTTGCCAGAAATCATGTAGGTATCTGGGTAAAATTATTTGAATGGTGATTTTGTTCTGTTTTGTTTCGTAAATCAATTGCAAGGTAACTTGCTCACCTTGGAGAATAATAAAGTCGAAAACTGTCCTGCATAGAATTATTGTGGCTTTTAAAGCTAAATAAAGTACATTCATTCATATCGTAGATGCCTTCCATTTCGGCCCAAAATAAAAACAAGGCGAATGATTGTCAAAAGCTTGGCTAATAGTTCTATACGATACTTTACCTGTTGCGCCGAATCACAATAGGCACAGTTGTGGCCGCAGTGATATGGCAACTTGATTCCACCTCCTCTAACCTGTTGATGCTTATGGATTTTTTATGTTTTATGTATTTTCCTGATGCCGACTAATATTTTTGTTTGTATCTACCTACTTACGTACGACACGAGTGCAATCCGAAAGGCTCGCAAGGTGTTTTGGTAAAGCCGACGGGGTGAGGTGACTTCTCTTCTCAGTAAATGGGTTGCTTTGTGATGCGTCCGTGACCACAATATGCAAATGCGCAAAAACGATAGAAACATTTGGTTTGTGTTGCTTTTTTGCAAAATGGGAAAGAACCTATGCATGATAAGGTGTATAGTTGAATGCAAGTGAAATGATGGTCTAGGTTGAGGATTGGTTATGGCATAAATTCAAGAAACCTTGAAGTCTGTAATCTACGATTATGTTACGAGCCTTTTAAATAAATTTATATGCGGCTATGAAAAAATCAACCAAAGTTAGCTTGCTACTTTTGAACACAGGGACAGGCGGTGGAATTTGAAAATTGAAATGTGTAGGACTGTTCCGGTGGGGTGCCTTTAATTGTTGTATATGTAAATTCTTTTGTTTTGAGTTTGAATACTTTATGAGTAGAACGATATGAAGTGGAAAAAAAACTATTGATTTGTTTGATAATGTTATGGGTCAAGGTTGCTGAAAGAGGATTTGTTTGGGTAGGTCGCTTTTTGAAGTTACGGTGTTCTGTACAGTAGATTTTGTTATGTCTGTACCTATGTTCCCTTGTTATTTTTTATTGGTGTTGTTGTTGTCTTACTAATTTCATCAGTTGATCGTTGTTTCAATTTAGAATGGTTGGTTCCTTTGTTTCTCTGGCTGGAACAAATATCATCAGAGAAAACTTTGTTCTTTGAAAGAGCTATAATTCTAAAAAAAATTTCAAAATAGATTCTGCGCTTGATCTCTGTGCCGATGTCATTTTGCGAGATATACTAGGTATATTACTTCGGTTAGGTAGATATATGTATAGTCTTTATTAGCAGTCTGTTTCCAAGTTATATCTATCAATTGTGACGTCTATGCGTTCCCGAGGTGAAGAGTCCGTCTCACCGTTTCCGTTTGGAGACAGCTGGCTGTGTTCTTCCCAGAAAAGCAATAGGCCTTTTCCCTAACGATATTGCGTTCGAACACATTACAATCAAATTTAAACAAACTTTGATCGTTTATACCTACCCAACTTTTGCGTAAGGGAAAAAAGTTTGACTAATGTGTTTGAAATTTGAATGCATTATCGTTAGGGAACAACATACTTTAGTAGGTATGCAATAAACGGACTTTTAAGCAGTTTGCCATTGATTTTTTTGTGAGTTTCGTACAATCTCATTAAGTATGATGTTAAAGAAGTAACCTCTCGCCTTTAAAATAAGCAAAAAGAGATTTCTCCTTGATCATTCTTCACACAGACTTTCCCCTTGATAGTCTAACATACAAATTTGTTGAATTCAATCAATTATTCGGCTTTCAAGTAAAATCATAATTATGCCCTACCAATTTACACATAAGGAGCCTCTGGCTGAGACATTCCTCCCTCCCATCTCCTGTGATCCGACAGCTTCCACATTTTCACCTGTCCAGCACTGTAGCATCCGCAATTGCAAGTGGTTTACAAAAGTTATGAACCTCTTGAAATTAAGAACATGTTACATCTCGAACGGCTATGTTTTGTTCCAACTGTATTCCATTCCAATACAGTTCGTATATTCGTCAGTCTGTGTCTATATTGAAAAACAATTTCATCAAAATATCTCATTCCATTTTCCTTGTAACTCGTAGGTAATCACGTAGTTGATCCATATCCCTTCTAAATGTAAAACTTCTTCATCACCTTGGTACCTATACTCAAAAGAATCTATCAGCTCATTGCCTCGCGATTCCTTCTATTTATGTCAACTTTTCCAACAACAATTTCTTCTTTCAGATGTTATGAAGACGAAAAACATTTCTGACTCTACGAATTCAAGAAGCCACAGTATATCTCATTGACCAATACGCAATTGGTTCAACTGTCGCTTGTAAAATTTTAAAGCACGTTATTAAAAAATCTATTTGTCTTTCAGATAGGTATAAGAAAACTGTTCAGAGAGCCGTTTTGGATCGATTTTCAAATTCAGCAAGCCACGATAAAAGATAAAAGATGAACCAATAGGCAATTGATGCTATATACATCACATTAGATGAAGATCATAAACAACTGCAAAGTTTATAATTAACTTCTATATACGTATTTTAAATCACCTAAGTTACGTTAGCAAAGGAAGCTCTTTCCAGATCTCAGTGGTATTATTATATAAGTTAAACACCTAACGTTGTTGCTCCTAGCTACTTAAAGACCGAATTATATTCCAATGCAATACATGCTCACTTTATAGAGTGACTTTGATATCCTTGATACCCCCACACCGCAACACATTTATGTTGTATTAGCTACACACCACCGCCCAAAGAAATTTATCACATAGCCGACGGAACTCTGTCTGTTCAAAGACAACTCGCACACTCTCTTCAATGCAACCAGCTTACGACACGTGTGTAACTTCCCTTTACTCGCTCGAAGTCTAAATGTTCAAGTCCATTGCGAGTCCCATTTCGGAAAAATGGAGCTCCCACCTTTAGAACGAATGATTTCACATTCCACAAGTTTTGCTTCTGTTGTATTTCTTTAATTTCGAACTCACTAATATTCCACTCAGCGTTGTGCTGAAGTACCCAATTGGGTAATTTGGCACAAGTGTTTAAGCTTTGGCTCAATGCTCCGATCCAATGCTCACATTGGTCTTAAAACTTAAACATTATTTTCTTAAAATTATGAATAAAGAAACCTAACCAAGAAATGAACCTAATGAACGTAATCCACAACGCCGTCACAAAACAATATCTGCTTAAGAGTAGGTAACATCAAGTGAACGCGCCCATAAATTTTTTATTTTTTTTTATTTTAAGAAATCACATAAAGCCACCCCTCCTAGTTTTCATTTAAATAAAATGGCTCACACTTGTGGCTTGTGGAATGGCTCAACTTCAAAATTACTTCGAAACAACGCTGTTTAACTACCGTAATAATTTTATTAGAGAGCTGCTTCCTCTTTGATATAAACAATCCTAAAGGCTACTCAGACAACTATTCTTCTTCTATATGTGTGGTCTTCGTAATCGCCAACCTAACAGAAATTATCGAATTTTCGTAGTTGAATTATTTGGTATCGGTATGCCAATCTTGTTCTACATTGACCATTCACTCTTATCGTGGAAATCCCCACAATGAAGTGTTTTTTTTAGAATCGGGACATCATAATCCCACTTTTCATATAATATTCCGACCGAGGCTAAGCAACTAGAACTAATAAATAGTTCTGCTTCATAACCAAACTATGTCTTATTTTATTTGAAACACAATTGGACGAAGGAGTGATTAATTTATTATTGGTCGTGCAGTCAGTGGCTGTCTGTCAGTCTATTCGTATTTCACGGATCAAATTAAATGCGAAATTATAATACTCGCATTTGAAAAAAAAAAAACCGCTCAAGTATACACAGACAGAATGCCACTGACTGCACGACAAAAAGTAAAATAAAAACTCCATCGTCCCAGAGACCCACATGAAGAAACCGTTGAATGTTCCTGCTAGTTAAAACTATTTTGTAAAACTTCTTCAACAAATAAACGATTCCACACTTAAATAGTCCAAATCAAACAGAACTCAATTTTTTTCAGACCTGCCTCTCTGTTTTCTGACTCAGTAGTCACTTCGCCCCTAGTTTGTCACCAGTTTTTCCAATCACAGCTCCTTTTAACATGTAAATGACAACTTTGACTTTCCGACAAGTTCTGCACTTTGCTTTTTTAAATCCATTTAAGGGTATTTATTTAGCTCAGGGCGATGTCGATGTGTCTAGTGTCTTGTATAGGTACTGGTTAACCCATAAATACAATCTTTCAAATCAACTCTAGTATCCATCCCCAATTTTTGCACTGCAATGGAAGAATATAAATTATGTATCTGATTATCGTCCAGTCATAAAACTTTTAAAAAGAAGCTAGTTTCAATCCCAGTTCCGCATTAGTCCTTATCGAATTTTGTTCCCTTTACCAAGTTGTTCTATGAATTCTATGAATGAGTTAGTCACTTAAGCACAAGAGACTGCATTTGCAAAAATCCAATCGTTAGCTTGCTTTCAGACTTGCTTACTACGAACAGGTTCTAAAAAAAATTATGTCCCTACATAGCCCATGAAAATGTTCGTCTTTTAACAATCTCTATGAATCGGCAATATCTCATTTCTATCATTCTTCTCCAACAATTCATCTCCACACGAATTTGCCCCGAAAGTTATTGACCTCTGCTCTTTTTCTATCCTTAGTGCTAATTAATTTTGTTTTAAAGTGACGAAATTCTTTTTAAAACTAAACTCGCGAGCGACTGCTGAATTAAATTGACCAACTCCATCCACTGTTCCGTAAACTTACCCATCAGTGAATCAGGCTGCCTTTTCTATTCCTCAAAAAAAAATCCACCCTTCCACCGTGTTTCTTTGCGGTTGAAAAATTTCACGAAAAGTTAAACAAACAAATTTGTCGGAAAAAATCTATAAATTCGTGAAAATGCTTTGAAATCGAAAACGATTATTTTTTTCTACCAATCAACATACAAAATTGTGACCTAAAACAAAAATAAAGTGTTCATTTCCACCCCATCGAAAGGCACATGCAACTAGGCTAGAGCCTATATTCCGTCCGTTGATAATCAAGCAACACCGTTTAGCGAAGAAGCAGCTTTTCAGTCATCCATTTAGGTAGTTGGAGATTTATTGCAAAAAAATTAATAAAAAAAAAAAACCCCTCACAGAGTGCCCAGTCAAATACCACATAATTAATCATAAACGAATGACTGCGATCTGCTCCTTCGAGTCTTCCTTCTCAAAATCAAAAGCCGTCGTTCGATAAAATCCATCGAAAAAATTCCATCTGTTCTTTTTCACTTTAAAATTAAATCCTTCTTGTCAAATCCAGTTCATGCAGCCAACTTAACAAACCAATTTACACATATGCGACTCACTACACCAACATCGTCCCATTAATTTGAAGCTGCATCATTTGTTTTCTATTCCCATCGCCCACCCCATTATAGGTATTGCCCACTCGCTATTATTTTATTATCCTTCCGCCTGTGACATCGTTCTGATGAATCTGTTTAGCTTGTCGACAGTTTTGAAATAGAATTGATAGCATCCTTGCCTATTAAGCCATAACCTATGAGCTATGAATGCATCTCTAGTGTATATCCTTTCCCAATTCATAAAAAAATTCATAACTCACTATAACTACTCATTTTGTGTTTTAAGAAGATTATACTTGAAAACGTCATCAGAAAACGTCCCTTCAGTTATGATTAAAAAAATACAATCGAGGGGAAAAAAAATAAAAATCCTAAATATCTATTAAAATCATTCATCTGGAAAAATTCATAGTGATGCAACTCTATGACAAGTCGAAATCACTTTCGGTGATTTATTTTTGTTGACGCCATTGAATTTAACCTTTAACAGCTCCAATTCTACGTCATGACAATTTTATATGCCAGCTTTGATCGTCATTATTTAAAATTCTGATAGGGACTGTCAACCTCCCTGACAAGGCAACTTATGTAAAATGTGACAATTTTTCTATCCCGAGCCCGACGGTAGCTTTTTACCTACATTCAGTCTGCATGTGGTAGCTATATGCAAATATGTTAGGTACAAGTTAGTCCATAGGTATCAACTCGTATACTTTAATTCGTATATGGATGCCGTTCAGTGTGTACAAAAAAGAAATCCGCAATACAGTGGTAGCCTGATATAATTCAGCCAATTTTTTTCCAGTCCCGTTTACTTTTTTTTTTTGTACCGAGCCAAAATTTGTCTCTCATTTCTGTAAATTTAGGTGCTCAGTATATGAACACTTCATCGGTCTCCACTCATTTAGCTCGCGAAATAAATGTCCGGAACATTAAATCGAAGATAAATTTTGACAGAAGAAACGGAATAAACCATGATACCAATAATAACGTCCAGGCTATGTTTTTCGAACTCACAAAGGCGAAATGTTCATACAAAATTGCATATTGTGATCTAGATTATTAGTAAGCCCCAATTATGTACCTACATTTGCAGACGAGTAACTAAACGAATCTTTACTAAATTTCGACAGTTGAAATACTAATACCCGTTTGTTACATTTGACGACCACTGTACTTTCATCTTATATGTACATTAATTTGCCACTCACGTGGCCTTCACTGATGTGCCATTTACATAACTATTCCACCCCAACTAGGTATGTACCTATAACAAAACGAACAATAAAACGAAACACAGACAACACGCATCCATTTAAAACAAATGAGTGTAGACAAAACGCATCCATGTCATGCCTGTTTATTTTCGGAATGCTATGAACCATATTATATGCATACTTATCATGTGTACGTACACATGACACGTATGACAGTACCTTGTAACTTATATAAGTAACGAATAGTTAAGCTATAGAGTGAATCCGCGTCACATAAAGGTAGTCCTACACGAGGGGCCTTACCAATATACATTTTTAACCTTCACTAATATTTCCTAGGTCACACTATGCAATTTTGTATGGAAATTTTCGCCATTGTGAGCTGGAAAAATTTAGCCTGGACACTAGAAATGATTATTAGTACCGCGGGATAAGTTGTCAAAATTACAGTGCGTCAGCTCGCTATTTTAACATTGAGCGAATCGCCTTTTAATGTGCTAGGTATCCGATTGGGCACTCTCAAATCAGCATGTAATACGTTTCTTTGCTGTAGAAAAAATTCAGGAAAACCAAAACAAACTGAGCAGATCACATCGTTGCGTCCTCGCATTAGACCATGAAATCCTTTCTCTTTTCCCCATCTACCATATTCTTGTCTGACTATACTTGTCTCTTTTATTCCAATACGTAGTTTCAGAGCTACAAGCAACCATTCGCCACTCAGCCATCGTGGAGTGGAAATGAAAAACAAGTGTCAAACTGCACAGAAATTGCAGCCATTTCATGAAATCGATACCATGAAATGAGCTTGGAAATACTTTTCATGAAATTGGTTTCTTAGTGAAATTTGTGGTCTCCACGTGCAATCAGTCATTTCATGCAAAGGAAATTGCACATGGAGACACCGTGTAAATGATATGCATCTTTCATTTGGCAATATGTCAAAAATTAATTTGTCTGCTTTATTCTTCTAATAGGCTCTTCACAGCAAGCCCAAAACCGCGTTTTCCTCGAAAACTCGTCGATGCATTCACACCGAACACCAACTAGTTTTCGTTTGGCGTTTAAATCAGCTGTGAGACACTAGTCGTTGAACTTCGCTGCAAACTTTTGTGGTTACAAATTTCAATCGCATTAATTAGCAAACAAAATGAATTTAGTGCATTTCATAATAATATTAGCCCATCAATTAATTGTGAATTGTAAATTTGTTCGGTCAGCCATTTTGCTGAATATTGCAAAAGGTGTGTTTGTTTCAACAACCCAACGATTGGAAATCGTTTTCGTGATGTTTTCATGGAAAACGAGTGCAAACGACTAGTTTTGAAAACTGAAATATGTATGGGAAGCTCCTGTTTTCGTAGAAGCTTTCGAGTTTTCGCGAAAACCCGGTTTTCGGCTCGGTGTGAATAACCTAATTTCTAATCAAAATTATTTTTTCCTATTTCTTCCCATTCATGAGTATGATATCAACATATAAATGTTTCCTTGGGAGTCTTCCGCTGATTGACACTGCCATACATATAGAAGCTATCATGACAAATGACCTAACTATATAGGTACATTGCTCGTGTTCCTAATCCCAAAAATGTTTATAATTTGTCACTTCTTTAATAGGCTTCAAAACAAAGCAATGAAGCAATTTTATGTAGGTAGTACTGTCAAAATGATGCATAAAATTTATCCATTTTTAACTAATATATGAGGTTAAGAGAAGACATTTGCTTGTAGACGAAAAGATGCGTCCTCAATCAGTTGTAAACAATTCTTGAACTCAATTACAGCTAAATTGACAATGATTATCGAGTCTATTCTATTTCAATCAAATTCATTTACATTTCTCACACCATTCATCCTCGGTCTTGTAGGTACATATATAGATACTGCAACCTTATGTATCACCCCTATCGGGAATAATATTTCCCCCGGCAATGTTCCCTTGTCAGCAATTTAATTTACATTATTATTCCCGATAGGGGTGTATATCGTCTGCGATCCCACAAAACACTGAGCATCTTCTAGCCCACTTCGTTTCATAGTCCCTTTAACACATCTTTTTAGTTGCAATCGATTACAACCTCGTTGCTCTATAAAATTAAACAGGATATGAAGGGATTGCAATCTAGTTTCCCCAAAAATCCGTCATTGAAATATAAAACTCATTCAACAAACTTCACATAAACAGAATAATCCACCAGTTTACAGCCACTCAAATCCTTCAGGTCACAAATTTTCCAAAACAATTTCTACTTTCAGACCTTATGACGACGAAGACTAATCAAAGAGGGCTCAATTTAGAAACCCAAGAAGCCACATGTGATGCAACTGCTGCATATACAAATTGTAGGCTAACCGCCACTCATTGTAAACCTTTCAGATCTTTGCACATGCATCGACTTAATAAATCAATAAATTCCAATAACCACATTATTTTAAAATCAATTTTCTTTTGCAGACGAAAGAAAAAAAAACAGAGCTATTCCGGCTCAGAAAGTCACAACTAATACCACAACAAAAACACTTTGCAAATATAAGTGACATTTATCAAGATCACCATCCACTGCAACATTTATAATTGTAATTAAGTTATATATATATATACTATACACATTTAAAATTACTTAAGTCAGATTTGCTCGTCGTAGCTTATCAATACCCCATCACAATATTTTAAGACCCCAACAGTTTCGTTACACTTTCTTTTCAATACAACTTACACAGCTTACACCTATTGCTTTCCCTTTACTGGTTCTTAGTCTTCAAGTCCATGGCAAAACTCTTAGGCTTTTTCCCTTATAAAAATCTGACTCTTACTTCGAAAACCAACGCTTCAACCGTACAGTAGTCCGCTTAAAATTTCAATCCGGTAGTGTTCCATTAACCTAATGTAATATACATAAACAAATAACAATTATAAGGACTGCCCTAGCTATGAAATCACTTTGAGGAGCTTGCATTACGATCCTATTCAACCCACATAGCCGATACTTAGCTTCTGTCTCAGCTCGGCCTGCTTTATAGGTAAAATCAGCACCAAAAATATTGGAATGCTTTCTCTGTAGGGTCTTAGATGAATGCTATCACGTGAAGGCAAATAAACTTGCCACACGTAAAATTTATGGTATCTCTAAAACGCCCGCTTAATTGTTTGAATCAGGGGTATTCCAATGTTCCATTAGAAAAGAAAATTTTATTGCAGTTTGTCATCTGAAAAGTGCCAATAAATCTAAAGCGCTTAAATAAAGTTCCGCAGCGAATAATTCGCCTAAATTTTGTCTTATACTAGGGTTACGAGTCGATTCGTAAGGCGCTACTTCTATATTTTGCAAATGATCGTGGTTCATAATTTGGTAGTTTCAGCTCTTCCAATATAATATATCTGCCCATTATCGTTATACGAGTTCATGTATGCTAAACGCTATAACATACAAATGTATTTCAGGCAATTACCTTTGACCTTTGAATATGTACGCAAATTCAACTTTGAAGTGGCAGCTACATACAAAAAAATTTATAGCCCACGCTAAATTGGCTGTATAGTCACATTGAATTTGTCGTCCCTATAACTTAGCTGGGCATATATGATTCGAACCCCCTATCTACATTAATCCCTTTGTCTTACGTGAGCACAACGCCCTATATAAATGTGACACTAAATTTATGGCCTGTTGCTGCTTCAAATCGTAACTGGTTTAGTTCCACATAAATACTTACAGTGTGTCTTAAAAAAAAACTAGGAAACTAGAGAAGCGTTTATGTAAAAACTAGGTACCTATATCAATAGGTATTGGCAAAACGCAAATCTGTAGGTAATCAGTTTAAAATAAATCGGCATACATTAAAATTAATTCCTAGAAAGTAGCATTTGAATATAATCTCTGTTTTCGAACTTAAATGTTGACTTTGGGATTTTTGGACTGGCGAAGTCACTTTCTCATTTCCACTACAGCTAGGCGCTCTACTAAGTAAGTAGATGGACGACAATACGACAATTTAAGTAACCAAATTCTTACACCCACATTACATGTACCTAGGTACCTATATTGTACACACTTCAATTCTTGAATATGTTTCAAAATACAATTCCCATTGTCTATTGCTCAAACTTCAACCATATACCTATGTACGTCCATTCTACACCTTATACGTATCTTCACCGGAGGTTAATGCAAAAGCTACTGGAACAGCTCTTCTTGTTCTTATATACTAGGTCCTTGTACTCGGCAAGTAACCTGCAAAGAAGCATAACATAACTTACAATAAAATAATTGAATTCCCACAATTGCAATATTTGGATTAAGTACATAACCATACTCGACAAATATAGTAAATTTCTTATAATCAGGAGAGCCAACTTTAAAAGCCAACTTTGTTTTAAAATAACCGAGCCGATTTCGAGCGCCAAGCCAAGGCCGAGACAAAAAATTTGTCAAAAGATAAATTTGCCGAGCAGACTCACAAACTGTCACATTCAATAAACTAACCACTGTTTGACCTCCAGTCAATTACTTCACATTCACATTTGATTGTTCAAATAAAATTCAATTTAAACAAAAACTTTACCAAAAATTCGCAAAAGTAAAATAGTAGCACGAAATAATATTATGTTCTATTCTTCCATACTTTGCTTTCATAAAAAACACAATTCACCAGTTTTCTGCGTCATCTTTCATATAAATTGGAATTTTCTAACCCCCACCATATTTACAGTAGGCCACGTATTTTGAATAAATTAGGAAGGACTGTCATCAATTTCCTCATCGGAGTTGATTTTCGTAAAGAAAATCGATGCAGTGCTATGAAAAAGTTGTTAATTTGAAAGAACCTTTGCCTTAATACGACTTAGCTGCATTTACGATGTAAACAAAATCACCGGATTCATCTGTGAATAGACAACCATTAAATTGAGGCTTCACTTTCTGTTTTCTGACATTTTCATTAATTTACTTCTTCTTTGCATCCTTTACCTTTGGGTATGTCTGGCTTTACTTCACGGATTCACGACAGAGAAATTATAAACTTTCTTTACCAATCTATAGTACTTTAAAGTTTATTATAACAAAACAAATATTTTCAGCTGTATGCTGTACCATTGTCATAGAAAAAGCCTCATAAGGCCTCAGAATTGTTTGGCATTTGAAATCTTCACCACTTAAAAATGGCTGGAGTCGTTGGAATCCCTAAGCCACACCCATTATTGCGACCGGTATTCCTTTTCGAATTCAACCCCTAACCACAAGAGCTGTGTTTTTGAAAATGTTGCTATACCTACGCAACCCCACTCGATTTTATCTGACTGAGATACTCACGCTGTACCTAATCCTTTATTTCCGAATAGTCAACCACAACCATATTCTTTTACCAGTTGAGTCTAATTTCGTTCTTCATTTTGTTGCCTTGCAATTTTGACTCTGAAATGAACGCCAAACCCAGTACCAATTCATTCGACCTCTCACGTATATAACCTACAACAATAATGAAATTCGATGTATTAAAATAGTCGGACAATACTTAGTTGTATTTTTTTACCCCAACAAAAATGTAACTCAATATTATTCTGGTTACAGGTTCATTTACCTATTCTGTTCGTCACCCTTCCTAATACCAAACAGTTCACTAATAACTGCTATCGTTTCTTTAAACAATATAAATCGCTGGAGCTACCTACTCCTAAACAAAAAATCAGAGTCCCATCCCGTCGCAGAGCCGAATGCTTCTACTCAAAGTAGTTTCAGCTGTGTATTTCGGAAATGATTCTAGAATCTAATAATATTCGACTTGGAAACGACTAATCGGCGTTCTATTTGAATGCAGTAAATAGCACTTCCGTTTCAGTCCATGGTCTAAAACATTCAATAAACTTGGCTGTGTACTTGTATATTATTCGCATAATATCGCTACAAACAAGACATAACCTTCCCTTCCGCTTATGTAAGGACATTCAAATAATGTTATCTAAAAACTGAGTTTTTTAATCTAATCCCAAATGCATAAAAACAAATTCCGACCTATAATGCCCTCACTCAAATAAAGTAAAACTTTAGCCCTAAAATATACCTATCATTAAAGTGGTCGCGATTTCTTTGAACACACTCATCTCCGCTTTGAGGCTGTTTCTTTTCTTGGAATAGGTACCATGGATACTGTTTCTTATACCTACATATAACCTAAAACTAAATTCGATTAATGACAAATCTATGATATCCATCAGAAAGCTATCTGCTGCAATTTGCATAAATGTAGCCGACTATACGTCATCGCTCAGTCGAAGTTTCGTTTCTAAAGCGTCACATTGACTTGAGATTGAGTCTGTATCGTCCGTTTCCTATTCCAATATACAAATAACATAGCCCACTCTCCACTTGCTGTTCTCCTCGCTGTGACGCTGTCATGTCATTTGAATTTGACATCAATGCTTAAACGTTAATTAAAACCTTCCAGCTTCTCTCCCCTAGAAAAGTAAGCCACACATCCCTCTGAATGTGTCTCTAAAACAAGTATATTCTCATCCATTTCATATAAAAATCAATTCATCACAATACATAGGTATCTACAACTTGTGTCGTTATAAGTTCACTTGAAAACATCAACGGCAACATTCTTCCGAATCCCTTAAGTTTTGATTTCTTTAAAAAAAAACTACTACGTATCAAAATTCATACATAATGTAAACCCTACCATCCTATGGAATACAAGTCAAAACGCCAAACTTGAGTTTGATAAGTCAAAACGCCAAAGCTCACACCTCTCCATAAATTGTTTGATCCGATTTTTTTATTCAGTTTTTTTTTTTCGAAAAACCACGTAAAACACTCACTCACATTGGCATTCTTCGATTTTCTAAACACAATCATACTAATACTGCTGATAATACCACACAACTTCACAATAATTCAATCCGGAAATTGAAGCTAAAGAAAAAAAGCAAACAAAATGTTGATAGGTACCCCAAACCCCAATAAGTTGCACGCCCTCCATGCCCTTGTCCAAAATGAATTGGATTCGAAACGCAACAAACGCTCGATTGCCTTGAACAATGTCTGTCTCTTCTTGCCCTTTTGCAAATTGAATTCGATTCAAAAATGCAAATAAGACCTCACAAACGCGCAATCCAAATTTAAAAAAAAAGCTAGGTATTTCTATGTAGTTCCAGGTGGAGGAAGATTGTATAGGTACGACAAAGTCAAAATGTATCGCATTCACATCCCAGTCCCATTATTTCAAATATCACAATTGACTCTAATGCTTTCTGATCACCCCAAAATGTAGTACTCGTAGATTTTATAAATATTGGAACCGACCTTCAAATAAAAAACCTAAAAATCTATTCGTCTTCATCACACCGTCATCCATACCCTTGTTGAACAATTTCTAATCGAAAGAAACCCCTAAAAAAATCGATAACACTTCAAGCCCGACTGCTTAAACGCTATCCCACACGAACTCTTCTTGCCCTTTCCCATATTGAATTCGATTCGAAAATGCAAGAAAACCTCAGGAACCCAGAAAAAAATTCACATACCTAGTACATAATTTGAAAAACAAATTAAAAAAGCTATTCCTGCTCTATGCAGCTTGCCCGCCTGTCAAAATTTGTAATCAATCCAGCATAGAAGTCCCAACATCCCAACACCATTCCTTCGAAAAGGAAATTGGTTCTATAAAGCTCGATTTGTAAAATGTACCGCAAAATTTATCAATCGAAGTAATAAAACTACTCCTACTCTGTCTGCGAAGGCACCTGAATGCAATCGTTCATAAATAATAATGACCCATAGTTACTCTTCCTGTCCCTCGAAATACAATGACCATCCTCATCCATATCAATTTATTATTTCTATTCAAAAATACGCCAAAAATAAATAAAACTTATAAACGAATGTTATCTGACGAAATGTTGTGCAAAGCTTTTCTATTTTTATGTTCACTTGTCAACTTTTGTGGAACATCCCAAAAGCTCCCTCCAAAACGCGATTTTCTTAAGAAAATAATCATAGGGGTGCAGCCACGCATAGTGAGCGACGCCGCCGCTCTAAAAAATTAAAACATTTAAAACCCATTAGCTGGGAATATTTTTTTGAATACCTATTAACTTATACCTATAACGTTTCATTAAATTCAACAACAAAAAATATCAAATTAAGTATTGTTGCGAAACTTCCGCAAAACCATTTTATTTTATAAGATAAAGTGCATTCACGCTTGACCTCCCTTATCTTGGTTATCTAGCCGTAATCACGAAATTCCCCCCACACACACATTAGGTAGATAGTATACCCCCCCCCCCCCCCCCTTTTTGTAAGGAGATCTATTAACTGTCCCACTCTCATAATGTAACCAGAAAAGCTCCTACTCAGATATTTTTCAAATATCCGCCGTAATTTTGAAAATATGTACCTGTAGGTATAACCTACGGTAAGTGCCCATATCTGTGATTAAATTTGATAATTATAACCTAATTTGGTGCATATAGGTGTTTCTCTACTCGTCTTATACCTACATCCTTCCTTAAAACTAAATCTGGAATTCTAATGCAAAACAACAATCTTTTCCATAACCATTTCCTTCAATCCAATATCTACTCTCTCTTTCAGACATACAAACCCGAAGACTATTCCGAAAGCTGTACCGGCTCCATCTTCGAAGGCAAGAACCCACCTGTCAAGGATACGCCAACAAACAATCCACCATCGAACGTGACACCACCGACACAACAACCTGATCGGGCTCCAAGTCGTATGTCGGAGGAGTACCTAAATGATTCACCCTCATCACCTACTACCACCCTCCCTTTTGAATGTCCCGATTGTCCTGAAAACTTCAAAATAGAGTTTGATTTGAAAAATCATCTAAAACTGCACGAATCGAAGCGGAAATACAAGTGTGAAATATGCGGCTTTCGCTTTACTACGCCTTTTAATCTACGTGCTCATGTGCGCCGCCATATCGGTGAAAAACAATTTGCCTGCGATGAATGCGAAAAGCGCTTTTGGACTACAACCGAATTGAACACACACCGACGAAAGCACACCGGTGAGCGACCGTTCATTTGTGAGTTCTGTGGAAATGGATTTAAAACATCCGGTGCTCTAACGGACCATGAAAAACGACACACTCAAAAGAAACGTCACAAATGCAGCGAATGTGATCGCAGCTTCCTCCATTTACAAGTGCTGCGCGAGCATATGAACACCCATACATTGGAACGTCCGTTCGTCTGCAAAGTCTGCAATGCAACATTTTCGCGAAAGAATAGTTTAACGCAACACTTGGGCCTTCACTCCGTCGAAAAGAAGTACAGGTGTGAGGTATGCTTGAAGGATTTCGCCCAATTACCGGGTCTATTGTCGCACAAGAGACTTCATGAGCGATGAGTAGTCAAACAAATGGTCGCAGTCTATCCCCAATTGAAGAATTTTTTTTATTGCATCATAAATCGCATTTGAAATATTTTGTTCTATAACTAGCATTTTATTATCATAAAAAAAAACAGTGATCAGCCTGTCACTACACCATAAGTTTGCGTTTTTGATTTTATTACAGATTACAGCGCAGAAGTCTTAACCTACATAAATTCTAGTGAAAGTTGTAGTAACACACGCAACTTTCTCAAACATTGTCAAACACGTATGAATGGTTTCAATGTTCAACACATTCGCATTATGATGCGCAGTTACATTCAATTTGCGTAGTCAACGATATGAGTCAGGGATGGAAAATGCCATTTTAGATTTGTACTGAAAACTGTTGTAAGATTGTACTGAAATGGAGCCAATTGTATTGAAAACAATTTTGCGTATAAGAAAGTGAATTCAAAATATTTTATTAACAAAATTGGACACACCTAAAAAAATATATATTTAAAAAAAGTTGCATGCCTAAGGCCGCTCAAAACTCGGGAACGGGTCGTCCGATATGAGCTATTTTTTCTTTGATTAGGTAGACTGTATGCCAATTATGCACATAAATGTAAAAACGCAAAATTAATCCCAATTATACGATGACAACAAAATAAAGTGCATATGGGCATATAGGACTTTATGCTGGCATTCGTGCTTATTGTCCGATTACCTTATGCTATTTGGGCATTTTTATCTGTCAAAATCAGTCTGGTCAAATGTGGCATTCAGGTCATTAGAGCATACATTGTATGAACATATTTGGATCAGAAATTGGCATTTTATGACCACTTGGCATTCAGTATAATTTTACCTTAAGGAAGGTTCATACAGTGAAAAAATTGGAAAATTTTAAACGGGGATTGGGAAAATTCGTAGAAATTGATTTGCCCTAAGGGGATTGTTAAACATTTTAATATGGGTACAGTGTGATCGTGTTTGTCAAGAGTTTTGTCTGATTTTCTTGTTTTCGGAGATTTTTTTACGGAAATCATTTCTTGTGCTAAATTGCAATTGGATTTTCGGTAGTATGCAACAACTATTAGCGGCAACTTCACGTTGTTTTAATATGGCAGCTAAAATTCTGCACTGTCAAAATAAGGGACCTTGCTAACCAGGGCGGAAACAGTTAGTAGTTTATATATTAATCCCTGAGCTCTTCAGGCTTAATACTCTCATTTTGCACATTCATATTCAAATATTGTCCTGAGCTTGAAACTCATAACGGGGTGAGTTTCTAATGCAAAGTCGAATCCAGTCAATGCTTTGTGTAAAACTTAATACAAATAGTTCGTTAATTGATTTGATTTTCCATTTTAGGAAAACCACAAATTGCAAGAGAATTTGAAAGATAAATTGTATCGAAATACGGCAAATTGTACTTTTGTACTAGAGCAAACTCATTTGTATCGAATTCGATACAATTGTATCGACTTTTCCATCCCTGATATGAGTACACAACGAAAAAAGTTCCGATTGCACCTGCACGGACACGGACTACTTTGAGTTTGAGTCCAAAAGCAGCTACCCCTCCTGCGATGTCGATTGAATGAAAAAAAAAACTCGATTAAGCTATTTTATGCATCCATTATCCATATACCATTACCATACCATATCCATACATAATTTCGAATTCGAAGAATTGAGAAAAGAAAAGCACAACAAAGAGAACGAGTGTAATCCAATCGAACTCGTTCCGACTCAGAACCAACCAAATCCAACAAGCTTTTTCCAAAGCAAAAGAAGGAAAAAACTAGGCAAAATCACTCAAACCGGAGCTCGTTTTCGAAAAAAGCTCGTTTTTACTTTCTTTTTTGATCCTAGACTCTAGCTCCAAGGGAAGCCACTCCGCTTTGAGTGATTGTTGGTTTATGAATTACACGATCGTACAAAAGCATCTTTCGAATTCAATTTCCCTTTAGTTTCAAGTTTCAACTGTGGAATAAGCTTCCGCACGGGAACAGTAATTCACACTTCGTTACAATGATTGTTTAAGGTTAAGCCAATTCATTATACCTACATACACAAATTATATTATTTTGTTTGTTTGATAATGTGTGGAAATTGATTACAAGAAGAACGAAACGAAAAGAAGATCGAAAAAGTTGTGTAGGGGTAGGGAAGGGACTTGATATTTGCAATAATTTCGTAGAGAGAGAGAGAGAGCTTTGATTCATGCAAGTTCGTATTAAGGAAGTTCGACTGCACCATATACAAAATGACAGATTCGAAATACCAAACTTTGGACATACATATTTACATTTTTTTTGCCCTTTTTTCGTGCGACTTTTTTCCAATTCTTCAGATTTCTTTGAAAATAGTTTCTTCGTCCTCTCCTTCTTTCTTAATATAGCGAGTAGTTTTGCACTAAGTAAAAAAGATATTTACCTGTTAGGGAGCTTAAAGGTCTAACACGAATTGTTAAATAGTTTTCTATTATAGAGTCTAGTCATCTAGCGGTCAATGAACGCGACCAACTTTATTCATCGTGAAAGGCGTTCGTGTAGAATCTGCGATATAGATACCGCACAAACGGATCAAAATTAAAGTAAATAATTTAGACGATATCAAAGTTTATCGTGTAGGCAGAGAACATTCAATCTGCTTGAAGTTAGTGGCACTGGTTCAGATATTCGCCTAAAGCACGAATACGATTTTGATATAGAAGATGTAAAAAAGCAAGTAGGTAGGTAGCTGATACTAGGTTTGTTTGACGTCCACTGGTGCGCACTGAGATGTGTCAGCTAATTTTCACGTTTGTCAAAAACCCTGTACATTGTACAACCCTGAAAATTCGGCCACTAGCTAGGTATATCGAACGCAAAATATGTTGCCCTTTTAGTCTCTCAGGCGAAACTCAGCACTGAATTCTCGCCCTCGGAAATAGTGCTATTCGTTGCTTCTCGGATAGGCAGTTCGGCATATTTCGAGTTCGCCTAACTGCTTCGAAAATCGAACAAATGCTAAACTACTTATATCGCCCAAAGTAGCACTGCGAAAACCCATATGCTCTTTAAACATACATATACATTAATATTTCTTTCTTTTGTCAATCGAAAACACCAATTCGCAAAACAATTGAAATTTGAGTATTGTTTTTTTTTTCACAGTCTGTCAAAATGGTGTACTTGACGAGCTGTAAGATTCTACCTCATTCGAAAGGTGAATATAATTTTCGCAGAGGTGAGAAATTGGCCGCGTTCCACTGCCCGCTAGATGAGCAGCGGCATGTCAAACTCCATATAAAAAAAATTGACATTTTACCATTTGCGCTAGTCGTGTAGCACTTTTTGTGAAATATCCCTTTCAGGGAAATTTCTCAATCTAGCGCAAAACTACCCGCTGCTTTGGGAGAAAAAAAAACAAAAAAACAGCTGTCAATGGAAATCGTTCAAACGTCTACAAAATAAAAACAAAAATACGAAGCCGAGCTGCAATTGTGAATTCCGATATTATTATGGTTTCTATAACATGTACCATTTCTTTTAAAATGCAGTTTGAAAATAATTATGCGACACGAAATTATTTATGAAGGAAAGTCATATGTTTTTGATGCCAACAAGTCAAATGTCATTTTGCCGCTGCCGCTGCCGCTGCCCGAGCGTTCCTTCATCAGGGATATTTTGTGCTAGAAGACTAGCGGGCAGAGGAACGCGGCCATTGAGAATTCCAATTTTTTTTGTATGCGAAAATTTCAGGGCGATTTGCTCGTATTCGAATTCGAATTATGTTATGCGGAATTTGAGAATTGGGGCGAGCTCAGTGATATATCGGACACATGAGGGTCTCACAGCTGATTGAAATGTCAAACAAAAACGAGTTGGTGATCGGTGTGAATGCATTGACGAGTTTTCGAGGAAAACCCAGTTTTGGGCTAGGTGTGAAAAGCCTATTAACAATGAGCGCCGTAGGGCCTACGTCAAACAAACCTACCCTTGCTGGCTGAACAGTCTGAAGACACAAGAAATATACGTACCTACATAAGAGAAATGGCGGTTTTGGCAATACGCACTAGTGCGTTCTTCAGGACGTTCAAGTATATCAAAAATGCTGAAATTTGACAGCGACTAATATTTCATTTTGCATTAGTCATACTTCATTTACGTAGGTATGCATGTTATTTCATTCTATCTCTAGTTTCTCTTATATAACTTAACAATCAACTACAATCTAGTACATTTATCCCGACCATTCTAGTCGATTTAATAAGTGTTTTTTTTTTTAGCTTCGATCTCAGCAAAGCAAAGTAAAGTAGGATTTTCAGCACGAAATTACAACAACTACGCTACACTTGACACTTGACGAAAGGTACCTACATCAAGTTTTGGTAAACGCCACAATAAGGCGCACACATTGTGGCGTCGCTGCGGACGCAGCTCTTTTCACATTCAAAAGTCTACTTGTTCCGAATGTGGATACCCGGCTAAATCCAAGAGGTGGAAGACCACTGGAACTGGTGGCATGCGTTTTTATGTGCCCTTCGGCACGAAATATCCGACATCTGAAGATCCCAATGGAAAACGACATAAGATAACTAGATTCTTAAATGTGCCCATTTTGTCGTCTGTCTGTGAATTTGACAAGCAGGGCGCTGCTTTTGACATTTATACGCGAAGGCGTTAAGTTCTTTTTGTCTAGGACGCAACAGTTGTGAACTTTTTTTAACAAACTTTTATAATATTGGCCATATTAACATGCGCGTGAGACCGCTGGGTTGGTAGGTTTAAATATTCACTATAGGGAAGATGCCCTCACCCCCCCCATGGCCCCATCGGGAATAATATTTCCCCGGGAATGTTATTCCCGATATGGGTGCCTGTTTCTGATTTGTTCATCGTTTATATATCTATATCCGTTTTTCAAAACAATTTCAGTTCCAGTTCAACCAACAAGTTTGATCGGTTGTTGTTGACGGATGCAGTGCGAAGGCGTACGTGAGCTGGCATACGATGAATATCTCGTTTTTGTCCGTTATCAGCTCCACGTCTGTTTCGGACGTCCAGAAGACAATTCCTTAAGCGACGACTGGTTGGATTTTCTCTGCCTATCAGTCGAGACCCAACTGTCTTATTACAGGCGTTATGCTTAAACAGCGTACCTTCAACGACTATGCGGTTGGTATTGCAGAAATCGACCAACTGCTCACCGTTGTCGTTACGGTCTCCAAGGCCGTGAACTCAAATCACATATCATGTCAAGTCATTGCATACCTTACCTTGGCATTAAGATCCCCCATCACCATAACGATGTCCTCATTAGGTGTTTTATTGAAGACGTCATCTAACCACCTATAGAAATTGTCCTTTTCATCCTCAGTCGCGTCATCAGTCGGAGCATAGCACTGTATGATGGTGACCTTTCCTTTTACGCGCTGCTGGAGTTAGCACCAGTCCTACTCCAGACCTCCGTGCACTTCAAGCTCGTTTACCAGAGTAGATTGACGTATTCCCCAGCATAAAGCCATCTTACCTCACTCAGCCCAAAGATGTCTATTTTATGTCGTAGGAATTCGCGCTCCATTTGGAGGAATCTGGCGTTGTAAGGCCCGTCATGGAGAGAGTCCAGGAGGGTCTTAACGTTCCAGAATCCAATCGTTGTCCTTGGTCGATAGCCAAAGGTGGTCATCAATGTATGTAGTCCAGCGAAATTGCCCCCCAGGCCGATTAAATGGCTGCAATAAGGGATTCTCTGCCCTCAAACTGACGGCCAGACTAATAAGCTTTCCTTACTAACCATCCCCAAAAGTTTTTTCTATAAGGTTCAGGTCCGTTGAGTACGGCTGCCATTCAAGCAATTCCACATTCTGTCCCTCTATCCAATTTTTTTACAATGCGCGCAGGTGTACGGATAGGGGTTTTGTCTTGCTGAAAAGTCTAGCTCATGGGTCCAAAAATGCCTGAAAATTTAGGGAAATTTCTTTCCAAAATTCCTATATAACTTAATGCAGTCATTGCAGGTGTCGAACTCATGCTCAACAGTGCCGTAGTATAGCTAACTGCTCCCCATACCAAAACACAGCCTTCTGGACTATGATGCCGCACTAAAAATCGTTCTTATTTCCTCTAATCGTGGAAGTAATAATTAAACCCATTAGGGCCATCAAAATTAAACTTCTTCTCATTTGAAAAAAACTACGTGACGCCTGACGCCATTAATTTTACCAACTCATATGGAGTCTCTAGAGAATTCCAAGCGCATACACTTCCGTTTCTCGTTAAGTGGTGTTTTTTTTTTCTTTTGAATTTTCATCCGTTTTAGATGTTTGGCAGCATTGATAACCTTTCGCGATACTGAAACACTTGTAGTAACACCGGCTTTTTGCATTATTTTTGCCGCAGAGTCGAAGGAATTGGAAGCACATTTTAAAATTGATCTTCCATCAACTACTATTGCTGCCGTTTTTTGACCTCCTTTCATGTTTTTTCCGTACGAATCTTTACTTCTTAAATAAGAATAGACCACACTAAAACTTTATCCAACGTTGTCAGCTATAGAACGCCCGGTTAGTCTTTGCTCTTTTAGTAAATCGATTTTAGCTCTTTCAACACTATTTAGAGATTTTGATCGACCCATTTTTCTTTGAAATACAATTAATCAAATAAAATTCACTTGAAGCACTTCAACCGTTGATCTAATGTGTCAATCTAAACAGAATACTCATAAACAGTGGAAATAGTGACCTTGTCTCTATTCAGTTGACAGTTGACGCAAAATAAAACTATGCATTTAACCATATTGAATGCTTTGCAAGCGATCTTTCGCAAACTCAAAGCTTGCACCGAAGCGCCACCACATGACCTTTTTCATCTTATTCTCTGACATCAGATAGTGCCCAGATCAACACGAATGCCATTACAATCAACGAAAAATATTAAAATTTTCCATCTTTAACAAACCAACACGAAAATTAAATCACGTGCCTCATATCAGACAGTTCGCAACCTCGATACACGATTTATTCTTTAAAATGGGCTATATGTCTATTTATATCCATCACAATCGCAATAGTCTTGTAAACACCTTCTTACGTATAACTACCAACAACCAAACTGTCAATGCTTGACACGATAAAGATCAAGCAAAATGAGCACTGAAATTCGATAAGATAACCCTTAATCTGTACTGCCATACTATTTATTTACTTCTATATTCCATCAGCGTGTGCAAACCGCCTAAGACGGGGTAAAACCTGGCATAAGCAGTGTAATCTAACATGCTGTGACGACATCGAGCTATTGCTAGGACAAAATAGTTAGACTATAAAGTGTCGATGTGTCATCTATCCAGTGTTTCTTACACTTGCTATTTTTTCCGAAACCAACTTTGAATGAATCGAATATATAACGAGCTAAAGAAAGAACGATGTTTAAAAAAATGTAAGCTTTTGCAAACACGTTATAATTCATGACACCTGTCCGAAACTCGTAGCAAAACAGCAGCGAATAGACCAAGGTAGTCTAAATGGTATAGCTATACAATTATATATATTTCTATAAAAAAAAAGCACCCCCTAAACACGCTAGCGTCTATGACTTATTTATAAAACACATTTGAGCAAAAGCTGTTGGACCATGTGAACAGGTATTTTTCGATCTACTACACTTTTTTATGATCTACTTTCATTTTCTGTACAATCATTTGCATTCCTAATATCAGAGGGTTGGCTTTCGAAAATATGAATCTGTTCGCTCAATGTAGTATAAGGTTACGTCATACACAGATCATGCTCTTAACATTCCATTGACCGCTGATTGACTAGCGAAATGCCAAACTTGAAAAAAATACACTGAAGCATAGATCTCAATAACCTGCTTAGGGTAGCCACTGATTGGCATCAACTTGGCGATGCGCAGCTGTTGCAACTGTTTCATACACATCAACTGTGCTTATTTTACTTCCCCGTGGTAACCACAGGGTGCTGGTCATGTCCTTCCAGGCATGAATGCGAATTCGAACGATAGAATCAATTGTGGCGTCAACAGTCAACATGGCAGACAACTTGCGTGAGCTATACTCTGACATATTTGGAGCAAAGGTCTGTAAGGATTTTTCAGCACTAGTCAGGGTGCTGAAATAGAGATCGTGGCTGATGAACCCTTTCATGGCAGAACTCATATCTCCGAAGTGGGTTGCTGACAACGGTGTATCCGACCCGTGTCTAAGGGTCAATTTAGGGCCTGGTCCTCCAGATTGGGGGCTGTGCGTGGGGCCACGCAACCCAACCCAACCACGGAAAAAAACAATGACTACAAAGCCACCAAGAGCCTCGGATAAGGACGGATCTACTGTTGACGACCCTGCAAAACGAAAAAGTTCAAAGAAACTCATTGACCTTTTTTCGAACAATAAGCGAAGGCCCTAGACAGATATTTCACCGCCATCCAGGAAGTGCGATGGGCCGGTCAAAGGAAGCATGAAAAACTGTGGCTTACTACTTTGAGCGTCTATTTCGATGTGGATTTGTTGTACAACAGACATAGGCAAGAGGTCTTGAGCTTTCGACACTTTAGGGAACGTCGTAGGTAGGTAGGTATAGGTATAAATGGATGCTCTTGTGGTAATTTTTGAAACAGCTTCACTAAGATAAACCATCAGTTGGGTCCATTGTGTCCAGTTACGGGAACCATCCAGTGTGACCTGTGCACTTAGATCTCTTTTCGCTCACCTCTGGTACACTAATTCCCAGAAAAAAAAAATCCTATCCACACGTAACGAATAATTTCAAATTTAACGGATAAAATTCTATAAACGCTGTCAGCACCAGAGACAGCACTGAGACAACCAACTTCGGCCGATTTCCCCGTTGCTTTGCCTACAAGCTAAATTTTTACGGAAGTGCCTCGATTTGGAGCGCTAGTATTGATACATAGAAATTCGTATTGGCAAGTGTCACGAAACTTCAAGAATTCCGGCTCACCAACACACTCTCAAAAAAATATGAGCAACATCCGATGTCGGCAAAGTTGTTGTCAGCGTTATTAGAATTTTATTCATTAAATTGAAATTATTCGTCATGTGTGGATATTTTTTAACTTTCTCCATTACAGTAAGAGAAAGATATTGGTTTCGTACAAAATTTCGAACTTGAGATTTTAATCAATTCTGATATTACGATGATAGAGGAACTCAAAAAAGTGGGTCGCAAAATTCTGTCCGGTCTGTCCGTCTGTCCGTCCTTCCACGGGCCTACAGCCTAAACGGCTACCCGGATTACTTTCAAACCTCGGATTAGGAGTTTTTGGGCTTACAGCTCGGGAGGCGTTTTTTTTTGCAAGATAACCTCAATATTAATGGTACTTCCCATACAAAATTTTTGTACCAGTTTGATTTGATCGAAAACGGCTTTAACGATTTCAACCAAAATTGATATTTAAGCTTAAGTAGGTGAGGTTACCATGACTGCGTACCCAGTTTTTGGCTAAAAATTCGAAAAACGGTAGTTTTGAAATTTCGACATATCTCGAAAACGGTCTATACGATTGTAACAAAAATTAATTTTTAAGGTAATGTGTTCATTTATAACTTAATAGTAACCTCAGTTTTTCTCTATATTATCGTACAATTGATTTTTGAAAGAAGGAATTTTTTAAAATTTAGTTTTCTTCAGTTTACCTGAAAACGGCGATAACGATTTTGACCAAAATGCAAACTTAGAGTCAAACGGATGTTTTCAAAACAATTGTGTCCTCAATTTTCAATTCGAAGCACCAAAAACAATAATTTTAAAAAATGCTCATTTCTCGAAAACCCCATCTTTGATTTCGATAAAACTTTAAAAACGAAGCAATACTTACATCCCTTATAAGCCTTATAATAGTTACGCAATAGTATTTTTCAAATTAAACATTCCAATATTTGGTACTGTCAGATTTGAATTATTTCTCAAAAAATACTACAGAAATCGCGATCGTTTCGATAAAGGGACTAAATTTTCCAAGCTTCACAACGAATTTTTCGCCCTCACATAAAAACATGCGATAAAATGCAAAATTGCAGTGGTTAGTGTGTTGGACCACTAAGCGACGGGTCGCTGGTACGAATCCCGCAAAAACTCAAATTCCAACTCTGGGTTTTATAAACTGCGCCACCTATCGCGAATGTCTGACAAACATTCGAGAGTATTACTGTCTTGAAAGAGCTTCTCAATCGGTCGTTTGGAATCGGCATAAAATTGTAGATCCCTTGTATTCGTTCCAAACATGAAAAACCCACACAAAACGAATGGTTGTGAGAAGATAGGCCATTGGGTCCTACAGACCTATGGCGATAAGGTTTTATTTTTATTTTTTAGAATGCAAAATTTCGTCGAAAAGGGTTTTTCCTGAATTTTCCAAGCTTTTCACTAAGAATTTTCTATTTTTCTATACAAAAAAATCTATTTTAGATTTTTCCAATTTCCCGACTTTTCCAGAGGATTTTTTTTTTGGTAAAAACCTTCTCCTTACAATTACGAACAACAGAAAAAAAATGTTATCCAAATCATCCACTATGTACGCTCAAACTAACTCTAAATTCTTAACCAAGCGACAAAATAATAGAATTGGGTTCAAAAGTAATACCGATATATTTAAATCTAATCACTGTGGTTTAGCTTTAGATCCTGTATTAAAATCAAATACAAATGTATTAAAATTGATGGCTAGAATAAAATACATATAATCAGAGCAGACGTTATGTTTCAGGTCAACTATAAGTTAATTGTAATAAGTTCTTGATTGAAAAATTAAGTCTGCATTCGAATACGTTATGCATTATCGGAAACAGACCTATTATTTTAATACCTATAGACCGAGCTAGATTGTGGGAAAAAATATTGGATTTTAATCTATCGAGATTAAAGTTCAGAAAATTTGTATTTAAATAAGCATTTGAATGAAGCAATTATTAAATTTGAATATAAAAATATTACAGAAAAAGTTTAATAAATTGGAAATATTGAAAACTAATTTTTTTTTTGTATTCATAGCCCCGTTCCCTGTAATACTGCGGCAGTATTAATACAAACTCCCTTATTTTTAACCGCCAGCCAAGTCCGGCTGAGCTACATGTAGATCCCGCACTAGGCTCAATGCAAGGATATACACACCTAGTAATAAAGATGAGATCACTACCGCTGATAAAACAACAAGGTGTCTGAACTTAAACCACTGATTGGCCTCCTTTTCTACTCATTGACTTCAAAAAGATATTCCATAGTGCGCCAAGAGCAAGTTTTTATTAATATCTGTTTGTCAGCCTATCTGTCAGTCATTTCCGAGTGCACACCAACTTACCAAGCGCTTTCCACGTGTCTACGACCACTCTCCATCCACCAGACCCCTAATCGGATATGCATTTGTAGCATTCGCAACATTACACATTATATACCTAACTAAAAGTACCGAACACAGCTAGTTCATTTGAATATTTGCTGTATAGCGAATTCCTAAACTGACCAGTGTACATTCTTCACTTCCTATTTTTATAGGTAGGTATACGTGAATTCAAATTCTACGACGCGAAGTACATCCTTAATAAAACCTAATCAATCGATAGCGGTGCGACTGGAAGAAACATTAGGTAGGCATACTTCACCAAGGACCTATGATGTTACGGAAAAAAAAACTGCACGCAACCATTAAAATGAAAAGGAGAATGAGAGCTTTATTTCCGCTACCACTGCACGGGCTGAATTGGTTCTGTCAACAATTAATTTCCCTTAACCCCATTTAAAGTCGACGAATCTGGTTGTATGGTGTGGCGGTCGCACATGTACGAGTATTAACACTACAATAGTCATATAACAGTTAAACAAACAAACAACAGTTACCTGAGTTGGGGAAGCAATTAACTAGCAAGTTCTTTTGGCTTAGGTAGGGTTGCCGTTTGATTTTACTGCGGTAATGGCCGGCCACCGTATTAAGAACTATATGGGGATTAAAAATAAACATTTTTTGTTTGGACTCAAAATTTTTGTAGTTCACAGTGGCTACCTATAGTTTCCATACAAATTTGTGCAATTGTGAGCTTCCGTAAATTTAAAGTCGAGACTTAAATTGGTTATTAACACGGCGCTATTTGTTTAAATAAAGTGCATGGCTTGAATGGTGTTACGGCCATCACATTTTTTCTACTAAATCGAAATCTTATAGCATTGATATAAAAAAAGAGGTCCTATCACTAAACACCAAAATCCCAAATCCCATGCGCTGTTCTCAATTGTTCAGTCTTACAACAGAATATGCTGACTACAATATCGCTATACTTTAGCACTTTATCTACACCCTGACGTCTGACCCTACTGCAACAGACCGATACAACAGAGCGTGCCTTTGTCCTTTTGACAGTTCGCCAAATGTCCGTGTTAATAGATTTGCTTTGCTTGGGTGTTGTTATAAACTAGATCACGATCTGATAAAAGTAATTGAAATTTAGCAATTTTACCTTTTATGAATACCCTTATTATTTATGAATGTCATTCAACAGCGAAAAGAAACTGCAAATACCCGCTGATCTTTGACGTCGCGGTTTTGACAGATGAGTCGTTTAGACTGCATTAGACTCAAGGAACACTCTCGGACAACTCTTAGAAGATGCCCGAACTATACCAGCTGTCATAGATTACGTTTGAAATTACATCTAGTAATATATGAATACATGAAGATTGAAGTCGACCATCAAAATTGAGATAATGACACATTTAAAACTCTAGTCGTTTTAAGTTGAATAGATTTGACTGAACTGGATTTTTTCGTAGCTTAAGAAATGACACCGTTTTCTCCCACCGTCCCTCTGTTTATTTTAAAGTTGACTACTCGAAATGTCAACTGAGTATTCAGGCAGATTTTTTGTTGACTTCCCCTCCACAAACGTCAGCTGAAAAATCTATTCACGTGACCACTTTGGGCCAGTAAACAATTAACCACACCTTAGTCAGTCAACTGTCAGACTTACTAAACTAGCAATCCGCACGTTCCCATTTATAGTAGGAAATTCGTAACTAGATTTGTCTGCTAATCCTCCATAAGCGTCACATTAAAATTAGTTCACTTGTTCAACACATCCGTCTGCTGCAAAATTTATTAAACTAGAGTTTTGAACGTTCACATTTTCCTCGTTCCGTTCGGAGTTCAGAATTGGTCAAATTTAGAGAGAAACCAATGAAAATCAAGAATCATTATAGTCATATTCTTTTCTCCAAATTGTTGCTACTACCTGTAACCACAAACAACTTCAATGGCTGCCAGTTGTATCTTTCTGTGCTTAAATGTCAACACTAACAAAGCCATTCTGTCCATCTTACAAAATTTTCCGCTAAATTTTCTCATTTTAATTCATAATCAAAAGGACAGCCGTAAATTCTTCACGCAATTGACTTTTGACCGGGTTCCTCTGACGGTATCATGTTTACAAATGCGAAACAATTCTACACAAGAATGAATAACATACAGTTTCATTAATTAAGTTGAAATGCAGGCCAACAAGCACTGGAAAAAAAAAACAGTACAATACGCCCACAGAGTATAGTTTACGCTTGTTGTTGCTTTTTTTCACACCATAGGCAAATGAAAGCGTCTACAATTACAATCTACAATCGCCATTCATCATACATAGAAATACATATGTACCTACGTCAGAGAAATGTTGAATCAATTTATTGATGCTGCACGCTATGTTTACAAAGTTATAGTCGACGCTTTGCTGCTCATGGCTCATCCGATGATGTCGCGTCGCGTCACCAATTTGTGAATTGTAGGTATACTTGCATTTAAAAAATCATCAGTTAAGAAGTCGGGATTCTATTTTGATCAAAGTCTTGACTATACAGTTTGGTGTAGGGTGTATGGAGCAAGATACACATTTTTGGCAAGCCCTGTTGTCGGCGTTTTGCTTCTATAAAAGGAAAATGTGGTCGAGGTATTGCTTCCAAAATATGTCGGTGAAAAACAACACACATCCCTAAAAAGACTTAGGCCCATTTTATTCACTCGAAGTTGAACACAACTTGGGGAGTTTTCCATATAAAAATCCAAAAGCAGGCAGCTCGAATTTTTGAATGGTTGTAAGTGAACAAAAGCTCAAGAGCAAGGCAGCGATTTAGGAAGGTGGAAAGTGGAAACCAATCCTAAAACCTCCCGTGGTCCAAAAATAATAGCTACTCCAATGAACGAAAGGTATGTATTCTAACTTTCCCATTTCAGAGTTTTCTTTCGCTTTCAGTATTCCAAGTGAATTCTTATTTCTTTCTCTGTGTGGCTTAAACTCCCAATTTAATTTACTGATAAATATTGACAGCAGCAGCACAAATTAGGCAGCCGTTCATAATATAATTTTTCACCAAGTGAGATTGATTTTCGGGAAGCAAGAATATACTTAATCGGAATCCTCTTGGCGATCAACATGTTTTTTTTGGAAATCCGCTATCATCAATCAGTTATACGAACTATAAGTATTTGTCCGTTCATGACTTCCGGGAGCCATATTGTTTTATAGGAGCGCGGAGTTTCGTTAGCCATTAGGTTTGTTTGACGTGGGCCCTAGTGCGCACTAGTGCGCACTGGGTTAACCCTAATGTGTTCGATATAGCACTGAACTCGCCCTGGTACTGAAAACCTGTGTTTGACATGACTTCTAGGGCGCCCTAGTTGTGCACTGAACTGACCCCAGTTATTTTGTCGGGGCAAGAACTCAGTGCTGAGTTGCGCTGTCATTTCGCTTGCTTTTATTTGTTTATTTGAATATCGTAATAAAGATAAATACAAAAATTTGATATTCAAAAGGAAATTGTTTGAAAACAACAACGTTTATGGACTAAAACCTTATTTTAAAGATAAATGGAATGAAAAAATCTGGAATCAAAGCTGATTACATTTTTGAGTGCATCGCATATATTGCAAACAGTTTTATCAACTTGTTTGCATTATTATTATTATTTGCAGAACAAAGTGTTATCATCTTCGTACTTCGTTCACCAAAACATAAGTATTTTTCAAATTCAAAAACTGCCAGACTTCAGGGCAGCATTTTTTGCGTTCGATATGATAGCCAAATTTTCAGGGAAAATCAGCTGACACTTCTCAGTGCGCACTAGTGGGCACTAGTGCTAGACACGTCAAACAAACCTATTGCTTTAAAAATATCACATGCGGAGCTTTCCTATAATCCTACCTCGTAAACAAGATATTTGGCCTAAATATGTACGTGTCACGGTTTTTTGCGGGTTAGGTGGTGCTGTCCCTTTCAGTCACACAGCGTTAGTATTTGGCATCCCTTTAATCTTCCATGTTTGTTAGGAATGTGTGACCGTGTAATTCTGGCGAACTGTACAAAATCACCCTTCATATTGGTCGAACTAGGTATGTGGTGTAACGCTGTCTAATCGTTTGGCATTCGACGTAAGCAAGATATAAACAAAATGCAATGGCAACAAATAGAGATCCGCTGACAGATAGATCTAATCTTACATAAAAAAGAAACATTATAGGTAGTCAATTTAGCGAAGAACGAAATATTCCTCGCCCACATAGAGAGTACATTTATTTAATGTCAGATCAAAACGCCACACAAACGAACAAACTTCCCCCTTTTATTCTGTACAAAACTAAAGCAGAATGTCATTTCATTACATATCGCCCGAATCGTCTGCAATGCTTTAAAAATAATATTAATTATTTTATTCATGATTTTGCGCGATTTAAAAATAGAATTAAAAATTGCTGACGTAATTGCTTATCTTGCGCACAATACTGTAATGTGCATGGTAGCAGCACATGAAACCATTCTCATTGTATATAGAAACTATCTAGGTACTTATGTTTATATACAATGACAGAACGCACGCAATGTTTCCGAAACATTGTACCAGCCAGACAAACTGTAGGTATTTAAAAATTCAAACAGACTTACTTTCGTTTCAGGATAGTCGATCTGGCTTATACTGGATACACATAGGAGGTAGGTACGTGCCTGACAAACAACCCCTGCTACAACACCACTACATCGATTCAATTAGTCATCAATAATCAATATGTTGCAAATCCACCTACCTAACTATGTGTTTGCACTCCTTTACTCTATTTATCGAATGGATGTATCAACACAACATGAAGCACTCATCAAGCCCCCAATTCCTTCGATGACTGTCGGTTCGTGAGCGTGAGTACTGTCGCTGTTGACTGTGTTTGTTATAGTGTACGATAAAGATACTTGTTGGTTCTGTATCGGTAGTCGCAGCGCAGCGTTACTTATCTCAAAAATGTACCCCCCAATACCCCAAACGGCTGTCATGTCAGTGTTCTCAGCCCCAGTGCCCGTACATTCGTATCATATGCGCGATTGGAAAAAAGACATTTTTTAAAACAGTCCCTTCCCTGAAATACTGGGATTTAGTTGTGCGCTAGCTTCCAAGGAAGTAACATTGATTTGAAGTTCTCGCAAGCAATAAGTCCTTAAAGCGATGGACGACTACTTTGGCGATACGTTTGAGAATAATAATTCCTTTTATGAAGCACGCACGTTTGAGCATTATGTGAATCATGATCCACAACTGCGGAAGTGCACAGAGATACTTAACTGTGATATAAATAAATTAATGTTCATTTGTGCGAAATGCGATAGTGAATTTGAAAATGCAGAGGGTTATTATATTCATCAAATATTGGAGCATCACGATCCACAATCTCAGGCTGATAACGAACTGGATACCTCGTATGAAAATGAGCTTCTGGATGAGTTTTTGGAACAACCCGACACCATACCTCAACTTAAGGAATTTTACGATACTGTCGATAAGGTGAGAAACAATATATTTAAAGAAAACAAAAATAAAAACCTGTGCAAAGTAAAGTTCAAATGTAAACAAACGCTGACAGTCGAATGGACACATGGCCAATTACATATGGATATGGAAATGTAATGTAGAGAAAGTGAGGTTAGGCGCACTGCATACAGATACAGCATACCACTATGGCTCAGCTGTTTTTGTTTTTGCCGTCATTCATTCATTCAAAACGATTCGATAACGTGCCGGTATATCGGTACGATAACGTCGAGCTGTATTTATTTATCTTACGATTGTTGTGGGTGTGAATGAATGTGCGTGCAAATATAGATGCACTGCCAACCAAAGGTCGATCGATCAATTTCCTGTGACATATTTTGAACAGTGGATTTAAGTGAAATAAAGAAATACGAATCAGTGTCCGTTTTGCGCATAGTGTTGTGGAACATACTGGTAGTGGTATCGGTTTTTCGGTTTGTGCGAATGGCAAATCGCCAATAAACAGCTGATAAAATTGGCGGCCTTGTAGCTTGTTTGTTCTATATTCCGCAGCTGATACTAAGATAAGCTTTCTGATTGATCGAAGTTTTGAAAACCTTAAAGCATTGCAAGCGCGTACTTTCGTTTCTAAAAGTATTTGTATACCTAAACGTATCCACCGATGGTACATGTAACATGTATTTATGTATATGCCAGTGCAGTAGGTAATTAAGGCTTAATGGTTTCACGCATAAATCATTGTTGTAGGTACGTACCAAGGAATCAATAAACGGCGCATTTGATGAACTTTTAAATCAACTGCTGTTGCTTATGAAACATTGGTTGGGTGGTCTCTATAAAATATAAAGTGTTCAAAAATAAGTTTTAAAGGGCAGCATACGGTTGAGCTGACAATTTTAGAACTGCAAAAACAATAGGTGTGTTTTTGTGAGCTTCGATCACAGCAGAGCAAAGTAAAGTAGCATTTTCAGCACTCAATTATAGCAACTATTGCGAGTATCGAAGTGTCAAGAAGGTATAGCGTGGTTGTTGTAATTGCGTGCTGAAAATCCTACTTTACTTTACTTTGCTGAGATCGAAGCTCAAAAAACAGGGCTTTAAAAGTAGGAATCAGTGTTGCCAGTTCGTGAGGAATTACCCTTTTTGTATGGAATTTTAATCAAAAATTAGATGAAATGGGTGAAGATGAATCTTCCCTCTTCTAGAACGAAATGTGGCCAAAATACAAAAATAATAAAATGTCAGCACCTCACTGTAATATTCCGTTTTAAACGCAACCCAAATAGCGATTCTCAATTCATAAATGCTATTAAAGTGATTTGATCGCAATTCGCGCTCATGTCAATAGTCCTTGACTGACATTGCACAAGTGTATTCCTCTTGTCAATTCATAATGGTATGACTGATTGAAAATTGAACAATATTCAATATGAATGTGTTCATTCTCTCTGATTTTGAGTTTTTGCATTGGAATGGAACTTAGGTGAACAATTTGGAAGAAGCAGTCAGTTTACCCGCAATATTTTGATTTAGGGGAATCCATGGTGACTGCCACCAGAATGGGGAATAAGGACAATTTTAAGGTCTGTGATGGGGAATTCCACTTAAATCACCTGGCAACACTGAGTAGGATGCCATTTTTTCGGTTTTCAATTTAAATATAATTTTTTTATAACTCATCTGGCTCTGGTTCATTCGGTTGTACGTACTGCTCCTATATCGGAATCAAAAACAATTAAGCCTGTAAGGCAAAGATTCTGGAACCACTAAATAAAATAGAAGTAAATCAAAGTCAGCTGTGAGGTATCGTATTCTCTGAAAGTTCATACACAACATGTGTTAGAGTCTCTTGAAACAGCTACTGGCGAGCTGTCATAACAAATATCCCAGCTATATACGGTGGCTAAATAGAGATGCTTTTCGAGAACAATTATTTCCATCGGATGTTTGTCAGACGTTCGCAAAAAGCCGCTTTAGAAAAGACCTCGATAATAACGAGTGCGCCATCTTTTATGTCGGTATAAGTGAGTATTGAATTAAGAAACACGTCCGCAGTTTTTCGATTTTGGTACAAATGGAAGGGATAAAATGTATGCCGAGTCCAAACAAACGGCTAATTGAGAAGCTCTTTCATGACAGTTATACCAATCTCGGAAAAATTAATTGAAATGCGATGACTCATTGATTTCACATCCTTGTATTGTTTGGTGCTTGGTTTTTCGCTAGATTTTGCACTGGACACACAAATTTAGGCAATAAATACGTTGCTATATTGTTTATTATTAATTTATTTAACACTTTACTGCAAATCGTGAGTTAATTCCCCGACTCATTGTACTCGGAGGATATCGTAAACAAATTCCGCAACCAATTTCTCTTGGAGGACATCGGAGCCTAGATGTCAAAAATTTAACAAGAAAATGCACTTCAACGTAATTCGCCGACATGCGTTGCAAAATGTCGGAATAATTCTCCGAACAGTTGTGCTGAAGAATACCTCGCATATAAATACCTACCATAAAATCGGAGAATTTTCCATTCCGACGGACACCTCGCTATGGCCAAATATTTATTTTTCCAAGGCCTGAACCTGAAAGCTGATAATCCTACCAGCACTGGCGAGCCATTGCGCACAATCAAAGCTGTCATCTGTCAGCTCTGAGATGAACCTTTTTTAAAAATCGAAGCTCAGTCACTACTGTTTTCGATTCTTTTCGCGAAAACCCGGTTTTCGGTTCAATGTGAATAGGGTATTATGGACGTACGCAACGAAAGAACTATTTTTTTCTTTTTTTTTTTGTCGGAGGTTGTTACTAGATATCCGATGGAGCACTCAGACACAACTACTGGTCCATTGTACTGCCAAAACGGACACCTTACATTACTGTACTTAGTAAGAACTAGCCGTAGCCTTGACATCGCGCTAGGGCCGCTGACTATCAGCTAAGGAAAGTTTTCATAATTATAAAATATTGTTTAATCACTAAAAAAAAAAAACGCCCAAGCGCTAAATCTACTTTGTCGGCACTAAAATGAAATTTTGGACACTAAAAAATAGCGCTAAAAGCACTGACTTGGTAACGTTGTTCATTGCGAACAAAAAAAAAAGTACCACAAGGTTTAATAAAGTATCCATCTATGCCAAATAAGAATTCATTCACCTCACCTCTTCGGCCGTGGAACAATAACGGCAATGCAGTCTTCTATCATTGTAGCGTAACCTGAGCCCCCAGCCATTATCCATGAATGACACTTCTTGCATCGACGAAACTGAACGACTTTTCATATACTTGGTATGCGTTGCAACGACAAACTCCGATGGAACGACCACATTTATATGAAGTCGCCAAAAACGCAGCGAAATGTCTCGGTTTCCTAAATCGGTGGAAGAAGTATTTTACACCCTCTGATTTAGCCTTTATTCGTCCTAAACTTGAGTACAACTCTCATGTTTGGTCAGGTGCTCCAAAAAATACACCTACTGGATCGTATCCAAAACCGTGCGATAAAACTTATAGGCGATAGAAATATAGCGGAGTCAATTGACCCACTTGAACACCGCAGAACCGTTTTTTGCCTTTTCTTTGTGTTATCGCTATTCTGACCACCAATGCTCTGAAATAACCAACTGCATTCCGCCCCTTCAACAAAGTATAGAGATTCTTTTATAAGTCGAACAACACGCATGTGGAATGCATTGCCTCAAACGGTTTTCCACTCTCATTACAAACCCACAAAATGTTTAAAGCCAATGTGCATCAGTATACCTACCTACCTCTTCTCTATCGTTCCTTTTCACCCTGCGACTTTATTCTCTTATGGGTCTATGGACAACAGGATTCCATAATGTGATTTGGGCTTTCCGCGCTCGTCGCCTGATGTACATATTTTCCTCAGGAGATTTCTGAGTCTACAGCGTCCCTTTAGAAACCCTGTTGGAATTCGTAGATGCTTCCTAAAGGTTGAAGTTTCCTTAAAGTTTCTTAACTTACCTCAGGCGACTTAGGTCCATTTTATTCACTCGAAGTTGAACACAACTTGGGAAGTTTCCCATATAAAAATCCCCAAGTTGTGTTCAACTATGAGTGAATAAAATGGGCCTTAGAGGTTTAAAATATCTGGTATTTTTTCCCTCTTTATACATCTCAACTCATTTGATATGTTTCCTTATCCTGGCAGAATGGTTCACGTCCTATAAAGGGTTCCAGTACTCCCAGACTTGGCTTGGCGAAGCATTCTCTGACTTGTGGTCAATAATGCCTATTAGCCTGGTTTTCAGTAGAAGGTTGGTCTTTTGTTAAGCTTGTGTAAGCATTCTCACATAAAGAATTGGATTTAATGGTATAATGGAAGTCAACCGCCTTGACGGCTGCTTTTATCAATTCTGTTTTGTCACTATAGTATGCCTTTTTTGTTATGCCCACATGATCTATAGAGATCACTGATTTTCACTGTTTACAACAATAATACGTGATCCAACTATTGTTGTAAATTATGGAAATCAATGATCTATATAGATTATAGATCATGTGGGCATAATGAAAAAGGCCTATTGTAATAAAGGCAACACGGTTAAGATATATCAGTCTGTGTCATGCTTCTTATCTACCTTTGTCTGTTGAAGTAGGTATATTTTTTGTTTTCTTTTTCTTATTACTCTACTTTTAAATAAAGATGGTGACTGGCAGGCCAAGTAAATATATTTACTACTGTTTTTATTTCAACTTTCAACTTACTATTCATAACAAAAAAAAGAGTCAAAATTGTTCACAATGGACACATTCAAAACTTTGGATCCCCTTAATAGAATTGACCGATAATCTCTTTTATATTCAAATGCAAACCCAAGTCCGAAAAAGATGGTGCAGGATAATAACTTCACGGGAAAAAAGTTCACATGGGAAATAACCTCACTTTGAGTGGGAAATAATTTCGCAAAATTTGTGATATGAAGTAATTGAATTTCAGTGGGAAATGACTTGACAAAAAAAATTTAAATTATTTCCTCCTCGAGGTGAAGTTATTTCATTGCACACCCCGCAGATCAAAAAATACAAAAAAAAAACATTAAATCAACCGAATGAATTCAAAACTGATGGTGTTGACCGCCTGAAATACTTGCTCACGTAAGAACGAACACACACCGCCAGACAAGTTGAGGAAGGAACTACGAAAGCACCCGCAAGTTTTAGTAAAAAAAAAAAAAACAAATACCCATACAGCTGACTTCCTTGCATTTCTGTTGTCCGATAAAAATAAAATTCATTTCACTTTCATAAATGGCAGCTGAGTGCTATTCAACTGTGCAACTGTTGATGCCGTTATCTATCCAAGCTTAATATTATTATGTCATACACAACTGTATTTTTGCAGTTAAGTGTGTTGTATACTGTGTTGTATCGTATTGCATACTTCTTCTACAGCTAGATGGATTACAATGACCGCACCGGCACCACCGATTATTCATCCAATTAAAAACTATGTACTTCGATGACGTCTAGCAGTCCTAGTCAATCGATACCAGTATACACTCGACATTCAAGGTTTCAGCTAGTTAATCAATAAATATTACTGTGTATACTATACACGTGAACTGTTTTCACATTAATGTTGACTGTGTATATTCTTAGGCGAAAGACAGAGCGGTGTGCTCGAGACGACTTTGATTAGATTAAACTAAATAAATAGAATTCTATGACCTGTTTGGAAGGTATAATCACTACGCCGAACGCGTAATTTATCGTGTTTTTCAAGTGAGCGATAAGTTTATATTTACTAAGTCATTGCTTACATAAGAAATCTGTATTTTTTTTATAAACAAATCTCGTTTGATTTGGATATTTCTATGGCGGAAATATTTCAAACAGTCCAGCCACAGTGTTCCTAGTCGGTTCTTGCTGATCATACTATAGTGCAGACTGAGCTTAAATTCGAAATGACGCAACCCAAATCACGGTTCCAATAAAGTAGTCCGATTGTGATTTATTTTCGTTTTGTTTTGGTAAGCCTACTTACCTACCTTTTCTCAGATTAAACTATACACCTTGAAAATGAAAGCAAATATCGGTTCAAACATGCTGTCGCTTTGTCAAATATTGACACGATACACTCATGACTTAATGGATGTGCTGTGATTGTAGGGGTTTACGCAATTAACTGTTGTTAAAACCATGTTATCTTAACATTAATGGGGCGTTTGGTGAATTTTGTAAGAGGACAATTAATTGCAATACCATTAATCTGTATGTTTTGCTTTAGGGTTGGATATGTTGTATTGTGTCTATGAAGATATGAAATGTACTTAAATATCCATTTCACTATAGACGTGGCGGTAACAATAATCCAGTGACAATAAAGAATTCTTCCAGCGGTGATGAAGATGATGGTGACATACTTGTCAACCCTTTAACATTATGATAAAATGTGTATTTTACCGGTTGATAACTATTTTTTCACGCTACAGACGGAAATTCGCATTTGTCAGCAGCATTGCAAAACACAGACCATCTGTGGCTTTTTTTTTTAACTGCTATTACATTTTTTTTAAGGAAAGTACACATTCCTACTATGGAACTCTATTTCACGAATAGCTTGATCAATATTGACACTTGGCCACACCGCATCTGATAAGTTGCGTATTGTATTAGGTGTCATATCGAATGAAAATTTCGTGTTACTGTAAATAGATCAATACAATAGCTGAATATGGGCGGGAAAATTAGGAAAATTAGAGTACATTTACATTTAAGGAATGAATCCTTATAATTATTGGCTGTGGTCTATTAATTCGAATTGGGAAAATTATAGTAACTGTAACTTAATTAGGTTCATGTTAAGGTTGCCGTAAAAAAGGCCCAGCCCATAGAATCCTATGCGGCAATGTACCTGACTGACAGATTGATAGAATACGCACGTGCAAAATGCAGCCCGTTTCACCAGTTGACATTAGTGGAATTATTGAAAAAGAGGAACTGTCATTGAATAACTTGAGAATACAGTTCAATCAAGTCCAACCACTGCCATTCCACATTACTCTTATGTAGTTTTAAGCTTTACATAAAATAATACCAAAAAAACTCAAATAGAAAGGAGAAATAGTCATTATGTCATCGGTTGTCAAGATGTGCAATAAAACTCAAGAAAACCCCATAAATTTCTGGGAGGTGTAAAATAACAAAATTACTAATACAGATTAAATACATACTTGGAATAATATTACACTTAATAATATTAAGTTAATAATATTTAATATTTCATATTTAAAAGCACATTTCTGGCTATATTTATGTGCGCACCACAAATCAATAGCTCAGAAAAATAAGAGTTCATATACCTACAAAAAATACGCAAGAGCTACGATTGACAGCTTAATGGAGCACTGAGTTTTTGACCTGACTTAATACGTAGTGTCCAATCAGTACTCAGCTAGGTCAACCCAATGCTCATTTGCACTCATTTATATCACCAGACCTATTTTGACACCTTCCTTTAAACACCAGTGAACGCGCCAGTGTTTTAGGTTATGAGCTTAAGATCGCACCACAAAGCTAGCTATCGAAAACATACTGATTTTTGGTAGATATTCAATTTGTAGTTTTATATATAAAACTTTATGTTTTTTTTTTACGCTTAGACCCTTTTCACACCGAGCCGTAAACTGGGATTTCGCGAAAACACTCGAAAAAATCATCGAAAACATAAATTTTCCCATACCTACATATTTCAGTTTTCAGAACTAGTTTTTTAATTCGTTTTCCATGAAATCTTATTAGTGACCACTGACCACTTGATTAATTTTGTATTCAATAACTATTCCCAATTAATTGTAAAGGACTAAACTAAATAAAAATAGGTACCTCATATTAGAAATCGATTTTTTTTTTTCTTAAAGTTAGTCAATATTCACATACCAACATAAAGGACGCACTATAAACATTATTGTGTAATTTAGAATTTTTCACTATGTTCGTATTCATTCATTATTTTATTTAAAAAAAAATAATTTCAATTTCAGATGATAGACATGAATGAGATCAATACAACAGCTCCCCAAGCGGAAGACAACATAGAAGACGTATGTGACTACATTAACAGTTTGGCATTTAATAAGTCAAATCCTACACCAATTCCAATCCCATGCTTTGGCGACGAAGAATCAATGGAAATAGCCGAGTTAGGTCCCTCATTTGAATTGTCAATCTCATTTGGCGACCAACAGGAAAAAGAATTCACTTCAGAAGATGAAAAACAAACTACAACAAAGAAAAGAAAAAAGAAACGTTCACCGGGTCAGTGTGACGTATGCAATCGTTCCTTCAACGACAGCTACAATTTGCGTATTCATAAAATGATTCACACCGGAGAAATGCCCTTTCAATGTGAGCACTGTGGCAAAGGTTTCCGTCAGTACAACAAACTCAAAATCCATGCCATTATTCATACGAATAACAAACCGTTCGTTTGCGATCTTTGCGGTAAGGGATTTAGATTTCGAAACTATTTGGCCATTCATAAGCGATTGCATACCGGTGAAAAACCCTATAAATGCAAATTATGCGATGACCATTTTCATTCCCTGCATAATCGGCGTTTACATGTAAAGTCGGTCCATTCGCAAAAGGTGGAAAATTTGCAATGCACGTTTTGTGGGAAAACCCTTTCGACCAAGTTCTACCTGCAAGTGCATATGAAACGTCATAGCAGCAAAGGAGATTTCAAATGCGAGGACTGTGAGATGGCTTTTTTCACAGTGGCCCAACTTAAAGAGCACATGACAACCCATGCAGCGGAGAAACCTTATAGGTGCGAGATTTGTCAGGCGTTGTTTCCTAAAAAGTCCAGTTACAATCATCACATTAAGTTTCACTTGGATGTGAACTAAAGCTGCCGATTTTATAGATGTCGCGCAAGATCCATAACTGGATGCGCTCTTGCAGAGGCGCAAGGTCTCTGAAGAAGTGTGTTTTCGCAATAGTTTTATTTTGTTTACAGTATTCAATGAGATTTTCAGTAACCATCGAATAATAATTGTGCACGGCGAACACGAAAGCTAAGGCTATGTTCAGTTTTATTTTAAAGTATAGATATAAAAAAAAAACATTCGAATGTACAATGCAATACAGGATTTCTTGCCGTCCTTTTCAAAGGAAAACTTTATGCATTTAAGAGTAACTATTGCAAGACTTGCAGATGAATGTTTGTGGTATTATATGACAGAAAAATATTTTCAAATTTGTATTATAACTATGTGATGAATGTTGTTATTTAAATTTTATAATATTTGCGTGTAAAAGTTAGAGTAAAAAAAAACCTCTTTTATAATATAATAGATGACATATGGATATGACTTTCCAACCTCCATACAAATTTGTGAAATGATTTTTCAAATCTACAGACAGATTATAGCTTCGTCTATATTTGTGGTTCAATCCACATTGGTTTTCTTTTTCCATTTTCCTAACCCCTAAAATGCGTTAGCTGCATTCTAATGTCAAAGAAGTACTTTTTAAGTCGTATGAGATTTATGACGATCAAATGGCCTGTTATTTGAGAAATTATATACATATCAGAGACAAAACTTGAACCCTCAACTTCCGCCGATTTCCCGCGGTAAATTTCCTAAAAGTTATATTTTGATGGGGTGGCCCAAGTACGTTAGTATTGTTACAATTGGAAAACGTCAAAAATTCCGGTTCACTAATACAATCGCACCTTGCATATTTATTTCGGCAAACTTGCTGTCAACGTTTATATAATTTTATCAGTCAAATTTGAAACTATTCGTTATGTGTGGATAGTATTTTTGTAGGATGTACCTAATTTAGCTTAAAGTATTTATGAAAAATAAACAATGTAGATTGGTTGAGAGAAAATAAAAACATTTTGATCAATTTTTCTTCAATTATTTAAGTTTAGTCATGAAATCGAAGTTAATGATATTCAAAAGCGGAAAGTACACAACCATGGTTGTCCTAAGATGTTTCTGGTATTTAAAACATATCATTTAGATAGTTTTATTAACCAAACAAATTGTACTATTCGCCTTTTAAAAATGTTTAATAACTATAACCAATAGAATTCAGTAATGCAAAAATATGATATTCCCGAACTCTATCCCATTCCACCACTCTTGGCAGCGGTTTGCAGCATTTATTTCTTATTTTTTGTATGTTTTTGCATGTCACACCGATTCTAAATTGACATAACACCGATACGAATGCAAAATGGCGAATTAAAAAAAAAAAATGAAGGGTTAGCGGCAAGAGGATTGCAAGTTGCGGTTTCAGTATTGTCTCTGATACATATTTTGGATGAAAGTGAGGCTAGGTAGGTACTTATTTATTGATTTACATATTGGATAGCACGGATTCAAAATCAGCCAACTCATCCAGACCCAATGTTTGCACCTGTGTTTGGTTGTCTTTGCAACGTCATATTCATTTTTATTCAACGCTCTTTGACAGCTCGTGCAAACTGCAGCGGCAGAATCCATGTTTTTCAGGCAGTGAAAATGTTTCTGACAGCGGAGGAGGAGAGAAAACCCAAGTGACAGCTTAAAACTTGTACGAAAGCATTATAGCAGATTTTATATGACAAGAGCGCAAACTACAGGAAAAACTTTACAGATATAAAACATTGCCTTACCTTATCAAAAGTATTTTTAAAATGTGAAAAGGTAATAGAAAGCAATTGTACGCAATTTATCAATTTTCAAACAAAACTTTGCATCTGCTATTATTTTCGTACAAGATTTTTTTGACAACAACCTGAAAATAGATATAATCCATTTGAGAGGGTTTTAATTTGTAAACTCGTTACACCCTTGTCTTTATATGTTTTAGCGAAACAAAATATTCAGTTCCTATGTCGTATAGTATAAGTATTTCATTATTAAATCAATTTGTGTCAAAAGTGGAAAACGATATTTTCATCCTTCGATCGACTATTTGTTGATGAATAAACCGAGGAACAAACCCAAATCATTGTAATTATAAAATAATTTGTTGTATTTTATTTTGTTTGTGTAAAATAAATGTTCCTATTGAACAAAGAAGAACTCGGTACTTTTATTTTAAATGTTGTAACACAAATTTTAATTTTTGGGAAGAATTTATTTGGGACAATTTAACAACATACACATACGGAAGCAATTCTTGACTCTTTCATCGAGCTGGGCATATTATAGAGGTATTTATTATTCAATGTATTGTCTCTATGCGGCTCAGAATAAGAACCATTCAGGTAACACTTACCTAACCAAATTTGTCCATAGAGGAACACCACAGGGTGGAGTCATTCCTCCCCTATACTCTGACTAGTGGTTATAAATAAAATTATTGTTAAACTTCATATGGAGGACTTCAACCAGAGATGGCCTTGTGGATGTACCTGTCCAATTCTCACATGTGGTTAACTTGTATGGTGGCTACAACGTTATAAAACTACAAAGACATCAAAGAACAGCCAGCATAAGCACTGCGGTGCAAAAAGGTCGGCCCCAGCGTATGCCCTTGTTGTGCTCCTGCATCTCTTACCTCTATCTACACACAAAATAAGCCGCATTACGCAGCGCTATAAAAATCAAGGAGTCTGGGTGCTGAAGTGCATGGTCCTAAGGCGACAGCAACATCATGTGACTCGTTTCCAAACTGCATGGTCACGTTTCCAACCGACTACATCACACTCCAACTTAATTTCAAAAAGGCTTCCTGGTAAGTGGAAGACGAACGAAGGTTTCCACACGGTTAAATACACCGACGTATCTACGATCAACTGTGGTGTGGGGGGGCCGGGGTCTACTCGGAATTACCGAATATAGGTATATTATATCCGTATCATAGCGTTTGCCGGATTTTGCCAACTTTGTCCAGGCAGACTAACTGGCTATCCAAAAAGCTTGCACGCAACTAGAGCGTGACACAATAAACAAACAGAACATTCCTGTCCTTCTAGATAGCTAAGCAGTCATCAAAGATATGGCCTACATACAATATCAAAATGGAACAATTAACCTATTAAACTGAACCTCCCCAAATATCACCAAACCCCCAATTTTAGCATACGTTTATCAGTCAAAATCTCCGATGCTAATGCGAAGAACTAAAATTTTCAATTCTCGAAATCCGCATAGGTACGAGAATTTCTATTCGAATGTTACTCGTCTGTGTTTTCATTGCGGATTTGCATCTCGTATACGGAATTATGAGTTGGATACTTAAAAAAATTAATTAGTTTGGATTTGTTGTGGGAAAATAAGAGTCAAATTAAAATAAATCAAAGAATTTAAATGAATTCCTTCGCATTGACATAAATATTTTCGGAAAAAGTGCCATTCGTTCAAAGCAGTCTTTGTGCTATCGGATTGTTCTGTATTTTTGGAAAATGCTCGTTAAACCAACATATCTACGTTAGTACCTACTATTTATTTTTTTTTTATCAATCGAAAACAACAATTCCCAACCAATTTAAATTTAAATATTGTTTTTTTTTGCACAGCCTGTCAAAATGGTTTACTTGACGTGCTGTAAAATTCTTCCTCATTCGAAAGGTGAATATTCGCACAGGTGAGAAAAAAAAAAACCCGAACAGCTTTGATTTGCTCGTATACGAATTATGTTATGCGGAATTTGAGAATTGGGGTCCATCACTATCGCCAGATGGCGTACACTGAATCAACCATTCTTTGACGACCTCAGTGACATCTGGAGTAAAGGGATAGTAGACGTTCACGTTATCCGTTTTCTCAACTCTACAGATTAGTTATAGATATCGACTGCTTCACATTCTTAAAAATCAATGCAAACTAGATAAAGTCCTGTTGTCTCATAGATGAGTTGTATATGTATAGGCTAGGCCAGGGGCTCCCAAACTTTTTTATACCGCGACTCCCTTTGCAGGTTGTAATTTTTTTCCGACGCCCTTGGGCACCAAAAGTGTGGAACACAGTCGCCCCCACATAGGTCCCACTCCATAAAGTGACGTTCCCGACCAATCTAGTTAGTTTTTGCATTCAGGTTTCGTCTTGTTCAGACCAATCCAGTCGACTTAACTTTTGTTCTGACAGCTGTGAAAAAATAAAAATAAAGTGATAGAAATGTCGACCTGTGCGTACCGTCTTGCGACGCCCTTAGGATAGCGCATCGACGCCCCAGGGCGTCGCGACGCACAGTTAGGGAACTCCTGGGCTAGGCATTACTTTATTTAAATTTCCCACGCCCAGTTGGCTGACACTGCAGCCTGTCTGTCTCTGTACTACGATATCACAAGTACACTTGCATACCTGCAGGCTGAATTGAAGCGTAAATGATTTTAACCAGAGTGGTGTTTATCATAATTCATAAAAAAATTACAACCTGCAAAGGGAGTCGCGGTATAAAAAAATTTTGCGAACCCCTGGACTATCGCATTTCTACCACCGCTTGCTTGTGGCAGCTATTTAGGTGTCGTTTTCATTTTCGTGAGCAATGTAGGTTGGCTCGGCTTCAACTCCACCAAAAAATTAAATTTTTGTGCAAAAAGTGTTTCAAGGTTTTAAAAATAAAAAAAAAATGTAACGCCATGTTAACTTCAACGGAATTATTCTATGCCGCATCGAGAAATGATTAAAAAGAAGTCCGATTGCTCAGAATTCACTAAAGAAATAAAGTTTGTTAATTTGTAATTAATTAAAACATTAATTGTAATATTTTATTACTTCTCCGTAAACTTACATTGTTTCCAGGAAAAACAAAACTTGGGACGCAAACAATTATTGTAAAATATTTTCATAAACAAAACCATTCAACAGCTGATCGAAAGTACGTTTCTTTTTTTCAATTGTAATTGCTGCCAAGAACCCAAACAATTTAAGTGATCGCTTTACACAGAGGAAAAAATAGTTGATTGTCAAAAATGACAGTCAGCTATCACCTTAGCCGATTCCACCCGTGGCTACAAATATCAAGATCTTCCAAAATAATTCTTCTGAATCTGTGAGACAAAAGCGATTGTCAAAATGCTTAAGGAATAGATCAAAATATGGGATATAAATGTTGATTCTGTAATAATCTTCAACATTGCCGTCGGTGACGTTATAGCGTTGCGTTTCTCACCGAGCAAGTAGATATACGTCTCTACAGTTCTATACCTACCGTATTCTTGACAAATAAACATCATGATCAATTTATGACGTTTTAAGTCTTAGTGACGTCACGTGTCATCGTTACTTTTTTTTTCTCGCTTGCGGCAACAGAAACAGTAGGTATACATTAGGTCCGTTCGGGTACTTTCAGCATAGAAAAATGAAAAATGTCAAATCTCTAAAATCGAGAGAGAATTCTCTAAATTTCAAGAGAAGTACCTGATCGGTTTTCTTACAAAAAGTTTAAAAAATGTCATTTTGGCGTAATCGTAAAATGCAGCATCTACAAAATAAATTGGAATTGCATTTTTTACAAGCTAAATACCTATTAAACTTTCCATTTGAATGCGCTGATATGTTCTAGGAGAACATTTAGTTATAACTTGTTCCTCTGACGTCGTTGAAAAATAAATAGTTTTACTTGTCAAACTTTTGAGCTGTTACTTATTTGGCAGTTTTCATTTTTCAGTAAGTCGAAATTCGAGTAGAAAATTACGAAAAAATGAAAAGAGGGCAAATGGATTTCTCTCTCATTTTTTAAAATTTTCTCAGTACGTGGTCGCATTTGCACAGTTTCTTAGCAAATTTTAAATAAATTTACGTTTGCAAAAAAATACCCGAACGAACCTATTATGACTGTTGCTAATAAAATCCATGTAGAAAAGCTTTTTGTGTTGCTATCGCAAATGTACTAGATCTGTTTTAGAACGTCTTTATTTATGTTTCGTCCGTTTGCTCCTTATACGATTGACAGAAACAGAACTTACTTTCGAAATTTTCGATTTAATTGTTTAGACGACAGATGCTTACAGCGAGTAAGCTCGACGATCGTGATTTCAAACCTCATGCTTATGGGGAACGTTTTCAAGCAGTCCTTATATGGTTTTGAAATCTTATACTCGAAAATTTTGTTTATTCATTTCACCCTGGCATTCTCGTTTTTCTGTTTTCCACTAGGCCGAACCTATGATTACAGGGGGCAGATTCTGTTAGGCGAAGCGATCAAAAGTTTTCGTGTGCACGAAGAAATTTGTTTGTGTAACATAGGGCAAATCATTCGTGAGCACCAAAACGTTTGATCGATTCGCCTTATAGAATGCCGATCCAGTTCTTCAACTATTAAGATTCTCGGATTGCTATTTTCGAGGCGTAAGGCTCGTAATCCGGCCAAATTGTGTCTAGTCTCATTTCGTTTTGGGGGTTTAATTGAAATGTAGTACTTTTCAATTGGCAAAAGTATTCTTTCCGTCCGATTTCCAAATAAAACTAATTCGTGTACATTTTTATTGGATATTTATTACATACCTTTTTTAATTATATTAATATTTAATATTAATAATAATAATAATCAAAGAACGCAGAGCATACAATATATTTTTATGCGGATATCTCTTCCGTATGGAGAAAGTGATAATTTGATTATTTTGTTTCTCCTTTGTTTTTTCTTTAAGGTTACTCTCAAGAGTTGTTGGCAAAACCAACATTTCATCATCTTATAGACTTTTATTTAGACCTTAAAGTTAATTGATTTATTTTATTTTATTTTACTTTTCACTTCTACTCGATAATATAGTTAAAAAAACAAAAAAATAATAATTTCAAATTAAAGTAAAAATTAACATAAAACTACTAGAAAGAAATAAAAATCATACAAACAAATGACTGGATTACACAATATGTTGTTAAAGGAAAATAAAAAGAAAATGTTTGGTTTCAACCGGCACTAAAGAGGTTCACAGTTTTACTATTTCATTGCAGAGAGCACTTTGTACTCTTTTATTTCTTACGAAAATAATATGCCCAGCTACCGTCGAAAGTTAATTGATAGTGGCGCAGCGACAAACAAATACAACAAAATATATAATGGGACAAGTTTCTTTCAGTGACAAAAAACATTTACACCTTCACAAACCAAGTGCATATTGCTGATACACCCATACAGTTCTACGTCAGTCCTTATGTGACAGTGTATGCCTAGAAACATATACAAATTATGAGTCGTTATGTGACGAACCAGCAACCGGCCATAGAAAAGACTTCGAAATATTTGTACTTATTACTTAGTTCGGTCTATGGCAAAACGGTATAGGTGTAAGGAGTATTACGAAAGTCGGGAAGCAGCTGGTTTGTCAGAAGAACATAAATAATTCTGCGTGAACTAAAAAGTACACTTCTTTCTTCACTGTACTCTCGTTATGCATGGCAACGATTTTGACACGACTTATTGGGCTAAATTGTGAGAAATAGTACGACAACGACTCGGTGAATCAGAGAAATACAAGATTATTGGTTTTGTCGTAAAATTTCACAGGTTTTCACGAATAGTATGGAAGAACTTTTGGCGGAATCCTTAAAACAGCACGATGCAGATGTTTTCTTTTCCTTGCAAAGAGAACGAAAACCCTAAGCATCACAAGTGACCCTAACCATCATAGATTGGATCAAACAGCATATCAAAGTCTGATCGGTCTTACTGCAATGCGACGATGTTTCATTTAGGATTATTGTATCGAGCGCAATGGCTCGAGAAGTTTTTGTGGCATGGTATTGTATGGATCTAGAACTTTATATGGTTTCACCTATCAACATTCTTGACGCAATTGGTGACCCACAATTGTCAACCGAGATCGTGCGATCTAATGCAAAACAGCTCCTTCCCGCGAAGTATTTCTGTCTTCCATCAATGCCGACAAACCAACAAACATTCATATGCAAAAGGAAGAAACGTAAGCAAACCCATTAAGGGATTATACCCGCACTAAGCCAAGAGAGCACTTGCTTAGTTAAAATCCCTACAAAAATGATTCCGTAGACACGATAGCAAAAAAACGAAAAAGAAAAAATTAGCACAACAGCTCTATTAGGAACAAGGAATTAGACCTAGGTCTAGCGAACATTTGCGTCGATAAATTTAATGGTTTTATGAGCGCACTTTCTCAGGACAGACGTTAAATATTTGTGGGACGTTCGCCAGATGGGCAGAGGAAACCACTTTTAGATATAATTTTCATTTAGGAACAATGTTCGCAGGAAATTTCAGTGAATGGTTCTAAAAACTACCAAAAGCAAAACGAATGTCACAAGACATACTGTATACCTCCACTTAATGCATTTTTAGTTTCAGTTTGTTGCATTTTCTGATAAGCCACTGTCAACAACTCAAGACAGCTTACAAACTAAAGAATCACAATACTATATGAAAATACTACAAAAAAAAAAAAAAGTTAAGCTGCACGCGCATCGAATTAATCGCAATGAACTTTACACCTACAAGAAAATATCATAAAAAAAATTAAATCGTATGTTTAAGGACCTCTCAGAGGGGTCCGACCTTAGTGGCTAGTTCCAATTTTTTTTAAAAACTCTTCGAGCTTCGTTTTTATTTTCACAAAAGTGTTTTCTCTTTTGTCTCTTTAAAAGATATATTTATGATACGTTCAATTAATGTGTTTTTTTTTCCTTTTGTGTGTGTGTGTGTTATTTTTTTAATTATAAAACAAAAAAAAATATATTTATGACATAGAACTGCATGGTAAACGCGGCGAACCCATCTGCGTAAGCACTCGATCGAGCCACTGCAGCGGTCCATTCAAATGCAACTCAATCCAACACGGGGTCGATGTGACGGTCTGTCGGCGATACTCTGCTCCCCAGCCCTTAACGAACGACATTCGTATGGTGCACATGCGTGTCAACTGATAGACCGCCTCAAATCCTTGGGACACCGATTGTGACAGCAATGCTGCGAATTCTTGATTATTGAAGATTTTCAAATTACATCCTGGTGGTATTTTGCAAACTGTAGCCGGATGCCATCCGTAGCGTTGGTTGCAATTTGGACTTTGCACGAAAATACTCGAATCACTGAGACACTCGGCGAATACCTCACCGCCAATGTAGTACAACCGCACACCCTTGCCGATGTGACGTCTCGTCTGTTCCACTACCTCATTTCGATTGACATTCGACAGTAGGCCCAAGCAAAATCGTTCCGAATTCGATGGATCGGTGAAACCATCGACGGTGATTGAGGGCTGGGAGGCGTGAAAAGTCTCACCCACTCGCGTGTTGAGCTCATAGTAACTAATTGAACACCAGAACGCCGGTTCATGGTACATAACAGGCGCCGCATCAACTGGCGGCGTTAGACGCGACATATTCATATTATCGTTCTGATCCATGGGATCACCGTCCTCAGACATGTAGCCAGGTGGTGGTGTTCCTGTATTTGGTATACTACTACCAACTGAGAGAGTTCCACCGCTCGAATCCATAATGGTGGCGGTGCACGGCATTTGCTGTCCTATCGCGGTTGCTTCCATGTACGGGGGTGTCAGTGAGTTGCTTCTTATAGCATTATAATCTGTATTGTTTGGTATTTGATTGCTATGGTTGTCCAATGGGTAGTCGGCTATGGAGTCTGGTGGTGTAGGCAGCGACTTTGGTACCAGAATTGAAAGCTCCACTTTCTTGTAGTGGTATGGATTAATGCAGATTTCGTCCTTTTTGTATTGGTAGGCGAATTCACAGTGATCGAGTGCTTTTAGTTCATTTTGTGATTGCAAGTCGGGCCAACGCCAGAGGCGGCAATAAATTACGTGTGGCAAACCCTTACGGAGATTCTCGGAGCCCGCAGTTGGTTTGATTCGCGGTATGGTTACACACTTTGTATTGCAGTTTTGTGTTGAAATGGCTTTCTCAAGTTCTTCTAGGGCATGGGACTTTTTTAGTTTCTTGACGAGATTTTTGACCGCCTTTTCGGACCACTTCCCTTCGACAGAGTCTTCGTTGCCTTTTTTTAATGCTAATAATCTTTTGACAATTTGTGGAGTGAATGGCAACATTTCAATTTGAACGACGGGCGGGTGTTGTTGTTGGCGCTAATGGCGGCTCTTTTCTTTTTTTTTTTTTGTATTCCGTTATTTTTTCAGTTGCTGATGGTGAAGACGCTACTAATGCAACTTATGCTTGTTGTACAAAGATGTCAGCTGTGTTTTGGATATGAAGATCTACTGTAATTTGTATTAAGAGGGTATATTTTTTATATGAAAATAATGAAGCACAATATACATGTAAAAACTTAAATTTAGTGATTGGATTGATGGAGATGTAGGAATATGAAATGAACATCTTCTCTGAAGCAGAATAACAAGTTTTTAGCCCGTAAGCAATGGTCTTCTTCTGTCTAACCAATGACATACAAAATGAACGGATTTCCGTTCCACTTTGGTGTTTTAAAGAATTCCTGCTGCTTTTGCACTGAATTCCATAACCGTGTTTGTTTTTCAAACATTTGGGAGTACCAAAGGCTCAAGGGGTTAGGAAAACATCGCATATACTCTCATTTTTGGAAGGATATGAATGATGGACAGGGATTATCTTCTAAAGACAGCTACCGGAAACTGAATCAAGCCGCGTTTCAAGTAGGTAGTAAGAAACTGTCTGTAGGAAAAAAAATAAGCAGCTAACGTGAACTTCAGCGAAAAAGTAAAAACAAAACATCAAGAAGGAAAAGACACCCGCTGCCTATTTGCTTTCAAACGCATTAACAACAAAACAAATAAAGTATTGTAGCAACTGAAATAGATCGCTGTCGTGTGATCTCCTGTTTTATTTAAAATGCTTGATTACCGCTAGACTTGGACGAATTAGAGAGATGTATTCACCTCGTAGCAAGAACAAAATAGGTGAATAAGATGAGCGCATAGGTTGGTGTTTTGGGATACCACATTGATCTGTAACCAAAGAGTGTAACCCAGTTTAAGTATTTATAATGCCAGTGGTGGACAATTGTCTTATCTTTTTGTTGACCACACATTTTTTTGTTCTGCAATTTCCGCGAGATGAATGGTGAAGAGATTGAGGGTCGTAAAATGGCCTGTATAATAATATGACCATTGAGTGGAGCTTTTCAATCTGAGGGCTGTAATGGCGGTCGACCGTTTTCCATATATGTCCAGTGGTAGACATTGTACACCACATTCAATGCTCTGCAGTGTACGAAGTTATAAAAACGCCTCTTATAGAGATGCGGAAGCCTCACTGCAATTCAGTTGTTAACAACATACATATAAAGGTACGGTTGCTTTATTCACGCGTTCCAAATCCGGATGCTTGTCGGCGTTTTAACCAGACACTGCATCATAGGAAACATGGCTAAAAGGCTAGGACTTTTTGCAAATGACTTCTGCAGAAGCTGTAGAGACGAGGAGGAAATAGAGTCCGTGGAACATCTTCTATGCCACTGCCCTGCTTTACAGGAACGCCGCTCATCCTAGGTTCTTCGGAAGTTTGGACGACTTGGCAGGGGTACCCCTATCAGACATAAAACTATTCCTCAACAGATCGAAGTGGTTTTGTTAGCCACATGTCCTTGCATGTACAAACAGGGTACTCACAATGGGCCTTCATGGCTTCTGGGTGAAATTTGCATCGGTTGCAAAACTGCCCTCCTAACCTAACCTAACCTATTCACGCGTTCATGACTTTAAAAATGTCTCGTGAAAAGATATTTACATCAAAAGCAACTTTATGAATCGAAAGGGGCACAAAGCGCTAGCTTGCAGAGTTGAAAATACAGGTTATTTAAAACCGACAGCAGGGGTTTGTTTGGAAAACCTAATAAACCTACTCTTGACGAACAGAGAGAATTTACCACATTATGGTATTTATTTATTTAAGAAATTATCGGAAGCTGGCAAAAACAAGGGTTCGAATTACCTACCGTGTGAGCGAGTAACACGTCGCTGAATTTTGTGCATTTTAAAAGCAAAACATTAATTCAGTCACGTAGTACTTGGGGTTGATCCAAGACTTTTCTAAAGACTTGCAATCTGATGTCTTCGCATGTGTGCCATATCCATCAGCATGTGGCCCGCAATCGGTATTTTAAGAATCAACGGCCCTAGAATACTAGAATACTTTAATGGAAACTTAATACTTGTGCCGAGTCTAACCTCACTATTTGAAAAATCATTCGGTAGGGAAACTTGAGCTTTTCTCCTCTTTACTTAGATTTTAATGTGAGAGATAAACATACTTTCCATATAAATCTGATTTCGTATTGCATAATGAATACGGCTTATATTCGATTTGCAACATGATCGGTCAATCAATAGGTATTGCAGCTGATAACATGAAGCAAAAACTATCAACTGGCTGCAATGTTTTGACTTAAAGTTACCTCCGTACGCACCTATTATACGATTGAGTAGATACTTACAATAAATATAACATCTTCAGAGATGTTCAGTAATGCTAGTTAATTAAAACCAAATAATATTGTTACATAAAAGATACCTGCCAGCTGCGACGCTAAGAAATTCAATGGAAATTGATTAGCAACCCTAAAAAAACCCTCGCTTTTATTTTCCACTATTTTATTGAAATTTCTTAAACAAGCTGATATTTCTTGTGAAGATGTGTCCCCTTTAAAATATAATATGGGATGGCTACATTATATCGTAGGCATGCGAAGTGGCGGCTTGGTATAGCAGTCGACATTGTGAATGAAAAAAATACTATCCACCTATCCAACCTACCACTATCACCCCCAATGGGCAATGCTTTTTTTGCATTTTCCCTTCGGTTATATGGAAGAGCAGGATTAGAAAAGAATGGAGAAAAAAAATCATACAATGCTGGTGAAAATGTGTATTACGATCGGCACTCACCGGGAGCTCAGCTCAATTTTTTGGTTTAATTTTTTTTTACTTATTTTACAAAATCCTCAGCCAAAATGATTAGGTAGATGCGTTCAACTGTAGCAATGATTAATACAAGACACCTCTCTGAATGGCAGCTCCTATGTATATATGTATTTTTATTTTTTGTTTTGTCTGCTGACCTTTTACGCTTTTTTTCTTCTTGCAGTCGCCGTCGTCGTAGTCCTGGTTATATTCTTTGTCTGATGGTTTGTCACCAATTTACACAAATGTAAAACCTACAATTCAATTAGGCACTTGTAAATGTCGATTGATTGAATATTTAGCTTTAGAAATTTACCATCAAATAAAGGTTTTGAGAACTTGGGAAAATTATAGAAAAAAAAGTTATTTTCAACGAAAAAAAAAATGAACTCCGTCGCTAATTAAAAATGGGAAATGTCAGATGTGCAGACGAAAGTCGGAGCTCGAAGTTTCCCTGAACGCGTTTGCTATAATCACTGGGCTGGTTCACAATAGTTAGATAAAGTGAGATCTGAGATTTATAATTCGAAATTGGGAAGCATTGGGAAGTGTGAATTGTTTCTCCCATAGTTATTTGCAAATTATAACGAATCATATGATTTCGTAGTTCTGTTGTTTATCTACTTTTAAAAATATGACAACTTAAGACACAAAGGGCCTTACCAATAAACATTTTTAGTTTCGACTATAAATTTGAGTAGTTCTACTTTAAATTTACGGAAGCTCACAATTGCGAAATTTGTATGAATAATATATGGCAACTGGGCGTTACCAATAACTTGATAATAGCCACTTTTAAAATATTGTACAAACTAAATATTTTCTAGGTCACAATATGTAATTTTGTATGGAAAACTTCGCCATTGTGAGTTCGAAAAATTTAGCCTAAACACTAAAAATGATTATTAGTACCGCGGACTGTGAACTCCTAAAACTCAGAGTCGAAAATAAGAATGTTCATGGTTTAAGGCCCATTGTTTAAAGTAAAATTAATATCTTTTGATTTGTTTAACAGCAGTCTGTTTATATAAAGCAATATTTCGCCAAAATAGCATATTAAATCAGACTGAAGATTTGAACCATTTTGAATTAGGTTCATAACCAAGATTCCATGAACCAAATGGTTGGTAGTTTTGTCGGCAATGTGGTCAATTTTTACACCCAGTTTAAAACAAAATAATTAAACTGCACTAAACCATTTAATAATGGTTACTTTTCACTGCGTTCAGGTATTTTTTAGAGTTAACGAACTGTGGTGTGGAATGTATCGTGTAACCTAAAATGGTGAAGTGAAAACAACCCCTTAGTCACCAAACAAGTTCCACCCAAGTGTCACTTCCAATTGGAGACTGGAACCCACTGAACCTTGTTCTAGAACCACTTAGAATTAGCTAGAAAGTTCTCGTCAGATGGCGGAGCGGGTATAAAAGGACAGCTTTTAGAAGAGGGCGAGACAGTTGATTTATAACAGTGATTGGTTAAAGTTCGAGATAGTAATAGTTTGTGAAGATAAATAAGTGAAAAGTAATAGAGTAAATTAAGTGATTGGTTTGAAACGTTGAAGAATTGTTTAAGTAATAGTGTTCTGGTACTTTATAAGTGAAATATTAGAATAGTCGATAAAAGTGTAATAAAAAGTGAATTTTATTAGAGAAGTTAAACGGAATAGTGTTTTATCTTTACGAATCCCAGCCTGAATGTAACATTGGTGTCAGAAGTGGGATAAAACTTATTCTGTGCTAAGTGTCTAAGTGTAGTTTAAAAAAAAAAAAAAAAAAAAATTAATTTGTGTGAATTTCTAAATTACAAGAGACAAACAAAATGGGTCGTATATTGCTGCAACTAAGCATACCCCAATTAAAAAGTGAACTAGAAAAACGGAATCTATCCACAGCTGGAGGAAAAAGTGACCTCATCCTTCGTCTGCAGGAAGCTGTGCAAAACGACGGAGAAGATCCAAAAACTATGCTATTCGACGTGGCAGAAGAACAAGTAAGTACAAGCTTGGATATTAGCGCTATGATGGAATTACTTCTTGCCAAGATGGAAGAACAGAAGAATTCTCTAGAAGAACAGAAAAATTCTATGGAATTGAAGTTCGCTGAACAGAAAAATTCTATGGAATCCAAGTTCGCAGATCAGAAGAATTCTCTAGAAGAACAGAAGAATTCTTTAGAAGAACAGAAAAATTCCATTGTCGCCGCACAAAAAGACGCTGTGGAAGAATTTAAGAATGTTCTAGAAGTAAAAATCGACGAAATCGATGAAAAATTAAACGAGCATGAAACAAAGTTTGAGAAAATTAATGAAATGTTTCATAAACAAGGAGCAAACATCGAGAACATAGCTAAAGAACTCGAAAAAGTCAAGAAACAGAAGGCTCGGGAATATTCTGCTGACTGCCCAAGAAGGAAGGAGATGCAACCACCCGTTTTTGATGGTCAAACATCATGGCCAATTTATAAGAGACAGTTCGAAGCAGCTGCAACGACCAATGGATGGGACGACGAGGAAAAGTCGATTGCATTAACACTCGCATTACGAGGTACAGCTGCAGAATTGCTTCAAACTGTCTCAGCAGAAAAACAACGCGACTACGATGCATTGATGAAGGCTATTGAGATGCGATTCGGTGACGACCATATGCAGCAAGTATATAGAGTGCAACTTCGCAGTCGAATCCAGAAGAGGGGAGAAACACTCCAGCAACTGCAAGCTGATATCGAACGGCTGGCGTACTTGTCTTATCCCAATGCCGGCGAGGATGTCATCAATGAAATGGCTATTGAGGCATTTACACAAGCCATAGAGGACAGACAACTGCAGATGGCTCTACGAATGGCTGGAAAGAGAACTCTTCCTGAGGCACTGGCATTTGCTTTAACCATGAGAGCTGCTGACCAAGCATCTCAAGGATTTCACCGCGTGAGAGAAATGACATCCGTTGAATGCTCGTGCCAGAGAACAGAAGTAGTCGACCGTAACAGTTCTCGAAGGGGACCGATCCGTTGCTGGAACTGCAACAAAATTGGACATCTACAACGACAGTGCAGAGCCGAACGTAGACAGGGCAGTTGTCCACATTGCAGAGCTAGGAACGAGGAGGCGTTTGAGCGTTCGGCAGATGGAACATCACAAAGCCATCGGTCGGGAAACGAGTAAGAACCAACTTCGCGGGGCAGAAGCTGGTTTCTGGAATCGACGCCCCCAGGACCACAATTCAGGTTTCCCAGACCAAACGATGTAATAGGAGCCTGACAGTGGAAGCCCATATCGGCCAGAAAAAGTATGTGGCTACAATCGATACAGGTGCCACCGCTTCCATAATCAGGAGGGACATCGTTCGCCAATCATGGCTGCACAACACCAGCAGCTACTGTCTGAAAACAGCAACTGGAGCAACAGCAAAGGTGTATGGTGAGGTACTCTTGACGATAAACCTTGCAGGAATAGTCTTCTCCCATGCATTCTTAGTGGCTGATATATGTGACGAATGCATCATCGGAATCGACTTTATGAAGACGCATGATATAGTACTCGACATCGGTTTGCAAGTTCTAAAGTATAGAAACGTCGAGATTCCGATGGTTTACGGGAACGAAAACGTCGCAGCTTTAAGGACAGTTGTAAGTGAGGACGAAATATTACCACCTTCGTCAGAAACAGTTATTTGGACAAAGCTGGAAGGTGACCCTGGGAGCCACCGGTTCTACCTAGTCGAGCCAGATGCAGAAAATTATTATCAGAGCTATATTGTCGGAAAGATGCTGGTTGAACCTAAAAACAACTTGGTTCCCGTTCGTGTCCTCAATGTGGAAAACAAAAGCGTGAAACTAAAACAAGGGGAAGTAATTGGAATGTGCGTACCGATTACTGCGGTCACAAAGTTGTCCAATGCAAGTGATGTGAAAGCGGTTAGACCTGCGGAGATATCGGAGATCAAAAAGAATATACTCGGAGAGTGCGAGCTGGATCAGGAGCAGCGGTCCATGGCAGGTAGTTTAATCAACGAGTTCGCTGATATATTTGCTTCGCAGAACAGCGAGTATGGCCGAACACATCTCGTACAACACCGAATCGACACCGGAGATGCGAGACCGATTCGTCAGCCTCCCCGACGACTACCATTGGCTAAGCAGACGGAGGTTGCAGAAATGGTTTCGACGATGGAAAAGGAGGGACTGATTGAAAGCTCAAAAAGTCCGTGGGCATCGCCGGTCGTCCTGGTCAAGAAGAAAGACGGAAGTACGAGATTCTGCGTGGACTATCGCCAACTCAACAACGTCACCAAGAAGGATAGCTACCCCCTGCCAAGAATTGACGACACCCTGGACACACTATCCGGAGCCAAATGGTTTTCGACTCTCGATCTGAAGAGTGGCTACTGGCAAGTGCAGATCCATCCAGAAGACCGCGAGAAAACAGCATTCACAGCAGGAAACGGGCTTTGGCAGTTTACAGTAATGCCATTTGGACTGTGCAATGCTCCAGCTACCTTTGAACGTCTAATGGAGCGCGTTCTGCTGGGACTAACGTGGAAAACCTGCTTGGTCTACCTGGACGATGTCATCGTAGTAGGAAAAACATTTAACGAACATCGAGATAACCTTAAGGAGGTGTTCCAAAGACTACGAAGTGCGCAACTAAAACTTAACCCGAAGAAGTGTTCCTTATTTAGACCAGAAGTGAAGTACCTCGGGCACATCATCTCTTCCAAAGGAGTCAAGACCGATCCGGAGAAGGTCGATGCAGTGAAAAACTGGCCGGTACCCAAAGACAAACATCAACTGAGAAGCTTCCTGGGACTTGCGACCTATTACAGACGATTTGTAAAGGACTTTGCCAGGATCGCGAAGAGCTTGCATCAACTGACAGAAAAAGGCAAACAATTCAAATGGTCAGGTGAGTGCGAAAAGAGCTTCAAGGAACTTAAACAACAGTTGTGCAACGCCCCCATACTAGCGTACCCCACCCCTGGGAAAACATTTATTGTGGATGCAGACGCTAGTAATGTGGGAATTGGAGCCGTCCTTTCCCAGGTGCACGATGGCCAAGAGAAAGTAGTTTCCTACTTCAGCAAAGTTCTCTCAAAGCCAGAAAGGAACTACTGTGTTACCAGGCGCGAGCTCCTTGCTTTGGTACTGGCAACAAAACATTTCCATAAGTACCTTTATGGGCGAAAATTCATCCTCCGCACAGACCATGCGTCTTTAAAGTGGCTACTACACTTTAAGAATCCTGAAGGCCAAGTCGCAAGGTGGATCGAACGGCTGCAGATGTACGACTACGAAATACAACATCGAAAGGGAAGTCTTCACTCTAATGCAGACGCTCTCTCCCGTCGACCGTGCAAAGCAAATTGCAAACATTGCTTACGACACGAGGAAAAAGATGTCGCGTCCGTTCAAAGGGTGAGAGCTATGCCCATTGGTGGCTGGAGTGCGCGGGAAATACGGGAGGCTCAAAGGGAAGATCCGGATATCGAACCGATTATCGCCTGGAAGGAGCATGAGGGAAAACCGGACTGGCAGGAGATATCCAATAGGAGCCCCGAGCTGAAGGCATACTGGGCGCAGTGGGACTCCCTTCACGTACAAGACGGCATTCTAAAAAGAAGATGGGAAAGCCCGGATGGAAAGTCGTTCGTAATGCAGCTTGTTGTACCCAAGTCAAAGGTTATGGAAGTGCTCAGGGAATTGCATGATGGAGTGTCTGGAGGCCACTTGGGGATCAATAAAACGCTCGAAAAAGTGCGGGAACGCTTTTACTGGATTCATTCAAGGCAGGACGTTGAAACTTGGTGCAGGAAATGCGTTACATGTGCGGCCAGCAAAGGTCCTAGACTGAAAGTCCGTGGCAAAATGCATCAATACAATGTTGGAGCCCCTTTCGAAAGGATAGCAGTTGATATTGCGGGACCGTTTCCTGAAACAATCAATGGAAATCGTTACATCCTCGTTGTTATGGACTATTTCAGTAAGTGGCCTGAAGCATTTGCTATTCCAAATCAAGAAGCTAAAACCGTGGTGGAGCAAATCGTCAATAACTGGGTAAGCAGATTCGGTGTACCAATGGAACTGCATTCAGACCAAGGACGGAACTTCGAGTCGAAGATTTTCAAAGGAGTGTGCCAGTTACTCGGGATTCACAAGACAAGGACAACCCCGCTTCATCCACAATCAGATGGGATGGTGGAGCGCTTTAACAGGACACTGAATGAACACCTCTCTAAGGTCGTGGGCGAAGACCAGAGAGACTGGGATAAGCAGATTCCCATGTTTTTATTGGCTTATCGAGGAGCAGTGCATAACACCACAGGACATACTCCATCTGAAATCTTATTTGGTCGAACAGTCCGCCTACCTAGCGAGTTGATGTTTGGATATCCATGCGAAGAGCCCAAGAATGAGGAGGAATACGTTACAGACCTCAGGGATATCATCAGGGACGTGCATCGAGACACTAGGGATAAGATTAAGATAGCCAGTGACCGCATGAAAACGAGGTACGATACTAAAACGACAACTAGAGGATTCCAGGAAGGAGATCTGGTATGGCTATATAACCCTCATCGAAGGAAAGGTTTATCGCCTAAGTTGCAACAAGACTGGGAAGGGCCCTATACAATCGTAAAGCGCATCAACGACGTTGTCTATCGCATCCAACGAGGAAGAGGCAAGCTGAAAGTCGTTCATGTGGATCGTCTTCATCGTTATAATGGTGAAAATGTTAACGAGTTTGTTCGGGACGAACAAGTTTAAGAGGGGGACATTGTGGTGTGGAATGTATCGTGTAACCTAAAATGGTGAAGTGAAAACAACCCCTTAGTCACCAAACAAGTTCCACCCAAGTGTCACTTCCAATTGGAGACTGGAACCCACTGAACCTTGTTCTAGAACCACTTAGAATTAGCTAGAAAGTTCTCGTCAGATGGCGGAGCGGGTATAAAAGGACAGCTTTTAGAAGAGGACGAGACAGTTGATTTATAACAGTGATTGGTTAAAGTTCGAGATAGTAATAGTTTGTGAAGATAAATAAGTGAAAAGTAATAGAGTAAATTAAGTGATTGGTTTGAAACGTTGAAGAATTGTTTAAGTAATAGTGTTCTGGTACTTTATAAGTGAAATATTAGAATAGTCGATAAAAGTGTAATAAAAAGTGAATTTTATTAGAGAAGTTAAACGGAATAGTGTTTTATCTTTACGAATCCCAGCCTGAATGTAACAGAACAATGTAATTTTTTTTGGAGTTCAAGCTCAGGGTGAACAGGTACACCAGGCAGAATATGAAAGCTGAGAAGCTACAAAGTATTACGAGTACAATCACAGGTTATTCTCAAATCCCTAATTAGGAGGCGAACTACGGCATCCATATGCAGTATCCGCGAACGAGCACCAATTGATTGAATATTTGTTTGTTTTGCATTGTGAAAGCGATATCATTCCTCAGACGTGAATGAATGCAGGTAATTCAACCCCAGATATGGTAAGTTATCAGTTTCCTTTCCTTCCGAATATATTTAACAATTCTTCCACAGTCACCATGTTCATGGACTGTAAAAACGATAACCAACTGAGCTCAACTTTAGATAAAGACGAAATACCACTTAACCTATAAATTCAGCTTCTGAAATTATTTCCAACTCGATTGAGTAAAACGAGAAATATTTCTCTAGAAAAGATTCTTAGACCGAGTCAGACAACACACACATTTTGAAAGTTATATTATATTTTCTGTATAATTTAATAACTGCATCTACTTTTTGACAAAATCCAAGCACAAAATAACAAACGTTTCCGAAATAATACTTAATTAAAGGGAATCGTACCAGACAATAAATTTACATTGCACATTTATAAAATAAAAAAAAGTTTGTCGCTAACGCTGTTACTGCTTTGTATATAAATATAAAAAAAAAATATTTGAAATAGTAAATAAAAAGAAGTCTTAAACATTGGAATGTATTTGATAAGTACATTGTAACCTTAGTTTCTTACTAACTTACATGTCTAAGAAGATTTTTTTATGTAATACACAATTTACTAAAAACTGATTTGCCTTACAACTACTGTACTCAGTTGCTCTTAAAATAAAAATCTAAAAATGCAGAACTTGTTGAGTTTAGATTGAATGTTTAGTGGAAATGTGCACACTTAAGCCTCTCTTGTTGGCATATGTTTTATGGCATATCTTGCAGGTATGCGGTTTCATTGCTTGCGGATCGCGTGGAGAAAGTACGGGATGGAATGTTACATCTTTCTCTTCATCATCAGAATCTTCTATTTCGCGTTGTTCTTGCATATAAACGGAACTCTTCGGTGTGCTATTAACAGTGGCTACACAGTCTGGGCAAGCGTACGGCTTCTTCATAGGTACTCCGTTGCTAAACTGTGTGCGACAGTAATCACAACGATAAGTAAGATGTAGCTTCAGGTGGTTGCTCAAGTGATGTCGCAGTCGAAAACGTTTCAGACAGAATTCGCAACCAAATGGTCGATCGCCGGTATGTGTTCGCATGTGGACGTCTTTATCGAATTTGGTGCGATTTATTTTGCCGCACACTTCGCACGGATGGCTGTTTTCACTTCTGTGCGTTTCCATATGCGACACAAACTGCCATTCGTGGTAGAATCCAGCTTCGCATATTTCGCATTGAAAGTTCTTTTCACGCTGATGAGTAGTCATGTGATAGCGGATAGCTTGTTTTGATTTGAAGCCCTTCTTACAAATCGTACACTGGAATGGTGTTTCGGAGGTATGCTTCACCATATGATTTCGATACAGCGAATAGTATTGGAAAGCTCGATTGCATATTTGACAAAAAGCAGGACCCTTGATTTGCTTTCGACGCAAGCGACTTTTCTTGTTTCTTTGCCGTCTGGGTTTAGTTTCAGCTTGATGTGATGTGTCCCTTGCCAGCATAGCTCGGGAGGAGATGATCAGGGCTGTTGGTTTTGCTTTTGTGCGTTTGATGAGCGTTTGAACATCTTCCTTCTCCGACTCCGGTTCACGTTTGATACGAGTCTGTGGAATTGTAGGATGAAATTGCATTTTATTGTCAACTTTGTTAGTTGTGTTCCAATCAAATACAGGAAATAATTGAATTTGCTAGTTTGACACCGAAGGATAATTTGGCAACAAAAAAATACCAAATGGCAAGCCTGATGCGCTGTGGTTAGTTGGACAATGTTTTCTAACAAAAAGGTACTGCAAATGATAACTAGAGCTGCCTACTACGGAAGAACATTGGCATTTGGACAGTTGTGATGGCTTTTACACTACCGCTATCACCAAATACCTAGTTTGATGAACAATTAAGGGTTAAGGCTGTATCAAAAGCTATATCTCTCAAGAATAAAATTGAAAAGCACGATAAACGCGCCAATGAAGAAAAAAATACTGCTCTAGAAACATTTTGTGGAAGTTTTACCAGAAATGGTTAACAAAATAAGAGTTTGACAGCAAAAACTAAACACACATGTAGATCAAAAAGGAAACCTTGTATTAAGTCACATTCAGACTATAAGTTCAACAAGGTTAGTTGACCGGGCGATCTACCAGCCGACCTATTTTAGGCAGCGGGCATAAAGAAAAAACGCAAGATCCTTCTTCTGAGAAATTTAGAACACATTGAATGCAGACAAGCGCTTTTTGGGACTTTCTAATATAATATGAGTTTATTTCAAATAAAATTTGTCAACGTAGTTTCAGGTGCAATTGAAATTTCGTAAACGTTTTTAAGTTAAAATACTAACAACTAGCAGGAACAGATAATTTTTCAAAATAAAGCCAAAACTAGCATAGAAATAAAATAAGATGAATAAAAACTCGTTGTACCTCTTCAAATAGAATATCCTTGGGCCCATTACTTTCAGATAGAATTACTTCAGGGACAGTTTGAACATTCACATCCAAGAAATCATTATAGTCTACATACTGTACACAAAATGAACATGTTTTTTTATTTTAAATGCAAGCTTACTTTATTTTACTTTCAAAATCAAACCTCAGTCATTGTTTTATCCAATGGATTGAACGAAGGAACTTCATGTTTCATAGAACTATGTTCAATTGGTTCACTATATTGTTCGCCATCAGTTGGTTCGATTGGAAGCGGTGGTGGCAGGTTCACGTGAGCATATTTTATATGTGTAATAAACTCATCGATTTCTCGGACGCTTTTATCGCAAAATGTACAAATAAAGGTCCACTTTTTTGCATTATTTCCAACATAAATCTCGCCACACCGTGAACCAGGATCATCGTCGTCATGGAGATTCTCTGTGCCATAGTTATCGTACATAATGGGTTCATTTTTGATAGTAATTCCTTGCAAATAATTCATCTTCAATACATTTTTAAGTTTCGTTCTAATGGGAATATTTAAATATATATACTAGATAGGCAGAGATTTTGAGTAAAACTATTTCTTTTCTTTTTTCCAATTAGCTTTTTTCTTTTTAATGTTTTTGTTTAATGTCAGATATGTTGACAGGTTTTCGGGGTTGACTTTAGCCAGAGAGTTACATGGGTAATTGGTGGTTGTTTCATTTTGTTGGATCATGTCATTTTACTGATGAGTTTATCCAGAGGTGGCTGAATTTTCCAAGTCAATTGACCGCTGGATGAAAGAAATGTGGAATATAAATAAATAGAAAATAGTAGATGGTCGACACAAGTCAGGGCTCTCATCGCGTAACTTTTGAAACGATAGTCGTCGAAACGATTGAACACAACGATATCGTTTTTAGTTTGCTTCATATAACATCATCGTCGGATCGTTCAATCGAATCGTTCATCGTTTTCATTTTGAACAGTTTGAACATGACTGTAAACAAACTCTGACAGCTAAAAAATCAAAAAAAATGTATGGAAATAGTTTTTTTTCTTGAATTTGTTTATTTTTCTGTGTTTTTTTATTGATTGACATTGATTTTGGCCCATTTTATTCACTTCGAGTGAATAAGGCATTTAATGCAGATGGAGAGGTAGTAAGGAATAAGGCAAGTGAAATGTGAAGTGAAAGTGTACGCGTATACGCAGATAGCCAAAAGTGTGTAGGAACCAACCATAGCCCAATGGAATATGCTAAAGTGTGCACAGGTGTGGTAGGCCAGAAGAATTATTGTTTTTCGAAATATAGATTTGTATTAATTAAATCAATCAAAACGCCAATAAATTTCTTGCATTTTTTGGAACAGATGAGAATTTTTATTGCTTAGGATCCAGTTGCAAGACAAAAAATACAAAACAAAACTCAACACATCATTTCTTTTTTTGCAAGGATTTCATTCTTTCACAACTCGGATAAGAGCGAGTCACCTCCAAAGAGAACATAAGTGTGTTTTCCTTTAAATATTTTGCTACACTTTTCTCCAAAACTGAAATTCCCTATTCAAAACTGAAAATATGGACCAAAAACGATGAAGCGATTGCAAAATAGCTGTCGTTCAATCGAATCGTTTCGACGAGGGTATTTGACGCTTGAATTAGTAACGTGAAGCAACAAAAAACGATGATCGTCCAATCGTTAGGACGATTATCGTCGTTTAGTTGTTACACGAAGTTGAAGTATCGTCGAGACGATGTCGTTCGATCGTTTTGTGCTTACGCGATTAGAGCCCTGAATATATGCTATTTTAGAAGCACCTCTGCAAGGAAAGGGTTGAACTTACATTGAAAGGTTAAAAATCATTAATGCAATCTTAGGTATTTTTGAATGGGTAAACAAAAACCTACGCATTTGGTGCTACAAAAATGATTCAAATGGCAACAAAACAATAGCCCCCGTATTAATAAACGACGAGCAGCGGCGAGTTAGCACTAACACACATGTTAGCTTCAAATTCCTATTAATAAACGTGTGTTTGGTTTCACAATGCATTCATGGATCGTTTATCTACCTAGGTACAATGCATATTTGTAACAAGTTTGTAACTACTTAATTGAACGCGTCCATTTGGAGCATCCAATTGATGCATTGGCGACTTGACGTTGATTTCTCTGCGTACAAACAACAGCCAAACAATAATTCAGTGCATTCTGCATAGCATATTAGAGAAATTAATAATTTTTGACTTATATTTTTTAAGTAACAAAAAATGAACACAATAAGTTTAATATGCGAACCAGTACAAGGCGACGACATACTGGAATACAAAATTGAACCAGTTGAACATGAAGAAACGCATCAAGATCAGTCAAGCAACACAGCCGAGTGTGGTCGAATAATACTACACTTGGAAAAAAAATCCTGGACTTTCAGCTGTTTCTTTTGCACATTATCCTTCAGCGATGTGTCCGATCTTATGCATCATGTTACTGCTTATCACATCGAATTGCTAAACGAAGATGAGTGGGAAAAATCTTCTTCAATAACTGAGGTACGTTTTTGTTTCCTGTTAAATTCCTGTCCCCATGCGAACTCAATAACTTGTTGCAGGTTACGCATATGGAAATAGCACAATTAAAAGTTAAGGAAGAATGCACTTCCGATGAATTGGAATTTCTAACCAGTGTTGATGAATTCGAAGAGGAAGAATATCTCAGTGAAACCCATGAACCACAACAAGACCATCCGCATAAATGTGAATATTGTGAGAAAAGCTTCCCGTACAGGTCAAAACTTCGTGACCACCTTACAATCCATACCGGTGAACTTCGATTCAAATGTGATCAATGTCTGAAAGCTTTTCGCACAAATGATATCCTTCGCTTTCATCGTGCCGTACACAGTAAGGATAACCCTATCCAATGCGCTCACTGTGATCTGACATTTAATCAAGAACGTTACCTGAAAATGCATTTAAAGTATCATTTAGGCGAGCAAACGTTTACCTGCACTATATGCGGAAAATCACACCGTACCAGCAGTCAGCTAAATGCACATGTGGCCACACACGAGTCGAAGAAGGAGTATATATGCGAGATCTGCGGAGCTGCCTATAGACTTCGCCAGCATCTGGTGGTTCATATGAAGCAGAAGCACGAGAACAAAAGGAACTTTAAGTGCAGTGAATGTTCTAAGGCATTCAACACAATATCCTTTCTCAACCAACATAAATTATCTCACCTGAAACAACGAAATCATGTCTGTAACGTTTGCGGAATGGGTTTCGTTTGGCGAAAGAATCTAAACGAACATATGAAACTGCATACGGGCGTAAAGACCCATAAGTGTGAGTTATGTGACAAGGCGTTTTCCCAAAAGTCCGGACTGATAACGCACATGAAAACTCACTCTTGTTAGCTAGATTGTTCGAATAATCCCTTAATTGATAGTTTTCATCGAATAAAAATCAACGAAACTTAAAACGATGCTTGATATACGAAATTATTGTTTCGCTTAAGGGGAGAAAAGATCACTAAATGGATGAGACAATTTGTGCTGCTTGGGGGCACGTCCACGTAGGTATCTATGACAAAAAATGAGGAAACAACTTCAGTATTTTTGACCCGAGTTTGAAATGATCGACCTAGAATAACGCACCAACCTAACTGCTTGAAGAAATAAAAGAACAAATCATTGAGAAGTAACTTAAAATTCGATTTATTATTTCAATGTATTGAATGTACATCTAATGCTTGTTCTTATGATATTTCATGTGCGAATACAATCCGGCGTATTGTGCAAATTCTTTTTCGCAGATCTTACAAACATATTGCTTGACAGTGGAATGCAATTTTTTATGTTCCACTAGGGTCCTTCTGCGAGCGAATCTAACCGGGCAAACATCACAAATATAACTTTTCTCGCTCGAATGGCACGCCATGTGTCGCACAAGAGTAGATTTATCGAAAAATTCCTTGTCGCATTCTTTACAGCAAAATTCTCTTTTGCCTTCGTGTCTCCGCATGTGGCTGTTATAGTGGCATTTGGCAGTATAGCTCTTTTCGCAAAGGTGGCAAACGTAAGGTTTCTCTCCAGTGTGTTGCCGCATATGGATTTTGCGGCTACTACTTGTGACAAAAGCTTTCTCGCAGAGTTCGCATTTGTAGGGACGCTCACCCGTGTGCAGATACCGATGTGTTTTCAGAGAGTTGGGGTGCGAGAAGCCAGCATCACATGTCTCACATTTAAACGGTCTGGTTCCGGTATGGATAATCCGATGCGATCTTAAATTGAATGAGTTCTTATAACATTTGCCACATTCATCACATTGGTATGGCGTTTCACCAGTCTGCGAATTATGAATGGCTGGCTTGCTTTTCTTTTGTTGCTTTTTTTTGGTTTTCTTCGACAGAGAAAGCAAGTCCTCAATGTCCTCACAGCTGGTATCATTGGAGGGACCATTTTCCGTATTTTCTTCGTCAGGCTCGGTTTCAGAGCTGTTATCGTCTTCTTTTACCGAAATCGGAGCTTCAGTTTCAAAATCCATCTCTTCTTGTATATCAAGGTAAAGTGGATCGTTGGTTGTTGATGCGACATCAGAGTCTGGAAGGTGTACGCCTTTAATGTGATTAACAAATAAGACAACGTTTAAGAAACGTTCATCACAAAAAGTGCAAACAAACCAAAAATTTGCATTGGTCAGTAAAAGAATTTCTCCACACTTTGTTTCTGGGTTTAAGTGCTGATGGTGTGGGCTTTCTTTAAATTCGATGCTTTTTTCTACATCTTCTAAAGTTTTCGTGTTGAAGTCATCGTAATCAAGAGTTGCAGTCATTGCGAGTGTTTGAATAAACCAAATATAATATTTGTTTCCCAAAAAAACTAGGATATTATAAAAAGATTGTGTTGATTAATTTTCACCAAGCTTGTCTTTTTTTTACTGACGTTACTTGTATCCTGATGATTGTGAATTCGCAATTAATGAACGCGTTCAAAAGTCGTAATTGGGTGCATTCAGTAACTGGTCTCCGGAGTGCAGTTTAATTTCAATTGTGTTATTTCACCCTGTAACTACGACAGATGTCATAAGGTAGTCGAAAAAAGCCGCCATAGCGAAAGCAGGAGAAAACAGTTGTTGGCAAACAAACTTTCAGCGTAGTACGCAGATGTTCCGAAACGAAGAATCCCATACAAAAGTTACACAACGAAATCATGAACGAAAAATTTCGCTGAAAATTGTGTGCTGCAAATTAAAAATATAGCAGAAACTCGGACAAGTTGAATTTAAAGAAATTAAATATTTCAGTGGAATGATTTGTTTTTTTTTTTTGTTTGTTTGTGGAATTAACTAAGAAGTTGATATATTTTTTTGATAAACTATTAATTCATAAGCAACATTTAAAGATCAATAAGGAGTTAAACCATCAAAATGCAAATTTTATGGACCCAGCCAAAACTTCGCGTATCCAAATCGAAGATAAATAGCCAGTTCTAGTAGCAGCTGAAAGAATTCTCCACAAATTATTTTCCGCTGCCTTTGCGCAGACGTCTCGCCGGAAAATTTCGTTTCAGAACATGTCCGTACTAGGCTTGAGACTCTGAATACGTCCATCGTGACATTACAGCGGTTCAAACCACTCGCAAACCATTGTGAACCAGACAAAATCGGTTATTACCTGTCAATTGACAATTACAATAGTAATACGCAACAAAAGTCATGTGTTTTCTTTTTGATACATTTAGTTATTTTCTAATTTTGTGTTAGTTTTTAAAAATTTATACAAAGTGCAAAACTTCAATCACACCATTTATCAAATGAATATCTCAAATAACGATGCTCTTCGACTGTCGGCGGAGCAAATTCCAACTAACCAACAATCAGCTGAACAAACAATTCTCTTGGATGCGATAAGGAATAAATTTGCAAACAACAATGAAAGTTACTTGGGGAGTAGTCCGCCCGTGTTTAGTATCCCAAGTCTTAAGCTGCCGCAATTTTCAGCTGGGAATGCTCTTCAAAATGATAAAACTCCATCAAAATTAAATCAGTTCATTTTGGGTCAACTGAATGAAAGTACAACTCAAGTGAATCACGACGCTTTTGCTATTCCAAATCTAAAAAATTTAAGCAGTACAAAGCTTTCATTAGCAGAAAAGTTAAACTTGAAGAGCGCAGGTAGTGAAACTACTGTATTATCTATAAACGACAGCATACGCGACCTTCGCCTCAGTGAGGATACTAAACAAAATGTAATAGACTTGACGACGGCTCTTAATAAAACACCAACTTTAACCGCTGCATCACCAAGTAGACAACCAATATCAACCACACCGAATCCCATAGATTTTAAAATTCCATTCATTGAGTGTGACCTCAGAGAGACAGCCATAAAGCTTCCATTAACTGATGAATATTGTCAAATTGATGTAAACAGCTTTGTGAATAGTAGCTTTGTTAGTGCACCATCAAGATTTGGCAAGATCACTTGTTTAAGATACAGACTACCGAAGAGGACGCTACGGGTTGATCACGGCTTTAAGCCCAAAAATAAAATCACAGTCTTTTGTTTCGATACTAAATCACCTGACGACATCGTCCTGGCTTCCTTACGAAAGTTTAATAGGGTTTGAATGGACTAAATTCCATACGAAGAGAGATGACTGCCTATATTCATTGTGTACACTTTGTTTAGACAATAAATTGATGTTTGTGAGAAAAGACAACAAAAGAATGTGTATTTGTATTTGATTATAGTTTGGCAGCACTAATAGCACCCGCGTTCATCGTACACTGTCTCTTTCACAATGTACCAGTACCATACAGTGGAGCAAAAGGGAGAAAGATATATACAGTCGTGTGGACTATTCAATTATCTCTTTTATTTACATTTCTTATTGTTTATTTATCTTGTGGGCCGGTGCCATCACACCACCTGTTTCGTAGTGGTGCAGCATCTGTTTTAAATTAATTGAATACTAATTCGTAAGTAAAGTGTTAAAAGCATGAAACACATTCTATTGTTCGCTCTGCTAAACAATTTAAGTACGAATTCCTTAAAACAGGTAAAATGTGATGTGCGTTTGCTGTAATCTAGCGACTTGTGCTGAAAGTTCACGACATGGTTAATGTGATTTAAATTTAATTGGAGCAAAAATGCTTAATGATGTTAGCTTGGATGACTGGTGGAAGGTCAGTGAGATAGGCCTTGGTGTGGAAGAAACCTCAAATAACGCGACACAGGTAAGCGTCCAAAGCTACTGCAGTCGGTAAATTGCTTTCTTGATTCCTTTTATGGCTTTAGTAACCTGTTGGATTAGATTTGTTTCCGGTAGAGTGAACGGAAAAGTAGATAATAAAATATTTACATGAGAATGGCATAGAGTTAGAAGTGAGAAGCTCGGGTAGAGGGTATATAATGCACAAAATATGTTGAAACTTGAAATAATTATAATACTTCTAATTTTGTTCTTAAGATTTGTAGGTTAGGCGATGCCCCTGGCAAATGACAAATTGATCGTCAACCAATTAGGTACCTATGTACGGTGAGAAAATGAAAATGGCTATTTTCTGTCTTCTTAAAACGACAAATTCACATCTCTGCTAAACTGGCAGTATGAGTTTATATTAAACGTGTTGTATGATCGTTAACATTTTTTAACAATAAATAGTTGGCGCAGGTCCGTATGGAACCCTTTCCATAGCTTCTCGCAACCAAAAGTAAAAATCACTGATTATGGACCACATTTTTGCCTGAATTATGTGAGAAAACCAATTGAGACGGCCTTTACTTCTCTTTTACGACCTGTTACTGGTCACTATGATTCTTCGTAAGTGCCATGGATGTCAACACTAAAGCAAACACCATGACCCTGCATTCCTTCTTTTCCCAACAGAATGTAGAACTGTTTGTACAGCTCGAGCTGCCAGACGGCTTTCAGGTTAATACCTATAGTTGGGTTTTTGGTCTATAAAGCGAACCAAACAAAAACATCACGAAACATGTTAGAAACTTCACTAAATAAATAACGATATGGTGGGATTCCAACTGTCGTCTCTTTGGACAAAGAAAATCGGATATCTGGGCCATTCGTTGTCTAATTTTCTGGCTTGCGCCAAGTTTAAGATCGGAACAAGTATTTTCTTGGATTCGTATAGTTGAAAGATCTTAGTTATCACAAACGTAGATGTCTTGAGGAGGTACAAAGAGCGAATGAAGTATGTATATTGCTTCTGCAAAGAGAAATCGAGTACAAATCCTTAAAATAAAGAAGACATCGTCGAAAGAGATATTTGCAACACCAGAAAACAGGTCGAAACGAAATAGTTACAGCACCCATTTTATTTAAGTATTCTAGCGTCTTCATATTCCCAATCATCCATTAAACTACCCGTTAAGTATCATCTTCGTGTTAACAACTGATCATACTAAATCATACTATTTTTTTAAGAATTATATTAAAATGTTGTGTCCCTCTCCGCAGGTAGATGACGCCAACTTGGGAAACTTTCTCGATAACCTGTTACATATTTCTGAGGAAGCGGAAATCCTAATCGCTGAACAATATCCCTATCTAAAAATAGACTCCATATCGCTGAAAATAAATCCACTGAATAAACTTCAAATACAAACCACAAACAATTGCAACGACAAAGGCAATCAAAAAATATTCAAATGCGATCAGTGTGCAATGGAATTTTCGCATCGTTACAAAATTGCCCGACACCTTAAAACACACGATCGCACTGAAGTGCTGCGCTGTCATCACTGTGATAAAACCTTTAACCATAGAAACTCATTGGTTCTGCATGTAAAGAGTCATGTTCAAGAATGCCGCGGCAATAAATGTGTTTTCTGTTACAACTTACTTGTTCACAGGTGCAGTGTATGCAACATGGAATTCTTTGCCAGAGAACAGCTACGAAAACACAAAAAATCTCACGATAAAGAATCCACCTTGAAATGTGAACATTGCTGTAAAGAATTTACATTGCCACGGTACCTGAGGCTGCACAAGAAGGTGCACTTGTTAACTAAGGAATTTCGCTGTGATCAGTGTTCAAAACAGTTCAGCAATCGAAAGACGTTTAAGGCTCATCTTATTTGTCATTCAAGGGAAAGGAGCTACTCCTGTGATGTATGCGAATCGAAGTTTCAAAGAAAGAATGCTCTCATCGAACATAGGAAGCTGCATAGTGGCGCTAAGGAATATACATGCATGATTTGTGATCGTGCTTTTGCACAGTTTGCTGGATTATATACTCACATGAAGCTTCATAAAGTGGAGGAATAGTTAACGAAAGGCGGGGGTCAGATTTTGTAAGCTGAGTGCTCACGAATGATTTGCTCAAAGTTGCTGAAGTAAGTCGTTACGAAATTGTGTGAATGTTTCGCCTTACAGACCCCTGATTTCTGTTTGAAATTCCTAACTATATTTATTTCATTTACTTAACGAAAATATACTAACTTGAGGTCGTATACATAATACCAACGTTTGATTTTTCCACCATTTTTGTTGCTTTGAATTTAAAGTGTTCACAATTTTTAACTTAAATAAAAACATTTGTTTACAATCCGCGGTATACTAATTTTGTTAGTGTCCAGGATAAGTTTTTCGAACTAACAATGGCGAAATTTTCCATACAAAATTTAGTGTGAAGGTTAAAATTGATTATTGGTAAGGCTCAATATTTATACGGTTTGTATGATTTGTTTCGCTTAAAAACTGATTTGCAAACACTATTTGAAAAGTAAAAAAGGAAAAACATCGGTTAACATCATGAATTACGGTCTCTTTTTCTCCCACTGTATTTGTTGTTTTTTTTTGTCCTTTTCTAGTATTGAAACCCATATTTCGTGTGTCTAATCGAACATTAAAACGTCACTTGCTCTATTTTGTGTTCATTTATAGCCGAGTTTTTTTGAGCTTCGATCTCAGCAAAGCAAAGTAAAGTTGGCTTTTCAGCACGCTAATTACAACAACTATTGCGAGTCCCGAAGTGTCAATTGGAATGTAGTTGTTGTAATTGCGTGCTGAAAATCTTACTTTGCTTTGCTGAGATCGAAGCTCAAAAAAACTCGGCTTATGTCGTTTTCCATTGGGCAAAAAGAAACGTCCGGGAGAGTTCGGCCCAGAATCGAAAAAATCACTTCTGAAACAGTTCCATTGACACTGGTGATTCTGAGAAGAGAATTTGGCTACTAGATTTGAAGTCAGAAACTCTGAATCCACCCAAGAAGCTCTCACACAAGTGTAGTTAGCGTATTTTATACAAGTCAGCTGACAGCTGCGGTAGATTATTTTTTGACATTTCACCAATAATCTTGTGGATTCAATCAGAAGCAGATTTCTTGTTCCATTGGACTACAGAATGAGTGGATCCCCCAGTGAAATACCTTTCTTTGCTGTAGAATAAATTCACAAAAAGCTAAACAAAATCCATAAGTTGTCAGACTCAAACGTACGTACCCCCAATTCCCGTTCCGTGATACTGTGAAATGAAAAGAGTTTTCACAAGTTCACGCTGAACTCGATTCTCGATCTATGAAAAAATGAAAACAAATGTCAGAATTTTTTCATATGATAAGTTTTTTATCACAGCCATTTCATTTGTGAAGAAGTGTGAAAACGTGATGGATACACAAAAATTAACGGGGACAAAGAGCTTCAAAGATAGTTGACAGCATTTATCATTTAGTGCATTTTAGTACACATTTAGACTACTTTTTATGATGATAAGTTCGAGAATCGCATTAGGTGTAATCGTGAAGTGATAAAATGATAAACTGCTGTGAAAACTGAAATGATAAATTATTTATCATTTCACAATATCACGGAACGGGGAATTGACCCCTTGTATTGCAAAAGTGGTCTGAAATCTAAAAAATATTTTTTTTTGTACAAAACGAACATAAAAAATACCCTGAAAGTAAAGCTCCCAATCGAATACCAAATAAGTGCCTGTCTCTAAGAGAGAATTTATCCCCAACAGACACCACTGCCCTTTTGACAGTCCTTTCTATTCTGTCTCACTACAAAAGTAAATGAACAATCTAAATGTATTTGAAATGTGCTATATTTTTTTGATCGAGTCTAAATGCCGCCACTGCGTTTTGTAAACCAATCGGCGTCCTCACTGTCAAAATATGACAGCTGCTGCCAAAAAACAGTCAAGCCTTCAAATTGTCGTGCACGCATTGAATTGCACATTTGTTTTTACTAAAAAGTATATCAAAAACTAGCTGTGTCTTTTTGTTAAGAAAATAGATTTGTGCATAAGATTTTATGTTAATTATAGAAAAAAAAGCTCCACAAATATGGAAAGACCAATCAAACTAGAAAAACTAGATACCTTTAGTGGAAAAATCGAGGATGACAATAATCTCAAGTGTGGAGAAATTGTCTTCTCTAATAATATACAATTTTACTTCTCGTGCATATTTTGTCAGCGAGCTTGCTATAAAATTCAAGAGTTCTTCCGGCATATTCTCTATGATCATTTCAATTATCTCGATGAATATCAATTTAGCGACGATGAGGCGTATTCGGTGCCGAAAATATTGCAACTGAGTAACAAATGCAAACCCACCAAGAAACTGATTCCTGTTGCTTTGAAGGAGGAACCTGAACAAGTAAGTCTACGCAGAAAATACTACCAAGATTTGTTATGTTCTTTCTATTGATAAATAAACAAATTAATCCTAACAGAGTTTTCCATGAAATGGGAAAAGTTTGTGCATACTTTATTGATGACACAGCCTGGTTGCAAAGAGTCCTTTCGTGTCTAAATGTATTTGAAATGTGCTATATTTTTTTGATCGAGTCTAAATGCCGCCACTGCGTTTTGTAAACCAATCGGCGTCCTCACTGTCAAAATATGACAGCTGCTGCCAAAAAACAGTCAAGCCTTCAAATTGTCGTGCACGCATTGAATTGCACATTTGTTTTTACTAAAAAGTATATCAAAAACTAGCTGTGTCTTTTTGTTAAGAAAATAGATTTGTGCATAAGATTTTATGTTAATTATAGAAAAAAAAGCTCCACAAATATGGAAAGACCAATCAAACTAGAAAAACTAGATACCTTTAGTGGAAAAATCGAGGATGACAATAATCTCAAGTGTGGAGAAATTGTCTTCTCTAATAATATACAATTTTACTTCTCGTGCATATTTTGTCAGCGAGCTTGCTATAAAATTCAAGAGTTCTTCCGGCATATTCTCTATGATCATTTCAATTATCTCGATGAATATCAATTTAGCGACGATGAGGCGTATTCGGTGCCGAAAATATTGCAACTGAGTAACAAATGCAAACCCACCAAGAAACTGATTCCTGTTGCTTTGAAGGAGGAACCTGAACAAGTAAGTCTACGCAGAAAATACTACCAAGATTTGTTATGTTCTTTCTATTGATAAATAAACAAATTAATCCTAACAGAGTTTTCCATGAAATGGGAAAAGTTTGTGCATACTTTATTGATGACACAGCCTGGTTGCAAAGAGTCCTTTCGTGTTTGAAGTAGCGTTGTTTTTTTATTTTACGAATTGGATTAGCAAATCAGGAATGCACAGTTTTTTTTTTTTTTTTTTGTTTGTTTGTTTCGTATATTTAGCGGATTATCCACTATTTAAAATACATTTTTTTTAAAAAATTACAAGATTATTATATACTAATTTACTAAGATAAATTACTTACATACTATGTGGAAAATTACATCTTACGAAGCTTACAATTTTTCTTTTGAATATGGCCAAATTTCTTTCGTTTTTTATATCTTGAGGCATTGAATTAAATAACTGGAAACCTTTGTATACAATACTATTTTGTGCTGAGTTGGTAAGGTAGGGAGGTAGCCTGAGGTCTCCTTCATTGCGTAAATGGTAAGGCTGAACTTCACTTACATATCTTATATATTTTTTTAAGTACTTAGGCAGCATATCGTATTTGATTTTGAAGACATAACATAAAACGTTAACAAGGATTCTTTGTTTAACACTTAACCATTGTAACATATTCAACATAAACATAACTGACGTATATCGATTACATTTTAAAATAATTCGCATTGCTCTATTATGGATTCGTTGTAGTTTTAGTAACATATAATCACTACATAAAAATAAAATAGACGAACAATACTCAAAGTGTGGTTTAACCATTACATTAAAAATATTTATTGCACACATTGTTGGAATTTTATTCCGTATTCTATTTAAAAAGAACACCTTTTTTGATACTTTTTTTACTATATAGTTTATGTGTAAATCGAATTTTAATTTCGAGTCAATTATAACTCCTAAGTATTTAATTTGCTCTACTTGTTCTAATGTTTGGCCGTCTACCTTTAAGTTTAATCTGTGATTATATTTAAAAATCATACATTTCGATTTAGAGACATTTAACTTTAATTTATTTGATATCAGCCATGTGTTTAATTTATCTAAGTCGTCCTGGATTTTTTGTTCGCATTCTCTTATGCTCTTTCCCGATATGAATAGAAGTGTATCATCCGCAAATAGTGCTATCTGCGATTCGCTTATTATACTCTTAATGTCGTTTATATAAATGATATAAAGTAGAGCACCAAGTATCGATCCTTGCGGGACGCCCAATTTTGTCTCGATGCTGTCAGATGACACACCATTCACCACCGTTCGTTGGGTTCGACCAATCAAAAAGGATTTAAACCACATCAGTTCAGTACTTCCAATACCATATCCTTCCAGTTTACATAGTAGGATGTTCCTATCGATGGTCTCGAAGGCTCTTTTAAAGTCAAGGAAGACGGCTATGACATAGTTTTTTTCGGCGATTTCCTCTTTCCAGCTAATTATGACACTATTTAGAGCTGATTCACAGGAATGACTTTTTCTGAACCCTGACTGATTTTCGAGGAAAAGGTTGTTTGACTCAAAATATTCTTCCAGTTGCATATGCACTACTTTTTCCATTATTTTTTCATATATGGGGAGGGCGTTAATAGGTCGAAAATTTTCACATAAATCTGTACCTTTTATTTTTTCGACAGGGGTAATTATTGACTCTCTCCACGTTTCAGGGAACAGGCCTCTGCATAAAGATAGATTTATTACACGCACAATTACATCTCCAGCTACATATATTGCATCCAGTAACATTTTAGCGCTTATATGATTGAAGTCTTTTTTTTGGTTCATAGATTTTAAAATACTTTTTATGTGGGTTATATTAATACACTTAAATTTAAATACTGTTCTAACGCATCTCGGTTGTGGTGTATATTGAATAATTGGGATTGATTTATTTATTTCACTTATGCTACTCACGAAAAATGAATTGAATTTGTTGGCTAGGTTTTTGTTATCTTTTATACATTCACCGTTAAATTTTATATTCTGTAGTGGTTCCTTATGTTTGTTAAGGACATATGATTTAATTGTTTGCCACATAGATTTTTGATTACGCGCACTTAATATTTTACGTTTTATGTTTTCATTTTTGGCCTTCAAAAGTTCAACTTTATAACGATTTCTTATTTCACGATAATTATTCCAGCAGATTTCACTGTTAGAGAATCTAAATGCCTGGTATTTGGCAATTTTTTCCCGCTTCATATTACTTAATGCTACACTGTACCAGCAGTTTGTTCTGTTTTTTATTACTTTTGTATATACAAACAAATTTGTTATTCTTATGAGTTCATTTTCAAATATTTTACCTATTATGCTAGGATTTTCAACGTATAAACAGTCAAACAAATTACTGTTTCTAAGGTTATCCAGAAATAGTGGTTTATTATACTTTAGAATTTTGCATGTATTTACTTTGCTTTCCTTTATAATCTTCGTACTGGAACATATTTGTATAAGAACCGTTTCATGATCGCTCATTTTTAGGTCTTGATTTATCTCCGCTGTTGCATACCCTCCCGCTTCAGTTATTACATAGTCGATTAATGTTTTTGTATTTGTTGTAATTCGCGTATGGTCGCTCACTATTTGTTGACACTGATTATCAATTTCAATCACATTTTTTAAGTTATTTCTATAAAGATCTGATACATCTAACCAGTCAATATTCATATCTCCGGCAATAATAAAACGCTTATTCGAGTCTATGAGATCCTCAATCCATATTTTCATTTGTTCACAGAATTCGCGTTTTGACGATGTATGAGCCCGGTAGACAGCCGCGATATACAATGACTGATTGTTATTTGTTACCTTGCATTTAAGCCACCATATTCTTGATTCCATAGATTTTGTCACATCACATACTTCATAACAATTTTTTACATAAATACATACTCCACCCGTATGCCTTGAATCACTATCACATCGAAAAGGTTTTTGAAAACCATTTATCATTATTTCGCTGTTATCGATATTTTCAGTAGTGTGTGTTTCAGACAATATTAAAAAGTCAAGATTTGTATTCTCGCAATTATGTTGAAGTTCAATTAGATTGCCCGTAAGGCCTTGTATGTTGCAATAAATACCGCGAATTTTATTTAATTGCTAGTGCACTAACCTGTTTTTTTCAGATTCAAGAAGCTTTTTATATACAGCACAATTCATATCTCTACTATCGTGATTAATATCTAGGCTAAGTTTGAATTTTTCATTGTACCGTTCACAGTTTACACATTTTAAGATAGTTGACTTACATCCTCTAGTATCGTGTTCGCCGCCGCATTTAGCACATTTAATATTATTTTTGCAATTTTTAGCAATGTGATGATATCCATAGCAATTGTAGCATCTATTTAAGTTGAAGTATTCAAAAATGCGACATTTTTCCCATCCGATGTTAATTCTTCGATTTTCTATTATTTGTTTAAAGTTGCTCATCTCTAATTCTATTATTGCGCTATGCACATCTCTATTTTTGTTTTTAAACACTTTTACACATTTTACCGTACCGTTGATATTGTTTTGTTTCTTTATTGCCACTTCCAACTCTTCGTTTTCCCACATATCACTTATGTCCGTTATCATGACTTGTGGTTTTTTGTTTGAGAGTATTTTAACGTCATATTTTTCGCCTAGTTTCTGTTTTACTTCACTCTCAATTTTTTTTACTGACTCTTCCCCAGTACAGTTTATGGCAATCGCTCCTTCATTTCTATTAGTAATCCTATCAACTTTTAGTGAAAGAGATGATGGGTTAATTTTTTCTTTTATTTCTTTTGTTGTTTTTGAATTTTCTTGCCTGGTTTTCGGTTTAATATATACTGTTTGTTTCAGTTGTTCCGCGTAGTTCATTTTCGGTTTTGTGTCATTTTTTGTTGATTCTTTTAATTTCTTTACTTGATTATTTAAATCAGATTTTATCTCTTTCACACTTTCACATAATTTTTCACTCTGTGTTTTAACATCTTGACATATTTTTTCACTTTGCGATTTAAACGATTCACTAAAACCACTAATTTTTTTCATTTCTATGATGCTTCCTTCACATGTTTGTTGTGCTATTTTCATTTCTGTTAGTCTGTCAGCGTATCTTTCTTCAATTGCCTCAAGTAAATGCTTTATTTCTGTTTCGTGATTTTTAAGTGATTCCTCAAATTCGTGTTTGTATTCTTTCAAATAGTTTCCATTTTTATTCACCACTTCTTGCATATCCTTCAGCACCATATCAACATTGTGTATATACAAAATACAATCTTCACATATAAATTTAATCATCGGGTTCGATTCGAGAATACCACTGCTATATTGATCCAATCCGCTACATTTTACCGTAGGGTGGAAACTTTTCCCGCAAACGCCAGCGCAGCTTATTCCCGACTCTCCTCGAATCGAATTTTTGCATTTAAAACACTCCCGCATTTTAATATGGAATGAAATGTATCCACAGTTTCATGTATATGTGTTCACCTTTCGTGCGATGGCACTTTTTTACATCGAAGTGACTTAAGTTTCTTGTAATTATTATTTTTATCTCGGATCGCTCACTAATACGTCTTCTCACTTGCTCTACGTCACTTGCTTAGTTCCTTACATACCCTTCGAGTATGCAGCTAGTTCAGTTTCCGCAGCTCTTTTATTGTGTATCCTAGTTCCACGAGGATCTTACCATAACTTTTTTTTATTGCAGATCAAAAGAAACGACTTTGACAGGCACTTTGAGAAATTCGTCTCCGATGACACTCCCAACAGTTTCATTAAGACCGAGATCGACGAAGAAGATGCATTAGATTTCTACTTTCCTACGATTGATGAGCCGCCTTCCAGCGCAGATTCTACTTACCCAACCGTTTTACAAAATACTGCACAAGACATACTACACATTGAAATTCTTGAGGACACTAGCGAGAGCGGTGAATATGAATTTGAAAATGTTACAACGCTTTCAAACGAAAACACAAGCGACAACCAGACTCCAAACACCGATGAAGAAGATGACGATGGTAATACCTACCTAGACGAACACGATGAAACTCATCTACACAGTGAAGGCGACGAGAACTATGCTAATGAGAAGCAAACAGTAAAAGCCAAAGAAATTATTTTCAAATGTACGCAATGCATCAAAGTCTTTGTAACTGAAACGGGTTTGAAAAGGCACATTGTTAACGCCCACAGTGTCGAGGAGAACTATAACGAGAAAGAAACCGTAAAAACCAAAGAAACTATTTTCAAATGTTCGCATTGCAGTAAAGTCTTTGTAACTGAAACGGGTATGAAAAGGCACGTTGTTAATGTCCACAGTGGGAAACCCGACCAACTTTCTTGTGATCAGTGCCCGAAGACATTCAAAAACGAAAGCCAATTGGACCTGCATGTGAAGAGGCATAAGGGTGTAAAGCCACATTCATGCGATATATGTGGCTCATGTTTCTCAGACAAATCCAATTTGAATGTCCACATCCTGCGACATAAGGGAATCAAACCACACAAATGCACCCTCTGCGAAAAGCGATTCCATTCGACCACTGAGCAAAAGCTCCACATGCGGTCGCATACAGGCGAACGACCATTTATATGTGAAGTATGCGGGCGAAAGTTTTCCAATTCTGGTCATCTATGTAGCCATCGAAGGCGGCATTTTGGCGAGAAGCGATTCCAATGCGACCATTGCGAGAAGAGATTCTTCGACCGGAAACTGCTGAATGATCACAAAGTGATGCACACGGACGAAAGACCGTTTTCATGTGATTTATGTGGTGCGACTTTTCAAAGAAAGAAGGCGCTACTGCAGCATGCAAAGCTGCACAGCGATGTAAAGCAGTATGTTTGTAAGATATGTGGGAAATCGTTTGCACAGAACGCCGGCTTGTATTCTCATATGAAGTACCACTAACCGGCGGACTAATAATGTAAATCTGTGTTCAATAATATGGTAGAGTACATTTATTAAAACAACAAAAACAAAATGGATTAACAATTGTTTTCTTATGAAAAATACACTTTCTGTTTTTTTTTTTTTTTTTGCTTAGATCTATAACTACATCTGCTCTGAACTACGGTTTGGTATTGACAAAAATGTCATGTCAGGTCATGTCTAATGTATAACTACGTCATTTGGTCGCTTGGAATAATACTATGCAGGTTAGGTTTGGAATTTAGAACTACATAAAATATGCGTCTACACAATTTTAAGTGTCGCTCACAGACAATTAGACATACAAAGGTGATTGATGTCTACATATTACAAAGTTATTAGCTGCGTCTACTGTGGTTTGGTTGGTGGTGATTTGTCTACTAATTATTTAAACGTTCAATAGTTAAAAAATAATACCTGCATACTTTGTCTCAAACCGACATCCGTTTCTACCGCTTAAACAATATTTACTTGTATCTTAATAACCAGTCTATCGTTTTCAATGAATCCCTTGCGGAAGATCTCAGTAATAGGAGCATATTCGAGATAACCAAAGCCACGTGGACTTATGCGCTCCTTTGGTCGATGAAATGCCAGAAAGTCTGATTTGGACATAATCGTATCTTGATGCGAAAGTTGTTGGTCCTTTGGATGGACCATGCAAAACTTAAGACGCCCGTTGAATGGCCAATCCAGATGAAAATCGTTCTCCGACTGCATCAAGTGTACATGCAAGCTTAGATGTTCCATGCGATGGGCATTAATTCGTGCACAGTACTTGTAGCCATGGGGCGATGTGTAGCACTCTCGGCTGTAGTAACGCGTGTTGGTATCCAGACGCATTTCATCGACGAGTTTGGTAAAATTGATTATTTCCCAGACTATGACGCCATTGCTGTATCGAGGATCCACGAATGGATTGGGTTTTTCTCGTGCCGTTACTTGTTTTGTTAGATTTTCGATTCGCACATCCTGCTCTCGACATCGCTGTTCCAAGACAACAATCCGCTGGTACATTGCTGTTATGAGATTCTCGTCAGCCTCGTTGGCATACTGAGCCGGTGGTGGAGGCAGAGTAGATGTCGAACATCCGTTGCTCACCTTTTGCGGTGGAACCCATTGCGCAAATGATTGTTGTTGCACTGCTTCCAGAATAAGATTCATATGTTCATCAATATCTGTCTTAATGTGATCCTGAACACTCGGTCCGTTGTCAGTGGCCACAAAAGGACATTTTACTGAAACGAAGGGGCATCTTTGCTCCACAGGAGATGGCAGCTGATATGGACACTCTAGAAGATGTTTATCAACTTCCAATGGTGAAGAAACAACATCACAGCCAAGCGGGCTATTTGGGCATTTCCATTTGATCTGATCGATTTCGCGTCTTGTAAAATTGTCCGGGAATATATCACTTTCGGCGGAAAGCTTTTTATTGTCAAGAGGACAACATTGGTTCTCATTTTTTAGCCATGAGTGAATGCATGATTTACAAAATCTATGTCCACACGATGTCAGAACAGGTTCATTTAGCCAGTGAATACAAATGGGACATTCATAGCGTGCGTCTAGAAGAATACCCGAATCGTCGACCAATGCTGCACAAAATGATGTTGATGTGGTGCGTGACAGTGCTTTACTTGAAGGTGTCGGGTTATTGGTTCCAACCGGAGATGGTGGCGAAGACATGTTTCAACTTATTTAAAAGATAATAGTAAAGAATTTGTGCGAAACTTAACAAAACATTAATAAAGTGCTAATAAGAACAAAAACTAATTTGTGTTGTGATGATATCTGCGTCCGTTTTTACTTGTATATTGACATTTGTAAAAGAAAAGTGTCAGTTTGCGACTTTTAAAGCTTTTTCGCTCAGACAAGTAGTGCTCATGATGGTGGGAAATCTTTGGCGAATGTCGTGTCGTCATCCATTGGCGGATACAGATTGAGCGCTCAGATTTCTGAATTTTGTGCCCAATGAAACATGAAACGGGATCTTTGCCCGCTAGATGAATAGCTGCATGTCAAACTCCATATAAATAAATTCACGTTTCAACCAGGTTTCAACATTTCCGCTAGACGTCCAGCACTTTTTCTGGAATGTAAATTTTTTTTGTATCTGGAGTTTGACATGCCGCTATCCATCTAACGGGCAGTGGAACGCAGGCATTAAATAGGTTTGAATCTGGCTTGAATCTCGCTCAGAAGTCGATATTTGCTTTTTCTGTCTCAAAAGAGAGTCTCATCGTAAGAGAAAGATATTACGGATTCAGAGCAGTTTTTCTGGCTGACAGATTTCACGTTCCATCGGCAGAAAAATAAACACTTTTTTGAGAGTCAAAAAAATTTTGCGAATATCGATATTTGAGCAACATCCACACCTACTTACACTCATACCAAAACCAGACCAAAACATTTGTCTTTTGTCAAACTTTAAAGCATACTTTAATTACGTATTTAGAAGACAAGTCTGACAAAAATGGAGAAAAATTTATATTTGGCTGCAACAATGGATATCACCATTATATGAGTGGATTTTTATAATCATAAATTAAAATTTAAGAACAGTTGACTTTTGAAACACGCACTACTACAAATGCGAAGGAAGAAAAATCTCGTTTTATTTTCCATTGGAATGGAAAACGACATCAAAAAATTTTCTTGGTGTAATAAGTGGAAAAGCTGTCAGTCACCTTTCACAATTAACATGATTTGGAATTATTTGTCCTCCATATAATCCTTTTTTCCTCTTCTTGAATGCTTGTAGTTCAATCAGTAGAAAGTAGTTTCCCTTCCTGACGGCATAGGTCATATGTCTACAGACTACATAGTACCCAAACACGAATTCCATAAAGACTTCTCTGTTAGATTCCCCTCTAGATTAGAATGGGAGGAGAATGCGTTCGTTAATGAATTCGACATACCTATCTTCACAGATGGTTCCAAGATGGACTGTGGAGTAGGAGCAGGCATTTTCTCTACAGAATTAAACATCTCTAAAAGTCTTCGCCTACCCAACGTAGCCAGCGTATTTCAAGCAGAAGTACTTGCAATTAAGGAGGCGTGCAGACTGCTCCACAATATTGCAACACCCAGAAAAAAAAAATAGGCATCTTCGTCGATAGTCAGGCCGCGATTAAGGCTGTTGGTTCAACTAAGTCAACGTCCAAGCTTGTTGTGGAATGCAGGGAGACACTGACCAGGGCTTGTCATCGGTTTGATATCACTCTCGTCTGGGTTCCCGGCCATAGGAACATTGAAGGGAATGAGAAAGCCGATGAACTTGCCAGAATTGGCTCAGCTCTGTGCGTGTCTCACGCGGAGGAAGTCTTCCCTCCGCTGGGATATGTAAAGAGAGAAATCCTCCTGCACTTCACCTCATGTGCTGAGACTAGTTGGATGAACCTGACGAACTGTGTCATTTCCAGGAAGATCTGCCAGAACTAACAACCTCTTATCCAGATCGCGTGTAGATGTTGCCAGACTAACGGCAATTAGTACGGGTCATTGGCCCTTAGGAACCCACGCAGCCAAGCTTGGCATCCCCCACAATACCCACTGCCGTAGCTGTGATGACACAAGTAAGAGTGAAACAGTGTTCCATCTGTTTTGTGAGTGTCCGGCCCTAGCCAAAACCAGACGCAGTGCACTGGGTCATCCATTTTTTGATGACCTTTTGGTCATCCAAGGCATCCATTTCCACAGAATTATCAAATTTCTCAACTCCACAGGCTGGTTTTGAGCTCTTTTCACTTCCTTCACCTCCTTTTCATATCAGGTTCCATTAGTTGTGGTTTCAAAACGGCGCTCAATACGCTACTTGTGTTTTTCCCTCGTCGGGAAATACAGCCCCCTAAACCAACCAACCAACAAAGAACGTAGAAACTCTTCCACATTTTTTGATTCATCAAAAAGGAATTCGATTACTTCCAGATCACTTTCATCAATATAGATGAATCAACAAATTTTTTGAATTAATTTTTTAACCACTTTTCGCATAGAGTTTTTTGGATTGTGTAACTGACTTTTTTCATAGATTACTGCAAAAGCTTGCTCTAATAATGTCATTTTTTAATTGAAGATCCGAGAGAATTGCCCCCAAATTCACGGGCCAGATTTGTAAGGCGAAACAATCAAATGTTTTCGTGCGCACAAATTATTGGCCATATATGTTAAACAAGCAACTTTCTTCGTGCACACGTTTGATCGTTTCGCCTTACAGAATCTGCCCCCAGAATTGCTCTTTTCAATGAAATTCGTTGTAATAGTGGGAGACACCATATTAAGATTTGCTATTCTGTTTTTTTGTTTTCTACAGCAAATGTGAAATATTTAATAGGCCAAACCAATATATTTCAATTAAAATTTACATTTTGCAAGCCTAATTGTATATTTTCGGTCACATAGCGCAAAATGTTGTTTCGAACAACGCAACAAAATATAATTTCAATCTAACATTTTTTCAAGTTTGTGTTGGTGAATGCTGAGTTCAGGGCAATTCTTTAAAAATATCCCGGACACTCTTGTCTTAAGAATTGACCTAGAAGTGCATAGGAAACATAGAAAAAGCACTTCTCCGTTTTCTTTTTTTTTATAGAAATGACAGTTATTTTCTTCAATCGAAAACGTCATTAGAAAATATTATATCCGGCAATATCCGGTATAGGTACCCACTCAAAAAAGCTGCCCACGCAAATAGTCATTTCAAATGTTCAATTGGCTTGCTTTATTTAGATAGAAAAACAAATCAATAAAATATTATACAAAAACAACAAACAAACATTTTCCCCTACGACGAATTCTATGATAGTTTTTTCGGGGTTCGTAGCAAAATTCCGAATACGACGGATTCTGTGATAGACGTAATTATTTTGAAGCTCTACAAACTTCAAGAAAACTCGAAACATAAGTAAGTCTACGTCACTAGCATGCAGTTAAACCGAATAACAATAACAACTCAAACATTTCCATACGTCGTCGAATTAAGTTTGTTAAAAATTAATCGTATTTGCCGATAAGATACACTCTACCTACGTCTGTCAACTTAAAAAAACGTTATAAACAACAATATAATACTCTAGGTCTAGGTGATAGTGTTGTTTAAAAATATTGGTCAAAATACATTTTTTTTCAGATTTCAGAATCACCCAAGTATGTTCGTTTCGTACTGATAAGAGCTGCAGTTGCTAAGGATTGGGTACACTTTTGGCCAATTTCACCAAAAAATGCAGACATCTATATTGCTAGACAAGAATGTCGCTATCTTTTAGCTGTTATCAAGCTCGAGCCCGTTCGGCTTCGAGTCAAGTTGAAAGATTGCGATAATCTTACAAGCTTATAAATGACTTGCTTTTGAGGTGTGTCATTGTCATTGCCTTGAATAGCAAGGGGGCTATCGCCTTTACTGAGTTTTGGTGGCTCTGAGTGCAGATTAGTTAATTTATTTGTTCTAATATTTTAGCAAAAAAAAGAGGTCCAAAGGCGAACATACAAAGGCCGCGTTGTTTTTTCACGGTGGCTTAGGCCAATCCCTGGCATGGGATTCAAGTCAAAATATAAAGGAATTTTGAAAAATGTATTTTTTTTTAAATGCTCCATGATCATCCTTCGCTATCGAATTAAAGTTTTTTATTCATATCTATCTGATAAGTGACTAAAATAATTCTACTAAGTTGATCCGCTGCAGAGTCAGTCTCTAAAGAATTTAATAGTAATAATCTAATAAAAACGGCCGATAGGATTTTCCGCATAATAAACGTAATACCTGCATGATGTGCTCATTTCTGTGGTGAGTAATATTCTTGTGAATAGTGGGAATATGACTTCATGTTTCCTGTAGCTGGTAAGACCTACAATTGCATAATATCCCCGGCGATTTTTGGCTTTTTTTATAAATGCATACTTTCTCCATAGACTTAAAAGTGACTGAAGCGATTAATTTTGAATGTTATACTCGCTGCTGTAGGGAACATACACTGAAATATTGCACGTTAATGGATTAATTTTTGTAGGCGCAGTGGCTTAGTGTGTTGGACTACTAAGCGAGGGGTCTCAGGTTCGAATCTTGCAAAAAACCCAAATTCCAACTCAGGGTTTTTTTCACTGCGCCACATCTCGCGAACGTCTGACAAACATCCGAGAGTATAACTGTCTTGAAAAAGGTCCTCAATCGGCCGTTTGGAATCGGCATAATTTGTAGATCCCAAAATTCAAAACTCACACAAAACGAATGGTTGCGAGAAGCTAGGCCCAGGGTCCCTACAGACCTGTTGCGCCAACTATTATTATTATTATTAATGGTTTTAATTTTAAAGAAAACCTAGAAACTCCTCTGCATGTGATACACTAGCTACAACTGAGCTGGATTGTTGCCAAAATGGATGACAAGTTTCAAATAATTTTAAGGTCATTGTAAGTGATTTGGCTGATCTGTGTTGTAATATTTGCCTCATTATACAATTGTTTTTTTTTTACTAGATAATGTGTAAAGATACAAACATACGGATTATCAAACTTGGATTTCTGGCTTTAGGATGCCGGAGTAGTTATCGTTTACTAAACGTTCGATCGAAATTTTGACATAAGACTAGATACGAGCACAAGCACATCAAGTAGTGTTTGACGGGGATTGTTGTAAACAGGTATAGAATGTGAAGATAAGACCGAAGTTAAGTTACGGTCGGTAGGTACTGTGCGTCAGCATTCACCAAATTTTTGAAGTCTTGTAAATACGCGATTGTGAACCAATATGTCACACTACTATCCATGCTATAGTACCTACTGCAATAAAATCCATTGGCGCAAGTCGTCTCCATACCTCATTTACCATTTCCGTATTAAGTGAATTGAAAAAAATAATGACTTCGTCAACTGTGTGATTACATCTACAGTTTATGTTATGTTCCTCAATAGGGAGCACTTTTCATTAAATGCAAGCAGAGCTCAATTGAAATCAATCTAATTCCATCAGTGACATCATTGATCGATACAATTGCCGTCCTCTTAAATTAGGACTTCGACATGAATACGTCAGTATTACAGTTTACAGCGATTGAGAACCCAACATGTAGTAATACGCATATCTCCAGACAAATAAATAATTAATCTGCGTGTGAATTCCAATCATCGCTTATCACTTCGCAACGATTTGTTGTGGTCGTTTAAATTATTTAAAATTCAGCTCCATTTGGCCTTTGTACTGTCTCCTCAGGTCGATTGACGACAGAGGAATTGATAAAGTAATCGCATAGTGTTGGACATTTTTTGGTATTTTATTTAAGTATATTTCAAAATTATTTATAAATAGAGAGAACAAAAAATCACATTTTTATGTTAGCAAATTGCTAACAGGCTCGAGTACATCACTACTTAGGTTTAACTTAAATACTATAGTTTTGATTATAATGCTTTATGTATTGCTTACGTAAGTAAAAGCGAGCAAGTGTGTTCTACACCGTTTCTAGTCTTGTTATAAGTACGATCGATATATAACATAAAAAACATGTAAAAAGCTGTCTGACTTGGATGGGTACATACGAATCAGTGACATTGTTTCAACAGCATTTCTCAATAACTCGTTATTTTTTGTACTTACAAACTACGAATACACAAGAAAACAACTGCCTCCATTTATTTTGGCACGAATAACTCTTCTCCTCGTTGACGTAATACGATTTAGAATTTTAAATTGTCCCTGAGATAGGCCTTCTGCTTTACCTCTTCCTTTTCGCAACTGCCCTCTGTAGATCGTCGCACACAAACCTTTTCAGGACGAAAGATGAAACATTGCGTTTGTACAACATTAAAGAATAACCTTCCAACCATATTGGCATCGGAATCTTCTGCCATTTTTAGGCAAGTACGGAAACGACGATCACAGCTGCAGTGACTAAGAGTGAATGGACGGTAGTTGAAGAGATCGTATTTCTTCGACATGCCAGGTATGTTGATTTGGCAATGATCGTGTCGACGACAGCACTTGTCCGCACTCGTTGCACCTCCTAGGTGATTGTAGTGACCAGCTGTATTCCCACGACCGCACCATCGCGTGTTCGGTGCGATTAGCCAATCAGAGAGCTGGCGTCGTTTTCTTGAATGAAAATCATCTGGAATACCTGCTACCGCTGTCGCTGGATCACCTTTATAGTCTTCACTTTGTGAAATCGACTTTTCTAGACTGTCTAGAGATTGCTGCGCCGGAGATATTACAGACGCACTGTTACAAGCGTTGAAGCAAACCAAAAGAAAAAATAAAAGAGACGCGTATTCTGTGTACATGTTTATGTGTTGTTATTGGATTATTGTCAAAATAAATTAAAACAGGCGGACAGGCGAACACAAGAATCTAGGTTGTATCGGTTGCGCGAAAAAAAGCTTACTACTGCTCGTTGACGTTTTGCGTGTCATTTTATATTGAACAGCGGGTGCATAGAGGAATTCCGACGACCTATGTATATTCCAAGAATGCTGGTGGTATACGTCTAATTTCTGAATGATTAAACTAACCATGTTTTAATACTAATGTAGTTGTATGAAGAATTTTGATATATTATGATACCAAGTGAGAATTGCTTGTATTTAGTGAAATTTAATGATAACACGATATGCGAACTTCGGATTTCGGTTTGCAATGCAAAAAGTAAACAAACAGAGTAAATTCACAGTGGCACCCCGATGGCAACTGACGTAGACGTCATGCATGCTTTTCTATTGTGAATGGCTTCGGAAGTGTTCAATATGTACAACTTCTACTTGTAACATCTCTTATAGGTAGGTACCGTTTTCCAATGGGAGTTTCGGATTTTGATGATTTTAGATTTTTCGTGCCCAATGGAACATAAAACGAAATTTTTCTTTCTTTGCGTCTGTGGTAGTGCGTGTTTTAAAAGGCAGCTGTTCTTAAATTGTAATTTATACTTACTTACTTACTTAAGGTGGCGCTACAGTCCGGGGTGGACCTGGGCCTCAACCAACAAGCGTCTCCAGCCAGCGCGATCTTTAGCTAGCTGTCTCCAGTTTCGCACGCTAAGTTGGTTAAGGTCCCCTTCCACTTGCGTGCGCCACCTGAGTCGCGGTCTTCCTCTACTGCGCCTTCCCTCGGGTATGGATTCGAAGATCTTCCGGGCCGGAGCATTCGTGTCCATTCGCTCTACATGACCCAGCCACCTCAGTCGTTGGACCTTCACTCTTCTGACTAGGTCGATGTCGCTGTACAGCCCGTACAGTTCGTCGTTAAATCTCCTTCTCCATTCACCGTCAATGCAGACGGGACCAAAAATAACACGAAGAATTTTTCTCTCGAAACAACCGAGAGTTACCTAATCCGCTTTTGATAGAGTCCATGCCTCTGCGCCATATAGCAGAACTGGGATGATAAGGGTCTTATAAAGGGTCACTTTAGTTGTTCGAGAGAGGGCTTTGCTACTCAATTGCCTTCTTAGCCCAAAGAAACAGCGATTGGCAAGAGTAATTCTACGTTTAACCTCAGCGCTGGTGTCGTTGTCTGAGTTCATAGCGGAGCCTAGGTAGACAAAGTCCTTAACCACCTCGAAGTTATATCTGTCTATTGTGATGTTCTGTCCGAGCCGTCGGTGTTGGGTGTCCTTTTTAGTTGACAGCATATACTTCGTCTTGCCCTCATTAACCGCCAAACCCATCTTCGCCGCCTCAGTCTCAATACTCACAAACGCGCCATTAACATCACGCTGCGTTCTGCCAATTATGTCAATGTCATCGGCGTATGCGAGTAATTGGACGGACTTTTGAAAGATAGTGCCTCTGGTGTTGGCGTTTGAGTTTTGCACTATTCTTTCAAGAACGATGTTGAAGAAGTCACATGACAGCGCATCGCCTTGTCTAAATCCTTTTTTGACATCGAAGGTCTCGGTAAGTTCTTTACCGACCTTGATGGAGCAGCGTGCATTCTCCATCGTCATCCTGCACAAACGGACGAGTTTGGCAGGGATGCCAAAACTAGACATTGCTCTGTATAGTTCGTCCCTATAAATGCTGTCATATGCGGCCTTAAAGTCGATGAAAAGGTGGTGGGTATCGATTTGAAGTTCCTGGGTTTTCTCCAAGATCTGCCGCAGTGTGAATATTTGGTCTATGGTGGACTTTCCTGGCCTAAAGCCACACTGATATGGACCAATCAGGTTGTTTACGAAAGGCTTCAGGCGTTCACACAAAACGGCAGATAAGATCTTGTAGGCAATGTTTAGAAGACTGATACCTCTGTAATTGGCGCAGTTCAGAGGGTCTCCTTTCTTGAGGATCGGGCAAACAATGCTGAGGTTCCATTCATCGGGCATACTTTCCTCCGACCATATTTTACAGATTAGTTGGTGCATGCTCCTAACCAAGTCATCGCCTGCCGCTTTGAACAGCTCGGCGGCTAGGCCATCTGCTCCAGCGGCTTTGTTGGACTTCAGTTTAGATATAGCTATCTTCACCTCGTCCAGGTCGGGTGGACGGTATTGTTGATCCTTATCGTCCAGGTTGAACGGTTCATTCTGCCTGACAGCGGAATTTAAGTCGTCATCGCCGTTAAACAGTCTGCAGAAGTAGTTCTTCCATATCCTCAGCATCGACTGCGATTCTACTACGATGTTCCCTTGTTCGTCCTTGCAGGCTTCGGTTCGAGTTCTGTAGCCTTGTGAAGTTCTTTTTACCCTTTGGTAGACCTTCCGAACCTCATTCCTGTTGTAACATCTCTCTATTTCATCGATCGCGCGCTTCTCATGCTCTTTCTTTTTTCTCCTTAGAAGCCGGTGTTCGTCTCTTCTCTTCTGCGCGTAGAGTTCACGAGCAGCTCTGGTCCTCCTTTGCAGCGCCGCTTTGTATGCCTCTAGCTTCGCTGCATGTGCTTGCCGGCACTCGTCGTCGAACCAGGGGTTTCGTTGTGGCGGTCGTGTGAAACCCAGCACATCAGAGACGGCGTCTCTGATGGCTTTTTGGCAATGTTGCCACTGGTCTTCAATACTTGATGCTTTATTGAGAGAGACTCGATCGGAGAAGGATCTGGTGATCTCTTGCGATTGTAGCCGTCCGACGTTCAAACTTCCTCCCAGTATTTACTTGTTTTGGCGGCGTTCGGGATATCCGAAGGCGTACCTTGACTACAACAAGGTAGTGGTCCGAGTCAATGTTGGCCCCTCGGAACGTTCGGACATCCATAATACTGGAGGAGTGCCTTGCGTCGATCGCAATGTGGTCAATCTGGTTGACGGTTGATTGATCAGGAGATCTCCATGTGCCTTTATGAATATCGAGATGCGGGAACCGCGTACTTGCTATGACAACATTTCGCCCCGCCGCGAAGTCGATCAGCCTAAATCCGTTATCGGAGGTGGTGTCGTGTAGGCTGCACCTTCCGACGGTACTACCAAAGATGCCCTCTCTTCCTAACTTGGCGTTAAAATCGCCTAAGACAATTTTAGTGTCATAGCCAGGGCATTGCTCGTAAGTGTGGTCCAAGAGCTCGTAGAACCTTTCTTTGGTGTCGTCGTCTTTCTCCTCCGTGGGGGCGTGCGCGCATATTAAGCTAATGTTGCCGAATTTAGCCTTGATGCGGATTGTCGTGATGCGCTCGTTTACATAGTTGAAACTTAAGACTTCTTGCCTAAGTCTGGCGCCAACGACGAATCCACATCCGAATAAGCGCTGTTTTTGTTGCCGATAGCAGTCGCCATAATAGATATCGCAGTTTTTCATCTTCTTCTTGCCCGGGCCATCCCATCGCACTTCTTGGATGGCGGTTAAATCTGCTTTATAGTGGTTCAGGGCTTTCGCTAATTGTTCGGCTGCACGCGGTCTGTTAAGGGACCTAACATTCCACGTACAGATCCGAAATTCGTTGTCCTTTAATCGTTTGCCAGGTGCCAGGCCCTTTTTGCGACCCCTTGGACAAAAGGAGCCGGGATATTCCGGAGTCAGTAACCCGCTGCGGGGATGTGAGAGCTGCCGTTGACCCATTAAGGGCTCTTCCGCCACCATCTCTATTGCAACACCCTGACTAGTGTTGAAAATCCTCAATGACCTCAGCTCCAAATACGTCAGAGTAGCCCATTGAGGTATCTGCCATGTTGACTGTTGACGCCACCGTTGATTCAGCTTTGTGAATTCATCCGCCGTACGTCCTCTTTCTGAGGGGCTCATGCCATAATTTCCATACATTTTTTGATTGTTTGGGTGTCAGAGTTTGTTTACAGTCATGTTCAAACTGTTCAAAATGAAAACGAGGAACGATACGATTGAACGATACAACGATGATGTTACATGAAGCAAACTAAAAACGATATCGTTGTGTTCAATCGTTTCGACGACTATCGTTTGATAAATTACGCGATGAGAGCCCAGATTACAACCACCAGTCAAAACATTAATTGAGAAAATATGCCGAGCCATTGGGCCTTACCAATAATCATTTTTAACCTTCACACTAAATATTTCATAGGTCACAATATGGAATTTTTTATGGAAATTTTCGCTATTGTGAGCTCGAAAAAGTTAGCCTGGACACTAAAAATGATTATTAGTACCGCGGATTAAATAGAAGCTAAAATTTGACAGATAGGGTAAGGTAGGGAATATCTGGCAGGAGGAATTGACATCAGTTTTTTTTTCTGAAAAACTAAGACCTTGACAGCACTTTAAATGATGAGAAAAATATTGTTTTGAGTGATAAATAAACAATCACTGTGGTCTAGGAGATAAGAGAAGTGGACGTCTTTTCAACTATTTGTATCAGTCCCAAAAGTTATCAAAAAGGAGGATTTGACATTTGTGCAGAAGGAGGAATTGACAGAGTGTCAAATCCTAATTTATGAGCCAAAATAAAAGTTTTGTGGTAAAACAACTTCTTACTATTTTTTAGAATGCAAAAAATGCAAAATACATATTTACAAGAACAAAAATCCCCACCCCACTTTTATGCCGTTTTCCATTGGGACCACCAGAAATCTTTTTCAGATTACATATTTTACGCGGCTAATGGCAACAAAATTGATCTAGTTTTGTAAATGTACTATAGTTAGTTACTTGACAGCAATACAAGCTGCTCAAATTGCATTCGTTTTTTGGAAAAATTCCAAATGAATACCTATCGACTTGAAAATATTTCCCCTGTTGTAGATACAAATGGAGAACTTTTGTGATTCGTAGTCTTCAGATGCCGAGGAAGACGATGAAGATATTAATTCTTCCAAAATTATATTCATTGCTTTTTGTGTATTTTTTTTTGTTGGGTTTCACGAAACTTTGCGCATTTTTTTTGAAAGCAAACGTCTTAAAATGACGTAAATAACAGCTGTGCAAAGTATATTTTTTTGTGTAAATCTGAAAAATATCGAGATCTGCAAAAAGTGATCCGGATCAAAAAAAAAATTGATTTTTCTGCCCAAGGCAACATGAAAAGTGATTTAGATAAAAAAAACAGTTTGATTTTTCGTCCCAATGGAAAACGACATTAGCTCGAGCTGCGCACCACTCGGGGATTCACTTGAACTTAGCTCTGCTAAATTTTGCACAGAATATTTAATGTGGGAGCTTAAATTTAGCTCAAATAGGGTACTAAGCTTAAGTGATGAGTTGGGTTTGGTGAATTGCGTTAGTGAGGAATTCAAACGTGTGATGCAAAAGAATAAGCATTTCAGATAGATTACTTTGAACTTTGACTACTTTGATTAATAATTATTGATAGATGTGTGGGAAGCATGTTTATTCTTTGCTGACGAATTTCGGTTATTGCTGCAAAATTTGTATTTTACAAGACTATCTACTAGCTTATTTTAATTCGGCTAGATCCACTTCGGAATGGTTATCCGCTGAGTCCGCCCAATGTTGTGGTCTATTTATTTTCGCCACACATTATGTGCATCTTCAATTTTCACCTGCAGTTGATGGCACTGGCCACTGGGTCATTGATTCGGACTTCACATTCAGTTACATGACTTTACCTTTCTCAATGTCATCCATTCAGAAGCAAACAAAAGATACAGCAGACAGGTAAAACAGAACAAGAATAAAATCGCACATTAAACAATCATATCAATGTCATCTGGCACGTTGTAGCACAGTTCCAGTAACTTCAACGCTTCCTTTTCACCTATAGCCTGGTAACAGTCCAATTACTATCAATTGTTCCACGTCACATTGTATATCTATACTGCATATAATATGTTGTTATGCAAGTGCAGTGGCGATAGTGAAAAACAATTCCCCCCGCCATCCATACAGATAGCTATCGGCAGCTAGGGGTGGGGATTGAAAATCCCGACAAAAAGAAAACAAACCGCATCCACACCATGTAGCATGTACTCGAACACATGTGTGGCAAGTGGCAACAGAAAAGCAATGCCATAACATGGCTTGCAATAATTTATTATGGATTTTATATGTGTCTCCTGGTCGACTGATGATAAAGTTGGAGCTGGCGTGCTATATAGGCACCTTACGGGGACAGAAAGAGATTGTCTTCGGCAACAACTGCCTGCCAAAGTCATCGTTGCAGCCACAGAACTGCCATTGAAGAGAAGAAGCACTCAGATTATGGCTTAAAGCTGCAGCTATGAAAGAACTGTTGCTGTACCGCAGATTAACTTCTCCTTCTTCGGGATTGTCTTTCGCCCGTTAAAAGATGTCAAGTTCTACGTTTCTTTATTGCCAAGTATTAAATGTGTCTTTACAACTTCTTTGCTTCATTTTTGCATCGTCGCCGCCGTAGTCGTTGTATACATTCACAGATAATCTCTGGGTTCTGGTAACTGACTTCAGACTTGAGATCTTGGGTGCAGAAACTAGAAGACGTTGCCGCAGGTTGAGTGCAAAAATTAGGCCACCGTCCATCCAGTGAACCGTTTTTTTCTCTCTTTTCAGTTTTCTTCATTGTGCAGACTGCAGAGGCTCGAGCCAGCTTGTTGTTGATATTTCTCAAAGTTGATATGCTAGGTACTCCTGTTCTATATTTCGCGGGACGGAAGAGATTAATTGCATTTCCAGTTGCATCCGAATGGAGATCACTTGCTCAAGATTCAATTCATTATAATTTATTTGCTCTAGGGAGATGAGTGAGTGCGATCTGTGTTTTTGCTCGAAGAATGGAACTCGAATAGTCAGATTTGGGTCAGTGGTATTATGGTACAGATGGGGGCTGGAGCTGGAGAGTAATTTAGGCCATTTCCACAGAACCAGATTTTTAAATTTTTGCGCATAACCGGATCCTCGCTGTGGGATGCAAATGCCTTAGCTTATACCGCAGTGGTTAACGAGGAAAGGAACGCATTAATGGGGCAAGCTCAGTTTGGAAAGGAGGAATGTTGCTTTGATGTAATGGTCTTCATTTGTAAGCAGTTGATTTTGAGAAGAGAGGAAAACCTTTGATGCTTTACATGGAAAAGGCATTTGGAGAAAGGAGTGCTCTAGCTAACAATGAAGATTCTATTAGTGATGGATGAAATTCATGAGCTGTGGTTACATGATGTATTGCTTTCTATTTGTGGGCACTGTATGGAAGAATTTCAACTGTTTGCAATGTCGTTCGCCTTTTGTGGCGCAGCAAAAATGGTACAATGAATCTAAGGCGATGTTGGAGTTGTGGAGAAAGATTTAAATGTTGATTTATCGCAGTGGATTTGGTAAACTGATCGCAGCACCTATACAACATACCTACATATCATAATATAGATATGGATGGTTCGACAAATTACAATATATTGTAATTAATACTGATACCACCAACTGCTGCCGATTTTCCGTTACTTTAGTAGGAGCTATATTTTTACGGGCAAATGCTAGGCGGTGCGCTAGTTTTGTTACATAGAAATTCGTATTGGTAAATGTTGCCGACATAGTTCGTGATCAATGAACAATTACATAAGAGTGATTGATGTAAATCAAACATGAGGCATTGCTGATTTTTTTTACAATATTCCTTCTTCCTATCAGTGTTTGCTTCAATAAAACTGCTCCTCTTTCATGCTCAGAAAATACCTCAAATTTACCAGAGTACCCATACTCCGCCAATAATACGTTCGTTCGTGTACTTTTTTGCAAACGTAAAATTATTTAAAATGTGCTGAGAAACTTTGCGAATGCGACCACGTACTGAGAAAATTTAAAAAAATGAGAGAAAGAGAAATCCATTTCCCCTCTTTTCATTTTTTCGTAATTTTCTACTCGCCGAATTTCGACTTACTGAATGAAAAATGAAAGCTGCCAGCGTGACAGTGACAGCTCAAAAGTTTGACAAGTAAAACTCTATAATAATTTCGTCTTCAATGATGTCGGAGGAAGGAGTTATAATTGAATGTTCTCCTAGCTAGAACATGTCAGCGCATTCAAAATGGAAAGTTTAATAGGTATTTAGGTTGTGAAAAATTCAATTCCAAATTTTTTTTTAGATGCTACATTTTACGATAATGTCGAAATGGCATTTCTTTAACTTTTTGTAAGAAAAAAAAAAAGAGAAGTATACCTGACCACTTCTCTTAAAATTGAAAGATCTCTCTCGATTTCAGAGAATTGACATTTTTAATTTTTCTATGCTGAAAGTACACGAACGGACCTAATATTCGATACAATACGACAAAACTGTTTACAGACGTTTAAAATATGTTGAAAAAGTTCTGCCAGGTCGTGGGAAATTTTTATTTTTGTGGGGTCAGTTTAGGGCACAGCTGTGCCCACGTCAAACAAACCTAAAGCTGACCAAAAATGAGCCAGCATTACGCTCTTACATTTTACAATGAACGTTCATTTTTATGGATTTTCTTACTGCAATTTCGTTCTTTAAGGTAAAAGCACAGATAAGTAATATATAATATTACTATAATATATTACTTATCTGTGGTAAAAGGTTCAAAACATGAATCGCATTATAATACATTCAATTGAATTGAACGAAGCGTAGAAACCAGCAAGTGTGGAAATGCTCACTAAACAGCAAGTCGCTCTTTACACACTTTCAGTGCTTAACTTAAAATCTTTAAAGTATTTCCAATAGCTGCTGACGTAAGCAAAAACAATCGTCTCTTTCAACAGAGGTGGCAGAGTAGTTTATACTACTCAATTAACTACTCGTAGTAAATCGAGTAAACTACAACGCCTGATTTGTTTCACTTGCTACCTACATTATTTGTTACATGTTCTATGTATGTACTTAGAAAAGGTTAAATTCAATAGCAAATTCAAACGAAATTGGAATTTTTCAGTTTATCAGTTTGACGGTTGGATCTGACAACGCTAACTACATTTTGACAGTTAGCGCTACGTTTACTTCATTTGACCACGTTAACTACTAAACTACTTCAGTTATAGCATTGTTTTTTTGAGCTCGAATCTCAGCAAAACAAAGTCAAGTAGGACTTTCAGCACGCTAATTACATCAACTACACTACTTGACACTTCGAGACTCGCAAAAGTTTGTTGTAATTGCGTGCTGAAAATCCTACTTTACTTTGCTCTGCTGAGATTGGAGCTCAAAAAAACACATCTTATGTAGCAGACGTAACAAATGTAGTAATTAAAAACAAAAATGTAATTTCTGCTGCAACTCTAAAAATGAGCGCCAATCCAATTACTTCAATTACAGCTATTCGTCGCCCGAACGACTTCTACACTTTACCCGCAATCGCAGTTGCAGTTTGCAGTCTATACCTAACTAACTGTATATACTCAAAGCCACTCGTCTGTCTGTACCTAGACTCCTCTCCAGGCAGCTTCATCGCATTGCACTTTATTTTGACTTGTGTCATTGCCGATAGCACCAGCAAACAGCGTCACAGCGTGTAAAGAAATTTTTTCAATCGAAGATAATAACTCCATCCCACTACGATCACTTCTGCAATTTCTGCAAGGACCGCACAGTTCCTATTGGCACATGAACCCTCAGGAAAGCCAAATGTCAGTAAGCCAATAATTAACTGCCATCGTGTTCACTTAGTAATCAGCTATCAATGATCGAAAAGGAAATTCCTAGCATAGTCTGCATTTAATAACTTAATCACAGCTAATACGTCAGATCGCAACTCAATTGATGTACCATTCCAATGAGTCAATTCAAACGTCAACGGACAAAGGAGATAAACCCCAATCGTCACATTTTGTAACGGAAATTTTCAATTCGTCACAAAAAACAAGCAACACATTTACAAACATCAGTTTTACTTAGATATTCTTCCGGTTGGTCCAGTTTTGATTGAAGCAAAATAAGCGCTATGTTTCGTGACGTTTTGTTCAGTTTGCGTTGTAGTAAATAGTATGAGGTCAATGTCAAAAATGCTTATCTTCTGGTTTTCTAACAAAGTTGTGTGCCACAATGGCGTTCTGTAGTGTAATTGAGTGTGGTTAATGGTTAAGCATAACTTGGTTCAGTGGGTCAATGCACAAATGGCCGAGCAATTTGTGCGGATTTCTTTCATCTTTTTGTCTATCATTGCCATACCGACTTTTATTTATATTATTATAATTTCTTTATTCTGAATTTGCACAGTTCTAACCAATTACATGAAACTGCACTCTATTTGACTTGGTAAAGTGGCAACACAAATAGGTTAGATTTTTAAGCATGGAAAAATACATAGGTAAGTATTACCTCCTATTTAAATTGAATGACGTGTACGTCTAAAATATAACAAATGGTACAGACAAGCTAGAGGATGTTGCTATATTCAATGGCTGCGTTCATATCGCACACAGAACTTCTAAGTCAGGATTTAAACGCTGTATGCTTTGACGTACGACACTACTTACTTCCCTTTTGGGCACACATCGCGCAATTATACATTCCGATTTTTGTTTGTCCGAGCCTTGATTGGAAACGCAGAAAAATACAAAAGACTCCAAAAGAGAATATAATATTCGGATGGGAATTCGCGGACCATCCGTTTTTGGCAAACCCTCGCAGTTTTCATCGCCCTTACCATCAAGTTCACGACACTAAGTACAAAAATTGGTTTGTGTACTGACTAACAAATCGCAAGGAACACAATATGCTTCAATACATCAATAGAACTAAAACCAAAACTACTGCTAAAATTGTGTGTAGATGCATACAAAAATAATCAATCCAGTGGTACTGACGTTCCTGTCAAGTTCTCGAATAAAGATTGACAATGGCAATAGGGGCCATATTTTCCAAATATTAAAGTTCGTTTTCATATTTAAATTTCTGCAAGACTTGTATATTTAACAATGCGAATTTCAGCCAGGTTAATTTTTATATTAAATTTGACGTTTAGTCTCTGCAAAATTATAATCTGCGACTTACGGCTTTATTAAACTGACTCACTTGTTGGAAACGTCTGACAAATATCCGGAACTATAACTTAATGATAATTTTTTCCAACTCAGACCTTTCAGGAAAATTTTTCAGTATAGCGCAAAATTTAGGTCGAAAAAAGGGAGAGAAGCTTGAACTGAATTTTTGGGGCAATCCTCTCGGATTTACAATGAATAACACCGAAAGCCCCATCACAGAAAACAGAAACTAACGACAGCTGTCAAACATACCAAGTGAGTACCGAACTAAGCGCACACTTCAAAATTTGACACTCACGGCTATAGGAACATAAATATTTACAACTGTTATATCAAGATGATGCAAAATGAAATATATTTACCAACTGTAGTTTGATTGGATCTTTTTATTACAACATCTCCATTTCCGCAAGATCCAAACAGAATTTGTGTCCCACTTTTGGGAACTTATTAGAACTTAATTTATTTCCCACAGTCACGACACACAAGACAAAGTAATAGTTTTTTGGAACTTCAAAAGAAGTATTCAGTCTTCAGTGTTGTTTGTTATCGTTTGGTCATTCATGCATTCATTGTTGCATGGATAAAGGAATCAAATAGCCATTAAATAAACCACAATACTAAGATCGTGCTGATCTTAACTTGAGAATCTAGGCCACCGTCAGTGAAGATGACCAAGGGATAGATGTAAAGCTGCACGTTCGGAGGATATCAATGAAGTAAAAAGCCATAGGTTGCATGCAAATAACATTGAAATAAATACTAAGGAATATCTAAAAACATTCGGGTTAAATGCGAATGCATATTTAACAATAAGTGTGTTTTTTTGAGCTTAGATCTCAATAAAGCAAAGTAAAGTAGGATTTTCAGCACGCAGTTACAACAACTATTACGAGTCTCGAAGTTTCAAGTAGAGCATAGTTGTTGTACTATAGTCAAATGAACTAAAACTTTGGACAGAAGGAGACTTCTCACTTTAATGTAAGTAGACACATATTTACTCTAATTTTTTACGATTTTGGCTTATGCTCATGTGTTTCAAGGCATTCCATTGTCACAGGCATAAAAAAGAGAACTGGAGTAATATTATTCGCATCTTCATATGACACATTCACTTCCATAATTAAAATTCTCCTGCAAAGACATATATGTTGTTTACATGTACATATACAAAACGGCACGCGATACGTGTTCCATCTCCATTCTTTGGAAGATATCACCCAAAAGTGTAATTTGTGCTAAGTACGCACTCACTGTTGCTCATCTGAGATTCTATTTGAAACTAATGTACCGGTCATGGGTATAACTACGGCGGATGTGTTGAGTTACACTTCTAACCTGATTGGAGGAATGTAAACTACACGTAGATGATTATTATAATATGTAGTTTGTAGGAAAGAGACGTTGTGAACTGTTGCACTTTGCAAAGTAATTAAACATTCAACTAAGAGACCTGTCAGAATCGAGGTACTAGAGCTAAATACTTTTGCGCGATACTAGTAGTCCTTCTTTGGTATCATTAAGGGTATTCACTTAAACACGTAAATCCCTCATAAACTGCGTAAAATGCAGAAAATTACCACCTCGTAAAAGAACTGTCAGATTTTGTATGGAGAATAGTTTACGCAGGCCTCCTAATTTTCCGCGACCAATTAGGCTCGAAAATCGACTGCAGAAGTTAACGCAAATTTACAAATGTCAAACTGTGACAAGAGGTTGTGTGATATAATGTCGTTTTCTATTGGGACAGAAAAAAAACCCTTTTTTTTTGAGAGTCAGAACAGTTTTTCTGCTCTCGAAATCAGCTGGCTGTCAGATTTCGTGTTCCATTGGCCGCAAAAAAAACATTTCAAAGTCAGAATCTCGGTATCTGAGCAAGATTCACACCTACTTACACTAACGCCAAAACATTTGCCATTTGTCAAACTTTAAAGTGTGTTATTAATTACGTATTTAAAAGACAAGTCTGTGAAAAATAAAGAAAAAAATACATTTGGCTGCCGCAATGGATATCAACATAAACTGAGTGGATTTTCATAAGCATAAATAACAATTTAAGAACAGCTGACTTTTCAAACACGCACTACCACAAATGCGAAGGCAGAAAAATCTCGTTTTATGTTCCATTAGTTCGCGCAATCTGAGGCAAAAAGCAATTTTTATTTCAACCAATTCTCACATTGAATCAACAGTGTAACCAATTTCTGGCTGTCATGTCATCCGACGACTCCGATGATATATTATATAATAATTCTATAAACTTTGTATTATAAACGATGTATTGTATTATAAAGATGTAGTAACATGTGCAAAAGTTTTCAGCGGCCTGTCACTATTCACAAATATTAATACCACGAAGCGATATATACGCTTTTCAACATGCGCTTTGTATCGCCAGCAATTAAAACTGAAATCCTTCAAGTTAGATAGCTGTCAAATTAACTAAACTAGATTCTTGAACGTGACCGTTTTATTTTTTGTCAGTCTCTCTAGCCGCTAGCGGGAAGAAATCTTAGTTGAGGGTAAATTTGATTAGTTCTGCTAAGGTTCAGTGTCAAAAATTTCGATTTCGATAAATTTTCGCGTACCTATTTGACATTTTGATCGAATACGAACAATCGTATGTTTCTGCACACCATGGGTCGTATGAATAAAAACTAGCATTTGCTTTGAGCAAAAGGTTGTAGCAACGTAAAAGCCCTTAGCAAATGCTTTGAATCGGTATGAATAAAAACCTAGTTTGCTAAAGTAAGTTCGAAAATTCGAACATAGCATTTACTTCGCTGTACGTGTACTTGCCTTGCAATTTCTGTCAAACTTGACAAGTGACAACTGTCTGGTGGTTTGTTTATTTTGAATTTATTTTCAAATTTTTGTGGCAAAATTGTCAAAAGTGAACAAAACTTAAAAGAAAAACAAGAACACCAAGATCTTCTCCAACACTAACCTAAATACATACATTTTTCACTTGTTATTATCTAAGCCATGAATTTTGAAATGTTTACCTGAAACCCCGGATCTCTTAAATAGGTACCTTAGGAGATTTAATTTTCTGGATATTTGAAAGAGCACCACCACTAATCTATCATTTAAGAAAGTATTAGCCAAAATGTCCACATTTTCACGCGTGAAACGGAACAATTGCTTAAAGTTATTGTCGTCACCAATTCTTCTTTGTTTATACTGTTTTTTATTAGCACGAACGTTAACAACAAGATGTAAAACATATATAATGTGAAAACTTATCGAACTTTTCCTGCACGAACAAATTTATAAACAAAACATCAAAAATTCACAACGCTTATGTCGTTTTCGATTTGACAAAAAATCAATTTTTTTTTGATCGAGATTGCTTTTCATGTTCTATTTGCCACAAAAATCAATCTTTTTTTTGATCTCAGATCACTTTTGAGAAATCTCAATTTTTCCTCAGATTTTACACATACTTTCACTAACACCAATGTTTATGACACACAGCGTCGGTTACGAATTGTTTATCGTTGGAACGATTGCTTTTTTAACTGAATTATTTATTTAACTCGTATGGGATCGAGTTTTTATATTAAATGATTTCGAAATGCAGTACTATAAATGTGTGAAAATCAATTGAAATGGATTTCGAGTGCAAGTTCAAATATGTTTTTTTTTTCCGCCAACTCAATACACACACATACCAATATAATTCAGATTTTATGTTCGATTTGCCAGCAGAAATCTGAAATCTCAGATCAAAATCTGAAAAGCCAAATCGAAAACGACATTAGATTTGTCTTACGTTTAAAAGTTGCGTACAAAATATTTAGCAAAAGGTCTGAGTCAACTAAATAGCAGACTCAGAATATGCATAGCATTTGCTTTGTCTGACAAGTTTTATTCATACCGATCTGAGTAAAAGGTCAGTGCCGCCGCTTTTCGAACATGTCAAAAGTGGGAACTAACTCAAATTGGTTTTTATGCATACGAAACGTAGCAAATGCTTCGCTTTTGACATTTATCTTGAGTAAAAGCAATTGCTACGTTTTATTCATACGACCCCATGTAGGATATTCCCAGCACTTACTTACATTTGCTTCGTTCTCCGCATTTGGAAAAAAAATTGGTTTTTATTATTCCATGTTCCTACCAACGTGATTTAGCTCATGTGATTTATAAATCACGAAAGGCGTCTCCACCGAACTTTACGTGTTTTAATTTCACATCCAGGAGAAAGAGTTCATCCCCTTCGGACCAGGTAGTTTATGAGATGATTTAGCTAAACCACGTTGGTGGGAACATGGTACTAGATAAAGTCTCAAATGTCAGCGCATGTATATTATTAGTCCTATACATTAATTGTCAAAGTAACAATGAGCTGCCATGCCAGATGCTCATGTCCAACATTTTAACCGTGATGCACACCAGTCCCTTTTTTGTTGGCGTGTTACACAAAAAAATAAAATAACAGCTTTATACAGCTATAGCAATATTTTGTTAAAAAAATGGTAAACGAATTATATAATAGTATGAAATTATAACAGTTAATGCGAAATGCACTATTTCTGAAAGTCGAATCATTCAGTTGATATAGCGAAAGCCGTAGTTTCTACATTTAACAAACTACCACTTTCAAGCACATAACTATTATTTTAGCAAATTTAATGTACCAAGATAAGATCTGAAACTTTTGCCAAATTACTTGCATTACAATGGATTGTTGAGTAAAAGGATCGTACAAAATTTCCGACACAATAAATGGCCACCGCAAATGATTCGCTATTATAGTGAGCGATGTCATTTAAACATTTCCGGCAGTTGTACAATAGTTAAGAAAGATTCGTGGTTGCGGCGATTATAGATAAAATATAAATTTAAATCATAATATGCTAGATGTTCTGTAATTTGTTGAAGAGGGCTTTAAATTTGTACAGCGAGCATAAGACAAGCAAAAACGCGACGAAATTAATATTCTCATCTTTATTCCTTGCGATCAACCAACGTATTAAAAACCCTAGTTGAAGATGAATATATCCTTCAAGAGTTGGATAGCTACCTCCACTTGCTGAAAATAATATACAAATATAAATTTTCAACTCCAAAAAGTATGACACTCTTGAGACTTTCTTGCTACTTCACTAGAACACTTAAAACAAAAATTTGGCATCACTCCACATATTCGCTCTTATAGGTTTTGCGAGTGCACCACAGGTAGAAGACACAAAAATTCATAAATTCAGCCTTCTAAAAATATCACGTATCCGCCACAGTAAGCCCACTTTAAAGTCTACCACTTACCCAACTTTCTATGCCTTCGTTACAATCTGTGCCTGTAACGGCTTGTGTATCCTCTCGCTGTGGGTAATTTGTCTTACACCAAAACACAGACAGCAAACATTAAACAAAATTATATGCAAATCACAACTAACCAAATTTCATTCAAATTTCACTCACTAAAACCGCACCAGGATTTAAAAGGGAACTCTTTTTTTTCGCGCCAAATTTGACTATCCGCCAACCATCAACGAAATAAGAACAGATTCAAAAGTATATCCAAATAACATTCGAACTACAAGAACGGCGAAACACGAGTGAATTGGTCACCACCGACGACTGGAATAAGAACCGGGATAGATATCACAGTTCCTCCAACTCCAGAGTGGTCCAATGCGACGAAGAATAAGAATTCTTTCATCGAGGTGCAAATTAAATGATTTAACAACTCATTAGAGTTTTTTTAAATTTATTAAGATACTCTTCAGTTGACCCCTTACCTCTGGTGGGGGGAAGTCAACGATCAGAGCTCATCGATGGGTGTACAAGAACTGTCCTACGAATGAATTCGTTTTAGTATTTATAGATATATTTTTGCTGACGTTGGCAAAATGATCAATTCCTCAGAAGGAGGCAAAAGATAAGAAAGAGATATGTTTGTGCTATCGTTGGCAGAATGCTCGATTCCTCAGAAGGAGGCAAGAGATAAGAAAGAATATTATTGAAATTTGACACTGACCAGTTATGCTGATCTAAGTGTTTACAATGCCACAGAGTGAGGCTCTGTCCTATAGTGCGGATGCTATTGCTGATGCATTCCGTTCTGTATGTGTTGCCTTTGTCAATGGGGTATCTTAACTCCCCTCTTTCTTAAGAGAAACGTCCCGTTTCTTCACATTCTTTTGTTAGGCGTTTAATATTTTCATTTATTTCCAAAAAAATTATTTCGTCAGATTTATTTCTACTTTTTTGTTTATATGTTTGCCAACGTGTTTTAATTTTATATAATGCAACTGTTATAATAAAACTTACAATTAAAAATATAATTGTCCAAAACATTGGACGTTTTTTAATTTCTTTTTTCATTGAACTTACTATGTTTATATTTTCAAATTTTAATTCGGTGTTATCAGATTCTATGTATTTAATGACTTTATATGTATTTAAATGATTTGTTTTTAAATAGTTCGAAATAATAGCCGTTGGATTTTCATAAATATTGTTATCGATAGTTGTGCTGTTTACAAATGTTATTAAATATACGCCTTCAACATTATGGCCATCTATTGTATGATTTCCGGAAGCTAAAATTACACCATCTTTAATGATTTCTATATTTTTGTTGTTTTCTTTAATTTTAACACAATGTCCTTCTTCGTTATTTAAAATTTTGGATAAGCATGTTTCCTTTAGAGATAGTTTACAAAACGTATTTGTTAATTCTAATTTACAATTTTCAATATTAAAATATTTTGTTTTACATTTTACAATTTCTTTATCTATTACAAATTTTCCATCTTTCTGGCTGATGGCCCTTGTTTCATATAGTTTACAATTGTTTTTTGTTATTGGATATTTAATGTATATTACGATAGTATCTTTATCCTGGATTATTTTAAATTTTGAAACGTCCATTAAGTCAGATATAGTTAGTTTTTCATGTTCATGTTCAGTAATTGTTTTAATCTCTTGCAAATTTAGAATTGATGGGTTTAAAATTCCTACTTTAGACAATGTTATTGTTTGCAGAATATTCTGTAGTTCCGTAATAATTAGTTTATTTATATTAAATGTTACTTTAGTATATGTACTCTCTTCTAGGTCGTTTACTGATCTTTGTAGGGATTCTATTGCTTTGAAAATCTCTGAATTAGTTGTAAATTGTTTGTTATTATTCTCAGATAGTTCATTCAATTTATTTGTTATTAGAACTAAGTCGTCATGATCCGGTGATCCTGCTAACCATTTCCATATGGTTCCTAATTCATTAATTCCTCTTCTGTTTCTATAGTTATTTATTTCTAATTGTTGTAAGAGTGATTGTATAAGTTCTATTTCTATGTCATTATTCATATTGGTGTGAATATTGTTTTTATTTATGTTAACATTTGTATATTCATTTTTGCTGTTGAGAAATTGTTCTTGTTCTTGTATCAAAAGTCTATAGTATGTCAAATTAGTTATATGGAATAAATTTCCATAATCTTCGAAGATTATTGTATCTCCATTTTCTATTAGTACGTAATTGTCCCTTGTGTAATCAATAATTTCAGCGGACGCTATGCCAATTAATTGAAGAAAAATCATCAACATTTTCCTAAAAGGAAAAACTAAGTCTTAATATTATCTTTATGTATTATCCTATCATTTTTATAAATTCTGACTTTGTTTCCTAGGTCTTCTTTAACTTTCTGTTTTTTATACTTAGGCTGAAGCTTATTCCTATTTCCAAAAATCTTTTCATATATTATTTCATTTGAAGCATATATTTTCATGTTCCTATTTTTATTATTTCTTTCTAACATTTTTTCTTGAGCTGATAAAAGTTTTGTTTGTATATCCTCGTGTGATATTTTATTAAAAAGTACTTCATGGGGTCTTTTATTTATAACGGAGTGAATCGTTTTGTTATATTGTTGGGCTGCCCTAAAAATTGATTCTAGGTCACTTATCAAGTAAAACTCTTGCTGAAGGCATCTTGAAATTTCGATTAGTGTGGAATGTACTCTTTCCACTTGACCGTTGGTGGTACTGTGTCTGGGATCACAGAAATAAATTTTTATATTTAATCTTTGCATTAAGGTCTTAAACTGTAATGTAGTAAAACCAGGTTCGTTATCGATTGTTATGGTTTTTACGTCTGGAAAACTTTGTAGTAACTCTAGAACTTTTTCGTCTAGTTTTGTTTTATCATCAATTAATTTGATCACTAAGAATTTAGAATAAGAATCTATACAAGATAAAAATTTTAATTTTTGAGCAAAAAATAAGTCTAAGTGTAACTGCTCCCCCTCTTTCTTAGGAATTGGAGCCTCTCCAATTGGTATTTTGTTAGGATGGCGATCGTATTTATTTTTATTACAAATTTCACAATTTCGGACGTATTCTTTAAATTGTTTGTTCATTTTAGGCCAGTAATAAGAGGAATAAATTTGTTTGAGGTTTTCTTTATAGCTCCTATGTGCTCTGGTATGTGTTTGTTCTGTAATTATGCTTTGGTCTTCTCTATTAGTTATATCTATTGGGAAGTTCTTTGTATATAGAAAACGGTTACTAAAAGTTTCTTTTAGTTTTTGTTTTACTGCATATAAATCTTCTGAGGTGCAATGAATTGCAACAGTTCCTGGTTGCAAGAATTCTTTAAGAATTGCAACTAAATTTCCTGGAGTGTCATATTCTATAATATGCCTTGTTTTATTAAAATTTTTAATTTGTTCGTGAATAGTAAATCGTCCCTTACTTAAAAGAATTTGTTGTTTAAATTGGTTAAGTGGCTTTGTAGTTTCTTGAATATATAAGTTATCACTACTGTCTGCCGAATGTTGTGTTCCTGTGATGGATGAGTCATCCGATAGGTTATTTAAATATTGTCTAGAAAGGGCGTCAGCGACTACGTTTGTAGTGCCTGGTTTGTAAATTATCTTGGGGGCAAACTCTTCAATGAAAGCATGCCATCTTTTCATTTTTGCGTTTGGATTTCGGTTCGAGACTGCGAAGGTTAACGGCTGGTGATCTGTATGGATCTCTAAATCTGAAACTCCATAAAGGTAGTTCCTCAAATTCTTCAAAGCCCACACAATAGCGTAAAGCTCTTTTTCGTTAGTGGCATAATTTTGTTCTGTGGAGTTTAATGTTTTTGAAATAAAAATTATCGGTTTGTTATCTTGGGTTAGAACCCCGCCAATAGCATTATTAGAGGCATCGGTCGTTAAAATAAATTTTTTATTGAAGTCTGGTTGAACCAGTTCAATTTGATTAATTAATAAATCTTTTAGTTGTTTGCAGGCTAGAATTCCTTCTTGATCCAATTTAATAATGATTTTCTTAGATAAATATTGAGAAACTTTTCCATTTTCTCCTGATAAAAATTTGGTTAAAGGTTTGGTTATTGATGCATAACCCTGAATAAATTTTCGGTAGTATCCCGTCATACCGAGGAAACTCCTAAGTTGTCTTAGCGTGGTTGGTATTGGAAAGTTACATATTGTTTCTATCTTTTTCTGATCCGTTTTGATAATATTATATCCTATAATATATCCTAGAAATTCGACTTCTGATTCATAAAATTTGGATTTTTCTAATGATATTTTCATGTTAGCATTCTTGAGAGTTTGAATAATTACCTCTAAATTTTTAGTATGTTCATCGAGGTTATTCGAATAGACAATTATGTCGTCCATGTAAACGTGACAAAATTTCCCTATGAACTCTCGTAATATATCGTCCATTGCCCTTTGGAAGATGCTAGGTGCATTTTTTAGCCCAAATGGCATTCTTAGGAATTCATATTTCCCATTATTGACCGCAAATGATGTTTTCTCAACATCCGCTTCATTCATCTGTATTTGATGAAAGCCTGATTCTAAATCAATGGTTGAGAAATATTTGGACTTTCCTAAATTCGCAAGTATAACGTTTATATCCGGTATGGGATATTTATCGGATATCGTTTTTTCATTCAATTTCTTGTAGTCTATTACCATACGGAGCTTTGGTGTTCCGTCTTCATTTATACCTTTTTTGGGTACAACCCATATTGGAGAATTATATGGACTCTTACTTTGTCGTATAATTCCATTATTTATCATTTCCTCTATTTCTTTATTAACGAATGAATTGACAGATAAAGGGTAGGGATATTGTTTACTCCATATAGGAGTTTCAACAATTGTGCGTATTTCGGCCTTTACATCTGTTCTGAATAGGGAATTTATATTTATATTAGAGTGAATCACATCAATTTCATTTATGATTCTTTTCTTCAGTATTTTAATTTTATTATGAAGATTGTCCTTACAACCTTCCATAGGTGCTTCAGGGTTTTCTAGATTCAAAGCATTACTTCGCAGTTCAGGAGCTTTCCCTTTTGTTTTTGTGAATATTTCGGAACTGTTTTCCGAATTAAATATTTTTTCATTATTCCCGTTATGGATTAGAATTCCTCTCTTAAAATCTAACGTCAAACACGCGTCTCTTAAAAGGATGTAACCTATTAACAAGTCAGTTTCTAGACTAGTTACCTCATAGAATCTTATTCTTTTATTAAACATTTCCACTTCGTAAAAGTGCGTTATGATGGTAAAACCATTTATGGTTTTTACCCTCTTCTTAGTTACTAATTCTTGTCTGTTTAACAAGATGTTTGGCCTACAATAACAACTTGTAGCACCAGTATCTATTAGAATTTTTAACAATCTACCTGTTCCATTATTTCTTCTGTATATGTAGGGTAATCTACCCTGCTCTCTAAAAAAGCACTCTCGTTAATATTATTAATTCTAGTGTTCTTTAGTGGAGGTTGTCCAGTGTGTTGGGCACTTACGAATGGTCTTTTCTCGACATGATTTGGCCTTGTTCCCTGAGGAAACTGCTGATTTGCATTTTGATAATTACTATTATGAGTTTGCCAATAATTTGGCTGATTGTTATTCTGTCTATAATAATTATTATTTTGAGCATTAGGATTACCCCAACGGTATCCTTTAAAATTTTGTTTTACATTGGAGCTTCCGAGCTCCATTGGTTCGTGTTTCAGGAAGTTAGTATTCCTTCCTTGATGATTTTCTTCAAGATTTCTTTTTGGAAACCTTAAATTATTTTGATTTCTATTTTCGTAATTAGCCCGAGAATTATTTCTCGTAAACTGTAGTGCAAAATGTGTTCTCTGATTATTTGACTCGAGCTCCTGTGCTTTTGCTAGGGCACTAGGCAAGTCTTCAGGTGCTAAGGAAAACATTATATTTGATAAAGGAGCGTTAAGCCCTGTGATAAAAACACGTAAAGCATTTCGTCGATTTATATCATTAAGTTCTTTGGTGATACTGCTTTCAGAACCATGTGTCATTATCGTTTTATTTATTAGAAGGGTTAACTTTTCGTTAACCAGATTATAAAATTCAATGATTGATAAGTTTCCTTGTCGGAGAACGCTTAATTCTTGCTCAATTATGTGAGCAGGGCGTTTATCCGCGTATGAAAAGTCTAATCTGCTTAAAATAGCATCAAAATTCAGAACCGTTCCATGGTTCGTTAAAATATCGTTTGCGTTCCGAGTTATTTTATTCCTCAGAATAGTTAAAGCGGCGAAGTACCTTCTACTCCCTTTGGTGTAGAGGCTCATTGAATTGTTAGTGGCTTCTCGCCAACTAACATACGTATTTGTATTTCCGTCAAATTCTGGTAAGGATTTTATTACGTCCAGTGTTTCGTCACACCGGATATGTTCGTCAACTGTCTGCGTTTTATATTCAACGTGCGAATTGGTCCCTGTTATAACAGTCAATTGGGACTTTAGAGTTTCTATCTCTGCTCTTATAGTAGCAGTATTTGTAACTATTAACCGGGCTATTATATCTTCTGCGTTCGTATTAGTATTAGTCGTCATTTTGTCAAATTTTTTAATTAATTCGTCCAGGATGCAATTAAAATTTTTACAATAATTTCAATATTTAAATAATTTTAAAGCGTACAGATTTAAAATAAATTCTACAGAATTTTAATTTTTCAATAGTTAAATTTAAACGGAAATTTCTTACTTTATTAGTTGAATTGTCTTCCTCTGGGATGATAACAGCGGATTTTCTCCTTCTTCTTATGGGATGAGCAGCGGGGATGATAACAGCAGATTTTCTCTTAGTTTTTGTTCACTTCTATTTTATTTTATTTTTCTTAAAAGTTTTTGTTTAGATTTCACTTTCTGATTTTTGTTAAACTTTTCACTAACAATTTTTATTTGGGTTGTTTTTATATGGTTTTTGTTTTTCGTATTTCCCCTTTCTGTAGGGTACTTGATTTTTGTATTCGACACACTTTTTACCACGTACTACCGAATCTTGTTTGTGTTTTTATATGCTTTTTGTTTTTCGTATTTCCCCTTCTTTAGGGTACTTGATTTTTGTATTCGACACACTTTTTACCACGTACTACCGAATCCTTACTTGGTATTTTTAGGATATAATTCGGGTTGGTTTTTTATCAGTGTGCCCCACGTTGGGCGCCAATTAAATGATTTAACAACTCATTAGAGTTTTTTTAAATTTATTAAGATACTCTTCAGTTGACCCCTTACCTCTGGTGGGGGGAAGTCAACGATCAGAGCTCATCGATGGGTGTACAAGAACTGTCCTACGAATGAATTCGTTTTAGTATTTATAGATATATTTTTGCTGACGTTGGCAAAATGATCAATTCCTCAGAAGGAGGCAAAAGATAAGAAAGAGATATGTTTGTGCTATCGTTGGCAGAATGCTCGATTCCTCAGAAGGAGGCAAGAGATAAGAAAGAATATTATTGAAATTTGACACTGACCAGTTATGCTGATCTAAGTGTTTACAATGCCACAGAGTGAGGCTCTGTCCTATAGTGCGGATGCTATTGCTGATGCATTCCGTTCTGTATGTGTTGCCTTTGTCAATGGGGTATCTTAACTTGCACACTCCGGACGTAGAAGAAGAAAGGTGGATAGAGAACAAATGCAGCGGCAGAATAACCAAAACAGAAAAAAAAACTACCACCCAATGAATGGATATGGCAATGAAAAAGCCCGGCAGTTAGCGTCCTTATCCCGTAATAGATACCTCAAGTCATTTGGACACTCCACTGGCGAACGAAAACAAGAAAAACAAATTCTAAAAGAACAACAAGTACAAGATCCAAGAGAGTCCAAGAATCCACCGATTCGAATGGAACCTAGCACATAAGTGGAGATGATAATGACGATCGTGCAATGAGCAAAAAAAAATGGTTCTTGATGAGCTCTGGCTGCAATGACGACACAAAAGAACGAGACTTGCCGGAGAAGAGGAAATGCAATCACATTGCGACGTCAACGTCGGCACCTTTTTGCTGTTGATACCAATTACTAGGCGAAAGGAAGTTCGGTTATTCTTGTATCAGAACAGATTGGGGGCTAGGGGTTGCCGTAGAATGATCTCGTTGATTTAATTTTCCGACAGATGTTTCTTCGGTGGGCGTGTTAAAGACGAGGTGTAGGTAGCTTAGTAGGTCAGTAGTGTGGAGAAATATATTTATGGGAAGTGATGAAGTGATGCTCTGGACTGACTGTTCTTTGTATACCGGGGATGGGGCTATAAAAGATTACATTTGACAACTTATTTTAATGATGATGATGATGATAATGGGTTCGCCAGAGAAGTGATTTTTTTTTCCTTTTACATTGTGGTGTCACAATTCTTTGTATTTGTTGTAAGTTGTGTAGGTTCTTTTGAGCACCACTTGAGTGAATGACAACTTTATTCAGCACGATTCGATCCGAAAGATCGCTTAGAAGTAATTGTAGACTTGTGGGAACTTATGAACACACAAGCTTCCTCTTCCTAGCCTCTCAAAATAAACTCCGATTCTAGTATTTCGACTGGAGACTGGGCAGCCAATTTCTTTCGGAGGTCCTTTTAGGCAGCGACGAAGCTGCACAGAGATACAAAAGCATAATGAGCTCAATAAATGCAGCGGTTGTAAGAACAGCGACATTCTCGGAAAAAAATAGTAGGTATGAGAAGCATGAGCAAATTAAAAGTTGTCAACAACAGATGAGGAGATTGCGTTATGTCCACAAGAGACCCATTGATCCCTGTAAAGATGAGCAGTTCGGTGTTTAGAATATGGGAAAACAACTTCTGCAGACTATTATGTAGAGAAAGCAGCCCAACGTTAACAAGAATATTGAATCAATCAACCTTGGACGTCAAATGTCAAGACCACTTCACTCGTCAAAAACTACGTTATATTTTAATTACAACATCACGCGCACGCATTTTTGCACGACACGGCGCAGAGAGATTCGTTTGTCCGCTGTCAATGTGTTAGAATGTGATCACAAAACAGACCCGTAAAGTGTCATTTATGTCCTACCCATAGTTATGATACGTAACATTGAAATAAACACAAGTTCCGGCAACAAACATTTCCGGAATCATTTAGTGTTAGTAAATTAAACTAACAATTCATCAATCAGTTATACGAAATAAACAAATAATTGTCTGTTCATTACTTCCAACGCCATTTTGTTTTATACGAAAGCGATGGAATCCAAAGTTGATTTGTTGTAAGTAATTGTTTTCGTAGGGAACAATTTTGCAGACAGAATTTTTGCTATGACCGCCTAAAACGTAAAATTTTCACACTGTTTCAACTTTTTCGGTTGCATTTTACGTATGACTGTAACTGGGGCCTGACAGATGGAACAGTACCTAAATAAATAAATATTCAGTGGAATGATTTGGTTTTTTGTTGTAGAATTGACTGATAGTAGATCGGAAAAAGTGTAAAAGTGGAAAAATTAATAAATTATTTTCTAGCTGCTTGGAGAGGAGAGGATTGATGGTTGATACATAGGTTCATCCTAAACATTAAAATGTAAAGCAAAAAAAAAAAAACAATCAGTTCACACTTGTTTTTGTTTTGGAATTGTACAAATTTTGCACCGGCTTAATGTATAATAGATCCGTATAACACATAATATTGTTATACCAGCTGACGTTTAATGTGGACCATCCAGCTGAAGTGAATAATTTTGCGTGCGAACATAGTTCTACTTCGATAAAATTCATATCAACATTTTCGATGTGTAGCTGGAAGCTCAAATTTAGCGCGAGCAGGATACTGGACTTTCTCTACAACAGAGAACAGCTTTGAACTGTCATTTGATCTTTGATGTAATTACGAATTGAGAGTTTCCACACCCCGTTGTTATGGATATTGTCTGAGAATCGTATATTTTTTCGGCTCAAAATCGTATTTGTCATATTTTCTAATTGCACGGATACAAAAAATGCGTGAGCGTATAGAGGTCATATTGTTTGATTGTTATTTTGTAGGGCTAGTGAGAAAAAAAGAAAGACAGTTTGAACTTCAATATTCTATTTTTGTAAGGCTCCCAGAAATTACCTACGCCAAAAAATCAAAATGGAAAAAAACGCCAAAAATATCCATACCCAAAATATATTTTGCTTTTTTCTTCCATAAATGTTTTGGGCATTTTTTTCATTAAAGGAAAAAGGAAAAAAAGCCCAAGAAAAATATTTTGCATAAAACAACAGAAAAGTTTTTGGTATTTTTTCCAAATTAAAAAAAAAAATACGGCAATCATTTTTTTTTATAAAAAAAGATATCTATATATATAAAAATGGTGCAAAAAATGTATGATAATTCATCAATTAAGAACGGCTGGGCCGATTTGGCTCAATTTTTTTTTCAGCGGTTCGTAATTATAAGGAGAAGGTCTTTACGAAACAAAATTTTGGAAAAACCATCCGGAAAATTGGAAAAAGGCCCAAATTTCGTTTTTCATGGAGAAATGCACTCAAAAATAAATAAAACTGAATAGAAATCGAGTAGTGACACTTCAAATACAAAAAAAAATAATTATTTTAAAGGCAATTGTTGTTGTCAATTATTTCAATTATTTTGCAGGCAAATATTTGTTGTCGACAATTAAATTATTTTTTTTAAATATACGATAGATATATACCTAAGTTTGTTTATGTTAACGGAGTAGATACTTTGATATATTTGATGGTGTTTGAACCAATCATTTTTGTTTGACATGAATTTTCAGGATCCTTGCATTAGTATGTCTGAGAAAGTTGAAATGTAGTGCTGTTTGAGATGACGTGGACAATGATGACAGGCAACAGGAGTTGTTGAGTTATTACGAAAAATTAGTGAGTAACAATCATGGTGCTCTGCTCATTAGTGAGTAGGGTTATGGGGAGGGCAGCTCAAAGGTACCATAACGCCTTGATACTGGTGTGGAGAGAGAAGGCTTACCAACCAAGATGATAATTGTGGTTAGTTTTCTTCTTGGCTGTTAAAGTTACAAATATTTCATTTAGAGTTAATCCTTTCCTTATTTTCTTGCAATTTTAAAACCTTTCCATCAAAATTTCAGGCATGTAAAAGTATCCGATAGCCCTTCCATCAAAGTCAAAATTTAGATTCCTGTGTCTCTCTCTCTATGCAGGTCGAAAGAAATATCTGTGCGTTAGTCGGATGAAAACTCGAGAACGGATCCACCGATTTGGATGATTTTTCTTTTGTGTTGTTCGTCTTGATTCAGGGATGGCTTAGGAAAAAAGAAAAGTCGGAAAATTCGCAACAGCTATCGGTGTAGGTACACATTTCGTTTTTCAGTTAAATTCAATTATCTTCTATAACATAGTAATACAATAACAATGAACTCCATGATGATATAACCCGATAATCACCGGGCCAATTCTTATAATTCTTCTTTTGTTTTGTTCGTATTGCTGTTTATCAGGTTTAGGGTGTCTTAAAATATACTAATTTTGGGAACGATAGGTCTCCGAAACAGCTCAACCGATATCAATGAAATTTTGTTAATGGATATGGTTGATAGCATACTCTTGGAGCCGAAAGGTGTTGCCGTTGTCGACAAAAAATATGGTCCCTTGAAAAATAAAACTACCTACAGAGCTTCGAAATAAAATTGAATATGTATTATAAATCCTAAATATTTCTTGAGCGCGTAAGTTTTCGCCACTATAACTTATTGATATTTGTTGTAAAACAGATTTTCGTTTCATTTTGCACGAAGATATGCAATTATTAAATTCGCATAATATTACCTCCATTACCATTTTCATGTTACTTTGTTCGTTTAGGTACCTTACTATCCCTTTTAAAGAGGGAAGGTTATGTGTTTACGTTATATATTGGTATCAGTATTTCTATTTCAAATTTTCTGTTTCCAACTTACACACATATGAAAACCAATTTAACAGCTCACTAAAATTCGGTTAATTCGGCGAAGTAGTAATTTTATGGGCTAAAAATGATTCCCCACTTTGGTCAACGTTTCATCCTGCACTGGAAACAGAACGCTCTTTGATACATTATATAAACTGTTACTGTTACACGTCTGATCTGAAATATAGGAACAGCGCTTACACTATAAACAACAATTTCTACTTGGCTATTGACCCGATAAGTGGCGCTGTCGTCGAACTCCGAAAACAACCTACCTATTTCAAAGAAATTGTGTGCATGTGTGTCTAAGGTTTGTTCAATCTTGAGAGATAAGGTAGTTTTCGATCCGATAGGTGCTTTGTCGATCTGCGAAATCACACAACTGATTTCAATGAAAAATTGTGCATGTATATGGCTGGTGCCCGTTGGAAAGATAGAATACCATCCTGTAGGTGATACTTTGCAAACCATAGCAGGTATAGGAACACGGGTTGTAGCACCTGCCGTTAAAAAATAAAATCAAACGCTATTTCTAGAGTTGTATAATTAAAATTATTAATGGAAATTGTCCAAATAAAGCACTTTGCGAAATGCGAGCCAGACTTAAAACGAAAGGTACGGTCAAAGTCGGGGTACGGGGTGGTATAGCTACATATAAAAGAGACTGACGTACGTACATATGTGCACTCATAACTCGGGAACGGATCGTTCGATTTTTATGATTTTTAGTTCAGATTCGAATTGGCCCAAGGAACGACATACGCTATACTTTTTGTCGAGTAAACAAAACGGATAGTATCACTTCCATTAGGAATAACAAAAATTATGTAAAATTTTGAATTTTTGTATTTTTTGAATATTCCGGGCCTATCGCTACACAATTTGAAAAATGTCGGCCAATATATAATTTTTTTGTGAAACCTCAATGCACCGAAGGTTTGCGAATGATGAAACACATCGACATTACTATACTTCAGTTATTTCTATTGTATAACTATAAGTTTTGAATAAAGAATTTGAATTGAACGAATAACATAAAGTAGCAAATGAGCTTTGTGCATGCTTGAAATTATTATTTTCATTCCATTAACGAATTCGGGCGAAACAAAGTTCGCCGGGTCAGCTAGTAATATATAAAATAGTAGGTATAATATAAGTTAGCGGGTTTTCACCTAGTAGCGTTTAAGTGCAATCTTTACTTAAAAGAAGTGAATAAAATGGAAAGTTTCAATAGGCGTTTTTCTTTTTTAGTTCAGAGCACAACCTGAACTGTTATACAAAAAGTTCGTGTTTCTTTTTTAGCTCAGACACTTCAGAGCTCGAATTTGTGTTTCTTTTTTCGTTCAGAGCATGATCAGAGCGCGCTCTATGAGCTCAGAATAAATTGACTGAGCATCCTGAGTAAAAAGCTGAGTACACATGTACATGCACACTTCCAGTCACATTTAAAGGACAAAAAAAAACAGGAAAAACAACACATCCTCTGAACGCTCTGAGCACGCATGGTTCAGAGCGCGAGTTAAGTATCCATAGCAAGACATATTGAGAAAAAAGATAACATTATTTGTATTCAATGATATCTTTAGTCTCTAGTACAGTCTTGCACACAACGCTACAATGATAACATATGTAAAAGAGATAATATCGTTTGTATACAATGTTGGAATATTATCTCTTCTTCATTATCAAGCAAGACGATTGTACGCTTGGGTCTCCTTGTAGATAGATAAGAAAAGTATATAAATACGACTGTATGATGAATTTATCAACAGTCTTATTGTAACTACATAGTAGCCTTAAGCTCCTTTTAGAATTAGTAAAAAGTATTTCAATAATAAAGGACATAGTTCCAAATAAATATTGTTTAATTTTAAAAGTAAGAAACAAGTGTTTTAATTGGCGATCCTGCCAGGAGGTTAAATATACTTTTTAACTTCAATCGAGCGGACCTCGGGAACAAGTAGTGAAATCTAGTATAAACAGAACACTCGCGTTACCGGTTACAAGAATTACCTAGCATAGCAGGTACAAATATAGCTTCTTCGTACGAAGCAGCAAAGCAATTCAGTGAAAGTGTATATGTGGAGAAAAAAAACACACAAATTCGACGACAACAGACACGAGTTCAAAATGGAACAACTCGCAGTATTAATGGCAAGATTAGAAGCTTTAGAAACCAGGAGCAACACAGTAACACAAACCCTAGAGCACACACGCACAGAGAATGCAAGGTTAGCAGCAATAATAACTAACCAAAATCAAATAAACACTAATTTAGAAACAAAACTAAATGAAGTAAAATCTGGATTAGGCATAGTACCAAACATACCTGTGCTAGAGGAAATAAGAACCACATATACAGATGGTAGTGAAATACAGTTAGACGCATTTAAAAGCCTACCTATTTTCAACGGCGATCAATCAAATTATCGGTCGTGGCGCGAAGAAGCATCCAGATTAATGGACAGCATTAAAAACTTCAAAACACACAGTAAGTACGCAGCAGCATTGACTATAGTGAAAAGTAAAATACAGGGTGCAGCCGCGAATGTGTTAACCAATTATAACACAATTTTTAATTTTGAGGCGATACGTAACAGATTAGATTATACGTACTCTAATCAAGAACCTCTATACGTGCTACAAGACATGATGAAAGCCATCACGCAAAAAAGAAGCACACTGTCTGAATACCACGACGAGATAAATAAAAATCTCAATTTAATAATATCAAAAATCACTATGTCAGGTGATCCGCCGAATATAATCGACAGACTAATTAAAAATGCTAACGACGACGCAGTTCGTATATTCATTGATGGTATGAGTGACAACTTTACAAGAGGATCATTATATTCAGCTACAATAAATGATCTAGAACACGCATTCGCAATTGCTCGCAGAATAGAACATGATAATGTGCACAGGCATTTACATCTCACTCAAGATAAGCACCACAAAAATATGACACATGAACGCAGAAACGAAAGAAGACCAAATTATTCGAGCCAAACAACGAATTATCAACCCCAGAAGCAATACGATAATATGCAGCAACACAATCAAGGACCACAGCCGATGGAGATAAACTCGAGACAAATTGTACATGCACAGCGACAAAATTGGAATCAATACAAACCCGATGTATATAATCCACCAGCGAAACGTGAACACAGCGGGAGTTTCAACACACACAACAGACCGCAACGATCTTATCAGCAGAACTTCAAGCAGCAGAGAGTAAATAACTCCCGACAACAACGCAGAGACGATGTCAGCAGTACATATGCAGAAGCAGATGAAACGGAATGTATGGTAAATAATAACATAAGAATAGATCATTTAAACTAGTAGACGGGTTGCCCTGCTTAAATTTAACTAGTACTATTTCTAAGGAAATTTATAAAATTCTTATTGATACTGGTGCAACCCATAATTACATTAATAGAAAATGCGATTCTAGCGAAAAAATTAAAATTAAACCTATAAAAATAAAAACAATGCATGGTTATTCTATGGTAGATACAAAGAAAGTAGTTAGGATATTAAAGAAAAATATAACATTTTTTGAATTAGAGGATATTCAGTCTTTTGATATGATATTAGGATATGAAGGACTTAAAGTTCTAAACGCGGAAATAAATTTCAGTAATATGACTCTAACTACCATAAGCAGTGTCGAATCTATTCAGAAAATTAATTACATAATTGGGGAAAATAATATTTATAAAGCAGACATAGATAGACTGATGAAGATTAATAACAGCATAGGACCGTTACCCTTTACAGATACTATAGAAGCAAGCATTAGGACGACCAATGATAATCCGGTTTATGTTAAACAATATCCATATCCCATAGCAGATAACGAATTCGTAAACAAAGAAATACAGAAACTCTTACATGACGATATAATAGAAAAAAGCCATAGTCCTTATAACAGTCCCATATGGACAGTACCTAAAAAAGGTTTGGACGAAAAAGGAAAACCAAAACGGCGCATGGTTGTTGATTTCCAAAAACTTAACGTTCACACTGTAACAGACAGATACCCCATTCCGGATGTCAACATGACAATTCAAAATTTAGGTAAAGCCAAGTACTTTACAACATTAGATTTGGAGTCAGGTTTCCACCAAATTAAAATCAAAACAGATGATAAAGAAAAAACAGCTTTTGCTATAAATGGCGCAAAATATCATTTTAAACGAATGCCTTTCGGGCTCAAAAATGCACCAAGCATATTTCAGAGATGCGTGGACGACATTTTGAGAGACTTTGTAGGTAAATTCGTACACGTTTACATTGATGACGTATTGATATATTCTTCATCTGAGGAAGAACATATACAGCACATAAGTCAAGTATTCGACGTACTCAATAAAGCCACATTAAAAATATCTGATGAGAAAAGTAAGTTTTTTCAAGAAGAAGTAGAATACTTAGGTCACATAATCAGACATGGTAGAATCACTACGAACCCTGAGAAAATAGCAGCTATAGAAAATTTTCCAGTCCCACAAACGGTAAAGGATTTGAGAGGATTTTTAGGTCTTACAGGTTACTATCGTAAGTTTATAAAAGGATACGCAAGCATAGCCAAGCCCCTGACATTATATTTACGAGGAGATAACGGTAAAGTAAACAAAAAACAAAGTAAAAATATTAAGTTAAATCTGAATGATTCAGCATTAGAAGCGATTAGAATTTTAAAAAATTATTTGAAAGAACAAGTCGAACTTTTTCAACCGGATTATAGTAAACCATTCGAGCTTACTACTGATGCATCCAACATAGCTATTGGAGCCGTACTAAGTCAGAATAAGCAACCTATACACTTCTTGTCAAGAACACTGAGTAAGACAGAAGAGAACTATAGCACAAACGAGAAAGAGCTATTAGCGATCATATGGTCCTTACAAAAACTCAGAAACTACATATATGGTATAGCAGACTTAACCATATATACCGATCACCAGAGCCTTATATATTCTGTATCAGAAAAAAATCCCAACACAAAGCTGAAACGTTGGAAGGGAATCATTGAAGACTTTGGAGCAAAATTAGTTTATAAACCAGGAAACCTAAATCTTGTAGCTGACGCATTATCACGTCAACGCATAAATACTTCTACCATAGAAACAGCACATTCAGCTGAAAGTTCTTCTAATGATATAATAAAAACTGTGAATCAGCCTTTTAATGCATACACTGCACAGTTCGAACTTATTGAAGATATAACAAATAATATCGAAACACAAATCTATTTTAGTAAAAAAATAAGACTCATAATAAAGTTTAAGGACAAAGACTCTTTACTAAGGCAGATGAAAGAAGTTATACAACCCCAAAAGATTGTAGCTTTGCATACGAAATTTGAAAACATATACAAATATGGTGAAAACATAAAAAAAGAATTCCCACTAGTAAGATTTATATTCACACCAAGAAAACTTCAAGACGTGACAAATTTGGAGGAACAACTAAAACTTGTAAGGGTAACTCACGAAAGAGCACACCGAGGGTTACGTAACAATATACAAGAAATCTCAGAGAAATATTACTGGCCCGATCTAAATAAACAAGCAAAGAGTTTCAACAGAAAATGCATAGCATGTCTATTTGGAAAATATGAAAGAAAACCTATCAGAGAACCTCTGAATAATTCAGAAATACCAACACATGTGGGAACACACATTCATATGGACATATACTTCAACGACAAGTATACTTTCCTTGTAACAGTAGATAAGTATTCTAAATATACAATCCTTCGGGAAATCGAAACTCGAAACAGACTGTACGACGTTATGGAAGAGGTCTTATCTAATTATTTCCCAAAATGTGAACGACTCATGACAGATAACGAGAAGGGATTCAAAACAGAAATGGTGAACCAAATGTGTTTGAAATACAACATAACTAAAGTAGAAACTCCAGTATACAGATCGACAGCGAACGGTCAGGTAGAACGTGTAAACGGTACAATAACTGAACTGTCTAGAATATTCACAATTCAGAATAAAACAAGACTTATCGAAGAAATATTTAGAACAGTGCGTGAATTAAATAATTCTATACACTCAGTTACCGGTTTGAAACCTAGAGACATTTTCTTTAATCAAAATAAATATAGCAATAGTGAAATTATAATAAATAAACTAAACTCAGCATCCAAAAAAGTGATCGAACGTCTAAATAAAGGAACTCGACACAGAGAGTATAAAAAAGGAGATAAGATAATGGTAAGAATCACAGGTCTTAGAAAGAAATCTAACGCCAGATACATAACAAGAATAGTAGAAGAAGATAAAGGAGACACTGTAATCTCTAAAGAAGGAATAAAAATTCACAAGGATAACATAAAGAATTATCATTTTTCAGATGACGAAAATATTAATATTCCTAACATTACTAGGAATTGTACAGAGTCAAGAAGGGCAAGGAAACGTTCAAATAACTGAGTTACTAAACAAGAAGTTTATACTTACGCAAACAGATGACGTGTATTTATTCAAAGAACAAACTTATTTGTTACATGCCACCAACCTGACTTCGATATTTCAACCTTACGTAAATATCGTAACTAGTAAATATCAACCTACACAAGAAGAAAAAATTTGGTTAAGTAAAATTAAGAATTTAGCAGACCAATTACAAGAACATACTAGGCATACTAGATCAATTAACTTTTTAGGAACAGCTTTCAAATATGTGTTTGGTAATCCTGACCATTATGACTTAGTTAACATAGAAACGAGTATAAATAATCTCATAGAAAACAATAATAAACAAAAAACTATAAATTCTAGATTTGAACAAATTTTGCAACAATTCGAAGGTCAGAGCCTTAAAGAACATTTAGTAATAGAACAAGTGTACGAACAATTATTATTATTGACCAGAACAATTAATGCAGCAAAAAATAATGAATATTTATCAGAAAGCCTAGACTTAGATGACATTAAAAATATTATTCAACATGAAATAATTCAAGTACCCATAATAAATATACTTGAGTACTCTAAAATATTATTAGCTAGAACTGATGAATTCTTCATCACAATATATAAATATCCAGTTCTAATTAAATCATGTAAATTGTATAAAGTAACACCTTTAAATTCAAAACATGGAAAAATCATTACAGATAAAACAATTGCCTTATGTAACCAAACTTATTTAAGAACAAGAAATTGTCAAAATCATCTAAGTAAAAACATTTGTGAAATTAACTTTGAAGAAGAAAATTGTCTTATTCCACTTTTAAAGAATATAACTTCAAAATGCAACATTAAACAAGAATACGATTACGACTTAGAAATTGAATCCGGTGTTATGTTATTAAGCGGTAAGCATAAGTTAAATAATCAAACAATTAATGGTATAAACTTAGTTACTTATGAAAATACTATAAATCTAGACGATAAAATATACAAAAACATGCATAAGCAAATTAAAGAAGTTATATTAAGAAATCATAATTCAGAGTCTTACATCGACCAAATAATTAAAGAAGATACAATGTACAAATTCGATAACATAGATACTTTAAAAAAACTAATTATTCCTTTTGAAGAAAAACCGATATTATCAACTATATACACAATTGTAACACTGATTGTTATTCTAGCATTTACGTACGTAATGATAAAAACTATACAATGTATAACAGATCGTCAAAAACAAAAAAAGATTGACGCATATAACAAAACTTATGAAAGAGAAATGTTAAAAATAGCGTCGAAAAATCGGGACGATTTCGTTTAACAAGGGGGGGAGTTAAGTATCCATAGCAAGACATATTGAGAAAAAAGATAACATTATTTGTATTCAATGATATCTTTAGTCTCTAGTACAGTCTTGCACACAACGCTACAATGATAACATATGTAAAAGAGATAATATCGTTTGTATACAATGTTGGAATATTATCTCTTCTTCATTATCAAGCAAGACGATTGTACGCTTGGGTCTCCTTGTAGATAGATAAGAAAAGTATATAAATACGACTGTATGATGAATTTATCAACAGTCTTATTGTAACTACATAGTAGCCTTAAGCTCCTTTTAGAATTAGTAAAAAGTATTTCAATAATAAAGGACATAGTTCCAAATAAATATTGTTTAATTTTAAAAGTAAGAAACAAGTGTTTTAATTCGCGCTCATAATGCTCGAACTCTGTTCAGTGCTCAGCTCTGAACTAAAAAAGAAAAACGCCTAATGTCTTAGGTTCCAAATTGAGAAGTTCTTAAATATATTAAATTTTACAAAGTATTGGTGGCCTCGGCGTAATTTCCGGGAGCCGTTTTGTAACTTTTTCTAAGCAAATTTAACCTCGAAGTATTTTCTTTCTTACCAATAATATTTATAACTTCTTTCGGGCTTACACTCTTCAACAAGTTATTGGGCTCAGCCCGAACTCTATTGAATCTATTGAAATATTTTCTTTTTATAAATATTGTACTACTATTACCTACCTTCCTATGATAAGCGGTTTAAGAATTTATGTCGCTTAAGAAAAGTAAATGCTTCTAACCAGTTTTATTTATCAACCAATCTGCAACGTTTAAAATTAAAACAACCAAAAGGTATTTAAGAATCTCGACAAAACTGTAAAAACAACGCCTATTCAACAAAATAAAAATGATTATTCGTTTCATATAAGTATTTCAGCTTAATTTAATAAGCAATTAAACAACATAATACAAGTTAGCATTGAATTTCTCCGTTATAGCCATAACCCAGCCATACGTAAAAATGCAACCGAAAAAAAATTCCTGGCAGATGGAACAGTAAAGAAATGATATATTGCAGCGGAATGATTTGGTTTTTTTGTTGTGGAATTGACTGAAAAGTATAGATAGGAAAAAGTTTTTCGTAGAAAATTTTAAATTGTTTGCTTTTTATGGTAAACTAACATTTTGAATTATTCATAGTCAACATTTTAAGGCCAAGATTTTGTTAAACCATTAGGTTTAAGAGATCAAAAACAGCAAACAAAAATTTGTACTGTTCCGTTTTACGTATGGCTAAAACTAGGGCCCAACGCAAAAACACAGGAGTACGTTCGATAATGGACGCCTGCTAATTGCAAAGGTATGTGTTTCCAATGAAAAAGTTACATTTAAGGCCTTTGTAATTGTAATTTTTTTTAAGAACAGCGCACCATGGCTTATTCACTTGTATTCTACATCTGTCGAGTCTACAAATGTCAAAACAGATTTGACATTGGCGGCCATTTACAAAAATAAGAGCATCTTCCAATAGGGTGATCTCTTTTGGCCCACCTTGTAATTTATGTAAAACATCAACTAGATCAGCGTCACCATTGGTCGAAACTCTGTAACGTGGATGACAGTTTAATAACAATATTTGCTGTCAGAGGAATTTTAGCATTTTTCATTGAAGATCCCAAGAGAATTGCTCTTAAAATTCAGAATTGTTCTATTCAATGAAATGGGTTTCTTTTATTAGGTACTTCATTGGTTTCCTACTGTATAAATCTGACATTTGGCACATGAATGTGTTGGTGAGTTCAGGAAAATTCATTAAAATAATCCCCGACTCTTCGGTTGTGCTAAGAGTTGGCCTGGAAACATAAAAAGAACAGTTCTATATTCGCACATTTAATAAAAAGGGCAATAATTCCTTTCTTCAACCGTATAAACGTCATTAGACTTTAAGAAATGTTTGTGTATATAGGGACGTTCTCTCCGTTGAATACGATTACACTGACGTTTTCGCTGGCGCAATGGATACGACGTAATTTATGATCTCTTGGTTGATCCCTTTAGTTAGTATATAAGAATAATTAAAAGATTTGTTTTTTTTGCATTTAAGGTTTTCAATGCTGGGACATGTTTTTTTTTTTTAATAAATGTCGCGATTAATACAGGCTATGCACATACAGACTTTTACCTAGAAGTGGCTCAGGACCTTAGGTCAATCGATTTCGGGAAGAAATTGCAAAACTTTGTGACGTTCTGATTCGGAAATAACTCCATCAATCTTGAATTACAACCATCGCTAAACGTGCTCTGCCAGCAAATATTCTAAGCTAAGCCATCAATCGCAATGCCACTCGACTCGTACCTACATTATGCAATCTATTAAATAAAAAACAAAACATGCAGACTCAAACAAGCTATTGCCACTTAAACGGTTCTCGCAACTTCCCAATCATAACTTATAATCGATTACAAAACGAACCTCAAGAGCTGGAACCTCATTCGAGCCGGTAACATAAACCGGTCAATTAAACCGCATTCGCAATACCTGGATTGACACATATTTTTCCAGGATCCTTCATCTCCGAAACAATTTTTACGCACTAGCATGGGCCAACCTGTTTCCGCTGCATCACAACATCCACCGAGTACAAGTTCCTCTGTGATAGCTGTTCGTGGCCATTCTCCGTCGCGTCGGTCGGTCATCCGCAATATGTCTACAGTCACAATTGATAGCCCCATTATGCGCAATCAACACACTCTGCTGCATGATGTAGAAAATGTAGGCGCTGCGCGTTGTCCAGTGAATGCGCCACGAGGTGCAACCGAGGAAACGGGATACGTTCCACACGATTAGACGCTTCGACGATGGTGCAGTACATCGGAGCGCACGCAGAGTAGCGCATATATCGGCCAATGTCGATCGCTAGTAACATTTCAAATGCTTCACCTATCGATCATGTGTCCTCCTACCTGCGGAAGGCGCACTACCTTTGCCAGGTTAATGGGTATTTAGTGAGGGTTCCATTTGCACACGTAACACATGCTGTGGTGGTAACTACAAGACAATTATTAACTGGCTTTCGATGTGCCAGGTGTAACAGAGACTGCCAAAGAATACTATTGTGACAGGGGCACCGAGCCAAGGCACATGCACAGTTGGTAGAAGATGCAGTGAAGCAAATATCGACGTCGGAGGCTCATGGCAATGGCAGTCTTGCGATGAGGATTTGTTGGTTTTTCCAGATGGGAGCATCGTTACTTCATGTCCTCGAGTTGTCGAGTATAAATTGAAAATTGCAGCTTGAAGGCCTACATGTGGAGCCACGATCATTGCCGGCTATCGTTTATGGCTTTTAAATTGGACGAAGGCGTCGAGGAATTAATGAGTGGGCGGATAATGACTGTTGGTAGGAAATTGGGCCGATGCGAGTTGCTAATTAGGTCAGGTTATGGTCGAAGATGTGTTACAACTTGTGCATGAATTATGTTGTATGGAAGTGGGAATAACGCAATATACCTACGCAGGTGGGGACTAAGGCGGCTGGTGTTTTTTTTTTTCGACGTATGCATTCCTGTTTTCTGACCAAACAAAGTTGCATCCGTCAGACGGTCCATAACTCGAGAATGGATCGTCCAATTTGAACCAATTTGATCTTTTGATTGTTGTGTTTGTCTCCGCCCAAGGAAACTACACACGGCGAGGAATTGAAAAATTTTAAAGGGAATTTTGGGAAATTCGTAAAAAATAATTTTCCTTACATTTTGTACTTGCAATTATCTGGTTTCTATTATTTCGATCGTAATATACCTATTATACAGTCAGCCTTGCTAATAGTCAAACACTAAAGGCGCCTCTAGAAGCTCCATATTATTGTGAAATATTTAATATTGCAAAATATTATTGTTCTTCTGTAGATAACATTGCAAGGTTGTGCAATATATTGTAGAAAATCAAAATGATTTGAAATTTTTTGCGCAATTTAAAAATATTGTATCGTCTGTGGGTAATATTGCACCATATTTGTTAATTTATATTTCAAGTGTCGATAAAGAAACATCTCCGCGAGTCAGTGGCGTAGCGTGGGTTAGTGCCGCCCGGGGCAGACCCAATTTATGCCGCCCCTAGTAGTTTTTTCACACACTAAAAAAAAGCTTTGTCTACGGTTTCAACCAGTTCTTCGTACGCATATTATGTATGTCAATAAACTTGGTAACATTTCTAGATACATTTTACCAAGTTTCTACTAAATTTCTTTTTGCAGTGCTATGCTTTTTTAAATAACAGGAAGGGCCCAGGTGAAAACGTTTTATTTGTTTCTTATTTAGAGGGTGTTTCCAACAATTGGGTATTTTTTGTTAATACATATGTACATATGTACCTACGTACGCACAACACGAGATAACTGATTGTTTTCTATTTTCATAAGGACGTTTAAAAAGACGTCTTAAAACTTCTTATTTTAGTGCATTTAGTATTCGATACCTACGAGTAGTACAAATCAAAAAATGTCAAGAACCTAACCGGAAAGGTGTAACTAGGAAAATTCTGTCAGTTTAGAGAAGAACCACCTATAATTTTTGCAAACTAAATATATATACTGTCAAAATGGAAGTGGTGGGGATAAGTTCTCTCGCAGAGAGAGACACTTACGAAAATGTAAGGGAACCCTTATGTAGCAATCTATATGAAATATGACAGATACATAATTCAAATATTCAAAAAAGTTGTGCGCAAAGTCTGATAAACTCGATGAATTCGCTAATATACTAAAAACATTAGTTCCATTTATCTAAGTCAGGGGTTCCCAATTTTTTTCCGCCACGGAACCCTAAATGATCAAATTTTTTTTGGCGGACCCCCATATTGATATTAACAGAAAACATCGTTCCTTGAAGTGCGGTTTGGAACAAATAAGAAAAACTCCCGTTACATATCCGTTGTAACCAATTGACATGCAGTTTTGTTTGAATTTGAATAGCTAAAACAGCATTTACCTACATAATGTACATACACAAGTGTGTGTACCCACATGGCATTCTTCCCAATCCACAACAAATTGTGACATCGACACAAAAAATTCAAAATATTTTTTTCGCGGATGACTATAGATGTATGAATTTGTTTGATGATGAATTTCAGTGCGCCGCGACGCCGACGGCACGATTATGTTTTTTCTACGGAACCCCTTTTACCCTTCGCGGAACACCATTTGGGAAACGCTGATCTAAGTAGCGTTGAAAGTGAACTGAAATTAATCGAACTTCTTCTTGATGAATTAGAGTATGTGGAATAGTTTGACTGATTGAATTACAAGCATTCGAGAAGAGGAAAAGCTACACTGCATTAAGAATTACATGGTGGAGTTTGCTCCTTGCTACAGCCACTTTCGAGAATAATCTTGAGGAGAACTTTCAGTCTTATTTTTCCGCCTGTTGATACCATTTTAATACTCAAAAAATCATAACAATAGCACGCATTTATGCCAAACAGGGCAACAAATTTCAAATCATCTGGTAAGGTGACGGATAATCTTTCCAATTCTTACACCAAGAATTGAGTAAATATTCGTAAGAATTAGTAAAAAATTGTAAGAATTAAGAGTAAAGAAGACTGCAACTTTTATTGGCAACTAGAAAGTTTGTGTATGTTTGCAAACTTCACTTTGTTTGAGCAAAATAAAACAAAATAACATGAACTCAACAGAGAAGTATATCTGCAATGTAGTAAAATGTAGTTGCTTACTAGGGTGAAGCGTTCATTGGATTTTTTTTGTCAAGCAAGGAATGTCTCATTACTTACTGTGAAGCAGTGTTAAAGCTGTTAAACCTTGTAAATAAATTTGTTGAGCAGGAAAAAGAATCCGCCTCATAAATTTTATATATTTAAAAATTGTAGCAGCTCCAAATTGCGGCCCCTAGCAAAGTGCCGCCCGGGCCTTGTGCACCCCCCTCGCTACGCCACTGCCGCGAGTGAAAATGTGAAAACTTCAGTATCTATCAGTCAACATGTTGTCTACACAAATGTCAGCGGTCAACTAAATTATTGGGAAAATATTGCACTGTCTGGGGCGCCCAGCCAATAATATTGTGCATCATATTTTACAATAATATTGAGCGTCTAAAGGCCGCTTAATGTCGACAATTAGTTCGATGTCAGCTTTGGTAAAAATGCACAGCGCTTGTGATACGATACCAAATCAATAAACAATTAGACCTCCACATTCACTAGTGCGGCAACTTAATTAGAATCTATTACATTTGCTGTCATTGCAGAATGCAAATTGTTTTGACATACGTAAGATATTGCTTGAATCGGTCTTCATGTTGTTGAAGATTGTTATATAAATGGTGGAATTCGCCATAACCTTATCATTTACGGTTTATTAGATGAACGCCAAATCTTTTTTTTTTTTTAATAAAATAATTATGTAAACGTTGAAACGATGTTTTTTTAAAAGACTGCTTCTAGCAGAACTCGACCACGACATTATGACAACTAATCGCTCAAGAATTTCCGTTTTTACTCATTTACTGACCATTTGCCGCTTATGACTGCTACCAAGTTATATTTCATTAAAACGTGTACTATAAGGACTTCTTTATTTTACCTAGGTAATCCATACAGTACAGAATGTTGGTGGGAATTAAATTAGTATGAACAACATTTATGTTGCACTGCGCGAACTCGTCAAGCGCCCTTGAAAGTCAGATACGAACTGCGATCTTAACTCAATACGTCTAACTCACTTGACGAGCTGCATTGTGCAGTCCTATACTAATACTACGACACCTTTGAGCAGGAGGGATTTCCCTGTTCAATGAAGCTGTACCTACTTTACAGGTTAACATTAGCTTGACTCATAAGGCATACAACATGAATTTAGAATGGTTTAGTAATTTATGTTCTCCTTCATTGTTAAAATTTACTGACATTTAAAACCAATATGCATCGGTATGGTGCCGTGAAATAACGCCGAGCGAAATAACGCCGAGCGAAATAACGCCGAATTCTAAAATTCGGCTTTATTGCGCTTTCACAAAGTGAAATAACGCCGAACATTGATTGTGAAATAAAGCCGAAGCAAATGTTTCCACCAGAGACAATACCGTTCGTTTGTCTATGGTTTCCACAGTTCGAATTCAGAGAAAAGTCAAAAGAATCTGTAAAGCCAACTTTACTTGTAAGAAAAACAAGTGACATTTACCGAACCTGCTGGTTTCATTTCTGCCAAGCTATTAGAAAAAAAGCATTTATAAAAGAACGCGTTTTTATTTGTCGCCCTCCCTAGAAAGGTCGAACAATCACCTTTTATTTATAACGGGTGATTTTTTAAGAGGTTTAGAACTTTTAAAAAAAAAAAAAACACAAAAAATTCGAAAAAATGAATGAAATATTTATTTGAATCGATAGTTTGAACCTTGCAATTTAATGTTTAAAGATAATTTCATGCAAATGTTGACCGCGGCTGTTTGACAGTGACACAAGGTACTAAACACACGTCAGCTGTCAAAACCAGTGTTGCCAAAACCAAACCAGCTAAAAAATCACCCTTTATAAGAACAATATTATAGCTATAGGCCATAGGCGATATACCATATACATACTAATTCCAACAACTGCAGCTCCTGAGAGACAAAAAAGGTTTCAGCCAGCACTGTAACAGTCCAATTCTCCACTTAGCTTTTTGCCATGCATACTTTTTAGCGGATTCAGAAATTCTGACTATAAAATTGCATACTTTTGTACAGAGATATTGCATTCATGGACCATTGAAATACATTGCAGAAGCGTGGGCATCAATGGATTTCGACGGGACACAGGGAGAATAATGTGTTCCGTGCGTATCCTATGCCCGTTCGTTAGTGACGAGCTCTAGAATAACACTAGCTCTAGAATACCCCAAAAAGATAAAGATAAAAAAGTCAATTTAAAAAAAAAACCAAAAAACCCTATCCTGACTGTAAAAAAGAAGAACTAAGCACATATGAACAAGACACGTTCAAGTAGGGTAAATGTGTCAACAGTGGATCATTTTTTACTTCTTGCGCCGTAGAGCTCGCATTTATAGTAGTATAGCTATTAAATTTTTTCCACAGCTTTTTCAATGTTTTATCCTCATTTTAATCATAAGAACCCGAAGCTTTATTTATGCTGAGATAATAAAAAAAAATATTTAAAATTACCCTTCGCATGTGATCCACTGCGTACTATGGGTGTACACAGTGAATCAGTGCATGGTACACAGTGAAACAGGGATATTTAAAATCAATTTATTCAGTAAAAACACAAGTTTTTTTCATAACATATGTATCAAAATAAAAACTCTTCAAATATAATATAAAAATAAATAAAAAAAACTTAACAGTTGCTAAAAATTATTGCTATAAGCTTCTATCGAACATCCGTATTTGAAAAATTAACATGGAATGCAAAATTTTGAAGCATCGAAGGATTTACTGTGTAACACTTCCAACTGATTCACTGTGTACACTGCTCTCATTTCACAAAAACATGTTAATAATTTATAAAATATTTCACCAAAGTAATCAAATCGAAAAGAATTGGCAAAGATATATAAGCAAAAGTGCAAATAATATACTCAAATGAAGTTACAATACACACTTTTTGAATAAGATCAAAAATAAAACAGAAAAAAAAATTACTTACCTATGCAGAAAACACAAATACACGACTATAGCTATAGCCACCTTCGACATCACAATCGCGCAGACTGATAGTCTGCTGCGAGGGGAAGTGAGAATGTGTTCTTTTCTCTTTTTCAGATTTATTTTAAAATAAAAAGAGACGTTATAAGAGCAAGTGATTCACTGTGTACTCTGATTCACTGTTGACACCTTTACCCTACACTTAACTATACGCAAGTTATACTGTTATTTATTGAACCTGGGACCCCTCGCTTAGTAGTACAACACACTAACCACAAGTAATTTACTATTTATTCCATTTCGCCTCTTGGAGTCGAAGAATTTGCCGAGGACAATTTATAAATCAGCAGTGTGCTTTGTTTTGTATTTGGAGATGAGAATAATAGTGGGATTAGTAATTACTTTTGAGATACCTACGATAAAAGTAGAACGATCATAAGAGCGGCTAGATAAGAGAGAAATATGCGTTTCAGTAGGTACCAGACTTACAGGAAATAAACCTTGTGCAAAACGTATACAGATCAATTTCAATACAGAGAAATATCTCTCATTGCGGATATTTAATTAACTTGGTGACAGAATTTACTGGTTTTAGTACCCGGCTGACGTTTATTTAAAACCCTCTATATGAAGTCACAATTTGGCAGCCACTCACACTAAACGAAATTTAAGAGCCATCCTTCACGTCAATTTGTTGCGTTTTTCTGATTCTTCTTAAATTTCTTGTCACCTAGACTAATGGTCGATGGAACCTAAATGTATGAACTATAACGTTGCGGGTGATTTGTCAGAAAAAAACTTCATATTCTTTGAAAAAACTTCTCTCTTAGTTCATATTTATTAAAAATAAATATATAAAAGCAAAAAAATTAAACTGAAATCCACGAATCAAAATATTAGTTCATTAAAACAAACGACAAAATTAAAACATAGAAACACTCACAAAACTACAGCTTTTTTTTTTTCAGCTGAACTTAAAAAAATAAATACATTAGACACGTTAACGAAGCCAAATGCAATAGTAAAACTTCAACACTTCGTTGCAACTCCAACTTCCTATGATATGACTACAAAAACGCTCACGTTACAAAACACAAAAAATAAAAACTACAAAAATATATTTGTTCTCAATTCCACGAGGTCCATGTGGTTTGTAATAGGTTGGGAAGGCTCTTAAGCTTTTGTCCTTTGTTTGGCATAGTCTAACGCATTCGAAAGAATCCTCTTCTCCAGAATCCGATATTGCAGAATCAGTGCTTTCAGATAGCCCACTTTGGTTTGACCTTTGTCGTGATTCTGCAATGCAATCTCATCCTCCTCCAAGGTAGTGGGAAAAACCCGTAGCAGTAAAGTGAGACGAGTCTGCAGGAACAACCACGTTTTCGACTCAAGACTAGTTTCCAGCGCACAGTCAATGTGAAAGAGATCTGCTGCACGATTTTCTATCCAATGTTCGAGCTGTTCTCGATTCATGTTGAAGATGCGAACGAATGCGAGCAGTTGTGGTGAGATGAAGAGTGGCGCCTGAAAGACCTTCAGTTCTGCGTTCTTTGGTATTTCTAGCAATTCTAGGAGTTTGGTACGTTCGGCCAGCAGCTTATCGGAACTGTTGAGACCGAGTTTGATGCTTACGCTGTCTTTTTTATTGTTTGGATACACGAATCTGAAAAGATGCGAGAACTAGATAAGAAATTCCCCACGAATGGTTAGCAACTTACCCGTTGTGTACAAGAAGATCGGCGTTTGAACGATCGCCGTAGTAGATGAAGATTTGCTCGCCCTTTTGGAAGTCTGTTAGAGCTGAGCTCTCCAGCTGACTGAGCTCCATGTTGAAAAAGGAAGTGATTGTGCCGTCTTTGTGGTTGGCCATATCCCAGAATGGGATTAGTGACGCAATGGTGTCATAACCGTGTGTTGAGTCTTCGTCCTCCGGCTGATCCAGCCGGGGTATGATGTTTTCTCGCGTCATCACTGTCGAAACGGCCCAACTGAAAATAAAAGATGATGTCCGCTATTAGCTTCAGGCACAATTACATATATTGAAAATACGACTTTAAGTCTATGAGAGTTGAGAATTGGAGAGTCTCCAACTTAAAGTCCTTCTCGGATCACGAGTGGATACTCTTAGTTGTTAGTATCAAGGTAGATACTCCTGTCCCTTATAGAAATCTAAAAAGAATTGACTAGAAGAAATTGGGTCAAGTATTGAACTCTAAAATTCCTAATATATACCACACCTGAAAATTGAATCAGATGTATACAGGGCTGTAGCTAGAGTCGAATTTGAGGTAGCGCAACATTGGTTACAGGTAGGGCGGAAGTAAAAAAATTATCATAATTGATCTGCCCTCGAAGCACGGACTCCTAAATCAATCACCATGTATATCATTCAATAGCTATTCGTAGACAAATAATTTCTGTGACAGAGCATGAGCATGGATCTAAGAACTATTAAATCATCAAGATGGTTGAACTTCCAGATTTGGATGTAGATATCCACGTCTGATAGAGAGTGATTTAATAATTAATTGTTAGGTGGGGTGATACGAGTAAGCAGATACGACCAAAAATACCATTTAAATTATATTGTTTATGCTAACTTATTATAATAATTAAGCAAGTTTTGTACAGGTAACATTGACCAAAATTAAACCAACTCTTTATATTCACGTAACCGGCATTTGGTATAAGTTATGAATAGCCGTGTTTTATTATCAGCCATGATCTATATAGATCATCGATTTACATGCACTTACAACAACAGCATAAATGATCCTGCTTCTCATTGAGATCATGAACCATGATCTGAAAATTATTTCTACTATTGCTCGCAGCGCTGTTTGGCGCTGTTTGTTTCTTTCTTGAATGTTGGTGTGCCTGTAAAAGATAGCCACACAGTCACGTCAATACTCTTCATAGCACAAAAAATCAATAAGCATTTTTTTACATCCAATAAATTTCGCGCCCTTGGAGATTTTGCTTTTTAATTCTGTAAAGGTAGGTATGACAAGCCCAGCGAAATAGGTATTCCATAATTTTTTAAGTAAATGTTAACAAAAAATGTTTATGAAATGTGTCGCTGTCGCAGTTCGTAAATAATTATTGTTTCACAAGTTTTCCGGCAGAAAGGTGATAGTTGTTTTTTGTTTTTACATAAAATACAAATCAGGTACAAATGTCCAGAAAATCTCGGAATATCTAATGAAAAATGTAAACTAGCAGGCTGTTTTATAACTGCAACTGTTTTCGCCGAGTTTTTTTTGGACAAATAGCTTTAAATTTACGTGAAGTGACGATTTTATTTTAACAATCAAACGTATTTTGTGTGTGTTCAGGGAGAGAACTATGGTATTATTATGAAAAGTATAATGCTTTGTCTAAGAATTATTCCAATCTAAACGGACCAGATGTGTAAACTGCGGTTTTCATTATGTTTCGAACTGATTGTAAACACTTTAAATAAGTTCTTAAAAAACTCTCACCTTCAAAAATGAAAAATGATTAATTTGACTGATATGGCAACACCCCCGACAAGCAACTGAAATGTCGTTGTACAGAATGTTTGCAATATGGCTGGTTGCATGGTCGTCTTTTGAAAGCAACTGTTGCCACAACTTGTCTATGATCCGTATTGTTTCATTTTCGTGATCTGATTCGGATCAGATCACGCTGATAATAAAACACGGCTAATATAATTAAGTGTTTATAAGGAGTGCTATTTGTGCATAGATGGCGGAAAAAAAGATAAAGAGAAGCGTACCTGGCAGCGAATGCTGTGAATGTCCGTTTTGTTGAACTTCGCTACATGTGATGGCGCTTCAACTGCCATCTATACACAGAATAAAGAATTATTATAATATGAAATGAATGTCACAAACTGTGGTATGTTCGGAAAAGTTTAGATATGTACTTATCGCTACAATTTGTTTTATCTCAAACTATGAACAAACAATTTAATTATAATTTATCTTAGTTTTTGGTATTTTTAAGGTAGGGCATTGTTGATTGCAAGGTAGGGCATTGCCCCACAATGCCCCCCCCTAGCTACGGCCATGGATGTATAGTGTGTAGAACTGGACACAATTACGTGTGCAATAGAAAAGGCGATAAATACAGCTTTTAAGGCATCGTGTCCAGTTAAATATAGCAAAAAAATGAAACGAAATGAATGAAGACCTAGCCATCCTGAAAAGGTTGACTAGGGATATTTTCCATATCTGCTACAGGCATACCTAAGTACTGGCAACCGTACAAGGACGGCCTAAAGTTCTACAAAAAATCTATGAGATCAGCTAAGACACAAGCAAGGTCTGAATACTGTCAATCTATCGATACACTTAAGGAATCTGCTAGACTTAGTAAGATTCTAGTAGTAGTAGTAGTAGTAGTAGTGACTTTATTAGTAATTCATTAAAATTTGCAAAATTTTACAATAATTAGTCGTTTATGGTTTGGCGTAAGGCCGTCTACCAGAATGGCAATTAATCTATTTTAAATTATAAATATAGTAACCTAATAATAATAACTTTAAATAAAAAGTACTGCTCAAAAATCGGCTTCCAATATACGGTTTCTGTAGCGGCTAGCAGCTGAGGCGTAGTTGAATAAAGTTTCCCACCCAAGACTGCCGTTTAATAAATTAATAACTTCGTCAAAACTCAGCAAAGATCGTCCGAAGTATCTCACGCGGAATTCGCTTAAAATGGGGCATCTTCCAATGAAGTGGTATACATCCTCCCTCTCTTTAAGGTTACACAGGTCACATAATAATGGAAGATCGGTTCGATGCGGAATATAGTATAGATTTACTAATTCACCTCTTAGTTTGAATACTGTGCTTATCAGTTGAAGAGAATAGCGGTTAAGAAGGTAAGTAGATGCGGTTCCCTTGAGGTTGTGGTTCAATCTAGGATACACCAGCCTATGTTGCGATGCATGTGCTTCATTGAGACATTTATCGTACAAAGAGTTACCCGCCATTTTCAATATATTGGTAAACATTTGTTTTAACATCGAGGGATCCGAGTCAGCTGCAATACTTAAACGCAATCCGTAATTTTCTGCCAAATCCTCCCACTTTTGCACCAAGTGACCTCTTGTTGAAATCACATGCTTCAGGACAATCCAGGGCAACCTTTCCCTTTCCATCGCCCCTACCCTAGCAATGTAATCTGCATGCATCTTAAGGGTATCCAAAAAGAGTGGGGGCATTCCAGTTTCTAAGTGCAGCATATAATTTGGAGTACAAGAGGGTAGTTTAAAGATACGCTTCAGAAAGTACCTAAGAAACTTCTCAATTTCCTCGTAATAGCGGTAACCCCAAATCTGGGCCCCGTACAGCAGTATTGATGCCGCGGTTGCACGAAAAAGCTTTATTTTCGAGGAGTGATCGATATACTTGCTGTCAATGCAAGGACCCCAAACTGATGAAATAGCTCTTTTAGCTGCTGCTAGATTAGATTCAAAGTGTTTTTTCATATTCAGGTTAGATGTTATTATCACACCTAAATATTTATATTCTTTTACTATTTCCACCCGTTCACCTTGATAGAACCATTTTTCGTTACGGGAGAACCTCCCTCCACCATCTCTAAAAATCATCATCTTAGATTTCGTTAGATTTACCGTCAAGTTCCATTGCTTGCAGTATCTTTCCAAACGGTTGATGACAAGCTGCATCCCTTCTACTGTGTCCGCCAAAAACACAATATCGTCCGCGAACTTCAGCGCTGGAATCCGTACACCTCCAAATTCTATCCCTCTTCCCACCTCCTCTGCTATATCATTTATAAATAGGATGAAGAGCAACGTACTTAGTATGCAGCCTTGCTTAACTCCAATTTGCGTTTCAAATTCTTCCGATACATAATCTCCATTCCAAACGTACGCAACATTGTTCTCGTACATCGCTTCAAGAACTTTAATAATTTTGCTTGACAAACCAATTTGATACAACTTATAGAAAAGTGCTTTGCGCGCTATGGAGTCAAAAGCTGCACGGAAGTCAACAAAGAAGGCGTATAGCTTTTTGCGGTTGTGTTTAAAAGTTTCCGCAATGTTCGTAATAGTAAAAATGTGGTCCAGCGTTGAATAATGCTTCCTGAACCCAGCCTGGTACTCGTTTAAGATCTTGTTGGAAGCTATCCATTGTATAAGCCTATTATATATCATAGCACTAAATAGTTTCACCGAAGTATTCAAAAAAGAAATGCCTCTGTAGTTTGCCGGGTTATCTAGCTCTCCTTTTTTATGCAATGGAAAGATTATCGCTCTTTTGAAACTCCCTGGAATACTTGCTGTTACGAAAATCCTGTTAAATTCCTTAGTTAGCGCAATGAGAAATTCAGAAGAGCAATTCTTGTAGAACTCGAAAGGAATCCGGTCGTCGCCTGGGGCTTTTCTCACTTTAGACGAATCAATTGCGCTTTTCACTTCGAAAAGAGTAAACGGCGCATCTAAAAGTTCATCTGCAAATGATGGGGCTGCGTATTGCGGTAATGGGGAAAACCGCGGGGTGTTGAGTAGATTTTCGAAATACTGTCTGAGCTCAGAAGCTTGCAAAGAAGACGAGATCAAATTCGGTCTGCCAGTAGCAATTTTAGCCGCTTTCCAAAATTCTGCAGAGGATCTTGCAGAGTTGAGAACTGCTATGGTCTTCAGTTTAAATTGTTTTCTCTTTTCCATGCAAAGACGTTTAAAGTTTTTATTGGCTTCGGCATAGAGTTCTTTCGACGAGCTAGTGTTACTAGACCTTAGGCGCCTTAGCAATGCAAAGGATCTATTTCTCGCCTTGAGACAATCGCTGTCGAACCACTTCTGCTTACTGACTACAGGTTTTGCATTTACAGTAAACGGTGCAGCCCTTTTTATTATAGCGGTAAGATCGTCGATCTGTATCGCTGCATTTTGTTCACTTAGACTCGCAAGCTCAGAAGTCAGCTTATTTTGATAAGAGACAAGAAATTTGTTGTTCCAAACCAACTTCGGCAGAAGAGCCAGCTGCTTTGCGAATGGCGCATCACCAGTATTCGAAACTGCACACGATATTTCTAATGGCATATGGTCGGAAAACGTTTGAGCTGCTATCGAAAAAGCGTTGACTATTGATTTCCATTTTCCTGATAATAGGCAGTAGTCTATAACGGAGCATGAAGTTCCACGAATAAAGGTAAGTTCACCATCCATGTCTCCTTTACAGCTTCCATTGAGTATCGTGCAGTCATACGCGTCAGCAGTTTCCAATAGCTTCACGCCCTTTCCATCACATAGGTCGTCCTTTGATTTCCTCGTTGCATGTATAAATGATGACACATGACCACTTGAAAAATTGTTTTGCGATAACCCTAACCTTGCGTTAAAGTCTCCAGCAAGCAGAAGATCCGGCGAATTTAAAGACTGAAGAACATCGGAGAGCCTGTCGTAGTCGCGCAACCAATGACTGCAGTTTAGATAAATTGGAACGATGCAAAGGGTTTCTCCATTGATGATTACATCAAGTACGTAGATTCCTTCCACCAATCTAAACTTTATTTCAACCATCTTAAGAGATTTCCGATAGCCTAGCAGTTCGCCGCCGCTACCTCTTCCGAACAAACTGGACTTAATTGCTGGGATCCATTTCACTTCATAATCTCTAAAAATGCTACTGAATCTAATTTCTTCCCCGGCTAAAACATGAGTTTCATACAGCATAAAGACGTCAAAGCTTTTAATATAGTTGAAAAAATTGGAAAAAATAATTTGTTCTTTAAGCCTGCAACATTATAACTTAATATGTTAAATAACACTATTTCCTGATTTACTTCATTTTTACTATAAACTTCATTTTGATTGTTACATAATTTTGTTTTGCTTAAGTTGTTTTGGCAGACGGCATTATTATTAAAAATTATGGTGAGGCTCCAAAGACGAAGAACTGCTACTTGCGTTTCCACCCGATACATTTCCACCTTCAATGTTTACGTTTCTGACAGTTGCATCTGTCACTGTAGAACTGACGTCCACGATCTGCTGAAGGAGTGACATCCCACATTCACTGTCAAAGCCCTCACATCGGATTTTGTTATTATTATCAATAAAGAATGTTTTATTACTTATTTTAAGTTTATTTCCAATCACAATAGGTTTTGCGTTTTTATTTTTGCTCTCGATGTCCGATTTCAACTTGAACAACGTCTTCCTTCGGTTACGGGAAGCTTCAGTGAAATCTCTGTGAATCGATTCCTTGTTGCCTCTTAGAGTAGTTGCGTTGTTTAGCACACGGCGAACGTCTTCTTTCTTCTTTAATTTTACAATTACATTAGAAGTGTTGTTGTGTGACCTCAAAACCCTGACATCCGATATAAGTGATAGATCACTACTTCCCAGAAGTTGCAGACATATGTTTTGGGCTTTGTCCTCTGGCAAAATGTTTGTTTCGACAGGCATGTGCAATACAACGTTGCTCTCAATCGATCTTCTCTCTAACATCTCTACCTTTCGCTCCAAAGATGCGTACGAAGCTTCCATCTCCTGCAATTTGTGACGCAGCAATGTATTGTCGTTTTGTATTGCTTGGAGTTCTACAGAGACTCCCTCGACATCAGCCTTAGTTGCCACATTCTTTAGTCTGTCATCGAGCAAAGATGCCATGGAACCAACTATAAGGGATTTTAGGTCCCCAATTGACATTTTGCCGACCATCGATTGATTGGTAGCAGCGGGCGAAGCCTGCCCTTCCTCCGGTGACGTTTCAAAAATACGACGCTTGCCGCCACTGACATGTGCATTGTTGTTGGACATTTTCGGCGGCGTTCTCCGTATACCCCCAACCATTGCAAATTATGAAGTAGATGCTTAAACTTGAACTGACTCACCAAGAATCGTGAATTGTCCCTTGAGGTAATGAAGCAAATACACTGAGTACCACTTTTTAGGCAGATTTGTAAAGAAAAATATTGTAAAAACAGGTTTAATTTGGGCGAGCGATTTTACGTGCGTTTAGGCTGTCAAATGTCCGCGTTGCCAACTCTAGTAAGATTCTATCGAAAGGACACTCCAGTCCATCTTTTATCAAGAGAACGGACGGAACCTGGACGGAATCCACACTTTACACACTCTTTGCTGGTTGTACGGACTACTGCGGAACATTATAACCGTTGGAAGCGTTTCCGCCTTGATGAGTTGCGACAAATGTACCGATCTCTTGGCAGCCAGGGTTGGAAATTGAAATGGAAATTAGGAACTCAAAGTTCGAAGCACATTCGAAACAATTCAATCCCTCCCTCGGTTGCCGTAAACTGTGGAGTATTCTTTGTAGCAATGGCATCGCCAAGCCAAAGCTGAAGGCTGAACCGCTTTGAAAATCTCGATTGCGATGTCCTCAATTGGTAATTCGCATATCTTCTACTTCAAATATAATAGTATCAGGGTTTTATCAATTCAATCCGAGCCCATAGTACCTTTATTCGGTTTTCGAAAAGTCGATTCAGCTGAAGTCGTTGAAAGTCTGTACTCTATTGAATCCTCTGCAGCCGGGCTCGTCGGTATAAATCCCCAATTTTTGAAGCTGATATTGGAACCCCTCATCCCGTTCATTGCCCACATTTTCAATCCTATTTTAACACCAGGGCTATACCCATCACAGTGGAAAATGGCTAAAGCTGTACCTATACCAAAAAACGCAAAGAGTAATGAACGAAAAAATGCTGGCAAAACGTCAGCAAAAAATTATTGATGAAAAATCGCTACTTCCAAGTCATCAATTTGGGTTTAGAAACAAGCACTCTACAATTGATCAGGTGCATAGAATCACAGATAAAATCGAAAAAGCATTTGAAGAGAAAAGTGTGTGCTCTACAGTATTTCTTGATATAGCACAAGCTTTCGATAAAGTCTGGCACAAAGGACTGATACACAAATTACAAAAGCAACTGCCGAAGCAGTATTCGACCATTCTGGAGTCTTATATATCAGATCGATTCTTCAGAATTAAGCAAGATAAAGAGTGTTCAACATTAAGAGAGATTAAAGCTGGTGTACCGCAAGGCAGTGTGCTAGGTCCAGTCTTATACCTACTCTTCACTAGCGATTTGCCTGAAAGTGTAGAAATCACCATAGCTACTTTTGCAGATGACACAGCCGTCCTTGCTGTGGGAGCAACTGTCGAAATAGCAACAAAAAAGCTTCAGACGGCAATAAACAATATTTCAGAATGGACAAAGAAATGGCAGATTAGATTAAATGACCTTAAGTCAGCCCATATTAATTTTACGTATAAAAACGTACCACACATTCCAGTCTACATTAACAACAATGTAGTAGAGTTTTCTAACACAGCTAAATATCTAGGCATGACTCTAGACGCTAAACTGCGTTGGAAAGCGCACGTTAAGAAAAAAAAGATGAATTGAACATGCGATACAGTAAATTGTATTGGCTTATTGGGAGATACTCATCCCTGTCCAACTACAACAAGTTATTGCTATACAAGCAAGTTCTAAAACCAGTATGGACCTACGGGCTCCAATTGTGGGCATGCACATGCCAAACAAACTTACAAAAAATTCAGGTTTTCCAAAATAAAGTACTAAGGAACATAGTTAATGCACCTTGGTACATACGAAACGCCGATCTGAATAGAGATCTAAATGTTGAAATGGTTGAAGATGAGGTTAAGAAGGTTGCTCAGAGGCATAGAAATCGGCTTCTCAGCCACGTAAACGCAGAAATAACAGAACTTTTAAATAATGACAATGTAATCAGGAGATTGAGACGTATAAAACCTCTTGATCTGTAAGATTAGGCTAGGGCTAAGAAATTAGATACTGATTTCAAACAAAACAAATTTAAAAATCCGAACGGCGTACTAGCTCTGCAATGTCTTTCGATGATTTTTTACTTCCAGCGAATTCCCAACACAAAAAAAAAAAAAAAAAAAAGAGTAATGAACTGAGACCCATCTCAATACTACATACCCTTTTTATCGAGCGTTTGAGAGAGTGTTATGTCGTTTTCCATTGGTTTCACTCCGGGTTCCGGGATCCACTCATTCTGTAGTCCAATGGAACAAGAAAACTGCTTCTGATTTAATCCACAAAAGTATTGGTGAAATGCCAAAAAACAATCTACGGCAGCTGTCAGTTGACTTCTATAAAATACACAAACTGCACTTGTGTGAGTGTTGCTTGAGTGGATTCTGCTGACTTCAAATCGAGAAGCGAAATTCTCTCCTCACAATCACCGGAAGAGTATTTTTTGTGCCAATGGAACGGTTTTAAAGTAATTTTTTCGATTCCGGACTCTCCCGGACTGTTCTTTTTGCCCAATGGAAAACGACATTACAAAAGCAAATAAAGGTGCCTTTTCCTCAACACAAAAAATTCGATGACAACACAACAATCGGGTTTTAGAAAGGGTCACAGTTGTATAGTGAACGTCATCGAAGATTTACTGCGAAGCGTGGACGAAGATAAGGTAACCTTTTTAGTATTACTAGACTTTTCAAAGTCGTTTGACACTGTGGTTCATAAAAATTTATGTGATAAGCTCCGCCACCTGTTTTATTTTTCACAAGGTGCAGTCAAACTAATTGCTTCTTACCTTTCAGGTAGAAAACAAATTGTTCAAGTTGGTGATGTTCAATCGGATGTCATTTCGACCCTAAATGGTGTCACACAGGCTTCCATTTTAGGTCCACTGTTATTCTCGTTGTACGCCAATGATCTGCCATCAATCACCTACCATAGTAAGGTTCAGATGTATGCTAATGATGTACTTGAGTTCTAACCTTGGTCTTATTGCTGTCTGTATTAATGAGGATCTTGAAAATATTGCTCGCTTGCTACTGGTCTGAAATGAACGGTCTCCTCTTAAACCCGAAATCAGAGTGCCTGGGTCATATCAAGAAATTCGCGACCGGTAAGACCTACGCTGTTCTTCAAACTTTATGGTCAACTAAAGCGTTCACCCCTTCAAAAATACGTATCATGCTAGCCAAGACGCTGGTCATACCAACATTAACATACGGGTGCTAAGTGCAGCTTCGTAAGCAAAATTAAACTGCAGGTCGCTTTCAACAACACCGTTCGGTATGCCTTTAGACTAAGAAGATATGATAGGTTATCACGCTTCTCTACGCAAATTCTTAACATGACGTTCAAAAGCTTTATTCAGTTCCGCACCTTAACCCTTCTTTCAAACATCCTAATAACACAACAACCTCCCTGTCTGTACCATAAATTAGTTACGTCTTCCTCAGGCAAGTCTAGTCAGTTGATTCCCCGCATTATTTTTCCCTTACCACTGAGCCTCATTTTTTCGTTAACTCCATTCGTCTATGGAACTCCCTACTGCGTCCTATTAGAAGAATTAATCACACAAGAAGGTTTAAAAATGAATTAAAAAAACGTCTCTCAATTTCAAATTAATCTTCCATCTCGTAGTTTTAAATTTGATCCTTAGGTATATTTGATACATTGAAGTTTTTGGGGGAACATTTTCATTTGTTTAGAATATGTCAAAAATAAGTACAAAAACTAAAATTTATTTCATTATGAAAGTTTTTGGAGCTAATTCCATATTGATCTTTGAGGTGTTATTTCCTGCGTCGTAACTTCGCAGCGCAATTGAGACGATGCGGTATTTTTTGAACACTACTTCGGGCATAGACGTCTGATTTCCGTGCTGTAGGGTAGGCAGTGAATCCACTCATTTCGGACGCTTTTTGTGGTTTTGTGTGCGTCTTGTGGTTTGTATGGCCCTTCTGATGGAATGCATTGACTGTAAGAGGTTCGAGCAGTTGACTCATTTTTGGCACTTCCATCACAATCTCAATTAGAGTTTGAAGTGAACTATCTGAGCAATCGCACGCGTTTTTACTCTTCTTCTTTTTTTGTTTTGGCATACGTGGGGAAGTTAATTAAATTAATTTGCAAAAACTCTTGCAAATTTGTTTACTTCAAAGTATTAGCTCCAAACGCGGAATTAGCTACCACTCTTCTGCCGTGTCGACCGTTGATTCAAGGACGTGGATATTTTTTTTCCGCTATATGTCCACTTTCTGAAGGGTTAAAAAGTGAATATACCGGTCAATTCCGATGGAATGCACTAATTTCCTCTTGCTCATCACTCCCGCTTAGAAGTATCTACAGCAAGGCAAGTTCAACTAGTAACAGTTCAGCTCCGGGCTACTGGACTAATGCCAATTAGTGTATACCCCATACCTACAAAACCCAACCAACACGATATGTTATACAAACTGTTTGTAAGCCACCTTCTCAACTTCGATGTATAGACAAACCCGGTGAAGCTGCACGTTGCACCGTAACCGCAATTCAAGTACAAATCCGTACACTTACTCGTACATTTCTATCTATTTATTTGGCAACTGCAGATGGTAGCCCGCAGCATATAAGTACCCACTTCCCCGAAGAAGTAATTCAAGGGAAGCGATAAATAATTTACACAACGAATAACTCGCATTAGTGCACAGCGAATCCTTTAATGTCTTCAATTTACCAAACCACAGATTGGCGTTATTTTTAAATCTATTCCACCTTTTGCTGGTACACCTCCGTCATCTCTTAGTGGAGCTGTATTTGTTCGCGTATACACATCCGTTTCCACGCCACTCCTCTGTTTCGTGTATGAGGAACAGCATTATACAGAGTTTTCCAGACAAATCCCAGAAATGTTGCTCAACGCAAGAAAACAATATTTCTTCCTCTCCTTAATGCATGGCGGATTTGGTTCCCTCCTGGTGTTCACCCTCTAGGTGAAGGATCTTAACCCTTAGCTATATGGAGTGGTAATGAAAGTAAAACGTCTCTCTACAACCAGCAACCGAGCAGCGAACATCAGGATTTCAAGCATCTTTCCTATCGAGGGGGAACAAAAAAAAAAGCAAAACATTGGCGGCGAGTGAGAACGAAAGGAAACGGAAATGAATGTGGTTAAAAAGTTTGCTATGCGGAAAGTGGGGATTATGTTCAAAGTATTTGACATCTGTGTCGGAAGGATTTTCATTTTTTTTTTTACTTTTTTTTCTCTTTTTTTCGCCTGTCTTTGGGTGTCAAAGTGTAAAGATTTAAGGATATTAAGGGGTTATTTTGAAGTGGATATATTATTCAATGATATTGTTCGGGGCGTTGAGTATTTCGTCGTGAAACTTTTGGGAGGTGAAGGCATTTGTAAGATGGGGCTGGTGCTGGTTATATATTGCATGTGATTCCTCTGGGGGTTAAATTTTCACTCAAGGTGTTCAATTTGTATTTCAATGAATAAATTAGGGATTTGCGGAATTTTGTGGTCGTAAGGGCGTGAGAGGATTATGCATGATTTAGCTGGGTAGGCGGAAAGATGGGTTAATTACAAATAAAACGTCTATTCAGCAGTAGGTGAAAGGCCAATAGATTGAGTTCCAATTTCAGAGTTCACAATTCTCTGCAAGCTGGATTTGTGAATGTAAATGAACGGTATGTGGTATTCGATTGGGCTTTTTTAGATTTGCTCTCAGATTTCAGATTTCGTGTGCCTAATCGAACATAAGAACGTCATTTGCTCTTTTTTGTGGTGATATTCATGCGATTTGAATATGTGTATAGTCTTCGACACTTTTCTAAGCGATTTCCATTCGCTGGATAAATTTTGTATTAAAACATTAGAAATATCCGTCCCGATTGATCTTTAAATATTAATACACAAATCCTTTACAAAAGAAGATTCACTCGATTCAATGCCTTTCTTTGCAGTATAAAAAATTCAAGAAAACGTAAACAAACTTCCCCAGTTGTCAAACTCAAAACGCACTTGTATTGGTAACTCTGAAGCAAATGTGAGAAAATATCCAGATTCACAGAAGTGATCTGAAATCTCAAAAAGAATGCTTTTTTTTTGGACCAACCGAACATAAAAAATGCTCTGAGAGCCCCCAATCGAATACCACATAAATATTTCCTACGTCACAATATGCAATTTTTTATGGAAGATTTATGCCCCTATTACGGAAGACAACTACAACCAAAACAAGGTTGTCTTTCTCCAATTGGGAATATCGATAACAACTAGTTGTCTGTCAAAGGACAACCATCATCCTATGAGTAGACAACTAATAAAATGGTTGCCTTTTCAGTTGTGTGTATGTATTATAGAAGACAACTGAGTTGTGTTGGAGTTGTCCTGAATATCAAAATCAGACAACTGCTTATTATCAGTTGTGTAGCATTTTGCGAACAAAAAAGATCACCTTTTTTTATTGAATTATGGACAAAAAAACGTAAGTAGGAATAAGAATTAAAAAAGGGTAACTGCCTAAACACAATGAGGCCGCTGTAGTAGCAGTATGTAGCGGTAGTACAAGCTGTCAAATTTTGCGGCGCTGCACACACAAAAAGTGTATACAATGAAGTAGCGCGATACGTCAATTTCAAATAATTGTTTTGTATGATTTTCTTGAATAAATTTTCACAAATAAGTTTTTTGTTAAATTCAGCTACACGTTGACAATTAGTTTTGAAATAAAATGGATGACAAAGAGGATGTTGTCTTTATAATGGCCGTAGTGCAAATGTTCGATCTATAATAATAATAATAATAACTTCGATTGATTTTGTGACATGCAGCGCGACAAAAGTTAAAAGTTGGCCAATATGTACTACAGCGGCTACTACACGCTGCAGCGGCGCGGCTCATTATGTTCGCGTTATATGTAATCAGTGTATTTTAACTTTGACAGCGCTACATACCGCTACTACAGCGACCTCATTGTGTTTAGGCAGTTATAGAATGTGTATTTTTCGAGGTATTTTTAAATGTTTAAAAGTCGCCAAACCAGCGCAGTTTGATCGGCTGATAGGAATTTTACAAGATCAACCTAATCTTGTCAGGGGTAAAGGACAGTTTGGTTCATAAAAAAAAAAAAAAAAATTGACGAAGATTGGGAAAAAATGGATTTGGAGCTCAACAGTATCGGGAGCGGAAAAGAATGGCAAAGGGTTCGTTAATGATGCGATATAAGAATTTTTCTACCAACAAAATGTTTTTGCAGGTTTGGATACAGAATCGTAATAGATTCAGTGAACTCTAATCTTCCTCCTCCAAGTCACCAAAAAATAAATCAAAACTACTTTCCATTGTTTTTTTTCTAAACGTTTTCGTTTTAATTGCAAATACTTCTTCGTTCGATTTCAATTTCCACAAATAAATTCACAAAATTGACATTTAACAGCTGATTTCGATTTTCAATATGCTCCTAAAAGATGGCAATTTAGTTTTTAAAGACAACTGAAAAGAGTTGTCTTGCATAATACGAAAAATTTGTTTGGTTGTCTCAAAGTTGAGTTGTCATGGAGACAACACAACTAAGTTGAGTTGTCTTCCATAATAGGCACTTTAGCCGGGATTATTAGTATCGCGGAGTAACAACGTAGCTGTGGGCGCAGCAGCCGAGTCGTAATTACACTGAGCTACTGATTGAGGGTGCTTTTGATTCCCAGAAAAACAAATTACATCTTAATTATTTTTTCATGCGACACTTCCACTGACGTCTGACAAACATCCGAAATTAAACCTAACTAGTGCTTGTTAACCAGGGGCGTAGCGTGGGTTGGGGCCGCCCGGGGCAGACAAAATTTATGCCGCCCCTAGCAGTTTTTTCATACACTAAAAAAAAAAAACACAACTTAAAACTGCCAGTTTAGAGAAGAAAATCTAAAAAAAAAATGTTTTCTAAATTTCATCAAAATAAGTATCTACATTTCACCATGATAACCAACACATGTATGTTCATAAAAAAGAGGTTTTTTAAATCACCTTTTAGAAAGATTTTTTAATATCAAAATTTCTAGTACCATAAAGAAATCATTATAATATTAACAAAATGCGATTTTTGTACCAAAGGTTATTTAATGTGACTTTTTACCCGTATAATATAAATTTCACTTTTAAAAGTTAATTTGTTTCGCAAAAAAATACCTATCAAGGGGATTTGAGTACGTTAGAAAGGGAAAAATTACGAGTACTTAAACACCGTATACGACGGATTCTATAGGACGGCTCGTTCCGTCGGACGCAACGGATTCTATGGGCTGGGTCCTTAAGATTCTCGGTGGATTGGTAATATCCGCCTCTTTCGACGACGCTCTCTTTTATGATTTTTTTGAGTTAAGTAAAAAAAATTAGTAAAACTTAAAAGTAAAGGAGAGAAAAGCTTTTTTTTTCTTAGGTACCTGGGTAATTAATTTTCAATAATAAAGATCCCGGCAACAAGACAAGATACACAAAAAAAAAATAATTTTTCAAAATCCTTACCAAGAACTCTTGCTTAGCCACCAGGAACTCTAAAAAAAAACAAAACAATTAACATTGGGGCGCCAAGTTCATGCACCCCACCATGGTTTGCGATATCACCTAAACAAAATACATGTAGCCGACTCTTCGGAGTACCGCCTATGCCTTGAAGAAGACGAAACAACTGAGCATATCTTATGTGAATGCCCAGCCCTTTGTGGTATTAGAAGGAAATTTTTCTTCAGCGAAGTAATAAGCCCTGAAGAAGTAAAGACATCCTCTGCTGAAAGCATCATCAGCTACATTAGGAAAGTAGAAACTCAACTTTTTTCCTGATCCTACGTCACAATAGATCTACTTACGTCGACGTGGTCAGAATTGAAAAAAAAAACAATAACCTGACAACATTCGTTCCCATTGTACAAGTTCCACATGCGAATATATGTACCCATTGCCTGAGTGAAAATCGATCAAATTTGCCGTCTACTGCGCTAGTCAATCATCCCGACTTACATTAGACCAATCGCGCCTAGACACTGCAACTGGAACCTATCACTCTCGATATGGTAATAGATACCACCGTCGGATACATTTATATGTAGGTATTATCCATAAAAAGAAAATGAATACGACGACGACGCGCAATATTTACGGCCATAAGCGGATTCGATTTTCAGAGAAAGTTACAAAGCAGCCAACCAAACAAACGCACACGCTACACTTCTTGCAAAACAGGTGCAAGTTGCAACTCGCAACTAACTACTGATGCTTATGATTTTTACCTCAGCTAATTGAAGTTTTCCTTTGCGTGCCAAACCTCGACGGTCCACGGTCCATGACATTGCTGTGCAAAATAAAATAAAAATGGAAAACTACGAAATTTTCGAAATCTCTTCTTCGAAGCTGTTAATTACTGGCGTGTAGCAAGTGCAAGTGCAAGCAAATGTATCTGCATACCTTGAGTGCCTTGCATCGGTAGGCAATCGAATATTCAAACACTAGTTGGAAAGAGAAGTCAATAGTACGAGTATCTGTCTGTGATTCAGATGAAGCCGACATCCGTGAGGCAGCCGATGCTGATTGCTGATTGACCATCATGGTCATCATCATCGTTGTGGTGGTCGCGGTAGAACGACGATGAGACAATGTTAGCCACACTTACACATTTGAATGAGCGGGGGGTTTCTATTCGAAGGAGAAAAAAAAAATAGCAACCACTGGCTGGCGCACTTTCACAACACACGCCGACAGTGGACGACTTTCCAATTTGTACCTAATGGCGAGATGATGGTGCGCTGCCAAAGATCTGACTGAAGAGTGAATCGGGAGCAGGAACATTGCCTGTGCACACTTTTTGGCCAAATGGCATTGTGCACAAGTTGTCTCATTAGTAACAGTGAAGCTGTGCCGGGGCAATGCCCCGTCGAGATCCCTGACGATTAAATCTCTCCCATCGCTGGAGCCGCGCTGGCTCATTTGCATGCCAAAGTGTTAGTGAGTGCCAAATGTTGCAATTTGGCGTTGGTTGGCAAAGTGCATCGTTTTCAAAATGGAAACGAGTTAATAAACCATGGTGAGGGTCCTTACATACAGCTGTTGGAAGACGGATGCGAAATGGGTAGGGTCTGGGCGGAGAGTAACTTAAATATGAGCTGACAGTGTTGTAGCTCTTCAGGATTTGCACATGCCCTTTGTTGGCAGGCGAAATGTTTGAAGTTTTTGAGCGAACTTATACTGTTGCGATGGCGATCGGTAATGGCATGCCCTGGCTATTGAATTAATTGAATTATTGAAGTATTTCCACACCACAAGGTATAGGTAATAGGTAAAGTATACATTTACATCTGCGGAAATTGCCGCTCACCAAAATGGTTGCTAGAATTGTATCAAAAGCAATTTGGTATAAGATATGTTTTAGCTTTTATCGTCAGATACTAACAGACACCCAGCATTTAAGTAGAGGCTAAGGCTTGTGGCTTTTTGTCGTTATGTGGCCGATTTAGGTGAAAGTCAGAAATCACGGACTTTATGCACAGGGTATACGATTGGTAGCAATTCGCAACAATGGACATTTGTCGGATTTGTAGAAAATGAAACACGCTCAATCGTAGTTCCTAACATGACAATTTATTAACTTTAATAAAATAGTAACAAAAGAGGTTTAACAAATTATTGATTTAAAAGAAGGAGATTAAGGCAAAAAGAAACCCGCGTGTGCGTGACTCTACTTAGAGACGGCGATTTAGTGACTGACGTCAGAAACTTGTCGTCTTCAAATAGATGATACATTAAATGTAGGCGGCAAAAAATTTCCACATCAAAACATTCAAATTTCACAAGACAGCTGGCTGACAGTTCGACAGTCGACAACACAAATTATACTACTAAAACGACCGCCACAAAAACCGAGTGCAAAAAAGCACCACTGCCTACGAACAGAGTAGCTTCGTCTGACTTGCGTTGACTCTTAACGCGTCGATACGTCGATGGCCAGTTCTAGTACAATAATTTTCCATACTAATCCGTTTTGACATGCTGAAGTTTGTGTTCTGGAACTGAGGTATCCCCAAGCGTTCGTTGCTTTTCCGCTTCGTCGCTCCACAAAGAGCCAATTTTTCTATCCCGATTCACTCCTGTTTTCTGCGTTTTGCCTAATTTCATGGACTTTGTTGTACTTTGTGTATTCAAATTCAGAACATTGTTGACGGAATAGTGCAAATTGTCGGTAATTGACGGCTACGGTTCGTATTTCATTTCTGTCAATACCGAACAACACAACCACAACATAACAAGTAAAGAACAGTTTATTAATTTTTACCGACATAGCAGCTCCGCAAATGCGACAAGTTTTTTCGCCACGAGAAAAACATCAAATGAAAGCAAAGATATATTAAATGCTGCGTCATTTGCGAAGATAAATGGCATGGCATGAATTTCGTGACTGGTAATTTTTTCGAGGCTGCCATTTTAATTACAAAAAAATTGGTCATTTGTCCTAGGCGTCATTAAAGAGCGATCACACGTTTTTTTTTTAGTCATTTTAATGACACAAAATTCATGTTCATGCCGAAAATGATATCCCAAAAATGGAGACCACACGGAACGACCTTAAAATGACGGCTTTGTGACGCGAGTTTTGACGTCAAGGCGCCATTTAAATGCCGCAAAAAATGGCAGTGTAGCTAAGCTAGCTTTAAGGAATTAAATGTACTTTGGGTGGTTTTAATTTTAATACCAAAAAACACTAATACTTATATATTATATGGAAGAGACATTTTTCCGAATAAATGAGAGTCAGTTTCAAATATTTTTACGTAAAATTAAATTAGTGAAAGTTGAATAAAGCAATGATTGAACATTAGGCTCACCTAAGACAGTTATTTATAAACATTTTTCCACGAGAACCTTACTAACAGAGGTTTGCGGTAAGAGGTAAGAATTTCGATAAACTATTACAGAAAAAACTGTAATCTATTACTTTTTGCTCTAAAAAAATCATCACCAACAACTTTCTAATGCTGCATTTACACGGTCACACATTCCTATCACGGAAAATTAAAGGGAGGCTAAATACCAAATAGCAGTGTGACTGAGAGGGACAGCATCACCTAACACGCAAAAAAACGTGACACGTATTTATGTCGGCCATCTTGTTTACGTGATAGGAATTATAGGAAAGCTCCGCATGTTGATATTTTTATAGCGATGGTTAAAGAAATTCCGCGTTCCTATAAAACAATATGGCTTCCGGAAATGATGAACGGACTATTATTTATTTTTTTCGTGTAACTGATTGATGAACTGTTGGTTTAATTTACTGAAACTAATTACCACTCTCATTTCAAGTATTTCAAATAAGAAATAGAAATGCTTTCAAGCAATTGCAGAAATATTGGTGGGCGGAAACTGTGTCTATTTCCGTTTTACGTATCTATAATTATGGGTAGAACATCCATGACACTTTAGGCGTCTGATTTGTGATCTCATTCTAACGCCTTCAAAAGCATTGACTGCGGATAAACGGATCTCTCTTTTCGGTTTTGTTGCAAAAATGCGCGTACGTGATGGTGTAAATGCGGTTTAAATAAAATCATTTTTCACAATAAAAAGTCAAATTATCAGACACAATTCCGAAATGTCTCCGAAACGACTGCTGAAATATCAACCTGCTATCATATATCTATTTCTATATGTCTTCCTATATCCGCATTTCTGGTCCTATTTTACCAGCCAAAGCCAAATTCATTGGCAGGCCATTGGTTGGCAACAAAAATTTGTTTCTCATTTTGGTTTTGTTTACAATTTGTCCACGACCACGACTCTACGCAGGCTATAAACGCAAATTTTCGTGTTTAACTTACGCAGCCCCAAAGCAACGTTGCTTATGTTCGAAAAATCTTTATAAATCAGATTTCCCTGCATAAAGGCGTATTAGAGGGTGCGTTGGGGTTTTTTTTTTTAAATAAGGCTGCTAGTCTTGTAATAATAATCAAAGTAATGCTGTAAGAGAGTGTTGATGGCCCTCGTATTATTGGAGCTGTGCATATCTACGGGAACCCATCAGATTTTAATTTTAGATATCGTCAGACAAACAACGAACTTCTCTCCCATAGGCATCTGGAGTCCAACTGATTGTCTGATAGAGTTTAGGCTGTAGCAAATGCCTGCAGTAGGAGTTTCATGTTATTCCTCTGGTCCGAAATGTTTGTCACCGCCTTTTTCGACGCTTTTTTGACGCATTTTTCGTCCAATTGTTTGTGCATATTTAGACGAGTTTTTTGACACGTATTAACTCGTGTTTTGAAAAATGTTTTGACACATTTTCTAACGAATTTTCGACACGTCTTAGTTGGCTTTTTTTTTAGTGCGTTTTGGGAAGTTTTTTTTTTACACGTTTTGCGTTTTCATGAATTTTTCGTTGAATTTTACGAAATCGTTTTAGCAGACTTTTTAAGTTGTTTTTCGTCGTTGTCGCACTTAAGTCCACGCGTTTTTTTAACTCGTAGCCATTTAAAAGGATTCTTGGAAAATGTTTCTCCACATTTTTCGACGCTATTTTGACTGGGTATCTTTTTCTGCGCTTTTTTCGACTATTGTTTAGTGAGGTTATACGATGAGTTTCTTTCATGTATTGTGCGAAGCGTTTTTAACACTTTAATGGGCAATCGTTCTTTGGTTCAATTTTCTGACACGTTTTTGAGGCCTTTTTCGAAGTGATTCTTATTAGTTTCCTGCACTTACTTCATTTCGTTTTGTGGCATGCATTTAGACGCATTTTGAAAATTTAGTTGATATATTTCGACGCATTTACGACACGTGCCTTTTAAAGTTCGTTGTACGACTCGTTGTCGTTTTTGACACGTCCTTTGGTGCGTTATTCATATTTTTTTTTTTAGTTTTTTTGTTGATGGTTTTTGACGGATTTTTGATGTGTTTTTTTGACAAAATTTTGGCAGCTTTTTTGACTCGTTTCTGATATCGTTTTCGTAAGTTTGCTGAAAAGTTTATGTAGCCTTGTCAGCTTTTATTTTAACGCGTCTTTGAAACCTTTCTCGAGTCAATTTTGGTGCGTTTATTGAAGCGTTATTTGGTGACTCTTTTATGTATGTTCCTTTACTGTTATTGACAGATATCGTTGAAAGTTAATGAATCCTTTTAGAAAAACACTGCATTTTACCAATAATGTAAGCAATTGCAAGCAAATGTCTGCCGTTAGGAGTTCTATGTTATTCCTCCTGTTAGAGTTACAGAACGGCTCATCCCCCAATTGATGCCATATTCCACGACTACTGTCACATCGTTTTATCAAGTGCAAATTACGTAGGTACTGCCAATTCATAAATTCGTTGGGCAGTCAAATTCCAAAGCCGAAGCTTGAAATGTATCGGATACTTTCTCAAATTCTATCCGTCACTGTGGGAGTTTGTAATAATGAGCAAGCAAAACGTATACCAACTGGGAAGTACCCAAACTTTTGTGTGGCGTGCGCTTTTGTAACAAACCTCATAAATCTTTCCAATGTGTATGCCAAATAAATTAGAGTAGCCCTCGTGTTGGTCAATGCCTGTCAACTTTTTTAATCTAAATTTTCCTTTATTGCCCCAGTGTGGAATTTTAAAGCGATCGACACGTCGTTCGTGTGTCATTAATTCTGCTGACTTTGTATACGAGTAAAACAGATGACAGAGTTAGCTTTGTTTAGTTTGTCATCGCCATCGTCCTGAGTTAAATTAGCAGGATAACATCACGCAACTGGCGCATTAATTTTAACCTCCAATAAATATTGAAGTAGTTTGAAACCGCAAATGACAAAGCACAATACCGCCCACACTTCGGGCTAATTGAACGCCACACGCCTCCTTTAATTGTGAACGCGTTAGAGGGTAATTTTAATTAAGATAAATTGTACGCTGTTAATGCTTTGGCTGGGTAAATCGCCAGTGAGAGACAGAGTTGAATAACCACAACGACGCCAGAGGGGGGTGAAAAGAAACTGGCGAAACCTGGTCTAGAAATCCCGTTCCGTTTGCTACTTTCACCAGACAATAAATATTTAACCTCACCCTGAGTCGGGCCCTACTCCTATATGCATGCGATGCACTGCTCGGGAATGCAGCAAGAAGGTCGTTAGGTTACAGGAACTGAAAATGAAATACTTTTGTTAGTTTTCCACCCTCTACAAGTATTTCACTCCCCAGGGCTTTTGATTTTTTATTTCTTTTTGTGCTCCCCCCCATCTTACTTTTAATGGGCAAAAATTTGTAAGAGTTAGGACCGCAGCGATGAGGACAGGGGTTAAGAGCGGCAGTAGGTAGTTGGTGGGGGGGGCCTTTAAAGTTGTTCAACTCTTGGCAATGAAATTCACAGCAGGAACAGTGCAGTGTGCAGTCACTGTAGTTAAGTGTTCCACATTTCCTGGTATAATCTTTAGGATTTTAACTTTCTGAGGTTTGCTCTGTATTTTTTTTTTTATTCCAGCCGGAGGAAACGCATTGCAAATTCTATTAGATTCTTAAACTGGGATGTTGTCGGATAAATGGGGTTAGAGTTGGTAATTCTTTGAAGTGCTTTGGGGTTAGTTTCTGGGGATACTGCGTATCTGTATATTTAGTAATTGAGACGAATTAAGTTTGAAATTAAGCAGCAGAGTGATAGTTATCAGTGGGGAATATTCAACTAAATATTAAGGGACTGGTTTGGACTAGAGAACACATTTTTTAAAATCGTATCTCCACTTTGTTATCTGGATCTGCCACTTCGAATATTCGAAGTGTATTTGGTGTTTTCGGGCGTTGATAATAAAGGAAAATATTTCCATTTATAATACTGCTGAACAAAATACCTAGTGTGTAGAAAAGAAGGTACTTGGTAACCACATTCTAAGGCAAATTTCTTTGCATTTCGTTGGCGAAAATGTTAATAGGAGGGGCAATAACGCAGGTTGCTTCCAAAAACCCTAATGTTAGAATTGAGGAGAACCGATACTTTTTAAGTCCCGCAGGCGAAATGAGAACTTCGTGTAAAATGGTTAAGATTTACCTCTTTGAAAAGGCTCATTCTTGCCCACTGATATTTGACAGCTGATATTCGACAGCATGCGCCGAAAAACTGCCTCTTCCTGGAACATTTTCTTTCTATCATTTTAAGGGCTGCAATCGAGCATTACTCCCAAGTATGTTTTAACACTTGTACAGAAACTTGCACATGCCCCAGCCTTGTGATCAACTCGTTTTATGCCCTCAGACTTTAGATAATTTTGAGCATGGCGAGTGCTTAGTCCCCGACCGACAATCTCTCTTGGATATATTTGGCGGTGCCGTGAAATAACGCCGAATTGGAAAACTCGGCGTTATTGCGCTTTCACAAAGTGAAATAATGCCGAATTTCAGAATTCGGCATTATTTCACATTAACAAAGTGAAATAACGCCGAACATTGTTTGTGAAATAAAGCCGAAGCAAATGGGGATCATGACGTAATCTCGAATGACAAAAATCTCGAAGGCTAAAAATCTCAATTTGAAAATTCAACAAAAAATATAAGTAGAAAACCTCGCACCCACCCCGTAATCCAACAGTAAACCCAAGCAGGGGGGTTGCAGGGGGGCAGCATGCCCCCCCATACACATTTTATAATTTGCGCAAATTACCATTGTCTCCAAAATTAATATTAATTTAAGAATGTATTTATAAATGCAAAGTGAAATAAGGCCGACTCGGCTTTATTTAACTTTAGCAAAGTGAAATAAGACCGAACATTTAAATTCGGTGTTATTTCGCTTTCACAAAGTGAAATAACGCCGAATTTTAGAATTCGGCGTTATTTCGCTCGGCGTTATTTCACGGCACCATATTTGGCTACATCGTCCGCAAAGTTTGGAGAAAAGATAACCTTAATATCTTAATCAGGTGACAGTAGTTAGTGGCAAAGACCAAGATCTGTGGGGCCGCCGTGAAATTGCGACACTCCAATGTCAGTCGCCTGTAGGCGAAGTATTTTCTAACTATAACCAACAGGATGGAGTTTGCCCAGGTATCTCCCAATAAATTATGAAATCATTAATTTTTTTGGTTTCGAAAGAAAAGCTAAATAAAACACACACATCGATACATTTTTGATGAACATTTTATTTGATTTTAAATTTTGGGGGGAAAATGACATCATTCAAATAGCCGCCTCGGGAAGGTTCGCAATTCTTTTGATTTAAATTTTAACTACTTCTTCGCACATTTCGGGCATTATATCGGCCATAACTTCAGTAATGTCGGTTTTAAAGGCTTGTAGGGTTCGGGGGTTATTCGCGTAAGAACGGTCTTTTGCGTAGCCCCACAGAAAAAAATCTAACGGTGTCAAATCGCATGATCTTGGGGGCCAATTGTCGTCACAAAATCGTGAAATTACTTCTCACGCAATAAAGCCATCATTGGTTGTGTTGTATGGTTTGTTGCCCCGTCTTGTTGGAACCACCAAATCGTCCAAGTCCTGGGCTTTTCGTCATATTTTAATCTAAATAAACCATCGAACGATATCGTCTTGTGCTTACGCGATTAGAGCCCATGTCTATTTAGATTAAAATATGGCGAAAACGACAGAGCTTAATATGGAAGATCGACTAGCTTTTGTCGCAAAAGGCGATTGCGGTCGTTCTGTAAAAAAATAGTGGACGAATTTAATTTGTTGAAGCAAAAGTTAAATATCAAAATCAATAATCACATACGACCTCTGTGCAAAATGTACCCCCTTCGAGTAAAAAACGAAAAAAGGTGAAGCATGGTAGATATATTTTGGAAAAGTTTGTTAAAGTTTAAGTCCCAAAATTCTCGAGCTCAATATGAAAAAATTTGCTGAAAACCCGATTATGTGAGTGATAATTCAGAGGCGCCCTATTGCACTCGATTTCGATACATATCCTGTAAGAAAAGTAGCTATACGAAAACAAAATGAATAGTGCAATTCGCCCAAGAGTTTAAAAATTTACCCATTAGGTGTGGAACCGGGTCTTATGGACGGAAGAGAGTTCATTTGGGCTTCTTGGATCACCGTAAAAAAGATTTGTTCGGATACGGAAATTATCGCGTTAAAAATACGCACCTGTCGTTCAGACCAGTTGCGGGTTGATAATATTTTAGGGTTGTATACCGCCCGGTTGCGTAGGTTATTGGTTTAAATCAATGGAACAAAGATCCAGCGCAAACTTTAAAAAGTTACTTACTGCCGCGCTGTCAATTATTCTCCAACAGGATAACGCTCCTTGTCAAAAAAGCCCAATGGCGATTTAAATTTTACGGGATATTGAACCAGGATCACACAACTGTCCACTCCGAGGTACAGATTTAATGTTTTTGAATATATACGGATGTTGCATGAAAGGAAAAATAATTGTCTTTCTGGTACGGAGCAGAAAGGAGATCGTTTTTGTAGTAACAAAGCTTCGGGATGACGTTCCTACAGAAATGCTGCAAAAACTCGTCGAAACGGTTGCAAGACAATTACAAAATGTTATTAAGGGTAAAGCAGATATTATTTTTTATAAAACTATTTTATCGTTCGTTTTTTAATTTCAAAATATAGTTTTCCTTAATTAAAACTTATGTGTCAAAATAATTATGCCAAAGTAAGTAGTTAATTTGATTCATTTTAATAAATTTAAACTATTGCATTTAAAAATAAAAATGGCATATGTATGTTCACTTCATAATTCTGTAAGCAAACTGTGCATTCATTTTTTTCCATTTCTTCCTAGAATTTAATAAATTTAACTCTAGGTTTTGGTCAAAATACTTTTGCCGATGAGTGTAGGTACGCACAGTCCTAAACATCAAGTCTGCTCCCTAAAGCCTGAACCACATCGAAACAAAAGTAGGAAAAAGTACAAAAAAGTGGAAAAAAATCGGTAATACTCTTCCATCACATAGAACACTCTGTATATTTTTTCTCAATTTAAAATGTTCACTTTTTGAAGGCTCGATCATATTCCAGCCTTCACTTTTCTAAGTTATAAGATCAAATACACTCAAGGAATTCGTTATCGATTTCCCGGTAGATCACACTCCCATCATATAATTCCTGTCAGTTTCAAAAGGCAAAGCTATTTTTTTACTTCACTCGGCTAAATTTGCTTGTTATTGCTTCTGGAAATTTGAAATGTAAACACAAAAAGGTCTGAGCTTCCTTAGTGCGGGTTTTGTTCATAGATGTCGTATAAATATGCGTGTGTTTTCAATGAATTTCGAGCTTTTCACTTTTTTATACTTTTTCTCACTTTTGTTTCGATGTATTTCAGTCTTAAAGGACGACACTGTTACACGGTATACAAAACAGCTCCACCTATTCAATCTCATTCAAACTATACTCTTAACATTGCCGCTGGTCACAGTTAAAGAAAAGGCTATGTCTGCGAAAACGGTTGAGTAGTTTTCGTGTCACACCCCCATTGTCTTTCAAAGTCAAATTTAATGACACAATTTCTTATGATTTTACTGCACTCCCCAGCATAGCAAAAATCATAGAAAGATTTATCTAACAAACCAATTAGACGTAGCATACAAACTTGCAAAGAGTCCTCTGTAAGATGAAACGATTTTTAAGTTTGACGTATATTTTGTGGAAATAGGAATCAACTTGCTAAAATCCTAATTCCAATGCCACAATCAGAGCACGCCAGTTGAATTGGTTTAGGTGAGTGACCATGACCATCGGTCATTCTAAACAGAGAAGAACGTCCATTTCACCACAATGGCTATAGTCCTCTTCCTATTTAATTACCCCATTGATAACATCCCTATTCAAATTTCTTTTCCGAAAAATGAAACAAACAAAAAATGAAACAGAAAAAAAAAACGAAAACAGCCAACTGCCTTTTAAATCCAGCAATCTCTGCATGAACAAGCAAAGCACCACATTGTTTACCTTAAACCTGATTTAATCAAATTAATTAATTTATCTAAATAAAAAAGGATTGTACACATTTATCTGACCTGGCAGAATCCAGGCTCCTCTGCTTTTTACAGGAAGAGGGAACAAAAATACGCCACCCCAACCAATACCACAACCGACACCGCACCCTTTGTTGTTGTGGTCAAACTATTGCAACGGAAAATTAAAGTATTCCTGTGTTTTCTCTCGTCCGTCCACACGGGTGCAATTTTTTTTTGTCCAAGCGAAAGTTTCACTCTTCAACGAACTTCTGTTTTTTTTTCTGTCCGCGAAGACCAGGAAGACTAGCCATTGATGGTTCAAATCTTTCCACCGATATAGCTCCCCAGCATTAGGGCACAGACGGAAATCCACAGCAGCAGGGATGGCCTTAAGTCTGAGGAGAAAATAGTTTTCATAAATTTTTTTACCCGACAAAAAAAAAAAAAAAATTCACATCCCGTCTCTTTACGTTTTCTGTAAACAGAAAGTGAGAACCCGACTAAAATAGGAAAGGATAACTTTTTGGGTTTTTTTTTTAACATAACCTCTTCGCATCCATAGTTTTTGCTTATAATTTTTTTTTCATATTTTTTTTTTTTTGTATTTACGTCCACTGCACTGTAGGGGTTAAAATGGGGCCAACTTATGGGGTGTCTGTGAACGCCTTTCGCAGTCAAGCGTACGATTTTTAAGTGCCCCTAACTGAGGCTGTTATGGGTATACGTGTGTGTGTAAGTCGTAACTTTAACAGCACGGAGAGTGCAATGAAAGACCAAAAGTCGTATCGTTCTTTGTAAAGTTTTCGTTTGGCTTTTCTTTTCATTTTTTCTGTGGTAATATAGAGAATCTAATAATAATTGAACAGAGAATAAACAGAACTACAAAAGAATGGACCACCCGGGCATAAAGTTTCCCTTTGGATAGCCAACAAGAAGAGTTTTATTTTCATACCCCCTCCCAAAAAATAAAATAAATACATATCTACCGATATATATCTGAGAAATCGTTTTGAAATGCAGGATTTATGGTTTAGGTTTCGTTTGGGTTTTCCATGTTTGATTTCAAGAAAGTTTGAAGCTAAGGAAATTGACGTGCTCTGGATGTGATAGCACAACGAGTGTGCATTCGAGGGAACCAGGGCAGATAAATGCAAAAGCGCTTTAGAAAAGTATGATTCAATATTCAAGTGAAGTTGGTCTAAAAAATATATATAACCATGTGCAATTGAAAACTGTGTACTTCTGCTAGATTGATCTTTTCGTATATTTCTTCTTCGATAATATTTAGGTATTTTTTGTGCTCCGTTGGCGATGGAAAAATAAAGTGAATCCTTGCACTTTTCAAACTGTCGGGCAACAGCTTTTGGGTAGCTGAGCTGGTATTCACCTGCCAACCTACTATACGTTTTTATTGATTTTATCGGTAATCGTATATATTTTTTAAAGAAGGTTCTTGAGTGTTGAGTTAAATACAAAAGGTGAAGACAAAAACTGCCTTTTAAATAAATAGTGGTTGGTGACCACGGGGATTGGTAGTGGGTGATGGTGATACGTTGCTCATATAAAGCGTAGACAAAAATTCGTCGTCTATTAAAAGCTATTTATTCAGCGCTCAATGAAACGTGGTCATTGTGGTGTCAATGGGTACACATTTAAGAATCTAGTGTTCTTAAGTCGACTAGATTGGTCTGGATAAGATGTAAAATTAACGCAAAAGCTAGATTGTTTGGGAACGTCACTTTTCCTACGTCAGCCACATATGCAAACTGTCAACTTAGTACTCAGTCACGAATTTCTTGACTATCAAGCAGAAATTTGAACCTTAACCGAGTGGAAAATGAGTTAAAATTAACTAAGTCTCTGTAGAAAATAAACGAGTATTTGTTGTTGAAAACTAGAGAGTTAAAAAGGTTAAATCGTACTGTTAAAAATAACACACTTTATCAGTTGGTATCAACCATGTACCACTGTTGTTATTAGTCAGTTTGTTATTTATGACCGAGAAAATTTGGAGAGGAAATTGATAAATCGGTTATTTTTAACCGAGTTTCGTTAAACAAGTTGACTCGGTTATTTTTAATCCACTAACTCTGTAAGAGCTGTATTAACAGTATCACTTGGTAGTTTTTAACCGAAAGTTGGTTGATTTTAAATAAGTGAAGTGTGTGTAGATTCATCGGCTATCCCTCCATAAACGTCAACTGAAACAGCCGCTCATATGACCGATTTCAGCCAGTCAAAACCGATATACATCTGGTCAGACAGCTGTCAGACGTACTAAACTAGATACTTGAACGTCCCCAATGGTTGGCCTTGAACAGTAGTTTCCCCTAACTGGGAAAATGTTTGGTGATTTTTTTGTTATATTGTTATGTATTTTTTTCAATGAGCGGTACTAATAACAAATTAAGTAACAAATAAAGTCTTGACTTTAAACTTACGGAAGCTCAAAATAGCGAAATTTGTATGGAAAATGTCATTATGTGAACTACTAAAATTTAGAGTAGGTAGAAACTAAAAATGTTTATTGGTCTGCAGGATTGGCCTAAATTTCCGTCCCAAGTACATGATTAACTGAGGGAATTCGTCATTCAGCAGAAGAGTTAATCAGTTAATCTTAAGAAGAAGAACGCCTAACTAAAAAGCATAGCGGGTTCAAATATTTAGTTATATGGTTCAAACAAGGCTGTGAATATAAGTAACACACGTTTCCAAATGCAGTCTAGAAATGGCTATTTCCTTGGGCCAGGTATAAATTGTTATATAAATAAATTCTTTAATTTCAAACGAATTAGATGCAAAAAATATGCTTCAATAAACGTCCACTCAATTACCTAGTCTACCCTCATAGCTGCCTTTTCCATAAGTGCTTTCTTTTGAATTCACTTTATTTTCTAACACACTGACCCAGAAAATGTTGGACTTAGCAAACCAATGCCTTCACATTCAACAGCCAGCACAGCCGGTCAGATCCTTTTTCCACACCAAGTGATTTAAAGTAGATTAGTTTTACGGTGCGATCGCATTTTTAGCCGTAGGATAACAAAAAACTACTCTGAATTTATGGCCTGAAACCACAAAATCGACCATGAATTAGGCACACGCCTGTGCCGAATTCAACTACTAATACGTGTGTGTAACCAGCGAATTCGTTTGGACATGGTTCCCCAATTAGGGGAGACTTGCAAATTCCATACTTGTCCTTTATCCGAGCAGAGTCCCTGTATTCATTCTGTTTGCTTTGCACAAACACAAACAACAAAATAAAAAGTCCTTCGGCTCTCTACACACTGGAAATTTTCACTGCCTATTTAGGCTGGTATACGCCCTAATAGGTTTTCGGTCCAACAAAAAAGGACACCACACTCCAGAGCAAAACCAACCATAGATACTGCCCGGAGAAAAACTTTCCCTAGGCCTTCGAGGAAACAAAACCAAACTCCAACCAAGCGATTAGGGCATATGAATGCTGTTTAAAGACTTGAGGACTGTGCGGAGCAAGGACGAGACTCAAAAGCGGTACAATGCAACTACACACGAAAAATGTCGCTCCTCTCATCCAACGAAGGAAGGAAACAAAGGCCGTCCCTGCATATCAATGTTTCGTCCACCGCCTGTTTGTTCTGCCATCGGATAAACTTTATCTTCAGCCATGGTCAACGCACATTGTGCGAAGTCACAGAAGAGTTGCGACACACACAACGAAAATTCCACTGGGGGCGAAGCAAAAAAAAAAAAAAAAACCAAAATGTGTCTAAGCCGTGTGAACCTGGACTGTTAAGCCAAGACGAGTTAGGCACACATATCTTTTCCCGTATACAGTTACGTAAGGTACACAAATTATTAATTCGACTTCGTTTGTGCGGCCAGGCTCGTTCGGGTGAGTAGGGCGAGCTCACTCGCAAGGGAGGCTACACCTAAATGAGCAAAAGTTGGCAGCTGCCGGCTGCTCGCATCTATCCAACAGGAAAAATCTCAAAACGGATTTCCTACTGTCATGTTCGAATGTTATCCCGGCACCGGGTCCTAACTGTGCATAGTAAAATCCATCGTTTTGTAGTTATTGGTCCAGAGTTCCTACGTTGCCATGTATGCATCTGGATGCATTTGTGAATTTCCGTCTGGAAATTTCAACAAAACCGACGAATGAATTGATGTCGCATGGGGGTGTGGGTGGACGTGTTGCGGGTCGTTATGTGTGCTCTAATGTGCAAGGAGGGAATTCATTCTGATGTCATGATGTTTTTTTTCATAAAAATACGCTTTTGAGATTTAGGGAGGAATTCGGATTTGCTATGATACAGTAGCGGGCAGGAAAAAAGTAATTTTGCGATGCAAATGGATTCCAGATTTGACAAGCTATGTGGTTGAGAATGTATTTCTTATCTATGTGTAGAAGGGGATGGTTCGACTGCCAGGGGGTCGAATAACATTGATCACAAATATAATTATGAACGCCCTTCAAGAAAATATATAACGACCGAGGTTTTACCTAATTGGAAAGCGAGAGTTGCAATGAATAATAAATTAATTTTGAGCTTAAATGAAAATTTCAATGAATTTTTACGGAATTAGAAAATTACAGAGTTATTCACACAGAGAATATTCACAATGGGATTTCAGTGAAAACCGAATATTTCCAATACATATTTAAGTTTTCGAAACGAAGTGTTTGAGACGTTTTCCACGAAAATCGTTGGATTGTTGAAGAAAAACACGATTTTCGCAATATTCAGCAAATTCAGCAGAACAGCTGTCCAAACGGAAGTGACAGCTCACAACTTCAAATCATTTTCCACCCTAAATTGAAGGACTTATAAAAAAACACCCTTTATTATTGAAATGTCAAACGAAAACTAGTTGGTGTGCGGTGTGAATGCATCGAAGTTGTCGACGAAAACACGGTTTTCGGTGCGGTGTGAATAGCGTGTTAGTCTATGCTATATTTTATTTATGGTAAAAATCAAAATTGAATAAAATGATTTTGGTTTTTCTATACATACATTATTTTTTTTTAAAGCTTGGCGATTCAAGGCCAATATTAGGCTTAATGTTTTTGTCAAGCTAAAGTCTGAGGAATGTTTTCGTAGATCATTAGTTTGTAACGGGTGATTTTTTAAGAGGTTTAGAACTTTTTTTTTAAAAAAAAACACAAAAAATTCGAAAAAATGAATGAAATATTTATTTGAATCGATAGTTTGAACCTTGCAATTTAATGTTTAAAGATAATTTCATGCAAATGTTGACCGCGGCTGCGTCTCAGGTAGCCCATCCGCTGAGTCCAATTTTGGCATACTCTTTCACACATATCGGCCGGTATCTCACGAATGAATGCATGGATGTTGGCTTCCAGTGCGTCAATCGAAGCGGGCTTGTCCCTATACACATTAGCCTTGACATACCCCCACAAAAAATAATCTAATGGTGTCAAATCGCACGATCTAGGCGGCCAATTGACCGGCCCGAAACGTGAAATTAACTGTTCACCAAACTCGCCTCGCAATTGCGCCATTTTTTCGCGTGCTGTGTGGCATGTGGCACCGTCGTGTTGAAACCACATATCATGCAAGTCAAGAACTTCCATTTCGGGCAAAAAAAAGTTTGTTATCATCGCTCGGTAGCGTTCACCATTGACAGTAACGCTGCGATTCGCATCATCTTTGAAGAAATATGGCCCAATAATGCCGCCGGCCCATAAACCGCACCAAACAGTGGCTTTTTCGGGATGCATTGGTAGCTGTTGCAATGCTTCTGGCTGATCTTCACTCCAAATGCGGCAATTTTGCTTATTTACGTACCCATTCAACCAAAAATGAGCCTCATCGCTGAACACAATTTTTCGATAAAAAAGCGAAAATGAACATTTCGAACCGAGCACGAATTTTGATAGTAAAATTCAATAATTTGCAAGCGTTGTTCATTTGTAAGACGATCCATGGTTAAATTGCAAACCAAACTGAAGCTGTTTGACAGTGACACAAGGTACTAAACACACGTCAGCTGTCAAAACCAGTGTTGCCAAAACCAAACCAGCTAAAAAATCACCCGTTATATATTTAGTTGTTGAACTCAATTCTTTTTCTTAATTGAATTTTTTTTAGGTTGAAATCAATCATATGATTGAACTTATTAGTTATCCCAGAGAACTATCTTCTACATGGGTTTTCAAGGATTCAACACTCTCCCGATATACATTAGGAACACAAGTAACTTAAATGAATTTAAAAGGAAACCTATTGAATATGTTCGATCTACAGATAGGTACCTACTAGTGTATAAGAATGGATTAGTTATAAACTTAATTGGAAAATTGTAAACTGAATGGCTTTTAGAGCTAAAAGAACATTCATCATTCATTCACCCATAGGAATAACCTTGGACTTGTTACGACTAGAGAATGAGTCGGTCAATCGAAATCGCCATGCGGAACAATTCTGGTTGTCTGAAAAAGTGAACTGAAAATGTTTTCACCGTTTCAACGTCTGGCCGCCTGTCTGTCCGTATGCTCCTGAGACCAGCCTAAATGGCTGCATCATCAGCGAAAGAGTGTATTGGATTAGATGTGACAGACAAGAGATCATTAATAAATAGAAGAAAAAGTGTCGGAGACATAACAGAGCCTTGAGGAACTCCAGCATTCAAGTGATTCGCGAAAGAATAGCGATCTGAAATTTTTTTCAATCGAATTGTGGAGTCTTTGACAGCAAGTTGTTGATTTAATTGCATTTCGTATTACTTACTTTACTTTACTTTTGGTGGCGCTTACAGTCCGGGGTGGACCACGGCCTCAACTAACTAGATCACGAATAATCCCACGAAATTGGTTCAGTTTGGTGTCTTCCAGAAATCGTATAAAACTACGTTCGGACGGCGGTATTTGTCTCCTATGCTGTACACGTGATTTAACCGAATAGAACACTGGCAACGATTGTTGCTGTTCATGCTAAGCCCGTGAAATGTATTTTCCCCCATAGAGACCGAGATTGTCACTACCATTGTCATCGCACGATGACAATAGTTTACTGACCGGACCACTGTGTTGTCGAGCTGCTATCCTAACCAAATAAACAATTTAATAGAATGGAAAATGACGTGAACGAAATACTGTCTCACATTGGAGAAAACTGTGTACGTGAAAAAATCGCATCGAAAAGGAAAGCCGCCGTGCGTACGACACATAAGACATAACTAAATGACATGTTCTCAATGTGGGAAATCTAAGTTCAACATCTTGGTTCAAAGATCGAGAGTTATTGAGGGTTATTCCAATCCACAAAACCATCCTACACCGCAACTCCTATAATGAAAGAACGGGACACATGAAAAAGAATTATATTTCGTACATCCAGAAGACAATTTAGATTGGCTTCTGCATAGTCAGCCTGAATGTATGCAATCATTTGTGATAAAGTCTTATACACTCGTATATTTTGGTGCGGGCCTGAGATTGTTTACAATCTAGTCCCATTTTTACGAATGGTATTAAGTAGCAGCAGTGTCATGGACACATTTATAGCAGGAAGACGACAACATGATCTATGTTTTTCTACTAGCGGAAACAAATTGGGTCCCTGACAAGTCAAATTCCACTCGCAATAAATACATAGCACGTTTTCGAAAAGTGTCAAATAAAGCGTAGTTGTTGCAACTGACTGGGGGTTATTACATTTTAAATCACATCTCATTAAATAAGTATGAAATATCATATAGGTATAGTCGTATTTGAGAGCAATTTCAAATAGTTGCTTCCCCTATTGTAATGTCCCATCATTTTGTAGATCAATTGTTCAAAACTTGTGGGCGCTTCCTCCATAAAGAATCACATAGCAGCCGGCACAGCATCTACTCCTTTTTCGGCACAGCATAGTAGTCTTGTAGCTCATCTGTGCATTGGTATGGATTCCAAATCCAATTGCATTGCTTTTGTATATATCGTTCACTCATCGACAGAAGTATTTTGACAAAACTGAAAGTTAAGTTATAAATTAAATATTACACAGTTTGCTTACTTAACAGGTGAATTCTTATTTTTAAATTCATTAATTAAAATTTATTAAAATGAATAAAATTAACTTTATACTTCGGCATAATTTTTTTGACAAATAAGTTTTACTTAAGAACAACTATATTTTAAAAGTAAAAAAGGAACAAAATAAAATTGTTTTATAATAAAAATATATTTGCTTTCACCTCAATAATATTCTGTAGTTGTCTTGCAACCGTTTCGATGAGTTTTTACAGTATTTATGCAGGAACATCATGCCACAGCTTTGTTACTACAAAAACAAGAGAGAAGCTCTCCTTTCGTGTCAGAAAGACAGTTATTTTTCCTTTCATGCAACATCCGTATATATTCAAAAACGTTAAATCTGTGCCTAGGAGTGGACAGTTGTGTGTTCCTGGTTCAATATCCCGTAAAATTTAAATCACCATTTGGGCTATTTTGACAAGGAGCGTTATCATCTTGGAGAATAATTGACAGCGCGATTAGATTATACGAAACTGTTTAAAGCTTGTGCTAGATCATTGTTCCATTGATTGGAACCAAATTTTCACAACCGTTAGACGGTATACAACCCTAAAACATAATAAACCGGCGTATTTTTCACGAGATAATTTCGGCATCCGAACAAATCTTCCTTACGGTGATACGCTTGGACGAATCGTAGCCCCTTTATTTTGTTTTCGTAGTTATATATGGTACCTACACAAATTAAATTCTTTCCCTATTTTGTTACAGAAAGACCGCGACAAAAGCTAGTCGATCCTCCATATTTTTAACTCTGTCTTCCCATTTTTTAATGGAAATAGTCCCGTCCACATTAAATCTATCATATTAAATTTAAATTTAAACGATAGCAGCAATTTTTACTTTAACCACAAATAGGCCTGAGCTATCCAGCCAAGATCTCAGATGATTTCATTTACACACACGACCATAGGTTCACCATAAGCAATTACTGAGCGAAAACTGTAGACGGTTAATCCATAGAATAGAAGTTAGGAATTATTCGTGATTTGCATTTCTGTCAAAATACTTTTGCCGACTAGTGTACCTATGTCAGTTCTCAGTTTTCAGAGCAGAACCGTTACAAGAAGTAAAACCCTACTTCCGTACCGAAATCAACCCATCCCGATAGCAGCAAAACGGACTAAATTAGTTAAACCCCATCAACAATGTCACATTGCTTGCGGGCATTCCGATGCACACACGGCTCCGTCCAACGTAACACCCATCAACGCAAAGGCAGACCAGAAAGATCTCAGGCACCAAGGATTGAGGAATGCCTTGCAAGTGCAAGAAAATGGAAAATTGCACCCTCGAGACGTAGAAAGGATATATAAAATCAAGTTATGCCTTTCGGCATCACCGGAACAAAAACACACATACACCCAAAGTTGACGAACTAAAAAAGAAAAAGCTCAATTGTCAGATGGACATTTCTCAACAGACAACAGACAGGAAGATGAGGAGCACTACGACAAAAAGTTATTCCCTAGCTATAAAATATCTCGGGCAGACAAAAAGCGAGATATTTTTTGTTCTTCTTCTATCGAAACAAGAAAGGACCGCGCCGGTACAACTGGACAGTGTAGTCGTGTCCTGTTTCGAGAGTTTTGTCTGCCTGCTCCAGTTTTTCGCTGTTAATCTTCTCAGCTTTGTCCGTTGTGTTATATATGCATTTGTCGGGAGTTTCTGTGTCTTTTATTAGTTTCGGTGTTGTTATTCTTTTTGAGGGAATTCTCTTCTTTTGGATTTCCTTTCTGTTTCTTTTTTTCTTTTTTTGCCTGCGTACAGTTTTGCTTAGTGAAACGTGTGCGGATTTTAAGCTAACCATTGGGACAATACGGGAGAAATTTGTTTGGGCGAGTCCAACAAAAAAAAAGTGGAACGGAAGTGAAATAGTTGAAAGGAGATAAGAAAATGAGATGTATTTCACAGAGCACTTTGCAACAAGCACTTAATTTTATGATAATTATAGCTATACAAGTGTTTGGAGGGATTACGGAAATGGAATACTTTTGAATCTGTTGGCAATAATCGCATATTGATTCTTCGGTGAGAATCATCGAAGGCACTTGTCTTCTTTTTGTTTGGAGATTGAGTAAATTGTCCTAATTTGCACGGTGATTTGTTGTAGCTTCATAAATTAAAGTGTTGGTAGGACAGGATTGGCTGTCGATGGGGAATTTTGTTGAGCTTGGGATTTACAGGAATTGGACTTCTAAGCTGGGGTGGAATGGTGTAAGACACAAAACGAAAACCACTTTCGCATTTCAAAAAACGAAAGAAATCACACGAAAGCGAAAATTTGCTTCAAGGAAGTATACATCCTTTCGTTTCGTTTTCCTCTTTCGCATGGGGTAAAGAAACAATATAACAAAGAAATTAAAGTTTGAGAAGCTGAATGTATTATAATGAGCATACGACAGCTGACAGCTTCAAAATATTTTAATTGTTGATATTTTGGTTTAAATAAAAAAATTTGTAAGTAAAATAAATAATTACCGACACACATACTCATATTACATATTTAAAGGACGTCAACAACAACACAAACACAGCAAAATATAACGATTGAGTGGGTAGAGAAGTATCCTTTTCTAGCTAAAAATTCGCAGGACAATGCACAGGGAAGAGATAAAGCCGCAAAAATATGGGAGCCACTTTGTAAAATATTAAACGAAAATGGCCCACCTATCAAACGAAAATTCCTTTCGTTTTTTGTAGTTACATGAAGCAAACCGTTCGTGCAAACGAAAACGATCGAACGTTTTCATCTTACTGAATCCCACCCCATACTACAACTGTCTTGGACCCATTCGTTGATTGCACAAAAGTGAACAGGCATCATTGATGGCTTGATCTTTGAAATGGATGTGCGGCTTTTCAGGTCCTTGCTCGAAGTGGTCCAACGATTGTAGTCCAATTATTTTTAAGCTACTACGGTTGTACTTATTATTTCCACCTAACAAAAAGGACAGAAAATACTTCGAAGAACTCCAGAAATAAATGTTCATTGCTATTGCCATTAACCAGAACCTGTCTGAAAGCCCGTCATGCTTGCCAAACAGAAGTAGGTACCAGTCTAAACCTAATTCCTAAATCTATGAGCACGAGCAGTCAAAACTGTGGCAGGAGACAAAGTATGGCTAAAAAAAAAGAGCTCCATCACTTTATTCGTCAAGCTTCGATTGAAGAAGCCACTTTCAATGATGAGAATGATATTAAATCAAATGTAGGGTTAGTTTGAAATAAGTACCTATAGCGCGTGTATTCAAAGACCGGGATTTGGGTCTTGGGAGGTAATTATTCACGGAAAAAAATTGTAAGATCAAATCAAAAAAAATAAGCGCAGAATCACGAAAAGTCTGTCTAGTTTTAGAGTTTTGGGAATTGATATAAGTCTAGAAAAAGAAAGGGTTTAAAGGATTTCGACAGCGCACAAAATACCACCACTTGCTCTTCCCCTTACACTGAAAAAAAAGACGTCGTCATATTGACGAATGGCGTTCATAAACATGCTATTCATTGATATGACGTATTTTTTATCAATATGATGAATAAATTCATGAAAACTTTTCGACAATTGATGAACCGATTTTCAATATGAAGAAAGTGCATTCATCAATTTTTTTGGCAGAGTTCTGATAAGAATTTGGCGTATTTTTTCGTGAGCTACGTTCATCATCTCATCAAAACATTTCATCAATATGACGAAAACACTTCTTTCGATGAATTCAGTTAGTTGTTCATCCAGTTGATGATTTATTCGTCTCGTTGATGTATGGAATCATCGTATTCAAGTACGATTGCCATATTTTGAAATTTCATCATATTAATAAAGGCGCTCATCGTATTGATGACGGCTTTCATTATACTGATGACCGCATTCATCAAAAAAACAGACTTTAGTTTATATTAGCGAGAATGTTGATGTTGATGGTGAAGCGTTCTTCTTATAGATGAACTGAATTCGTTATATTGATGAAAAAAATCAAATTCACGGTTATATTCATCATATTGATGAATTTAATTATCATATTGATGAATTTCTTTTATCGTTTTCTTCAATGTGATGTACAGATTGTTAATATGATGTATGCTGTAGGTGTACACACACGAAGTTGGTACAGCTTTTATACTCACACACGAAATATGACATTAATCAAGCGTAAAGTACTACACAGGGTGGCAAAAAAAAAAAATTGTGAATGGTTTAACGATGAACAATAAATATCTTAAAAGAGTCAAAATGTCGAAGAGTGATTTAGAAATTTCATCGTATAGATAGTTATATGTTTATTTTTTAATTAATGTTCCCACAAAAGTATTCATTTCTATCTTAAACATTGTGTTGAAAATTGCTTGCCGTTGAATAAACATTTTAATTAGCTTTTACTACGGGCGACTGATAATGAAGTGTGAAAAATTCAATAAAAACGGTGGAAATTTAAAAAGGTAATCCCGATTTTCCCATTATATAAAATAATATCATATATGTATATATTTAAAGTATTTATTACGTAATCTGTAGAATGAAAGTTATATTATTCGAAAAGTAGGTACTGTCTCATAGATGTGCACAAGCACATACAAAGGTGTTGACTTACAACTTTCGTTTAAATGATGTTATGTAAACGAACGTTTTTCGACATAAATTTTTTGATCTTGAAACTTATTTTCAAAATTGCGTATTTTTTCAAAATCAATTTAAGATTATTTTTTAATCAATTTTTCGTACATGCTCCTCGATGCTTGAAATTATAAAATTCAAGACAATGGATCAATTGAATATTGATTATGATTAAATAACAAAAAAACTGTGCCCATACCTCAAGAAATGCATATGGCAGGCAAATGGCCGCTTTCTGACCCTAATTGGGATCCATTATCAAAAAAAAAAAAAAAACTTCCTGGAAAAATAAAAGTAACTAGCTCCGAAATAAAATTAAATATTGCAAATCCTCAATATTTCTTGAGCGCGTGAGTTTTTGCCACTACAACTTACCTATTGACATTCGTGGTAAAAGTGATTGTCGTTGGAATATTTTCCATTATTAAAATCACATAATATTGCCTCCATTACCATTTCCATGACATTATGTTCGTTTAGGTATTTCACCATTCCCAGTAAAGAGGAAATGTTGTGTGTTTAGGTTTTATTTGGTATAAGTATTTCTCTTTCACGTTTTCTTTTTCGTGTGAACCAACTAACAAACACATTAAAACAAAAGTGATAACACAAAAAGTGCGAATCATATTGATGAACAAAATCGGCAATATGATGGACACATTCATCACCTTGATGAAATTGGACGGCAATTTCGGTTCATCACATTGATGAAATTTTCATATGATTGATGAACAAAGTTGATGAATGACGAACACATTTCACAATTTTCGAATTTCTTCATATTGATGGAAATCGGTTTCATCATATCAACGAAAAATTTCACTGGACTAAAATCGATGATTTTTTCATTATATTGATGAATTTTTTCATTGCTATGATGTACCTTTTTTTTCAGTGTAGAAGGGCTTTTGTAGCTAGATAACATTTAACACTATAACCCTGCAAATATTTGTGATATTTTAATTCCTTCTCCTTCCCTTACGAAAGTCTATTATAATATTATTATATCATATTTCAAAATAAATTTCAACAAATCATAAATAAACAGAAAGCTACCTGAAGAACTTTATAGAATTTTTGGGCACATTCCGAGTGGTTACAACATATAAGTAAAACAAATTTCTCGATTTCTTATACAAACAAAAACTGTCAGAAGGAGACCAAATCTGTAATATACAGGCAAATGTGACACGTTGTTAAGTAAGAAATGGAGTAGCTTTTCACTTCAAAAGAAATGTGATCTAATGACCTGTGCATGTGCATCCTTTAGAAAGCTGGAGCCGCACTTTATCACTCCACAGACTACAGCTAAGTATGTGCATAAACAAACTTCCGGCGTTCTAAGTTTATTTATCAATTCAAGTGTAGTTCTTTGTATACATGGTGTTCCATTTTCACTGACAGTCGACCACACTATCTGCTCTTGGAAAGGTCCTGCTGGAATTCAATTACACAAAAACCAAGTTACAATACAATCCGCACCTACACCCTCTATACAGGAGCACCTCATGGATATCCAATAAAAGTCCTTATCATATCGCTTTGTAGTTTGCATAACTTTCTCAGGTACAGAACTTGCAATTAAGAAGATTTTCCTCTTAAACAACCACAAGAACCACAAGGACATAGTTCTACCACAATCACATCAAATTCATAAACAATAGCAATAACAACAACACCACCCTCATCATCAATGGTATCCCACATGCTGTGCCATCACCTGGATTGGTCTAGCTCCTGCAACTTTGTGCAAAACGATGATGATGATGAGCCATAGCTCTTATCTGCCTATCGTTCCACATAGCTGTTCCCAATTATTGTCTTCCTGTATACAGTACAGTTTCGAGAGCAGTCATTAAACGAATATACACACCAGCAAGGACACACTAAGAGTACTACATATTTTATGCTTTAAGATTAATGTATCAACATGATGTGTATGAGATTGTAGTAGAACCATAAACAAATATCCCTGTCTAGAGCAAGTGGGTCTGCAATTGCAGATAAATGCCAGCAAAAAGGGACAAAGGACGAACCAGAAAAAAAAAAAAAAAACAAATTAGCTATGTAAATGACATTAAATGTCTGCCTAAAAGGATTTTTATTTTCGAAGGCGAGCACATAATGAGAAAGCGTCCAAATTGGAAACGGATGGCGCCCACCCAATGAAAGTCAGGGCAGAATTTAGGACAACTTCTTGAGAGACTTGTATTCGTGCTCTCTATCTCTATCTCTGTTGTCGTCGGTCGTCTTTAGTGAGGAAGGGATAGTATATTTCTGCAGCTCCTGTGAGTCGACTTAATTAGGTTAACTGAATTCCGTATAAAAAACAAACAAAAAACCAACGAAAGGAGAACGAAACGGAGATGGAAACAAAAACCAGGTCAATCTACGAAATAATGGAAATGCTTTTCCTGAGTTTTACAAATTTGAATGTCGTTTTGTGTAGAATATATATATTATAGAGTTTTCAAATTATGCATTGATCCAAATACGAATGGGATGCTCCTGTATGTGAGCACTTTGAGATCTTCTATATAGATTAGAGCTGTCAGTTCAGTTTGGTCTTATGGCACTATCCAAAAGTGGTTGCTTTACTTTCCGGTCTATAGTCACGACGAAGATATTTATCTGAGCTCAGTCATTTTTATTTTGAACGTGAAATCCTGATAATTTGAGTAGAAACACCCGAGGAACCTTGTTTCCTTCTTGGTAAACAGTTTTTGGAACATTATCATAATCAAATTATACGGCAAATGAGATGCGAAAGCGGAAGTTGATTTACTCTTTTATATACTGAAAAAATAAAGTGCATGACTGGTTCGAACGAAACTTTCTCTATACTAGATAAAAGAAAACAAAATCCACTTTTGGATACTTATTTCCTATGGCAGTTATATTAAATAACAATATAAGTTAAAGCTCTGGGTAACAGGCAATTGTTTCACGTTCTGGCTATAGAGAGTTATAAGCGCCTACTGTGATATTTTATAAGGTCTTACACCTCACAAGATTTTTAAGTACAGGGCAAGCGTACCTAGTACGAGTTTCTGTTTTTGAGCTACTAGGATAGGTTTTTAGTTTTTTACTGGAATATGATATATTTACATATACATATTTATACCTATATATGTAAGAATTCAGGCATTTGGGAATTTTCATTAGGAGCTATAAATTGAATATTCCCATGCTCGTGTGTGAGGTGCAAATGAAGTTTGATTTTCTAATTGTGTAAGCCCCAAATGGTTGGCATTATTTTAAGATGCATATTAAATAATGTTGAAAAAAGAAGAAGTACGTTGTACTTGTTAAAAATAAGTTTTGCGTAGCTATGGGGCAATAAGCCTATTACAAAATTATACCGTAGATATGCAAAAACACATAGATCGTGATTTTTTGAGAAATAATTAAACTGACGTTTTCGAATTAAGGAAAACTAAGAGTGGTTTTTGTAAGATTGTACATACAAAAACAGTAGCAAATAATATTGCAATGTTTAGTTTAAAAAATACTATTACTTAACTATTGAGCTGAAAACTGAGTGTATGATATTGTTCGGGATAAAAGCAATACTTCGTTTTTAACGTTTTATCTAAATCGCAAATGGGGTTTTTGAAATATGGGCAGTTTTTAAAATTAAGGACACAATCATTTTGAAAACATCAATTTGACTCTAAGTTTGCATTTGGGTCAAAATCGTTATTGGCCTTAGGTACTAGGTAATCTAAACAAAACTAAATTTTAAAAAAATTACTAAATTACAAAAATCCATTCAACGATAGTATAGAGAAAAACAGAGCTTGCTATTAAGTTATAAATGACCACATTACCTTAGAAATTAGTTTTTGTTGCAATCGTATGAATCGTTTTCGAGATATGTCGAAATTTTAAAAGTACCGCTATTCTATTTTTTAGCCAAAAACTGGGTATGCAGGTATGGTAACCTCACCTACTTAAGATTAAATATCAATTTTGGTTGAAATCGTTGGAGCCGTTTTGGATCAAATCAAACTGGTACGAACATTTTATATGGGAAGTACCATTAATATTGAGGTTACCTTGCAAAAAAAACAAAACGACCCCGAACTGCAAGTCCACAAACTCCAAATCCGAAGTCTGAACGAAATCCGGGCAGCTGTTTAGGCTGTAGGGGTTTGGAAGGAAGGACAAACAGACAGACGGACGGAATTTTGCAACCCACTTTCTTGAGTTCCTCTAGCATCGTAATGTCAGAATTCATTCGAATTGATTCGAATTCGAAGTTTTTTACGAAAACAATATCTTTCTCGTACTGCGTAATGGAAAAAGTTACAAATCGTGAACGGTTTAATGATGAACAATGAATATCTCAAATGAGTAATACTTAATTTATAAATTTCCTCAAATAGTTTTATGTTTATCTTTTAATTAAATTTCCCCCATAAATATAAATTTCTATTTTAAAGATTGTATTAAAAATTGCTTACTGTTTAAAATTTAATTCGCTTCGCGAAAAAATTTAAAACAATTAGCGTAATGGGAAAAAAATTAATATTAGTGAAGAAATGATGGAAATATAAAAAAGCTATAGTCTTATTTAAATTTTTCATATTATAATAAAATGTTATCAATATTTAATAAATAGCATCAGCATATTAATATATTTCAGGTATTTATTATGTAATGAGTAGAATGAAACTTGACAAAAAACCGCGAGTGTAAGTCGCCAGTTATCAGTTAATTGAAATCATTTCGATGACATTCAATTTGTCGCCGCAATATAAGTATATTTACATTATCAAATAAAAATCGTTCTATGTTCGAGCCAATTTTCGATGGAGCGACATATATAATTGAAACAACCGGTTTCCTTTACTTGTCAACTTCGACTGATTTTTATTAACTATATTTTACTTTATCGGAACGGAAAAGGCATGCAGGTGAGAACATTGTGTCTCAGCCTGTGCACGGGATACAATTACAGAGAAAAAAAGTCTTTCCCACAGTCTAGTGGACATAAATTGGTGTGGAATTACAATAGATATTACAAAAGTAGGTGTGGACATAACTAGCGTCTCATTTCACAAAAAAGGAATTGGCCCGCAACGTGAAACTATGCAACTGTCGCACGAGCCGAGTGACATGTTGCGCCGTTTTGTTGAAACCACAACAAGACTGCACATCATTGTTGTTCAATTGATGAACGAAAATCCATCGCTAAGTAAAATTCGCTTATTAAAATTGACGTAGTGCGCGAGACGCATTTCGAACAGAACCATGATTTTCAAAATAAATTTGCACAATTTGAAAGCGTTGTTCCGTCGTCTGTATATTCACGTTGAAATGCCAAACCAAACCAAAAATAAATCACTTGATAGCTGACAAAATGGCCGCCACTTAAAATAGTGTTGCCAACTTAAAGTTCTATATCTCTAAAAAAAAAAAACACCCTTTATACGGGCTTGTTGCTTACCGACCAACGTTGTACAAATAAAATGCGTTTGTTGAAGGAAGGTACAACTCAGGAAATTCCATTTTTAATGTTTAAGGTAAATTTTCAGCACTATTATAAATTAGTGTTCTTATTTTTGTATATGTCCGTCCATGTTAAAAGAATTTCTGCTGAAGCTTACCTCGGTCGAATATTTTAAAAGAATGTGTTTTTTTACTCTATAAATGCCCGACCGCAGGAATACCTATTAATGTTTTGAGATATTGACCCATGTACGATGAGCCGTTCTCGAGATATTTTTAAAAGGCGTCATAAGCACACCTCTCGAAATATTTTCCCTTAAGAGTGGGTGTCCCTCAGCTATGAACTTCGAGCTCATGTAAACATGCTTACATGTATTAGTGCACAGAATTTCAAATAGCCGAGCACACCCTCCCCCATTAAGATCACATTTGTGACTACAGAGTCTGTAAAATGAGAACTCGCTCAACGTTCACTAAATAAAAATAACAAAAAATTCGCTGCACAAAAAATCAAAACAAATCAAAACAAATCAAAACAAACAAAAACAAAAAGGACAAGCTGGCTGCCTAGGGCGATAGGCTAGCTGTATTGAGCTGCAAACTCTGTCTGAATAGACTGAAAATGTTAGTGTGTGTGATATCCAGTTTTCTACGAATTACGTACAAATCCAATCGCAAATTTTCTACTTTTCAAGATATGTATCCAAGATTCAATAATTTATATTTTTGTATAAATTTGGTTTTGGCTTGTTTGTAGCTTTTGCTTTGTTTGCGGGTCTGGGATGGGTTTATTGTCTAGAATCTATGCGAAACGCCCACCGAACCTAGCCTAGGATAATACACTATTCATTTATGTATTTATTATTGTCCTTTCACGGAATTCTATACCAAGGGGTTGCACAATCTTTTTTACCGCTAATATTATTAGAACTTTTCTTAAATTTTAGCAAGCTGAAAGTTGTATAAATTTTTTAACTGCACGTTTCGGCCTTTGTGAGACAATCGAAGTATATGGCTGTTAGTATTCTGTACTTCTAAGGCGATACATAATTACACTACATTAATTTAATGATATGTGGGTAATCTACACATTTTTGGGAACTAAAAACGATATGTTCGATATGTTATTACGTGTTTTATTATATCAACTGTGAACTTGCAGTCTAATTTAAGTCACGCTAATGCTTAGCAAGTTAAGCAGTTTTGTTATCTGCCAATTAGAAAAGCAGAGCTTCCCTTAGTCATTTTATACCTAGGTACTCGTATTTAAAAACTTCAATTCACCAAAATATTCTAGCCTAATATAATGTAGATACGTATTATGTAGTCAGTTCCATATCACTTTTACCGATTATTGGATTATACCGGTTTTTCTTTAGGAGTCTAATGTCGAGCGGAAAGAAACAGGATGGGAAGTGTTAGTAATACTTTTAAGCTTATATGCTTTTTAACCAGACAGCTTACAGGAATAAGGTGATTTTTTTTACATCTGAAAGTCATACTGAGCATCTCTACCAGCACAATGTAAAAGGAGATTAAAAAAACAAGAACAATCAAACAGGGCATTTAATCTTAGCAGAAATTTACTTATGGACTTTGTTTTTTGTTAGGTGTTCGATACTTGTATATGCCTTAGATTTTCTGGGATTTTGCGTTTACATTTCTCAGAATGCATCTTCTTTTAATTTTAGTAAATACACAAAATCATAGGGCCCAAACACTGGAAATCTAAATTATCTCTTGGTAATATGAACTTGCTCTTAAATTTAAAAAAAAAGGTTTTTGAGTTGTGAGTTTCTTTCAGCTCCAAATAGATATTCATAATTTATTTTCAAACTATTAATTTCTTTTTCTACACCTTCCATAATTGTTAAGTCTCTAGACTCTAGCTGATGAAGGGCAATAGAAAGTCCACACCGTTCAACTAATACCATTTTCACTTTGTATTAGTGTTGACAATGCACTATACAGGCATGTTTTAATTACATTACCAATTTTATTTATTTTATTTTGAATTTATAAAGCAAAAATAATTAATATTTTAAAGCCAAATGAATGTGTTTTTATTTTTAACACTTTCGGCATCTTGCTATTTTTTTCAATTATCTGAACTCGTAACAGTAGAAAATAGTAAGCAAATTATTTCGGAATATCTAAATAAAAACACAAATATTGAACGTTTGCCTTTTCCAATGAAATATGTATAAAACAATAATATTTGAAACTCCTACAAACAAAGCAAAAAATTCAAACACATCAACAACAACAATAAATTTTTCTCGGATTATCAAAATTTATCTCATTTTTGCTTCCTTCACTTTATCAAACAGCAAGAATAATAGTATGTATCTATCAGAAACCCAAACAAAACGAAATAAACAAATTTTTGTCATTTTTTGTTCAAGCAGCTCTAGTGAGCGAAAATCTGCAAACTATAAATTCTCAATAGAGAGTAAATTTAGAGAAAAATCGAATAACGCCATGTCGGATATTTTGTGAACTATATTGCATAAGTGTGCGTAAACTCTGAAACAAAATTCAGAATGCAGTAAAATAGTAAAATTTTCAAAATTCGAATTTAACTATTTTATGAACTAAACATCAAACTTTTATTCATTGAGCAGACATACAAATATGCAAAGCCCATTCTCTTTTTAACAGATTAAAAAAATAGTTCCTTGTTCCTCCACAAAGATTGTTTGCTTTTAGTAATATTAACCTGCAGTTTTAAGATGGTAAGCACAAAAAATCAAAATTGTGCTTCAATAGCTACCTCGAGCAGTTCATTGGTAACAAAAGTAAATCATAAAAAAAATAAAAATGTTTGATCTAGGGATTGCCCCACCGGGGCGCAGAAAAAACACCCAAAAAAGGGGGTTTTTGGTACTTTATGCAATATCAAGGTCGAAAAATAAAATTGTGCTTCAATAGCTACCTGCGTCTATTTACTGGCTATTGAAAACCGTTTACTCCGGTCAATTATCTCTTAAGAACTGCGAGAAACTACGGGGCGCAGAAACGTCTACCCCTGCCACCCAGCCTTAATGTCAGTTTCAATGATGAAATTGGGTCAGTATACTTACGTACTACGAAAATCTTTTTGTTGTGTTTGCCGACAAGAATATGGGTTGATGAGGAAGAAAAAGGTTCGCTCACGGTTTTGTTGTTATACTTGTTGCTCGGTGTCGGTAATAAATCCACCGGCTCGAAGAAAATTGTTTGAAATTGATTTTTTTTTTTTTAATTTAGCAACAGTTGCGATCAGTACGGCATCTCGGATCGATCAGCGGCAGCTGTGATGTGTGTAGTGTTACAAGTTGTTCGCTTGGTCACAGCACAGAATATCGAAAACGTAACAAATCAAAGTAAAGTTTGGGCAATATTATCACGTAACTAGCAACTAACTGCAAAGATTGCGAGTTTAAAAGCTTCAACTAGTTCATTTTCCAAAAAATGTATACAAAACTTACGAAAATAAAAAAAGTCGGCCTGACTATAACCTATTTTCATCATAAAAAAAATTTGAAAACTATAACGTCTAAACGATCATTATCTTACGCGATCTGCCCTCCGGAAAATATCTGTCAAACCGATTTTAAAAGATTTTAAAATATTTCACGAATGTGTGAGTAAATGTCAGCCGCCGGGTGTGTTCGACGGTTTGCCCAATAAACGATGATTAATGAACTGTGAGAGGTAAGCAATGCGTCCATCAACTCTTTGATCGTCACAACGAACACGCAGTTGTCCAACTAAAGGGAGTTATTTTTCCCCCAAAATCAGACATGTTGATCAACTATGTGTATGGGGTCGTTCAACAATTATGTAAGTGAGTTGAGCTATATTTAAATCAATTCAATTTCAATTGTAACGAAGTTTCCCAACGGGAATAACGTGAGGTTTTACCTATAAGTTGGTTTGTTCAACTGAATACTTGAACAACATTTTGTAGAGAGTTTCGCATAAATTGGGCGACAGGCATTACACTTTATTTTCGAGCAATTTTTTTAGAAACCAATACAAGACGCCCCTCTATCTATAGTCCATTGAAATCAACTAAAATAGCTTGAATCGTTTGGTTTCAGTTGAGTCTGCCTTTCTACCATCTGTTACCGAAACGCATATGATTTCAAGTTTTAAAAATGCACACAATTTCGACTGCACGTCGAAAGTTTCCAAGTTTCAACTCTGGAAAATCAATACAAATACCACCAAATCAGTGCGATTCACATTCGGAATATTTGAAAAAATTGTCGACTTTCAAAATAGTTTATTTACCTCATAAAACAACCGGCCCACTATAAGGACACGCTATTCAGCCCACTTGGATTTTTTTTTAACTTACGGATTGTAGCTATGCATGGACTAGATCCTGCAAACTTTTATTTGTTGCAAGGTGCATATCCCAGTTAACACAAAACAGGTAGATCGGACACAACTTCCGTCGAGAAGCACAAAAAAAAGGGAAAAGAACTTCAAGTGTCACCAAGAAAATATTTGTGCTATCCTCTGTCTTGCAGTTGCTCCTTGTTCCTTCAGACAAAAAGAGAAAACTTCCTTCAGCAAAGTTAAATGGACTTTGGCGTGGAAAATATTAGGTGCACATTGGCTGTAAGATAACACAAAAGTTCTTTTTGGCACGGATCATATCCCCTAAGCGGGCTCTCATTATAAATCAATCAGCAGGACATTCACACACGGATTAAGTGTCTGTCGACGTTATTTATCACCGTATTTCAAGGTTTAGCCACGTCAAATGCGTCACATGGTGTCGTTTGTAAAACTTTTCCCACTTTTTGAGTAGTTTTGGGCGCCCGTTAAAAAATGAATGCACTCAATATGGCAATCAATATAATGCATCGCACCTGCATGCGCTGGGATTTGGAATTTATTCTTCCTATAGGTACGAGTGTGTATGTATTTATAATGTTGTACGAACATTGTTTCAGTTGGAAACGTTTCGGTAGAACTAACACCGGAAGTGTGGAGTGGAGATTTGTTATGGGATTCGGTATGTTGATTTTTTTTCCACATTTTATTATTTTTGTACACTTTGTCGAGGAAGAATTTATGGTATCTGATTAAAAGTAATAAATTCTTCCTTTTTTATTATTGGACAGGATGCAGCGTTCAATTTGCACAGAGACCGAGAGGGATAACGTTAAAAAGTTTTTATGGCAGGCAACGTATTGCTCGTTCGGGGCGCTGCGAATTAAGCACGGCACACAGTGGTAATTTGTAAGTTTTCTTTTTTTTATAGCAAAATAATATTCCAAGTGGCTGGAAATATGTCGGATGAATTTTGATACACAAATGGGTACATAGTACCTACATACTGTGTTTGGTTATTTTCAATGGGCCATTATACGATGCAAACGAATTTGAGTTTTAAATTAAACAGGAAACTTTTTTTGTTGCTCTTGGGATGGAGTTTTAATTTGACGAGGATCTTTGGCGTGGTATTTGACATGTTGTCTATAATGCTGCAACTATGCAGTTTTCCTTAAAATAAAACGCGGGGAGAGCACGATAACTTTGGCGCCAAAAATGTTTTTTTTTATGGAGGGGCTAAATACAAGTCCGTCTCGCGTTTTGGCTGGAGGGGTAATTTAAGAACAAAGTAATATGTACATACTTTAAATGCAAAAAACGGCAACACTTACAATAAAGTACTTTACCATTTTTGAGATCCAGGAACCTGTTCTCTCAAATTCTTTCTATACCAAATTATTGCTGTTAATAGTGTTTTTAAAAAATATACTTTCAAACTTAAAATTTAAGGAAAAAAAATTAAAAAAATGTGAATAAGACTGATTTTTTTAAAATTGTGAGCAACTACACTAAGCTTGTCTCTATTAGGTATTTACTGCCTAGTAATTTTTAAAGCAACACTGAAAGCCACTGGTCATGTTCTGTAACTCATGCGATAACTTTTCGCACCGAAAACTTAGGAACAAAACATTCCGCCGTTTATCGCATCTCGAAAATAATGGAGTTCTCTAACTACATGCGAAAAACTATCGTCTAGTAGCTTTTAATTTCGTTTAATTCCCCAAGTTGGAAAACAAAACAATAAAAATGTATTCAAATTTATTTAACAGGTATTTTCAGAGGTGTACACAGCGTATACCCAGAGGATAATGGTTTTACAAATTTTATTACGTTTTGTGGTAAACTAATCCTTGATAATAAGAACGATGTAGCACAATGAAATTTATTTAAAAGTTGTTGGCAAATATGGCATCAAATAGGACTCAACTTAAGATTTTTTTGCTATGAGGGATGGAAATATTTTTACGCCGACGTAATGTTAAGAGTTTTATACTTAGAGGGCTTAAGGATTGTAGGCAGTATTTAGCTGTGACAGAATGACACCTTGTGCCACTACTTAATCTATTAACTCTAATGGGATTTTTATTTATAAAGCACTAAAGACCTCTGGATACAGAGGTATATTTGATAACAACAGTAACGACCATCTTACAAGAATATCACCCGCAAACCTACACAAAAAGAAGATCTGTGTACAAGGTGATTTAGAACCCAAAATGTGATTTCAGATATATATCAGGGTAGGACCAAGTGGTTCTATTTATATATTGCAGCTTTAAAATCATATAAAAAATAATTGTGAAATAATAAAATATAGAAGAAAAATCAAGCTGCCGAACTTTGATCCCAAATAAGTTCCTAAGTTATATTCTATAGTTGCGCTCTCCAAGTTGGGTGAGGTCCCCTTCTACTTTCCCATGTACAGCATCTGTAATGCTTCCATCCGCCTTGTTCATAAAATGCCAACTGAGATTAATTTGTTTCTTCGTAAAAGTCTTTGAGCCATTGGTCATTGCACAGTCAGCCATACATTCAACAAGTCCGTGAAAAACTTAGACATTCTTTTAGGTACAGTTAGGTTTTTTTTATTATTTCTTACACTTTTTTTTATCATCACAAGCTCTGTGTATTGAGATATATTTAGACAGTTGAAATGATTATTTTTTTTTTGGTCTCATGCCTATTTCCAAGGGTTTCATAATTATCGAAACATTCCATGTGATATAGTTTTCGATTCATACAGTTACAGAGAGCATAATGCGATATAGTACGAAAATTACAGAACATGGGCAGTGGGCACAGGTTTATTTATGTATTCTTGTTCTTGAGAAATTTCAAAATAAGGAAAACTAATTTCTTAATAGATTTGTATTTAATATTGTTGATATTGGATAACTACGAGTAATTTAGATTAAAGGAACTTTGCATATACCCAACCTCGCATCCACCCAGTAATACTACAGTAAAAAAAAGCAGGATGTTGCATATTCCATGCTGCAAGGGTAACAACTAGCGCGGTAGGTGCTGTTGTCCAAGAAATCTGTTGGCATTCCTGCCTGCCAGCCGGCTATAAACAATAAACATACTCTAGCGGAGCAACGGATTTTTTTTTATTTTTTGATTAAGAATTACTAATGGGAAGTAAAATTGTTCACAATTTTGGAAAAATCTGCATTCGAAAATTTTTTTTTTATTTTTTGTTCCTTAAATTTCTTATTTGGAAGTATTTTTTTTCAAAAACTATTAACAACAATAACATGGTTTGCATATAATTTGAAAGAACAGGATTCTGGCTTTCAAGAATGGTGAACTACTCGTACTTTATTACAAGTGGTGCCATTGTTTTTATAATATATTTTCTATCATTTTAAGTATTTTTTTTAAATTACTCTTCCCGCCCAAACAAAGCGAGATAGACCCGCCCCTCCCATAGCAAAAAAGCCTTGCTTTGAAACGCTCCACAAAAAAAATTTCATAAATTTTTGGCGCCAAAGTTACTGTAGTCGTGAATAAAACGCTGCAAATGAAGTAAAATTGTGTAAGTGGCCTCCACAAATATTTCGAAGAAAACTTTGTACTTTAAAATTAATCACAAAATTTATGACATTATCTCCGACGTTGGAAGTTTTTGCTTTAGGTCGCCACTGAGCTAATATAGAATAAAAAAATGTTTTTATTTTGAATTCAAACACAAATTTAAGAAATTATCGAAATATAACTAAGACAGTTTCAAACCAAGGCCAAGGTTTGAAACCGTTTGCCAGATGCCAACTTTTCCTTTTCAGAGTTATTTTTTTCTTTTATAAACTAAAGTCCTTTTGACCTCTAATTTCCACCTACGTAGAAACGCATAGAAATTGAACAACTTTTGTTGTTTCACAAGAAGGGAGCTTCAATTTGTCGTTGATGTGAGCTAAATAAATAAAAATTGTTATTATTTGTAAGACAAAGTAAGGAGAAACTCGGTCCTTAAAATATGAACTGTAATTTAAAGCTATTCTCCCCTTACATGAAAAATGATGGATTTCATACAAACTCAGTTTTTAAAGGGATTTACCTGCATTTTTCCATATTGAATGTTGTTCAAGACCGCCAGAGATAAAATAGGGGTACTTTTTGAGTTATTCTGTCTGATTTATTTTCTCAACATCATAACCAAATACTAATCATCAAATGATATACTCATTTTTCTGCTTATTCAGTTGAAGCGAATCGTTATCTGCTTTAGAAGCTTGTTTTTATAGAAGCACCAGTGACAGCTGGATGTGCTCTACTGAACGCCGTTTTCGGCATCAAATGTTTTCGTGAGGTCATTGCCGTCCTTGAACTTGGAAATAGAGACAGGGATGAAGGCCAGAACGGGTTTTGTCACAATGTGATTTCTGGCCGGTCATGTATGGAGTTTGGGAACTATTATAAGAACTGGTTGCTTTGCTGTAAAATTATGAAGTAGAGGCGGCTTTGAAGTCCTTAAAAAATGGAGAGTACCGATTTGGACTTCTTGATGTTTTCCAGGACCGGAGACCATTTGAAACATGAACGTTTCACCTTCTAAGCCTAATGCCGAACCACAAAGCAATAGCCCTCATTAAATCCAAATCTATGCACCTACACATTTGCCTCCCTCAAGAAATATGCCAACAGTTCAAAGAAGTCTCTGAAAAAGGACATCTCGCTTAATTAAGCATTCAGTTGTGTCCACAACTATAAATCGTCATCCAGACTTGATATATTTGACGCGAAAACCTGCACACAATCGACCCGTGCGCCAATTAGGAAGGCAATTCTTCATTTCATATCTCTGTGCCGCATCTGCCAAAGCCCACGGGAAGCTACTCCATCCCTACAGTCCATTAGTTATTGTATCGCTAAAAAATATAGCCAAACACTGTGCCACTATCTCGACCTAGAAATATCACCTGAGTCGAAAAACAAAAATAATAAAATATCTTCATTTGAGCCCGATAAAGTGAACAGGAAATTTATGTCCTTCTTGCCTGGGGGGGTGGATGGAAATTTATCCACCAGCCGCAAGGTTGTACACCTTTGGCCTCATTTCATGCAAGAGACGCGGCACAAAAAGATACACAGCAGCCTATACCTGTGTCTAAGCGGTCACGAAACGAAAATGCACTTTGACACGCGACCTATACTGGTACAAGTACATCACACTCCGTCGAATGACAGTAGTTCACCCCTACCATGTTTGCCTATACGACTGACAGTGTTTTCGATGTACAACACTTTCTTTCAGTTATAGCAAGCAGCTTTGTGATGAACTCCAAGGTGTAACGTAGAGTTGCAGCATGGACGAGAAATTATGTTACCAAGTGAGTGCAACAGCAACTACAACAGGTAAAACACGACAGGTGAGTTCAGATCAAACAACAAGTGTGTCTGTGCAGAGAGAGATAGATCTGTGGTCAGGCAACCACAGTGGTGACAGAAACTAGTATACAAACATCATAAGTGCACTCTACCAATCGAGCAAAGTGGACAAAATAGGAGAGCAAGGAGTGTCCGGTCGCAGTCAATTCTGTTTTTCATTGCCACAAGCTAACGTTGTATTGCAACTGGTTTTGTCATTGCTCACTCTCGTGCACTGTCAAGTTTCTGTTTGATTTCTTGGACATTTTCACTTTTGGCTAAGTGGTAAATTAGTAACAGTGGGGCATGCATTTTTGTCCAACTAAGGCGATTCATGTTGTCGGCATGGGTATGCGAATGGAAAGGAATCGTGCTACTAACTAAACTGAAGAAATTGTCACTTGTAACTGAAATTGGTTGCGATCATCTAGTTCAAGTGCACCATTGGTATCACAGTATCCATGTACACGGAACCGCAACAAGGTGTATACGCGGTTGAAAATTGAAAAAGAAAACTATTGAGAAGAATTATTAAAACGCAGAATATCTTCAATTGTATTGAATTATAACTCATAGCCTTTATTACACGTTAGCACTAGAGAAAACATTTTTTACAGGTTAATATAGAAACGTGGTACAATCGAATATTTTCGGTGAAGACGTCACAGTGACAGCCAAATATTTATGCCGTGCGTGTTGCCAACTATCATCCATCTTCAACAAAAACTGTTTCAGGAAATCATATAATTGCGTTTGACTGCCTTCCTTAGAACTTGAGGTGCTCTTCTATTATCAACATCTAACTCTTGGTCCATTGTCTGCATATAGGACTCTAGGTCTAGCTTCTAGGAACCATTCGTTTGTGAGAGTTTTATTCTTAAAATGATAAGCAGGAAGCTGCAGACTTATATATCGAATCTTTTGCAGGGAAAATTCCGCCTTACACCTTGGTATACAATAGCAGGTCCCTTCTATTCGGCGCCAAAGTAAAAACTCACACCAATTGTTGTGAGAAGTTCGGCCTAGTATCCTATATATATTTATCTACTTATTTTGATTTTGTTTAAGTCAATCTCAAATTTATGTTTTCCACACGAAATTATTAGGTGGCAAATCTGTATAACCTAAAACTAAATTGTTAAAGATAAACGGCCTTACCAATAATCAACTTTAGTCTGGCAGTTTACGAAAAGACTCCATACTTTTCAAAATCCCTTTACCAATAAACCAATATAGTTGCCAGAATAACGCTAACTTAAGGGTCAAATGTTAATATTGAGAAAACCATATTTATCTCGGGCATTAGCTGAATAAATCCTCCCTTAATGCCATTTTGAAGACAAGTTTTGCCCAACCGTTTAAAATCACGGTATTAAATTTCGTAATAGGAGAGAGTTTTTGAGCCTGAGCGTTTACGATTAAAAATAAAACGTTTTCGAAGTTTCAATACAACCATGCAAATGGTTTTTTAGTCTAAAAAACACAAATTTGTGCGAATGTATACAAAATATTGAAAAATATTGCAGTCTTGTTTTATGTCTAAACACTTCAAAAATATATTTCTGTATTTTTCTGTGTCTCCTTTAGCCGCTCTTGCTTTTTGATCGGTTTTCCTTTTCAAATAGTTGGTGCTTACTATAAAGTTAATTTTATATAAGCTTGGGATATTTCCAAGACCTTCGTGACAGAGCTTCGCAAACAGAACAAAATTTATTTTACTTAAGTTCATACGGCTCATATATTTTTTCAACAATTCTCAGTGCCTAAGGCGACTCAGGTAGATATTTGGATGGAACCAACCCTTTATCAAACTCTTGGCAAAAGGAGTTTGTTTACCGAGAATGAGGATCTCTAATAAAACAATGGTTGGTGTGAAAAGGTTCACTTCACCGAAAATATAGATACAAAAATAGAAATATCAGCACTCAGCAAAATACCAGCGATATAACAAATTTATTAACTTCTAAAGGAATAACAGGTATAGGTAGTACGAGAATATGTGGGAATTCATAAAAGAGGAAGCATTACAGCTTCCAAGCATAAAAATGTGCGCTTTACATTTTTTAACGCGAATTCAAAATCTTCGCTTACATGACATTTGATTTGAGATTCTTCACAAACAAATCAAACGCGAATAAGTTTTCTTGTATTGGAAGTAGCTCTAGCCGTTTTTCTATCGAGTCTAATTTCTTCAAAGTGCGGTTCCCATACTAAGTTCTATTCCCAGTCCCATCCCCTTCAACTTTTATTTTCGGGACAAAAAGTAGCACATGTCCTTCAAATACGAATCCACCAAGCCCAAAATCGTAAGAGTCAATTGATCCATTATAGAGTTATGAGTGCCCACACAGACGTCAGTCTCTTTTATATATTGGGGTACCCATCCGGTTTGTCCGTGCCTTTCGTTTGGAACTATCTGGGCCAAAACTGACCTATCTTTAAAACTGGAACCAACCATGCCCATCCACAAAATTTCATTGAAATCGGTTGAGTGGTTTCGGAGATCGAATACAGCGCCACCTATCGGATAGACCGTCAGCGCACCACCCATTTCTCCGCAAATTTTGAAAATAAAATTCTTTCTTAGATTTCCTATCTGTGAATGTATTAAGAGTCATAAGGGCATTATGTTTTCACTACTCTTGAGCTTGACTGTACTCTCGTCGGCCGTCAGTTCTCTTTCGTGACGTCGTCGTTAGTAGTTTGTACGGGCATGAAGAACGAAAGAAAAGTATTTCCCGGAATCATAGTTTATACACAACAGCGTAGTTGAAATTTAATGTAATTTAATTTAATTTCAATATATTTAAAATAAGTAAAAATGCAAGTACCCAGACTTTCGCTGACCAGTTTTAAAATATATACAACAAGAAACAACGCACTTAAACAATAGTCCTTGAGATTAATAAGTTACCTACATAAAGTTAATTTTTTTGTTTGAAACAAATCACAATCAATAATTGTATTACCTATGGGTATACAAGTAATTGTACGATGATGGCTCAAGTTCGTGAATTCTTTTACATTTGTACATTTCTTTAACATGTGGGTAGACTTCGGAGGTCGACATAAATCTTCTTTTTTTATAATATTACAAAAAAAATGCAGAGTCGATTTTGGTGCGGTTAATCCATTATGAACTTATGTCTCACTGAAGTGGGACAAGTTCAAAATTTTGTCATGGACTTATGTCCTACCGAAGCGGGCCATTGAAAACATTTATGGAATTACGTCCCTTCGAACTTGTTTTCCATGAAAGACTCTGAAGCATCCAGCGGCCCGATTGTAGTTTGGCCGATGGTTCATTTAAGTTTGGAGTATTTTCAGAATTTAAAATTTGAATTTTTCTCTTTTATTTTCTCAAATTTTTCGAAGCTAAAAAAGAAGTTGTGAAATGAGATCTAGCTTCAGAATATTTTTCTTCTTTTTCGTTAAAATTAACCTTTACTGTTATTTTTGATGAGAACAATGTGTTAAAAATGTGAGTGCTATTTTTATGGTTACATTGTAAAAAAAATAATGTTGTTAACGTGGGGTTTATACTTTTTTATGTGAGGATATTCTTCAACTTACAAAATGTTGGAATTATATCACATCTTTGAAAAATAAATTATGGACTTATAGCCCACTTTGGTGGGACATGATTCCACATTCAAATTTTGAACACCAAAGTGGGACACCAAACAGGTCCACTAAGAACTTATATCTCGTAGACGTTTGTATGTTATGTTATGTTATGTAAAAGTGGCTCTCGTTGAGAGAAACACTTAGGCCGTTGATCGGCCCATTGTGCATACCACTAGTGTTTAGGGGTTCCTTTACTGGTTACTCATGTGAACCATTTACTGCCGTTGATAAAGCTAAGAATATTAGCAGCGCTTATACAACTTAGATCGCTAATACCGTTGAGGAAGTAGTTTCCTAGGTACGCCATCCTTAGGTTGGATAGGGCGGGGCAGCTGCAGAGAAGGTGGGTGACGGACTCGTCCTCCTCCTCATCCCTACAGCTTCTGCAAAAGTCATTATATGGCAGACCAAGTCTGGACGTTTGTAACAGCGCCGTGAATTTTCCCTGATTGTTTTCGAAATTCCCTGACATTAACTGACCAAATTTTCGTTCCCTGACTTTCCAGACCAGTAGCAACAATGCCGACGACAACAGCAATTATTTTTAATTGCATATAACTCAATACATTGAAAGAAGTTCACAAGTAGTTATCATCATTTATTTATTTATTTTTAAACAAAAATACTTAAGTTTAATATAAAACGTTTATTTGTTATTTTCTTAAATATATGAGGGCAGATTTTTTTTAACTTTGCTTTCATGTCACCGGCTTTTCTTAATTCAAACTTTTTCAACCCCAACCAACGACTTTTGCACCAAAAGCTATAGAACGAGATATCTGATTGGTAGACCGATGCCCTTGGCTGGATATTGAATTATCAAATAAATCTGTCAGCGCCCCGAGGTACTAGAATACTTAGCCACTACTTTACATGGGATCATTGAAGGGTTAAAATCAACTACATTACCTACTTTGTTAGATTACAAAAGAACCTACAGTTGAAAAAAAAAAACTTACAAACTAACAGCCTCCACTGTACAATGTACATCACCCCTTGTTCTTGTCACCTGCAGTACAATCTCGAAAAAAACCCTGTAGCTTTAACTTCTGCTCATGTTTCCATTATACCAACCACCTCGCACACTTGGTTGAAACTTTATCGAGCTTTCCCCCATTCCACACGCTCTCATTTCCCACCCGCATGTAATCATCATCATCATCATCATCAACAGCAGCAGCAACCTTGCAAACTTCATGAATGAAGAGCCCGAAAGAAACTTTTGCATCGGTATGAGCAGGTCCCAATGCGATGCGAACCATCCAACACTCAAACCATCTAATCTAACCAGCCAACAGTGCACCAGCAAGCAGCAACTATTTCCACTCACAGACGCTCAGTCGAATTTTAAACTTCGACGAATTCACACGTTTCGGTCCAAGTGCTGGCGCATTGGTACAGCAGTTCGCTCGGAATATTCGGAAGACACTTAGCACGTTTATTTTCTTGTTTTTCGGTTCAGTATTGGCCACATTTTCCCGCCAAAAATGTACACGGATAGGTACTCAGCGGATGAATGAACGCGTAAAGCATAGATATTCTGAATAGATACTTTTTTGCAAGGCAAAAAATACACACAGAATGCATTGTCGGGTGTGAGAGTGTTTTGTTTACAGTCCTGTTAGCTTTTTACTTTGTATGGCTGTCAACGAAGTTGGCCATTTCAAGTGTAAGGGATACCTTACCTGCAGCAGCCGTTGAAGCTTATTTCTCGCTTTTTTTGTCGGACGTGTGTAACCATTACATTTCTTCACTGTTTGTTGAATCCTTTTTTTCCGTTTTTTTTTTCGGTTCATTGTGGAGCTGTTCAACCGTTTTATAAGGTTTTATAAGTCATTCGGTCAGTTTGTCGTCGGTTATTTTAAATGCATGGCAGCGGATAAAGTCCTTTGAGTAGGGGATTGTCACGTTCCAATTTTTGTTTGTAATTACAAAAATCGCTCCGTTGCAACAACTCACGTGGAAAATAAAAGTACAGCAAAAAAAACCTGTGCGCAGTCAACGGTGTTGAGAAAAACCCCTTACATGCGTTGAAAATTTATCTCAAAAAAATTTAATTTTCTTTTCGAGAAAAGTACGAAATAAATTAATTAACACGCTATGGGTGGCATCCAAGTGCAACCAGCAGCACAGCAGTGATATCGTATATATGAGCGCATTATGACGGCGATTATGATCGCTCATGCGATGGAATAGTGAAACAAGTTCAAAAGCAAACGCTTTTCATTTTGAATGTCATTTTGGTGTTTGCGATCTTTAATTGAGTTTCAATTCGCCATCGCGAGAGTGTAAAGAAAATATTAAATAATAATTTAATTAGTGAAAAGTGAAAGATATAGAAAAGAAGTGCAATTACATTTTGTTTTCCTTTTGTTTGCCACAGCTACACACCATCAACAATGGGCGCAAAAGCGAAAGTCGTCTGTGGAGTAATACTGTTTTTCATCGTGTTTGGGCTGCGATTTTTCTGTGCAACCTGCCAGAGATATCCACCGCAGCAGCAGCAGCCGCAGCAGTTGCAAATGCAAACGTACCAGCAGCAGTTGCAGGCTGTGACAATTCCGATACAAAAGGATTTACTCTCGAATGAAAATCGATTACAGTCTCAGGTGGGTTTGAAAGAGTGAGTGCGATGTGCGAATGTTATGGAAAAGAGTTTCAGATATACCTATGCTATAGGGAATATCTCTTTTGTTGTTGGTTTCTTTCGGGGGATTATCTTATCACACGGAAGCAATGGGCACTGTCAGTTGTACCTCGTACTCGAATATTGTTTCTGAATTGATGCTGATTTGTTGTCAGTGGGGAATGGTATATCTCCGGATTAGTATTATTGTATGCGGATGATGGGATTTTTCTTTTTTACTGAAAACTCCAAAAAGGACAAATAAAAGTTTGGATTGTTGCAAGTTTTGATGAGCTCGTGCTGTGGTGGTTTCGGAAATTCTGTTTATCTTTGCGGAAGTTGAATTGATAAGCGTAAAAGTTTTGAAAAGTGGATATGTATTTGGCACATTGTGGGTGTTCCTTTTTATTTGACAAATGTAGCGTGTTGGGGGAAGAGATATTTCCATAAAGTGTATCCATGGCTCTTGAACTAATTCGTCAGTTCGTGTTTTAAATTGTTGGCAGTGGATTTGGATATTTTTTTTAAACATGGTTGTATTCAAGAATTGAATAAGGTTTCCCATCATGTTATAAGGTACGTGTCTTTTTTTCGAGTTTTGACCGAAACCGTAGGTAGATCTTTTGAGTTTGGCCTTTTTGTACCTTAAGTTTTGTACAAAAGAAGAGAAGCTATTTCGAAAACACGTACACTTTCAAACAAAGAGTTATTATTATTATTATTCATTTAAAAGTGCTTACAACTAACAGATGTTTGAAAACTAGGAATGCAAATTTTATATTTAAAAGTAAAAATGTTCAATAATTGGTTTTTAAATTGAACTCTTCACACAGATAAATCCATTTTTGAATAAACGGTGTTGAAAGCTAGAATGGCTCTTGTCGTGGGCCCAAGTTTACCGTAGTTTGTTCTATGACTTTTTTGAAAAAAAAAAGACTACGAATTCTTAAGGATCGCGTGGGTGCATACATTGATATCATCGAGAGAAAACTAGAACATCTTATATGGAAACACTAGCTAACCTGGTGAACTTCGTACCACCTAACCTTGATCTATTTGAAGCTTCTTTTTTTTTGAGATTTCAACTTAGTTTGGTGATTAAATAAATTTAGTTAGTAATATAAATAAATTCAATGCCTTTTATTTTGCTGTAAAATAGATGATATTAACATTCAATGCAAAGCTTTGTAGTAAAAAATTACAGCCGTTTGAATTCGAATGGGAAGTCCGTTGGAATCATCGGGATGCGTGGATTCAAAACATACTCTCCTCTATACTTCCCCTTGATAATCGTCGCCTCGATGACGTTGTTCATAAGATTTTTCACAACCAGTCTCGTTCCATTGTACATTCGAGGTTGATTGATGTTACGTAACATAATGATTACTTTTAATTGAAAATTTTGAGGTGGTAACCCAGACAATTTCAACGATTTCAAAAATTCTGTGGGATAGTTGACTACTTCATCCTGGTTGGTAACTGTGTCAACCGATTTGAAGGAGAACAACTGAACTGAATGAAATTTTTAAATAGTGGAGTTAAGATCATGGACATCTCTGTTTTTCGCCGCCAATATGGCTCATTCGGTCAGCCAATTTTTTTTTTTTGAAGTTCTGCGGTATGCCCGAAAAAACACGTTCTTCAGCTGCAGTTGATCATGGCATTAACTGGATGAGTCTCCCGAAAATCATCGGATAACCATGGCTATTCCAAAAATGTTTTGATTGTCACGAAGATCTTTCAACGTCCTGTCCACCGCCACCATTGACCTTTTGTGGGCCACCGTGCATTCGACCCAAACGATCGATTTTTTTCGATTTTTCAAGATGGTGTCTGATCGATTTGTATGTTCAGTGGCAATATCAATGCTGAATGTGCAGTTCAGTAGTAACGTCTAACAAAGTTTCTGTTATTCCAGATGAAGCCAATGCTAGGGCAACTCATACTACGATAAAATCCGTTCCAAGCGATGAAATTAAGATCGTTTTGGCAGTACCTCCGGGAGCACCCAGAAAGTAAATGCTACTTTTGTTCACAGCTTCCATCAAAGGGTCATACGCAATCATTTACTGTCGATTCAATTGCGGAAAATTTTTACGAAATGCTTCGGCTAATGCTTCAGTATCGCATTGTTGAACTCGTTGTAATTCGTAGTAGAATGCATCGTGTATTGGATGGAACAAACAAAATACGAGTATATAAACTTTTTAGCGTATAGGGATCGGCGAACACCCTAACATAACATTTAAGCATTCTCCATGCTCTTTTGGCTTCATTTGTGATATATTCATAGTGGTAAATGTAGGACAGTTGACTATTGCAGATAACACCTAAATCCTTTGTCAATGATACACACGGAATAACATTACTGTCGAAGGCGTGAATGAAAGGCGAGGTACGACGGGAAAAAGTAATGACCGAACATTTATTAACATTAAGGACAGACACTTTTTAGTGGACCACAAAACGAAGTTTTGGAGATGTGCATTCAATCCATCAAAACTTTTCGGATCATTGCATGAAGAGTGTATTTTAAAATTATCGGCAAAACATCAGGATATGTGGAACAAATTTGACAACATCATTAACAAATTGAATAAATAAAAGTGGCCCTATGTGACTTCCTTGTGGGACACCGGATTTTACCATGATTTCTTTGAATAATTGTTTGGATAATATCTTTTTCCTAAATAGGATGAGATCTAAGAAAAACTGTGGGAAACAATAAACGTTCAAGTTTGTAAAGAAGAAGCTTGTGGTCAACTAGGTCAAACGCTTTACTGGAAATCAGTGTAAATGGCATCGATCTGATTACACTTGGATATATCACTAATAACATACTTTGTAAAATGAGAAGAAAGTAACAGGGTATCTTGTTTTTACAAGACCTAGCTTTACAAAATTAAGTTCTTACAAATAAAAATTTACTTATCAGCCAAACAGTTAAGGGATGGACGATTGTTTACGGATCCCTCTGCAGTTTTGAATATAATTTTTCCTACCTTATTCAAATGTTGGTAGACTATACAAGAATCAACGATCAACTTACTTCGTCGAGTTCGTAAAATGAATACTTATGTCCCGATAAGAGCTACAATATTGAGATGTTGGGAACATCATCATCGGCACTTAAATAATATGTGCTCACACGTAAGGAAGTAAACATTATTAAAGTGTTCACAGACATGTACTTGTATATTCCTTTGTGTATCGTGCTGTATGAAAACTCTGCGACTGAGAAGATGCAGATTACATTTATAGAACTAGAACCTCCACCCTTCTGCGCTATAACAGCAGTGAAATTGTATTTCGCTGTGAGTTCATTGTGTATCTGGTGGCCCATCAAGTGCAAAGTATTATTGAGTATATGGATGGGCGACAGACTGCACATATCTCTGTGTAGAAGACACTTTTTGTTTTTTTTGTCGGGATGCAAGCAAGGCTCTGATATTCCATATATGTGCATAAGCTGATGCATAAACCAACTTAATTCCACCAAAATTCAGAGCACCAGGCAGTAGTGCCGTAGCCAGGATTTTGTTTCCGGAGGGTCTTCTCATTTATTATTAAACCAACAAGAAAAGGAACGCGTTGAACTGAACCACAAATTTGAAAAATGTGAATTTACTCTAGGCGGGAATATTCAAATAACAGTAGAACAAAGCACATTTTTATTTAAGATTTGTATGGCTTTTATTGCAGAAATTAAAAAGTCTTACATCTATTTTAATACTATACAAGCAAAAACTATACATGAAAACAAATAAAAAGTCAGTTACTAGTAATAAGCATTTGAACGATTTGACAACCATCTGTCAGCAATAACCAACTAGTCCAAAGAAATTTCTTGGGCTAATATTTGCAGGTTTTTTATTGGAGGGGAAATGTTTTGTGTAACTATAAAACAAATAAATGATAACAGCGAGTCGCCTCGAAAGAGAACATTAGTGTGCTTTCCTTTGAATATTTTTTTATAATTCTCTCTAAAACTGAAATTCTCTAATTAAAACCAAAAAAAATATACCAATAACCATGAAACGGTTGCAAAATAGCCATCGTTCAATCAAATCGTTTCGAAGAGGTTATTTGACGTTTGAATTAGTAACGTGAAGCAACAAATAAGGTTTCGTTTTTTCCCTTTGGGTACGGAACCTTAAAAACGATGACATACAATCTTTTCGACGATTTTTTTGTTACACGAAGTAGAAGCATCGTCAAGACGATCAGCCGATCGAGCAGTAATATCGACAATTAGTTGGATGTCAGCATTAGTAAAAATGTACAGCATTTTCGAAACGGTTGAACAGGATAATACAGAGAAAAACACAGAAATATTCTTCAAGTGTTTAGAAATAAAACAAAAATGCTATATTTTTAAATTTTCGCATACAATTGTACAAATTTGTGTTTGTTAGACTTAAAAACCATTTGCATTATTGTAGTGATTTTTTAAGAGGTTTAGAACTTTAAAAAAAAAAAAAAAAATCGAAAAAATGAATGAAATATTTATTTGAATCGATAGTTTGAACCTTGCAATTTAATGTTTAAAGATAATTTCATGCAAATGTTGACCGCGGCTGCGTCTCAGGTAGCCCATCCGCTGAGTCCAATTTTGGCATACTCTTTCACACATATCGGCCGGTATCTCACGAATGAATGCATGGATGTTGGCTTTCAGTGCGTCAATCGAAGCGGGCTTGTCCCTATAAACATTAGCCTTGACATACCCCCATAAAAAATAATCTAATGGTGTCAAATCGCACGATCTAGGCGGCCAATTGACCGGCCCGAAACGTGAAATTAACTGTTCACCAAACTCGCCTCGCAATTGCGCCATTGTTTCGCGTGCTGTGTGGCATGTGGCACCGTCTTGTTGAAACCACATATCATGCAAGTCAAGAACTTCCATTTCGGGCAAAAAAAAGTTTGTTATCATCGCTCGGTAGCGTTCACCATTGACAGTAACGCTGCGATTCGCATCATCTTTGAAGAAATATGGCCCAATAATGCCGACGGCCCATAAACCGCACCAAACAGTGGCTTTTTCGGGATGCATTGGTAGCTGTTGCAATGCTTCTGGCTGATCTTCACTCCAAATGCGGCAATTTTGCTTATTTACGTACCCATTCAACCAAAAATGAGCCTCATCGCTGAACACAATTTTTCGATAAAAAAGCGGATCCTCGGCCAACTTTCCAAGAGCCCATTCACCAAAAATTCGGCGTTGTGGTAGGTCGTCTGGCTTTAGTTCTTGCACCAGCTGTATCTTAAAAGGCTTTACGCCCAAATCCTTCCGCAAAATTTTCCACGTAGTGCTGTAACAAAGGCCTAACTGCTGGGAACGGCGCCGAATCGACATTTCGCGGTCTTCTGTCACACTAGCTGATACGGCCGCAATATTTTCTTCACTACGCACAGTACGTAAACGTGTTGGTGGTTTAATGTCCAACAAAGTAAATTTGGTGCGAAATTTGGTCACAATCTTCCGAATAGACTGCTCAGAAGGTCGAGAATGCCGATCATAAAATGGAAGCAGCGCGCGATGAACATTTCGAACCGAGCACGAATTTTGATAGTAAAATTCAATAATTTGCAAGCGTTGTTCATTTGTAAGACGATCCATGGTTAAATTGCAAACCAAACTGAAGCTGTTTGACAGTGACACAAGGTACTAAACACACGTCAGCTGTCAAAACCAGTGTTGCCAAAACCAAACCAGCTAAAAAATCACCCGTTATATCAGCGAATAAAATTACTAAACGTTTAGAATTTACTAAAATTAATTTTTAATCGGAAGCACTCAAGCTGAAAAACATCTTACTTAATTTCGCTCCTATTGCGAATTTCAATTCTATGATTTTGGACAGTTTGGCAGTACTTGTCTTCAAAATGACATTAACGGAGGACCTTTTTAAATAATGCCCGAGATAAACATGGCTTTCTCAATATTACCTTTTAACCCTACAGCTAACGATATTCTGGCAACTATATTTGTTTATTGGTAAAAAGATTTTGGAAAGTGTGTCTTAGTCTTTGCGTAAACTGCCAGACTAAAGATTTTTGATAAGGCCGGATGTCGTTCGATCCGCGGATAGAGTCCTGACGTTTGGTGACAATAGACCGGGATGAATATCTTCCAATAAGTCAAATTATTTTACTGTATCACATGATTCACAAAAAGTGAAGTTTCCAATTTGTTTCCTCCGGCTGTATTCGTGTTTATTTCAAGTTTCTATTTCACAGCATTTTTTTTTTGGAGGAGTACAAAGTTCACTTCACTCGAGCTGACGTTTTGTTCGTTTGTTTATTATAATTATGTATATATACAACTTTATTTTGAAAATGAGACCTGAACTTCCTATCGGAAGAATTGATACGAGTAGCTTTAAAAATGCATGCCTGTGAAGCAGAATGCATAAACTATGAGACTGTATGTGTTTCCAAGCAAAATATAGCATATATGTACTTCATAGCTAAAGTCTACAAATAGTAGGTACTTCTAGCTATGGTAACATGAAATCAAGATTTTTGTCGATTTCACGTCGATAGCGGATGCCTGTGTAAAGAGAGAATATATTTTTTTGCGTCCTGGAAATAAAAGGGTCCATAGGCGTTAAAAAGTATTCTGAATTTTCCTAAAGGGGTCCGATTTGAATAATTTTGGAAAAGGCTAGTTCTGAGGTACTATTCAATTCAATTCTATTTATTACATAAATTCTCAATTTTTTAAAGTAGGTACATTAATATAAATATCTGTTATAGTACATAGAGTTTATACAGTAAGTTTAGAAGAGGGGTTCAAGATAGCCCTGGCCACCAATATCCGGTGAACCGCACATTCTGTTTATTAAGCGCTTCATCAGTCCCCGAAAAAGACAGTAGGAACGTTTATTACACTGAACCACCCCTTTCTGAATGTGCTAACAACAGAGAGGTAAAGCTACGACGATTTGATAGTTTAAAATTTGATGATGTAATAGACGATTTATAATCATCTCCATACCCAACTTCACTTAATATTCAACAGAAAAATTTAAGTTCATCTCCTGCCCGGTAATATACATAGAAGCATAGAACACTTGCTAAACAAAACCGTGAGCTATAATCCTCAGAAATTTCACTTAATTTTCATCAAAGTAAAGCGTCCATCAAGCTAAACCTCTTATACCGCTCACAACCTCATCAGATGAAGGGTTGCGATATTAAAATTTACGTACTCTGCCAACGAACATAATCCCCAGCTCTGGGCAAACACGTGTATCTGTACATCCTATCCATATCCGTTAGCTTTAAGGCTTTGTGTACGCATATACCTATTCATATTCCGGCACACAACGAGCTATACTATTTATATGAAAAAAAAAAAAATTATAGAAAAATGTCTGCATGTGTGCTACATTCAGTTTCAATTAATTTGCCTATGCCATTCCAGATACTTTGTGACTGCGAGCACAAAAGACGAAAATTATAGTGGCAAACAATGGATCCTTTCCTCTAAGAAGACGCAGACACTAGGAACGAAGAATTACCATTCAAGTGTCTGGCGCCGTGCCAGCAAGTTTCTTCCATTGAAGGTCAAAATTAATTGTCAGTGTGCTGTTCGTCTTTTATTGTCTTAAGGACGAAAACGACTTTCGCCAACAGAGAAAATGCATCCAATGACTTGCAACAAAGAAGGCGAACTTTTAGAAGAATCCTTGTTGCAAATTATTAACAACATGAAAAAAACCAAAAAAAAAAAAAAATTTTATTATCTTAAACGGAAAATTAATGAGCAATATTTTAGCTCATAATTTGGTGTAGCCGTAGGTCGGTTTCATTGCCACGGTGCATTATAATCAGGTCGGCACTGTCAATTGACTCGAAATGATGCACTCCTTGCAGTTTTTACTTTTGCATTTAGGTGTGGGAAGTGGGCAATAGTAGCTGTGTCAAGGACTGTCCTTTTTATTATATTGGTCGCCATCGAATGTGTGCCATTGGTTGAGTGTCACAAAGTGACTCTTGAGGCTCATAGAAATTGCAGTGAAAGGACTTTTGTTATAGGTGGGCAGAGTTTGAATAAGAGGAAACTTTGATAAGCTTTCTCAATTTCTCAAGTACCCGCAGCGATTTTCTGGGGTGGAATTCTGTACGAAACGAAATGAAACGAAAAGCACTTTCGCGTTTCAAAAAACGAAAGAATCATGGGAAAGGGAAAATTTGCTTCACACCAATTCTTTTTGTTTTCGTTTTCCTATTTGGAAACTAGTCCACGAGCAGTATCGTCTTATTAAAGACACGCAACTACAAAGCAGTGCAAAATATCAAAAACCTTTTCGCTTTTCTTGATTCATGTGACAAGTGACTCCAAATATGAAACATATTTTCTCGAAAGGAAGACAAAAACATCTTAGATTTTGTTTATTATTTCTACAGTATCACGGCACCGAACCATTCTTAACATTGATACAGCAAGGTATAGGTCGATGTTTAAGATCCAAGCTAAATTTATGAGATGATGTGAAACGTTTTGGAACAGACGGACTATCTAAAGATACCGAAAAGCTTTTAAATATGTCTCTCAAAATATATTTGAAATGAGACTGGAATCTTTTCTGATCGAAGCATAAGGACTATAGATGTTTATTCGGAAGTTTAAAAGTGGTTTACTTTAGAAAATAAACTCTGTTTGTGATGAACGTTTATAAGTCGTCTATTGCTGATGAATTGTGTTCAGCAATGCTACAAAAAGCTATGTTGCTAGTGTTATAAGCCAGGCATACAGGTAGGTTGTACTTCCGCCTTAGTCAAAAAACGCTTTGGCATTCACACTACGTTTTCGTGGGAATTCGTGATGTCAAATTTAAATCAGGCGGTAAATTGCGACCATTTTGACCCTGTCAAAGTGATGACTTTTTGAGTTGTAGGTAGCTTCAAAAAAATTTTTTTTTGGATGAAATAAATGAAAAAACTTCGGAATTCTTAGAAACGTTAGCTAGTTGTGACAAAGTGACTCAGCGATATGGAGAGGTCTGCGAAATTAATATCAGTTTAAGAATCTTAAAGGCTCGAACTTGGTACCGTCGTTATTTTTAACTTTAACGGTTACGTAGTAAGAGAAATTTATTGTATTCGTACAAAATTTCGAACTCGAGATCAATTCTGTTTCTGACATTCAAAAAAGAGGATCACAAAATTCTGTCCGTCTATCTGTCTGTCTATCCGAATGCTGCCGAAAGCCACAGCCTATAAGGCTGCCTGGATTTCCTTCAAACTTCGGATTTGCACTTTTTGGGCATTCAGTTCAGTGCCTTTTTTGAAAGGCAACATCAATATTAATGGTACTTCCCATATAACATTTTAATACCAGTTTGATTTGATCGAAAACGGCTCTATAGATTTAAGCCGAAATTGATATTTCAGCTTAAGCGGGTAAGGTTAACATGGCTGTAAACTTAGTTTATTGCTTTCAATTCGAAAAATGGTATTTTTGAAATTTTAACACATGTATTGTGCGGAAAAGTTGCTAATTTAAGAGACTACAAAGGGGAAACAAATTTTTAAAAAATTGGTTAATATCTTCCGGTCGCGCATGAGCTTTAAAGTTTGGCAACATAACTTTTTCTCTATATTATTGCACAATGTTTTTTTGAAAAAAAGGCGCATTTTTTTTAATTTGGTTTTCTTTAGTTTTCCTGAAAACGGAAATAACGATTTTGACCAAAATACATAGGTACTTAGAGTGAAATTGAAGTTTTAAAAATTATCGCGTTATTCATTTTCAATTCGAATGGTCGAAAACGTTAGTTTTAGAAACAGCTCATATCTCGAAAAACCCATTTTCGATTTGGATTAAACTTTAGAAAATAAGTAATGCTTACATCCGGAACAATACTCAGTTTTCAGCTACAAATTTAAGTAATAGTATTTCTCAATCTAAATATTTCAAAATTTGTTACTATTTTGTCCGCCAAATTTTACAAAAACTGCTGTAACGATTTTGATCAAAATACATACGAAACAAAGTATAAGCATTCTTAATAAGATCCCGTACCTAGTTATTTTCAAAAAATTAAAATAAACCAGTTTTGTTTATTATTTCTAGAAAATTACTACACAAATTCCGATCAATGTTTACATATCCACGGTATATTTTTGTAATAATTTCAATGGCCTACTTCTAATAACACTTCTTTTTAACAAATACGACATACTTCTTCTTACACAATCAGAAAATCCCACAACATTTGCACCCCACACACGTCCATCGCCATATTTGGTTTATAACTGCTAGTGCAAATTCAAAAACAAATCTCTGACTTCTTACATATAGATGGCGAGGGTCTGTTGTATTTTGCCCTGCCCGGGTATGGCGGCGCTGCCTGGGTCGACCTTGTTTTTTCCGGCCTTACTCGTGGGACCATTATGAACAAAAACTTAAAAAACAAATTAAAAAATACTAAAAAATTAAACTCCATAACGCGATGGAACTGGGAGATGATTCCTATGAATCGGCTCCCGGAAATTACTCCAGATTTGGCCAGGCTTTCTTTTGTAGGAAAAAAATTCTGACTCTTCTGGCAATCTTTCCACAACTTCGTGCATTTTTTCCAAAAAGTTTTTTTTGGCGCTTTTTCCATTTCTGAAAATGGTAAAAACACTAGAGAGAGCATGTATGGAAAAAATGCCAGAAAAGATATTTCTGATATTCTTCCTCGCATCTACTCCAAACCCTTAACAGTGAAACCAAGCAGAGGGCTGCAGGGGGCAGCATGGCCCCTCATACATATTCCATTGTTTAGTATTATTTTTATTACTTTTTCGGCTTTATTTCGAACCTATTATTATTTCAAAATCTAGAGTGTAATTAATTCTCACTTGTATTTTTAAATAATGCCAAAGTTTGTTTGTTTTCTGGTCTATTTTTCATTTTACTTTCTGGTGCTTTTTCCTCATCTGTCTGGCCTAATTTCCGTCATTTCTGGCATATTTTCCCAACAAAATTCTGCAATTTTTTACAGATTTCAAAACAAAAACGTAATTTGCGGGAGCCCATTTATCTATTGCAGTCAAAAATAAAATAATGCCCGGCCGAAAGCCCCTGTAGCTAGTGCCGTAAATTTGTATTAATATTGTAAATTCATTTTACTTATTAGTAAATAATAATAATAACAGGTAATAATAATAATAAAATCATGCCCTAACAGATAAGGAAACAGAAACTCCTTCTATACGTTTGTCCTCGTGCTCCAAAATCTTGTTAGGTGTAAGTTAAAATAATGCCTTCAGTAAGTGCTCATAACTCTCTAACTTGAACTTGCGAAAATTGCCTGTTATTGAGAGTTAAAACTTATAAAAACTCACATTGGTTATGTACTATTGGATAATACGGTTGATAGCCCAAGAGTGAATTTTATTTATTCATTTGCTCTTTCCTATTTTGTATGAACCGTTTCTTTTATCTAGCGTCGCTTCTCAGATTTTTACCACTTGCCCACCTAATGAAATAAGAAAACATCCAACCAAACTTTTGATGAACGAGAAAGTTTCGTTCGACACAGTCGTGCGCTTAATTTTACATAAGTTGGGTATGTAAACATAGATTTTGCCATGAAGGAATTATATCAAACAATAAAGTAATTCATGTCATGCGTTGAATTACGTCTTACAAATTATTTGAATCACAACGCAGCTTATATCGCACACGTGTACTGCCGCCAGCTGTTCATCAAGAAGAAGTTGCAATTAGTGGGATTGTCAGGCAGCATTTGTCTCGGAAGTTCTCTTTCATCTGTTCATTAATATGTTTGTTACCTCTTTATGTATCTAAAGTATTTCAACTTTCCCTGCAGCATCAGCCCTTTTACCTAAAGGCACCTCGAAGATATGACATGATTAATGTGGTCCATAGAAATCTGGTTATTACGCTGTCTATTTTGCTTGGAAGTTACGTAATCAATTTGAGAATGACTGGATAATTCTCTTACGGAGCAATAAAGTATAGCACGATTAAAAGGTGTTAAGACGTAAGCTTTGTGTGGGTTCTCCGAAACTGTAGTGTACAGCAAGCAGTGTCAACGGGGCTTGGCATTTGAAAAATGATGGACAACATTTTCTGTGGCATACGATATGTCTCTTCGCTTCTCTTGCCAGAAGATTGCATCATCACAAACAGTTCTGACCACAGGGGCCAACATTGCCCATACAAAATTTAACGCACACTCAATTCAAATGTGCAAAGGGAAAACCCAAATTTGGCAACTATTGCAGAGTAAAGCCACCTCCTAGACAGCTACAGAAACTAGCTTAACAGTATAATCACACGCTTAACCCAACGGATACGGCAACAATGAATTAACAGGATACACCTTGGCCACAATTTGGGTAATAAACACATATTGACAAACTTTGCCAAAGACGAAGAGCACTCCCACCGCACACCGTCGTCGAAACGCCCTTTTGTCAGCCACAACCTCTCCCCCCTCAAACAAGTTTGCTAATTTGGAAAATTGAATTTTATTGCATTGTCGGCCAACAAAGTCGTGGCTGGCTTCTGTTGTTGGGAGACGACCCACTTCCTGCCTTGAAATAAGAAGGATGAAGGAGACACCACGAAATGTACAGCCGACTGACTGCACGACACAAATTTCATTTCTCAAAGGATTCAATTGAAGAGCCACCCAATGTCGTCGTTGTATAGAGGGAGAAGCTGAGGTTCAGTTATATGTCAATGATAATCTCATTAGGATGTGTATTCGTTTCGGGCCAGGTGGTGTGTGGGTTTCACCACCACCGTCATCGTCGTCGGTGTTTGTTGGCGTATCAGTGGTTGCGGTGCCGCCGACGAGTCTGCAGACAACGAACATGCACATGTGAGCCATAAACCATTCGGTGGTTAAAGTGGTTAAGGGTGACTATGTCGGCCTAGGAGAGCTGCTGTTGGTACGAGTAGCTACAAAGTAACAATTTAAAACTGAGAGGCACATGGGATGCGAGCGAGCACAAGGGAAGCCTGCCGATAATTCTCGTCCTGGTTTCTTTGAGGATTTGATTTGTAGATGGAGGTGCATCCCGGAAACTAGGACGCATGTGTAATTACACTTGTCGTTTGGATAGTTTAAATGAATTCGATTCGACAGATGGTGGAGAACAATAATTTGATATCGCTTACATTGCATTAGGAAATTATGGATTTGTCGATGTGGGATACTGGGGTTGTGCAGCAGCTGGTAAAGTGTTTTTTGTTAAGTAGATTATGCACCAGCCTGTAAAGGGCGATACCTTGTATTTAATAAGGTGCGATATTACGGATGAGTGGGAATTTAGCTACGAATGGAAATTTTGTTGAATTGATCACAGGTATATCCAAGACTCAGCATCTGGACATTTTTGAGATGGCAAAGGCAGATCGTTTGGCTTAGGTCATGCTAAAAATACAGGCCCCAACTGACAGGAATATAAACGGAATACTTTTATTGACGGCAACACTTATTTTGATGATTTTGTTACTTATTCATCCAGTTGATGACTTATTCTTCGTATTGATATTATGGAATCATCATATTCAAGTACGATGTCAAAGTTTTGAATTTTCATCACATTGTTCATTCATCGTATTGATGGCGGCTTTCATTATATTGATGAACGCGTTCATCAAACAACAGACGTACATTTTTATTCAGGAGAATGTTGATGTAAGCGTTCATCTTATAGATGAACTAATTCTTATATTGATGAAAATATTGAATTCATCGTAGTATTCATTATAAATTGATGAATGGAATCATCATATTGATGGGTTTCTTTGATCGTTTTCACCAAGGATATGTACAGGTTGTTAACATGATGTACACAGGTAGAAATTTGTGACTATTACCACAATCCCCTGTATATTATTTCTGTAGTGTATTTTTACCTCTTGCAGTTCACACGCTCAACCAATGAAGTGTCAAAATAAAGAGATTTTCGGGGTTCTTATCCTTGCATTTCTACTTTTTTTTTTCAAAATAATAACAATTGAAAAAGTTGAATTTTCTAAATTAAATTTCAATTCAATAATTTTCGGGGTTCTTATCATTGCATTTCTACTTTATTTTTTTAAATAATAACAATTGAAAAAGTTGAATTTACTAAATTAAATTTCAAACTATGTATGATTCCGGAGAATACTTTTCTTTCGTTCCTCATGCCCGTACAAACTACTAACGATAACGACGACGTCACAAAAGAGAGTGGACGGCCGAAGAGAATTACAATCAAGAGTACTGAAACCATAATGCTCTTATGACTCTTAACACATTCACAGTTAGGAAATCTAAGAAAGAATTTTATTTTCAAAATTTTCGGGGGCATTGGGTAGGTGCGCTGACGGCCTATCCGATAGGTGGCGCTGTTTTCGATCTACGAAACCACTCAACAGATTTGATTGAAATTTTGTGAATAGGTATGGTTGGCTCCAGTTTTAAAGATAGAATAGTTTTGGACCCGATAGTTCCAAACGAAAGGCACGGACAAACCTTGTGGGTACCCCTATATCTAAAAGAAACCGACGTCTGTGTGTGTGCTCTCATAACTCGAGAATGGATCGTTAGATTTTTACGATTTTTCTCTTGGTGGATTCGTGTTGGAAAGACATATGCTACTTTTTGTCGTGAAAATAAAAGTTTAAGGGGATAAGATTGGAAATAGAACTCAGTATGGGTTTGACTGGATGGAAAAACGGGATAAAACAAAACTTATTTCAAATGTTTAATTTTTAAATTCTTTGGATATTCCGGGCTGACCGCTACACAATTTGAAATCGATAGTTTGATTTGGAATCTCAAATGAAATGTCATGGAAGCAAAGATTTTGCAAGTTTACTTTAAATTATAGTCACCACACGGTATATTTCACTAAGTTTTTTATCGATAAACTCCATTCCAATAAGATGGTAACTATTTGACATATTTGTTACCAGTGCGTGTCTTAAAGATACAAATGTCAAAAGCCTACAAGGTTTTTGATGTCGTGCCTTCTAAGGTTGATAATTTCTTTGGCATTTATTTTTTGAATGGCAGGATTGCCCTTTTGGTCTGTCTGAGGCCTGGAACTTCTTAACACTATTTAGTACACATTTTGTGTTCCCAGCTTTTCATAGTGGAGTTAACTGCTCATTTCGTTCCGGCGCATGAAGGCTCTGGTCCTATAAAAGGGGTCTCTGACTATTTCCTAAACATGTTCGTCAGCTTTTTAGGTTTTGTTTCAGGAGCCGAAAGTTTGGAGGACTTTGGAGCGGTGCATGACTGATTTAGAGACAATGATTGGTAAGCTAAGGGCATTTTTAATTTTATGTGAATATATGGATGTTCGTACCTTTTAAACCTAAAAAATGTGTTAATCCTTTAAAAGTAGAAATTTTAAACATTTTCAGTGTTTGTAGTATCCCTTTCCATTTTCCAGAAAGTAACTTTAGGATATAAAAAACTGGACTAACTAAGAAACCAATTACTGACATGCTTGCATTGTGTTCCGAAAATTGTTAGTGACCGTATTTTTCTCATAATTGTAAGTAATGCGTAAAACTAAACCAAGATAACAGAGCACAGGAAATAAAAACAGCTTGACTAGTTAAATGTTCTTGTTGCGTGTTCTTCTGGGAAGATTCTGTAAGTTTATTAAAAAAAATTGTTGGATGGCACATAAGACCTAATATTTTTGTTTGGGACATAGGTGCCAACATTTTTGTTTGGGACTTATATCGCGATGGTGTGGGACGTAAATCGAATTTGGGACTCTCTTAAGTGGGTTAGATGTCCCAAAAGTAAAAGCTTATGTCCCGGGGACTTATATCTCCTCGCCAAGAAAACCTTTGATCTGGGTTATAATTTGTTGACAAACAAAAACAAATAAATAAATAGATATGGATTACGAATGATATCGACCCTTGGCGATGCATATCCAAATTCCATTAAATGCAATCACTTTTTGCTTTAATTTGATTTAGTTGAATGACGTTACAAAATTGTTATCACACCTTTATTGGAATAATTCATATAAAAAAAAAACCGCAGACACTCATTCATATAAGGGCTTCGTGCAAACCTACCTCAAAACTTCATTCGAATGTGAAGCTCCTCTTTTTAACACCAATACATGCAGGATACAAATTAATAGCATGCCCGCTTTCGATTTATTGAAAAGCATATTCCAATTAGTTATAAGTTCAAGGACTAAAAGGGGTTGAAGAGGGCATACATCAACAACTACATAGATATGTCGATCATTCAATTATAGCAGGCAACATTTTCCATTTCTCTAGACCGCTTTTAGTTCTTCAAATTAAGAGCTAAAAAACAACCACCACAGCACTACAACCCCATTGAAGTCAGTATACGAAAAACATCTGAAATTGATTTTAGTACGGACGTGGCCCATTTCAATTTCATTTGCAAAATATTCCCAGTAAATAAAACAAATAACACACAAATTGCAATTAACCTCGTTTCAGTCGTACATATTCTCAGAGATCACTGCTGTGACACTGATTGACGTCTGACCTTTTACATAATTTAGCCGGGACAAACGGGTTGCCGAATGTCAACTGTAAAATCACAACAAAGTGCAAAACAAAACAATAATCCCCCATAAAATCGAAACTAATTAAGGGTAATTATTCTCGAAATTGAAAACGGAATGGCAGGCCTCAGAACTTCCCTATCCAAAACAACAAGAGCAACAATAAAAATTCTGTAAATAATGAACGGAGCTTTCCTCCCCTTTGTATCAGCATTCTTTATCGTGGAGTTTGAAAAGAAAAAGGATTCCAGGATATATGTATAAGTGAATCATTTTCAATTAATATTTATTTTTTTTTCCGATATTTAATTAAAAATTGGAAATCCATTTCTCAACATGCACGCTGTTTATTTATTTAAGCAGCTTAAAGTGTTCGCTTCTTCGTCCTGCGGCATGAATGAAAGGAAAATCCTTCTGCATGCCGGTGGCTATATGGCAGTTGCGAGGTGATGGTGTAATGACCTGGTTTGGATTTCTTTTTACTGCTCTAGAGGAAAGTATTAAACTCACCTGCATATAAATATTTACACAGGCAGAATTTTTTGGTTGGTGCTTGCTTCGGGTTTCTGTGTTTTTTTTTTTCTTCTCTTTCTCTTTTCGGTTGCGCATTTAATTTTTTAATGCCCGCAAAAAGTACAAGCTTCCATGTGAGACGACACTCCAAATGGATGGAGCAAAACTTAAATTTCAAAGCGGAACGCTGACACGTTAACAGATACTTAATGGGGTTTTGTGGAGAGCAGGTAAAGCGCTATCTTACATAGCCGGCATACACTAGGGCCGGATGCTGAATAATTTTAAAATTAATTGAGTTTTACAGTTGAATACGATAATTACTAAAAGCGCAGAAAAGGTATACCAGAATTATTTATCAACCACGAGGGAGGTGAACATAATGTCTTTGAAATGATTTTTATTTGCTGGTCGAAAAAGGCAGACACCAGACAACTCTCGGCAAGCTAATAGAGGGCGTTGCAGGTCAGGCATGCAGGCATGATCCACCTCAGTGGGTTGGATAAACTTGCCAAGAGCTCTTGACGGGTACCAATATTTTCACATTACTGACTAAAATGCTGTTACCAAAACCGGAGAAAATAAAGCCGATGAGCCCGCAAGCTCATCCACCCCAACCGATTGATAGAAAGGAATCGATAGGGATCATAACCATGCTTGAAACTTAGCATGGGATCTAGCGCTTTAAGGCTACGAAACTAACGGGTGATTTTTTAAGAGGTTTAGAACTTAAAAAATTCGAAAAAATGAATAAAATATTTATTTGAATCGATAGTTTGAACCTTGCAATTTAATGTTTAATGCAAATGTTGACCGCGGCTGCGTCTCAGGTAGCCCATCCGCTGAGTCCAATTTTGGCATACTCTTTCACACATATCGGCCGGTATCTCACGAATGAATGCATGGATGTTGGCTTCCAGTGCGTCAATCGAAGCGGGCTTGTCCCTATACACATTAGCCTTGACATACCCCCACAAAAAATAATCTAATGGTGTCAAATCGCACGATCTAGGCGGCCAATTGACCGGCCCGAAACGTGAAATTAACTGTTCACCAAACTCGCCTCGCAATTGCGCCATTGTTTCGCGTGCTGTGTGGCATGTGGCACCGTCTTGTTGAAACCACATATCATGCAAGTCAAGAACTTCCATTTCGGGCAAAAAAAAGTTTGTTATCATCGCTCGGTAGCGTTCACCATTGACAGTAACGCTGCGATTCGCATCATCTTTGAAGAAATATGGCCCAATAATGCCGCCGGCCCATAAACCGCACCAAACAGTGGCTTTTTCGGGACGCATTGGTAGCTGTTGCAATGCTTCTGGCTGATCTTCACTCCAAATGCGGCAATTTTGCTTATTTACGTACCCATTCAACCAAAAATGAGCCTCATCGCTGAACACAATTTTTCGATAAAAAAGCGCGCGATGAACATTTCGAACCGAGCACGAATTTTGATAGTAAAATTCAATAATTTGCAAGCGTTGTTCATTTGTAAGATGATCCATGGTTAAATTGCAAACCAAACTAAAGCTGTTTGACAGTGACACAAGGTACTAAACACACGTCAGCTGTCAAAACCAGTGTTGCCAAAACCAAACCAGCTAAAAAATCACTCGTTATTTTGTTTTTCACTGATTACTGGAGGATTGGTTTTCGTCAGCCAACTTGCCTAATTTAGGTGATTCTTCAACAATAAGACGGACCACGGACCCCTTTAGGGGCCAAATGGAGCCTTTTTGAAGCTCAGAACCCTTGGCCCCCACTTTTGGGAAAATTATAAAAATGGCCCCTTTTTCAGTTTAAGTAAGATTTTATGTGTAGGTATCTATAGCTCTGTTTTCTTTTTTTATTAGTATTTTATGTGATGGCCCTTTCGGCTCGGGCCTCTTTTTACAGTCGAATATCCCTCTAAGTCGATTTTTCACGGGAGTTAAAAAAAAGTTCGAGTTAGTTTTTTTAAGCGAATTTATTTAAATTAAAAAATAGGAAAGTAGGTAAATTTTGAACAAAATTAGTTAAAAAAAAAAAAAATTTTATTTTAGTTTTCGATGTGAAAGTAGCAGTGTTCACTCGTTTCAATTGCAGTTTGCAATATTCCAATTGCGTTTTCAATATCATTCTTTTCCCGCATATGGTTAGTAATGGTTTCGCCAAACTCTTCTTCAGCTTCGAGCTTTTTTTTTTTAATTTTGTTTTCTTCAGACGAAAAATTCGACTTATAGGAATATTGTAGTATAGGCAACGCCATATCACATATTACAGAAATCTAGAAACTTGAAATCTTTTTACTACAGAATTATGCTTCTACCATGATAGCCTTTTCCGCAAGACAAATGGTTGGCACTTAAACTTTGCTGCCTAGCTTTTATCACTTTTGCTATTCAAAGTCCCGCATCCTGGGCATTTCAACCTTCGTTCACGCGACTAGAGCGTTCTATAGTTTTTATTTTTGGACCACAACTGAGCAGTTCTTCTTAATCTTTCAAAAAAGATTTAAAGCTTTTATTTTACAGAAACCAATTTATAAAGAAAAGAGGTTACTAAACGCAAAGTTGTCTAGAAAACAAATTTTAGTATTTTCCTTGACGAAGAACCTTTTCCGAGCAACTTCTCAGTCTATTCTACAAAAAAATTTTGATTCCAGTGAAATGTTTTACATTGGCGACGTTCGGATTCCTAGTTTAGTAAGTCTGATAGCTGTCTGACTAGATGTGCTTGAAACCTAGTCAAGAATATCCTGCCTGCATACTCAGTTGACATTTCGAAGAGTCAAATTAAAAATAAACAAAGTGGCCGCTGCAGAATTCTGAAGAGTCGAAAAAAGGGCCGGTGAGAGAAAAAGGTGTCTTTTCTAAGGCTACTCTGGTAATTAATAGTGTTGTATTTAAAAATACTATTTTTTTTTTAATTTATGAAAGGCCTTTTCCAAAACCGATTCAAGTTGCTTAGTCAACGCGTTCGGATTTATAGTCCTGACTAGTTGACGTTTTAAGGTATCCGAAAGTCCCCATTTATACTCCACCATTCCTTGCAGCCGATTCTACTGATAAACGGTTTTCCGTAAGATGTTTCGATTTTTCACTACATATTTCGTGTTTGAACACCTTTCTGATGGCTATAACCTAAGTGCTTGACCAAATCTCTGACAATTTATTTTGAATGCCGCGGGACCATTTTTCACAAGTGCTTAAAAATAGAGAAAAAATTAGAGTTTCCGAGAGAGGATTTCATTTAAAAGTTTGCGGATGCAAACACTGAAGATTAAGTTGTATATATTTATTAGTAATTTGTTTATATCAAATGCTTCCAGTCTTTTGCATTTTCACTCTAAAATTCGTCGCTAGAAATCCGTAACCTTTCGTCGACATTGCGGACATTTGCGACAGTATTTTTTTTCCAGACATTTGTAGGAACCCGATCAATGTTAAAATTGACATCGTTTCTCCAGAGGGGGTTGTCATAAGGTACTGATTTAATTCGGATAATTAGAGTTGTGGGCAGAGTGGCTTAATCGTTAGTGTGTTGGACTTAATTAATTAATTAAATTAAAATTAAAATTAGTATGTTGGACTACTAAGCGAAGGGTTCGAATAAAAAACCCAAATTCGAACTAAGGTTTTTTTTTCCGTTGCGCCACCTCTCGCGAATGTCTGACAAAATTCCGTCTTGAAAGAGCTTCTCAATTAGTCCATTCGTTCCAAAAATGAAATCTCACACAAAACGAATGGTTGTGAGAAGCTAGGCCTACGGTCCCTACGGGCCTATTGCCCCCACTATTTATTGATTTATTTTACTTTTGGCCCAATATTTTCAATGGCAGTGACATTTCGCTGAGTTCGGCCAATTATATCAATGTTACCTGTGTATGGTACAAGTGTATAGGTAACTGTACAGACTTTAAAAAAATCTCAGCTCTGGTGTGACTTCTGAGCTTCGTAAAATTCCCTTATGATTTCGCAGAAGTTACCCGACAGCGCACCCATCCTTGTCCATTTTTAAAGGGAAATCTAGAAGATGAGTTGTTGTATGCTCTCCACCAAGTTCCACACAGTCATCTCCCAAGGCCATAAAAAAGTTCGGTCTCTCGACTGAAAATAGCCTTGTTGGTCTTGTGTTTGGATATTGTTATCGCTCGCCTCATCCCGTTTGGTAAGGGTTGAATTGTTTAAGTCTTTGTCCTTTAACATCCCGCAAAAATGTTTTTTTCAATAACCTTCTTATATTGACTGTGACTCAGTATCTAGATCTCGGTTCAAATTTTGCTAAACGAAAGGGTAAAAGTCACGAACTTTTTCCTCTTCGCTTAACTTCGAAACATTGTGCGTTGGGCAACACCGTCCGTTGCGTGCTTGTCAAGAGCCGCACTCGTCCTTTCGTGCAGCACAGAGCAAACTACCTCTCCCACATTACAAAACTTTCAAAATCAACACTTTCCCTGACTGAGATTGGCTGAGATGTCGACATCACGCAAGGCAATCTTATATATGCTAACGTAAATAAAGTCAATTGACAACTGTCACTGTCCGCTTCCATAGCATTGCACACTTCCCTTGTCACTCAGTAGCTATTTTCGAAACCAATTCATCCCGTCAACTGTCAGAGGGACACATTATTTGTTTTTCCACTTTCAACACAACGGTTAAAGTGCTCTGACACTCACTGGATTTCCAATTTATTCATGTACCTAACCAACCCACCGTCATGTTACACAGACGACTGGCTCATCGAGTGCCCACCAAAAGCCGATATGCCCCAGTTCTTTGGCTGAAAACTCGCCCGCATATTACTTGGGTGGCTTATCAAAATTCAAGAATAACACTCTTAATCTATATGTCATGCATGTATGAAAAATGTCGGTACAATTGTTAATTTCACCTACGGCTACGGTGTGGGAGAGCAAGGATGAAAGCAGATTTCCACTAGCAAGGATGATGATGGAATTTCTGTGTAAAATAGCCCTTAACCATATATTTACTTGTGCATGGTTATGAACTTCTAGCGAGCGGTATACCGTATATGTCAAAATATGTAAAGTCACGGTTTTATATACACGGCGCCGTGCAATAAGGCCACATTTCACCAACAGAGTGGATGAGAGCGAGAAGGAGATGGCGAAATGGTAAATTAGATCAATGGAGGTAGGCTAAGGAAATCCATGCAATGAACACAATGCTGAGGCTGACTTACCTGTACGACAGCAGCTGGAACTATAAACTGACAGGTGGCGGATGACTGGTTTACCTAAACCGCAAACTCACAAATTGATATCGCAACTGTACGCGTTAGAAAGTTAGCTTTGGTTGCGGGTAGCGGCGCCGGCAGCCATGGCCCAAGCTGCCTTGTGATGTGAGTGCAAATGTGTGTGCTTGATTTCGGTTCGACGAAAGTTATTGATTTGAAAAGTTTACCGCGAAATGGGAAATGTAATTGGAAATTTGTAATTGTACTGCTTCTGTGACCGGAAGGTCAGACCGTAATAGTTGGTCGTTTTATTGGTACATAACTAAACATACCTCAGTGAATTTTATTGGTACGATATTCCTCTGCTATTTTCGAGCTTTGAGTTTGACACTAATTGGTGCAAAGCAACCTATCATGAGATTCGTGCTGTCGTTAAGGATCGTCAGACTCTAAGATATATCAAGAGAAATAAATGTATTACGACAGTTAGTGGTTTGTACTTGCAAGCAACCGAATCTAATTACATTAGGCGTCCACGCCATAAACCAGATGCATACCGCATACGCCACATCAAATGAACCCACTCTCAGCAACTCCTTGATAGCATTTTCCGCTTTCACACCTGCTTCCTGTGCAACATGTCTGAACCATAAAATATCTCAGCTGGAGCAGGACGCAAGAGGTCTGGTTAAATGTGGAAAGGCTTATGGCAGATGTGAGTGCAACATTTCCATTAAAAGTGAATTTCTTGTGCCGTGTCCTGTTAGCAGTAGTGCTCGTGCCACTGTCAATTGTGGAAGGAGTGCATTGTTGCATTAAATTGTTGAAAGTGTAAATGTGTTCTTTTTACTCTCCTGTTCGTCTTAATGTGTTCTCTGGCTTTTGTAATGGCTACGGCTAGGGCTACAGCGAATCCATTTTTTCCATTAGTGTTGGTTGTATTTACCACGTAAGTTTATATTTTTAAACGACAGATTACGTTGGACGTTCGACCCGGTAGGGTTGCAGAAGCTACATACGTAATTGATAGTTAAATATGTAACAGATGCCGGGTGGATGAGACTGAAGGGTACATTATCATCAGAAGTGGTCAAGAGGACAAGGTCGTTTGGATATAAATCGAGAACGTTTGGATTTTAAAGTCGTAGCGATGCAGGGGCGATTGATAGTGCCTTATCGTAAAAATAAGGAAGTTTCGGTTTTCATTTCCAAACCGTGGAGCGTAACTCTGTCTTGCTAATAAAGACGGGCGGATACATGGCAGGAAAAAAAAAAACAAGATAATCTCACTCAAAATCCTTGTCCTTATAAAGGTGGTTAGGGTTTCAAAAATGGTGAAAAGCATCGTTTTAACTTTCTCGATTCCGGAGTAAGAGCAAGATTTTGTGTTCGTACAAAATGTTGAATAAGAGATGTGAAACAATTCTGACGGTACGATGATGGGCGAACTCAAAAAAGGTGGTCTCGAAATTCGGTCCGTCTGTCCGCATGTTGTCAGTTGTCGTTGAACGTTGATTGTGAACGGTTGGTTATTTTTTTTTTTTTTTTTTTTTATCCGAGTGATCTGAAATTGTCTATCAATTTTTTTCTCTGTAACTGGTCTTAAATTTCAAGCACACAAGAAAAAAAAGAAAGAAAAAAAAAAAAAAAAAACGAAGACAGTGACTTTTATTAGAATTTGATGATACAATCTGCTAAGTAAGTACGATGACCATTTGCGCCCATTGTGAAGAAGCCTTGCCCTTGGGAGGTGATTTTGTCTTTTGTCCTACATGCTACAAAAATTTCCACTTTGGCTGTACCACTGTAACAGAAAAATCATGGAGATCAATGGGAGCCAAAAGACATAGCTGGAAGTGCCAAGTATGTAGAAATGCCGGCGAAGTCACAAATACGAGTGCATCCTCATCGCGGCCGTCTACGCCAGATGTGCAAACAAATAAAAGAAACCGTCTGGAAATAAAAAGCCCAGGAAAAAATGCAAATGAGGAATTAACACCTGAAACTTTATCACAGTTAAACACAAAAGAAGTAATGACCGAACTAAAACAATTGAAAACAGAAATAAGAGGTATATCGGATTTTTGCAACTTCGTGTCACAGAAATTCGATGATATTAACAAAAACATTGAAAAAAACAACACAATTATGGATTCACTAATGCAGGAAATAAAAACACTAAAAGAATCGAACAAAGAAAAAGATGAATGCATTGCCAATATGCAGGCTCAAATAAATGGATTGGAACAACAATTTATGAAAGACAAGATTGAAATCAAAAATATACCACCAACACATAACGAGAATCTGATAGAAATTGTCAAGGCTATAGGAAAAACAATTCAATATGAGATAAACGAGACAAATATCACAGACATATACCGCACAAGATCTAAAAATTCTTCAATTATTGCTACGCTTAGCGATAATAGAGTAAAATCCACAATAATAAAAAACGCAAGAACAGTACGACCGCTAACAGTTGGCAAAATAAACGAAAACCTAAGAAACACTGAAAAAATAAATTCAGTGCAAAATAATACGCATACGGTATTCATCAACAATATGCTTACCAATGCAAATAAGCAGCTGCTGTGGCAAGCGAAACAAAAGGGAAAAGAAGAGAACTGGAAATATGTGTGGGAAAACGGTGGAAAGATATTTGTCAGGAGAGTTGAAAATGCTGAAGTCATACCCATTCGATCAATGTATGATTTGAGCAAAATAAAACGAAATTAATAACAAAAACAAAAACAGAAAAAAAAAAAAAAAAAAAATAAAGCTCCTTTTCTCACATAATGGATGAAGGAAACATAAACTATGAAGAAAACCTATTTGATATGAACTGTATGGTATTGCCAGACTTCCAACAAATAAAAAATGAATTAAAAGAGTTAAATTTTTGCGCCATATGTTTAAATATAAGGTCTCTTAGGAAAAATTGGGATATTTTCTGTGCGAGCATATCCCCGATTCTGAAATATATCGATGTTATTGTCTTAGAAGAAACAAATATTAAAAAACGGGAAAATAAACTCTACACATTAAATGGCTTTACACCTGAATTTGAAAATAGGGAACTAAAAAAAGGTGGAGGAATTGCGATGTTTATAAAAGATTCAGTGAAGTACAAACGATTAGACATTGCAACTAATTCATGCGAAAATCTGACGATAAAGGTAAATGACACAGGCCAAGTAATCAGTGGTATATACCGACCACCAAAAACGAATAAAACTGAGTTTGTCGAAGATATGGCTAAAATCGCTGATACAAGGGAAGAACAAAAGGAGATGATATTGCTGGGTGATATGAACATAAACTTACTTGATTTAACCAATAATCATGTACTCAACTATCAAGAAATGCTAGCCTCAAAGGGGCTGTATAACGTGATTAAATCTCACACTCGAACAAATTTAAGCGAAGGAACGTCCACTCTTATTGACCATATAATATCATCTGTATTAGACCGTAAGATACTTTCCGCTGTAGTCGAAAATGACATCTCTGATCACTATAGCGTAGTGTTCGGAGTTTATGGTAAAGATGAGAGAGTCGAAAAAAACATCAGCACAATTACATGCGCGAATAAAGTAAACGAGCTAATTAGACTTACAGACTGGAGCATAATATCAGATGAAACAGATATTGAACTTTTTTATAATAACTTAGTGGAAAAGATGAACGAAATCTATAAAATTTCAACAAAGACGATAAACAAAAAACTCTATCGTAAGATAACCCCGTGGATTTCAAGGGATATTATAGAGAGCTGTAAAGAACGTGACCGACTTTATAGAAGATGGAAAAATAATAGGAGCAACATGTCTTATCAGACCGAGTACAAAAAAATACGAAATTTGGTAAACAAGAAAATATTGACATGTAAAAATCAATATTATCAACAAAAATTCGAAAATACAAGATGCGATCCGAAAAAAACATGGTCCTTAATAAATGAAGTCCTAGGAAGAAAGAAGCCATCAATAGATGCAACAATCAAGAAAAACTTCTCACTTAACACAAATACAGTAATTTTGGCTGATGAATTTGCAAACTATTTCTCGCAGCAAGCGGCTCAGATAATCCACACGTGCAACACACCAACTAATACATATCATGGTAATTTTATACGCGATTCGATCTATGTGGGAGAAGTAGAGTGTTTAGAAGTGGAAAACATACTTCAGCGTTTAAATGCATTAAAGGGTCCAGGAGCTGATGGTATTAGACCGATTGATTTAAAGAAAAACGCACAAATATTTGCGCCTATAATCACTAAGCTTATTAATCTTAGCTTTGATACTGCAGTAGTTCCGACAAAACTTAAAGAGGCCATAGTTAGACCGATATATAAAGGAGGAAAAAAGGATGAAATATCCAATTATCGACCTATAGCGATTCTATCGGTGGTTGATAAGATTATGGAGGAAATTGTTGCAGACAGAATATGGAAATTCGTTGAAAAACACAAATTATTAAGCAAATCCCAATACGGATTCCAGAAAGGCAAAAGCACAAATCGTCTTCTAGGTGATTTTGCAAATTTGATAAATACCAGCCTAAGTAAAAATTTTCATGTAATAGTGCTTTTCCTGGACTTTAGTAAGGCATTCGATACTCTTGACCACACAAAACTAATAGAAGCGTTAGAAAAAGCTGGAATTAGAGGGAAAATGTCTGAATGGATGAAGGACTATCTTAGGCGGCGAATATTCAGAGTAAAAATAAATGATTGCTGTAGCAACAAAAAAACCGTACATTATGGGGTACCCCAGGGTTCAAAACTCGGTCCGTTGCTGTATTTGCTATACACAAATGACATGCTGAATTGCCTTGGGGAAAGCATTCCTTTCGCTTTTGCAGATGACACAGCAATTGTGGTTTACCACCGGTCACTAGATGAGGCAACCAAAAGGATGCAAGCGGAGTTCGACAAAATTGGCAGATGGTGTCATGACAACGGCCTAGTCATTAATGCATCTAAGTCAAAACTAATGCATATTCGCAGCCCGCAATACCGAAGTGAGCAGATTACAATTGCAACATTTAACTGTGACAACCAACAAAATGTTGATACTTTAGAAGTAGTCAACACGTATAAATATCTAGGGATTACGATTGATAACCATTTCATCTGGGAGAGCCATATCAATGATACAAGGAGCAAACTGAGAGGGTCACTCTTTGCTTTGGCTTGCATGCAATATAAAGCGACTACCAGAGTGCAAAAACAAATCTATTATGCTCTTGTTGAATCGAGATTGAGATATGGTATACTTGCATGGGGAGGAGCTTCAGCAACTCATATAAACAAACTTCAAAAAGTTCAAGACAGAGCGGTAAAATTACTAAGGAGAAGAAATAGCACATCAAAAGGAGAGACGCTGATAAAAGTTAAAAATATTTTCGAGATGACAGCAGCGGTGGAATATTATGATGACTTACGCTTTAGAACACCAATCAACCACAAATACAGAACAAGAAGACGAGCAGAGGGTTTTTATGAGCTTCCATCTATCTCAAACGTTTATGGCAAGAGGCAACTTAATTACACAATACCCAACATCCTAAACAAACTCCCGCAGTTTTTAAGACATATTAACAATACAACTTGTAGAAAAAAAAGACTAAAACAATTTTTCCTTGAAGCAATAACTTAGATAATCCTTTTCCTGCAATTACGCAATTAAAAAATAAATAGAAATAAAAATAAAATATATATAAAATTTAGTAATATAATAGAATAAATATCTAAGTTCAAAATTTCAAAACCTGTTCACATCAATGTTAAATTTTTTTTGTAAACAACCTTCTGCAGATAAGCTATTTTACAGCTTCGCAGATATTTAAACAACTATGTATTGTAAATCTGAACTCATTACAATAAACTTGAAACTTGAATGTGTCAAGGCCCGGATTTGATTCAAACTTCCGATTTGCAGTTTTTGGGTAGGTACCTATACAGTTCGGCACTCTTTTTTTGGAAGGCAACCTCAGGTGACGTGAAATAAAGCCAAACGCAATAAGGCCGAATTCACAAAATTTGGGTTTATTTCGTTTTCCAAAGCGAAATTAAACCAAATTTGTAGTTTAGCTTTATTTCGTTACTGAAAACGAAACAACACCAATTTGGCATTACTTCGTTTGGCGCAGGGACATAAGTCCACGAGACGTTGGCGCACGCGAGTTGCTACCATTGTACTATGAAATGTGTTTGGGGGGGGCATGGTGCCCACCTGTAACCCCCCTGCTTGGGTTTACTGTTGGATTACGGGGTGGGTGCGAGGTTTTTTACTTATATTTTTTGTTGAATTTTCAAATTGTTGGGAGGGACATAAGGCCCAACATTTTTTCTTGGGACTTATATCCCTCACATTTGTGCACAACGGAATGGTTTGGTTTTATTTTTTTTTTTTTTTTTTTTTTGATATTATTTCGTTTTGCATGACGAAATAAAGCCAAATTGGCTCTATTTCGCTTTCGAAAGCGAAATGATGCCAAATTTGGAATTTGGCATTTTTTCGTTTGGCTTTATTTTACGTCACCGCAACCTCAATATAAATGGTAGGTACTTCAAATGCAACATTTTCGTACCAGTTTGATTTGATCGAAAACGGCTCCAACGATTTCAGCCAAAATTGATATTTAAGCTTAAGAAGGTTAGGTAACCATGACTGCGCACTCAGTTTTTGGCTTAAAAAATCGAATAACGAGACTTTTGAATTTCGGACGTAGGTACCCTGAAAACGGTCCATGCGATTGTAACAAAAATTAATTTCTACGTTAATATGGCCATTTCTAACTTAATAAAACACTCAGCTTTTGTCTATATTATCGTGCAATGGATTTTTGGAAAAAAGAATATCTTTCAAAATTTGGTTTTCTTTAGTTTACAGGAAAACGAAAACAACGATTTTGACCAAAATGCTTAATTAAAAAAAAATTCATGTTTCCAAAATTTTTCTAATTTTGAAAATTACCCAGAAATCGAGCAAAACTTCAACAAAATTACATTTTGTTTCTCTGACTGATAAATTATTACTGGATTTAATTGAAACTGAATGCATTTGAAAGAACAGAAATTCCTCTACAAAAAGGTGGAAGGAAGTTTTTAAAAAAAGACCTTAGTTATATTTCATTTAAAGAATTTGCTGAGTTTTTTGGGAAAATTTGCATAAAATGAGTTACTCTTGGTCAAACCAAGTTAAAACCGAGTACGATATATCTCATATCACTAACTCAGCTAAAAGGTAATATCCAAAACACCAATAGCGTCAAGACAGATCTTGAAATTTTACACTGGCTATAGGTGTTTAAAAAAAACAATATTTTTAAATATTGAACAAGGTTTTTATGTGAATATTGATGCACGTATGTTTTAATTTTTACCCAGAACAACAAAGTATCATAACAGGTAACATATACCGAGTTTAAATAAAAAAATTGTTTTTTCAAAAAAAAAATATTCTGTACGTTACCTACTCGTAGTTTACGCACTTTCGCAGAAATTCGGTTTCACAGCAAGACTGCAGTCTCCTTCAAAAAGATCTGAATATGTAGTTTCTAAATCTGGTGCCTTACCAACTGTGCATTCCAGAGAATTCTGCGACTCGTATGTGACCAGGTCTTTATAAATCACGAGCAAGCTAGCGAAGCGTGGTGTTCCTTTCACGCATTTCGTGTGTCAAGAGAGCATTCTTATTTCCCAATCAGGGTGCGGTTTTAATTATCATATATGTGGAGTTAATAATAATGGCGCAAAATTATAGACATCGTGTATTAGGAGAGATTAGTAGATACTAACTAGCACCACTCTAACTTTAAAGCCCATGCCTAACTTTCTACAACATTATAAACGCTTTGTAACCTGCCTACAACTAGTTCCAACTTTAGAGCGGGCGCGACGCAAATTTTTGTCAAACAGACCGAAAAATGTACAGTTTGAGAAACTAAACACAGTTTGGGGAATTCTCCTTAAGCAATTTTGTATGAAATGACAGCAAAAGAGAAAAAAACACAAAAAAAAATTAAAAATGCAGGAATGGAATGAAAAAAATTGTATTGAATCTGTAGCTAGAAGGCAATCTTCCTAATCAAAATCTTAAAAAGGATTTGCTCAAGTTTTATTTAGCTTTTCTTAGAAACACAAATTATTTAAACATTTCGAGATCTTAAAAACTATAAATATCCTGGGAACATTTCTTTCAAAATTTTGCAAAAAAAAAAATTCAAATTACAATTTTTCAATAGAAATGACAGATGGGAGAGGATTGAGAGTCTATACTAAGGGATAATATGTACTTTTGTTGGTTTTAAACTTATTACCAGGTTATAACTATAAAGTGGGTATTTTGTCGACTATAATTAGAAAAATACTAATACGGACATTGTCACGTACTAAAATAATCATAAAGTGGGCTTTATCTGACTATAATTTTGCGCCAATGAATAAAATTAAACTAAACTACTTAACTAATTCCCGTGGATTAAATTATTGCCCTGCACCGAGCATCCAACGTCGATTTCTTCGATTTGCTCTGGTCTTTCTTGGAATGATTGCGGTAATCTTACCTGCTAATCACTAAAGTCTCAAACTTATTATTAACCTAAATACACTTGAGGAACGCAGGGACGCAGCAGGCATTATTCTTGTTCACCGACTACTCTCAGGCTCGGTGGATTGCACGGCTCTTTACAACCCTCGTAGTCTACGTTGCCCCCGTGTCTTCTATCTTCCAACCCACCGCACCTCATATAGCTCTAACGAACCAATCTCTAGTATGCTGAGAAAGGTTACCTTAAACATCACTGTTTTCGACTTCATTCGCAGCACTACTTCCATAAAAATCGATCTTCTTAAGCATTCTTAACTTCAAGTCGTAGATATAGGTTCCAGAATTGATAAAGGAACCTGCACCCGCTACAACCACTCATGCCCTTGGGGTTCTAATGACCCCCATACTGTGAAAACCTATGAATCCGGGTAGTACTGTAATAATGCTTACAAGAGAGGATAACGATTGTTTCCTCATTTGTAGTTTTTTTTTCTGTCTTTTCTGTCTTGATAAAATTAGCTTTAAGCTATTTTTCAAGCTTGTGTCAAGTCTAATAAATACTGGTTCTTACCAAAACCAAAATTAAAATACTACAAACAATGGAAAACCAACACAGTTTACAGGAAAAATCTTTTGATTGCTGACAGCTCTATTACACCTATATTAAGATATGTTTGTTGAGGAAAATCAGTTGCTCACTCTGACGCTCAAGTTGATGACTGTCTTGAACGACAACTCGCTCTCCCAATTTGTACAAATGAAACTTTAATCAGCTTATTAATCAAAAGAGAAACGACTTTGTTAAAGTTTATTTTCCAAATCCTTTGAGGCGGTTCTTTGTTAAAGGCCTTCCTGTGCAGTTGACACAACCATTGAATTTAAAATGCCAATGAATGCTTCCCATTACGAAAATAATACCTAAGGGTTCTGACTTCTGATTAATCTTGCCATCTGTACAACATTCAACCGTTTTTGGGTCAGTTAATTTGCGAAGGCACTCCAAATGGTTGAGTGAGTTACTCTCAACTTTATATCTGATCGCTGTTGGAGATGAAGATGTAAGCAATAAATTTTCCCATTTTATTTGTTTACAGTGACCGTCGGTCGTTAACAACTAAATCCGCATTTGTTATCAATCCCATTGAGGAGTAAATTCATTCAATAGGTAGTTGCAGAGTCTTTATTATGACAGCTGTTTCAAAACTGCCAAACAAACTAAATTAACCACTGTACTGTAGTAAAAACCGCATTCACCGGGGTGACAGTAAAACACAAACATTCGCATTTCATAAGAGTCAACCGATATACACACGCCAGACGCGTCAACCACAACTCGCACTTGGCTCTGCAAATATTTATTGGGCGAATTAACATAATTCGTAATAAAACAATCATAATAATGTATTTCGACAACAATTTATTGCCATTTCATAGGAGTGCGACACTGACCAAAATGTGAGTACGAACGAATCCACTTGGTCACACTGTGCACAAGTGCAGTCGTTAGCGGTGAGCAAAACGTTTTCAATTAAAAACAGTCTGCACGCAGATGCAGTCCCAGTGCATTTATTGAATTAATATCACAGTTTTTTTTTTTTTTTTTTGGGAGGAAACTGTTTCAATTATAATTCGCAAAGTGGTCAGGGTCACTTTAAAGTTTAAATCGACCAGCGGGACTGTATTCTCTCTTTTTTTAAAACCATTTCTCGAATTGTATTATTCGCATGCAGCAATACATCGGATCGGAATTAATTTAAATCCATACAAAGGAATAATTATTATGTAGGAGTAATCGGTTAGATCTGCGGAAATTTCTAATTACACAAACGTAAATAGATACGAAACGATTGTTTGGATAAAATTCAATTAGAAAGAGAGCAAATAGTTGACAAACAGCAACGAAGCCAGTTTAGTTGTCATCCTTTATAAACGTTTCGTGGACAGATTAGAGTAAAATAAACTGCACCATTGCATGGTGATTACAGATTTCATTTTCGGTCAACAGGCGGATTTTAGGCGAATGAGTTAACACATGAAATGCCAAAAATATTAAAAATCGATTAGGAAAACAAACCATTAACCATGTTTACTTTTCGATATTGCTTGTATTCGACTCGAATTGTGTTAACATTGTGATGTGTCTCGCCGCTTTTCCCACATGTTTCCTCTTGTTCACTTCAGCCGTGCGGCGACAAAAACCAAGAAATAAACGAAAAGATCGCGATATGTGGATCACTTGTCTATGACCAAAAATTTCTAAATTATCGACATCTGCAGCGGTTATCTACCACCGTTGACTTTGCGTGGATCAGATTGAGTCGGCCATTTGCTATGAAAGACAAACAATAAATGCTGCACCATTAAAAATAAATAAATAGTTGGCACAACAGGTCTGTAGGCACCCTGGGCCCATCTTCTCACAACCATTCGTTTGGTGTTAGTTTTTACATTTTTGAAACGAATGAAAGGGATCTACAATTTTATGCCGATTCCAAGCGGCCGATTGCGAATCTCTTTCAAGACAGTTATACTCTTGGATGTTTGTCACACGTTACCGAGAGGTGGCGCAGTGAAAAATAAACTGGTGCATCCGCACCTGGTAAAAAAATTTGTGCTGTATATGACTCTGCATTTCTAAGAGGTTCTCCTTTGGAGTGACTTTTCATGAACTAAGCAATGCTGATCCCTATCTTCCGTTCATGAACGCTGAAGCCCTTTTGATGAACTGGTCAATGGCGACTTTGACTGGCCACCGAAGTCACCAAATTTGACCCTAGAAGACATTAATCAATCTGGTTTTTAGTGTTTGATTTAGAATTACTAGGGCCAGTAAATACTAGAAACAAATTTAGTTCACAATTTTGGAAAAATCATCATAGAAAAATGTTTTTTTTTTTTTTTCCTTAAATTTCAAGATTGAAAGGTAAAAGCCCTTTAATTCGGGATTCTTTAATTCCGAAAATCTCGGTTTATTCGAAAATAAAATTTTTCCTGATAAATGAGAGTCGGTTTTAAATTTTTTATGTAAAAATTAAATTAAATTTATTATTAAATTATAATTAATTGTTGATTGAACACATATAGGTACCAAATAGATCTCAAATATGTATAGAAAACTGAACAAATCAAAGAATTTTTTTTTGGGGAGAGTCCCGGCAATTTCCCGTCAATTTTTGGTTACAAAAATTAATTGAATGAATAAAATAATTTTTCGTTTTAAGTCCTTGCATTTTTTCATCAATGGGGACGCTTTTTAGTGCATAAAAAATTCTCTCATTAATTCGAAAAATTCGTTTATTCGGACTGACCTTCCCCCCAACCATTCCGAATTAACGAGCTTTTCCTTTTTTTTTTTTTTTTTTTTTTTTTTTTTCAAAAAATGACTTGGTTTGAAAATAATTTGGAAGAACAGGTTCCTGGCTTTCAAAAATGGTAAAGTACTTTATTTTAAGTGTTGCCGTTGTTTGTATAATATACTAGCTGACCCGGCGCACTCCGTTCGTTGCATGCGCAATGCACAAGCTGCTTTATGTAAATCGGTCAATTCAAGTTCTTTATTCAAAAGTTTAACTGAAGAATAACAATGTCGATGTCAACGACATTCTACTTTTTCATTTTTCGACTTTGTGTATGAGTATCTGCAACCAGCGAGTTTTTCCCGGCTTTGGCGGGTCGCTTGTTTTCTGTCATCTGAAAGACAGAAGCATTTGTCTCTGATTTGAGCCATCCACGTTCAACTATACTCGTATGCTTTGACTGTATAACGAATTTAACTTTAATACAGAAAATGCAAAGAAAGAAAAAGATCTGTCCAACAAAGATAAACACCATGGCAATGAAACGGATGTTTTTCTGACCTTTTAAACTTAGGTACGCAAAACCTTACACTAGCCGTGTTTTATTATCAGCGTGATCTGATCCGAATCAGATCACGAAAATAAAACAATACGGATCATAGACGAGTTGTGGCAACAGTTGCTTTCAAAAGACGACCATGCTACCAGCCATATTGCAAACATTCTGTACAACGACATTTCAGTTGCTTGTCGGGGGTGTTGCCATATCAGTCAAATTAATCATTTTTAATTTTTGAAGGTGAGAGTTTTTTAAGAACTTATTTAAAGTGTTTACAATCAGTTCGAAATATAATGAAAACCGCAGTTTACACATCTGGTCCGCTTAGATTGGAATAATTCTTAGACAAAGCATTATACTTTTCATAATAATACCATAATTCTCTCTCTGCACACACACAAAATACGTTTGATTGTTAAAATAAAATCGGAACTTCACGTAAATTTAAAGCTGTATATCCAAAAAACTCGGCGAAAACAGTTGCAGTTATAAAATAGTTTAAATTTATGCAGCCTGCATATAGTTTACATTTTTCATTAGATATTCTGAGATTTTCTGGACATTTGTACCTGATTTGTACTTTATGTAAAAACAAAAAACAACTATCACCTTTCTGCCGGAAAACTTGTGAAACAATAATTATTTACGAACTGCGACAGCGACACATTTCATAAACATTTTTTGTTAAACATTTACTTAAAAAATTATGGAATATTTCGCTGGTATGACAACCTTTACAGAATTAAAAAGCAAAATCTCCAAGGGCGCGAAATTTATTGGATGTAAAAAAATGCTTATTGATTTTTTGTGCTATGAAGAGTATTGAATTTTTAGTCTGGCAACGTGACTGTGTGGCTATCTTTTACAGGCACACCAACATTCAAGAAAGAAACAAACAGCGCCAAACAGCGCTGCGAGCAATAGTAGAAATAATTTTCAGATCATGGTTCATGATCTCGATGAGAAGCAGGATCATATGCTGTTGTTGTAAGTGCATGTAAATCGATGATCTATATAGACCATGGCTGATAATAAAACACGGCTACTTTGGCTGACAACTCCGGTCGTAGAAAAAACTGATTTAAAATTCAGATCTCGAAGTCTTAAGCGATTTCGCTTAATTCTGCCATTTTAAAGTTCATTGTAAATTAATTTAAATGTTCCCATCTGAAGTCAAAATGTGTGCACTTGGTTTCAAAAGCTATACATCTGGTGCTTCATTTCTGTAAAAAAATTGACTGATGAAAGGCCCGCGCATCGTAAGTCCACAATGGTGAATTGAACACAAGTCAGCTGTTCGTTGTAAAAAAAATCGTTGCCACTGGTAAAAGTGTTGCCAATTTGAAAAGCAAATCCCTGAAAACAATTAGGAGCTTCTTTCTCTAGTTGTTAGTTTTACGATCAAATATAGGGATAGAGATTTAAGAGACTAACACGACAACCCAACGAAAGTCATTAAAATCGGGTGATATATGCCACTAACTAAACACAAATTAAGGAAGCACAAAGTTCGCATGGTATACTTGCCTGCGATGCACAAATTAGTCCTAAATGTCGGCACAATGTTTACCATAAAACCATTACCCGCACTCTTGCTGGTTATTGCCCTCTCTCCACTTAATGCAAAGATTAATTACCAGACACGACAAAAGCCATTTCGTTAACTATAAACCAGCATCTCATTATAATTCCGTAACCGCAACAACTCTTAATCGAATCAAATTATAATCCCCACCACCAGCTCACTCAAATGCAGTGAAAGCACCCAACAGCAAGGACTGCATAACTCTGTAATTTTCTTTAATGGTCGTCGCCTCCGATAACTCCTCCTCGTGTAAGACCACGACGAACAAAAAACACAAAAGATCGCATCACATTCAGTGCAATTTACGTTTCGAAGACGTCGCTGAGATACCATAAGGACTCGAGAAAAAGATGGAAACTAAAAAATCTGAAACACCCTTCCATGAGAATCAGTTGCATGCAGCAGCAGCAGCAGCAGAAGCAGCAAACTAAATGTATTCCTCTATAAGACCATTCTTATTTTGACTCCATTATCCTAGCTGTCGCAGGATCTTCTAGTAAAATGTAAATGTAATGGAATTCGCGATGCAATGAATAAGAATCACAATGCATATCCTCATATTTCTCTCTCACATTTTCGCTTGAATTTTTTGCATAGCTTCTCTAATCCCTTTCTTTTAGTGTGTTCGTCGCTCCTTCCAGCTCGGGTGGATGGGGATCCTTGTTTTTGACTCTGGGAAATTTGAATTTATTCTTAATAGCACAGCAAGTGTGCTGCACCGTGGAAATAAATACGGCTTCTTCCCCCACCCGGTAGGGGTGAGTTGCAGCTAGTGTTGCTGACGGTTGTGTTAAGTACAATAAAAACCCACCACGGATTGCAACTGTAGACAAGAGAGATTTCTGTTGCCGCCACTTATAAAAGTCCCCCACCCACTGGATTTCTTCTCGAGCTAGACTGTTATGACTGTTGTGTACATCTGGGCCTCGTGGTAGGTGGAACTTGGTGCTTAATTTTATTAATACTGTAGGTCGTTTAAAATGCAAAAATCAGAGAATACTTTCAACAAACGGATTATATTGTGCCATGGAATAGTCGCCGAGGATTGTGGCAATGGAATGAATAGCGAGACTGAGAGAACAGGCAGCACAGCGCAGAGAAAACAATATCAGCATTCAGCACATAAAATGCAAAGTTTGGGACATTAATGGTTTCGCCGTAACCAGTGTTTTGTGAGATCATGCATTTTTGAATTGCTCTCCGTTGTTGTATTCGCCTGTTTGTAAGATGCAAATTTTACCAAATTAAAATAAAAACAAATGTTTAAACTGCATACTTGGGGGGAGTTTGCATTGCATATGATTATTGCAGTACGACAAGTGTTGCCAAATAGATATGCAAATTAATCTGTGTTGAATACGTTTAGGATTAGGATGTTCACTTCTCAGACAGGCATTGTTGCGGTTAAGGGTCAGGTAAAGAGCACAGATTTGTGGGACTACTAATACGACATAAATATTGTTAGGAAATTAACCTTAAAAATGAGCGCTTTGAATTTAAAAATAATTGCTAAATGCCGTGCCAAATTTTCGATTGTTGCTCAGCGAAGACATGAGCAAAACACTAAGGGTCACTTGCACCAAGCAACTGAATAACTAAATAAACTTCTGAATAGCTAACTCAAGATAAAAAAAAAATAATAAATACGCCCGCGCTTTGGTTTGCACCAGTTCTAAATTCCGTCTGGATAAGTAACTTTAGATTATATTAATTTGGACAATACTACGAAGATCAACGCAAAAAAAAATGTTATTGTCAAATAAATCCGAATTCTAAGAAAATTAGTAAAAAAAATAATAATAATAATATAATTTTTGGCGCAAAATCAGTAGGGACCTTAGGCCTAGCTTCTCGTAACCATTTGTTTTGCGTGAGTTTTCATTTTTGGAACGAATGGAAGGGATCTACAATTTTATGCCGATTCCAAACGGCTAATTTGAGAAGCTCTTTCATGACAGTTATACTCTCGGATGTTTGTCAGAAGTTCGCGAGAGGTGGCGCAGTGAAAAAACCCTGAGTTGGAAATTGGATTTTTGCGGGAGTAAAAAAAATAATATGGATAAAATAGATAGCAGTTATGCCATAAAGTGATAAGTAAGGTCAGGTTGAAGAAGTGGAATAGACTGTTCCTCCTCGTCATCAAAACAGCTTCTGCAAAAGTCGAGACAGTGTCCTGTAATGACACCTATTGTGGCACTGATATGCTTTCAATCAAAGGAGATCAGATGCCTAGAACGTTTTAAATCGAGCTTTGGTCGGGTCTGTTTTGTCGAGCCGGTTGTCCACCTTTCGATTTGATCTTTCGATAGCATCCAGCTTTATTGTGAGTTTGCGATTGGAATACCTAAGGAATCTTTAATTGGAAGTATAGGTAGTGTAGTTCCGTTTTGTTGGCGTGTTTGGTTCATCAGCCTTGCATTAGGTTAATATTGAACTGCTCCGCCATCTCCTTGAGAGATGAACGATAGTCTTGGGCCATAAAACGATACAGAGCTCCAATTTCAACACGGCTGAAATAATATTGCTGCTTTCCCTAATAAAAAATCACAGCAAAACTTGTTTAAATGATGGAAATGGAAAAAAACCGACGAACAACCATAAATGGAAAAAGTTTAACATTCAAAATGCTCGGTTATACAAAATCACTACGAACGAAATCGACAGATTCTTCATCATCGTCGTCCGAATTAAAATTTAAATCCACTGTGGATATTTTTTGTTACTTTTAAGTGTTTGACTATTTGTTATATTTGACACTTTGTTTTAATAATTTAATAATAATTTAATAATAATTTAATAATAATTTTGAAAAATAATAAATAGTTTATCTATAGGAATAAGTGTCGCCTGCGGCACAATTTTTACCTAATTTAAAGAATGGGACTTAACAGTGGATAAATGAATAAATGCTGTTGTCAAATAAGTTGCCATATATGGTGTATAATGAAGAACAGTTAAAAATTACGTAAAAAAACAACAAACAAAAAGAATAAGTTTAGGTACTGTAAGTTTGAATCTTGGTTTCTGAAAACAAACTAGCGAATGTTAAGGACTGGCAGTTGCTATTTACAGTGAACCAAATGAAGGGAAATTGTCACCCCAGCTGCTGTTTTTGGTATAACCTAGCTCGCATTGTGCTTGTGCCTTAACACACTGTAAGACCCCAGTTAGATTCCGCAATTTGAGTCTTGTGCCTGACTTGTGGAGCAGTGATATCAGCTGTATAAGGTTTGTTTTGTCTCAGGCCTACATATTACGAATGTCTCACAAAGATCGTAGAATAAAACCGCTCTTTGAAAGTCTATCAATTCAAATTCAAAACAAAGACTCACAATGGAATAGTCGTATAAAACTAGAACCAGCGACATGTTTGAAACTGTTGCGTCCACTATTTAATTTCATTCGTGATTTGGATTAGAGACCCCCAACTTTGGCCGATTTGCCGTTACTTGCAATATTTTTATAGGGTGGCAAATGCTAATTGCATTAGTATTGTTACACAGTAAATTCGTATTGATAAATGTCACGTAACTTCAAAAGCTCCAGCTCACCAACATACTCGCACCTTGAATATGAAAATTCCGCTGTCGACAAAGTCGCTGTCAGCGTTCATAGAATTTTATCCGCTCAATTTTAAAATATTCGTTACGTGTGGATGGTATTTTTTTCCAGGAATAAGGTCCGCTTTGTTCAATCTTGGTTATCTTTAATCATTAGTTATTCCAGCTGGTAACCAGCGAATGTGTTTGTTCAGCTAAATATTAACCAGAGAATCAGTGGTGTGGTTAGTTAACCAGAGAAATCGATAACCAGCGGATTTTGAGCGGTTAATGAGATTTAACCACTGATTTTCTGTAATTTCGTTGGTTCAAGATTTTTTAGGGACTACGGAGGTATTCGTTTTGACGTATCTGCTACACAACATTATTTGTACAATATTGTGCAAACAAAAAAAAAAAAAAATTAAATAATAGAATGAACCAATATTAACGGAAAATAGAGTGAGCCAATAAAATCTTTTACATCGCATTCATTTAAATTTTTAACTGAAACATATATGAAATACACTACACGTTGAAGGTGAGGGTATAGGTTTCTTATAAAATAATGGATGAATAAGGATTATTTTCAACATTTTCAACCAATGACAGCTTTCATAAATTGAGAAGCACACGCATTAGAGGAAATATTGCAACAATTTTTATTGGATATTGATTTTGGCTGTATTTCGGTTTGGGTTTTCAAAAAAAATTGGTTGTTGTCGCACAACATCAAAGTTCCATTCTTCAGTTCTAAAAAAAAACTCCTGTATAATTGGATTTTGACTTCTTTTTTTTGTCTAGTTAACTAAAAAGAAATACATTAATAAAAAATCGACCCAAACAAATTAATTATCAAAAACCAAAGGACCCGAAAAACAAAAAATTAAACTGGAAAAATGGAACGATTTGTTTGGTGACCGAAGTGAAAAAACGCTCAACTGACCTAACCTAAATCTATGGTAACCTAACCAAGGAGTTAACCAGCTTGTAACAGACCGGCCCTAGCTAATTTGGATTAAAATATTTATGAAAAATGGACAATGTAGATTGGTTGAGGTAAAATAAAAACACTTTCAGCTATTTTTTATCAGCTATTTAAGAAAAATTTACTTATGAAATCGAAGTTAATGATATTCAAAAGTCGATCTTAGCTAGCAACTTACCACCTTATTTATCTAGGTTAACATTAATTAAATTAGTATCACTGGAGGTTAGGAGAACGGTAGCCAAAGACGTCTTTATTTATTTACCTATATCGTTTTAATAGAAGAGATTGAGTCAACGGACAGCCTAAGTCTTCTCAATATCAATGTTCCTTCATTCGACCTACGAAAATCTCGATTTTTTAGAGTACGCCACTCTCTTACAAAATACGGTCTATCTTCATCAATTAATGGTTTAACGTCTGCATATAATGGAAATGTCGTTTTAATCGATTTCCGTTTGCCTGTTTTCTCTATAAAACGGAAATTACTTGAGAATGTACAGTCATAGTTGTTTGCTTTACGTTTACTTTGTGTTATATGTTTGTAACTTTAAATTTTGATATTGTGGCCTTAAGTCTGTGAACGGTTTTTGTTTTTTGGTGAACAGATAAATAAACAAAATAAATAAATAAACACATCAAAGTGTACTTTTTGGACCAATTTTTCATGTAGGTTTGGAAATAAAATCACTTCTAAATTGTTGCAGTGCTGTTTTCAAGTCGCCATTTATCTTACAATCTATACCTTTATACATACATTGCATATGTATAATTCTTCTGCACATGCGTATGTTTGTCAATGAACTCCTCCTAAACGGGTTGACCGATTTTGATGAATTTTTGAGTGTGTTTAAGTGGGTCCCTGTCCCTAGTAGCGCTGCGATCGCGTTTCTTACAAAATAAAATTGTAAAGTTCGGATCTTCGTGTGTGGCTTTTTACATGCATAACGTAAAAATTACCCACCTATCATGGGGCTTTAGATGAAGTGTTAAGTATGCAAACTTGACAGTTTTATATGACAACTCACAGATCGTCTCTCATCGATAAATGTTCGGAGATATTTAACTACACCAGTAAACAAAAATGTATTTCACTTGAAAATCGCTTCTTCCACTTCATTCCCCCTATTTACTTTTATTCCCCTGTTAAGCATACAAAAACAGGAACAAATCGCATTAGAACGTTCAAATATCCCCACCAAACCTTGAACTGAAACAACACAATAACCTTCAACAGACGACACAATTAGTGCAACAGAAAGCGTGTGTTTCACACCTTCTCTTACTCATTTCCAATTCAGTGTTGTTCTCTCGATAATAACAAACAAAAAAAAAAACAAAACAAATTCACCATCTGAACACATCAGTGAAAGTATGGGTTGAAGTGAGCTAAGACTCTCCTCTTGCCCATGCAATGGCCATCCCAAGTGCATAAGGCAGGGGCAGAGAGGTAAACAAAATTCTCTGCTAATCCCAACTTTAACTATAGGGAGGATCATCTTATCTTATCTTTTATACACCCCGGGAAGTCCAGAGAAGAGAAAGCAACGAAAACAACAAAATGGAGTATGAAATTTATATAAGAAAACCGGGCTGCAGTTCGACGCTTTTGAAACAAAAGAAAATATATTCATCTCCATGCTGACTTCTAGCTTGCGTGTCATTGTTGTACCAGCAGGAGTAGAGGGATCCAAGGAAACCAAAACAAAAGTGCAGAAAGAAGAGACCACCCAGCGCAGCCAACCCAGGATGGATGAGGTTTATTTGTGCTTCCTTCTTCAGTTTGCTCGGTGTGTGTGAATCTTTTATTTGCTATGAGTGTTTTTTTTTTATTTTTTGTTATTATTCTGCTTTCAAGTTTTTGGGGACACATCGTAGTTGAGAAGTGCAATGTACACTCACAATTTCCAACACTTGACAGCGGGGGAGAACAAAAAAAATTGTAATATTAAACAACGAGCGTTTTTATGCACCTCATGGCAAGTGATCCTTTTTTACATTTGCATTATATGCAACTTTGCTTCTAGTGCTTTGTAATTTATAAGTGGAAAGTTGCAAAATGAGGGTGCATTTGACCGGGTCAGATAGATGTTATCAAAGAGTTTAAAAATAGCAAACTTACATTGTTCATCAGATAAATTAGGTCGTACGTACCTGCAAAGAGAGAGAAAAAAAAGGTTAAATGAGAACAGTAAATTCTTAGACGAGTATGAAGGTAAGTGAAGAACTATATATACAATTGCTATGGTTTTGAGATGGCTTGCGAGCTTATCCAAGAAGTATATGAGCTTTTTTGAAGCAAAATGTTAAAAGACTACACGGGTTTAGCTCGCAAATCGTTTCCAGAAGAAACACGGTCTTTATCAAAGCAAAACATTCTTGCTAGCGTTCGAAAATATTGACAGAAAATCTAATGAAGTATTCAACTGTCATCAGGGTAAAAACAATCTTCGGTAAATATATATTGATCGACATTAGGGAAACTTTTAGTCAACAAAACCCATAATTTGTCAATTTAGTGGCAGTTTAAATAAAGGGTTTATAACTATAAATAAGGAAGAGGAATAGTCCAAGGACTGATGCTTGAGGAACCCTTGCATCTGCACAATGAACTGGATCACTCATTTGCACGAATAAGCCATTCTAGTTTCAAGATAGGACGAGACCCAGTTCAAGATATTATCTCTGAATCCTTATCTGTAGAGAGTCTTCAGCAAGCAATTTATGATTGACTAGATCCACGCCTTTGTTCTCTCGAGAGAGTATTAACGAAGTTACTAAAATCATTTACTAAAATCATTTGAAGGCCAATAACAACTGTACACATTTCTCCAGCTTTTCATAGAGTGACCTGATACATGCAGCACCGAATAGTTAATGTTTTGAAGGATTTTGATTTCTGAATGCACATTTGTTCGTTGAGAACGAGAGTTTATGAATATGTCTAGAAAAGATATTCCAGCTGCAAAATGATGAGTAGGTAATGTCCCATTCAAGTAGGATTGGTCGGAAATGTTCAAGGTTTTTAGGCCGAAAAGGAGTAAGGAATTATCACAACCAGGGGAAAAGCCAAGTATATCAATATTCATATCGCCAACCATACAAACATTGTGACTGGACTGGTCATTCCGGTACAAAGGTCTTCAATTTCTTTTATAAATATACCTTGGTGAACAAACTGGAGCCGATAAATACAGAGAATATCAATAAAAAGATTCCTATGAAGTTTGAGTTTAACAATAATGATATAATTATATCCACTTGATCGTGGTTCGTAATAAAAAAAACCAAACAGGTTTTTTCTTTTATTATTTTTTATTTATTTTAAGTTGATTTACAAGTGTTTAGTATTTATTAATTCTAACGAGGGAGGCCGCTGTCCATAGCGAGGCTGCACCTCTCAAGTTAGTTGTCGGATTAGAACTAAATAATATATTCTCTACTTGAACTATTCAACATAGCGCGAAGTGCATTTCAAAGGAATGCACTTGTTGTTGAAATATTCATATTTCATTTGGAAGATGAAATATGAGTATTTCATTTCTCTGTTCGTTGGCGGTAGGGGAAGAGGGGGTGTATCCGTTTCGGATGGTTTTGCTGTATAGGCAAAAATGGTGGGGACCCGTTATGGTAGTGCCGTTAGGCGAAGGGGGAATGCACGGGGTAACGGGATTTGGGGTTCAGGTGGCGTCTGGGACGTAACTCCTCCCTCCTTAAGATTCTGCTCTGGAGAATCTATACTTTCAACACCGATTTTAATGTTCGTTTTATTAGCTTTATTTTTCGTAATTAAAATGAACATTAATGCGATTAAAATGATTACTATTATGAACGTGACTCCAATATTTATAGATACATGCGCGGTATTCTTGTTTTTGATTTCTTGTATGAGCTTTCGATTTTCTATGTTTTTAACTTGTAGTTCGTCTATGGAATAGTTCGTTATAATTCTTTTAATTGATACTTTTTTAAAATTTGGTATTATAAAATTGTCATAATATATAAAATTTTCGTATTGAATCTCGTTAATTGTAATTTTACAGTTTTCGAATCTTATAACATTGTTTCCTTTTATACTTATGCTATAGTTGTGACAATTATGAATTATTTCTGTATACGGCAAATTCTTCGTTACTACAATGTTGTTTGATATTTGCTTTATTTCTATTTTTTTATTTTCCTTAAAGTCACAATGTGGGTTTTCTTTTAAAAGATTAGCTAAACAAGTATCATTTACAATTCGTAAATATTTTAATTTCATTCCATTATTAATATTATACATTGAGTTTTCATTATTACTGTTATAATACATTGAATTACCATTTGTAAGAACGTGATTATCTGATATTACAATTTCTAAATTATTTTTGTTAGGAATAGGTTCAATAATAAGTTTAAAGAATTTTTTGTCGGAATAAATTGGAATAAGTAAAATGAATATTATATGATCTTCGTGAATAATAGCAGTACTTTTTATGTTTGGTATTTTATTTATTGTTATATTGAATTTTTGAATTTCTTTTGGTGCTAGTAAATCAGTGCTTAGAACTCCCAGTTGGCTTAGCATTAAATTTTCCTTGACTTTCCTAACCTGGTCTCTAAGTAGCTGTATATCATAATTTACTTGGAATGCGTGTTGCATTATTGTCATTCTCGCATATTCTTCGTTTACTGCATTGTTTAAAGTGTTAAACTGTCTTTTAATTTCAAGTTGTTGTATATTAATCTGTCTAGTAATATTGTTTGTTGCTTCGTTAAAGTCATTGTTTAGTCTTATTTGGTCATTGAGTCCGTCTATTAAATTTTTGTTGTTCTTTTCATTAGTTGCTAGACTCTGTTTTATTTCCTGTTCATCTTCGTGATCCATAGTCCCTGCTAAATATTTTAATCCCTTCCCTAATATGTCAAATAATCCTCTTTTTGACTTATGGTGTTGGTATCCTAAAATATTTTCTATTTCTTTAACTAAGTTATTAAAATTATGAACGGTAGATGGGTATTCGTTTTTGTCATTAAGTTTGTCAATATTGTGTTCTAAAATGTTGAGGTTTTCTGTCCAAGAAGTTAAGTTAATACTATGTAATATCTTTGTGTAGTTTTCAATTATATCAATTTGTTGGTCTCTGATTGTAATGTATCCTTCTCCTTCGTCTAGTTTTTGTATGTCAATTTTTTTGTCCGTTTGTCGTTGTTATTGTCAATAGAATAAAAAATAGTGTCTGAAAAGAAATGTTTTAATGAGTTTCCTCGAATTTATAATTTCGTTTTAGCTGAGTTTTATAGAATTTATATCCTTTACTGTCAGTAACGTGGTCTTTGTCTATGACTCTAGGATTGTCTTTTTTGTGAGTTATTTTTAGTTTATTGTTCTTTATTTTTGTTTACCAGTTCTATTATTTTTGGGTACTCCTGATTCGTTATGGTTCCGTTAACAAAATCTATTGGTCTTTGTTTTGTTGCGGAATGAATTGTTTTATTGTATATTGTAACAGCTTTCAGAACTTTGTTTCTTAAGGTGTCTTGATTATTGTCGTCAGCTGCAAATGTTCTTATATGCTCGTTAAGAGTCGAGTGGAATCTTTCGATATCCGAATTCCCTGTTTTATGGTAAGGTGTAGTTATGTGGAGATCAACATTATTTTCTTTCAAAAATTCTCTGACTGTAACGGATGAGAAACCTGTTTCGCCATCCGTAACTATTCTGTTCGGAATACCGTGGTTTGCAAATCTGCATTTTAGTGTATTTAATAGTGATATCCATGTTCTGTGCTTGATCTCTTGCACCGTTACATGTTTTGTGAATTTGTCAATCATTGTCACATACATTAAGTTGATATTTGCATACCAGATGTCGATGTGTATGATTTGATTGGGTTTCGTTGGGGTTTCTGTTATTTTTAATGGTATTTTGTAAGGTAATCTCTCGTATTTGGCTTTGTTACAAATTTCGCAATTGTTTACATACTTTTGGATTTTGTCTTTAAGATTTGGACTGTAGTAAGTATCTTTGATCTCTGCATATGTTTCATTAATTCCTCTATGGTTTAATGAGTTGTGCGTTTTTGAGATTACCAATAGCTCCTTTTCTTCATCTGTTAGATCTCCTAAAAATTTACTACATTTAATGAATTTTAAAAGTTTGTTTTTGCTGAAGTATTTTATGTAGACGTCCTGGAATTTAGCAAAAAGGTTGTCGTATCTAGAGAATACGCCAACGATGCCTTTGGTAGGAATGAATTTTTTCATAATGTCTAGAATAAGATTTTCATTAAACATTTTTATTTCTATGACAATTCTCCTTTTTCCAAATGCTGTGTATGTTTTGTGGTTACTAGGACCTTCTGTGCTATTGATTATTATCTGGGTTTTATATATATTGACTGGTGACTCAACTATGGGTATGTAATCGTTACTGTCTTCTTCAGCGCTATGAATAGTAGCAATAACTGATTGGTTATCGGGGATATTTTCATTATTTTCGTCATTACTTAAAATTTCTTGGTTATCTAAAATTTCGGTATTTTCATTTAAGTAGACCTCCACTCTTGATAATCCGTCTGCTACCTGATTATCTTTACCTTTAACATATTCGATATCGAAGTTATACTCTTCTAGTTTTACCTTCCATCTTTGGAGTTTGGCGTTTGGTTCTTTGAGTGAACTCAGCCATACAAGGGGTCGATGGTCAGTTCGGACTGTGAATTTGCGTCCATATAGGTATGGTCTAAAGTAGTTCATTGACCAGAGAATAGCCAAGAGCTCCTTCTCAATAGTCGAGTAATTGACTTCATGCTCATTCAACGTTCTGCTTGCGAAGCATGTTGGATGGTTCTCTTGGGATAATACCGCTCCTAACGCATAGTTGGATGCGTCTGTTGTGAGTATGAATTTTTTACTAAAATCTGGGTATTTTAGAATGGGTTCCGATGTTATTAGGGTTTTCAGAGTTTCAAAACTTTCAATATAATCAAGGTTATTTACATCAATTTTTGCGTTTTTCTTCAGACAGGCTGTCATAGGCTTCGCTACCTGGGAGTAATCCTTAATGAACTTACGGTAATAGCCGGTGATGCCTAAAAATGATTTAATTTGTTTTGGCGTTCTGGGTATTCTATATTCCAGTATAGCCTTTATTTTATTAGGGTTCGGTTTGATCCCTTCCGTGGTAATTATGTGGCCCAAAAACTCAGTTTCTTTTTTTAGAAACTCGCTTTTGTCCAATTGTATTTTTAGGTTAACTTCCTTGAGTCTCTTGAATATTTTTTCAAGCGAACTTATGTGTTCTTTGAGACTCGTAGAAAAGATAATGATATCGTCTAGATATACTAGACATATCTTACCAATATAATCATAGAGAACTGAATTCATTAGTCTCTGGAAAGTCGCTGGAGCGTTTTTCAGACCAAATGGCATGCGAACGAATTCGTAGTGGCCCATATTGGTTGAAAACGCAGTTTTCTTAATATCTTCTTCTGCGATCTCTATCTGGTGAAAACCTTTCGCCAGATCGAGCGTAGTGAAATACTGAGATTTTCCGAGTTTATCGAAGATATCTTCGATGTTCGGAATGGGAAATTTATCGTCTATTGAACACTCGTTGAGTTTTCGGTAATCAACGACGATTCTCCACTTTTGTTTATTGGATGCGTCCTGTTTTTTTGGGACGATCCAAATTGGTGCTGAGTATGGAGAGTTGCTAGGGCGAATGATGCCCTGTTCTAGCATTTCGTTAATTTGTTTCATTACTTCGGCCTTGTGTATTTCCGGATACCTATATGTTTTTGTATAAATGGGAATTTCGTTGACGGTTTTTATCTCATGCTTGATCGCATTTGTAAAGGAAAGGTCGCTTCCTTCTTGATAGAATATCGACGAGTAACGGGAGACAAGATCGTTAATGTCTTTTTTCTCTTCGTCATTGAGGTGGTCGATTCTTATTTGGTCACGGATTGGCCTTTTATTTATTTCTGTGTGATAAATGTTTAGTTTTGGGACTTGTTTCCCGTAGATTTCTGTAGTGAAATCTTCTTCGTCTTTATTGAAGAATATTGGAATTTCGTTCCTACCTATTACTAAAAGTTTTCTTCTGTAATCGAGAATGGCTTCTGAGGGTAGCAAAATATTATTCCCAATTAATCCATCAAAATATTGATGGAACTTGAATTCGAGGAATTCCGCAGTTTTGTTCAACCCAAATTCTTCAAAAAGAGGAATTCTTACTTTCTTATCTACATAAATAGGAGTGCTTGTAGTTCGCACTTCTATTGGTTTATTAATTTTAATCTGCCATTTAGGATGGCATATACCTGGTCTTATGACGCTTGTTTCTGAACCTGGGTCTATTAGTATCCTAAGCTTAACTTTAGTAAATTTGGTTTCTACTGTTATATAGGGTAATTTACTTGGAGGCTTTCTGTCTGAAAATCCGAGTGATTTTCTAAGTTATTAATTTGTCGTGCGTAACTTCCTGATGTAGTGTCCATTGGTTCTACTCCATTGTTGCTTCTAAAATTACCTGAATTACTATTCTGATTGTTCCTACGGTTGTGATTTTGTTGTGTACTCTGATTTGGTCTATTAGAATTCGGATTTTGACGATTGTCCTGTTGAGGATTTTGATTGTGCCAATTCGAGTTACTATTTTGATTGTTACTTTGGTTATAGTTCTGTTGAGAATTATTATTTCGTCTATCACTGTTATCCTGTCTATAATTGTTCTGACGATTATAATGTCTTTGATTTGACGTAGTGGAATTATCATAGGATTGACGTCTGTCTTGATCGTTATACCTATCATTTTGCCTTCTGTTAGGGTTTCTATTGAGCATTCTATAGTTTAAATTGCTAGAGTCCTGGCCAATAAAATTATTTACTATATCCCTAATTTCTGATATTTCGCGTATGTCCATAATGGCATATGCTAATGATCCTGATACAATTTCCTTTACTTTTTGAACCAACATTCCATTGAAAATGTTAACCATATTTTCACCATTGTTATTAAAGGCAGCAAATTCTGTGACTTCTTCTATTATATTTTTTAACTTAATATCTAGTTCCTTAATGCTACTTACTCTTAACATTCCGATGTCTCTTGTAATTGTCATTTCGTCCTTCGATGGTCGAAAGTGCTTCTTGAGTCTCGCCAGACAGTCGGTCCAATTCCCTGGTGGGTTGATATTGAGTAAGTTCCTCGCTGGTCCCTGAATTTTTGTGTCAAATATCAGCTCGTAGACCTGTGCTCTCTCTTCTTCTCTGTAGTTTAGTAGTGTTTTCGTCACACAATCGGCAAATGAGGGCAGTGTCCCTTGATTGCCTTCGAACGTTGGGAGATAACGGATCTCCTTTTCAATTCGAGCCCTTAGGTTCGTTGGATGATTTGCTTGCACTAGTAGTTGCGTCAATGCCACTAGGCACTGTTCGATATTATTTTGTGCCATGTTCTGTCTTCGTTGGTCGAATACTTCGTTTCTGCTCGTTCGTCGATCAATGTTTAATTTTTTTTCGAGTCAGTTAGTTAAAATTAGATGAAGTTAAAAAAAAAAATTTTATGTATTTTTTCTTTGTTCCTTGGACGGAATAGATATTTCACTGAATATTTTTATTTTTCCTTATGCGAAAGGAGTTATTTTTATGTTCTTACACGAACTTTTATTTTTTCTTGTTCCTTGGTCGGAATATTTCACTGAATAATTGTTAGTTGAGATATTTGATTTTTATTGACTCTTTTTCGAGTTTTAATTAACCAGAGTTAAATATTTCACTGAATACTTGTACTTATACGTACTTATTTGTACTTCCTTATGCGGAAGGAGTTCTTTTTCGAATCAAATAATTAAAATTAACCGCGATAACGTTTTTTTTTTCAAAATTTGTGTTCGCGTATTCGAGACTACACGACTGCGCCAATTATATCCACTTGATCGTGGTTCGTAATAAAAAAAACCAAACAGGTTTTTTCTTTTATTATTTTTTATTTATTTTAAGTTGATTTACAAGTGTTTAGTATTTATTAATTCTAACGAGGGAGGCCGCTGTCCATAGCGAGGCTGCACCTCTCAAGTTAGTTGTCGGATTAGAACTAAATAATATATTCTCTACTTGAACTATTCAACATAGCGCGAAGTGCATTTCAAAGGAATGCACTTGTTGTTGAAATATTCATATTTCATTTGGAAGATGAAATATGAGTATTTCATTTCTCTGTTCGTTGGCGGTAGGGGAAGAGGGGGTGTATCCGTTTCGGATGGTTTTGCTGTATAGGCAAAAATGGTGGGGACCCGTTATGGTAGTGCCGTTAGGCGAAGGGGGAATGCACGGGGTAACGGGATTTGGGGTTCAGGTGGCGTCTGGGACGTAACTATATCAGCACTTTTCAAATGAGGTGAGATAACCTCCTCAGCAATAGTATTCTTTTTCACAAAATTTGCAACTCCACCCGCCGGATATTTATTGTTTTATTCAGCTTATGGTAACATCCAAATTCCAGATAAAACTATAATATCGGGAATTTTTTTTAAAGAGTTGCTTAAATACAGGCAAAAGCCGGTTTGGGGGTGCAAATGAAGTGGGAGTTTCTGATTGTGTAAGGCTCCAAGTGATTGGAGTTATTTAAAGGTGCACATTCATTATGGTTGAAAAAAAGAAGAAGTGTAAAGTATACTTGTAATTGCACTTTAAAAAAAAAAAAATTAAAAAAAACCGGCCAAGTGCGAGTGTCTGTCACTCGCGCACCGAAGGTTCCGTATTTGGCTAAAGTCCAACATATCAAATATTATTTCAAATCTATTATAGGTATCATTCAATCTTTCGCCTGTTCATGAATTCATCACAATTTAGTTTAATTTACTTACTTAATATTTTTACTCTCAAAAATTACTCGCACGTGAATCTCATTGTGTGATTACCGCAAAAAGGAAACCCAAATGCAGATTTTGATTCTTTAATTGCTACCTACACAATCCTCACCAAACCAATTTCCCATTCCCATTCGGTATCTGTGTCCCTTAATTCGGTAACTCTCTCTTAATAATGTGCTGTATTTTCTCTTTCCTTTCCTTCTTAATGCGAGTCTCGAAAATTCGGCGAAATCATAGCACATATAGTTATAGTGTACCTATACCAGTGCTACCGAAAGTACTACAATAGGAGTATTGTCTGCTGTACTCCCGTACTCCTCAAAGACAAATTGTACTCCTATTATTAATTTCAGATTTAACTATGTATTTTCACATGCCTTGACATTTCTCTATCCAGTAAATTGGAAGACTAATTTTACTTTCTGGATGTTTTATTAAGATTTTTTTTGCCATTGTTGATTTTGTTACATTCGTGTCGTTACAAACAATTACGGATCCTGCAAATTCATTAAGGATAGGTAGATGTTGAAACTGTGTAAAACAAACTGATTGTTGATTGCACTGGCGAACACTCATTTTGATAATAAAGTCTTATGGCGTGGTGTTTCGGCATCAGATTAGACAGACGCCACCAAAACAACATAGCCGCCATAGCCTGTCTGTAAAGCGACCTGTCCCAATTGAAAAACTATTGACTAAAAATATTATAACTTTTATTTTGTTCTGTACTCCCCAAAAAATGTATTATACTCCCTAGCGAAATTATGAAGCGGCAGCCCTGGTGTATACCACCAGTGAGGGTCAATTGTGCACAACTGCGTAGTAGAGATTAGAACATTTATGAGAGCAATGTATTTTAGATGGTAAAATTATCTTTTTTGAAAATATCATGTAAACTATTAACTTTTCGGCAAAACAGTATTCAGCACATATATAGATAAGAACATGATCTACAAAAAAGGAATTTATGTATTTTTTTGTGAATCAAGAAGTAAACCGTTTTTTGGGCGAATAAAAATATTTTTTTCACCAGATTACTTAATACTCGAAAACCAATAGATGTATTGCTTCCATTGGTATTTGTCGTTTAACTAGAGGTTATACCGGATGTTGTGTGTAAATTTTAGCCTCCTATGTCAATCGGTTCTTGAGATAGACCTGGTAACAAAATTGGCTTAGTGGGTTCGGACAGACAGACAGACCTTTGGGTACGGAACCTTAAAAACGGATATATTCGATTTTTTTAAGAAAAACTTAGTGTGGAATCTTATTTAAAGCACTCATTTAATCTTTTATATGTATTTTTATCAAAATCGCTAGAGAGGTATTTGTAAAATTTTGAAGACATTGCAATGGGTGCCGTGAAATAAGGCCAAGTGAAATAAGGCCAAGTGAAATAAGGCCAAGAGAAATAAGGCCAACTTCCAACAGTTGGTCTTATTTCACTCCGACAAAGTGCAATAACGCCAATAATATTTGGGTAATAAGAATCAAATTTCATAGTTCGAAAGCGCAGTAGCACCAATTTGGCGTTATTGCACTTTGTCGGAGTGAAATAAGACCAACTGTTGAATTATGGCTTTATTTCACTTTTGTAAAGTGATAAAAGGCCAAATTCTCATATTTGGCCTCATTTCGCTTGGTCTTATTTCACGGCACCATTGCAATGTCTAGTTGGAAAAATTGCTAAATTGTGTATGTTCGAAATATAAGCATAACTTGGTTTTTAAAGTACGTATTATCAAAATTGAAAATGTTTTTTTTCGAGATAATGAGCAATGAGCAATTTTTTAATTTTTTTTTGAAAACATGAGTTTTACTCGAAGTATACATTTTGGTCAAAACGTTGTTGCCGCTTTCCGGTAAACATTTTTCCAAAAAAATTGATTTTCTAAAATCCATTGCACGATAATACAGACAAAAGCGGAGTCTTCTATGTTAAGTTAGAAATTACAATATTACCTTAGAAATTTATATTTTTTATAATCGCATGGACCGTTTTCGACATATTATGTATGTCCAAATTTCCAAAGCAATTAGATTTTTTTTTGCCAAAAACTGGGTATGCAGTCATGGTAACCTCATTTACTTAAGCTCAAATATAATTATTGGTTTAACTCGTTAGAGCCGTTTTCGAACAAATCAAACAAATTTCGAATGGTAAGTACCATTTAAATGGAGGTTACCTTGCACCCTCGAGTTCGAAGTTTTAAGGCGTTAAGGGGTTTTGAAGGCAATACAAAATTTAGGCTCCCGCCAGATTTTATTTTTGAAAAAAAATGCCAGTAAATGTTCTATTCAAGTCTGGCCTGCTTTAAAACTAATTTGATTACACTGCTAGTTCTGGAAAGCAGCCTTATCTGACTACCGGCAACCTCTAGCAATGCTTAAATAAGCATTTTCAAGCCCAAAACACCCATCAATTTAAATCACCTTACAAATAGCCCGAAGAAAAAGTATTACCGCAACCATTATTTAATGTCTCCGCTTGAAGGCGACAGCTCAGACATTACCCTTACATCTCAACGATTTTCTTGTGAGGAAACCTCTCGGTCTTAACACATTTCAATCCTAAACTGGATACTTTCCTCGTCATCCCTCTCCGGCACCGTCATCCAGCCCCATACACGAAACCATTAATCACATGCAGAGTATAAATCAAAATCGAAATATTCATAATTATAATTTATGACTGCTCGGCAGTATTATATACGCATGGCGAACACCAGCACATACATAGAGGATATCAAAGGCTATGTGATGTACTATTTAATTCCCCAAACAATGTCCCTTTTGGCAATAAGAAAATTAATTATATGAGATTATAGCCGGCATTTCATTCACACACCTACGTTGCGACTTATGCGACTCCTTGTGGCATGACAAACTTAACCAAGGAACTCAATTCCGGCAACTTGAATAGATATGTATGCAAATAGGTTAAGGAATGTGCAGGTTACGAGAAACTGGGCGTTCTATGAATATTCAAATTCATAATAATTCACACCCTTATCGCTCCGAGTGCCAGTTCTTCTGTGTGCTACTTTCGTTTTTGGTTGTCTTCTTCTGAGGATTTAAAATCTAAGGGAAGATACAAGGACAGAGTGGCTGTAAAATTAAATCAAATGAAAAAGAGAGAACATAAATAAGTGAAACGAACGAGAAGAAGAAGTTCTTAAGGTCAGATTTGTAGCAGAACATTGCGATTGGATAGAGATGAGTTAGGGGTGGACGGCAAGCGGATTGTAGGTTTAATTAAAAATGGATATTTAACAGCTTAAGTCGTCTCGGAAATGCTTTTAATCCGGCTTAAGTCAAGTGACCTACATTGATGTAAAATAAATGCTTTACCGGACAGGTTTCAATATGAGGAAGGAATCCCTGATGGGTCGGGCGTCGAAAAATGTTATTTTAAAGAGGATTGGTGTCGTTGGAAAATCTATCGCTCCCTGAAATTAAGTGAGCGATAAGGAATATTAGGAGATCGACCTTAGATCCGATGGAAATTACATTTGAAGAGTGCTGGGCAATCGGCAAAAAATGGTGACGTCCGACAGAAGCTATAGTAAAGTGTGTTTCTTTTTTAGAGTTATAGAACTTTGAAATTAAATGAAAACAAAGATGATTTTTTTAAATTGACATGAAATTTACTTCATTCGAAAGATAATCTGTTAGCATTATAATTTAAATATGATTTCTGGCATATGACCGCCACGGCTGGCTCGGACGTAGTCTAATCTGGAGGTCCAATTTTCGATGACTTTTTTCAACATTTGTGGCCGTATATCGGCAATAACGCGGCGAATGTTGTCCTCAAAGTGGTCAATCATTTCGGGCTTATCGGCGTAGACTAGCGACTTTATATATCCCCACAGAAAATAGTCAAGCGGCGTTAAATCGCACGATCTTGGAGGCCAATTCACGGATCAGCAATGTGAAACGGTTGCCAAACGTTTCCTTCAATTAATCAATTGTGGCACGAGCTGTATGACATGTTGCGTTGCGCCGTCTTGTTGAAGCCACAGCTCCTGCACATCATGGTTCCTTAATTGATGAACGAAAAAGTCAGTAATCATGGCTCTATAGCAGTCCAAATTGACTGTAACGTTCTGGCCAGCATCGTTTTTAAAGAAGTACGGGCCAAGTATTCCACCAACCCATAAAGCACACCAAACAGTCAGTTGTTGTGGATGGAAGGGTGTCTCAACATACACTTGAGGATTATCATCACTCCCAATACGGCAGTTTTGTTTAATGACGTATCCATTCAACCAAAAGTGAACTTCATCGCTAAACAAAATTCGCTTATGAAAATTGACGTATTTCGAACAGAACCATGATTTTCAAAATAAATTTGCACAATTTGGTTCAGGCGTCAGTCTATTCGTGTTGAAATGCCAAACCAAACTTAAAATAAATCGTTTCACAGCTGACAAGATGGCCGCCAGTTAAAAAAGTGTTGCCAACTTAAAGTTCTATACCTCTAAAAAAAACCTTTATAATAAAGATATGACTCGAATGCGACACCAAGAAGACATGGGATTTTCTTGAAAGTTTATGCCAAGTGGAATGCCATTTTCATTCAGACCAGCCAAATCGTTCAGTTATTTAATTGTTAGCATGTCCTACTCACTGTAGCAGTGGCTTAGCGGTAAGTGTGTTGAACTACTAACCGAGGGTTTTTGCCCATTCGGCACCTCTCGCGAACGTCTGACAAACATCCGAGAGTATAAATGTCCCTACGAACATGTTGCGAAAAGAATTTATTTTTATTATTTATGTCTTACTCACGATTTGAAGATCATTCGCTTACTCGGATATATGCTGTTTCAAGAACGTGGCAAAGTAGTAAATAAAATTACACATATTTTGCGTTTACTCTATAAATTCGTCTAGGGTAATTTTTTAACAAAATCATTGAAATGTGGAAACGCCGCTTCTGGCAAAATATAGTATGAAGACACATTGTCACCTCTTTCAATAATGATTGTCCGAACTTTTACATAATTTCATCAATGACGATTCGGAGCTTGAATGTCAATCTAATGCGACAAATTTTCCTTACGTCACAGCGTCATTTAAATGACTCGAAAAAATGGCCATGTAAGCGCACCTATACTTTGATGTGCATTATCTCTCAGGCTAAGCCAGCTGAACTTATGGCGATTAATCGCAAAACTTATCATAAGTCGAACAAAAAACAGTCTTACGGACGAGCTGGTTGATCCCTTGTCAGGGAGCAGAAAGAACTCTCACGACAAAACGTGGGTCTGTACGAAGCCGACGCAAGGTATAGGCCCGGATTAGGGAGATGGTAGGTCAAACGTAATATCGACACGTTATTTATTTGTACTGAATTGTCTGCTTAGAGTGCATTTTGAATCGGGGCCTAACCAGTTCTTCTCCAGTTAAATCGGTTTTTGGCCAACTGCCTCTAGTTACAAAATAGACTTTTCTCAATTGATCTGAGAACTGAAAGAAAATAGTACTGACACTTACAAAATACTACTTAAATTTTTAAATGCATAGGTTTTTCTTGCGTCAAAGAAACAGCGATTAGCAGTCGTAGTTTTTCGTTTTCTGATGTGATGTTATATTTAAAGTTCATACGCGGCGCCTAGGTAGACTACATCAAAGTAATATCTGTCGTTATGACGTTGCGCTGACAGAATACTACTTGCCTTGCCCTCATTCACACTTGAACATAATTTCACCGACTCTGCCCTAATATTTGCAAAACAAAAACACTTATCCAAGAACCAAGTACCAAGTTTGTTGTGATCGAATATATTATGTTAATTTTAAAGCTAATTTAGATGTGCTGTGAAAATGATCATGTAACTTGCCCATTATACATTTTATTTTTCTGCCATAAGCTACCGATAGTTAATGTGAAGCAGGTCGATTCATCAATTTTTAAGAAGTCTTGCGTTCTATTTCCCCAACAAAAAACGATGTTCATTATTGTTCAGTAAGTTGCTCTTGTGGAGTTACGTGCACATTTTTTTGTTGCCACTGTCATTCTTTCTGTGCAGGTATACACGAAGGGTGGTTCACAAAATAAAATATAAGCCCGAGCGGTAATCAAAATTAAGTACCTGTGTTAGACAAGAAAAACTTATTTTTTTCTAAACAATTTTATTTAATTTTTCGACATATTCCCATTTGACATCGATAGGCTTAGCCCAACGATATTCCAACTTTTGTACACCCTCCAAAAAATAGGTTTTGTCGAACTCTGCAAAATATGCTTCCGTTTCGACAATCACCTCCTCGTTTGCTTTGAGTCTCTTTCCGCCAAGGTAATTTTTTTCTTATTTGGAAACAGAAAAACTTTTCCAACATTGACCTGTTGTCATTCTTCCCTATATTGCAAATAATCGATATAAATTATTATGCCTTCTTTGGTGTACGCTCTCCGCGTGCGGGTTTTTTACTGTTCTTTCATTTCACGTGTAAAGTGATCGATCCAAGTCTCATCATCGCAAAAAGGTCCAAATTCAGCTGTGAAATGGTCAATCGAATTCGCTTGTTGTCGATGGTGAACAAATGCGGCAACCATCTTCCCGATAGCTTTGTCATCCCCAAATGTTGAAGCAATATATTCTGCACACGCTCAAATGACTTGCCTATGATCTCAACAATCTCCCTTATCTTCACTCGCCGGTCTGCCAATACAATTTCATGGACTTTGTTCACCATTTCATCCGTACTCACTTCAATTGGACTATAATAATATAAAAGAGATCACAATTAAAGAGATATTTTTTTTATCTGTTAACACCTTTACCGAGCAACCACCTTTGGTCCATCTGTCGCCTTCTTGGTTTCGAAGAGTTCATCCGTACGTGCCGAATAAAATTCCCTGAGTTGTTTCGAGTTAAGAGGGACACATTCCTGTTAGGAGGGCATTCAGCTTGATACTTTTTCATAGTGTTCAAAATTTAGCTCGCCTAACATTCAATAGTGTTTCATCAAAAAATGGACCATTTTTAGCCGGGCTAAATATGGTTCCAGCAAGATGGCGCTACGTGTCCTTGACTAACTGACGTTACAGCATTATATCCCGAAATGGACCAGTGAATCGACCGCCAAGTACATGCGATTTGATTACTTAGTGGGTGGCTACGCAAAGCCTTTGGAAAAGTAGTAGAAACCTGATGCACAACTTGTAAATGCTTATGCTCCACCTTTGTTTAAAAACAACGTATCAAAAAATTAAAACCATTCAAGTGGAAAGTCCTAACAAATATCAAAAAATAATTATTCAGCATTTTAAACCGAAATATTGATCGGGTGAAAATTGAAATTGGGCGATTGAATGCTGAACTAAAAGGAGATGGCCAAAACAAGTTATTGAGGCAGCTGGAAGTAAGAATATGAGTGAGGAACAGAAAGCTCCTTTAAGAAGCCGCAGTGACTGAGCCTCTGTTGGCTCTCCCGCTTCCTAATACAGTCTAAGAATATGAGTTATCTTAAAACATTAACCTTATTTCCTAGCAATTTCGTAAACAAAATCGAAAATCGATTCAATTCGCTATTTGTAAACTCTGTTGAGTATGATTGAAAACTCAAGAAAATAAACGAGATCCAAAAACTGTTAGTCAAATTCGTAATCAATCCTTTAACCGTCAAACCCATATGCAAGTTGCCAATTGATTGTATTTGAAAGAACTTTGCAACTATTGCTGCAACAATCCCAGCACAGAATTGGCTGCTCATCAAGAAGTCCAAATCCAACAAAATGCTCAATGATTACAAAGTTCGCTATCTCTCTAGCGCACTCAGTAAAGTCAATTTCCCACAGTCGCAATCAGGTTTTTCTTTTCTTTGTCAGCCTTTCAACTACACCAAAGGGAGAATTAAATAGAGATAAAAAAGGATTCGAAAATGGAAAACACGAAACATCTTGAAAATGACAACTCAATAATGAAGTCGTTTGCATTCATTTTTGCTAAACCCAGAGATCTATAGCAGATAGCAAATCATAGAGAAAAAGACAAGAACAAAAAAAAAACCAAGTCCCTAGTGAGTGCTTATCCTAAGAAGGCCTCTTCCATGACCAAAGTTGAGAAAAGTTCACTTTATTATCATTACATTGGAGTCTTACTTCGATTCAGTTTTGGTTTTTTTTTTTCCTCCTTGTGCTTACATTCGCGTAATTGAAGAAAACACTCAGCTGAAGGAAGAGTTCCACGACACGACTATATACACTGCTCCGTTCTTTATACAATCGTAATTTCCCTGCGTTATTTTACGACTTCCTCTTTTAGTCACCAACTGGTGCGGCGAAAATCATGCCCCGCAGGATATTCGTTTAGAACAAACTCATATCCGGACCCGGAAGCGAAAAAGAAATCGAACTAGCAAGGAAATTAAATTATCTCTCACCAATCACTCGTACTCTTTCTCTTTCTTCTGCAGACGTTTAAAAATTGTGTCCTTTCGAGTTCAACACATCCGCGTTTACCTGTGATTCGAGAATGAAATGTGATGGAAAATCCATTTAACTTACGTCCAAGTGTGCACATCCTATGACACCTGACTGAGAAAAAAAAAAAAGAATGAGGACAAATTTTGAGTTTTCCCCCAGAACCGTGAATAAATCAAATCAAATGCAGAACCAAATGTAATTTATCCGATGATACACTTAACTCGCACAGACTCAATTCCAGCAACAGGTGGGAAGGGGTGCAATCTAACGGTGAATTATACACCCGCACACTGACAGTCTAGCGGTAGTAATTATTGCTTCTAAATCGAACTTTGTCAATGCACTCCTTTGCCAGGGGGGTATTGCAAACCTAATTGGATGGAAACATTGTAATTTATTCGCCACTCTCTCCATAGGGTAAGCTATGTAAATTTTGCATAAGCCGAAGTGATGGAAAATTCAAATTGATGGCAAAATCCGTCCTAGCAGATGAAAATTAACTGGAGTAAAAGTTTTTCAATGGGCTGAAGTGATTTTCGCCACCAGCATGTAATTAAGAATTTCGCGCCTTGGGGAACAGATTTAATCACGTGGCTAGATGCTCGTATAAGACAATAAAAGCAATTTGTGAGCTATTACGCGGCTGAGGGTTTACGGCAATTTGAATGGCTAGGCAAACATTGCACGTTTAATTATTACTGTATAATTTTCAGTGGGAATTCGTCTATGGTGGCGTATACGTAACTTTTTTTTGCCGGATCTATTTGTTTCTATTGTTGCTTCGTTTCTGCTTCCATTTGAAATGTTTCATTATTAGAAGTAAGTTGACTTTTGAATTGGTTGATTAATTTATGCAATTACTGCTGAAGAGGTTGGCCTATGGCTCATGGTTCGAAATACAACCATGTGTACAATTGTACTCGTCTGGCTACTGCACTTTAGCAGGAGTCGGCCCACGATCTGAGTGCTCTGTAATCAGTAGAGCTTTTAATTGAAACTGTTAAGTGGACATTAAAAACCCACCCGGAATCAACCCATAGACTTAAGCCTAGTATGCTATTAACTTGCCACCACGATCAGAATTCATTCTCCGCGCACTTTGAACAGACAATCAATTTAATTATACGTTTAAAACACAATTGCGAAACGGCGGCTGTCAGGATATTAGAGTAAATAAATAAGGAACAACAGGAACAAATGCAAATTAGGCTGATGGCTTAATCACGGCTATAATGAACGATGAGCAGCTAAAATGGTAATTTTGACCCTTATTAGTCACACTTCAAGAACGTTATAAATCCTATAATGCAGCAGAAGATTAATGCTAATGTTAATGTTAATGTAGGCCAGCTTCTATGACGACAATCTTCATGAGTCCCTGAAGCTTCCCAGACCCTTCGATCCGTAAATACATTGGGGCATATTCATATAGTTATACTATAAACCTGGGTCTAACTTAACTCGAATCTAAAGTTAACCCACCGATAAAACACAACTGCTATTCATGAAGAATTTGACAGCTCTGTTTAATTAGATCCGCGAGTCTAACGAATACACGTTACTACAAATCTATCACATAAACACTTTCTGACATCAAAAAGTCAAAAGGATTTAAAAGTTGTAATTTGTTGTGGTTCTGCTTGGTTCTGGCGTTTTTGAACAAAAACAAGGTATGCATTTTAGTGTAAATATAATAATGTTTTGCGATATGAACAAAAATTAAAAAAATTGCAAATGAGCGGCAAAGAAAATATTAGAAGAGCAAGAGAACAAAACTGGTCAGAAGCATAAAAATAAATGCTGCGTGAGTTGGTCCGAAAACATTTAAATGTAGTGGAGGACAAGAGAAACGATGTCAAAATGATTTAAAAAAAAAAACTGCATGGGTAAATATTCAAATAGACATGAAAGCTGCTGGATATAACAGGCAAATCCCGAAGCTAAAAGACCAGTGGCACCGGATGAAGAACTCGACACGGAAAAGTGTAAGCCAAATGAGAGTAGCACACAGAGCAACTGAAAATGTAATTGCTATAAAGGAACCTACGCAATAGGAAATTATTATAAGATATAAGTTGACTGAGGACTTTATAGAAGATAACATATTAATAGATAGCAATACTGGGAAAGATAACGATACAAAAGTGTACTACGATTTTATACAGATATCACCAGATACGGGAATCCAGTATTGCAGACGCTGTTGTAGCCAAATATTGAATGATCAGGAAGTGGATGAGGAATGTGAAGAAGACCTTGTTGCTAAAGAAACTCCAATCCAAAGAACGATATCTTACTAATATTATAAAGCTGAAGAGTTTGTTTGTTTGAACGCCCTAATCTCAGGAACTACTGGTTCGAATTGAATAAATATTTTTGTGTTGGATACTGCATTTATCGAGGAAGGCTTTAGGCTATACAACATCACGCTGCGTCCAATAGAAGCAAAGCATCAGTGAAAAATGTTGCAAAAATTAAAAATGGGAAAATTATCCATATTTGAGGACTTCCGTTGCGTGCGCTGCTTAAACGGTTCAAGTTACCAAAAAAATATGTATGAGAGAATTATTACTCTTTAAATGATCTAAAAAAATGTCCTCGACAGTATCCGCCATACCAATAATCATTTTTAGTGTCCAGACTAAATTCTTCGAACTCACAATGACGAAATTTTCCATACAAAATTGCATATTGTGACCTAGGAAATATTTAGTGTGAAGGTTAAAAATGATTATTGGTAAGGCCCTATGTGTCTATCTTTGAAGATTGACTCATTACAACCTTTTTTATGGTAATAAAATTTGGTTGAAATTAATGCATTATTGCCAATTATTTGCCAAAGAGTTTTATCAATCATAATTGAAGATAAGATTTATGAGATTTGCGATAAATCATAAACTGATTTTGGGCTTCCTGCATCAAAAAGTAATAATTTACATAATAATTCGGATCCGTTAGAAGTAGCGTTGCGAAAGCCGTATGATGTAAATGAATTAAATGAGTATATTACCGAAAATGAACCAAAATTAGTTAATGCTCAGGTGACGACCTAATTATAACTAAACTTCCAGAAGATATAGTTACCTACATATCTATTGAAAATGTAATATATCGATAAGATGCGGTTCATGCGGATAAAATCAGTACGTTCTTCTGTCACAAGAAAATAAAACTAAAAATATCATTTACGCAGAAGTACTTTAAAATATATTCTTCTAAAAACTTCTTAATCGCGATCATAATAACAGAAATTGACGCGGGCAACAGCTAGTCTTTCATAAAATTCTTCATTAGTCAATGAATGAAACGGATCGATTCGGGTTCTGTAGCGCTTCAGTCTTCTAGTTGGTTGTACCATAGCAATATCCTCCAAAATATCAAAATCTTCCTTAATGTTGTAATCGACCGACAGTTTTAATTTACTTTTTTTTAGTTACTTCTACGCGCTATGTTATTTTATTTATTGTAAACCCAAATCACATCAAAAATTTTAAATTTTCTTTTCGTTCACTTGGTTTTGACTTTTAATGGAGTTAAAAACAACTTAAACATACGTTCTGTCGTGTTTAATCCGGGTTAAAGTAAACATCCGGATTTAAGTAAGTTTAACCCAAAAAATAAACCCAAGTCCATAATATTCAGTCGTTAAGCCCAAACATAAACCCAGTTTTTAAAACTTGACAGTGTTTAATCCGATTAAATTTAAACAGCACTCGGAAGGCCAGTTTAAGTAGGCACTTTAACTCGGGTTAAAACTCAATATCATAATATTCACTGTTTTAGTTTAACATTTTTGACATTTCTTTGCTCGCAGGAGGCAAGAAATAATAAAGTGCACGACTGGGTCTACCGTTATGTGAAAATACATAGATCGTGATTTCTGTAGTATTTTTTGATAAATAATTTAAAAAACTCACATCTTCGAATTTTTTGAGAAAAAGAAATTGCGGGATCTTATTAATAATACTTATATTATCTTTTATATGTATATGTAGAATCGTTAGAGCGGTTTTTGTAAAAATTTGCCAGACAAAACAGTTCCAAATATTGCAACGTTTAATTTGAAAAATACTATTGCGTAAATATTTAGGTGAAAACCGATTATAAGTTATTGTTACTGTAAGCATTGCTTCGTAGTTTTATCGAAATCAACTATGGGGTTTTCGAGATATGAGCAGTTTTTAAAATTAGCGTTTTCGGTGCTTCGAATTGAAAATTAAGGACACAATAGTTTTGAAAACATTGATTTGACTTTAAGTCTGCATTTTGGTCAGAATCGTTGTTGCCGTTTTCAGGTAAATTAAAAAAAAAGAAAATTTTTAAAAAATACAATTTTCAAATTTGTACGATAATAATGAGAAAAACTGAGTTTGCTGTTGTTCTAATGGACTACATTACCTTAAAAATCAATTTTTGTTACAATCGTATAGGTAGACTGTTTTCAAGATATTTCGAAATTTCAAAAGTACAGTTGTTCGAATTTTTAGCCAAAAACTGGGTACGCAGTCCTGGTACCCTCACCTACTTAAGCTTAAATATCAATTTTGGTTGAAATCGTTAGAGCCGTTTGCGATCAAATCAAACTGGTACGAAAATTTTATATGGGAAGTACCATTTATATTGAGGTTACCTTGAAAAAAAAAACACCTCCCGAGCTGTAAGCCCAAAAACTCCAAATCCGAGGTTTGGACATAATCCGGGAAGCCGTTTAGGCTGTAGGCCCGTGGAAGGACGGACAGACGGACAGACCGGACAGAATTTTGCGACCCACTTTTTTGAGTTCCTCTATCATCGTAATATCAGAATTGATTAAAATCTCGAGTTCGAAATTTTGTACGAAACCAATATCTTTCTCTTACTACGTAATGGAGAAAGTTAAAAAAGGGAAATAAAATATATAGCAACATGCTTTTTTGTTGGTCACGCGTATTCACAGACGGTGGCTGAAATTACAAAAACAACATTGTAAACAAATGGGTTTTGGTTTTGGGGCGATAGACGTACGAAAGACATCCATCTCTTTTAATCATTCATCTCTGTCTTTCTCCTTTTATTTTACTAAGTTAAAAGGAAATGAAAAAAAAAACACTATTGGCACATAACAAATCAAAAAAAAATTCTAATAAAATGTGACAAACAACAAAACAACATTATATGTGAATTTTGACATTACGCAGGTTTAAAACGTATTAAAAACTGTTTTAAATCGGCATTTAAATCCATTTTTAATCCAGTGGGTTTAATGCATGTTTTTCAGTAAATAATATGGACATAGGTTTAAATTGTCGGGCTTAAAAAATTCGGATTAATGGTCGGGTGTAAAATTAACTTAAACATGTTTTACACCCGGATTGAATAATGTGGCCGTTAGTCTTAGGTTTAGTCTTTGACGTTTATGTCAAACGTGAAGTTAATGTTTCCTCTGAAGAAGATCTATCCTAGTATAACGCTGTTAAAAAGAAGGGACACAGAACATCGGCGACATGGATAGCTTTGCTTTTGAACAGTTAGAGACTTTGTCGTCGCCATAGGGTCGGCTGTAAACTCTAAATATGAAATCAAAAATGCGGCAAAAGTATTATGCTTCGAATTCTTCAAATGAAATGTCAATAAATACTACTACACTTCAGCATATTTTGCGAACTCGACCGATCACCCTTAACCGTCGATATGGAATGAATATATCTACTCTATCCACCAACTTCACCGGCCGGGATTTCACCACTCCTTACAGGAGGAACATAAAGTTGAGCTCACTGTCGGTTAACACGTAGGAAAGCTGTCCGTCTATTTCTACTTAGTTTATAACTTAGGTGCTGCTGGAAATACAAAATAAACATAATTACTGTCAACCCCGCCTCGCTTTTTCAAAAAGTATTGGTATTAAAGCCAGCAGAATGCGTACTTATTAAACCTCTGTTTCGATCACGAGAAACTCTCAGTTGAAGTTGAATGACTGACTAGAATCTACATCTCTTCCTCTGGCTCTATTTCCAATTTCTTATTCTGGGCGGCTCGCGGGGTCTTTCTATTTGGAAATGGAGGTATTTAACCTCAAACCGGTTAAAGTCGCTGTTTGCAGTCGGGCAAGTTGAATGCGTGGCCTATATCAATTAGCACATGAAGTCGAAACCATAGTTCGACTCGTCACCGCATTACGTAAAAGTGCGAGAATGAGTCCCTTACAGTTGGATATATTTTTGTTTTCCGATATAACATCAACTGACATTGAGCCAGAGAGAAACTACAATAAATGCGACCACATGAATAGAAGTTGTAACCACGCTTATGCTCTCCATTATTCAAACTATATGTCAAACTTAGTGGCAGGGAATACTCGTAACAATAAACAACGTACCTACTCAATTTGCAAACCAATTAAAAGGGATAAACGTTACCATTGGGATTAACATGACTTCAACAAGCTTCATAGTTGTTTGCACCCGCATAAAGTTACCACTCCTTCAACTATCATCAGCATACACACCTGTAAAATGATCCGGAAGAACTTTCCCAACAACCACTATCAACTTTATCATAAATGCATTGGATTACGCAGCGCAACGAAGGGTATCAACAACCCGTAATATTTGCTACATGAAACTTTCTTAATCCTCCCTTGTTATCGTCGGATCACGACTAAACGTACATTTGCAAATATGGAAACTATCCTCCAAAAGTTGGTTCGAAAAGTTTTTCAATCGTTTAAAGCACACAATTTAAGATACATGACCTGTTTCCGGCCTTAGAAGGTTGACAATTTAACGACACATGTCTGGAGGTAAATGGGTGGCGACAACCAACAGTGGCATCGACATGCAATATGTTAGTTCAATGTTAAATGAGGTTATGCTCGTACACATACGTGTGCATGTGCCGAAATAATTTATAAACTAACAGACATGTGCACGAACATTTGTGAAATAAGCATGCCAGGTATGGAAGATGCTTAACATGATGTTGACATGTTTGTGACTTTAAATTTCACTACAGAAAGAAGGGACTGAATAAAGAAAATATGGAAGGACTCACATCAGGCACACAGGTGGTCTATTTTTTATATGTACATATGTCCATATATACTTATCGTGGAAAAAGCAAGATGTGGACAGTGCACCGGCATATTGTGCTTGTGTCAGTTTCAATTTCTGAGACTGACATCATTCGGTAGAGTGATAGATTCAGATAAGAATTTTTAATTCGTAAACACCGGCACCGCATAAGCATCAGGATACCCAATCTATATGTAAAGTGGCCACTATGAATTTTCGATTGAGAATAAAGCGATAGGATGATGGGGGAAACCTCACATTATACGTACTTGAGCGACGCATAAACATGGTCATCCTCGTTGGCATCCGAACAGTGGGGCTTAGTTGTTGAAGAGGAGCCACAGGCCACTTTTAAGGGAGAATATAAGTCGCAGTGGCTTAGTGGTTAGTGTGTTGGACTACTAAGCGAGGGGTCCAGGTTCGAATCCCGCAAAAAAAAAAACCCAAATTCCAACTCAGGGTTTTTTCCACTGCGCCACCTCTCGCGAACGTCTGACAAACATCCGAGAGTATAACTGTCATGAAAGAGCTTCTCAATTGGCCCGTTTGGAACCGGCATAAAATTGTAGATCCCTTCCATTCGTTCCAAAAATTAAAAACTCACACAAAACGAATGGTTGCGAGAAGCTAGGCCTTGGGTCCCTACAGACCTGTTGCGCCAACTATTATTATTATTATTATTATTATATTTTTTTTATGTTATTAATCCTGGCCTACAACAGGCAAACCCAAATGTTTCATCATTTTGTACTGAAAGCAATAAGAAATAGTAATGAGGTTCTGTTCGTTGATTGGATAGTCCTCTCTGTACCGTCGAAGTACCTGTGGAATCTGTCCCGAATGCGATATTGACCTGAGTAATGCCGCAGAAAGGTGGTGGTGTCTCAAAACCACATATTTCATTAAAAAAAAATTACACGCAGCGAATGTCGTAGGAAGAATCCCTGGCGAATCGCTAAAACCTACTAGAGGAACGAAATGCGAGTATATTTCATAAAAAAAAAGAAAACATTTTGGCAACCAGCGAATGTCGTAGGTAGAGGGAATTGAATGATAATATATAGCGAAATTATTTGCGAATGAATAAGGAAATAATACGCAGTTTTCCGTGAGTGAAATACGCAAATAGTGGTAAGGAAGTTAATTTGGCTGCCCCACTGCCATGGACGAAAAATATTAATATTGCAACTGATAACCTGGGCCACCAAAATTTATTTCAAGGTAGACTTCAGCCAATAACTAACAAATAGCAAATATGCATTATTATATAGAACTCTCCTTCACGGCGGATCACCATCAACCTTTACGAAAAGCTCGAAACCCCCGAAGAACTGAACGTTCGATTCATCTTCAAGGACGTTTGCCTTGTGGAGAAACTTTTTCTTAAAAGGAACCTCTCTCGGGAAAGGCGAACCTTAAGAGCTTCAAGTACATTACAAGACGTCTGGAGATAGGGGGTTAATGAAATACCTGTCAATTAAAGCAGAACACAAATGGATATTGATGTATATCAGAAAGAGCCAAGTTGCTGTAAAAAGGAATGTTATAAGTTCTCTTTATCTAGAAGATATCTGGACGCGTAGTGCAACCCTTCGCTTTTTTATGGTCACTATACTGCCATGCTCCACTGTCCCATGTAAAATAAACCACTTATGGACACAGTGTCGGATGCTGCGAGACAGCCGTGGTACTCTAAACAATTGTAGACCCAAGTAAAATCAACTTCAAAAGACTCAACGTCTCCAAATGAAAAAATCCTTCAACATCATCAGATCATCACTATTGGAACTGCATTTTAGACAGACATGCAAATCACCTACAATTTCATGGTAAAAATTGAAACACTCTTGAAACCAAGTTCCATGGCTAGCAAGGACCTGCACCGAAGTTTTAATGTCAGCAAGACTTGATAATACAACAGTAATGGACCTAGTAGCAAGGATCCCAGCTTAAAGAAAAAAAAAATCCACCTTTTTTTTAACACCAAAACGACATTTGTCCCCCTTTTTCAAAAATAAAAATCCCTTTTGTTCCCCCAAAAACAAAAACCCTTATTCAAGTTTAATTTTAACATTTTATGTTTTTTTTATTTAAATATCTTAGAATTAAGCAAAGCAAAATATAATAGGTATTATATTTAAAAATATATATGTACCTAAAAGTTTGTAAATTGCACTATTGTGAAGTCTTAGTTGCCTTTTTCTACCACAAAGTCGTAATAATCCTTTTTTTTTTAAATAAATTTTGTGTGTACAAAATTCCAGCCAAAGTAGAAGTAGACAGTTGGTTGCGTGTTTTTGTTTTATTAAAAAATAGTGTAGTCTTTCGAAGACTTTATTTAAATAAAATTTTAAATGTTTTTTCCCCTTTTTAGATTGTGTTCCTTCCCAAAAAAAAAAAGCCCCTTCCCCCTTTGTTATAAAAAATCGGCAAAATTACCAACTTTCCTGTACCTGACCTGCTACAAGTTTCCACTGGATTGACCCCACTGTTTTGTCATATGAGGGTACTGCGTCTACTCATTCACACTGTTTTTTTAATTCCCCTTATCTGTCTCTCTTGTCAAGGATAATGGTTATGGAGAATTAATATTAAATGGGTATTTTCATGCGAAAGGGTACACTTTTCAGAATATTTTGATTTTCATTTTCTGATTGTGCAATTGTGCATGTGGTGGGTATTCATCTCATAATTATTGAAAAAAAAACAATAGGATAGCCTACACACAGGTTTCAAATGATGGTCACTTCCGGGTGTTTGCGTTGGTCCTTTTATTTTAAAACTATTTTATATTTAGCAGTCAAACGTACATAAATAATGAATACACTTGGCTTTAAAGAGGTCATCGCATTGAACGAGTTTTTGACATAGGTATATATTCGAACGTGTTCCAGTTCGTGTAAGTTTTGTGTATACGTCTTTCTTAGGGGAAACGTTATCTTTATACGACAACTCAAAGTCCCAGTAGTTTAAAAAGAATTCTCTTTTAGTTCAAGTCCTCCTTTGACGATAGCTTCGAGTAAAGAGAATTAATTAGTTGGCTCTTTCATGGAACGCATTTAGTCGCATCAGAAGTCAATGCTCCCGGCATTTTTTTTTCCCTTTTTTTTAAACTTTTGAACGCACTTAAATAACGAGTGGAGTAGAGATGTGTTTTCTCATGGTTATTCATGTACCTACTAAGTAATTGGGGTGACTAAAGAAAACACGTCGCATGCCAGGCTGCGGGCGTTATTTACGTTGTTTTCACTTTGCTTACTATTTACTGTTTACAAAAAGTCTGCTGTTGCTTGTATATTATAGACAGTACTTTTAAAGAAGGTGAACAAGTCGAGTGGAGCATTAAGTGATTACTTTCGAGTAAATCACGAGTTTGAACGAAGAAATTCAACTTGGAAGAAATAAATCCCCTAGTAAATGCTTTAAATACGAATTATATCTCACTGGATAGTTGATGTAGCTTTTTTTTTTTTTTTGTATTACTGATGTTATTTACTCTAGCTTAATGTTAATATTTATTAATTCGTGATAACTTAATTAATTTAAGTATTTAAGTATTTACTTATTTGTTTATTTTTTTGTTTACTTTTTAATTTATTTATTTATTATTTGTTTATTTATCTATTTGTTTTTTTTTGTTTATTTATTTATTTATTTATTTATTTATTTATCTATTTATTTATTTATTTATTTATCTACTTATTTATTTAGATATTTATTTATTAATTTATTTATTTATTTATCTATTTGTACCTGATTTACTTATATAAGCTACCCATTATTATTATTATTTATTTATTTATTTTTATGTTTTTTTTCTTTTTCTTTTTTTTTTTTTTTTTTATTGAAAGTTTTTTTCGTATTTTCCTTAAGAATTATATTCTAATAAAATTCAAAAAATTAAAAACAATGTTTCAGAAGAAAGGTACAAATAATTATCATATATCTGAATTATTGTAAAATGTGTGGTAACAAAACCTATTGTAAATTTATATACGAAATAAAACTATCTATCTATCTTGTTACCAGAAAATCGTTAACTATGGGGTCATGTGGACAATGATGGCAAACGATCTGTTGCAGCTGTATGAGAAATCTTCCTTGACATCATATCGAACACCTGACTGTCAAAATGTGCATGAAGACTGTTTTGAAATCGGAGAGTTTATGTATTATTTATAAAACCGAATTAAAAAATTAGGATGTCCACAAGTAGTTTCACCGATTGACGCATATTTTTTTTAAATCTATGAAATAATTTCTGGGGCAATAAGGAAAAACATCATAAGACAATTTTTGTCACTTTTCAGTGGTGCAGATTAAAAATTTGACTTCAGGTTCAGATGTGGGAAGACTAATTATAAGTTGTTTTCCTGATCCATAACACAAAAACCGCAAGGGATATTTGAATGAAAAAAAAAAAGACATATAGTTAGAAAAGGGTGCGGTGCATCCGATCGTAACATTAACGTTTTTTGCCAAAGAATTATGTACAGGACTTTTGGTTGAATATTCATTATTTTTTATTTAATAAAATTATGTTTTAAGCGGGCTAAGTAACCCCGCAAAGTTTTCTTTTTTTGTTAATAAATATTTGAATTAATTTCCAAAAATAATTCACCCAAATTCTGCTCTGTGTGTGCTCTCCTACTGTTTTTGGTAATGATACACTTATCTCAGACGATATAAAATAATAGACAAGACACATTTTGTTGAGAAAACATCCTTATCCATACTATAAGAAAATTTTAATTTTTTTTTTCCCCTATAAAAGGTGTTTGTTTTGAATAAATCCTAAAACTGCTTCACGAAGTTAACTGCGTTTTTCACAGTTGTATCGCAAAATGTTAATATTAAAAGGATAGGATTTTTTGAAAGTTATCAGTTATCACCCAGAGAAAACAACGCGTAAAATCAAAGGAAACAACTTCGATTTAAATATTTGTCGGAATGATTTAGCTTCGAATGCAAAAATGTGGAAGTCAAAGTGGCATGACATTAATTCAAATTGTTTCCCTAATTTAAAAAGAATATATTTGTGGCTTGGGACTTCAATGCTAGAGCCGGAAAGGAAAATAGCTTTGGCGAGTGTGTCGGTAAGCACAGAATCAACGAAACGACAATAGACAACGACTACCGGCTAATCGATTTTGCAGCAGCTCGCAATACGGTGATGATTAGTAACACTAGGTTTCCAAGGCTAAGTATTTACACAGCAACCTGGCGCTCTCGAGACGGTCGAACCGCCAGCCATGTGCTAATCGATGCGAGGCAAGCATCCAAAATCCTGAACGTGCACACATTCTAAGAGGCAAACGTCGACTCTGACCACTTTCTTGTTGCGGCTAACTTTAGAGCTAAACTGTCCAACGAGAAGAAGCTGCGGACCGCCCAGAAGAGGAAATTGGACGTTGGACAGTCTCGCGACATCATGAAGGAGGTAAAAGGGAAGAGTATCGAGCCAGGGGAGGAGAAAAAGATCCTGATCCGGAGGTTCTGTAAGAAAGCCAAGCAACTGGCTGCTGGCTTCGAGACAGCCAAGGAAACCTAGTCACCGAAGCACAGGGACAAGACCAAGTACATGCTATCAAAAAACAAACAAACATCTGTCCACCGACTAGGACAAAACGTCACTATTAATAGCAACAAGTTAAGAAATTCATCTTTATTATTATTATTATTTTTTAACCGATATTTATAAAATATACATGTTAATCTTAAAGATAACAGTAACAGTACCTACTAGCTACAGGGCTTACGGCTGGTGGAGTTCATCTACCTCGGAGTAAACAAGAACTCCACGAATGACTTCCTAGTGGAGATCCGACGAAGAATTACCCTAGGAAACCGATACTACTTCGGTTTGTGTTCAAAACTTGTAGCTCGAGAGCTTTACAAAACCCTTATCCTGCCCAAAATGCGCGGATAGGTGCTTGCGGAAAGCGCGACATGGAACGAAGAAAGAAGATTCGTGAATTTCATATTATAGATGTTTAGAGTGGTTGAGAATGGAAACATAAATTGAGAAACACCAACACAACATTGTCCTTTTCTGTTTTAAAATAATAATTCAGCTAATGAGTCCCAGAAAGTATACTGGACAGATGGATGTTTGCATTGAGAAAAACACTTTCCTTTGATGGCTTCCACCATGAACGTCGGTTTGAACATCCGGATGCTGTAGACAAAAGATAAGATTCCATTCCAATCTGCTGTGCATGAAACATACATATAACTTCGATTGCGGAAATGGATATACGCTATATTGACGATAAGCACTCTATCATCGGACCGACAATTAAATCGAGAACAACAATTGCACACAATAAACGCCCGAGTGCACGATGCACATATGTAAGAGGACCCCAAACCCCAAGTGTTACACATATCATGGTGTGCACAATAAAGTGCAGTGCAGCAGCTCCTTTTGTTTCCTGTTTCTTGCATGCTGCAGCACCACCAGCAATAGAGAAAAGAATTAAGTGATGGAATTATTGCTTCATATTGGACTTTAAGTGGACAATGTTTGTGTTTAAATTTTTTACGTAAAAATATGTCTTTCTAATAAGAATTTAATTATTGCCGAGATATAAACAAATTAGATGATCATGGGGATGAGAAACATTTCGATTTGAATCGCTATATAATAAAGGCCCTACTTGGGCACTGAAAATCGTTTTTGGGGGTGATAATTCATTATGAATAACGCACCTTACTTTTCTTACCCGTCTTCCAATCAAATCTGTCGTAACAGAAAGAAAACTTCCACCTAAACTTCGACCGGAATGACAGTTTTCTGCCTAAGCACTGGAAAGTTCTTAGTAGAGTAAAAAGAGCACACTCTTCAAATTTTCCAGTATAGAGTAGTTCGCGACAAAATCAGTGTCAAATGAGAAAAAAAAAACAAAATGACAGCTGAGGAACTTGTAGGAAAACAAACGAAATTACTTCATAAAAACAAAGTAGGTATAAAACGGAAATGAGTGCAATAACAGTCAGAGCATAACCAAATGCAAATATCTTTTTGAAGTCGGGTGTTTAAAAGAAGTTAAGGGTATTTTTCTACATATGGTCTTCTGGCAAATCGTTTTTTGTGGCGCTCTGGAATCTTGAAGATGATAGAGATTTACTGGCGTACCGCAGGTGGGGGCTTGGAACCTCATCCGCGTTCAAATCGTCCGACAGCTTGGCACATGTGCCCAAATATAATATTTGTCACAGTGGTTACATTATTGTAAATATGTCAAAATACCTGAAATAAAATGCCTGGAATAAACACGAGCTACATAGGTACCAAAACCTCTGTGTTTTGTTTTTAATTTGTCTCTCCGATCAGGTAATTTTTGAAAGATTGGAAGAGCTGATTTTTAACACCTATTAATAAGAATCCAGACATGATATTGCTAACTATCGTCTAATCTGTAAGATTTCTACTATCCCTAAGTTTTTTGAAAAACTAGCTTGTGACAAACTTACGCCTCTCTTAAAGAGATTTATCTCCCCGTTCCAACATGGCATCGTCGCAGGCAGATCTACTACCACAAATCTCTAAATTTTCTGTAATTCTGCATTGAATTTCCGCGAGAATGGCTTGCAATGTGATGTAATATATTCAGACTTTGCTAAAGTGTTTGATCGCGTTAACCACAATATGTATATTGATTTTCAAACTAACTGACTTAGGACTTCACTCCAATTTCCTAAAGTGGATTCATTCCTACATAACGGATCGTATCCAGTATGTTCGCATAAATGACACGTTCTCGCCACCAGTTTATTTTACATCTGGAGTACCTCAAGGTGGTCGTTTAGGCCCTCTGCTCTTCCTTTTATTTATAAATGACATTCCTGATTTGTTTTTGAGTTCCCAGTGTCTTCTGTTTGCCGACGATTTGAAGGTGTTTCGACCTGTACGTTCAGTTCATGATTCTATTCTTTTACAAGAGGATCTCGAATGCTTTTCCATATGGTGTCACAGTAATGATCTTCATCTCAATCCGCGATAGTAATATTCATTTTTAGTGTCCAGGCTACATTTTTCGAGCTCACAATGGCGAAATTTTCCATACTAAATTGCATATTGTGACCTAGCAAATATTTAGTGCGGAGGTTAAGAATGATTATTAGTAAGGCGTAAGCGTTTCTTTTTATCGTAACCTCTCTCCAATACACTTTACGTACGTAATCCATTATTTCTTCCAAAAAAGATCTAGGAGTAATTTTTGACGCAAAACTTAGCTTTTGCAAGCAAATTGAGTCTTTGGTTGACAAGGGTTATCAGATGTTAGGTTTCATATTGCGGAACTCGAAAGAATTTCAAGATCCACATAGGTACTTTTAAATGTTTATTTTTTGCATTTGTCCGATCTCATCTTGAGTACTGCAGTATAGCATGGAATCCATTTTATGAAGTACACTCTGTTAGAATAGAGAAAATCCAAAAGCATCGTACTAGAGTAGCCTTTCGTAGACTGCGATGGAATATTGAAATGCCATCGTACGAGACGAGGTGCAAGTTATTTGGTATCTTACCTCTTTTCAAACGCAGGCAATATTTTTCAATAATTGTGTTCGTGATTTGATAAATGGTCATATCGATTACCCTTTCCTGTTATCATTAATTGGATTTTATGCTTCTGCGAGAGTTCTTAGAAATCGTTTTATATTATTTTATGAACCTTATCATAGAGTTAATTATGGGTACAATTAACCAATTTCTAGACGCCTTAGGGAATCCAATAAATATTCTACTATACCTATTTGATTTTCATTTTTGTAGGGATTCATTTAGAAATAAATTAATTCTGTTGGTAGGCTTTGGTGGTCGTTTTTAGGTATATTTTGTATTAAGTAATCTACCCAGAACAGTAGATATGCACATTTGATTGAAATAAATAAATAAAGCAAAAAAATACAAAATTTGACAAAAAAATTTAAAAAAAATTGCTTTAAATTTATAGCGCTAGCCATCGCATTGCGGTGCAGGGAAATAAGTCCACGGGAACTAAGTCCACTGAGGGACTTAGTACCCACCAAGGGGGAAATAAAACCATTTTCGTGAAGTGGACTTAGTTCCAATATAAGGTGGGAAATAAATTCCGAAAACTCAGAGTGGTTTTATTTCCCTTTTAACGTTAAGTTGGTGTTATTGCGCTCTCAAGCTATGAAATCTGTATGGGGGGGCATGCTGCCCCCCTGCAACCCCCCTGCTTGGATTTACTGTTGGATTACGGGGTGGGTGCAAGGTTGGTCTTATTACTCAAATTTTGTTGGCGTTATTACGCTTTGTCGGAGTTACTCCAATAAAAGATCGTGAGTTTGTTGTCCAATTTAGTTTGGACGTAAGTTCCCCCTTCTTATTTTTGAGTGTGTACTAAGTTCCCATCAGAAAGTGGACATAGTTCCCACCCTACATGGGAACTTAGTCCACTTCACGAAAGTGGTTTTATTTCCCATTAGGTAGGAACCTAGTCCCTCGGTGGACTTAGTTCCCGTGGACTTATTTCCCTGCACCTCGCATTGCGCCTCTCCTTAGACAGAGTTCGAACTCCAATTTTTGTTCTTAGTTGTGGAAATATATAAAAACGTTTGTCTTTATTACAGTTTTTAATGCAATTTGTCGGAATTTTTCCTTATTTTATTATTTATTTTATTATTTTAGCTATAATTTTTTTCAAAACTTTTAGCAACACAATATTAATTCTGCAATGTTTTTAGGTAGTATATTGCACTTTATCACAAATTTTTAATTATAAAACCAAACAAATCATATATCCCGCCATATAAAATTTAGTTTGTTTTCCTACAAGTTGGTTTGACGTTCAAGAGAAAGAGAAAGCACAGTTGTGAAAGGGACTTCGCGAAATTCTCTATTGCTACATATTTCTCGCCGAATAGTCAAAACCTCGTATCTGCTACAATTTGCAAAATTTTCAGGAGACTCAAAAAACTTGGTTTTACATTTTCTAAAATGTCACATTGTGATACGAGTTTTTGTTGTTTGCTTGTCACGGTTTTGTTTTCATTTTGATTCAGGTAAGAGCATTTTCATTCGATGCAGAATATAAATCTCATATTTATGATAACTATAATTCAAAACCGATAAAAATGCAGATACAAGGTTTTGACTGTTCGGCGACGTAATGGAAATTTGTTCTGACAGCTGTTATGAAATGTCAAAAATATTCTTATTTGTCTATGAACTGAAAAGTTGTTCTCTTAAAATGGTCGACTGCGCCAGTATTGCTACATAAAAAATCCAATTGACAGCTGACATGAAATGTCGAACATTATATTTCACTCTTTCGTATTTTTCATGCTCATGTGCCACGAAAAGTCCAGGAGCACAATAGAAAACTAGATTAAATAATAACCGAAAAGAGTGAAACAGAATGGGGGCTTGGTATACACTCTGTTGACTAATGTTTTAAAAAAAAAGAAAGAGAAACAATTGTTACTACTTACTCATTTGCGCCTTATAAACAATAAAACAAAAAAATTGCCTGACTACCTTGTACCTCAAATCGGTTACCTACTTCAGATTGTCATAAAATGAATGTCTCAAATGTTGGCGTTATTTCACAAGAAAAGTTCTGCCACTCTTAAAACAGCCACCCTCTACGTCACTTATCAGAATTCGGTTCTCAAGTGACACAACCAGAAGGCTTGTATACTACACGAATCATATATTAAGAGCGAAGCATTTTTCCTTTTTCTTGTTTTCAAATAAAACCAACGACATTCAAGATGCAACTGTGTCAGCAATGCACTAGTTCGTCTTGCACACCCCAACTGCATTTTCAATTCAATTTGATTATTCTACACCGAACAACCTGCACGACATGTTCCTTGAACTTTTCCATTCCTGGGGTTCGCTTTTGAAAAACATCCACTTGTATTCTGAGTATCGACTTGAGCACCCCTGCTCTGGGTTCACCAAGAATTTGAATACTTCTAATTAGTGCGTGTTAAGAGACTGAGACGGCGACTACAGTGAAACTCACTGTGCAGTGTGCAAGTGTCTTCCACACTTGACCTTAACTCGGAGCAAAGCGAATTACATAATACGACAAAAGTGTAGTTCTTTTCCATCTGACAGTGCTATACCCACTCAGTTGTGAAAGACTGCTCTGTAAAAATGTGGAATAATCGCCTGAATGACATTTACAACAACGCCACTCAAAACAAGCGTAAATAAATCACATCTCTTCACATAATCTGACAGCGTATATTTTGGGTAAAGCATAGCACCAATTAAATAAAATATGACAGCCAGACACTGTGGCCCATTGTTTTTGCTCATCCATTCGAGTATGCCGATATGGTTGGATGATGCTTGCTTTGCACGCTGCTGGTGTTATCCTTTTGGTTAATTAACTCCAACGGTTAGCACAGCGTTTTCGAGGGATGTGGCAACACAATCGCCCTCCAATGCCTCGCGATTTCTTCCATAATTCATATCGCATGACAATAGTGCAGGGGAATGAATGCATAGCCCGTGGTACTATGGCCTTCATGCCGGTGAAACAACAGAAAATGTTATTTAGTTTATGTGTTCAATTTGATGTCTGATAGCTGATGGTTACAATGCTTGTAAATAAACAACGGGCCTTCACTTCTGAATCCTTGAAGTTGAACGGTTTCACTGCTGAAACTCGTACATCGAATGCTTGTAGTGAAACTTTTTGTCAAGGATATAAATGGTGAAAGTGGATCACACTGTAGAGGTCGTGGTGGGTATCAATATCTGACAGTTGAGAAAGTGGCAGCTGATAATAGACACGTTTTCGCGTTGTTCACTTACGTAATCTTTAGTCGTTCGATCAACAAACAAGAAGAGTGCAGAAGAAGTTTAAGTTGCTGAGTCGAGGTAGTCATGACTAACAGCTTACAAGTTTAGTTCTTAGAAGAACTTTGTCAAGCGCTTGAAATTGCCAAGTAATAAGTGAAGTGAATTCGAAAATAACAAGAAAAAAAGTACACGACTGGGTCGCACGAAACTTTCCCGTTCATCAAGAGTTTGGTTGAGTCAATTGGTAGGTAGGTAAAAATTTAAGAACCAACCGTACATAAAATGTAGAAATTATTATTGTAAGGTGCATATTCAATATGATTGAAAAAAAGTAGAAGTGGGTTATATTTGCTCAAAATAAGTTATACGTAGCAGTAATTGCGTTTCAATGGACACAAATCGGCTTTTGGGAAGTAATTTTAGAGAAATAATTACAAAAAACGATTTTTTGGAGAACAACTAAGTATGGAATCTTAATTTGTGTTATTTTGTTACCTAAACATGTATTTTGTATCGTTAGAGCGATTTTTGTTTAATTTGGCAGACAATGTCTATTTTTAATGTTTATGTTGAAAAATACTATTGCTCAACTATTTAGCTGAAAACCGATTACCTATAGGTTATTCTTCGGGGTGTAAGCATTACTTCGTTTTTAAAGTTTTATCGAAAACGTAGATGGGGTTTTCGAGATATGAGCAAGCAGTTTCTAGAATTAGCGTTTTCGGTGCTTGGAATTGAGAATAAAGGACACAATAATTTTGAAAACATCAATTTGACTTTAAGTCTGCATTTTGGTCAAAATCGTTATTGCCGTTATTTTAAAAAATTACTATTTTAAAAAATCCACTGTACGACAATATAGAGAAAAACTGAGTCCTCTATTAAGTTTTAAATTACCACATTACCATAGAAATTAATTTTTGTTCAAATCGTATGGACCGTTTTCGAGATATGTCGAAATTTCAAAAGTAGGGGAAGGTCATGTAACGTTTTTTCATTGTTTTTTTTTTTTTTGTTTTTTTTTAGTTATTACCTGAAGTCTTATCTATGATAATGCGAAACTACCAAAAGGATATTGCTTACCATTCCGAAGAAAACTTATCTTTTATATGCTAGCCTCAAACGGTCCAAGGTACAAGACGTGATTGTACCTTGGTCCACAGAGTATTGTACCTTGGACCGAAAATATTATTGAAGGTTTTTCTATAGTTTAAAGGTAAAAACTTTATTTCCTTTCAATAAATAGTAAAAATGGTGCCATTCTTATTTTATTTCAAGAAAGCAGCAAGTAAACAAACCATTGCCTTAAAGTTAGTGTGTTTGACAAAATTTTGTTTATTTCAACTAATAGTTTTAAATAAAAAATACTCTCGTTAGCAAAAAAAATGCCTAACGAAGGACTTTAATATTGTTTACTTAATTTGCTTCTTGGCATATTTTCCTGAAACACACAAAACCAACTTTGTTTAAACAAATCTAAAAACGTGTAACTTTGACCGGACCAAGGTACAAGCGCTATGATAGGTCCAAGGTACACGAACACCACTTTAACCAAAAAATAATAATTTCGACGTACATAGTATTTAAAGCATATGCGTACAAAAATTTGTTCCTACCAAAAGATAATCAATATACATACTTACCAAAATCGATAGAAGTTTCGGAAAATAAACATAAAATTAAGCACTACAACTTCAGAAAATAGATACAAAAAATACTTTTTTCACTGAAAACTATGTTTATTTTTTTTTTGCCGACTAGTACAGCTGTATAAGTTAAAAAAGAAACTGAGAAGAGAAATGAACAGAAGAGTAACATTTCACAGAAGAACCGGTTTTTGTGTGGTTTGTATTTTTCTGAAATCGGACCAAGGTACAATCGGACCAAGGTACAATCGGACCAAGGTACATGACCTTCCCCTACCGTTATTCGAATATTAGCAAAAAAAAAAAAAACTGGGTATCCAGTCGTGGTATTCTCGCCTACTTAAGCTTGAATATAAATTTTGGTTGAAATCGTTAGAGCCGTTTTCGATCAAATCAAACTGGTACGAACATTTTATATGGGAAGTTCCATTAATATTGAGGTTGCCTTGCAAAAAAATAAACGCCCCGAACTGTGAGCCCACAAAATTTAAATCCGAAGTTTGAACGAAATCGGGGCAGCCGTTTAGGCTGTAGACCAGTGGAAGGACGGACAGACGGACAGAATTTTGCGACCCACTTTTTTGAGTTCTTCTATCATCGTAATGTCAGAATTGATTAACATCTCGATTCTCGAGTTCGAAAAATTTGTACGAAAACAATATCTTTCTCCTAACAGGTAATGGAGAAAGTTAAAAACATCGTAGTAGTTAAACGCTGAATAATGAATTTATCTAAAATGAATCGAAATGTGTTATTTCGAGACTTTATTATTTTAGAATACATCTGTGGCAACAAGGAAAAACAGCATAAGTCGACTTATGTTAAAATTGAGTTAATTTTACTTTCGGATGCACCGAACCGTGCTCTATATGTTATATTTTTTTCATTCAAATATCTCTTATGGATCAGGAAAAAAAAACTCAAAGGTCGTCTTCCCCTGCAGGCAAACCTTTATTATGCGCTCCTGAAAACTGGGTAAAAATAAATTATTCTGTTTTTCCTTGTGGCCAGAGGTATATATCTTTTAATGAGTTTTCCTCCTTCAGAATATATTTTCATTTTAAAAAGTGTATTGAAAATTGTTTGCCGTTGTAGTGCAACATCGAATAAACTTATAACTGTACTGGTAATAAAGTGCACCGCGCTGCTTTCTGACGTTTCAATATTTTAGTAGGAGGAAAATGAAATTGCTTTCTGATTTTAATACATAGAAATGCAGCAGATTAAATTGGAAACAATTAATGAAGTGCGAAATAATTAAATATTAGTGTTAAAAAAGTGGAGATATACAACTAATACTAAATTTTATCATTCACATAATGTCAAATGTTATGAATATATTTTAATAAATAGCGTGTTACATAAATATCTAATTGATATAATGCTAGAAATATCATAAAAAATTCTACACCGATTTAGTACAATAATTTCGCTTTGGAAAGAAATTATTTCAGTATGAATTACAAACGTTATATTTATTAAGTTGTAAGTTGGTAACATTGCCACATTTTCACTTTATTATTCCGCTTTTAACAAACCATATAAGCAGCACCAAAAATTAGAGGCGAAAACATATTTGCAACAGTTTCTTATTATTTTCACCAAATTTTTTTCTGTATGTTCTTAAACTTTATAAGTTAGAATTATTCAATGGAATCAATCATTTCAATATTACGACTTAATAATAATTAACGCAAAAAAAAAAAAACATTTCCTTGATCTATATTCATGCACCCTGTGCTCCTACCAAAAGAAATGCATTGGGATCCATTATAAAAAGAAAAAATAGTCCCTGAAAAAAATAAATAAAAATAAAAAAATAAATAATCAATATCCCTTCCGCTGGATGTGTTTGGACGGTGATTCTTTGTTACACAGGAGGTGCTTGGCAATGGCAAATACAAAAAAAAAACTCGTTAGGTGAACGTTATAAAACTTTATTTCCTTATTTCTTGGCGATCTAATGGCGAGTGAGTTGATTTCCTACACCGAGTATTGAATAAATCTCGGTGCTCTATATTTTAGAAAACAGCTGTTGAATACATTGGGTCAGTGACCCTTACAATTATTTGCAATTGGTTATATTAGGCGAATCTTACCTCTACTCCTCTACAATTTACTACGTTGACTGTTCTATTTCATTTTTATTTTATAATTGTTCTAGCGTTTTCCTTTTTTAATTACAAGAAACCCTAGTTCGTTTGAGCGTAGCCCTAGATTTGCACATGCAATTGTCCATGTTTAGAGAGAGTCACCTCGTTTTGCTGATTTCGGTCGGCTCATTTTGTGCTGTTGTATTGTTCGTGCCGCGTGTTAAAGTTTGTATCTTTCGTAAAATAATTGTAGTTAATTTTAATGTTTGTTTGCAAATGTTCCTTGCAACTAGTTGCTGTGAATATTTTTTAAGCCAAGATTTAAGCCTTTAAAATATTCACGCTACTAGTCCAACGCGCATTCTACGCCTTCCTCCACATCTCCTTCAGTGTTTTGATTTACATTTGTTTTGATTGTTGGAAACCGACACCCATTAAAGAGGGAATGTTATGTGTCTACGTTTTATAATAACCCTTTTCTATTTTTAGCCTTGATCCATCGATTCACATGCACTTATAACAACGCCATATGATCCTGCTTTTCATCGAGATCAGAAATGATCTGAAAATTTTTTCTACCATTTCTCGTTTCGTTGCTTGGCGTTGTTCGTTTCATTCTAAAATGTTGGTGTGCTTGTAAACGATACCCAAACCACACAACGACACGCAGAAAATGCACTTATTTAAAATCAATCAACTTTCGGTTAAAGACAACCAAGTAATACTGTTATTATAGCTCCTACAGAGTTAGTGGATTAAAAATAACCAAGTCAACTTGTTTAACGAAACTCGGTTAAAAATAACCGATTTTTCAATTTCCTCTCCAAATTTTCTCGGTCGTAAAAAACTAACTAATAACAGCAGAGTAACATGATTGATACCAACTGATAAAGTGTGTTATTTTTAACAGTATGATATAACCTTTTTAATTCGCTAGTTTTTAACAACAATTACTCGTTTATTTTCTAAAGAGACTTAGTTAATTTTAACCCATTTTTTTTTTAACCGAGCAAAAATTCCACTCGGTTAAGATTATTTTTATTTAACAAAAAAATATTTCTTTAATTTTTTGCAGTTCTTTATATAATAGTTTTTTCACAAGTTTCCCTGCAGAAAGGTCAGATTTGTTTTTTATTTTCTTTTAATATAAAATACAAATGTCCAGAAAATCTTGGAACAATGACAAAGCAGACTGCGAGTTTTTTTTTAACAAATTTCTTTAAATTTATGTAAAGTGACGGTTAAATCAAACGTATAATTTCTGTGTGTGCTGTGGGCGTGGTGACAATAATACGTCAAGTCGGAGAGAGATTTATTGTGCGATCACAATCACCGAACGCAGTGCTGCTAAAAATCGCACACGTTCATCATCTTCTATCGCAAAAATTAATAAATGTAACAGAACGACCACACTTTGGATTATGCCAAAGAACAGAACTGGTGAGAATGTCACAAGTGAGTATTATTATGAAAAGTATAATGTTCAGTTGTAACTAACTTCAGTTTGTTCTTCTGGAATTTCGAGTCTAAGCCGATGTCATTTACTTTGTCTAAGAAGTCTAATCTGAGCGGACCAGAGATGCAAACTGCGGTAATATTTTCGTAACATTTCGAACTATTTCCTATTAGAAATAAAACGCGCCATATTACGGAATCGGTGTTGTTATTTTCGAGCCTCTGGCCGTGAACATCCTCCGGCATTTACACCGGCAAATACATTTCAGAAATGATTGACAAAAATGTTTACGAAATCATTCTGAAGCAAATCGAAAACATTTAAAATTCGTCACTTGTCTCGATACACCTTAATATGGCAAGAAAAACCGAAATACTACTTGTTGTATATTTGAACATAAAATCTATAAAAATGGTGTGAAAAATGTATATTCATTCATCAATTGATAAATTTTTAGTGTTCGTAATTGTCAGAAGAAGGTTTTTACGAAAGACAATTTTGGGAAAATCCTAAGGCCCATTTTATTCACTTATATTCCATATTAAAATCCCCAAGTTGTGTTCAACTTCGAGTGAATAACATATGCCTAAGACTATCGGAAAAATTGAAAATAGATTTTTTACACGGATTTTATTGCATGGGTTGATGAGGGTGGAAAATTCGTTGTAAAGCTTGAAAAATTTGGTCCATTAGCATTTATCGAAGGTCCTCGACTCAGTGAAGTAAAGTATACACCAACTTTTAATTTTTTTTATATTTTAACGCATAGAAAAGCAGGCTTGGCTCCGCTAGTTTTAAATAAGAACTATGCAAGTAACAAGTAACACCCCCGACAAGCAAGTGAAATGTCATGTCAATTGACATCATGTTGTGCAGAATGTTTGCAATATGGCTGGTGGCAATGTTTGTCGTACTCTACAGTGTAGAGTCCACAGCCACACATTAACTGTCGTGTTTTGAAAGCAACTGTTTGCTAAAACTCAAAAATTTGATTTTCCTATGATCCGTATTGTTTTATTTTTGTGATCTGTTCCTAATCATCAATTCATCAATTGCATATTCTACATTCTATCTTTAGATAGAATCCACCTGTCAATTCTTTTTTTCTGTCACTTAAAGCTCTAGCTTTTAATTTTATCACTACTTGAGGCAGGTGTCACTTATTCTGGGAAAGTTACAATCAACTCCTTTGAAACTGTCTTTCTAAGGATGTTTGCTGGATTATATTTTGTCACATATTTAACCTCTCACAACGTGTGACCAAATAATGACTTTCAATAACTATGGGTTCGATATAATTATTATAATGCACAAAATTTATTTCGGAGGCGTATGTGCAACTAAAATAAATAATTCAATCATATTTCCATATAAATTCAGTTTGCCCAACAATCAACAAATCACATTAATTAACTAAACACACACGAGAACAGAATGTCCAGTGAGATTATTTTGCGGAACTCCTTTTTTTTCTAAAAGATATCCTCACGTAGTCGAATGGGGGACACATGTTTAAAGCACTTCGTGACTAAAGTCCAGCACCAGTCTGCCCCCATCTGTGTGCGGCGTGTGTTATGCATTGCATATTCTATTGGAGCGGCACATACACTTAATTGCCAACAAGAGGCAAGTTTGCACATGGTAACGAAACAAGCTGCTTTCGACTAGTTGTAAATTTAATTTGTTAATAAAAAAAAGAACAGAGCATAAATATATTTGTGTAGATGCATTCATTTTGTACGTAGAATTTTTTATTTTTTTTTTAGAGCAAAATGGTTACGCTTCTGTTGCAGTCATTGTCAGAATGTGTATTTTTTGTTTTTAGATATTTCATTCTCATCCCTGATAAGGATAAATTGAATTTTGTGGTGACCCCTCCGGGGAAACTACTGGTCAGATGCATCAGATGCGGATACGTTTTAGAGATTTTTTTTTTTATTTTTTGTTTTTGTGGTATAAGCGTCAATAATTCAATTTGATTTCGGAAAAAAAAGGGATTTTCACATCTCTCGATTTAAAGTGATAAAATCTTTTTAAATGGAAAACATATAGACACCTCGGGTATATGAAGTTTTATTGAGCAGAGTGGAAGTATCGGTTACAGTTAAAATGATGGACGATGTTTGGCGGTATGGATGGAGCAACTATGTGTTGGGTTGCATTGGACTCGTGGATAGGTCTTTGTTTTTTAATCACAGTCCGAAACGCAGTGGTTTATATTGCATTTGTGAGTGTGGACATTAAAGGGTATGTTGCGAAAAAGTACAATACAGTTTTTAATATTTATTAAAAAAAAGTACATAAATTTCATGGAATTACATCAATGTGTTTTTCTTAAGTATAGACTGGTTATAGAACCCAGGAGTTATAGAACAAAGGAGCAGCAACTGATATTCATTTTGGGTGGGATTTTTATCGGTACCGCTATCGATATAATATAGCAGAAGAATGTCAAGATTCTGGTCGACGCTGGCAGGGAACAAGTACATTCTCCGATTTAAAGGGGTACCACGCTCACTATTTCATAGAAAAAAGATATTTGCGATTTCATAAGGGCTGTAAAAAAATTCCTCAGTTCGTGGTTCCTTGAAAGGCTAAAACGAATTTGAAAAAATGCGAACATCCTGTCAAAAATTCGTTGGTATGACAGAAAATACGTCTTCGCCGAGAGTTTCACAACATAAATCTCAAAAACAAGAAACTGCGGCAGCTCTACTTTTTTGCTAAGCGAGCCACTTCTTGAAAAGTTCATGGCTACACCAATCAAAAAAGAGTCCAAAGAAGTTATGAAAAACATTGAACTTTACTAACTAAAGCAGTGCCGCTTAGACATCGGTGTCCTCCGATCACAGCACTTCATGTCGAACCTTGCTCATTTCGTGGCGGAAATTTACAAAAAGGGGAAATTGCCGTCGAACACTGTAGCAGGTCGCAGGTAGCACGCAGCATACGCAATGGCATGTCAGGAAATTGAGGCAAGTCGCTTCGTCGGTCTTGACGATGCAAACTATACGATGTAAAACTAATCGTTGGATGATTGATGACAACGAACCCTGAAGGCTGCTCTCAAACGCATTAATTCCTTCACGCATCTCTTTCATTCTATACTGCGTGTCCGCAAGGCAGTCACCAAAGCCACCATCGAAATCAGTCTCCAGTACACTAACACTCAATCACTACCAAACCAAACCCGTAAAAGACATCGGATCTGGTCAGGTCCTAGTACCTACACAAATTCTGATGCGAAACAGTGTCCAATCTTTCAAAAGCAATCACAAAATTTCAACAACGCATTCGAGCTTTGACTATATCCATCTACTTAAATAACCGCATTCGACGAAAGAAAGTGTGAATAGGTCCCTGGAAGCCAGCTTATCTAGAATCCGAACCAAACTACGACGCACATCATCAACGAATTGCACACAATAGGTTTGATGGGGTTCATCTAGGTTCACTTTGACCATAATGAACGGGTGGTTCCAATTAAAGGGCACGATCTGGCATTACACCCTTTTTACAGGAACTAACTCGGGCGATTTTCGACACTCCCCTCTATATGCAGTACGAATGAAGTCAGAAATTTAAAATGTGGAATACATGCTAAGCTTATCTAGCACAGGCGCCTCATCAAATTTCAGCTTTTTAACATTAGTGGTACCTGCGATATTGGGCTTCAAAAATCACAAAAACCGTAACTGATTGACTGACCGATGATCATACAAATTATGGAGCACTTCCCGACATCGTAGAATCTTGTAATTTTGTACAACGGTTGATCTTTTGGTGCAATCAAAGGACAAATTTGAGGTTTCTCCATAAGGGGGTGTGGTAACGACCCATTTTCTCGGAATTGGTGTCAATTATATGGAGTACTTCAGGTTGCGCCTGCGACATATCAAGAAGTTGAAATGAAATCGACCTCGTCGCAGAACGACTCATCGGCTGCTGAATTCTCGAGGCAACTACTGGAACTTGGCAATAACCAAATTCCTGTTGATGCTTCGACTGGATTGATAGCGTTCGCGACAAGTTCACATCGTCGAAACTCATCACCACAGTGTTCTGGATTGGATTAGTGAACGGGCAATATGCTAGCAGCGAAGTATAAGTACGTGCGTCGTTAGCTTGAATTTCATCATTCAAAGTCAAATCGCTGGAGAATTGCATTCGTACAAATCCGTTGACAGCGTGACCGACGAGGATAAAGAGACCAACTCTCCGACGGAATTTTTCAACTCGCTTGATATGCCAGGAACTCCGCCGCATTATTTACAGCTTAAGGTGGGATCGATCATAATCATTTGAAATTGTGCAAAGGTACGCGGTTGTCCGTAATTGTAGCACTACATTATCGGCCATATAACACCCCTGGCCAAAATGTTATCTAGTTGCGCCGCGAGCGCTAGTTGTGCCATAAGCACATTGTCACTTTTCCTTCTAGAAGGAAGGGGAGAACAAAACGAACCAGAGACCAAGATGGTCGAGAGTTGTCCCGCGATTGGATTTTTACACAACTAATTAACTTGTCCAGTGATTGGATTGTTTAAAAGTAATTTATTTTTCCCATGATTGGATTGTTCAATAAAATGACGTAAACTAAATTCGTGTGGTGTTTTATATTTGTAGGTCGAACGTAGACCACAGTGATTAAAGCGACGATCATCAAGGGCAAATTCAAGCAAATTCAAAGGAGAGGAAGTCCTTATCCCATGAATTCAGATGATTACAGCGGATCTTCTATTCTAAGTCATGTAATTAGCTTTTGTGATGACAATCAATAAATCGCACGGCCAATAGTTGGAGTTGAGTTTCCAAGTTTTTCGCACGGTCACCTGTACGTTGCCTGTTTGCGTGTTGGTCAACCGTCTTCGTTGTTTGTTTTTGCACCGGAAAAAAATATGTAAAAACATTGTTTGTCATATCGCTCTCTACTGATTTCGATTCCATTCAAATAAATCACATTACAATTTGAACTATCTGTGTTTTATTATCCCTCTGGAGTTTATCTGAAGGCGTTAAACTGGGGCCAGACGCTAGGTTTATTACGGTCCATTTCTGGACTGCGAGCTGATGAAACCCATTAGCTGCGGACAACGTACACATCACACCACTTGACACTTGACACTTGGCATTCATAAATTAAACGTACAAATTCCAACTACATCCAGTTGTAATTCCCGTCGCAGCGCAATGACAATTTGACTTTCGGCAACACCTAGGTCCGTGTCAAGGGACTACTTTTAAATTGGGTATCGCAACATTTTATTAGGTAAACAAAAAGGTTCCAACCTATTAGCTCGTTTCCATTCTGAAATAACGAACCAATCAATGGATAAAGTTGTATGCACCCCCCAGGACACGTTCCAAAAAAAAAAGGTAAACCATCTGCGAAACTTTATCGAATTTATAAACGTTCTCCCGCAGGAAACAATTCAAATGTTCACATATAAATGCACGCCATAAAATATTGCAATAAAAGTCCATACACACGAATATGCGAAAATGCGCGATGCAGGTGTACGAGCATGCATATTCCCAAAGCGGTCATCACTCGAAAACGAGATGTGAGGCCCAGAATTAAAAAAAACTACACCCGACAGACAGCCGGAAAGATATAGAACCCACAGTACATGTATCTTTCCGAGATGGGAAAATAAAATTAACGGCAACGATGAAAATTTCCAAACTGATGATGAGCCGTCATGATAAATTTTCTGCTTCGCATAAAGGTGATAGACGAGCCGGTATTGTGGCATTTTAAGCAAATACACTGCGGCATGAAAGTGTGAGGTATAATAAAACCCGAATGGTGGCAGTGCTAGTTCCTGAATACGGTGGTAAATATTTCACAGTAAAACAAAAATTGGAATTTCAAATTTCGCTTGTACTAGCGCAAATATCGAAGAGCACACACATGACGAAGCGGCTGGCATATTGGCATTGGTGCTGGCTGCTGGTGGTGACAAAGCTGCATTTGTGTGTAGAGTAGCGATAATATTTTTTTATGAAATTTGTCAATTCCTATTTCAATTTGAGCAGTTGCATCCATAAAAATGGAGCCATTTTATCACGAGGGAAGACCATAAATCATTTAGAAGGGCGAATGTTTTAGGCACGCCAACAGAGTCTAACTCTGAGAGAGATAGAGGAATTGAGATAGAAAGAGTTCACAGATCTGTGGAAATGTATGCATGCATACTCAAATGCATATCAATCTCCGGATGGTTTATGCGGGTAGTCATGATTTCAAGGATGTAACTGAGGACATATGGAACAATCGGGAATGTCGTTTCTATTGTTGGTTTTCTGTGCGTTCAACATGAGGGTGATACGAGTATATATCGCGGGGCGGGGGCAACTAGCTGCAAACACAAACATCACTGATAAATTAATGAAAATTGTTGACGAAAAAACAATTTTGTATATTTGATCTACTGATTGTCATTTGTATTAGATTTTTGAACAATAAATGGAATTTTCTAATGGTGGTTGGATAAGAGCCATTGTCACTTGCTTTATCAGGATTAAATCAATGGATTTGGCCAACAACGTGCGGTTAAGGTTTTGTCATTTTCAATGGATGCTCCTGCTCATGGATGTGCATTAATGCGTCAATTAGGGGGCTGTTACATAAATGCTACTACATATTACATTTTATTCGAACCTCCATAAAAAAAAGTTTTTCCTTTTTACGGTCCCAAAGATGTTCAACCCTACTACCCTAAGTAGCGAACCTGATTGGCCGCGCGAAATTTCTGGTTCATTGCATATTTGGTTGACAATTTTGTATTTCAAATGTGAATTTTAACAATATTCGTAAAAATTTGTGAATATCTGAAATAATTATCTGAGTCGAAGTACATTTATTTATTTATTTATTTATTAAATCTATACAGCCGCTTAATGCTAACAAATATTTCAGGTATAAAAATTAAAAAAAAAATAAACATACAACAGCATTGATTTAAATTTATCTCTAGAAAGACACAAATCAATATTATAACTAGAGGTGCCACGAATAATTGACAAATATTCGGTATTCGGCCACATTTTTGCACTATTAATAGCAAATCATAAAAAAAAAACTCAAAATATTGCTCTCAAAGATGTTTATTTAAGCACAAAATTAATAAGTTAATATTTAAAATTTACCAATGGTAAATTATGATGTATGAAAACAATTTTTTCGGCATTTGTCGAAAGCAGACGATTGCGTTTTTGTTCATAGATTATACCTGCTTCTGAAAACTACACACTGCTACCGGGAAATGACAAATAAATCTTAGCAAATTGTGAAAGGGTTGGATACTGTTTTGCGTTTGCCGATCACCAAGGGTCTGTTTTGACTTGTCAACCGCGGAAAGTACCTACTAAGTGTTGCCGAATATTCGGCCGGTCTCGTGGCCGAAGCGCCGTTGTTCGGTATTTCGCCAAATAACTATTCGTGGCATCTCTAATTATAACAAGCTTCATTAAAACACATAATCGCTCTAGACAAAGGTTCATTAGAACCGTATTTAGTTCTGTGCATGTTTTCGAAAAGAAAATGTCTAGTTCTTAGAGATCTAGCAGGTACATAAATAGGTACCATTGGAAGAAGGGGTGGACATTTAATGCTATAGCTTAATATATCGATTTTAACGTTTTAATTCCAAGCAATTGGCATCTGGCTGAAAAATCTGGGTGGAAATTCCAAATTGTGAAAAGCAATGGACCTAAATGGCTACCTTGGGGAGACCAGCGAAACAAAAAAGTTCAAGCTTCTTCAATAAAGCTAAGTGATTTACAGAATCAAATGCTTTACTACAGTCTGTATAAACTACATCAACTTGATTTTTGTTCTCAATAGCATTAATAACATACGATGAGAACAGTGTCAAGTTAGTAGTAGTAGATCTACCGGAAACGAAACCGTGTTGAGCAACTGATAAGTACTCTTTAGTTAAAAATTTAATTTTATTTTTGAAAATGCTTTCAAAAAACTTGGGAATCGCGGATAGCTTGCAAATTCCCCCATAGTTCTCGACATTGTTTTTAGGTCCAGATTTATGAATTCTAACGAGAAAGGAAATCTTCCATTCCTGAAGGAATTTACCCTCAGAAAGAGACTGGTTAAAAATAGTGAGACAGCAGTCACTAGTTGGGATGCCAGCAAGCCCCAGCAATAGGGTTGCGCTTAAGCAACTTAAGGGCTAAAGCCCCTTTTATTCACTCGAAGTTGAGCACAACTTGAGGATTTTTATATGGAAAACTCCCCGAGTTGTGTTCAACTTCGAGTGAATAAAATGGGCCTAAAAGCACTTCACCAGTGCATAACTGAAGAAAGCCAATATCAACCTTACGTCCTATACTGTCTATAAAGTTAGTATTAAATCCTGAATTAGAGTAAACCGATTCAAAAAAGTCGGAGAACAAACAAGAGTAGATTCCAAGGTAGATGACTTATTATTCTTAAGAAACATTGCATTTGGAATTCCCGCCGACTTCCTTTTAGAATTTATATATGACCAGAATGCTTTACTATTATATTTTACGTTACTTTCAATATTCATGATGTAAGCCCTGTAAAGAAATTTACTAAGTGTAGAGAATTATTTGCGTAGTCTACTAAACACTGCATAATCCATTGCAAACCTACGAGGGGAGTTCAATATATTCGCGGTATCGACATGAAGGAAAACACGAATTAAATGAAAAATATTTTTATTTTTCAATATAATATTCTCTTACATTAATGCATTTATTACATCTTGAGATTAACTTTTCTATACCCTCAAAAAAATAGTTTTCATCTTTCTCTCCAAAATGTTCATTTATTGCAGTTTTGAGCTCCTCGTCATCGGTAAATCGCTTACCACGAAGGTTTTTTTAAATCTGGGAACAAAAATGAATCACTAGGGGCAAGGTCCGGACCATAGGCTGGATGTTGAATTTTTTCGGAACCACAATCCCGTACAACAGCCTTAGAAATCCATGCCGTGAGCACCGGAGCATTGTGAGCGATGTGAGCATTCGAGGCACCCATCTTGCAATGACTTTGGAAAGATTTATATACAGTCATGAAGAATGGTGTGTATGGTACCAATAGAAAGGTTAATCTTCATAGGTATCGTTTTAACCTTTACTCGGACATCCTCAAGTACAAGTTTCTCGACTTGTGGAATGTTTTCTCCGGTGCAGCCAGTTAGTGGGCAGCCTGAGCGAGGATCGTCTTCAATGCTCTCCCTACCCCTTTGAAATAAACTTGACCACTTTTGAACAGTTGACAACGAAGGCGCAGAATCTCGAAAAACAGCCACCATCTCTTCGTGAATATTTTTTTTACTTTTTCCTTGTTTAGTAAGAAATTTTATCACAGCGCGGTTCTCAATTTTAGTGATCATCGCGACAACAGCCATTTCACCTTCGTTCAATGCAAAAACAAAGCAAACTTATAATCACAGCCAAATGAAATTTTACAGTAAAACACTTGAATAACGGGGCTACTAAAATCACGAAATAATTTTTTCACATCTTTGGAGTATCTCCCCAAAAAATGTATTATAGGTACTCCCCAACGAAATTATGAAGCGACAGCCCTGGTGTCTTTGATGGGGTCAATTGTGCACAACTGCGTAGTAGATTAGAACATAAATGAGAGCAACGTATTTTACATGGTAAAATTATCTTTTTTGAAAATATCTTGTAAACTATTAACTTTTCGGCAAAACAGTATTCAGCACATATATAGATAAGAGCATGATCTACAAAAAAGGAATTTATGTATTTTTTTGTGAATCAAGAAATAAACCGTTTTTTGGGCGAATGAAAATATTTTTTTCACCAGATTACTAATTAATCCAAAACCAATAGATGTATTCCTTTCATTGGTATTTGTCGTTTAACTAGAGGTTATACCGGATGTTGTGTGTAAATTTTAGCCTCCTATGTCAATCGGTTCTTGAGATAGACCTGGTAACAAAATTGGCTTAGTGGGTTCGGACAGACAGACAGACAGACAGACAGACAGACATCCGAGCGAAACTAATAAGGTTACGTTTTTTCCCTTTGGGTACGGAACCTTAAAAATGGCGTAAAAATGTATGATAATTCATTAATTGAGAACGGCTGGGCCGATTTGGCTCAAATTTTCTTCAGCGGTTCGTAATTTTAAGGAGAAGGTCCGGAAAAGTCGGGTAATTGGAAAAATCGAAAATTGATTTTTTGCATGGAATTTTATGTGTGATTGTTCCCGAATGGCTTTTCGAATGGAAAATCGAAAATTGATTTGTGCAAATTCGTTGTGTAGCTTAGAAAATTTCAGATAATTGTAATAAGATACGTTTTACGTGCATTTTCGGTGTAGAAGTTAAAGAAGGTGAATGCCGAGCAGAAGTAACGATTCGCTGATGAAGGTTGTTGACGAAGGAACGGGAGGCATTTTTTTTCTCGATGCTCCCGGTGGTGCAGGCAAGACATTCGTCATTTCTTTGATTCGGGGTACAATTCAGTCAAGATCTCAAATGCGGTGGCTGTTGCATCCTCTGTATTTCCGCCACATTGTAGCAAGGCGGCCGAGCTCATTCCGCTTCGAAGCTGCCGATGAATCTTCTCACGGTTGACAAGCCAACGTGCACAATGACCAAGAATTCATCATCATTTCAGATGAACATCTGAAGGTGGGATCGATCATAATTGCGTTGCGGAATCTGAATCATCCGAAACTGTACGCGGTTGTCCGTCAAGAAACTGATAAACGATGTGATCCAAGCAACGGTCACGGTCATCAAGGGCAAATTCAAAGGAGAAGAAGCCTTTAGCTCATGATTAATTCCAACTGATCTTCCATTTTAATTCAGTTCCCTGTTCGATTGGCTATTGCGATGACAATCAATAAATCGCAAAGCCAATCGTTGGAAGTCTGTGGGATTAATCTTGAATTTTCCTAAATCTAATAACGGGTGATTTTTTAGCTGGTTTGGTTTTGGCAACACTGGTTTTGACAGCTGACGTGTGTTTAGTACCTTGTGTCACTGTCAAACAGCTTCAGTTTGGTTTGCAATTTAACCATGGATCTTTACAAATGAACAACGCTTGCAAATAATTGAATTTTACTATCAAAATTCGTGCTCGGTTCGAAATGTTCAACGCGCTTTTTTATCGAAAAATTGTGTTAAGCGATGAGCCTCATTTTTGGTTGAATGGGTACGTAAATAAGCAAAATTGCCGCATTTGGAGTGAAGATCAGCCAGAAGCATTGCAACAGCTACCAATGCATCCCGAAAAAGCCACTGTTTGGTGCGGTTTATGAGCCGGCGGCATTATTGGGCCATATTTCTTCAAAGATGATGCGAATCGCAGCGTTACTGTCAATGGTGAACGCTACCGAGCGATGATAACAAACTTTTTTTGCCCGAAATGGAAGTTCTTGACTTGCATGATATGTGGTTTCAACAAGACGGTGCCACATGCCACACAGCACGCCAAACAATGGCGCAATTGCGAGGCGAGTTTGGTGAACAGTTAATTTCACATTTCGGGCCGGTCAATTGGCCGCCTAGATCGTGCGATTTGACACCATTAGATTATTTTTTGTGGGGGTATGTCAAGGTTAATGTGTATAGGGACAAGCCCGCTTCGATTGACGCACTGGAAGCCAACATCCATGCATTCATTCGTGAGATACCGGCCGATATGTGTGAAAGAGTATGCCAAAATTGGACTCAGCGGATGGGCTACCTGAGACGCTATCGATTCAAATAAATATTTCATTCATTTTTTCAAATTTTTTGTGTTTTTTTTTTAAAAAAAGTTCTAAACCTCTTAAAAAATCACCCGTTATTTTAGTGACAGTCGCCAATACTAATAATAAGTTGTTGCTGGGATAATATGCATTTATGTATTTTAGTCTCATCCACAAGGTTTACAGTGTTTCGTCATTTCCAAATATTCATTATCGTCGTGTGCTCGTTTCTATCAAGGCGTTAGATAAGATTAGATTATAGATTATATATAGATTATAGTCTAGTCTAATCCAGGCATAGTTCTTGTGGCTCTAACCTAGTATACAAAACCAATGAACGCACTACGCAAAAGAGGTAATGCGTGTTTTCCATCCACTGAAGTGTAACTTAAAATTTCAAGTATAGCATACAAAATAATATTCACCATTTTTTTATATTGTACTTTCCTCAAGCCACTACTGTCTTCCTATACACGCACTCAAAATAATATTTAACTCCGTCTCATACGTAATACATCTTTTTTCAGATACGACTGTGCAGTAGAGGTCGTTTGGTATTTCCGTGTACTAAACGTTTTCGAAATCCGTTTTTCTTTACGTTACCTGTTCCTGTGCGAAGTACAGTACAGACAACCACCAGCATTCCCCGCCTTATGCCAGTTCCTGTGAGTAGTACAGTACAGACAACAACCAGCGCTCCTCGGGTGGTATGTGTACAATTATGTCGATTTATTTATTCAACTATGCATACTGCCACTTTACGAAACTATCTTTCACTCTATCTGTACTGGACTTTCATCTACGTATTTTTCAATTTCACTTTCAGTTCTCTTCGATTTTTCAATTTACAAGCACGTACATTTGTACAGGGGCCAAAAAATATGAAATAAAAATGCACAGTTTTTTATTTAAAATTCCTCAATTCAATACAACCCCAATTAAATTTACTAAATTTGTAGATCACCACGTATTTCCACATTTTATAAATTGTCAAAGTATCAATCATTTTCCTATAGTCTGCCCTACTCAACTGTCCATTTAATTGAGGCTAAATGCACGGTTTAAACTAAATGCAATATACACTGAAAGTACTCAATAATAAAAAATGAAATATACTTTCAAATCCATTATCTTAAACGTACACAAAAACACACTCAGTCGAACCAAGCGCAAGCATCTGCTCTCATAAAGTAGAATTACTCCTCTGAAGCACGTGTAGGGTTCAGTGGAGCTTAATTTTTCGATTTCTGTTTTTGTTGTTATTTTTTTTTTTTTTTTCTTTTTTTTTTGGCTTAACCAGACACACAGGAAGCATTTGAAACACCTCACCGAAGTCGAGGTAGATAAAAAGCAGGAACCATAATATCTGTCAAAGTGAGTTTATGGTGTAGGTATGCGCGCTGCTCCGGCAAGTATCTCGATCGTTTTTCCTTCGTAACGTTACCGGAATGAAAGTGAACACCCCAACCCCCAGGCAGTGTATACTTGCACACGGTTAAAGGGAAAATAAGCAAACAAAAAAATGCATTCCATCGTCGCAATGAATGCAGATGCATGCCGTATCGTCCTCGACCCTACATATTGCAGTTTATCACTTTTTGTTGGCTTTTTGGGAAATAATCTCCGCCAAACCATCTTGTTGCTGTAGAAGGGTTTCACGTTGCTGGCGGAATATTTTGTATTTTTCGGTCGTTGTTGGCACAAAATTCAGAAGGCAACAGGAATCATGTAAACTTACCAATACTTACAGAAGATGGATGAATCAAATATAGAAAAACAATATATTTGCACAAGGAAGAGACGAGGCCATGGTAGATATTTTCATTGAACAATAACGTGCTATTTGTTTGGAAATACACCATAAAGTAGATTTTTTTTATATTGAAACATGTTTTTAATAAAACAAATGACAAATCTGCTGATTAGTGGTAGGTAAGCAGTAGTACTGTAAACTATCAGGTATATTCAAAGCCTAATAATTCACAACGTGTTATTGACTTAACTGATTTCAGTGGAGAAGGTCCGGCTAACAGCAAACACTTGTTGGTCCACTGCACTTCTGTGTCAGGCCGCCCTCTTTGTGAGAAGCTAAGGAATTTGACTGACAGTTGCTTGCATTCAAGCGACAGACTATTTTCCGCGATATGAAAGAAACTGGCTGAGAATATCTCTGCCTAAAGGTTGCAGTGGCCCAGTTGTAGTACTGCGACCTTGTGGTCTGTTGTACGCCCTGCTTGCGCCCCAGAAGGGTATATTCTTTCGTAGGACTTTCCCTCGCATTACAATTCCTTTCGAAATCATTTTAGAGGGTCCTGGCTCCTGGGATTCAATTCTCGTTCTGGGAAAGAGTGAATCGCATAAATCATTTTCACATTCATTTCACGCATTGCTTTAATTTTTTCGATTAACTTTGTACTAAAATAGGGTTTTCGTTCAATAAGTGAAAAAGCTAGAAGCATTCACTTGTAAATAGGGCAGTGAAAAGAATGTATGCATATAAAAAATTTTGACGTTTGGTTTTACCATTTCATATAACGAGAATAGGGATTGTGGTGAAAGGGTGAAAACATTTTCGTTTCACTTTTTCACAGAACTACAATCGACCGCCTGTAGTCTTACCACTTCTTGGCGGAAGTAATCCGTCCTAAAGTATGAGAACTGGCTCCAGTACAGTGGAAACCTACGAAACCGGGTTGTCAAGACATCTGATATAACTTTGTGTGTCTTTTATAGGCTTCTAGGTCTTTGAAAAAGTGTCGTCCACTTGCCGGGCAGTGGCAAAGAAAGTGTGGAGTGTCCTCGTGCACGATGCACATCCTCATCAACGCATCCTCATCAGTATCAGTAGTTTACCACGACAACCCAGAGAAGTGGGGAAAGAACCACCCATTGAGGAGTGCGTCTAGATGCTGAGGCCTGCATTTTTTCGTCTCCTAGTTCCGAGCTGATTAGTCAGTTTTTCAGCATGCACATTATCCAATTGTCATGAATGGCTGGAAACTTTTTTCGGTTATATAATTGCCCCAGAAGTTCTTTCGTCTGTCTCATGCCTAAGTGTTACGCCAGGGGCCAGTTTCTTGCTTGAGGTGTGATCCCCTATTTCGCAGAATGGTTCATGAATCATGACCTATGAATGATTCTGATGATCCCTTTCTTGCTAAGGAGTCTGCCATTGCATTACAATCCACCAGCCAGCCACCCAACAGAGGGCTTACTTGTTTCGTTAAGTTTTTGTAGGCATTGTCATTACAAATGATGTAAGAATCAAGTGCCATAAGAGCAGCCTGGCTGTCTGACATTATAGCTATATCACAGTTTGTTTCGATTCTGCCGAAGATAATTTGGACACATCTATACATATTGGACATAGATTTCGGCCTGAAAGATGCTGGTACTTTTGCCCATTGGTTCAGAGTTTATAGGTCCAAATACTCCCGCTCCAGTTCCCTCGTCAGTTCTAGACGAATCTGTGTACAACTTTGTTGGGTAATTGATTGATCCAGTCTGCGTATTTTGGATCTTTTTGTTGCAGAGCCTTTGCAAGAAAGTTATATCGGAATATACAACCCATAAGCTTGAAGCTTAGGATTTTTCAAGACAAAACCATCTCCCGCAATACTTCAGAGAAACATCCATCTTGGAAGTGACTTTCAATTAAGACGTTCGGATTCAGCACCAAATTTTAGGCCTTCCACTCGTCCCAAAAATAAAAAATACAAAAAAAAAAAATGCTTGTGATACGTCTCATAACTGAATAGGTCTTACTTACTGAACAGATATCTAAAGAAATTAAGACTGCTAAAAGGCTTTTGGCGTTCGTTATCATTCATACCTTTTGGGAGTGTTTTTGCAAAATTCCATTTTTTCTGACTTCATTGCTCTTAACTTGTCATTACTCAGATAGCTCTTATTCAATTCGACCAAGAAAGGATAAGCTTAAGGCAGGCAAAACTTCCAAAAATAAAGCCATCTGCTCTGATCTTCTTCATTCATTCGGAAGCAGAGCTACCGACCAAAATCTAACCTGATCAAACGAAATTAACTCCTTTAATTAGTGCGGGCACACATCCAAAGCTGTTTGACTCATCAATTAAGTTGCAGAAGCTCACAAAAACTTTGTTCAGACTAATCCAACCGATTGCTCTTTGTTGAGCATCCATAACTTGAATAATTTCTAAACGGCCGGGAAGCGTCAAATGCTGCATGATAAAATTGCAAATTATACGGAATTTTTTGACACCTCTAGAAGTGGAAAAAAAATGTTATTTGTTTAATGTACAGCTTATCTTATTTATTTCATTTTATTCTCATTTCACTAATATCTTGATTTTGGCTTGCAGGTTCTTCGGACTGGGGCATCCCTTCAAGTTCACGACGTGTCCGGACAGAAGGAATACTACACCAATTGGTCCGCCAGAGACAATACACAGCCGGATCTGCAGCAAATATCCCAACCACAACGACGTCCCAGTAAAAATTGTAAACGAAAGCGTCGCCCGCAAGTACAAGCAAGTACATCTGCATTGCCACCACTTGTATTTCAGGAAGAATACTGGCCTGGTCGCGTCGAAGACGAACAACCAATTTTCCAACAAAAACTTCCACCATCCGCAGCAAGCCCAACTCAAATCTCTGAACGTTTACACGAGCCCAGCACAACAAAGTTCTCCGAGAGAATTGGAGAAGCCTACCCAAATAGATCGTCGGAAATAATTCAAGAGCCAACACCTACTCAAGGCTTGGAAAGAAGCCGAGAAATACATTCCTTGGGGTACTCGGAGCCAGTTCGAAGGCCGTTGCCTACGATTTACTCAGAGAAAATCAGAGAATTCAATCCAACTATGGAGTCACTGATAGCACGCCACCCGATTACGAGCACAGTTTTCGACAGAGTCCAAGAGCCGTCACCAACGAAAATTTCCGAACGTGATCGGGAATACTTTTCGACAAAAGCGTCGGGCAAAATTCCCCAGGAAATCAGTCCTTCTAGGGGGTATGAACGAATTCGTGAGTACACACCAAGACGAGAACAGCTTCCGGCTAGAAACTCCGAAAGAATCCGAGAACCCCTGGCGGCCTTAGAGAAAGAACAAAAGCTTTTTGAATTGCGTCAGGAGTTTGTAGTAGACACCACTGCTGGGGATAAGTCTTATCGCCGACCCTATTCACAAGCCAAGAAAGAGAGCACTCAACAGCCACACTTAAGCAGAGTAGAGCCAGAGAGCAAATTACCGTCACCTAGAACGCCAATGGATTTGAAAAAAATTCTTAAGAACTCTGGAGGCTTGAGCTTGAGCGAGATTCTACAGCAGAAAAACCTTTCGCTGGATGATTTACTAAAGGGCAAGCAAAATGCCTTGCTCGCCCTGCAAACGACCGCTGCGGCCCCTCAAAAGTCAGACGGAAACACGTCCAGAGAGCGATTTTCAAAGCCCATAAGGAGGATACCGCCAGTGAGTTCAACTACAACAACCACTTCGACAACAACAACAACAACGACTTCTACTACGACGGAAGAGCCTGCCATCAGCGATTCATCAGTCGATGAGAACTCCTTCCAGTCGGGGGAAAGCCAAGAGCTTCTCTCTGCAGAGGCAACATCGAAGGAAAATGTGGACAGCAAGTTACCCAAAGATACATTGCCAGATAGGAAGAATCTAAAATTTCCCTCCAGGATGCGAATGAGTCCGACAACAAGGCGACAACAGCATTTAGACACAACGAAACAACAGAAGTTCTCTACAACTACGTCAACCGTTAAGCCTACAACGACCCGAGTCTCGCTTTACAAGAAACGAAAACACACTAGACCCTCCTTTATGCGGACTCCAAGCTTTAAGACGCCTGATGCCACATCGGCTTCGGAATCCTTAGAGTCAAAGGAGTCCCGCGAGTCCGGTGATTCGCAGGAGGATTCATCAACCCTAAACTATCCTAAAAGAACAAGACACCGACCATCCTCGACAACAACCACGGAGTCGATAATCGATCAAACCGATCCTGCTTCGAACCTCGTCGAAGATTCCGGAGAAAACGAAGTCCTCCTGCAGACGCCAGGTATAGAAAATAACAGCTTTGCTGTTGAGAATAAGTCAGAAAACGCGATAAGCGATCAGCAGGAAATCGATACCAAGGATGAGGAAGAACCCAAAACCGATCACATCTACCGATATAACTCGCTGAAAAACTACATCGACAACAATCTGCCACATGCAGTCTTCATGGACATTGATCTAGCAGACATTGATCCCGTCGATGATCGCACCGATCTGCTTGAACTCATTGAAGATCGACGATCGGGCAACCGACTGATCAAGATTCTCGAGCAGCGAAATATGACATTGGAACAGCTCATTGAGCACCGAAAGCGCGGATCCAGCCAACTTCATCTAGCAACGTTCGTACAGAACCGATCGGGCGTCTTTCCGGGTAAAAAGGTCGTTATGAACGATGACATGGACATTGTGACCGCTTTCGAGAACTTCCCTCACTTCAACCTGCTGAATTTGAAAAGCGTCAAGCCCGATGAGATCAAAACCGACTCACAGGGCTCGAGCTATTTCACCTCAATCATCGATATCGAGCCTACCGATGAGGCTTATAAGGACGGCAGTGGCTCCGGCGTTTCCCCAAAAAACTCTATACGTAGTAAGTGATCAGATATTCTTTCGTTTTGCTTTTCAGTTTCTTTCGTTTCGAATTCAGATTACATTGAAAAAAAGGTACAAACTTTGCTTGAACTCTATTTTGACAGATCCCAGCAGCAACAACATCCAACGACAACCGTTTTACCCGTCATGGAAGAGTCTAGCCCTAGCCAGTCTAACAACAACGGAGAATGCAAGAAAATTACTACAGCGCTCTGATCCAGAACCAGTACAGCAAACAGCACAACGACACCAATCGACAGTGATCGAAGAGGGTCCGATTCTTCAAATTGAAGATGAAGTTGCCCGAGCACATGATTTAGTTGATCTTGAGCTATCTGGGCATGGGTTCAAACGCAGCGCAATGAACCTCATGCATACACCGGAAATGCCAGCCGGTATACGATCGGCGATCGTAGCGAGTGCGGCTATTGTTTTGACATCTCTGGTGACGTTTATGGTGATATTTGTCGCCTGCCGATGGAAACAGAGAAGGCGTCGTCATAAATTGGACTACATGCAGACCTACAATGCGATGAAGAGTAAGATACCAGTGATTTCATCGCGAAATACAGAGCTAGCCACATCGATGACTAGTTTAGGGGTGGAGAGTGCGCCATCTAGAAACAGCAGAAGCAGCAGCCGCCAGGGTCAGCATCATCAGATCTCAATAATCATCCCCGGTGCTGCGAGTAGGTTTCCATCGACGACATCACTATCGGCACCGAGCTCGAAACTGAATACAATGGATCCAAGTTCTCCAGAGGTTCAAGATTATCTATTTGATGCGTTGCGGAAGTCGTTTTAGTGCGTGTGCAACGGTGAAGGTCGGTGTTGAGCTGTGAAATTTTTTTATAAAAAAAAAAATATATAAACATACAAATGAAATACATTTGAAATGTAATCCAATAAAACAGAAGGGCTCCTTGGGATTGCTGGAAATTGGTTAGCGAATAGATAAGCAGTAAAAGTAACGTAGGAAATGATGCAGATGTCAAATGCCAAAAAATTCATGAACCGAGAGTCCGAACTCAAATCTGAACGTTCGCGGAATTAAGTTGACTTTAAACAAAAAAGAAAAGAAAAGAAACAAATTCAGTTACAGATGACACCGCATTGCTTTGGAAAATAGATGTCATATCATAAAATCTAAAATCTAAGCGCTCCTAGTTTTTACATTCTAATAGAGTTTGTTTGAGTGGGAACATCTCCACGATCAGACGTACTAATAGCATACAATTACACCGTGTCTCCACGAGCAATTTTTCATGGCTGCTGCTATCTGTCAATTTTCACCCGGTGTCTCCACGAGCAATTTTTCATATCTTGCAATATGTCATACTATGGAAATTGCCCGTGGAGACCACAAATAGTATGATATAGAAAATTTCTTGCAATATATTGCTCAGCTCATTGCTTGCTATCGATAGTATGATTGAGTTGTCATTTCTGTGCAGTTTGACATTTGTTTTTTTTTTCACAATGAATGACATCTTTACGAAATTGCTCGTGGTGACGCGATGTTTATGCTCTTAAGGATCATTCACATGAGAGCGAGTTGCGAACCACGAATTGGCGAATATTCGTAGATTCTGACACTTCATTTACACGAAAACTTTTTTTAGTTGCAGGTACCCGCGAATCATTTGTATTGTTGAAGGTTAAGTTCGAGCGAATTATTCATTCGCAGGTTTGTGGATCGCGACTGTTTTATGTGGATTGTGAATAAAGTGTGACAGTTCGCGGTAAGAATTTTCAATTCGCAGGAGAATTGCTGTAATTGTAAATTTCGTTATTTTAAACAATAAAGCTCGTTTTTTTATATAAGGTGTTATATTAATTTAATATGATGCTTTTGTGGTAAAACAAATAGCAATTTTCAATTCATAAATACAGATAGATTGATTTGTTCGCAGTTCGCTCTCATGTGAATGGTCATTTACAGGACTATGGGAATAGGCCCTAAAGGGTTAGGTTTGGTTGATATTTTATAAGACAGTCGGTACGCAGCTGTTCCGGAGCAGAATTTTCCAAATGGTCTACAAATAGTCAGCGAAACATTTGCGAAAAGGCAGCAGGAAAAAAATATGCCAAGAGTTCCATCAGCTGTTACACAAGTAGCAGTGTAACAAGCACTGGCTATTTATCTCCGATTTTGATACCCGAACCTTTCACTGGCTCCTTAAAATTGTCATTTATCCTAATTTAGGCTATTTAATGAAAGTTCGGTGAGTTTTCCGAACGATTTTGTTTTTACAATTAATTGTAAAAGAGCCAACTGCATTTTCACACAGTTTTTTAACATATTTATTATATCAGCAGTAAAATCATCTCACAAAATACGCACGAATATGAAAATACACTGTCCAAGTATTTTGATCTTCATATTTGAGTTTGGGTATTTTTTGCTCCAACATTTTTTCATTTGGCCTCATACCTTTTATAGAAGCTGGCAGCACTGCAGTACAAATGTCAAATTTTTGCAAGCAATCAACGGGCACATTCAAGAATCTAATCATCCTAACTCGATTAGATTGGTCTGGATAAGATGTAAACTGAACGCAGAAAGTAGATTGGCCGGGAACGTCACTTTTCCTACGTCATTCATACATGTCCGAATTGTCAACTTGGTACTCAGTCACGAATTTCTTTACTACATAGATTCGTGGGCTACCCCTCCATAAACGTCAACTGAAACAGCTGCTCACATGACCGATTTCAGCCAATCAAAACCGAGATACATCTAGTCAGACAACTGTCAGACTTACTAAACTAGATACTTGAACGTCCACAATGTCTCGGACAATAAACGTGTGCGAAAAGAGAGTGAAGAATTGTAGGAAGCAATCTACTACAATTACCCACTTTTCCGCCATCATTTCGCAGCAGCTGCGTACTGCTACCTGCAAGACGAAAAGGCGAGCGAAATTTTTCGTTCATGATTTCGTTGTGTTACTTTTGTATGGGATTTTTCGTTCGGGAATGTTATTTTGAGGAGGAGTGTTTCCCAACCATCCAAAAGCACGGTATTGAATTTCGTTAAATATGCTGTTGTTCAGGCTGAGCGTTTATTTTTATTATAAATTAATTGTAGTAATTTGTGAATGTTTTCTAATGTTTCTATTCGTTGCAATACAACAATGCAAATGGTTTTTAAGTACGTCAAACAAACACAAATTGCAAATAATTAAAAAATATTGCATTTTGGTTTTATTTCTAAACACTTGAAGCAAAATATTTCTGTGTTTTTCTCTGTTCTTGTAGTTCGTACTTTTTGATTGGTTTTCCTTTTTAAATAGTGGTAGATATTTGGCTGCAACCAAACGAATTTAAACTTTTTGTCGGTTTCTAAGTTCTCCGAATTAAGTAATAGGTATAAGACCAATTGTATTTATTTTCAATCACGAAAATGATAATTTCCTAGCTAAGATTAGGAAATGAATCAAATTTTGACACGCTGACGTCATTATGGCGTAAACACGTGTCTTAAAAGTGTCACTGTGTGTGTTCGCCTGTCAAGCGAATGGTCACAGTGGATGCAGCAGCATACTCACACGAGAGATTTACGAGTGACTATAAAAAGAGCGAATTTTTGTGACGGCAGCCGCAGCATATCAAAATTTGCCACGATGTGTAATCCTTCCTAGGTGCGATTTGAATTCATTCTGAAATGAATTAACAGGCTATTATTTCTATTTTCGAAAATATTCACTTGCGATCTTAGACCACCAATAAATTTTGATTAACTTGTGTTTTAAAGGGATTTTATTACGACACAAATGCACTCACAAAACAATCGTGAAGTAGTATTAAAAAACAATTGAAAGCGTACTATAAAAGTACTGAAAATTGCGTCCGATCGAGCGAGGGCATTACTGATTTGCATAACATATTTGTGAGTTCAGTGTATATTTTATGCATTTGTGTTTTGTTTTTTGCTTATAATAAGCCTCAAAAAGCCTTTGAAAATTGTCTGCTGTGCAAAATTTAATTGCAATTTATGTATTAATTTTTTTGTAATAAAATCCTCGTTGTGAAAGATTCCATTGACATTGTTTTTCACGAAAACAAATTATGGAATTTTAATTCTACAATGGCAACAAATTTAATAGATTTTAAAAAATTGTCGAACTAGTAAATGTAAAGTTATAATTTTTTATTGGTGCGTTTCACAAAAGCTGTACATTTTAACAACCAACTAATTGTCGACATTAGTGCTTGATTAATAGTAAGGCCGAATAATTTTTAACCGTTCCCCTAATAATTTTACATAAAAAATGTCGATCGAACTATTGTGACTTACATTAAATTAAAGGTGAGATCTAAAAATTATTTTTAATGACACGTATTTAGGTCGGCCATCTTGTTTATGCGGTAGAAATTATAGGAAAGCTCAGCATGTTGATATTTTTATAGAGATGGCTAACGGAATTCCGCGTTCATATAAAACAAAATGGCTACCGGAAGTGATGAACGGACAATTATTTATTTATTTCGTATAACTGATTGATGAATTATTGTTGGTTTAATTTACTGAAACTATCTGCCACTCTCATTTCACATGTTTTAAATCAGAAATAGAAATGTTTTCAAGTAAATGCAGAAATATTGGTGGCCGGAACTTGTGTTTATTTCCGTTTTACGTATCTATAATAATTATTATGGGTAGAACTTCCAAGACACTTTAGGCGTCTGACTTGTGATCCCATTCTTTGGCCTTTATTAGCATTGACTACGGATAAACAGATCTCTTTGTCCCGTTTCATGCAAAAATGCGCGTGCGTGAAGGTGTAAATGCATGTGTCCCATAAAACCACTGTTACAAATTCAAATAAGTTTTATTCACAATAATGTACCAGCAATCCCATAAAGAACAATTTGTATTAAAATAAACAATAAATGTAATGTGTTACAAAGAAATTACAAACAAACAAAAAATGCTCAAAGAACAATATACGAAATAGTTTTAAGGACGATAGAATTAAACAAATATGTAGATCGTAGAGTGAGTTTCCAAAGCATTCGAATATAAATAAAGAATCAATTTATAATTAGAGCAATAACTTGTTTTCAATATAATGTTACAGGAAATGAATTTACATTTATATGTTATTGTATTCTTTTGTTTATATAAATAGTTGTAGCATGTGTAGACTGTTTAGGGAAGCTACTCGAATACACATTTTGTTAATTTATACTTAGTTATTATATGGGTAGTTATACATAAGTAATACTTATTTATTTAAATAATATAAATACGAGTATATACATATATTTTAAGAAGGCAGACCCTAATTACTGAATTATACATTGATTTACCCAAAATGAGTTTGTTTTATTTATGGAATGGTGTACAATATATAAATGCAAGTATTTTATCCAACACACAGTCAGCGGGATGACTAAATAAAAGCACAGGCTCAGAAATGAAACGATTCTCTACAGTTTATGATTAATCGGCTTTGTCATTCTCATTACTGTAACGATTAAATGAGGTTGCTTATTGTTGTATGCGAGCAATCAAAGTCATACCCTATTAACCTTAGGGTTATCAACACGCAAGATATTACCTTCGTCAAATTTGTTTATAAAGGTAAGGATATACGATAAATAATGAGATAATATACCTTAGAGCTTAGACGATAAATGATGAGATAATATACCGAATGCTTAAAAAACAACACCACTATCAAGCTTGTATAAGACTCCTTGATAAGTTTGTCCCTACTACTCATCTAAGACATTTCCTATTTATTGCCAAAAGTGAACTGCGGTTGAAAGAAACAACGGACTATTGATGCCAGCATTCCAGCATTCATTTATTGGACAATCTCGTTACAAAACATCTATAAAATCAGCACGCATATTTTTGGGTTTTGTGAAACCCCTTCAACCCTACCTTGTGCATGTTAAAGAAAAATAAACACGACTTCAAAAAGCTTACAAGAAGCCAGACTCACCCATTTAGTGTACGTAAGACATTAAACTTTATCAAGCCAAAAACCTATATTAACCTCTAAAGTAGGATAGAGTTGGCATCGAGAAGGGAAAAACGATCTATAACTGATAAAAGAAGAAGAGGGGCCCTACTCTGTATTTCGTTCCGAAAGTGAAAATTTTCGAAAACGAATATTTCGTACTCTCTATTTCTAAAGTGGAAAGAAATTTACTACTTTTGGAATGACAATTCCGAAAGTGGAATTTTCGTACCTGGTAACTCGTTTATGAATGTCGAAAGCATTCGAAAACGGAAAATTTGTTTCTACAACCAATGTGATGACGGAAATGACGACGAATGTCTTTAAATGTATGTTTTTTATAGAAAAACTTAGTTTTAATAACAATTCACAAGCAAATAAATTTAATTATAGTGAATCTTCGAGCAGAAAAATGGACACAAAACAGAATTTTTGAATTAAATATTCACGTTCATACGAGAGACTCCATACATGTGAATCATGTGCTGCACCACCGTGCTTTGCATTTACTGCCCGTATGAACAATTTCATGGTCACATATCTATAATTTGTAAAGGCACTTTCATTGTTTTAAGAAATCATGAAGATTATGTTTTTTCTTACGTTTTATTTCACTCCTTTTAAAATTTATATGTTTTGGACACAATACTTTTACTATCGCACTGCAGACATTTGCAACAGCACTTGATGTTGTTTGTTGTGCTAGTTTCAAGATAGTTGGAACTGCAGTTGATCTTAAAGGAGCAGAGTTCATCTTAAAACATACAAAAAAGCGTTCTTCGAAAGGAGAAAGTTCTGAACAAAACTAAAATAATAAACAATAGTTAAATAGTGAAATGAATCTTTGCCACCAATACCTAAAATTTTACATTTTATCACACATTTTCATTATATTTGATTTGTCCCGTATAATTGTTCGTTCAATTCGTTCTTTATTATTTTCTGCATCCATCCAAAGTGCAACCGATTCCATTTTTTTGTTTTATATTTCTTTCAAAATCGCAATTTTGCCTTATCCGCCTTGTTTGTTAATTGTTTTGAATCCTTGATTTGGCAGATTTCATGAGAACTAATTCGAGACTCGAAACAACCAATCCGTAAAAGGGAAAAGTGTTTTTTTCCGTTCCGAATGTTTAACAGAGTACAAAATCAAAAGCGGAACGAAAAGCACTTTCGAATAGAAATGACTGTCGGAACGAAATACAGAGTAGGGCCCGAGGTCTTCTTCTGAACAAAGAACAAAAGGACCAACTTTAAAGTTATTTCACCAGTTAAGCTGCAGCGTCGCCGCTTTATTCGCAATCATATTTGCGCTTGGACTCGCAGTATTTAGTTACTGGCCCAAACACTCCTGCGATAGGTTCCACGTCCGTACCCAATTTATCTGTGTACCACTTCGTTTCAATTTGTATTTTTTCTAAGCAAGATAACGAGATAAAGACTAGGTACATATCTCTGTGTCCGGTAATGCTAATGTCGGCACTGCATTGGATAAAGGTACTGAATCTGACAGGGCAACTACTGTCATAGGTGAGCTCTGACTGGCTTTGTCGCTGCTACTTGTGTTAAACTCAAGGGAACAAATGTCATGAGATAACAAATAAACATTATAGACATACTTGTCCGCTTTTTAATACATTTCCAGAAACGACAGCAGCACAGCAGGTGACCTATGGGTATTTACACGATACTATGGTTTTTTTGAACATTTGTGCTATGCTCAAGCCGCACCGGCATAATAGGTATAAGATAAAAGCGAAACGGAGTAACACTCATATTGTCATGTTGCCACCTGAGGTCTTCTAAGCAGACACACTGATGTAAATGTCACTGAAGTACCGTGGGTTTGCTTTTTGTCCACAAAAATAAGAAGGCATCTGCCAGGATGTGCAGCGGGTCATACCTACAGCCTGGCGATGGTAGTAACAAAGTTTATTATATTAGACAGTCATGGATATGCTTCGTATTTTTGTGGCTAAAATCCACACAAAAACATCGAATGAAGGTGAGATAATTTCAAAAATATCAAATCCAACAAGAAAACCTAAACGAAGCCGAGAACACAATACTTACCGCAACTCGTATGAGATACCTAGTATAGCGAGAAAGACAATGTACAGGAGGTAATTTTTAGATTTATTTCCCACAATTCGGAAGCTATACGAACTTTGATCAGCTCAATCGGATATTCTATTAGTCAGGCTATGTGAGACTCAATCACAAAAACACAACGCTTAAAGGCGGTTTAACGACGCAAGCAAATGCGAGAGCATCGCTTTGGTAAATACGAATGTAAATGGAGTTGGATTGGGTCCCATCAGACAAACCAACAATATCAGCAGCTAAATAGGAAACATTTTTCAACAGTAACCCTTTCACGAACATACCTAAATAAATTCAAAGAATTATGACGCAAACAAAACACTCACCGATACAAGTCATAGCAGAATCTCTCTGCCAGCAAGCTCGTCTGCTTCATCTGCTGCAAATTCTGATACATCATAGCGTACTGTCTGGCAATGTTCTTGCATTGTCCAATTGCCTGGGACAAGGCACTGGTGCCTTTCAGCTCCTGCATATCGTTAACCGAGTAAAATAACACAGTCGAATATTTTTCTGGCAACAGGTCAATATACGGCTTCCAGAAGCTCTCTGGATTTACTTTTTCCCACATAAGGACATACGTCAGCTTTAGGTTCGACATCATTTTCGGCTCAAATGGCAACAAGTACATTTGCGACCCCAATAACTCTTCTGATAGAATAAGTTTACGGGGCACAATGATTATCGGATCACCTTTCTTGATGTCTTTGGTTGCCTCCAGTCCCAAATCGAAGCCAGGAAACTCAGCAATTCTCACACCATCGTGCTTAACGCCATGCTCATCGGACCATTTGTTAAACGCATCTACATTTGCCGCACGATTTTTACCTCCCAGTCCCTTGAACTTCAGGCCACTTTCTATGGTCTGAATACGCTCGAGGATTCCCTGCATCTCAACATAGTCCTCCCACTGTTCGGTTGGATTGATTTTACGTAACAATGTTATTTTGCGTAGATTTAGTACCAATTCGTTGAGTTCATTGCGTTTTTGGGCAGAAATCCTCTTGAATCCTCCAGCATCTTTTGCCGTTCCCGATGTAGTCGGCTGTTGCTGTTCGCCAGTTGATGATTGTTGTTGTTGCTGTTGTTGTTGCCTTTTCTTTTGTTGTTGTTTTCTACCCATTTTAACTTGATATTGGAATAGTTATTCAATTTCTTATAAGACAATTTGCCGCCGACGAATTTGTCACACCCAATTAGCGAGCGCAAAAGTTAAATGAAAATTATGTGGGATGGAGAAGTGTCACTCAACAAAAGTTAAAAATAGAAAACGCAAGCAGAATGCACAGTTTAATTTTCTAAATTTTAACAAAATTATGATGATAATTCCAACGCGAAAGAACGCATTCAAGTTTGTTAGTGGAATAATAACAAAATCAACGATAGTCGGTAAACTACACGTGCAGAAGAGGGTGGGAAGTTCAAGTTGTTCTTTTTTCCCTTTTTTCGCAAAGGTTTGACAGAATGACAGACGTCACTTTCATTTCTTTTTTTGGCATATTGGAAAAAAAGTGCCAATGAGAATAGACAGGGTGGGTACCTACCATTTCTTCTAGGTAAATCTTACGACATTTTGGACAGCCTGATACTTCAGAATAAGAAAAGATGGCATCAGCATTTCCTTTGTTAATTGGTTTACACACAAATCGAAGTTATTCTTATGTCTTTTCAGATTTTGATCTTGAGATTTCGGATTTCTGCTGCCAAATCGAACATGAAAACCGAATTTTATTGCTTTTTTAATAGGCCTGTTTTCTTGAGCTTCGGTCTCAGTAAAGCAAAGTAAAGTAGGGTTTTCGGCACGCAATTACAACAACTACGCAAGATTTGACACTTCGAGACTCGCAATATTAATAACGTGCTGAAAATCCTACTTTACTTTGCTTTGCTTAGATTGGAGCTCAAAAAAACATAAATATTAGTGTTGTTGAATGTAATTGCGTACATAAGAGAATGAAATCGAGATTTCTTAAAAGTGCCCCAGATTAATAAAAAATAAATATTTTCTTTGGCAAATCGAACATGACAAGCAATCTCGATTAAACATTTTTTTTTTATTATTTACTCAAAAAAATGTTCTTTTGCCGAATCAAAAATGTAATCATTAGTTGTTTGATTTGGTCACGAACAACAGAAAGCGAAGGAATCTCTTTGTAGCTCGCAGCCAAGGTAGGTACCAGTTGACATATTCCTCGCATCTTAAAGAAATCGGTTTAGCTGGAAAATTTCCTACTTAACAACCTCGCTGAAAATCCATTGTGAACTGCTACCCTGTGAATGCATCGGACTGTCACCAATTACAAAACAAGCAACACCACTGCACATCTCTATCAAAATTGAAACCTGTCAAACTGGTAAACATCAATTTATTTGTTTATTTGTGGAATTTTAACTCAACTAACACCTTAAGCTAAATTGAAATTCCTATGCAAAAATGATAATACGTGGTCGATTGGTTTACAAAATTCTATCATGCCTCATCGCAATAATAGTTATCATCATTTTGTATTCAAATTTTAAAGAAAATAATGAATACCACGACGAGTTTATCTCTGTTGAAACTGTTCGCCAGATTGAAGAGGAAATTAGTAGAGATTCGATAGTGGACTTAAGCAATTTTCAGTATAAAATCGAAAATACACTCTGCAAGAAATACGCAAAGGATCTACTAGGTGCGATCTGGGTAAGTTACTTTCAATGAGCATCCATCGACTTATGTAGTTTCACACACCTACAGGCGTCATCATAGTTACCTCATACGTTGGTCACGATGAGCTAAGGGCTTCTCACCGCCAGGCGATACCACAGAGCAAGCTGATTGAAATGGGTTTCATTAGAGTTTTCCTACTGGCGGAAATTCCCGCCAAAGAGAAGTACATCAGGCAGCCGCAAGTGCTGGACGAGAATAAAAAATTCGGCGACCTGTTGCAGGGAAATTTTATGGAAGCCTATCGGAATCTCACTTACAAGCACGTGATGGGCCTAAAATGGGCCGCAACTAATTGCTTTAGAGCAAAATTCATCGTCAAAATCGACGACGATGTTGTTTATGATGTCTTCCATTTAAAGAACTACCTTGAAAGCCTAGAAATTAAAGGCTTTCCAAAAACCTTTCTTGCCGGCTACATTCTAGACAACAAAATACCAGTTCGTCTTACGGCCAGTAAGTGGTATGTCTCTCTGGAGGAATATCCTGGAAAACTCTACCCAGATTACCTCTCGGGATGGCTGTACATTACAAACCCTAATACGGCTCTTCAACTGGTTCGCCAATCGCAGTCTGAGAAATTCTTTTGGATTGACGATACGTGGGTAACGGGTATACTACGTGACAAACTCGATATTCCACTGATAAAGCTCAACTCGTGGTTTTCCGCGAACTCAGAGTTTCTCGATTGTTGCGTTCGTGACTTAAAAGATTCCTCATACGAGTGCGAATACTTTGTCGGCCCGAATGGCGGCGACTCAAAGCTGATTGTGGAGTTTCTGCACAACATCGAGAAATGCTACTTCGATGAATGCAACAAACGAACACCAGAACATTCACTGAAGCAGACATGTGTGAGTAGTGCCAAACATCTGATACCCGACCATGGCGATGCACTTGTGCGAGAAGTTAAGTTATGATGATGAAAAGCGCAGCCATAACGAGCCGTCCAAAAAAAAATCAAAGGTACCTGCCTACAACGATAAAGAACAAGTATCTCCTCAGCCAACACTGTCTGTGATTATCAATCCCCTTGAATATTTTTATTATTTTTGAGTTATATTTTTTTAGTAAACTTATTTTAACGTACCTATGTAATTTAATTCGTAAATATCTAGTTTAAAATCATTAAACAGTAACATCACTTTTGTATCAGACATTCTGTTTCAGTAAATAGCTTCGAGTGTATCAATCAATTCACTTTTTTTTATTTTTCATTTGTTGGATGGGCCAAGTATGTATAAGGATAATGAAATGGTTATTGACAATCAATTATGTCCTCCTTTTTCATTTGAGCTAAATGGACACAAAACCTTGGACATGCCATTTACGGTTGAACTTGAGCGATGCGTATGACCCTTTTGTTGGACCTAATGAACTATCAACGCAAATAGGTAGGTTAGGTAAATGGACCCATTGTGATGCCCTTTATTTGGGGTTATCCGTTGGTGTTCCATCGGTGGTCTCCATCCTCCTCCTTTCGTGGTTACCTGACGCTGTCCAGCCACCCCGATGTTCTCAGAAACCTCTAAAGATCAGACTGAAAGACATCAGAAAGTTCATGTATGTCATAGAAATAATAACTTTCATGTGTTCAAGTGACAAAGGAAGTGAGGTGTGTCCTCATGTACCTCCTCGTCTTCGCAGCCTCTACATATGTCGTCATCTCTGAGATTTAGTTTCATTAAGTGGTTTCTTAGGAATAGCGATGACATATATTAAACTGTAGAAGTTTGTTGGTCCGACCTCTGTTATATTCTGGCCAAAGCTTCCGTGATATTTCACAAGTCGTGAGTTCTTTGCGCCTGTTGTCGGTTTTCATTCGAATTTTGTTGTCCACTCGCTCTCTGAGATTGCAAATTAGTTGCTTGATCGATTGAAGTGCTCTATCAAGATCCATTACGGACCCCTTTCTCGCCAGTTCATCTGCCCTCTCGTTGCGCTCCTTGAGCTCTTAGCGGCAGCTGTGAACTAGTTTCGATTTTAGTTCATTAGCAGAAACTGTCTTTATAGCTGCCTGACTGTCAATGAAGATGATAATATCGCTACGAAGTATGGCCAATATTGACGCCTTACGAGCCGCTTCAGCGATAGCCAGATCCTCCGCTTGGAAGACAGTACTGCTATCAGGAAGTCTGATGGAGCAGCGTGTATTTAATTCCTCAGAGAATATACCGGCACCGGCTCCACAGTCCACCGGTTCCACAGTTCATCTCTGAAACATCCAACGCAAATAGCTAATAAAGATTTGTAGTGAAAGCGAGATATTGCTCCCTGTAGTGAATTCCGACCGAATTTTAATTTTCGGCGTGTACAGTTCGCTTTATATTCACTTTGGTAATATTATTTCAATTTATTTAAACAGTCTTTAAGTAAAACCTACGCCTACCATGGGCGTATTTCGCTTTGCAAAACGTAATGCTGACTACAGCGCGACACGAGACATCTTCCAGATAAAATTGCGTACAAGATCCATATAGCACCCTAACGGAGATTTTAACAACCAATTGGTTTTCATGTTTTGTATTTCAGTTGCATTTTTTCAGGAACTGAACTTGACTGTCACCATTCTGACCAGAGCAATAACCGGGAGCAGTAGTTTAGTGGAGACGTTCAAAACTGTAGAAGTAAAGTCTCTGACAGCTGGCTGAGTTTCATCTTTTGTTGTCCAAGATTTATTAGGGTGAATATTTGTTTTTTAGTTCAAACACACACATGTCGAGAATTTCATGGCTAGCGACAGAAATGTCATTTCATGAAGTAGTGCGAACAATCGGATAGTCAATACATTATAAAGAATAGGTACACTTTAGCGACCTTTCTAGGTATAGAAGGGACTTTCAACAATGTACACACTGAAGCAATTCTGGATTCCCTTACGGAGCTAGGGATAGAGAACCATCTAAGTCTATGGATTGTCTCTATGCTTAGTACCAGAATAATTCCGTCCACACTATGAAATAGCAATATAACAAAATTTGCCAGCAGAGGCACACCCCAAGGAGGTGTTATTTCACCACTGCTGTGACTCATAGTGATGAACAAAATACTTGTAACTTTAGACAGAGAAAGATTTAAAGTGGTCGGATATGCGGATGATATGGTGATACTCTTGTCAGGGAAGTTTCTTAACTAGGGGAACTATGGAAAATGCTCTGGAGAAGGTTAGCACATGGGCCAGAAGGTGTGGTCTTGGTGTAAACCCGAGCAAAACCGAACTGATGCTTTTCACCACTAAAACGAAAATACCCGACATCACACTTCCTCGCCTAAACGGCCAACAGCAATCCTTATCCACCAGCGCTAGGTATCTAGGAGTAATAATGGATCCCAAGCTCAACTGGAAACTTAACATCGAACAACGGGTAAAGAAAGCATGCATTGCTTTCTATGCCTGCAATAGAACATTTGGTAAAAGATGGGGCGTGCAACCAAAACTAACCCTTTGGATTTACACAGTCGTCGTACCACTAATCCTTACACATAGCGCAATCAGACTCAGAGAGTAGGGGTGCTGGTCTGCGAAGCCCTAAGGCCATAGCAAGATTCTGCTTTCTCTATCAAGACAACTTATACCACTTCACTTAAGATTTTAAAGTAGAATTTCCTTCAAGATTAGATTGGCAAGATGGCCGGTTGAACAGGGACACGAATTTAGGCCCATTTTATTCACTCGAAGTTGAACACAACTCGGGGAGTTTTCCATATAAAAATTCCCAAGTTGTGAACAAAATGTACCTTAACAATCTACACAGACGGTTCAAAAATGTACTGTGGAGTAGGTGCAGGTATTTTTTCTGAGTCTCTTAACATCGCAAAATCCTTTAAGCTAGCGGATACGGCCCGTGTGTTTCAGGCGGAATTACTGGCCATCCGCGAGGCCTATCGTCAAATCAAACTACAGACAAACATAGTTCCGAGGCAAAAGATAGACATTTTTATTGACAATCAAGTTGTCTATCGCCTCAGTCAATATAACCTCAAAATAAGTATTAGAGTGTCGTAAGGAGCTGGCCTCGCTTGACCAGTTCATGGTTATCCTGATTTGGGTTCCAGGTCATAGCAACGTTTACGGAAACGAACATGCTGACAAGCTGGCCAGGCGAGGCTCAGCCCTTCACTGTTCACTTGCGGAATAGGTTCACAAATCGCTCGGCGCAGTCAAAGCAAATATCTCCTCAGAATTCCTATCGCAGTCAAAGCTCAGATGGAGGAGGCTGACGAACTGTATCATGTCCAGAAGGATGTGGCCAAACTACAGCACGGCAAAAACAGCCTACCTCCTAAGTAAAACACGCAAAGATATTGCCAGAATAACAGCGATAATCACAGGCCATTGGCCAATAGGGGAACGCGCATGCCACATAATACACGCTGCCGTAGCTTTAATGACGCAGCCGAAAAGGAAACACTCACTCACTACCTCTGCATCTGTCCGGCCAGACTACGATCTCTTGGTAAACCCTTCTTCGACTCCCTTGAACAGGTCTCGAAAAGTAGCATTCGGGAATTGATAACCTTTTTGAATTCCACAGCCTGGATCTAAAACCAATTCCACAATCTTAAACAACCAGGTCAAATGAGATGTGGTAACAAAACGGCACATGGCGCTACTTTTGTTTTTTAGTTAAACCGCCACTCCTACCTACCTACCCATAGTATAGCTGTCTATTATGGCGTTCTGTCCGATTCGTCGATGATGGGTGTTCCTTCTACTTGATTTTGCCATCGTTAAGCCCATTTAAGCCGCTTCTGTGTCTATACTTGCAAACGAGCCAGTGACAGCTCGCTGTGTTCTTCGAATTACGCCAATATCGTCCGCGTATGCAAGTTGTGCAGACTTTTGAAAGATCGTACCTCCCATGTTGCCTTGTGAGTTACGCACAATTCGTTCAAGTTTGATGTTAAAGAAGTCACATGATAGCGCATCGCCTTGTCTAAATCCTTTTTTGACTTCGAAGGTTTCGGTGAGTTCAGTGTCGGTAAGACCTTGATGAAGCAGCGTGCTTTCTCAGACGGACGAGTTTGGCGGGGATGCCAAAATTAGACATTACTCTGTATAGCTCGCCTCTATAAATGCTGTCATAGGCGGCCTTAAAATCGATGAAAAGTTGGTGGATATCGATTTGACGGTTTTCTCCAAGATCTGCCGCAGTGTCAATATTTGGTCTATGGTGGACTTTCCTGGCCTGAAGCCGCACTTATATGGACCAATCAGGTTGTTTTCGAAAAAACTTCAGGCGCTCACACAGCACGAGAGATAAAATCTTGTAGTCAATGTTAAGAGGGCTGATACCTCTCAACTTGACGCAGTTCAGAGGGCCTCCTTTCTTGTGGATGGGCAAACAATGCTAAGGCTCCATTCATCAGGCATACTTTCCTCTATAACGTAATCTCCGGAGACGAGTTTGTGTATGCACTCTACCAAATTATCTCCCTTGAAAAGCTCGGCAGGTAAGCAGTCTGGTCCTGAAGTATTGTTAGACTTCAGCTTGGATATTGCTATCCTCACTTCATTTTGGTCAGGTGGACGGAAGTCTTGACATTCATCGCCCAGGTTGAATGGTTCATTCTGCCTGACAGCGGAATTTATGTAGCATTCGCCGTTTAACAGTCTGCAGAAATTGTCTTTCCAAGTCCTCAGCACCGACTGTAATTCGACTACAGGGTTTCCTTCGTTATCTCTACAGGTTTCTGTAGGGGATTTGTCGCTCTGGCACGTTCTGGTCCGAGTCAATGTTGGCCGCTCGGAATGTTCGGACATCCGCAATATTGGAGGCGATCGCAATGTGATCAATTTGGTTGACGGTTTGTTGATCCGGAGGCCGCCATGTCCCTTTATAAATAATGAAATGAGAAAACCGTGTGCATGCTATAGAGATATTCCGCCCTGCAGCAAAGTCAGTCAGCCTCAGAACGTTACCAGACGTGGTGTCGTATAGGCTGTGTTTACCTACATAAATCGCCCAACACTATTTTACCGTCATATTTAGGACATTGCTCATATGTCTGGTCCAGGAGCTCGTTGAAACTATCTTTGGTAGCGTCGTCCTTTTCGAATTGATTGATGCGGATTGTCATAAGACGTTCACTCACGTGCCGAAAGCTTGAAAGCCTATATCAAAACCAAATCGAAAAAAACGCTGCTTCTCCTCCGTAAAGCAATCATCTTGTGTAATAGATTTCACATTTTTTCGATCTTTTGCCTGTCCCTTCCCATCGCACTTCCTTGATGGCGGTTATGTCCTATGCAATGTACGAACATTCCACGTACAGACCCGAATATCGTTGTCCTTATTTCGATTTGCAGGGCTATCAACAGTATAGATCAATCCTTTTCCGAGGCTTATAGTTGCTTCTGAACTAATAACGCCCAACCTGGAGGGCCAGTTCCATTTTATACTTTATAGACGAGGGGCCGAGTTACCGGCACCAGTAACCCACTTCGAGATATGAGCGCTGCAGTTGGCCCATGAAGGGCTCATCCGCCACCAGCTCCTTGCCAACACCCTGGCTCAGTATTGGAGATCCCTATAGATCTGGGACCCGAATATGTCGAAGCAGCTTATATAGGGAAGAGACGGTAATAGGTCGACCTGACTGGAACTGTAGACGCCCTCGTTGATCCCTTCAAGGGAACTCCTCCGCTGCCGTCTGGAACCAGAGGAAGTGCCTTAGTGAGAAGACCTTGGATGTGATCCTCAAATCGAGGCTATTGTAGCAAACCAAGAGATACCATAGTTATTTAAGACGCGGTTGCTAACGAACTTAATTTGTGTCGGGTATGAACACCGTACACGGTACACCCAAGTCCTGTTACCCGAACAGGCAGCTATATGAGGTTCTGACAGTTCTGGGTACTACATATCTTTTGAGAGGCTGTGACAGCTTCGCATGAGGTTCTGACAGCTCTGTATATGGGTATCACAAATCTGGGGGGAGGCTATGGCAGACTCGAATGCTTGCGCATTAGCTCTTTGAGCAGGTTTTAACACCTCTGTATGCGGGTCTGATATCTAACTTTTTATGTCTTCAAATATTTTTTGTTGGTTACCGCAGCTCTGTTAATGTCCTGTGCCAATGTACCTGAAGGCATCACACCTTACTTTTTGTTATAGCAGCCACAAAGGTAGCTGTTGATGTGCCTACATAAGACAGAGGTGGCGCATTTCGTAGGGCTATCGTAGCTCTGTAGTTTTTGACACTCCAGCAGGATGTTCCATACTGTAGTTTTGATTTCAATAAGCCTTTGTAGACTAACTTTAAGATAGCTAGACGACAATCGGAACTAGAATACATAATAAAGTTGCTTTTTCACCCTATTTAGGTATTGCTTCGGATAAAACCCATGTTCCTTCCAGCTGAGCTTACTTAACTTACTTAAGGTGGCGCTACAGTCCGGGGTGGACCTGGGCTGAGCTTACAATCTAATATAATACCCAAGTCCTAGCTTAATTAAAGTTTTCACTAGCAGGATTCCTTATAATGCTTTTCGCACCAAGCCTAAAACCGTGTTTTCCTCGAAAACTCATCGATGCATTCACACCGACCACCAACTAGTTTTAGTTTGACGTTTCAATCAGCTGTGAGACACGAGTCGTTAAACTTCGGTGCAAACTTTTGTGGTTACAAATTTCGATCGCATTAATTAACAAAATGAATTTAGTGCATTTTAAAATAAATTAGCCCATCAACTAATTGTGGAAAATGATTTTAAGTTGTGAGTTGTGACATTTGTTCGGTCAGCCATTTTGCTGAATATTGCAAAAGGTGTGTTTGTTCCAACAACCCAACGATTGGAAGTCGTTTTCGTGACAAAACGAGTGCAAATGACTCGTTTTGAAAACTGAAATATGTACCTATGGGAAAACTTCTGTTTTCGATGAAGTTTTCGTTTGTTTTGGCGAAAACCCGGTTTTGGGCTCGGTGTGAAAAGCATATTACATAAGTTATTTTACACCATTTGCGACACACAAGCGAGTCTTGAAAAAACAAATCAAGCAAACAAAAAATGTGTGTCCAATTCCCGCAATTAATATACCCTTGGTCAATATGCCTAGGGTCAATGTCTCATGGACCTATATACCTACGTAAGGTTAATTCTTTTTCTCAACATATGAAGTATACTTAAGGGAATTATTGATTGTTCCTTGAGCTTATATTTATCTATTGACATTTCATCTCTGTTGACAAAAACCTTTCCGTTGACAACAAGGCCAACATTCGCTTAAATGAGATTCCAAGAAAACAAACAAAGTGCATGAGTCGTAAACACGGATGTCTGTATATAGAAACATACAATACGAAAGGGTTCCTTGGCCTAATCGTACTCCCACGGGATAAATTCAATAAAATGCCACAAAAACATAGACATTTTGAGCAGGATACCCTCATAACCATTCAAAGTAAATTGACTCCGAACTTACGAAAGATAAAATCAGAGCTGCCTGCCACGGCAATTGTCGTAAATATAAATTGCTACGGCGGCGCGCGGCATCCAGGCAGGATGGATTTCTGGAATCGGCATATCATGAGCTCGCGAGTAAAAGCAAAAATTCTCCTAAACCTTTCGCAACAGGAACACCCTGTACACATGTCCATTAATCTATAACCACGATTACAACTATTATCAGACAATTATTCTATATCTCCGAATAGATCCGCTTAATTGCCTATAACGAAGGATACCAACGGTGCTGCCTGTGGTTTAGCTACTTTTTCCATTCTAATGCACACCTTCGTCAATAGGTAGCTGAGAAAAAAGCTCCCACCAATGCCCATGTGCAGAGGAAAAGCTCTACGCTCACATTCCTCTGGATTTGGATAAACACGGAAGCTGGTAAGTGTGACAATTGACAAAGGTCGGGATGTGTTGCTCTTCGCTGGAATGCTCTCGCTTTCCTCTCGAAATAAAATTTAATCGTTTCTAATCTAATCCATGCTTGAAAAGCCAATGTTATAGTTTGTGGTTAAATAAGTTTTGCAAAGTTAAACAAAAAAATTGTAAAAATATAAGCCCACATCCATTATCAGTGGGAAATTGTTGTTTTTCCCAAAAGGATATACTATCGAACACTGAAACTGGGATCTTCAGCATGCGCATAGCCCTGTAAACGATGTTCCTTCCATTGGTGTACAAAAATATCCGAGAAATAAATCCTGAATTCAGTAGTGTAGTGCGTGCTGTTAAATAAAATTATTATCCTTTCTTCAAATAAACGTGTCGTCCCTCCAAAAATCAAAGGGAAAGTGTGCGAAGAAGTCTCTAATGCGAAAGCGAATCACTGCAGGATGTATCCGTGCAGGGCAAACGTGTATTTTTATATGTGTACCTATATTCAAAGCATAAATCTCAGCTCAAACTATCAATCGTTGCAATCAATTTAAAATAAAAGGACCTCATTGCTGTAATGGCTCCGAACTGTGAGTTGAATAGTTGGCCGAGGTCAGGGCTACAGCCGTAGTAATGCACCCAAAGTGCTTCGATTCTAATTCAATTTGAAAATACGTGAGTAAAACTGCAAACAAAAGTGAGAAAAGTTAATAGAAATACGAGTAGGTACACGAAATCATGTTGACCTGAGTGTCGGCACTCGGCAGTAGGTACCTACTTACTTTTACGTACATATATACGTGACGTGAAAAGAATTTGACAAACCTTTCGAACTGTGGGAGCCGAGGATACCCAAGACACCCGAGGATATCAATTAATTATAATGTAAGTCATCTGTTCTACTTATGCAAATACTTGTTCGTATATAAACAGAGAAAATTTGGCACAAACTCCATGTAACGCATTAGTTAAATGAAGAAATGTTTGCCTGTCATGTTAACTTGCACGACATATAAATCTAGCTGGACTCTGGAGGAAGAATTTAAAGGGTCGAGTCATTCAAATGCGTTTGTCTACGTGTATTTACTGAGAACTGCCTTTTTAATTTCCAATTGAAATGGAAACTTCTAAAACAAATTGTTTATTTGTTTTCTTAATTAAGCTCCTTAAAAGTTTCGGTAAACAAGTTTTAATGAAGAATAATTATGTTTTTGTTTATATCCTTGATCGACGCCTATTTTGTGTATATACGTGTATAAGCCGACGTCCCCTTGGTTCGTGTTCTATCTTGGGCCATTATTTTGCTGAGCACTTTGGCTGGCTTTCTATGGCTTTGTTTTGTTGGTGAATTCAAAGCGAATGGGGGAGAGCAATTGTTTTTCTTCCACTTAAATTTGTTTTGCTTCATTTGGGTCACTATAGAATATGGCTTAGTTGAATAAAGCCTGTTTGTGCAAGCCTTTGGCATTTGTTTTAAGGATTCCTTAACGAGCTATATCTATATAGCTTCCGTATGTAGGCGGGTTCTAATTTGACACAGGATGGTAGAGACGTCCTGCGGAAGAACAATTTCGTGGCTGGTGCACAAACAAAAATAGCTCCATCACCTTTTGTGTATCGTTTTGGGGAATCTTTCGGAAATGACGGGCGTTAAAAACGAATTAAAATAGAAGGCGGAGATCTCATCAAATGCCATTCTAAATCTACTGATTTAGTTTATGGCAACGCCTTTTGAGAATTAACAGTACGACTATTGAAATTATTGCAGGTTGTTGATTGTTTTTTGTCTTTTCAACATCGAAAATCATATATTTTATGCAGCTTCTTTTAACCTTCTCGAATACGTAAAGGGTGTTTTTTTTTTTAAGAGAACTTTTATAGAACTTTAAGTTGGCAACACTATTTTAACTGGCGGCCATTTTGTCAGCTGTCAAGTGATTTATTTTAAGTTTAGTTTGTCATTTCAACATAAATAGACGGACGCCAGAATAACGCTCCCAAATTGTGCAGCAAATTTATTTTGAAAAACATGGTACTGTCATACGTCAATTTTCATAAGCGAATTTTGTTTAGCGATGAAGCTCACTTTCGGTTGAATGGATACGTCAATAAACAAAACTGTTGTATTTGGAGTGATGACAATCATCAAGTGTGTAATAATTGGTCCGTACTTCTTCAAAAACGATGCTGGCTAGAACGTTACAGTCAATGGTGACCGCTATAGAGCCATGATTACTGACTTTTTCGTTCATCAATTGAACAACCCCGATGTTCAGGAGCTGTGGTTTGAACAAGACGGCGCAACATGTCATTCAGCTCGTGCCACAATTGATTTATTGAAGGAAACTTTTGGTAGCCGCATAGTTTCACGTTGCGGACCCGTGAATTGGCCTAAAAGATAGTGCGATATAACGCCGCTTAACTATATTCTGTGGGGATATGTGATGTGTCTATGCCGATAAGCCCGAAACGATTGACCACTTAGAGGACAACATTCGCCGCGCTATTGCCGATATACGGCCACAAATGTTGGAAAAAGTCATCGAAAATTGGACCTCCAGATTAGACTACGTCCGAGCCAGCAGTATGGCGGTCATATGCCAGAAAGCAGAAATCATAAATAATTTATAATGCCGGAAGATTAAATCTTTCGAATAAAGTAAATTTCATGTCAATTTAAAAAAAAAAAAAAACATCTTTCATTCCATTTCAAAGTTCTGTACCTCTTAAAAAAACACACCCCTTACAAGATTTTTGGATTGGGATAGCTTCAAGGCTGAGGTTCTACTGTGGAAGACAAAATGTCATGAACAGTCCAAGGCACTGCGTTCACGCCATAACAGCTTTAGGATACTGCATTAACGATTGTTTTCCCAACATAAATCGACTCTTGAAAATGTTGACAACCTTACCAGTATCGACATGTACACCAGAAAGAACCTTTTCGACGAAGAACGCTCAAAAACTTTTTTAAGAAACTCTACCGGTGAAGATAGACTTTAGCCCTACAGCCTACAAGTAACACAAACCTTATAAGGTGAAGTGAAATTGATTTTGTTAGGTTTGCGTATTCTGTCAGCACACTCACAACTTGTGAGGCTCACAAAATCAATCGAATTTGTGATCTCCCATGGAGCAGGTCACAAGTGACAATCATTACTGCATTTTATGATCCTGGTTCCCTATATGTGTGGCAACACACTTTATGACATGTACTTGACATCTTATGCTACATTTATAACCATTTCGGGAAAATTATTTGTATAAAAAAAAAAACTAAGGAAGGTAGTGAATTGCATTTGTGACAAATGTCGTGAATAATTTTTATCCTTCAGTTCTAAAACATTTCTGTGTTCATATTTCGCGTATTTTGCCAACAAAAATTGATTTTATGTATTTTTAATAACTTCGTGTAGGTACTAGTTCGGACTTTTATAGACATTTTTTTCCAATTTCAAAGTAACCATGCTGAGGTGAATTTTTTGTGGGTTTGGTTGTGAGAATTATCGTAGAATTCGGAAAAAGTTATCGAATCACAAGCACAACAAAACTCACAATAGCTTGTGATTTTTGAGGGCTCACAACGCTAGAATCGGGTTGTTAATGTCAATTCATCGGGAGATAAAAATAAATACCTACTGACGAAGTAATTGATGTATTTGCAGCAAAGAAGGCGATTCAGTTTTATAAAATAATTCTATAATTTGTTATGTTGAATAATATATAGCTCCTTTTTAAGGTTCCGTACCCAAAGGGAAAAAACGTAAACTTATTAGTTTCGCTCGGATGTCTCTCCGTCTGTCTGTCTGTCCGAACCCACTAAGCCCATTTTGTTACCAGGTCTATCTCAAGAACCGATTGACATAGGCGGCTAAAATTTAAACACAACATCCGGTATAACCTCTAGTTAAACGACAAATACCAATGGGAGGAATGCATCGATTGGTTTTGGATTAATTAGTAATCTGATGAAAAAAAATATTTTCATTTGCCCAAAAAACGGTTTATTTTTTGATTCACAAAAAAATACATAAATTCCTTTTTTGTAGATCATGTTCTTATCAGGGTTCCCGCTTGCTAATTTCGTTGGGGAGTATAATACATTTTTTGGGGAGTACAGAACAAAATAAAAGTAATATATTTTTAGTCAATAGTTTTTAATTGGGACAGGTCGCATACAGAATGCAAAATTGGCGTGGGTTGGGTACTAGGTAATAATTAGATTATGAGATTCATGTGCGAGTAATTTTTGAGAGTAAAAATATCAAGTAATTAAATTGAACTAAATTGTGATGAATTCATGAAGAGGGGAAAGATTGAATGATATAGATTTCAAATAATATCTGATGTGTTGGACTTTAGCCAAATACGGAACCTTCGTTGCGCGAGTGACACTAGCACTTGGCCGGTTTTTTTTAAACTATTCCTACTTTTGTTATAATTACTAGTTCCTCAATTGCTTCCAAGCTTTCAAATAAAAAGTTAATTTTAAAGAACATGCATACAGAATTTTTTAACAAATTCCCGATGAATAAAACTTTTTTTTAAAGTCCAGCGAGTGGAGTCCAAATGCACAAGATCAGTAGATATCCAGAAGAGTTTAAGACTGGGCACCACCAGGTTGATGACAAGTTGCTTACCTTTACAAAACACCCAACCGCATTATATTGTGGTGTGGAATATAGCGTGGAACCTAAAATGGTGAAGTGTAAACAACCCAGTCACCCAAAAAGTTTCACTTACAATTGGAGACAAATAAGTTTAAGTTTCCAATTCTAGAACCAGCCGGAATTTTTGGAATACGCAACAAAGTTCTCGATTGATAGCGGAGCGGATATAAAAGGGAGATTCAAGAACAGGTATGAGCAGTACATTTTGAAACAGTGTAATACCATGTTCACAGCATGTTCCCAGTTCCCACCAAACTATAATCGCGAGGAGGTTTCGATGAACTTTTACCGAAACCTTTTAAGTCGTTCCCACTGAGTTGAAGAGAGTTCATAAACTGTCAAATTTAAAGAGGCTGCTTGTTGACGCACAATAATAATACCAAAAATTAGTTCTGAACAAATTAAGGAAATAATTGCAGCATTTATGGGTGATTTCGCAGTACAAAGAAATCAAATCTTTATAATGCTAAATTTAAAGTCCTTAAACTCTTACATCAAATGAGGAAAAAAGCTCAAAATCGGAAGAAATAGGAAAAAAAAAAACAAGTTGGACTTATATGCTTTTCACACCAAGCCCAAAACCGTGTTTTCCTCGAAAACTCGTCGATACATTCACATTTAGCACCAACTAGTTTTAGTTTGACGTTTCAATCAGCTGTGAGACAATAGTCATTAAACTTCGGTGCAAAATCTTTTGGTTACAAATTTCGATCGGATTATTTAACAAAAAAAAATGAATTTAGTGCATTTCGAAATATTATTAGCCCATCAACTATTTGCGGAAAAGGATTTTAAGATGTGAGTTGTGACATTTGTTCGGTCAGCAATTTTGCTGAATTTGCTGGACATTGCAAAAGGTGTGTTTGTTTTGGAAGTCGTTTTCGTTGTGTTTTCGTGGAAAACGAGTGCAAACGAATCGTTTTCAAAACTGAAATATGTATGGGAAAACTTCTGTTTTCGATGAAGTTTTCGTGTGTTTTGGCGAAACCCGGTTTTGGGCTTGGTGTGAAAAGAATATAATACTAGGTCTGTTCCCTTACTTTTAAATATTGCTAATTTTTACTCGATGCTGTTCGTTAACTCAAAAAATTCGTTAAAGAGAGCATCGTCGAGAGAGCAAGATATTACCCCTCCACTGAGAACGAATTTTTACTCAACAAATTTCTTGGTGTAAAAAGTAGTAAAGCTGTCAGTCACGTTACAATTAACAGCTGATTTGAGGTTTGTTATCCCATTTGGCGTATTAAAATTGTATCAACAGGCGGCAAAATAATATTCTCCTCATGATTATTTTCGATTTCGATAGTGCGGCAAGCGGCAACGAAATCTTTCATTGCTGTAAAAAGAGACAATCTGCTCCATGTCATTTTGAATGCAGCATCTCTTTTTCCTCTTTAAGAATGCTTGTAGTTTATTCAGTGCAAACTCTTTCACATACTCGGATTCATCAAAAACAAGTTCGATTATTTCCGAATCACTTTCATAGTTAGTAAATTAGAGAATTCTTCAAGCTTTTCCAATGTTTTAACGACATTTTAATTTTTTAATTGTACATCTACCATTTTTCATAGATTACTAAAAAAGCGTTCCCTAACTTTTTCGTAAGTAGTGTCTCTCTCTCTGCGCGAAAATCTATCCCCGCCACTGCCATTTTGACAGTCTTCCATTCTTAATACAAAAGTAAAGGAACAAACCTAATATTTATCATCAGAATCAGATAAAAGTCTACGGAATCTGTGCGATATAAAACCTGTATCGTTGTGGTGAGCTGTGTACTCTTCCTTGGTTTTTGTTCGCATGTCACACAACTTGTGACAGGGAATTGTCTATTATCCAATTTCCAAATCTCCAATTCGTAGCATATTTGTTTCGCTCTCATTTCACAGCGTGTGTTGTGGTGTATGCTTTTGAAATTTCCCAGGATTTCCATTTCATATGTGTGCGGAAGTAAACAAACAAGACAGGTACTTGTATTGTGCTAAATACGAGTTGGTACCTTTGCCCTTGACTCGCATGCGTGTTTTTACAAACTTTCAGCTACTTAAGTGTGACAATACCACAAAGAATTGACAGGAAGGAAATACTTTTCCAATATAAAATACCACAACTGTCAGCGCCTATAGTGGAGCGAGGATGGAGGTTATCGTAATTATGAGAAAGTTTGAATACAATGCGCCCACGGATCAATCATGTATTAATTATAGCCACAGGATGATCCAGTTTGCGATAACAAAGTCTATGAGGGCTGGGTCCTGGGTCTCACGAAACAAGAAAATATTTCCGAGGAATTTAGAAAACAAAGGGGAAAAAAAATGGACATAGCTGTAACGAAAACAAATAACCTCATCTTATTTATATTTGGCCTCGAGCTTATTCGTCGAAGACAAACCTCAGCAGGGTGAGAACTGAGAAGGTATCTGGTATCTCTAATCATTCTCCTAAAAAGGAATAAATCTCCATTAATCTCTTTTGGCACAATGTCCCCGTGCGTCGTTTTCGTCAATTTGTTTTTCTTTTTTGTGTTAGTACTCTTAATTTTTTGCACAGAGGAATTGAGCTAAAAATGCGTATGGAATTGAAATGAGTTCGAGTACCTACACAAGAAGTGTTATTACAGTTAAATGTACAAAATGGTTTAGATGGGAGTCAGGTACATTGTTATTCTTTTAATATATCACTCCTTCATTGTTCTCATCGGTCAGTTCTCCTTCTCAGTAGTATTCGTTCTCTTCTCGTGTGTGTGTCTGTGTATAGGTCTAACTGCCACGTCGCATCCCTTCGGGTCTGGACCTGGACAGTCGATGGTTTTTGATTTAATTAAAAACCTACTTAAACAGCATACTAAAGAGGGTTGAAAACAATTGAGTAAAATTGAATATTGGAACCTAGAACTGTCTCTTCTGGCTGTCATTATAACGAATCGATAAGCGTTATCCATCATTAGCGCACTGTCATTAGCTGGGAAGAAGTCAAATGACTGCTCCACATGGTTGCTTGGTATGCGCCACAATGATAGCCTTTAATGATCACATTTTCGGAATGGCTGAGACTGCCCTGAAGTATACACATCAAATGCCAGCGAATGCGAAAGGGGGCTAAGAAATAGACGGCAAAAGTCGTACACCCAGGGTGGCATTGAGTCTTTCAACCACAACAACTGTGTTTGAGCGCTGTAGTCCTGTGCCTCACTGACCCAATTTATTTAATAGTTTACGCTTAATGTATATATGCAATTTATCTTGGCTTCGTGAACCCTAACTGGTGGAGGGAACCAGATGGGCCTGAACCTATATTGCCATTATGAAAATTGTTACAGTACACATGCTGCAGAGTGATTTGATCAATTATTCCCTGATGTGCAATAACTGGATTGAGAATAAGGACATGCACATAGCAAATTCCTCTATATACCTACCTACTCGCTATGGCTTTGTGTATAGAATTCGTCTATGTCGCAGTATTCCTTATTCGAGTCATGGTCGTGACGGCACTTTTTCCGTAAACTACATATATGTGCGATACCAGTCGGAGATGGCATTTAAAATTTAGTTGCTGTGTGTTTAGCGATTTGGATACAACATCGAATCCACTCTAGATCGTGCCCCCTGGGTAACCAAACAACGACGAAGGTTGCAGTGACGTGACAGTTCCACCGTAGTGCCCTTAAGAGGATTCCTTAAATCAGTGAACCGAGCGGAAGAATAACTATTATGAAGGAGCCTGGTACAGATTCAAGCTACGTGGCATGGGTTGCAACTGAAGGGGACGGAGTGAAGGGGTTAGCTCAAGTGGCAAACGGGGTTAACAACAGCATCGGATATTTGGAATTACAATTATTTTGACAACAAGGACAACCGCTTTAGGATGTACAAACTCGCTAGTAATGTTTGCAATATTATCAAGATCCAACTGCGATGTGAGTTGGGATGAGCTAAAGACGGAGAGAGGATAAACTATATACAGTGACATTTATAAGATTGAAAGGAAGATAGCGCAACAGCAACTCAAAGATTATTCGGGAAGGTCGTTGTTAATGAGAATGCAGGAGATACGAGAGGAGCATCACAAATGTGGACCAGAGAGGAATAAAATTTTGTTCGATTTTAGCAGTATCTATGGAACAAGTGAGAGCAGAGGAATACCCGAGAGACAGATGAAAACTTCGTAAAGTGTCAATAAAATCCATTAGTTCTGTTCCTTTACTTTTAAATCTTACGAATTTTTACTCAATGCTGTTAGTTAAAGTTAACTCAAAAAATTCGTAAAAAAGAGCGTCGTCGAGAGAGCAAGATATTACCACTCCACTGAGAATCTTGCGAATTTTTACTCAACAAATTCCTTGGTGTAAGAATTGGAAAGGCTGTCACTTTACCTTACAATAAACAGATGATTTGAAATTTGTTGTTTGTTGTTACCCTATTTGGCATAAATGCGTGTTTTTATTTTGATTTTCGCCTATTAAAATGGTATCATCAGGCGGGAAAATAAAATAAAGGGTTTTCCAATAAGAGGTGTTATTGTGAATGACCCGCTATTTCGGAAGCTGTCACTTTTGAAGCTTTTATTCTTTCACATTTGACAAGTAGAAACTACGCCATTACTAAAAATGGAAACAGGCAGATCATCAACAACGTCGTGTCTTTGCTGATTGGGTCCTTGAAATGCATGAAAATGATCCGGAATTCCATCGGAAAATCATCTTGACTGATGAGGTCCATTTCCACCTTGGTGGCTACGTCAACAAGCAATCTGCAATCGCATCTGGGGCGCGGAACACCCAAGAGTTATTGGTTAGAAGCCTCTCCATCTTAACGTTTGGCTGTTTGGTGCGGTTTATGGACCTTACTTTTTCGATAATGCGGTTGGATCAACAGTTACGGTGAATGGATTGCGCTATCGAGAGATGATTTTTTATGGTCGGAGTTGGATGATATTAATCTGGACAACGTTTACTTTCAACAAGACGGCGCTACGTGCCACACAAGCAACGAAACCATTGATCTTTTACGAGAAAAGTTGCCGGACCGTGCTATCTCTCGAAGAGGTGATCACAATTGGCCACCGAGATCTTGTGCTTTAACACCTTGCGACTTCTTCCTTTGGGGCCACGTGAAAGTATAAAGTATACGCCAAAAGCCCAGCGTCGATTCAAGACCTGAAAGATAAAATTCGTGAGGCTATCGAGGACATAGGGCAGCCACTTTGTGATTTAGTTATGGAAAATTTCATGAAAAGGATATGGTCCTGTATGCGTGCTCGTCGTGACCATTTGGCTGATGTTGTTATTCATTATTAACGGCATACCTTCCTCTTTATTATGAAATAAACATCCGATCATTTATCTCAAAAAAATGCCATTTTTCTTTGAATACCAAAATGACACCTCTTGTTGGAAAACCCTTTAGAAGGTTCTAGTCAATATTGTTTTCGAAAGTGGAATCGAAATTCTTCCTCGCTGTAGCAAAGAGTAATGTCCACCATGTAATTATTAATGCAGTGTCACTTTTTCCTCTTCTCGCATGCTCGTAATTCAATCAGTCTTAGTAAATTAGCAAAGTCCTCGAGACATTTTAACGACTTTTCGTACCACTTTTTTTGAATATTTGAATTATGTATCTGCCATTTTTCATAGATTAGGATTACTGCAAAAGCGTTCCCTAACTTTTTCGTAAGTACCTCTCTATCCGTGAGAGAATTTATCCCCACCACTTCCATTTTGACAGTCTTTTCCATTTTTAAATACAAAAATATAGGAACAGACCTCTATTGTCTCCCTCTCTATTCCGTTCAATAATTGGTAGTGTATGGTGCTTGTCTCTCGGTTGAGATTAAATTCCTGATATGAAAAAACGAATGTTTTTCAAAAGCGATTATATTTACAAAAAAAAATGCCGGTTTAAACAATCGCGAGAATTAAGAGTTAAAGGCAGTATCATTATGCTTGATGGGCTTGATCCTAACTCCAGATAAGATATATATTTTTGGCTATACCTAAATTCTAAACGGTCCAGTATTAGTTTTCCTTCAACTATGAATTTTCAAGGTCATCAAATAATCCCAGAGTCATTTTGAACATGTTTGCATCGTATTTTCAAAGCATATATGATTCCTCAAGACTAACTTCTTTGAAGGATGAGTATTTCGATTCCTTGAATGCATTTTCTGCCTCAAGCTCTCTGGTTTTTAATAGATCAGAAATATTGCTGGCGCTGAAGGACTTGAATATCAGTAAAAATCCAGATTTCTTAGGTTTTTACCCAGTGGTCTTAAAATCTTGTGCTGATTCTCTCAGTTTGCCCTTGCTGTCTATCTTCAATCAGTCTTTGGCTACTGGCACTTCTATTGAAGCTTGGAAGTATTCGCTAATAACTCCCGTCTAGGTATAAAAGCGGTAAAAAAGATCAAATTTTGAATTAAAGGCCTGTCTCTTAGCTCTCTATTATTCCTAAATTTTTGGATCTTCTGGTGAAGGAACGAATGGTTTTAATTTTAAAAAGCTTTATAAGTGATTCTCAACACGGTTTTTGGAAGCGTCGCTCTAATCTAGTTCAGTTCACTAACTATTGCTTAAATTCAATTGAAAATCATAAGCAGGTGCATGTAGTGTATACTGATTTCGTAAAAGCCTTCAGTAGAATAAACTTTCTTGTCCTTCTAAGAAAACTGGAGTGTTATGGTTTTTTTTGGCCCACTAATTTCGTGGTTTAAATCGTATCTTTTCGGTAGGAAACAATATGTTTCTATCGGGAATTCATGCTCAGACGAAATTAACATTGTGTCTGGGGTCCCGGAAGGTAGCCATCTTGGACCAATACATTTTTTTTATTTTTATTAATGACTTGCCCAGAATTCTTAATTATTGTTCTTGTCTTCTTTATGCAGATGACATAAAGTTTTTCACAACAGTTTCTAACCTCAGTGATTGTGGTCTTTTCCAGAGAGATTTAGATGTTTTTTCTTTAATTGTGTAATCTAAATGATCTAGATCTCAATCTCAATAAATGTGCCACCATGTCGTATAATCGGACTCAATATATTCTCATCCCCAGGTATCGCCTTGGAGACCAAGCTATCAGAATTGCGGTTGATTTTAAAGATCTTGGTGTGGTGTTTGACGGGAAACTCGCTTTTGATATCCATGTTAATAACATAATGTCAAAAGCGAACTCTGCATTAGCATTAGGATTTCTGAAAAGAAATTATTCGGATTTCAAGGATCCCTATACCCTTAAGGCCATTTATATAAGCATGGTTCGACAGTGTCTTGAATACTGTAGTGTAGTTTGGAACCCGTTTTCTGCCAAAAATATTAATAGAGTCGAAAAAGTTCAAAAAAACTTTTTGCGATTTGCGCTGCGCCGCGTATTTTTGAGCGATAATGTCCACTATTCCTACCGTTCGAAATGTTTGCTGTTGGGATTAGATTCCCTCGAAGTTCGCCGTAAAATGCAATGTGTTATGTTCGTCTATTGACTGTGGTAAATTGCTTTCATTAATTTGTTTATATGCCCCCCAAAGGGCTCTTAGGTCCAGATCTTTGTTATTTGAAGTTCATCACTCCACTTTATATCGGGCCAATGAGCCAGTTACGCTTTGTTGTAAATTATTTAATATCGTTTATGAGCAGCTTGATTTAGTATTGCCAAGGTCTAGATTTAAGGAACTAGTATTGTTAAATTTAAGACAATTATATTTTTAAGTTTGTAAATTTTTTTTTTTTAATTGTTTTCCTCGATCTGTTGATATTATAATTTCGTAGATCTAAATAAATAAATAAAATAAAAAAAGATATGCGTTTTGTTGGGCAGTTCTTCAAAGGCCCAAATCCAACCGCAAAATAAGCCGGGTTGACTCTCTGCAACTAAGCTGACCGCCCAGCATTACTGGGTCCTCGTCGACAAGGGCTACTGCGACGGCTATGTTTTCTTAATTTCGCACCAATCTCTGTCTTATTGGTTTCGATAGCATTTTTTTTTTTAGAAAATCCAACATATTCATCACCATAATGAAATGGCAAACCTAATAGAAAATTTTGGCATCCTCAGTGCCATTGCTAACTTTGACAGCTAGTGGAACCTAACAAATGGAAAAAGTATCATTGCTATCTGGTCACCATGTATCAGATTTAACAATGCTAAAAGTTATTAAGCACAAACCAGGATGGAGAAACATCCGATTTATTCCTAACTTTAAGCCTAGTGCATCTCAAAAATTCAATACCAAAGTGGCAAATGTCACGCAAATTTATATACGTAACGTATCAAAATTTCCAAAAAAAACCGTAATTTCGCTGTCGAACTGGAAACCACCGAAAAATGTTACTTCACAAGCTTTACGGAGGAACTCAATCTCCTTTTTTTGTTTTCCCGGTTACCTCTGCTTTGTTTTTTAGATTTTTTCCTTAAATTTCTGGTTCGAAAGTATTTTTTTCACATACTACTCGTATTAAGTACAGAAACAACTTATGTTTTAAAATTAACTAATTTCGCTTGTGGTCGAAAATCGAACCTACCTTTTATAGGGATGTAATACTAAAAAATTTCCCACAATTTTCGATAAATATGGCCACTTTCCCCTAATCTACGAAAAATAACAGATAATGCACAAATTGCAGTGGTAAAGAATAATATCTTTAATATGTCTTACAAACGCGAAGAAGAATTTGCTTCTTTATTAACAACTAGCTGTCCCGGCGAATTTCGTTCCGCAAAAGTTCGTTAAAGTAGTTAATGAAATTAATAATCCGAGTTTTCGCTTCCGGTCAATTTAAATTCTTTATTCAAAAATTATATTGAAATAAATACCATTGCAATAACCGCAGCGATTTACTTGTCGGCCAACCTACCGCTTTTTCACTGAAGTGCTTTATGGTACATAGCATTTTTTGTTCCATTTACGGGTGCGTACACGTACAAATCGAGAGGTTTGTTGACACGTGAGCACGCTACATACAATTGACCATGTGAGAAACATGTAACGCTATGCTGATGATGATTGTGCTGTTGTCTATCTCGGTCTCCAGTATGGACGACTGCATGATATTTTTTTTCGAAGTTCCGACATATTCTCTCGATTGTTAATATTCCGATCTGGCTGTTCGTCCTGATTTTCTGCGATGTGAAACGTTTGACCAATAATTATCAAATTTGTCTTGGAATCGCCGAATCCCACACAAACTTTCATCCCCTATATCTCCCTGTCAAAGTTTTGTTTTCGAGACATAAAGTAGCCTATATTGCCTTCCTTGGGCCCAATCGAAACCATCAAGATCAAAATCTTTAAAAACTAACCATCCTGTCCCGAGTTATGCGCGTAAAAACTCGAAACGCTCAACAACTTCTGTTGCCTGCCATCATCGTCATCTCAAACATTTCAACTTACTCACTCCTACTAATGCAAGCGCAAGGATCCTGAAAATACTTGGCAAACAAAAATGATGCATTCAAACACCATCAAACAAATCGAAGTATCTATATTCTACACCGTTTCAAAAAGCTACATGTAACATAGTAAACATAAGCAAACTTATTATAGGTGTATTTAAAAAAAAAGAAATTTCAAAATTGTTGACAACAACAATTTGCTTGGAAAATAATTAAAATAATTGACAACAATTGCTTTTAAAATTCAAAATATTTTTTTTTTTTGTATTTGAAGTATCACTACTCGATTTCTACCCCGTTTATTTTTTTTCAAAGTGCATTTCCCCGTACAAACTTTCATAATCTCTTTCATCCCCTCAAAGTTTTGTTTTCGCGGCAAAAAGTAGCGTATGTCCTTCCTTGGTCCAAAACGAAACCGTCAAGCCCAAAATCGTTGAAATCCAACAATCCGTTATCGAGTTATGCGCGCACACACGGACTTCATTGCCTTTTATATATATAAAGGTAATAAGGTAATTCATCTAGCTTTGAAAATGATTCGGGGAATTCATCAAGACTTCATTACAAATTCAAAGGTAAATACTATGATTTTAGACAGGGAAATCCCTCTTGTCTATTAGTTAGTGTTAGTGCGGGATTGCAAACGCAGCTCGGTGGGTGAGTCAGTGATAATGAATTGAGTCCTCTTTATGCGTCTGACCAACAAGGGCATCTTCCTGAATTTGCAACGCTTCATATATTCTTTAATATTGTGTAGTTATTGTAGTTTAACATTCGGAATTAATCGAACTTATATTTTTGATGAATTCGAGTATGAAGAGAGAATGGTGTACCTACTGACTGAAGTACAAGCATTCAAGAAGAGGTGAAAGAGACACTGCATTCAAAATTACAACAAATTTCAAATAATCTGTTGATTGAATTGACAGCTTTTCCAATTTTTACTACAAGGAATTTCTTGACGGGTAGATAATACCTTGCCGTCTTGAATCAGTTCTCTTTTACGAATTTTTGAGTTAAGGAGCGGCATTGAGTCAAATTCTACAAAAAAAAACATAAAAGTTAAAAAATAACTACAATTGAAAACGATTCCTTAAATTTCCCCCACATTTTGACAGCTTGCATACCTGTGACCTCACAATCTGCTACTATAGAAAATCCGTAAAACTTTTCACACGCTCGATGCTTGTTCTTGAGATGCATTTGAATTATGTATTAGCCCATCATGATGGGCAGATTATCCTGCTTACCACACAGAATTTCAACAGGTAATAATTATACCAACGGTGACCGGGTGACATCATCCTCCTTGTGGTTGTAGTTTCTCACATCTACTTCCTGTCCATTATTGTTTTTGTATGCAAGGAATACTCCAACTACTAACAAAACAATTAAGTGTGACAATCATCAGATTTTCATGTCTTGTAATAGTGACGACCTGAATACACCAGGATAAGTAGGTCAGATATTTTCTATAAGGTAGGTACTGCAAAGGCTAATGAAAATGGGTACAAACAAGATGAACTTGTGCATAAATATTAAATACTCAAGTTTATCTTGATATTCCTAAGATTGCTTTTCTTTGAACGCAAACAATTGTCATTCGAAACAACGAATTACTATTGCCTTGGACAAGTTCAGTTAAAGTTCACAGGTACAAGCGATACGCGAAAGTTTTACAGCAGGTATAAAGTACCTATGTACTTTCATTAAATTCCTTTTGGCAAAAACGAGGATATAAAATGGAATGGAACGAGTTCCATTTAACTAGAATTCATTTGAAATTAATTACATTTTCCCGATTTCGTTATTTTGTTTGAATGTTTTGTTTTTAAATGAAAATGTTTCATTGTCGACGTGGTTTGCTATTACCCGTAAGAGGATTAGTTCGCAAATAGCTGCAAAGGCAAATGCTTAATTTGAATTTGAGTTCAAAACGTTTTCCGGTTCTAGATTAATATATTTTTTAAAGGAATTGAAGTCAATTCTATAGTTCTGTGAAAAAGTGAAACGAAAATGTTTTCACCCTTTGACCGTATTTCGATTGTCGTTCTACGAAAATGTGAAACGAAACTTCAAAAATTTGCATATGAATACCTTTTTTCATGCTCTCATTTGCCAGTGAATGTTTTTAGTGAGAGTTTTAAAATTGAAAACTTATATCGTACAACACGATGTGCGATATTGAATTCACCACGATAGTTTCACTTATATGCGAGAATCGCTTTTTAGCAATAAAAATTAAAACAATATTTGAAAGCGAATGCGAAAACGATTTATTCGATTAGGTAACTCTTTTCCAGAATAGGACATAATTTTAAACAGAGAGTCCCACTTGTTTCCAAGAAATGTCATTAACCGAATTTGGAACTATTATTTTATAAAATTTGTCGTCTAGTTATTTCAGCATTTATACAATTTGTGCAAACTTTAAACTATTATTTTCTCAAATATTTAGAAGTAGTTAAAATAGTATTAAAACCTATTTCTGAAAATTGGAAATATGAAAACATTTGCTTCGGCTTTATTTCAAATCAGTGTGCGGAATTACTTCACTTTGTGTTCGTCTGGTCGGTTTGCGCATCAGGACAAGATCGTCCATCACTTAAAAAAAAAAAGCCACGGCGTCTATTAGTTGAAATACTCGTCAATACTCGGTGCAATCCTCTTTTGTCTGTACGTCAACGACTTCCCTTAACAATTCTGTGCATCATTTTGCAGAGGATGCTCAAACTTTGTAGTCTAAAAAAGTCTGACTAATTAAACTCTTACCGTAGCGAGTGCATAGCAATTTTTTGGAGATTCATAAATTTCTTTTTAAATCAAACCAAATGTCAGTCCATTATGATTTAAAGAAATAAATATTACATGTAGGTATGCTTTGTTACCGCGCCTTGGATTCAATGTCAATAGTTCAATCATTATCCACTGTTGCATTAATTTATGGTGGGAAGCTTCGGCTTTTACTGTTCACAAAACTTTACTCGCAATTTAAAATAAAACTTAGATTACTTAGATCGTTACTGGCCCCAAACAAATTGTTTATAGCGAATTGTTTTTTGTTTGCCAGATTGATTCCAATTTCCTCATCTCTTTTATTTAATTCTTTTTAACTTTCTCCATTACGTAGTAAGAGAATTGATATTTAAGCTTAAGTAGGTAAGGTTACCATTTTTGGCTGAAAATTCGAACAACGGTATACTTTTGAAATGTCGACATATCTCGAAAACGGTCTATACGATTGTAACAAAAATTAATTTCTAAGGTCTCAGTTTTTCTCTATATTATCGTTCAATAGATTTTTGAAAAAAGGAATTTTGTAAAATTTCGTTTTTTTTCAGTTTAGCGGAAAACGGCAATAACGATTTTGACCAAAATGCAAACATAGAGTCAAATGGATGTTTTCAAAACTATTGTGTCCTCAATTTTCGATTTGCTGAAGACTCGGAAAGTCAGTCAGACTCGAACTAAACGAGAAAGTTTCGTGCGACCCAGTCGTGCACTTTATTTTTTTTTTTTTTTTTGCCGTATCGACAAATGTTACGAAACTTCAAAAAATCCAGCTCGCCAACAACTCGCACCTTGCATACGCCACTTCCGCTGTGTGCAAAGTCGCTGTCAGCGTTCATAGAATTTTATTTGTGAAATTATTCGTTATGTGTGGATAGCATTTGTTTAGGAATGAGTGTAGGTACTTTTGCTTAAAATATTTTTAATAAAAAAATTAACAATGTTGATTGGTTTAGGGAAAATAAAAACGTTTTGAACAATTTTTCTTCAGTTATTTAAAATAAATTTACTCATGAAATTGAAGTTTAAAATAAAAATAAATAGTTGGTGCCTATAGCTTCTCGCAACCATTCGTTTTGTGTGAGTTTTTAATTTTTGGAACGAATGGATTCGCCAAATAAAAATAAATAATAACTAAAGGACTATTCACATGAGCGCGAACTGCGAATAGGCGAACTGCGAACAAATCAATTTATCGGTATTTATGAATTGAAAATTGCTATTTGTTTTACCACAAAAGCATTATATTCAATTAATATAACACCCAATCTACAAAAAACCGAGACTTGAATGATTAAAGTAACGAAATTTACAATTACTGCAATTCTCCCGCGAATGGAAAATTCTTGCCGCGAACTGTCACACTTTATTCACAATCCACATAAAACAGTCGCGATCCACAAACCTGCGAATGAACCAATTTTAACCAATGAACATTGTTGGCATTACAATTTTTTTTTCTGTGTGACACATTAACCAAATTCTGTCAAACTTCGTTCCCTTATGCAAAAGTTGGGCAGAATAGAGCCAAAAAGAGAGAACAAAACATTTCCCCTCCATAAAAAACCTGCAAATATTAGCCCAAGAAATTTCTCTGCACTAGTTGGTTATTGTTGACAGATGGTTGTCAAATCGTTCAAGTGCTTACTTGTGACTGACTTTTTATTTGTTTTCATTTATGGTTTGTGCGCTTGTATTGCAATAGATGTAAGACGCAAAAGAATTGATGCTTTTAATTTATAAATTTGTGCTTTGTCATACTGTTATTTGAATATTCCCGGCTAGAATAAATTCACATTTTTCAAATTTGTGGTTCAACGCGTTCCTTTTCTTTTTGGTTACATTTCATTTCAGAGAGCGAATTCTTTCGCAATGAGAGAATTGTGACATATTGCCAAAATTGAACCAAAAAGTAAGGGAACAGACCTATTTTTAACAAAAAACTAATTTATTCATCACGAAACACTTCTTTTGATATTGTGGCGTGGAAGGTATCGTGTAACTTAAGTGGTGAAACAAGCCCTTAGTCACAGTTTGGTGAAACCAGGCCTTTAGACAGTTTGGTGAAACCAGGCCTTAAAGTCACAAAACAAGTTCCACTCAAGTGTCACTTCCAATTGGAGACTGCAATCTGTCACCACTGAACCTTGTTCTAGAACCACTTAGAATTAGCTAGAAAGTTCTCGTCAGATGGCGGAGCGGGTATAAAAGGACAGCTTTTAGAAGAGGGAGAGACAGTTGATTTATAAAAGTGATTGGTTAAAGTTCGAGATAGTAATAGTTTGTGAAGATAAATAAGTGAAAAGTAATAGAGTAAATTAAGTGATTGGTTTGAAACGTTGAAGAATTGTTTAAGTAATAGTGTTCTGGTACTTAATAAGTGAAATATTAGAATAGTCGATAAAAGTGTAATAAAAGTGAATTTTATTAGAGAAGTTAAACGGAATAGTGTTTTATCTTTACGAATCCCAGCCTGAATGTAACATTGGTGTCAGAAGTGGGATAAAACTTATTCTGTGCTAAGTGTCTGAGTGCAGCTAAAAAAAAAAAAAAAAAAAAAAAAAGTGAATTTGTGATTTTTTTGAAATTACAAGAGACAAACAAAATGGGTCGTGTATTGCTACATCTAAGCATACCCCAATTGAAAAGTGAACTAGAAAAGCGGAATCTCTCCACAGCTGGAGGGAAAAGTGACCTCATACTTCGTCTGCAGGAAGCTGTCCAAAACGAGGGAGAAGATCCAAAAACCATGCTATTCGACGTGTCAGAAGAACAAGTAAGTACAGGCGTTGACATTAGCTCTATGATGGAATTACTTCTTGCGAAGATGGAAGAACAGAAATATTCTATGGAATCTAAGTTCGCAGAACAGAAAAATTCTATGGAATCTAAGTTCGCAGAACAAAAGAATTCTCTAGAACAACAGAAAAATTCTATGGAATTGAAGTTCGAAGAGCAGAAGAATTCCATGGAATTGAAGTTCGCAGAACAGAAGAATTCTCTAGAAGAACAGAAAAATTCTCTTGAAGATCAGACAAATTCCATTGTCGCCGCACAAAAAGATGCAGTGGAAGAATTTAAGAATGTTCTAGATGTAAAAATCGACGCGATTGATGAAAAATTAAACGAGCATGAAACAAAGTTTGAGGAAATTAACAAAACGTTTCAAAAACACGAGACAAACATCGAGAACATAGCTAAAGAGCTCGGAACAAACATCAAGAATATAACTAAAGAGCTCGAAATAGTCAAGAAACAGAAGGCTCGGGAATATTCTGCTGACTGCCCAAGAAAGAAGGAGATGCAGCCACCCGTTTTTGATGGTCAAACATCATGGCCGATTTATCGGAGACAGTTCGAAGCAGCTGCAACGACCAATGGATGGGACGACGAGGATAAGTCGATTGCATTAACGCTCGCATTACGAGGTACAGCTGCAGAATTGCTTCAAACTATCTCCGAAGAAAAACAACGCGACTACGAGACTTTGGTGAAGGCTATTGAGATGCGATTTGGTGACGACCACATGCAGCAAGTGTATAGGGTGCAACTGCGCAGTAGAATCCAGAAGAGGGGAGAAACACTCCAGCAACTGCAAGCTGATATCGAACGGCTAGCGCACTTGTCTTATCCCAATGCCGGCGAGGATGTCATCAATGAAATGGCTATTGAGGCATTTACACAAGCCATAGAGGACAGACAACTGCAGATGGCTCTACGAATGGCTGGAAAGAGAACTCTTCCTGAGGCACTGGCATTTGCCTTAACCATGAAAGCTGCTGACCAAGCATCTCAAGGATTTCACCGCGTGAGAGAAATGACATCTGTTGAATGTTCGTGCCAGAGAACAGAAGTAGTAGACCGTAACAGTTCTCGAAGGGGACCGATCCGTTGCTGGAACTGCAACAAAATTGGACATTTACAACGACAGTGCAGAGCCGAACGTAGACAGGGCAGTTGTCCACATTGCAGAACTAGGAACGAGGAGGCGTTTGAGCATTCGGCGGATGGGAAACGAGTAAGAACCAACTTCGCGGGGCAGAAGCTGGTTTCTGGAACCGACGCCCCCAGGACCACAATTCAGGTTTCCCAGACCAAACGGTGTAATAGAAGCTTGACAGTGGAAGTCCATATCGACCAAAAGAAGTATGTCGCCACAATCGATACAGGTGCCACCGCTTCCATAGTCAGGAGGGACATCGTTCGCCAATCATGGCTGCACAACACCAGCAGCTACTGTCTGAAAACAGCAACTGGAGCAACAGCAAAGGTGTATGGTGAGGTACTCTTGACGATAAACCTTGCAGGAATAGTCTTCTCCCATGCATTCTTAGTGGCTGATATATGTGACGAATGCATCATCGGAATCGACTTCATGAAGACGCATGACATAGTACTCGACATCGGTTTGCAAGTTATAAAGTACAAGAACGTCGAGATTCCGATGGTTTACGGGAACGAGAACGTCGCAGCTCTACGGACAGTTGTAAGTGAGGACGAAATATTACCACCTTCGTCAGAGACAGTTATTTGGACAAAGCTGGAAGGTGATCCTGGGAGCCACCGATTCTACCTAGTCGAGCCAGATCCAGAAAATTATTATCAGTGCTATATTGTCGGAAAGATGCTGGTTGAACCCAAAAACAACATGGTTCCCGTTCGTGTCCTCAATGTGGAACACAAAAGCGTGAAACTAAAGCAAGGAGAAGTGATTGGAAAGTGCGTACCGATTACTGCGGTCACAAAGTTGTCCAGTGCAAGTGATGTGAAACCGGTTAGACCTATGGAGATATCGGAAATGAAAAAGAATATACTCGGAGAGTGCGAGCTGGATCAGGAGCAGCGATCCATGGCAGGGAGTCTAATCAATGAGTTTGCTGATATATTTGCTTCACAGAACGGCGAGTATGGCCGAACACATCTCGTACAACACCGAATTGACACCGGAGATGCGAGACCGATTCGTCAGCCTCCCCGACGACTACCATTGGCTAAGCAGACGGAGGTTGCAGAAATGGTGTCGACGATGGAAAAGGAAGGACTGATTGAAAGCTCAAAAAGTCCGTGGGCATCGCCGGTCGTCCTGGTCAAGAAGAAAGACGGAAGTACGAGATTCTGCGTGGACTATCGCCAACTCAACAACGTCACCAAGAAGGATAGCTACCCCCTGCCAAGAATTGACGACACCCTGGACACACTATCCGGAGCCAAATGGTTTTCGACTCTCGATCTGAAGAGTGGCTACTGGCAAGTGCAGATCCATCCAGAAGACCGCGAGAAAACAGCATTCACAGCAGGAAACGGGCTTTGGCAGTTTACAGTAATGCCATTTGGACTGTGCAATGCTCCGGCTACCTTTGAACGTCTAATGGAGCGCGTTTTGCTGGGACTAACGTGGAAAACCTGCTTGGTCTACCTGGACGATGTCATCGTAGTAGGAAAAACATTTAACGAACATCGAGATAACCTTAAGGAGGTGTTCCAAAGGCTACGAAGTGCGCAACTAAAACTTAACCCGAAGAAGTGTTCGCTATTTAGACCAGAAGTGAAGTACCTCGGGCACATCATCTCTTCCAAAGGAGTCAAGACTGATCCGGAGAAGGTCGATGCAGTGAAAAACTGGCCGGTTCCCAAAGACAAACATCAACTGAGAAGCTTCCTGGGACTTGCGACCTATTACAGACGATTTGTTAAGGACTTTGCCAGGATCGCAAAGAGCTTGCATCAACTGACAGAAAAAGGCAAACAATTCAAATGGTCAGGTGAGTGCGAAAACAGCTTCAAGGAACTTAAGCAACAGTTGTGCAACGCCCCCATACTAGCGTACCCCACCCCTGGGAAAACATTTATTGTGGATGCAGACGCTAGTAATGTGGGAATTGGAGCCGTCCTTTCCCAGGTGCACGATGGCCAAGAGAAAGTAGTTTCCTACTTCAGCAAAGTTCTCTCAAAGCCAGAAAGGAACTACTGTGTTACCAGGCGCGAACTCCTTGCTTTGGTATTGGCGACAAAACATTTCCATAAGTACCTTTATGGGCGGAAATTCATCCTCCGCACAGACCACGCATCTTTAAAGTGGCTGCTGCACTTTAAGAATCCTGAAGGCCAAGTCGCAAGGTGGATCGAACGGCTGCAGATGTACGACTACGAAATACAACATCGAAAGGGAAGTCTTCACTCTAATGCAGACGCTCTCTCCCGTCGACCGTGCAAAGCAAATTGCAAACATTGCTTACGACACGAGGAAAAAGATGTCGCGTCCGTTCAAAGGGTGAGAGCTATGCCCATTGGTGGTTGGAGTGCGCGGGAAATACGGGAGGCTCAAAGGGAAGATCCGGATATCGAACCGATTATCGCCTGGAAGGAGCATGAGGGAAAACCAGACTGGCAGGAGATATCCAATAGGAGCCCCGAGCTGAAGGCATACTGGGCACAGTGGGACTCCCTTCACGTACAAGACGGCATTCTAAAAAGAAGATGGGAAAGCCCGGATGGAAAGTCGTTCGTAATGCAGCTTGTTGTACCCAGGTCAAAGGTTATGGAAGTGCTCAGGGAATTGCATGATGGAGTGTCTGGAGGCCACTTGGGAATCAATAAAACGCTCGAAAAAGTGCGGGAACGCTTTTACTGGATTCATTCAAGGGAGGACGTTGAAACTTGGTGCAGGAAATGCGTTACATGTGCGGCCAGCAAAGGTCCGAGACTGAAAGTCCGTGGCAAAATGCATCAATACAATGTTGGAGCCCCTTTCGAAAGGATAGCAGTTGATATTGCGGGACCGTTTCCTGAAACAAACAATGGAAATCGTTACATCCTCGTTGTTATGGACTATTTCAGTAAGTGGCCTGAAGCATTTGCTATCCCAAATCAAGAAGCTAAAACCGTGGTGGAGCAAATCGTCAATAACTGGGTAAGCAGATTCGGTGTACCAATGGAACTGCATTCAGACCAAGGACGGAACTTCGAGTCGAAGATTTTCCAAGGAGTGTGCCAGTTACTCGGGATTCACAAGACAAGGACAACCCCGCTTCATCCACAATCAGATGGGATGGTGGAGCGCTTCAACAGGACACTGAATGAACACCTCTCTAAGGTCGTTGGCGAAGACCAGAGAGACTGGGATAAGCAGATTCCCATGTTTTTATTGGCTTATCGAGGAGCAGTGCATAACACCACAGGACATACTCCATCTGAAATCTTATTTGGTCGAACAGTCCGCCTACCTAGCGAGTTGATGTTTGGATATCCATGCGAAGAGCCCAAGAATGAGGAGGAATACGTTACAGACCTCAGGGATATCATCAGGGACGTGCATCGAGACACTAGGGATAAGATTAAGATAGCCAGTGACCGCATGAAAACGAGGTACGATACTAAAACGACAACTACAGGATTCCAGGAAGGAGATCTGGTATGGCTATACAACCCTCATCGAAGGAAAGGTTTATCGCCTAAGTTGCAACAAGACTGGGAAGGGCCCTATACAATCGTAAAGCGCATCAACGACGTTGTCTATCGCATCCAACGAGGAAGAGGCAAGCTGAAAGTCGTTCATGTGGATCGTCTTCATCGTTATAATGGTGAAAATGTTAACGAGTTTGTTCGGGACGAACAAGTTTAAGAGGGGGATATTGTGGCGTGGAAGTTATCGTGTAACTTAAGTGGTGAAACAAGCCCTTAGTCACAGTTTGGTGAAACCAGGCCTTTAGACAGTTTGGTGAAACCAGGCCTTAAAGTCACAAAACAAGTTCCACTCAAGTGTCACTTCCAATTGGAGACTGGAATCTGTCACCACTGAACCTTGTTCTAGAACCACTTAGAATTAGCTAGAAAGTTCTCGTCAGATGGCGGAGCGGGTATAAAAGGACAGCTTTTAGAAGAGGGAGAGACAGTTGATTTATAAAAGTGATTGGTTAAAGTTCGAGATAGTAATAGTTTGTGAAGATAAATAAGTGAAAAGTAATAGAGTAAATTAAGTGATTGGTTTGAAACGTTCAAGAATTGTTTAAGTAATAGTGTTCTGGTACTTAATAAGTGAAATATTAGAATAGTCGATAAAAGTGTAATAAAAGTGAATTTTATTAGAGAAGTTAAACGGAATAGTGTTTTATCTTTACGAATCCCAGCCTAAATGTAACAATATGATTGTATTCTTCTTCGGTCAATAAAGTTTGACGTTTCAATTAGTTGTTGGACACCAGTCAATAAACTTCGGTGCAAACTATTTTAGTTAAAAATTACGATCGTTTTAATTAACAAGTCAAATTAATTTAGTGCATTGACATCAATTAATTGTGGAACATAATTTTAAGTTGGGTCAGCTGTTCTGCTGAATTTACTGAAAACTGCAAAAGGTGTGATTGTTTCAATAACGCATCGATTGGAAATCGTTTTCATTAAGTTTTCGAGTGTTTTCGCGAAAATCCGGTTTTTGATTCTATGTGAATCTGAATAGGGTATTGAACTAATGTGTGATGTGTGAACCACGTTACTGACCTGGCGTGTGGTCGGATCGAGAATATAAAAAAATGGCATACACTTTAAAATACCTCATATACATAGAAAAAGTGATTTATTGTTTTTTCAATCGTTGTTCGCTAGCCAAAGCTCATTATTTTTGCCGCTTCGAGGCTTTTACATTTTTTCAAGTGAAAATCGAACCGTACGTTATTTTATTGGCACAGCCAACACACTATTCATCAAATATCCTTGCCATGGACGTGTAGGATCATCTGTTATTTTCTCATTACTCTGCAAATTTGTTGATATTACTAACCTCTATGAGTTTTTTTTTTTTCTACCCATTTGTTACCCACCAATGTAAGCTGCCAATTTCTTTGAAATATAATTTAGGAGCCGGTGTAGTGGAAGAAAAATATTATATTCCAAATCAATTAATATAAAATGGGGATTTCGAAAACAACTATGCCCACCCCTACCCACCCTACGATGACTTTGTGAAATCCAGCAGAAAGTTCTACAGCCATTGCCATTGAGTTCTAGCAAAATTAAAGATGACTCTTTGAAATGTCAACTTTGAAGTGTTGATTAATGGGAGCTATGTATGTGTGTTCCCATTGCAATGGCATATATGCCCTCTTCAAATGTGTATCGTTTTATAAAGTAAGAGAATAAGAGAATTTTCGGACTGTCGTCGTCGGTATCCTTTGCACAGTATATCCCTGTTCCTATATAGTTCCAAAAGGGCAGACCTATAATGGATTAAAGTGCAGCGATACAAAAGAGCATGATAAATCGAATCTATTCAAGGGCTGTAAAATTAGGTTGCCACATCGCTTTGGCTTACGAATTTATTGCGGAAATATATATCTTCACGTATTTAATCTGAATCGATTCCAGAACCCAACTTACAACCACTTTGTACTATACAAAAAGCTATTAACTAGGTATACTGCAAGCAGGTCGGTAGGAGTTGCCTATACCTTTTGCTGTAGGTACCTACTCGTACAGTAAAGGCAAATCAAAGGACTGAATATGGTTCATGAAACTAAGCTGTTTGATGAATTTTAGATTCGTGTCTAGTATAGATATTAATCCACCAGCTGAAAGGTAGCAAGGATTTCTTGTGTCACATTTATTAATACAACTCGACAGAGAAGATCACAATTTAAGTAAATATTTTCCAATGAAGTAGACACCTTCGACATACAGGATTAGATTGTGTAAATATCGGCCTTACTAATAATCAATCACTAATGTCGACAACTAGTTAGATGTCAGCTTTAGTAAAAATGTACAGCTTTTGTAAAATGGTACCAATAAACAATTAGACCTCTACATTTACTAGTCCTACAACTTTCTTAGAATCTATTACATTTGTTGTCATTGCAGAATTCAAATTTCATAATTTGTTTTCGTGAAAAACAAGGTCAATGGTCTCTTTCACAAGGAGGATTTTATTCTAAAGGAAGGAATACATAAATTGCAATTAAATTTGCCCAACACATATCTTTCCAATGCTCTTTGAGACTTATTATAAGCAAAAAAACAAAACACAAAATAGGAAATGCACAAAATATCCGCTGATCTGTCAAATATCATATGCAAATCAGTAATGCCCTATCGTTCGATCGGACACAATTTTTAGTACTTTTATGGTACGCTTTCCAATGTTTTCTAATACTACCTCGCGATTTCTTTATGAGTGCATTTGTGTCGTAATAACATCTCTTTCAAATTATTCAATAAACGGAGCACAGTTTATTTGAATGGTTTCATTTATTCGTAGGCTGACGATGCAAATCAAAACTAATTAGTGGTCTAAACATCACAATTGTATTTTTGAAAATAGAAATAATATCTGGCTCATTCATTTCAGAATGAATAACAATCGCACGTAGGAAGCGTGTTAAGAACTTATCGCTTCCGGGTTTGAAAATAAATACAATTTAACCTATATAAAATTTTATGGCTTATATATATTACTTAATTCGGGAAACTTAGAAACCGACAAAAGTTGAGATTCGAACTGAAAAATGTAAAACGCATATTCTCGTACTACCTGTTAGGCTGTACTTGCACCCCCAGAAGGTAATAAACTTGTTATTTTGCATGTATATTGCTGAGTTCTAATAATTCTATTTTTATAACTATATTTTCCGCGAAGGGAACCTTTTCACGCCAACCATTGTCTCATTAGAGATCCTCATTCTCGGTAAACAAACTCCTTTGGTTGCAACAAAATATCTACCTGTGTCGCCTAAGGTACTGAGAATTGTTGCAAAAAGGTACCTATAAGCCGTCCAAACTTTGGTAAGGAGATATTTTATTCTGTTTGCGACGACTGTCAAGAAAGTCTTGGAATTATCCCAAACTTATATAAAATTTATTTTTTATTAAGCAACTAACTAGGAAAACCAATCAAAAAGCAACAGAAAGAAAAACACAGAAATATATGTTTCACGTGTTTAGAAATAAAACAAAAACGCAATATTTTTCAATATTTTGCATACATTTGTACAAATTTGTGTGTGATAGACTTAAAAACCATTTGCATTGTTGTATTACAACGAATAAAATTAGAAAGCATTCACAATTTACTAAAATTAATTAATAATTGTAAACGATCAGGCTGAACAACATCGTATTAAATTCTCTCCTATTACGAAATTTACTACCGTGATTTTGGATGGTTGGGCAACACTTGTCTTCAAAATGACATAAGGGAGGATTTATTTAGCTAATGCCCGAGATAAACATGGCTTTCTCAACACTAACATTTAACCCTACAGTTAGCGATAGTCTGGCAACTATATTTGTTTATTGGTAAAGGGATTTTGGAAAGTGTGGAGTCTTTTCGTAAAGTGCCAGACTAAAGTTGATTATTGGTAAGGCCGATAATGTGCTCGCATTTAACATCCATCTAATATACAACCTTGGGCTAATCCAAAAGACACAAATTAACTATATTTCCTTATTTTCACTCATTTGTGCCCAGCAGAGCAAAACACATACGGCCTTACCAATAATCAATCACTAATGTCGACAACTAGTTAGATGTCAGCTTTAGTAAAAATGTACAGCATTTGTGAAATGGTACCAATAAACAATTTAACCTCCACATTAACTAGTCTGGCAACTTTCTTAGAATCTATTACATTTGTTGTCGTTGCAGAATTCAAATTTCATAATTTGTTTTCGTGAAAAACAAGGTCAATGGTCTCTTTCACAAGGAGGATTTTATTCTAAAAGAAGGAATACATAAATTGCAATTAAATTTGCCCAACACATATCTTTCCAATGCTCTTTGAGACTTATTATAAGCAAAAAAACAAAACACAAAATAGGAAATGCACAAAATATCCGCTGATCTGTCAAATATCATATGCAAATCAGTAATGCCCTATCGTTCGATCGGACACAATTTTTAGTACTTTTATGGTACGCTTTCCAATGTTTTCTAATACTACCTCGCGATTTCTTTATGAGTGCATTTGTGTCGTAATAACATCTCTTTCAAATTATTCAATAAACGGAGCACAGTTTATTTGAATGGTTTCATTTATTCGTAGGCTGACGATGCAAATCAAAACTTATTAGTGGTCTAAACGTCCCAATTGCGTCGTTGCAAGTGAATATTTTTGAAAATAGAAATAATAGCTGGCTCATTCATTTCAGAATAAATTTTAATCGCACGTGTAGGAAGCGTGTTAAGAACTTATCGCTTCCGGGTTTGAAAATAAATACAATTTAACCCATAAAAAATTGTAAGGCTTATATATTACTGAATTCGGGAAATTTAGAAACCGACAAAAGTTAAAATTCGATCTGAAAAATATAAAACGCACATTTTTATGCACACATATTCTCGTACTACTTGTTAGGCTGTTACCCCTCCAGAAGATAATAAACTTGTTATTTTGCATGTATTTTGCTGAGTGCTCATATATCTATTTTTATAACTATATTTTCCGCGAAGTGAACCTTTTCACACCAACCATTGTCTCATTAGAGATCCTAATTCTCGGTAAACAAACTCCTTTTGCAAAGAGTTTTAATAGGGTTTGAATGCAACAAAATATCTACCTGATTCGCCTGAGGTACCTACTGAGAATTGTTGAAAAATTGTATGAGCCGTCCAAACTTAGGTAAGAAGATATTTTTTTCTGTTTGCAACGACTGTCAAGAAAGTCTTGCAAATATCCCAAAATTACATACAATTTAGTTTTTATTAAGCAACTATTTAAAAAGGAAAACCAATCATAAAGCAAGAACTAGCGGCAAAACAAGATAAAACAAAAAAAAAGCACAGAAATATATGGTTCACATGTTTAGAAATAAAATAAAAACGCAATATTTTTCAATGTTTTGCATACATTTGTACAAATTTGTGTGTGATAGACTTAAAAACCATTTGCATTGTTGTATTACAACGAATAAAATTAGAAAGCATTCACAATTTACTAAAATTAATTAATAATTATAAACGCTCAGGCTGAACAACATCGTATTAAATTCTCTCCTATTTCGAAATTTAATACCGCGATTTTGGATGGTTGGGCAACACTTGTCTTCAAAATGACATATGGGAGGATTTATTTAGCTAATGTCCGAGATAAACATGGCTTTCTCAACACTAACATTTAACCCTACAGTTAGCGATAGTCTGGCAACTATATTTGTTTATTGGTAAAGGGATTTTGGAAAGTGTGGAGTCTTTTCGTAAAGTGCCAGACTAAAGTTGATTATTGGTAAGGCCGATAAATTTTAACAGAGAAATCAATTAGGAATTAAATGTACGGGCTGTTCATGTATGTCTGCAAGGACATACTCAAACTTACCTATATCGTGCTCGTACATACACTTAATAAAAGAATTTCTGCTAATTGATTGAATTAATTAGCGAAAGGGGAATAGTTTTAACGAAATTACTTCCTTAATAGAAGTGGCTTCATATACGAGTATGTTCACTATTTAAAGCAAAGAAAAGTTTTCCAATTTACTTTCAAATAAAAGGGTATAGTGAATGAATGAGAATGTTGAAGGAGAAGTATGTCTGCTGTACCTATAGCTGTTATTTTAATTCGCTCAAGTTTGAACTTGCGAGGTTCCAAGTTTATTTAAAACCGAGCTATGAAGAGGGAACTGCAGGCACTAGAACTGCTTCATAAGGTTAGTGGCCTTCATACTTTGGTGAAATAAGTTCCAAACACGATGAGAGAGCACTACGCCATGACACAAGTGTTATGGAGGCTGTATTTAACAAACTTATAAACCCACTTAATGAGAATCAGGTCGGATAAAACTTGTAGCTACGCACGTTGATTACAATTTCTGGAAAGTACTTTGAAAGACTTTTGAGGATGTTATTGCATGCTTGATGCAAGCACGCTGGAGGTTTGAGTATATCTACTTAGAATGTCAAACATGATGCATTAATCAGGGTTTGTTCAAGGCTGTTTCCATGCGCCATATTTTTCTTATCGCAATAAGTACAAGAAAAAGTGTTTTACGGGTTGGGTCAATTGTGAGAAATAATTATTTAGGGGTGGTAAAAAGAGAGAAGATTTTGCCAAACTACAAGCCAAAAATAAAACTTGCCTCCTTCGAGATATATAGTAGGTATATACTAGTGTCACCTATCACACAACCTCAGTCCAACGCCAATACAAGTCACCGATCACCAGCAGATCGAGGTCCTTTTGTAATGAAAGCCAATAAATTAAACCTTTCGAAATTAATTTCACTATTAGATCCAATCAGAAACGTTGGAGCAGAGAAACTCATCAGACACAGATAAGGACTAAAAATAAACGTTTTTTAAAAAAACAATGTTGTAAATAATGTCGTAAATATTGGTTAATGTCGTTTCTTATTTTCTACCGCATAAGATATTGTTTTTCTTCCAGGATGAGAAGCATTTTGTAGCATCTCGAATTTTTCACGACGATAGAGTCAGAATATTAGCTGAGGACAAACGCGATTCTTAATATTTCAGTCAGTTTTAGATTGATTAACCGTTCACGAAGAAAAAACCGTATACAAAATTCTGTTCTGGAAAACAACCCCCGTACTAAGATTGCCAGCAAGCTCCAACCACAATTTGGTTTTAGCTTGGCTCGACTATATACGAATAACGAAAATAAAATCCTTTGGTCTAGCAGGGAGCACTGTCAAACCCTTTTCGATGGTTTAGTTTAACATTATAATGAAAACGCAAAACATTTTTATACGCATCGTTGTTAACTTTACTTTGTTTTACTCAGACGACGTGCGTGACTTTAATTATTACAGTCGAATGTACGAGTTCCTAACTATATATGTAAATCCTGTTTAGAGTTAGGAGGATGGGATAGATGTTGGATGTTGTGAGTTTAGATATTGGAGGTCGGCGCAAGATATGTAAGACAACATTTCGAATTGGTTCTGGTAGGTACCTAAATTATACCTATATTGTGGTGATAAAGTAAAAATTGTAAAATGAATACTAACGCGGTGTCTCCACGTGCAATTTTTCTTTCAGCAATCTGTCAAATTTGATTAGCATTGCAAGAACAATAAAATGTAGGGTGGGCATTTCATATCATGAAATTTTATTCGTTGAAATGTCGCTGAGGCCATGAAATCCTTTCTCTTTTCCCCATCTACCATATTCTTGTCTCTTTTATTCCAATACGTGGTTTCAGCGCTACAAGCGACCATTCGCCACTCAGCCATCGTGGAAATGAAAAACAAGTGTCAAACTGCACAGAAATTGCAACCGATACCATGAAATGAGCTACACAAGACTTTTCATGAAATTGATTTCTTCGTGAAATTTGTGGTCTCCACGTGCAATCTGTCATTTCATGAAAAAATTTCATGCAAAGGAAATTGCACGTGTGGACACCGTGTAACACGCACCATAGTTGAAAACTAACACTTTCTATGGGCAAGAGCAAGCACCATCACCGCGGATTCCCCAGAGCGGTACGGGTTGTGTTGGGAATACTTTCACCAAATGGTTTCGTATATAGAAGTGACAGTTCGATGATAGTCCAATCTTCAATGCAATGGGGATGTTCACGTTCAAATTCTCCATATCACAATTTCAAAATCTCTAATTTCTCACAACACCGCGTTTCACCGAATCACCGCCTTTAAGGCTCGTCAAAGAGAGCGCGTTTTGCAGCAGCGTTTGACAGTTGTAAATTGTAATGTAATTAACTGATACACATCTCCCCTGTCACACAGAGCGCGCTTTCAACGTCTCGTCAAATTTACCGCGGCGGTGAAACGCGCTGTTGTGAAAAATTGCAGGTTATTTTCATTGACGCTGCGCGTTAGAAAGGATTTTTGAAATTCTTCTAAGGAAAAATTTATTGAATGTGTAGGAAACAATCCATGCCTATAGGATATGGGTGATAAATTGTACAAAAAGATTGCTTCAAAGGGAGAAATAATGATGGGAAACAATGTCAAAAGATTTTAATGAGGACGGTAAGCATTATATTTTTGTATTTATGTACTATTTAGGCCCGTTTACTTATACTACTGATAGCGTTTTAAGTTCTTAAGTTCTTCTTCCGTGCTGCTTGACATTTTGCAAATATGACAGCTACAATTCTGATTGATGTACTCTAACGCGGCGGTTGGAACGTCGCGTTCGAATAATGTTATACCTATCAAATATCGATTCATTTGTGATTTTTCCAAAAATGCAATTTGAACAGCTGATATTGCTGTCAAATAACGCACTAATCCATTTACAAAAGGTACATGTTCCATAAGCCACGTAAAATCTGAGATCTGATGAAAAAGATTTCTGGTAACACAAAGCAAAATTGATGTTTTTTAATTCTCAAAAATCTCCTTGCTTTAGCTGTCAAATTCTAGACATTTTTATTCATATGGTTCAATTACAACGTGAAGCTCGCCGCTGGTAAAACATCAAAATTGAGTCACAATAGCTCGTGAAATTTTTTTTCATTTGCTTGCAATGCTAGGTGGGACTTATAGAGTTCAATATAAGAAAAGATGACTTTAGAGCCGAATTTTGTATTTGCTATTTCTAAAAGCCAATGTTTTATACAAAATCGCAAAAGTTCATTATTATAAAGATAAACAAGTTAAAAGTAAAATGCGGATCTTCTATTGAACGTACCTACTTTATTTATTGAATTTTATTTCTTTGAAAATGAAAATATGTAATCGCAAATTAGCTTTTCTTTCTTTTGATTAGTTAGTCCTTTCTTTTTTACCTTTGAATTAGTTAAACATTTAATTAAATTCAAATCCCCGACACACGACATTTTTTCGTATGTTCTCAACTTTTTTGTATAAAATTGTGAAATTGTGTTTATAACGAAAAACGAAGATTTTATTAATAATTAATCAGCTCTTGAAGCGAAAGTTGTCTTTGTATTGATCCGCATACTTTTGGTCTTCCTAATTCACCTTGCTATATGAATGGATAATGTTGATCATGATCAGTCATTTGAATATTTTCAGAACAAGTATAGCACATTGTTTTGAATGTAGCTCTTACCACCTCTTTATAGGAGACTGCTAACTTATAGTTCCTTGCTTCCAGAAATAATTCTATTGACAGTTGCGGTATGATAGTTAAACTGAACTTGTTTGCAGTAATTCGTAGAGCTATCACCCCCACAAAATAAACAAACTTTTAATAAGATTACATTTCTTAAGAAGTCTGTCTACAGACCTTGAACAATCGACAATAATGAGCAAGCAAATAAGTGGAACTGTAAATTATTTATGACCATTCAAAGCAAAAGTATTCAATGCGCAAACTGTCCTCTTCAATAAATCATCCTGTCACCATCCCGAACAAATATATTTCCATCAATTATGTGGGCTATCTGACTATCGAAAGAGCAAAGATGAAGTAAATTTACCCAAAAATAAATAAATAATTTAAATAATATATTTGCTCAATCTAAAAGTCTATTTAAATTCTTCTTTCTTTTCAGCAACATGGGACTAAAACTTCTTTGTATCATGGCAATATTTTATCCTGTAATTCCACCAGCTCGTTCCTCGACAACCCCATGTAAGTAAACGCCAACCGAAACAGAGATACTCATACATATACATAAGCCATAATAAATGTTAACCCCTTAATATTTTACATCTTAAGGTATATAAATAAATAAATAAGCCTACACAAAAATCAATGACATCTAAATTTGTATTAAAAATGAAACCTTTATTCTTGTTGTTGAGTTATTTACATTTGCCATAAAGCGTAATTGAGATATTAAACCGCTGGTGCAAGGGAAATGTAGTCGAGAAATATTCACCTTACTTGAAACTTTTCATCTATGGTGTTAGTAATGCATTTTTTCCTCTTCATTGCATCCATTTTCATTGCACGCCGTGCACAACTTTTACAGGATCTGCAGATTCCAAAGGTCTTACATAGTTTACGATTTACCTTTGTAATATGGAAACACTTCGTCCAGAACTTTGCCATTATTAAATGAAACTCCTTTCAGGTACAAAGAACATTCATCTAACTTTATTCTTTGTGCCTTTATGGACTTGCTTATAATATTTGTTTCTGTAGAATACGAACGGTTTTAGCCATCACAAACTAACTATTGTTTATACGGATTGTCGGACGAAAGATTCGACTCTGGCAATGGCAAACTTTTCGGGTAATAAAATTGAAATAAAATACTGAGCCAAGTTCGTTATACAAAAAATAGAGGCCAAATAGGTTAAAACACTGTTTTATAGATCGAATAAGATTTTTAAGAAAAAATAAAAAGCAAAACTGCATCCAGGTAGGTGAAACGTGAAAATGAAAACAGTTTATAGGATGTACAGATCAGCGTTGCTGCTGGCCCCTTTTTAAGGCTCAGGACCCTTGGCCCCCACTTGTTAAAAAATTATCAAAATGGTCACTGTTCCAGTTTAAGTGAGATTTAATTCTTTATTGAGCGAAATACAATGCAAACATATGAAAAGAAGTGTTTCGTGATGAATAAATTTGGTTCTTGTTAAAAATAAATGACTTTGTTAATCTGTATTATTTTTTTTTGTATTGGTATATTATGTCCCCTTTTTGAAACATTAGCAATTGGTTCGTTAATTTTATGCATCCGCTGTTGTAAAAAAAATATTTTGGATCACCCTGTGAACAGTTAAATAGCCGCAGACCTTTTTTTAAAAGATTCGTAGGTTAATTCCGTTTTCAAAGAAAATCTTACTTCAGACTAAGATTTAGAAACACCCTGTGAAGCAACTTTCTTAAAAATCACTATTTTTATAGGCTTGGAAACTTCCTATATTGTAGCGATATCTTCATGCCTTCAAAAGTTGATTCTTGCAATCAAAAAAGTTATTTTTTTATTTTTATTTTTTTTTTTACCATCATCGAGGACACACAAAACACTACGTTCTCTTAGTGTGACCTCTCAGTAACGCTTTACAAAACTGTTGTTTGTTGCGCGACTTAGCGTCATCTACCGATCTTCAATCTTATAGACTACTTCAAATATTAAGTTAATTTAATCAAAAACCAATGAAAAAACGCAATTTTTAAAATCTAATCTGGATAAGCAAAAATCAATTTCATTGCAGAGATCATTGAATGTGCTTATGCACCTTGTAATAGGCTCGTTGTTACCATAATTGGTTGTATGGCTTTCTGTATAAAATAAGCTTCTAACCCGCAGAGACCTCTGGGGGGCGTATATATTTAAAAGATAAAGCAGTTCTGGTGACTTAATATGATAATTAATAATATCGCGAACAAACATGACAGAAGTTACAGTGCGTCTGAAACTGAGGGTTTGCAAGCCGACTAATGTGCATCTGCTGTCATAATTAGGAAGCTCATCAAACACATATAATTTACGAACCGCGTATCTCGTGAATTTCTTCTGGACTCTTTCGAGTCTAAGTTTGTGTAAGACATATGGTGAATCCCAAATAATTGATGAATATTTTGAGTATGGCCTGACTAATGAGCAGTAAATAACCTTAAGGCTATGTACATTTCGAAAGTCGTTACTATTACGCAAAAGAAAGGCCACAGTGCGGCGCCTTATTTCGGTACTGTACCGGCCAATGATTCAAATCGATTTTTCTCATTTGTACTGAAAACTGAAAAGAAATATGATTAGCACTAAAACGTACTAAATCTTTTTTAATGTCATAAGACAAATATTGCATTCAAAAAAAAAATATTTTATTGAATCTAACGGCCATATTATTCACTGCTAGTGTAAATTACATGTACCTAGTAAATTTTATACACGATTATTTTGAAAGCATTTTTTAATAACAATAATCGGGCTAAAGAATTTAAACTAATCGTATATTCATAATATTCATTTAAAAATAAACGCAGAGCTTAAGCTGATTTTATTCGGAGATAAACCTACGTAATAACAAATTAAACATAAACAGACATTTTTACTTGTCGTTTGTCACTTGGAAACTAATTTGATTTACTGTGTGCTGAGTTTAATTTCTTTTGCATTATTTATGAATTTATTCTCCAAAATGCCTGTTTTTTAGCCGGAAATATTTCCGAAAATCCGCGACATCTCGTAATCATTGACGCAATCCCGCTGTGCATGTGCATTCGTTATAGTTCACACTAAATATTTCCTAGATCACAATATGCAGTTTTGTATGGAAAATTTCGCCATTGTGAGCTCGAAAAATTTAGTCTGGACACTAAAAATGATTATTAGTACCGCGGAAAGACGAGAACGACGTTGAGTCACAATCTTCTGTTCGTAGCCGTAACGAGAAAATGAAAATTTAAAAAAAAAATGTTTCCTTGTCCTAAAAAAAATGTTGTAACTAATAAATTACAAATAAAAAATTATTATTATTAAATTTTACAGCAGAGACAATACTGAGGCGACCAACTTCGACCGATTTCACGTTACGTTGCCTACAAGCTATATTTTTACGTAGTGGTCACGATTTGGTGCGCTAGCATTGATAAATAGAAATTTATATTGACAAATGTCAAGAAACTTCAAAGACTTCGGCTTAAAAAACCTCAAAAAAAATTAACCACCTCATAGAATTTTAAGGTATAAAATTTGAAATTATTTGCTACGGGTGGGAAAGTATATTTTTTAGGAATAAGTGAACTTTTGATTAAAATATTTATGAAATATCAACAATGTAAATGGGTTGAGTTAAAATGAAAACATTTCGAACAATTTTTTTTCAGCTACTTAAGAGAAACTTACTCGTGAAATCGAAGTTAATGATATTCAGTAGTGGAATATACGAAACCATGTTTGTCCTAATATGTTTCTAGTAGGTATATGAAACATCTCATTTAGGTAGTCTTATTAACCAAGCACATTATACCGTGCCGCTCACTTGAATATCAGCCCCCATTGTGCATAATGAATATGCAAAATGCAACGGTTGAATATGTTTTTATTTTGAATGGCTGTTTAAGCTATCTCTCTCTGTGAGCAAGTTTATGCATTGGAAATGTTCCGTTACTTAGTTTTTCTTATGTTGTTTCAAATTACTGGGAAAACATGGTTTTATTTTGGTTCACTTGAATACTAATTTAGTTTAGAGCGTCCCGACGGTGTTAATTATTAATTCATGATTTGCGCAAGGAAAAACATCACCTAGATCGTTTGCACAGCCGAGTGGGCGGTAGTTCCTAATTCCTTGTATATGAATGCACAGTCTTAAATTGGCGTACTCGAGAAGGCTTTTCCTTCTATTACTGGACTGTTTGCCGTTTAGATTTCAGCAGGAATCACCCCATTCACAACGCCAGAGTGGTAAAACTATTTTTTCAGCGTCAAAACATCTCATTGTTCATTTGGCAACCATATTCGCCAGACCTTAACATTACCGAAGATGTTTGGGTATGGCATGCTCAGAAAGTTTATGAATCGGCTCTATGGAATAGCTTCTAACGTATTAACTCCTAACAAACAAAAATTAAATAAAAACTAACATTTTTCATACTAAATTAGTAGTTAATATACACATGAATAAGAACTCATAAATATTGCTTGTTTAAAGATGCAAACGAAGAGGATAAAACTGTGTATGTACCTGTACCAGAGGAGTCAGGCGTTAGACTAGTTTGCTGGGACTTGGGGGCAAATATTGTTTTTTTTTTGCTTTGCAAGTACTTAAAGCTTTGCTCTGAATGCGACTTAAAATTAATGGCAGAGGCAGTAGCGGTAGATAGCAGGCTTCGATCTTAGCAAAGCAAAGTAAAGTAGTATGTATTTTTAGCACTCTAATTACAACAACTATACCCTATACTTCACACTTTATTTATTTATTGAATGCTTAAAAACCAGTAAGATTTATATTGTCATATGAGTTTGTCTTAAGCTAGTTTTAAAATTTTATAATGTTGTCTAATAGAGAGCTAATAGAGTACTGAAAAGCAATCCTTCAGTAATTTTGTAATTCTTTTTATGTTCTGTGTTTCTTAAATAAAGGTGTTTTATACTTATTTGTTGGAAATTACTTCCTCAAACGACTTACATTTTCGTAAGTCTTAACACCACAATTCATTAACAATCGGAAGAAACATTTATTGTTTAAATAGCAATCCCACTTGCCCTATAACACGTACTTTCACCCACCCATCACACGTGTTGCGTATTTAATACCCGCACAAACATTAAATTCCATGAAATCTCTGATTTCTGCCGACTGTGTACAAATTGGTATTCCAACGAATTTGTTATTCTTTTATAACGATGCTAAGGCTTCTTTGGGGTATACCCACACACAAATCACTGACAGCTACACACTCGAACCGCACCTTCGCCTCATTGTATTTTTGAATACATTTGTGAAAGGATAATACTTCTTCGTACCATATGCGCCCAAGCGTCACTAATCTATTTCACTCAATGCAAAAGCATAAGATTTACAGCCCGTGCCACACTCTAACTCAAAACTCTGGTAATCTGTAGTCAGTGGTTAACATAGCAGTAATTACCGTCAGTAATCTATTATACTTTTGAGATCATTAATCTTAATCTGCTCAGATATTATTATTGTTTCGTAAACGGTTATACAAGTGTGATTTTTTCCACCAAATGAAAACAAGCTGTCTTTTGTCTTCATGACTAGTATAATATTTATACTCTAAAAGCCTTTTTCATAACCTTATTTATAAACTTTTTTTAAACATAATTACAACTTAATAAAATGTCAAAAAATTAAATGCATTAACTTCTGTTTTCGATGTTTGTTTCAAAACTGTGAATACATTTTCGAAAGTTTTGAATAATTTTGTTAGTTAGGCAATACAATTCGATGCGTACGAAAGTTATAAAGAAACAATTATATATTTTGCAAAGACGAAAATAACGTAGGGTAAGGTAGGGAGGAGTTGACAGGCAGGAGGAGTTGACATCAGCACTTTTCGGAAAAACTAAGACCTTGGCAGCTCTTTCAATGATGAGAAAACGAAGCTAGTAACGATTCTTTTGAGTGATAAATAAACAATCACTGTGGTCTAGGAGATAAGCGAAGTGGAAATCTTTTTTATTTTTGTGCCCATTTCATCTTACTTTTATGGTAGGTAAGCAAGTAAGTAATATTTAAATTATGTAGCTCTTGACATTGAAAGTGCAATGTAGTGCACATTCATTCGTTTTAAAATCACTAATAAATAATCGTTTATCCTGACCACCAGCACAAACGTTTTTATTTGTAGTAGTCGCAAAAGTTATCAAAAAGGAGGATTTGACATTTGTGCAGAAGGAGGAATTGACAGAGTGTCCAAACCTAATTTATGAGTCAAAATAAAAATTTTTTGGTAAAACAACTTCTTACTATTTTTTAGAATGCAAAAATGCCAAATATTTACAAGAAAAAAAATCCCCACCGTAACATCGATGAAACAAGTGTTGAGAATGTCATTTAAGACATTCAAAACAAAACAGAGTCGATAAGCAGTGCTGCCCCAAAAATTGTTTATTACGTACCTACCACTTAAATATTCAAACTAAAAAAAACACGAAGTTCAACAAATTAATGCTCAATTCAGTTCAAAATTTACCTCTTTAGGCAGATGGCAAATCCTCCTTCATGGTAGGAGGAATTGACACTTTGTAAAGTTCTGGAAAAAACCTCACAACTCTGTTAAAAAGTATTTATATCGATTAATCAATAAAGCTTTTATATTGCTAAAAGTATGTTCTAACTTATGTAAATTTTGAAAATTTTAAATTGTATTTGGATTTTAAGATATCTCCAAATGTTGGTTAACGTGTCAAAACCTCCCGACCTTGCCATTTTTTTCAATTATTTATTTTTTTCTGTACTTTAAGCCTTGATAAGTCCTTTTCACGCAACCGTCTAAAATGACCAAAACTATCTGATTCATATTTATTCAATCATTTGCTCGTTAATAATTTCGCTGCTAATGTTCAAACGTTTTGCATTTTTTTGATTAATGTCAGATGTCCATACCCACAAAAAGTGGCACTAAAATGCACGAGTGCTGCCAGACTTTGAGAGTAATTTTGCTATAATTATTTTTATGAATAATCATTTTCGACAAAAGATTAAACGCGATTTGACCCCTTTGACGTGAGTAAGTGAAAACACCCCAAGGATCATTTTGCGACTTCATGTTTCATGACTTCATGAGTGACGTCTCTTATACTATGTTCCCACCAACGTGATTTAGGTAAATCCACTTGATTTAGCTAAATCATCTCATAAATTACGTGATTTACCATGCATTTTCGTGATTACTAATTACATGATTTATACGTGTTTAATTTTTAATCACGTATCTGTCATCGCAAATCCACCAAAAATAAAATCGAACATACCTGTTTTGTTTCAATTCAGTTCAATTCAAATCAATTTTTTTCAACAAACAAAAAAAAAACAAAACAAATGTCAAACAAATTATTTCAAATTCAATATTCTTCGTGTTTCGGTGAGTTTTGGTATTTTTATTAAGTAAATGCAATCATAAAATTTTTTATTTGTGGCAGGTATGGGAAGAAAACCAAGACAACAGAAAAAAAAAACTAATTGGGCCGAAGGGGATGAACTCTTTTTCCTGGATGTCAAATTAAAACACGTAAAGTTCGGTGGAGACGCCTTTCGTGATTTATAAATCGCATGAGCTAAATCACGTTGGTGGGAACATGGTATAAGACGGTTTTGTTACCAGAAAATATTCCCAACAAGTAACATTTTGGAGACATGCTAGGTAGCATTTTCCATTTAGGAATATACCTATCTAGGAATTTTATATCTACACAGGTGGTTGTCTTAAAAATCTTTGCGAATACATCCCGAAATGTGCTGTCATTTGTTTTCTGCGGCAAATTGCAATTTAAATCGAAATACGTTCAATCGAAACGAATTCAACTGTCGTCGAACCCGGAAGCAACCACATAAGTTGCCGAAAAGTAAGTAAAACGTAAAAATCGTTTCATTTGTTGAATTAATATTTTCCTCTCAAACAGAGAATAAATGTGGGTTCGTGCAGTGTACCAGTTTTGCTTTTATACACGCAAATATGAACAAATTCCCAAATAGGAACTTCTATTCAGCACAAATTAAACGCGATTCCCGATTGGGAAGTTTGTAGCACACAGAATAAACACAAATTTCAATAGAAGTGTTTACTACTCAAATAAAAACGAATCCATTATTGGGTTTTTTCACTGCAACCACTATTCCCAAACAGGAATTTGTTAGGTATCCATTTTGTATTTGAAAAAAAAAATGCATATGGAAAATAAGAAATTTCAAATTTATAATTTTAGTGGATACAGTGCAATTAAATAGATTAAAATGTTATTGTTATTTCTATATAGACATCGTGGATTTATTTTATAAATTTTCCAATTTGGCTCCATTCCTCTTGTAAAACACTGCAGTACAAATATCAAATTTTCGCAAGCAAATAATGTCCCGGACAATAAACGTGGGCGAAAAGAGAGTGCAGAATTGTACCAAGCAATCTAATACAACTACCCACTTTTCCGTGATCGTTTCGCAGCAGCTGCGTACCAGGTGCGTACTGTAAAACGAAAAGGAGAGCGACATTTTTCGTTCATGATTTTGTTGTGTCACTTTTGTATAGGATTTTTCGTTTCGGATCATCTGCATACTACTAAAAAGAACGTCAAAGGTTGTTATGTTACGTATTACTAGAACATATTTTAGTTACCCCCAAATTCTGATATGTTCGAAAAGCGGAACCACTTACCTTTTACTCAGATGGGTGTGAATAAAACGTAGCTATTGATACAATAATAATAATGGACAATTTTGCGTTAGGTTCGTTAAATTGTTTGTAATATAAATAGTTTAGATTAAGCGACAAAATTAGGGGAAAACTTTTAAGTGTAAGTGATCCAGAAAAGCAAAACAACCTTTATTGTTTCGTTTAACGTGTGCCTGATCCATTTCAGAGCTGGTGTTTAAATCTTTGTTTTTCGTCCATTGCCGCCGATTTTACAGTAACTGGTAGTATCCGAAGTAATTATTTAGACGTTGTAAATATTATGTGGACCATCAAAAGAAACACAGTTCTGCATTTCCAATGATATTTTTAAGTGGAACGAAAAACGTCCAAAACTGTTATAGGCTTTTCACACCAAGCCCAAAACCGGGTTTTCACCAAAACACACGAAAACTTCATCGAAAACAGAAGTTTTCCCATACAAATTACGACCGAACAAATGTCACAACTTACAATTTTGTTTGTTAATTAATGCGATCGAAATTTGTAAACAATTAAGTTTGCACTGATGTTTAACGACTAGTGTCTGACAGCTGATTGAAACGTCAAACGAAAATGAGTTGGTGTTCGGTGTAAATGCATCGAGGAGTTTTCAAAGAAAACGCGGTTTTGGGCTTGGTGTGAAAAGCCTATTAATGTCAGCATTAAAGGACCATTCACGTGAGAGCGAATTGCGAACCACGAACTGGCGAATATTCGCAGATTCTGACATTTCATTCACATGAAAACTTTTTTTAGTCGCAGGTACCCGCGAATCATATGTATTGTTGAAGGTTAAGTTCGAGCGATTTTCATTCGCAGGTTTGTGGATCGCGACTGTTTTATGTGGATTGTGAATAAAGTGTGACAGTTCGCGGCAAGAATTTTCAATTCGCGGGAGAATTGCTGTAATTGTAAATTTCGTTATTTTAATCAATCAAGTCTCGTTTTTTTTAGATTAGGTGTTATATTAATTGAATATAAAGCTTTTGTGGTAAATCAAATAGCAATATTCAATTCATAAATACAGATAAATTGATTTGTTCGCAGTTGGCCTATTCGCAGTTCGCGTTCATGTGAATGGTCCTTAAGATAGCCAAATGCGTTCCACATTTTCACTATGTTCGTCTTGTGCGATGTGATCCCGACTGTTTTTAAAATGCAATTAAATAGATTTATGAGCAAATTAGTTATGTGATGCCATATTGTATGAGTTGTTCCTTTGTTTAAGAACGTTTAATTAATGAATTATTCCTTTAACTGAGGTATGTCACATACGAGTTAGGAGGAATTTGAGAGACTTAGAATATAAACCAAATACCCCAGTTTGAACCCCGCATAAAGGTATATGTCCAGGATAATTTATTATTTCATCTTAAGGTTCTGTCCCGTGTGTATAATGAATCGAGGTGTTATTATTTTGTAGTTACGAACACCTCAAAACGCTTTTCCAAATGCTATATGATAATTTGAGGTTTTGTGTGATAAAATATACTAAATTGTATAATAACTCACTTCCAAGAATATGGTAGCACTGTGTAGATATTATAAATGGAGCATTTTTGTGATTCGCAGTCTTCAGAGGACGAGGAAGACGATGAAGATAATAATTCTTACAAAATTACATCCAGGGCTTGTTATGTCTTTTGTTATTTTGGTTTTCAAAGCAAACTTCTTAAAATTACGTTAAACAGCTGTGCAAAATATATTGGTATTGTGGCTGTGTGTGTAGAACTGAAAAAATGTCGAGATCTGCAAAAAGTGATCCGAATCGAATAAAATATTGATTTTTTATCCCAATGGAAAACGACATAAGATAAAATAAAATAAAAATCAATCAAACTGCGACCTAGTCATGCACTTTATTTCAAGCACGTGTCTTTTTAATTTTTCTTTCATGTTCTCAAACGAATACGTTAAACTTTCTACGACATGTAAATTCTAATGGTAGCTCTCCATACCCAACCGAAGCTAGCCACGACTCTATCTGCCCACACGAGGATCTAAATGTAGTACGGACACGAAATAGAGGGTGGGTATGGGGAGCTCCCCATGGTGTTTCCTTTACAACTCATGCCTCATTACACCCGAGTTAGTATCCCTTCTCTTTGTTTTCTATCTCCGAGTTAATCGCTTTAAAAAATCACTCGAAATTTTTCCTCTCGAAACAACCAAGAATAACCTCATCCGCTTTTGAAGGGGTCCATGTTTCTGCGTCATACCGCATGACTGGGATGATTAGGGTCTTATAAAGGATCACTTTAGTTGTTCGAGAGAGGGCTTTGCTACTCAATTGCCTTCTTAGCCCAAAGAAACAGTGATTGGCAGGAGTTATTCTCCGTTTAATCTCAGCGCTGGTGTCATTGTCTGAGCTCATAGGGGAGCCTATAGGTAGACAAAACCCCTAAGTTATATATCTGTCTATGGTAACGTCCTGTCCGAGATGTCGGTGTTGGTTGTCCTTGTTAGTTGACAGCATATAATTTGTCTTGCCCCCATTTACCGCCAAACCCATCTTCGCCGCCTCATTCTCAGTACTAACAATCGGGCCATTTAAATCACACTGCGTTCTGCCAATTATGTCAATGTCGTCAGCGTTCACGAGTAATTGGTAATTGGACGGACTTTTGAAAGATCGTGCCTCTGGTGTTGGGATTTGAGTTTTGCACTATTCTTTCAAGAACGATGTTGAAGAAGTCACATGACAGCGCATCGCCTTGTCTAAATCCTTTTTTAACATCGAAGGTTTCAGTGAGTTCTTGACCAACCTTGATGAAGCAGCGTTCATTCTCCATCGTTATCCTGCACAGACGTACGAGTTTGACAGGGATGCCAAAACTAGACATGGCCCTGTATAGCTCGTCTCTATAAATGCTGTCATAGGTGGCCTTAAAATCGATGAAAAGTTGATGGGGATCGATTTGGACTTCCTGGGTTTTCTCGTCCAGGTTGAATGGTTCATTCTGACTGACAGCGGGATTTAGTTCGTCATCGCCATTAAACAGTCTGCGAAAGTAGTTCTTCCATAATGAAGAGTTAGCATCCAATAAAAAATGTCTCTTCAAAAATGATTATTAGAAAGCTCCAACAACTTTCAAGTCGATCTGCCAAACAGCACATTTTTAACAGATTTTATGTTTACTCATCATTATTTATTAATTCAATCCTCCTTGTTTTATTTAATAAAACTTTGCTCAGGCCGCACCAATTACTATTCGAACGAGTTACATCTTCTTACAGTCACGAATTTTGCCTATTTCCTAGACAATTTCATACAAAATTTGATTATATTTTATGAGCACTCAACGCTGTACATACTTCGAAAGAAACTTACTGCGGTTAATGGACAAATTAGTAGCCAAGAAGGTTTTTGTACTCATTAAATTCGTTAGCCAAATAAAAAAAAAATAATTCCTTGCAGCGACATAAGAAAGCACCACCTAAATCCTTTTCACTTCTGTGCTGAAAGCTGGAACAAAGTTCACTGTTTTATTCCCTAAAATAAAATCATTTCAAATAGTGTCTACTGCCGACACATTTGTGTGTGCTTTATTTCCCACCAGCGAGAAACTTTGCACTCCCTTTAATGTTTGCAGACAAAGTCAGAGAAAAGTCAATGATAATTTTCGTTTACTACCGAAGATTGAAATATCTATACTCTGCACACAAATTGATTAAACTGTCAACCGCATTAAGGTCGAATTGGAAATTATTATCGTAAAGAAATTATTGAATTGACTTGAAATTACACAATCATTGTTCGTCATAAACCTATTAGGGAATTAAAGAGATTGTATTAAAAAAAATAAAAAAAAATTCCAATGATTTCAAAAGAAATCCTGTCATTTGACAACCAATGGGTCATGTCAAGAAGAGTGTTTCTCAGGAGCAGAGGGATTTAAGGGCTGGTACAATGACTGTAAGGAGATTAAACTGCGAATGCTATGAAAATATTAATATTTCTGGCCTTGAATCCCGCAAGATGTGATTTCCTTGAAATCCCATAATCGTTGGTAAATAGAGTATTGTAGGTAAAGCTTACGGGAAGGAATATGCTTTGATGGATTTAAATACCACAGGGGAGGCAGTGAAAAATCATGCAAATCCATTATGGTAACTTTTTCTTTTTTTCAAAATCGATAGCTGAAGGTGAAATATCCAGGAGAATTTTTGCAATCGTTATCGTACATAATCTGTTGGATATATTTTCTAATATGTATGCGGCATCAAAGGAGTGGTTGGCTGTTGTAGGAATAGGGTAGGGACTTATTGACGGTAATCTGGCGATGGCCAGTCCTGATGTAACTATACGTCAATCTTACTTCTATGCGAGCACTGCTGTCATCCAACCAAAAGCAATAAGGAACACTCTGTCTTAAGCGACTGAATATGAGTCTCAGGTAACCTCACTTATGAATGTTTCGTAACGATTGTACTGCTGAAAACCTCTGTACTTGCTTACAATATTTACATCTACAATTATAATTAAAACAAATCATTGTAACGCGTAGTGACGCTATGTGATTTCTGCCCAGTGTAAGTGATAGGTCGGGCAGAGAACCCAAATTCACTTAATGAAGATCTAAATTTACAAATTATTATTCAACAATATTTCTACATATGTCTAGAAGATTAGGCTTAGCTGTGTACATTGAATTCTTTTCGATCATTTTCTATACTAATTCAACTAAAGAAAGGTTTTCTGCCATTTCTGGAACAACATTTTTAGAATAGCTTCAGATTGTGGGCAAAACGTTTCCCACTTCATATTAAATTTTCTCACGGGAATTAATGTAAATTATTTTCAAGACAATTTATTAAAAATTAGTTTTTTTTTCTTGTTTCTTTCAGTAAAACGCCCTAAGGCCGGTGATCCATTCGATCTATTTCCGAAAAATTTTTGGCAAGAGTTTTCATCACCCTTCACAGACACTCCCGAAGATGAAGAATTCCAAGTACTTGAAACAACAACCCACGAACCATTTCCTTTCTTCGCCGATCCGTATACAACAGTTAATATAAGTGCTCAGTTGGGAACTAACGTATACCTTCATTGTAGAGTTAACGATCTGCAAGGGAAAACCGTAAGTATAGCAGTCTTTGATTGGTAAACTTTTCCTTCAGTTTACACCTTTTTTTTAAACAAATTAAAGGTCTCTTGGATGCGAAGAAAGGGAGATGATTTAACTTTGATAACATTTGGAAGGCATACTTACAGCAGTGATTCGAGGTACTCGTTCGATTTTGAGGAACCAAATGATTGGAAGCTACTTATCCAATATGCCAACGAACGGGACGAGGGACCTTATGAGTGTCAAGTTTCCTCCCATCCCCCTTTAGTGTTATTGGTTTACCTTACTGTTATCGGTATGAAATTTAACTCGGAGCACTAGAAGTACTAGTACATATTTACGACTTTTCATCTTACAGTTCCACATGTACAAATAGTTGACGAAAGAGGATCTTCGACTCCGGAAAAGTACTATAAATCGGGAAGCACTATTGAACTGCAATGTGATATTACTAAGATTCCACAGCCGTCGTCGTATATTACCTGGAAGCATGGAAATCGAATGTTGAATTATGACACTAGTCGTGGAGGAATCAGGTACAAATTGGGGCATTTTTTTAAATATATTTTTCATGCAAGGTGGAGATCATCCCGTTGTGCAGTAAAAATACATTTAAAAAAAAAAGCCTTTCGCAGTCTCTTTGCTCTTTTAAATGCAATGGTATAGAGTCAGTATTTTTGAAATGAATTCAAAGCTAACATTTAAAAAAAATAAATAACTTGTATTGTATTGGCTACACGCCACAAAAGAATAAGCCATCCGTGGTTGCAAGCCATCTTCCTGTGAACGGCCTCAAACAGTTGGTGCCTTTTAAAACAGTTTTCTAGAGTAAGCCTCGCCTAACATTTGTTTGCTAAGCTGCCAAAGCAAATCACGAGATCTGACTTGTGTGTAACGTTAATCAACATCTTACAGCTCGTGTGACCTGCAGCTCAAAATTGAACACGTTTATTTGTTCCCTTACTTTTGTAGTAGGTAAGAATGGAAAAGGCTGTCAAAATGACAGTGATGGGGAGAAAATCTCTCGGAGAGAGAGACAGAGACTTACGGAAAAGTTAGGTAACGCATTTGTAGTGTAATCTAACAAAAATGGCAGATATATAATTAAAAATATCGAAATGAGAAACCCGAAGAATTTGCTTATTTATTAAAAATATTAGTCATTTCGTCTAGCAATGAAAGTGATTCGGGATTAGTCGAACTTCTTCTTGATGAATCTGAGTATGTGGAAGAAATTTCAATAGCGGTACTACCAAGTTGCGTTTCAAAAACGGCTATTTACAGTCTGGACAGATGTGTTTTTCAAATCATCCGCGTCAACCATAGTGTCATTCCTCTTTTTCATGTCTCGAAAAAATGTTCTACTCATATTTATGTAACAAATTCATTTGTTTTCTTTTTCAGTGTTAAAACCGACATATTACCAGGCCGGGTCCTGAGTCGACTTTATATTGCAAATGCTAATAAGCAAGATACTGGTAACTATACATGTATGCTAAGCAATGTCATAGCTGTAACTGTTGCTGTACATGTTTTGAACGGTAAGTAAATTTAGTTTGTATAATGTTGGTATTTGTTTTTATGACGCCTTGAAACGGCCACTCGCATATAGGTAGTAACACTGATGGCTATAATCGTTTTGACCACGACCAAAAAGCTTTTTATGTGAATCTTTTTTTTATAATGGTATCTTATAGCATCATTAAAACAACCGTGTTTTTATTTCGAAAACAAAGGAAACATTTATTTTTAAAACCTAACTTGCTTAAAAAGGTTTCCCTCATTTTAGTGTAAAGAATAAAATAATTAGAACGTTGTATAAACAAATCTAAATGCAAGAGGTTTTTTTACGCTTACCTCAGTCAGATAATACTAATAATAATAATAATAGTTGGCGCAACAGGTCTGTAGGGACCCAGGGCCTAGCTTCTCGCAACCATTCGTTTTGTGTGAGTTTTTCATTTTTGGAACGAATGGAAGGGATCTACAATTTTATGCCGGTTCCAAACGGGCCGATTGAGAAGCTCTTTCATGACAGCTATGCCCAAAACACATGTGCAGAACTCACTGCGCAGCAAGATTAGAATACACATGTTGATATGGTTATAGACACACGTAAATTCTGCACTCACTGCAGTACTGCAACATGTCTCTATTTCTAAATTTGCTGCAAAACTCAAACATACCACAACACAAAAGAAAATAAATTGCAATTTCAAGTATTTGGCATCATCGGATTTTGACACTGCTGGTTGTGTTTGTTTTTGTTTTGGTTGTAAACACATCAGCTGCTTAGTCGGCGAAAGACAGTTGCCATATTAGCCGATGCAATGGAAGTCAAACAATTTTCTGCACATCTGTTTTACTTGCAGCACTGCACTCTGCGCTGCGTACAGAATTTCTGCACATGTGTTTTGGGCATTATACTCTCGGATGTTTGTCAGGCGTTCGCGAGAGGTGGCACAGTAAAAAAAAACCCTGAGTTGGAATTTGGGTTTTTGCGGGATTCGAACCTGGACCCCTCGCTTAGTAGTCCAACACACTAAGCACTAAGCCACTGCGACCTCAGTCAGATATTAAAAGAAAAAAAAAATTAAACAATTGTATACATGAGCTATAATAGGTACTTATTATTAATATCGTGGTATATGAACCTATATCAATAAAAACGTTAACCGCAATTAATCTACAAAATAGCAGCGTTCCATTGACCTCTAGAGTCTAGAGTCTAGACGATTGAAACATAATGCCCCAGATGTAGCAATATCCGCCTTTGGTCACGCTGTTTTTTTTTTAATATAAGCCACTTTCCCGAAAACAGTGTTTTCGTCGAAAACTCGTCGATGCATTCATACCGACCACCAACTCATTTTCGTTTGACATTTCAATCAGATGTGAAATACAAGTCGTTAAACTTCGGTGCAAACTTTTTTGGTTACAAATTTCGATCGCATCAATTAACAAGTGAAATTAATTTATTGCATTTAAAAATAATATTAGTCCCATCAATTAAGTGTGTAAAATGATTTAAAGTTGTGAGTTGTGACATTTGTTCGGTCAGCCATTTTGCTGAATATTGCAAAAGGTGTGTTTGTTCCAACAACCAAACAATTGGAAGTCGTTTTCGTGGTGTTTTCGTGTAAAGCGAGTGCAAACGACTCGTTTTGAAAACTGAAATATGTATGTATGTATGAAATAGAGTTTTGGCGAAAACCCAGTTTTGGGCCTATAACCACTGCGTCCACGTGTTTCCAATAGTTTAAGTTATAAGTGGTTGCTGGTTATTTGATGGTGTATGTTTAAAAGAAGAGCAGACGTGGACGATAGTTGCTAAAACGAAGTTTTGTGTAGTTGGTATTGTATTTTTATTGACATTAAGGCAGTGAAATAGACAAACAAAATATATAAAAATTAGATAGCCATTTTAAAGAAATAGTTTTAAGATAAAAACTGAGTACAAGGGTTTTGTTTAGGATGGAGCATAATTTGGTTTTTAAAGTGTCGTTTTCGTTGATTCGGATGGAAAATTGAGGATGCAATTATGTATTTTGAAAATATCAATTTTAGTTAGTAATGGAGATAACGTGCAGAAAAAGAATGGCCCGGAACTGCAAGCCCACAAAACTGCAAATGTGAAGTTTGCGTGATTGTGATTGCGAGACCCAATTTTTTTAATACTTAATCGAGGAAGTTAAAATATGTTCCATGTTTTGATTAATGCCTATGCATTAAATAGGTAGTAGGATTAAAAGTATTGCCCAGCAACATTACATAAATGGATACGTTATAGTCAATCACATAAATAAGTTATTACTGCACTCTTAAATTAATCATATAGCCTACTAGTGTTCTCTGCCATGGAAATAGAATATTGTTATGCAAAGCATTTAGTCAAACGCGTGTTGTGTCTCTGCGGACACACTATCCAAAAATGAATAACTCACTTTCAAGATACACCTTCAATTGTCATTTAAAAATCTTGTTTAAAATTTCGAAATGTTTCGGGTTTTGGCACTTAAAATATAATTTACGTAGCCGTAGCGGTGTACTTTATGTATTTAATTTTTTCTGTACGAAACATGTTGCAGCCTTGGAAGGAAAGTGCATCCAACGCTCTTCTGTACAAGGCAATGACAGTTATTTTGCATGTGGTGAATTACATTCAGTACGGTCAGCTTGTGGCGTATTGTCTTAACGAGATGGTTCAAATTTTCAATTTAATCGAGGCAAAAAGTGATTCAACGTTCTTTTATCAATCAGATTTGAGAGGGGTTTTCACCATGAAATACATTCTATATTTTTATCATTTTTTTCACGAGATATTGCTCGTTTTTGGTTTCGGTGTCGTCTTCGAGTACGGCCAACTGCTTTGTGATTTCACCTACTGGAGTTATTTTTACATTCAGCTAGTTTTGATTTGCTTTTATTTGAAAATGACTGAAGTTGTAATGAGCAGCTCGAAGAGTGGGAAACGCGAGTGCTCTCGAACGATAAAAGAACTTGTTGCGATTTCCTTTCGAATACACAAAGTGAAGCTCGTCTTAGACGAACTTTTTACCAGGTTAATTTACTGCAAATATTTCGGAATGATCAGCGATATCATTTTTTTCTACGATATCCTAACAATGAACCTATTAGCAGATTTATGGGGAACAAAACAGTTACTAATATTCGTTTGTGTCTACGTCCCAATTTCAATTACATCTTCGTATGATATTTATATTATTGGAAGACTTTCGGATGTGTTAGACGACGCTGAGAATAAGTTCCAGCAGAGCATTGTACTTCTTAATGGCAGAATGGAATTGGTAAAGCACAGCTCTGTTCAAAAGGATGTAAGTTAAACTGCATATGTATTCAGAATCCGTTTTATTTATATTTTTTATTTCATAATTTAGATAGATATGCTGCTGATACAAAGTTGTCTAAGGGATTTAAGGACATCGGCATTAAATGAAATCATCATTAATCAACAGTTCAGTTTTAACTATTTTTGTGATGTAATTGTCAAGAATGTTATTGTGTTTTGTATGTATTATGTAAGTGAGAAAGTGAGGATGCGAAATATACAGTTGTTTCACTGAAGGAAATGTGCGACTTCCTGAGCAGATATCGCACTGTTTAGCAGACGGTAAATAAGGGGTACACTTAGCAGATTGCAACTACAACCAACTGAAACTTATTTCATTAATATTTTATTCAAATGTCAATGTTTTCTCTTTTCTTAATAAAAGACACCTTTACGGATGTTGTATTTTTTCTTCAAACGTTAAGTTTTCGAAAATGTGGAGAAGGTGACTTAAGTAATTAATTTTACTTGGTTCGCCCATTCACTTATCGCAGATCGGAAAAAGAACATTCACTTAGAATACGCGAACTCGGTTAAATTTTAACCATGAATTGCTTTACATCGAAACAACGCTCCAAAATAGAGACGCTGTATGTTGAAAATAGTCGTTCAGTGGTGTTAACTCAACACGCATATCGTCGAATATATTGTGGACAACAAGAACCGCCTCATAAGTCTAGATCTATTTGCATACTTTGTCGAGTCAAGCACTAAAACTCAAAAAAAGTTAAGCGAAGCTATTTGAGAGAGCGACAAAATATACTGCCATCCAAAATACGTGTATAAACTTAAAGTTGCTTGAAGCCACTTACATCTTTGGCATCTACTTGTGTCAAAAATAAAACAGCAGATATTTTGACCACCGTGGATTTTCTTTATTTTCACATATTTTCTTTGAGTGCAATTGACGTTAGTTTTTTGTTTCATGTCAACTTTATGCATTTGATGTATTTATCCAGTACTTGTCCCGTTCCGGTGCCGGCGCGCGGTTGAAATTCTCTGAGCCAAGAGAGGAACTGCTTAATACTCGTTATTTTGCTCTTTTTCTGTCATTTCGATGAGAACGTGTATTATAGACTGTGTGCAAACGGCTAACGGCAAAGTGCTATAGAGATCGATTTATATTGAATGCACTCGATTTGAACTTTAAGAAAATGAGAAAATTATCACAATAACGAGCAATGAGCAGTTCCTCTGTTATGGCGCGAACAGCTCAGAGAATTTAAATTTTAAGCCGCGTACGCGAATGAAGCTACTTTTTATCGTTTGATGTCAAATTTTGTACGGGAGTACGGGACACTGGTAGATCGTAGATATGCTGTTCATCAACGCTCAAGATCATAGACAAATCATACTGAGACCTCAAAACTTCGGCCGATTTACAATTCCTTGCCTACAAGCTATAATTGTATTGATGCACTACCATTGATATTATTTGTCGTTTAAATAGAGGTTATACCGGGTGCTGCGTGCAAATTTCAGCCTTCTACGTCAATCAGTTTCTGAGATAGACCTAGGTACAAAATTGGTCCAGTGGGTTCGGACGGAAAAAAATCGAAATTAATAAGGTTCCGTTTTTCTTCTTTGGGTTCGATCGAACGATATTGCATTACTGATATGATATTTGACAGATCAGAGGATATTTAGTGTTGTTTTTTTTTTCATAATAAGCCTCAAAAAGCCTTTGAAAGATATTTGTTGGGCAAATTCAATTGCTCTTTCAGAATAAAATCCTATTTGTGAAAGGAAGCATTGACCTTGTTTTTCACAAAAACAAGACGTTCGAATTAATAGTTTAGTAAGTCTGACAGCTGTCTGACTAGATGGGTTTCAGTTTTTATTGGCCCAGAGTGGTCACGTGTATAATTTTGGCAGATGGCATTTATGGAGGGGAAGCCGACAAATGTAGTCAAGAAAATCCTGCCTGCATACTCAGTTGACATTTCGTAGAGTCAAATTTAGAATAAACAGAGTGGCCGCTGCAAAATTCTGAAGAAGGCGAATATTTAGAATTTTCGCAAGATATCAAACAACCATTAGTTCGCATAAGACAATAATAGTGTTGTGATAGGCAACCGTGTTAAATTTTAAATGTACTTGTTTAAATAAAATAAAAAATTTCCATTTGCAAAATCAAACAAAAGTAATGATGACCGCGAGAATACAAAAATAATTCAAGTTGCTTAGTCAACGCGTTCTTATATTCATAGCCCCGACAAATCTAGTTGACGTTTTACATAAACTAAAGTATCCGAACGTCCCCAATGTGGAGGTCTAATTGTTTATTGGTACCGTTTCACAAATGCTATACATTTTTACTAAAGCTGACATCCAAACTAGTTGTCGACATTAGTGATTGAATATTAGTAAGGTCGAATACGAATTTATAGTGAGTGTAACTCGTTTACCTACCAGTTTGGTTACAAGTTATTTTTAAAAATTGTCGGTAGTTAAAATAAGTATATAACTGTATTTAAGGTCAAGTCGGAGGACTCGTACGTGAGGTTATAAGTAACGTTTATTGTTAATGTGCACCGTATACATGAAACAACATTAAAATTAATGAATAGCACTATTTGAAGTGACTATCAATTTTAAAGGGTGTTCTTAGATGTTTGTTCTTCAAATTGAAAGCACTTTTTCCGATGTGAACCAATTGATTTGACAGCTGGAACGCGATTTGTGTACTTCGATTTTCCGGGTACCTATTTTAGCATTTTCACCATTTCACCGCGGCCTAAAAGACTACAAGAGAAAGCTGTTTTATTCGAAATACCTAGTTTATTTGGCAAGAAAACGAAAAAAAAATCAATTTCGCCTCCAACGTGCGGCAGACATAATTTGCGACCCTCTTTTTTTGTTTCTCTGTCGTAGTCATTTCTAGTTAAAGGACTATTCACATGAGAGCGAGCGAACGAATTGCTGAAATGCGAACAAACCACTTTTGATGCATTTATGAACAGAAAATTGTACATTTTACTATTCCAAGAGGAGGATAGTTAATTATCCCATCAAAATGTATTAAGAAAACATGTTAATAAACAGTTAAAATAACGAAATTTCGAATGGCAAACTTTTTGCCGCGAACGAATACACCCTTGGCGCGAATTGTCAAAGTTTATTCACAATCCACATCATTCAATTCGCGTTCCACAAACTAACGAATAAAGCATTCGTTCGAACTTAACCTCAAACTCAAAATGTTATAGAGACAAATACCGGCGACTGTCATTGGATTCGCGGGTTTCTGCGACCAAATTAAATGTATCATGTGAATGGACTGTCAAAACTTGCGAATATTCGTTCGTTCGTAGGTAGTTGGTCGCTCTCATGTGAATGATCCTTAAGACATAACTAGTCATTGGATCAAGTAAAAATGTTGGTGATTTTTTTTATTTTCATACTTGTAAACATTTTTTTGAATTTAGCGAAACGGTGGGTAAAGTATGTATCCATATCATATCATAACGTTTCTACAAAAATCGGACTCCTGCAAAAAAAAATGCAATTAAATATAAATATTGCCACAGATTATAATATATAGTTCAGTTTTTAAAATCGGTATAATTCAAAAAATTTTAAATAAAATTCATACCCATATCTTGAAATTTTTTATAATTAAATCTATTCTTTTATATATTTTTAGGGGAGGAACCAGCAGCTATGCAACACTCCTGTGGAACTAAAGGGGTTTCTCTGATATGGGTTGTGGTATTTGTATTATTATTGGGCTTATTTCCACTTCGATGACAGCTTTAAGGTTCACTATAAATATGAATACCACAATTTTATCTCCAATAGGTTGTTTTATACACACAGATATATAATAAATTAAATTAACTCTTGATATACAAAAAAAAAAAACGAAGAAAAACCAAAAACTAATTAGGATATATTTACATATATAGAACGAAAATAAGGACGAGGAGTATGAATGAAACCTACATATGAATTATTACGAATTATTTTATATTGAGATTTTAAGAAAAGTGTTTAACAATTTTTTAACGATAGTTAAAATTGCTAAGCATCAAAACATATTTACTAGGTATAAAATTAAATTCATTAAAATTTTAACTATATCATAATCAAATATACTTACATAAAAATAAGAAAACCAAGAACGAACCCAACCCTATTGAAATTAAATAGCAAGAGGACGACGAAGTCAAACTTTAAGCACGCTCCTTAGTATAGTATTTACATGTACACGTAAAAGTAAAAAAAAAAAATATGATGCTAAATATACAAACTTAAACCTGAACAAAACTTATTATCGAAAAAAATATTTGAAATACTTGATAATTTATATATTAGATTCTGATCGAAACATATTTTTTTTTAAATAGAATACGATTTTTTACGGTGACACATGTCGTTTTCAATTGGGATTTTCGGAGTTTGCTCTCAGATTTTTTATTTTTCGTGGAACATAAAACGAGATTTTTCTTCCTTCGCATTTGTCGTGGTGTGTGTTTTAAAAGTCAGCGTTTCTTAAATTGTAATTTATGCTTATAAAAATCCATATCCATTGCGGCGGTCAAATGTAAATTTTTCTCTATTTTTCGCAGACTTGTCTTCTAAATACGTAATTAATAACACACTTTAAAGTTTGACAAATCGAGAATGTTTTGGTGTTGGTGTAAATAGGTGTAAGCCTCGCTCAGATATCGAGATTCGCAAAACTGCTCTAACTCTGAAAAAAGTGCTTTTTTTGCGGTCAAACGTGAAATCTGACAGCCAGTTGATTTCGAGAGCAGAAAAACTGCCCTGACTGTCAAAAAAAGTGATTTTTCTGTCCCAATGGAAAACGACAAAAATTAAAACACAGCTGTTCAAATGTTTGCTAAACGATTAGACGCTTTTTCATTATAAGACAAATTTGATATTCGTTCAACTGAAAAGACCGAACTCTAGCGCTTTGATTCTTATAGCTGACTGTGTGCAAAAATGCCCGTTGCTCACCTACAGTAGTTCCTGATTGGTTCGTTTTTTGTGAAGACTTTAAGTCCAGGTCCGAATTACCGATCGAGTACTACGCGAAGAAAATTTGTTATTGTTTTGCGTGTTAAATTCACGTAACTCACTGACGTATTGCTTGCTTCTTTAGTCTGTCAATGTTCGCGCATTACGCGTAGTTCAGTTGGCGATCAAACGATGAAGCTTAATATTTATTCTCTTCAATTCGAGTTAGTCTTATGAAAGGAACTGATGTAAAAATAATAAAACGAATGGCCGCAGGCTAATGCCAAAAAGGAGCAAAAAAGTTGAATTCTTAATATCCAAAAGAAAAAAAAAATCAAATCGTCTAATGAAATTAGTTATGCTACTTTCAGCAAAGCTGTGTTTTTTTTAATATTTTCGTAGATTATTCTAATTGTTATAAAATGTCAGGTGCAAGTATAATCTACAATATAATTTGCTTATTACATAAAAAAGTAAACTAAGAATAATGTTTGAGTGAGAAAATAAACAATACTTATAAATATTAGATTATAGATAAAAAATATTTACATTGTACCATTATGATGTATATCCAAATATGCATTTTTTAAAAAAAAAATATTTGAACAAAAAAAATATTAAAATTTTTTGAACTCAAGTGGTTGTCTACCTAATTCCTTAACTAATAAATAAAAGTTCCAATTTTAGATTTTGCTAGCTGCAATACACCTAAAAACAATGTTTAATTATATCATAAACGGGAAGATAGTTCATCTCAAGCGTTGTTGATGATTGCTTCAGAAAGAGCGTAGCCTAATAGCGACTTGAAGGTGGGTATAAAACCATAATTTAGCTGAAAGAAAACAACATAAATGTGTTTTTTGAAATGCTGGGCAAAATTGAAAGGTCATGCCGGCATATGTTATCAAACTCCTGAAGCACGTAGCTATACAGCGGTACACGTAAGTATAAGTAGGTGACTGCTCCAGTATCAATAATCACTGCATAAAAGTTATCAACTTTTTTACACACAGTAACGTCAAATTTTTCTCCCGCTAGCTGACGTCTATAAACTAAATAGCTATTAACTGCCTTAGGGTTCCGTCCGACAGAACACGTTTTTTTTATTTCTAAGTCAAACAGAATTGTTGCTGTCATCATTTTTGTATTTTTAATTGCTATGTAATTCCCGAAAGAGACAAATATCAGAAAAAAGCAGCGACAATACCGCGACCCCCAACTTCAGCCGATTTAACGTTTCTTGCCTACAAGCTATATTTTTTTGGGGTTGTCATGTTTTTTTGCGCTAGTATTGATACGTAGAAATTGATACGTAGAAATTCAATACGAAAAATGTCACGAAACTTCAAAAATTCCGGGTCATCAACACACGTTCAAAAAATATGCACGACTTCCGCTGTGGACAAAGTTGCTGAAAAACGCCTAATGTGACAAAAATATTGTTACTGGAGCCGTTTAATTGCGCATTCGTTTAGGTAAATACTTTGATTTACTTGCGAAAATAGACGTTCAATAAAACGAGCGTGGCAAGCTCAACTACAACGCATGGTGTATGAGACAATTAGAAGTGGTCTCAATTGTTTCAAAGTTTGTGGGTAGGGGGTAGGCACACAATGGCCGCGTTCCTCTGCCCGCTAGTCTTCTAGCACAAAATATCCCAGATGAAGGAACGCTCGCGCAGCGGCAGCGGCAAAATGACGTTTGACTATCCTTCATAAATAATTTCGTGTCGCATAATTATTTCCAAACTGCATTTAAAAAGAAATGGTACATGTTATAGAAACCATAATAATATCGGAATTGCTATTTTACTTACCTTATTACCAATTTAATCACAATTGCAGCTCGGCTTCGTATTTTTGTTTTTATTTTGTAGATGTTTGAACGATTTCCATTGACAGCTGTTTTTTTGTTTTTTTTTTTTCTCTCAAAGCAGCGGGTAGTTTTGCGCTAGATTGAGAAATTTCCCTGAAAGGGATATTTCATAAAAAGTGCTAGACGACTAGCGCAAATGGTAAAATGTCAATTTTTTTTATATGGAGTTTGACATGCCGCTGCTCATCTAGCGGGCAGTGGAACGCAGCCAATTATTAGCCCAGAATTATTTCCCTTTCAGGGAAATTTCTCAATCTAGCGCAAAACTACCCGTTGGATTGAGAGAGAAAAAAAAAAGAAATACCGCTGTCAAAGGAAATCTTTCAAACGTTTACAAAAAATACGAAGCTGAGCTGGAAATGTGATAAAATTGGTAATAATAAGTAAAATAGCAATTCAGATTGTTTTTATAATACGGGTAATCGTTTCTTTTTAATCGTAGTGTGGAAATAAATAATATGCGGTACTAAATTAATTATGAAGAAATGATAAGAAAAATAGTGACAAATATCACTTTGCCGCTGACGCTATCGTTCTAGTGTGAGCGTTCCTTCAAGTGCGATATTTTGTGCTAGACATCTTTCGGGCAGCGGAACGCGGCCAGTTGCTTTAGTACTATAATTACGTACCCAAAAAAAAATTGTGTGTGAACTCCGCCTAAGAGGTTATTATACATCATCTATCTTCCTATACAATCAGGTAGTGTAAGCGGGAGAGCTGTATTTTTGTGGGTTGTCGCCAGTGATACCAATCCATTCATAATTATGCCATTATTCCTTACTCACAGTTCCGATGCGTGAGGCATTGAGGAATAATTTTGATAAATAATGTCGATTTCCATTGGGATTTTCGGATTTTGCTCTGAGATTTCAGATTTTTCGTGCCCAATGGAACATAAAATAAAAAATAAAATAAAAGCAAAGTTAAGTAAGATTTTCAGCACGCTGATTACAACAACTACGCTATACTTGACACTTCGAGTTTCGCAATAGTTGTTGTAATTGCGTGCTGAAAATCCTACTTTACTTCGCTTTGCTGAGATCATAGCTCAAAAAACATGATATCAATCGTTATACTACCATTTAATGTATGCAATTTTAAATCTCTTGCACCAAAAGGCACAGATAATTTTTTATGACATAAAAACTTCAATCGGTATTGGCATCACTTGTTTTAGCCATCGCCATTTTTTTGTTTTATTTTGAAAAGTTGACATTTCACCGTCACTGTGACAGTCAAAATAAAACACGTGTGTTGTTTGGTGTGAAGAAAATCCTTCCTCAGATTTGTTTTTGAATAATAATTACCAATTTTGCAATAATACCAGTTTTCTTTTAAAATGGGAAAAGCAAAGAAAATTAATAAAGTGAAGCAAAATACAAATATTCCCCTGGACAAACAAATGACACAGGGCAAAATTAACAAATATAAGAAAGACAAACTTAAACTCCGCGCGGAAGAGAATTCGGTAAGCAATTTTTTTCACATTTGAAGGGGTCAATTTAATTACTTAATTTAGTTTTAAGATTCTAACGTATTCAGACACTAAACTTAGATTTGTAACCAAAGTGAGAACAGGAAATTATGTTTTCCGTTCATGTTCAACAAAAGTACTTCACGTCGATATTCTTTCAGTTAAAAAACCTCGTATTTAATGTAAAATCCTGTCTCAGAATCAAAACAGATCTTTCCGTATGCATGCCGACCACGGAACTTGACCCTGCTTCTCAAGGACTTGTAAATTTGAACTAGTTCCACAATATTACGGCGTAATGCGATTAAAGCTTGATTTAAAAACGTGTTCTGCATTCTACTACTAAAACTCGCACTTCTTTCAGGTTGTGGATAGTAGAACTAGCCAAAAAATTCTATTAGCTGCAAAGCAACAACAACTGGACCTCACTGAAGAGAACTTCCCCGATACATTGGGAGCACCAAGAAAGACGACAAGATTCAATTTGGGTACATCGATTCCCGGATCCAAGGACAACGATGAAACTATCAACGTCACAGCCGATGATTTCATTGACGATCTGCAAATCGATGATGAAGACACAGAAGCTTTTGAACGTTTCCAAAACACTACCGGTTCGAAACGTACCATAAACTTGTCGGAAATCATAAAGCAAAAGATTGCCGAAAAACAAGGCGACATCCAGTCGAAACTAAGTGATCAGGGATCACTTAAAATCGAGGATATCGATCCCAGGTAATTGAATACAAAGCGCTTTATAATAAAAAAAAACAATTCAAATCGATTTCAAATTTCACAGAGTTCGCGAAATGTACGAGGGCGTTAGGGACGTTATGAGGCGCTTTAAAAGCGGAAAGGTGCCCAAAGCGTTCAAAATAATACCCAAGCTGCGCAACTGGGAGCAAATTCTTTTCATCACTGAACCTCACAATTGGAGCGCAGCTGCTATGTTCCAGGGCACAAGGTGACGCATTTTATCAAATACCCATTCTCAGCATGTCTGACCAAATGATTTTGTTCAGAATATTTTGTTCTGTCCTATCGCAGGCAATGGCACAGCGTTTCTATAATCTAGTTCTACTACCTCGTGTCCGAGATGATCTCTGCGAATATAAGAAACTGAATATGCACCTGTACAATGCGTTGAAGCGAGCCCTCTTCAAGCCAGCGGCTTTCATGAAGGGTATAATTCTGCCTCTTTTGGAATCCGGCGACTGTACCCTTCGTGAGGCGATTATATTTGGCAGCGTGATTGCGAAAAATGGAATTCCTGTCCTTCACTCTGCGGCGTGTCTTCTGAAGATCTGTGAAATGGGCTACACTGGAGCGAACTCGATATTCATACGGATATTCCTCGAAAAGCGTTACGCCCTACCCTATCGAGTTGTGGACGCAGCAGTTTTCCATTTTCTGCGCTTTGAGAATGACAAACGAGAGATGCCCGTTCTGTGGCACCAAAGTTTGCTCACTTTTGTGCAGCGTTACAAAAACGATATATCATCCGAACAGAAGGAAGCACTGTTGGGACTTTTAAAGTAAGTTGTTGGATGCTGCTGTAAAGAGTTTCTCTTAATAGTTTTCTTTTCTTACATCATTAGAAAACATTCGCAGCCAAAAATTACACCAGAAGTGAGACGAGAGCTGTTATCAGGCGCATGTCGTGATGTGGAAGTGGTGGAAAGTGAAACCGCACACGGGGCTGTGCCTATGGAGCAGTACACAGACGCGGATGTGGAGTTCTCATAAGCGTGTTAATATTTATATTTTACAAAATATATCTTTTTTGTTTACATAAGAGTGTGGTCTCAAATTAATGCCTAAAGAAAGTATTTGTCATCCACGTAAAGTTTCCAGAATTGTCATGGCAAATCGGCTCCAGTCGGGAGTAGATACGAGGTTATCCAAATACATGTTTGGAATCCACATAGTTGGCTTTACATAATGCATGCAGTGTAAGTCTGTAAGTAACGACGAAGAATTGGAAGCCCTATGAGATCGCTTTCAGCCACTGATGATCAATGGGCGATCGCATCTTTGGCAACCGTGACGGCCTAGTTCTTAAAACTAAAGTTGGTTGGTTGGTTTAGGTAGCTGTATTTCCCGACGAGGAAAAAACACAAGTAGCGCATTGAGCGACGTTTTGAAACCACAACTAACGGAACCTGATATGAAAAGGAGGTGAAGGAAGTGAAAAAGAGCTCAAAACCAGCCTGTGGAGTTGAGAAATTTGATAATCCTGTGGAAATGGATGCCTTGGATGACCAAAAGGTCATCAAAAAATGGATGACCCAGTGCACTGCGTCTGGTTTTGGCACGGGCCGGACACTCACAAAACAGATGGAACACTGTTTCACTCTTACTTGTGTCATCACAGCTACGGCAGTGGGTATTGTGGGGGATGCCAAGCTTGGCTGCGTGGGTTCCTAAGGGCCAATGACCCGTACTAATTGCCGTTAGTCTGGCAATATCTACACGCGATCTGGATAAGAGGTTGTTAGTTCTGGCATTATCGTAGGTTGGCCAGATCTTCCTGGAAATGACATAGTTCGTCAGGTTCATCCAACTAGTCTCAGCACATGAGGTGAAGTGCAGGAGGATTTCTCTCTTTACATATCCCAGCGGAGGGAAGACTTTCTCCGCGTGAGACACGCACAGAGCTGAGCCAATTCTGGCAAGTTCATCGGCTTTCTCATTCCCTTCAATGTTCCTATGGCCGGGAACCCAGACGAGAGTGATATCAAACCGATGACAAGCCCTGGTCAGTGTCTCCCTGCATTCCACAACAAGCTTGGACGTTGACTTAGTTGAACCAACAGCCCTAATCGCGGCCTGACTATCGACGAAGATGCCTATTTTTTTTCTGGGTGTTGCAATATTGTGGAGCAGTCTGCACGCCTCCTTAATTGCAAGTACTTCTGCTTGAAAAACGCCTGCTACGTTGGGTAGGCGAAGACTTTTAGAGATGTTTAATTCTGTAGAGAAAATGCCTGCTCCTACTCCACAGTCCATCTTGGAACCATCTGTGAAGATAGGTATGTCGAATTCATTAACGAACGCATTCTCCTCCCATTCTAATCTAGAGGGGAATCTAACAGAGAAGTTTTTATGGAAGTCGTGTTTGGGTACTATGTAGTCTGTACACATATGACCTATGCCGTCAGGAAGGGAAAAAAGGATGCTGGTACGGCCGTAAGACCTTTCGGACCAACACTTAGATTCCTTCAATCTGACAGCGCTACATGCTGCAATGTTTTTTATATGCAGATCCACTGGGAGGAAATTGAGAATGACATTAAGGGCAGCGGTCGGACTTGATCGCAGGGCTCCTGTGATTCCAATTCCAGCTGTTCTTTGGACTCTACTTAATTTAAGGACGTTATAGGCTTTGCTTAAGGCGGGCCATCATACCAGTGATCCATAGGTGATCCAGGCGTGGGAAAAAACTAAAGTTAGTCTTCGAAAAATGCTACAATGAAATATGATCTACATCGAATTTCCATTCGGACGTCGTTCATTGAGTTCAATTCTTTAATTACTTTTAAGCTTCTGTATTGAAAACGTTGACGCCTTGAAGAGGACAGATTATTGCATATCTCTCGATAGGTACTGATTGTTGATGACGATGGCTCAGTGGCTTGCGCCCAGTCCTTATAGTTCAAGTAGGTTGTTGCCAAACTTGGCGCAAAGCGGCATAGCAAGACGAGCTTCTCTTTTATCCCGATATAAAATATTTCATATACGCATTCAAGGACGTACAAATTAAGAATTGAAATATAACTTTGTTCATCGTGAAGGAATCGACAACATAGTCTATGGAATATCGGGTAAGGATTAATTGACTTATCTTGGTTGCCTGCTGATGGCTTAACAATACTAAAAGCTTTAGGTAGCGGCTGGGGCCTTGCACACACCCACTTCATTTTTCCAGGCACTCCTACTCTACTCAAAAACCAAATTAAGGAGAAAAAAAAAAACCCCGCACAAAATTTGTATCAACTATTCGATTTATTCGTTCATTTGTAAAACCAAATGTGCATCTAATTACAATTACTTTTCTGATGATGTCTCTTAATGTGAGTTTGCAAGTTAACCTTCTGAGCAAAGCACTTGTCACAGAATTCGCATTTATATTGCAAACTAATATCGTGAACTTTCTTATGCTTACACAGATCGGAGGAGCTTGTGAATCCCCTACCACACACCAGACAGGTGAAATTCCGTTCTTGGGTGTGAGATCGAATGTGCACTTTAAGCGTACTCGATTGGGTGTATGTTTTGCCGCACAGAGTACATTGAAAGGGACGCTCTTTTGTGTGGATTCGCAGGTGTGTTCGGTAGTTTCCCACTTGAACAAAGCTCTTGTCGCAATATGAGCAGGCGAATTTTTTCAGGTTCGCATGAAGCCGAAGATGATCGACAAGATTTGATTTTTTACGAAAAGACTTGTCGCATACTTTGCACTCGTATTGCTTTGAGGTGTTACTCTTTCTATGCGTTTGTCTTCTACTCGTGTTTACCCAATCGACGTCAATATCGTCAAGTTCTTCGTGGAGTTGCGCTTCCTTACAACTTTTCTTATGGTGTTCTATAAGAAAGGTGGCTGCGTCTGTTGACATGTCAATTGGTGGACACGTATCAATTTCAATGTTTTCTGATTTGTTTTCATCGCCTGTATCGTTGTCATCCACTTCAATGGATTTTCGATGTGTACTGATCGAATTTTGATCAAAGAAAGCACTCAGAGCTTGATTTTTAAACTGATATGCATTAAATAGCCGTCCGATGCAAGATGGGCACAAGGATTGGCCCAGTCCATCTTCAGGGTCAACCTTATCATATGGGTGGTCGAGAATAAAAATTTAAAATGCATCTTGAGTATTTTGCTAGTGTACATACTTTTAGACATGTTATGAACTCCAGTGCCTCGTGCAAGAGAACTCCTTCATCCTGTAATTCTGCGGCAAATATATTCACCGCTCCTTCTTCTGAACTGCATATTCTGCAGGGACTAACTTCGACAATGTCAAAAGAATACTCCTCCATTGGACACACTTTCGTGTTATGTGGCTCCCGTGGTGTTACTTGTTTACTGTTTTCTATGGTCAAGAGATAATGTATATCATATCGCCGCCATCCAAAACAAATAAATCGGTGACAAGAAATTACAGATGTTTTGTTATATTTTGATTTCGTTGGTTGGTGGGAGGAAAACTTTAGCCCTGTCGAAATGTCAAATCTATTAGTGAATCCACTTACAGAAAAATTGCAATATGCTTAGCAGGGACAGTACTATTGTAGCTGATGTTTAGTACTTAAGTATTCAAATATTGGCAGAACGAGGTACCATGGTGGGTATTGAATAAAATATCCACTACCGGAGATTTTAATTATTTTCGTAGCTTTTGCCATGAATTCAAGAAGTGTACACCGTACAGGTACACCAACTGCTTGTACGTGTGACCACATTTTGTGCATAATATAACCTTCTTGCAACCATGCGTTGGTTTAAGAGACGAATCGATGGAACCTACAATTAAAATTAGCGAAGCAGGACAACAACCCTGGGGTACTTGTCAGACGTTTTTGAAATTTGGCGCAGCGGAAAAAGCAACCAATCGAACTTATTTATTAATGGCGTTGTCCATTGGTACAGAAACAGGCAGTTTTTCTGCTCTCGTAATCTGACAGCTGTCAGATTTCATCTTCCATAGGCCGGAGTGAACGCAATTTTGCGAATCTCGATGTGTGAGCGAGTTTCACACTTCTGATCTGAAACCGTTCCATTGGCACAAAAAATACTCTTCTGGTGATTCTGAGAGAATTTCGTTTCTGGATTTGAAGTCAGAATACACTCAAGAAGCAATCACACAAGTGTAGTTTGTGTATTTTATACAAGTCAACTGACAGCTGCCGTAGATTATTTTTTGGCATTTCACCAATACTCTTGTGGATTCAATCAGAAGCAGTTTTCTTGTTCCATTGACAAATGTACAAGTTGGCCTGCGATATCTGGAGGCAAAGAAAAGAACCCTATCAGACATACAGGAATCTGCCATCGGTAAGCGGTACGTGTATTTTTGCAAAAGTAATTTATTCATTTTATAAATGAAAAACTATTTTAATTGATATAAATGCCTTGTCAGTCTAAAATCCAACTATTGTTTATGGAAAATAAAATAACCCCGGGTCAATAAATTATGTTTGAATCGTTTAAAAGTGTAATGAAAAATTTGTGTTGGTTTCGTGTAAAAAATTTGTTTTTTTTTTGGATTATACTCTTTTTTAACTGTTTAAAGTTCTTTAAATTGTTGTTAATATTATATTTATTGTGCAGCTGACGCAACTAGCCGAGATTTATCTCAAACTTTCTCGATATGATAATTTTGGAAGGTTTCTGCTGGGAAATGCTACTGCGAGCGTGCAGTGTGTTTTATTATCTCTTGCAATTGGCTTTAATATATCGCCTGCTTTCAAATGTAAACTACATATTTTAAAGAACTTAGGAAATTATTTTCCCATGCGAAGAACAATTGACCACTTTTTTTTAAAAGGAATCGAGTTTTCAACTTCTTTTGGATTTTTGTACATGGTTATACCATGTTCTCTATATGAGTTGCACTGGGATACACCACAATGAGACACTCGATCCAACACTTTTTCTTTATTTTCCAACACTGTAAACTATTTAGAAATTTATTAGTATGTTTTTAATTGACAAATGTATTTATTTGCCACAATATTTAAATATTTAATCTCGCCTAGCTTCTTTTACGTATATTTTTTCGCTGATCTGTCAAACTTGTATGTCTAGTAGGGTTCAAATTATAGCCGCTAGGGTACACCCTCCATTTCTCAATTGGACTACATGAGTGGATCCCCGAGTGAAACCAATGGAAAACGTCGGAAAACGACATAACCCCAAAGCATTTGTCATATGTCAAACTTTAAAGTGTATTATTTTACGTTTTTTGGTGATACACGCCTGTGAAAAATAGAGAAAAATGTACATTTGGCGGCTGCAATGGATATCAACGTAAACTGAATACATTTTTATAAAAAGAAATGACAGTTTGAGAACAGCTGACTTTTAAAACACGGACCCCCACAAATTCAAAGAAAGACAAATCTCTTTTCATGTTCCATTGGGTACGAAAAATATGAAATCTCAGAGCAAAATCTGAAAATCCGAATGGAAAACATGTTTCCAGTTTCTTGAACTCCCCCAATCCTCGTCAAGAACTGAGACTGCTTCACATATATCAATTTCTGCGTACAAAACGAATAATGCGTAGTCCAACATGAATGCACTTATATCTATATATTCATCACATTATGTATTCTAATTCGCAGCGATTACATATTTATATTTGAGCTGCTTGCTCAGTCCTCATCCTCATCTAGCGTTATCATGACTTTTTGCAGATCTTCCATCTATATATTCATCACATTATGTATTCTAATTCGCAGCGATTACATATTTATATTTGAGCTGCTTGCTCAGTCCTCATCCTCATCTAGCGTTATCATGACTTTTTGCAGATCTTCCATCTCGCGAGCGTCCGGATCTTGTTGGTCTGCGTTCGTTATCGAAACAATCTCATAGTTGCTACTATCTTCCGTCAGTTCGGACATTTCAAATAGTACAGGCGACAGAATTTGTCTGGTTACCTCAAGACTTTCGATACGTGTCGTCTCTAGACTGTAGAATCCATTTTCATCGATCCGGTAGGTGAAACGCTTGTGGCCCGAAGGCAGCTGAAAGTTATGCTTCGTAATCAAATGCTTTGAGAGAAGTTTTCCGTATTTGAAAAGCTTATCACAACAGTGGCAGAGGTAAATGAAAGGACTGTTGGCGTGGACTTCAAGGTAATGCTGAAATAACACAAAGATAATGAATATAGTTTGCAAACCGATCGCTGGGAGACATACCCTTCGAAGACAATTGTACGTTTTCACTGTGTAGTTGCAGCCAACCTCGCCGCATCGCTGCACCACTTTACTGTGCGCATGCCGCTTGTGTTTCGTTAAATCTGATTTTCTAACACATCTGTGCTCACATTCGGGACATTTGATTGGGCGGTCTTTCAAGTGACGATAACGAATGTGCGTAGCCAAGGAGTTGGACGAGTTACACGTCATATCACACATTGAGCATTTAAAGCAGTTCACATGAATGACAAAGTGGTTTCTCAAAAGTTTCTCTGTTGCATAGAATTTGAAGCATTGGCGGCACTGATATTTGTGCGCTGCAAAGAGTAGTCAGTTAGAAAAGGTGAGCTGCAAACTGACGCACCAAACTTACTATTGTTAATTTCCTGCCGTCGGCAGTGGTCAAACAGTGTAGTCTTTGTGCGAAACAGTTCACCACATTCAAAACAACCGAATAGCTTTTGATTGGAATGCATACGGGTGTGCTCAGACAATCGGTATTTGTTTTTGAATACTTTCTTACAGAATCGCCAATTGCATTTGGCATTGGGTTGGTTTTCATCTGGTGTTTTCAGCATATCATAGTCAAAAGACGAATGGAGGGCAATGTGATCTTGGAACTCTACGATCGACACGAAAAATCGTTTACAATTGAGCCACATACATTCGAAATCGTGTTTTAAGTCGGGCAGTGAATTTTTGTTCGCATCCGTGTGGGAACAGGCGGGTACCTCTGCTTTTTTGCACTCTTCTCGACCAATCGTCATCAATGATGTATGGTATCCGTGGTAGTAGACGTGTCGATGGAGTTCCGTTATACAGCTGGAGGAAAAATTACACGCTTCCCAACGACACCGGTATGGATCTAAAAGTCGTTTTTTTTTTTAGTTGAATTAAATGGACGGCAGAATGAACTACTTACTATCAACCACATCACTTTCTAAATGGTCTCGTAAATGTTGATCCAGGGCCATGGCAGAGTTGAAATTTGTGGTGCAACTTTTCCAACAGCAAGTAAACAATAGCTGAAATAAAAACTTTGTTTAGAACTTCTGCCTAGTGGAATTGAGTTTGCTTACCTTTGCAGCATTGTCAGGTTTTTTATATACTTTTGTTACTAATTCCTTTTTTGTCACTATCCTAGATCTTACTTTCATTTTCGACTTCGGCGGTATTTCTGGCATATTTGGATTTTCAACAAACCAAATACCAAAACACTCCACTAAGAGAAAGGTGTGTTCGTTAAAAACATATTGCTGTCAAAATCATTGAGGTGTTTGCTCTAACATCAAGGAGGATGAATGTATTACCTAAGGCCGGCGCAGAATAGGATGAAAATGGGGGAAAATTAATTGCAAACTGCAAGGTTTGTTTTACCACAAAAGCATCCTAGGTAATCTAAAATAAAAACGAGACTTGATTGATTAAAATAACGAAATTTACAATTACAGCAATTCTCCTGCGAATTGAAAATTTTTGCCGCGAACTGTCACACTATTCACAATCCACATAAAACAGTCGTTATCCACAAACCTGCGAATGAATAATTCGCTCGAACTTAACCTCTTCAACAATAAAAATTATTCGCGGGTAACTGCGACTAAAAAAAGTTTTCATGTAAATGAAGTGTCAGAATCTACGAATATTCGCCTGTTCGTGGTTCGCAATTCGCTCCCATGTGAATGGTCCTTTAGAGAATGACATTATTCTACTTTTGACTTCACCTCTCTTGCGTTGCTGTCAAATTCAGCTCCGATTGCTTAAGATTTTTTACACCCTGATCTGTGGAGAGTGCATTCGCAGTCGGACTCTATTTGCAAGCCGTTTGTTTTCGAGGTTAGTTTTTAGTCTTGTATTTATGAGTAGGCGCAGTGGCTTAGTGGTTAGTGTGTTGGACTACTAAGCGAGGGGTCCAGGATCGAATCCAGCAAAAACCCAAATTCCAACTGAGGGTTTTTTTCATTGCGCCACCTCTCGCGAACGCCTGACAAACATCCGAGAGTATAACTGTCTTGAAAGAGCTTCTCAATTAGCCGTTTGGAATCGGCATAAAATTGTAGATCCCTTCCATTCGTTCCAAAAATTAAAAACTCACACAAAACGAATGGTTTTGAGAAGCTAGGCCTAGGTAGGGTCCCTACGGACCTGTTGCGCCAAAAAATTATTATTATTTATGAGTGCTCTGGAAACGAAAATGTGTGGCATGTATTACAAAATCGCGTAAAAGTTCTACTAGACCGAAAACTATTTTTTTTTTAACGGGTGAAACCTATTTTACATGCACCCTAGGTGATTTGCTTTTCTAGTGCTGAACGCAGCCATTCATTGTGTTATCGATTATTTTGACTTTAACCAATCTGCTTATCGAAAATGGCGTGAACACAAAATGTCTGACAACATCTCTTTCCGCCCATTGACGTCTTGAGGTAATGATCTCTTATTTTATTCCCAGTTCTTTTCCGTGAAAAGTGATTCCATCCCAAGTGTTTTAACAGAGTTTTCTTCCAAAACTTAACAAATATTAAACGGTAAAGCTGTCCATTTGATTCTAATCAAATATTTTCTCTCAACTTTTCCAGCACAATGGCTGTTCGGTACGAACTTTGCATCGGTCTCAACCGGGGACATAAAACAACAAAAATCAGGAATGTTAAATACACCGGCGACAAGAAAGTCAAGGGTCTGCGTGGTTCCCGTCTAAAGAACGTGAGTTATATCTTCAAATTGCACGAGTTTAATTTTTTTCATTTGACTACCTATGATGATCCATAAACCATTCGTAGACAACCATAACAGTTTTTATTGTCAGGTGGCGACTCTTCAATATTCTTTTGGGGGTTTAAGCCTTTCAGTAAAACTATGGATACTGGTTACAAACTGGCACTGAGCAAATTTTCCTCAACACCTCATTCTGCTCAAATGATGAATGACATTGCGTACTAATTGGATTTTGTTTGTTTCAGATTCAAACTCGTCACACCAGATTCATGAGGGATCTCGTCCGTGAGGTTGTCGGTCATGCTCCTTACGAGAAGAGAACCATGGAATTGTTGAAGGTGTCCAAGGATAAGCGTGCCCTCAAGTTCTTGAAGCGACGATTGGGAACACACATCCGCGCCAAGAGGAAGCGTGAAGAACTCTCCAACATCCTCACCCAAATGAGGAAGACCCAAGCTCATGCTAAGTAGATTTCCTTTTTGTAGTCTGAACAAGTGAAAATAAAAAAAAACAAGTTTTAGAAGAATTTGTGGTTTTTAATCGACACAGTGGGTAACTGTTTCTGAATCTAGTGCAGATTAGGCTTATTCTGGTGCATCTCACGTAGGAAGCATATTGGGTGTCGTTTCTTTACCCAGAAAATGAGGTTAGGTTTTTCTTCAGCTAGCTAGTTCGGTTGACAGAAATTGCGCAAATGCAACACGACTGAGCTGACTTCAAGGATCAAGAGGACAAGTGCGTGAATCTTGTCGATCTTTTCAATGTAGGTTGCATGGAACGAATGGTTTGCTAGAGACCTCAGGCAGGATGCAGCTCATTCAAATTCTCGTGCTACAAGCGCTATACCTCAAAGTTGCATAGGCATTTATTTTGCAATTGCACCACTGAGGAATTAAATGGCGGAATTAGTTGCGAAATTACAAAACAAAAATTTTGTTTGGAAATTGGGAATCAACTCTCCGACTCAAGGTTGTTTCAACTAGATTGTATAATTGCAGCACGTATCCCTAAAATCTGCTCAAGGCGATGGACACCAACAAGGTTTTCAAAGCAACGCCCAGTTCGGTGGACATGAAATCGGGGTCGCTGTAAATTTAGAACTTATTCAGATTGCATAAGATTTGTGATAATTCCATAAACATTTTTCGTCCGTTGCATCAGGGCTACAATTGACTACACACTCGCATGTAGCAGTCCTGGCGTATGTACCATTAAAATCCATCGGCGATTGATACAAGCTGATCAAACATTGGAACATCAATTTGCAATTGGATCGCCAGGGAGCTTAATCCGTTTAGAATTTTCGCCCAATTTCTATCCTCCACAGGAAAACACAAAACTACCGAATCTGGTTAACTTAGTTTATTCAAATCATGTGGTAAAAAGACCGTCACATTACTTCGCGCTTGAAATAGAACTCTTGGATTCCCTGACTGAAGCCGAACGCCTCCGCTTGGCTTCCTCCCTCTTGACCTTAGACTCCTTCTTCCTCTGGGCCAACAATTTAGCATAATCAGCAGCAGCCTCCTTGGAAGCAGTTTGACGTTTCTTCTTCAATGCTAAACGTCTGCGTTTCCTTTGCAGAACCACAGGTGTAACCAATCGTTGGATTTTGGGTGCCTTGGAAGTGGCCTTCTTGTTGTCCTTTGCTGGCAACGGACGACGAACAACGAAACGACGTACATCGTCTTCCTTGCTCAAGTTGTATAATTTGCGGATTTTGCTGGCCCGCTTTGGTCCCAAACGACGTGGTACAGTGGTGTCGGTCAATCCGGGAATTTCCTTCTCTCCCTTGCGGACAATGACCAAAGCCAACACCGACATATTGGCGTCAACAATGCAGCCACGGACTGATTTCCTCTTGCGTTCACCAGTACGACGTGGACGATAGCATGAATGTCCCTTCTTAAGCAACAAACGAACACGGCCTGTGAATAAAGTAAACAATGTTGAGTCTCCCAAATTCGGGTCATCACATCCAAATATTATCAAACATACCGTGTGTGAGGACACCTTGCTTCATGGGGAAACCTTGTTTATCGTTTCCTCCGGCAATGCGAAGGATATATCCAACCCATTCATCTCCAAGAACATCGGCTTCCACCTGAGTTCCCATGCGCTTTTCATAGAAAATACGCAATTTATGCTCATCGACAACTTCAAAGAGTTTCTGGCATCCCGTAGCCGGGTATGAAATATTGAGCTGCAAAATATAAAAATGTATCAAACACAGTACACAGCACAAAGTTAATCTGAGAAAATATCAGCCATCAACACAGAGAATGATATGAATTTTGATTATTTCGATAGATGTGATTATCACGAAATATTTTCCAAAGTATTTTCAGTAATTACGGTAATAATTTCATAGAAAATTATAATTATTTGCACACACCTTCATTTTGTAAGTCTAGTCCCGCAGAACACCAAACTAAAAGGAACTGAAGACATTTCGAGTTCAGGCGACAAACATAATTGACGTTTCCGTTTGTCTTAAGGGGTGATTACATATCGCCGAGATACCAAATGGGAAGCGCTACTAAAATGTGGTTTGATTATTCTACAAGAACACAGCATAAAATTTGTTTTTTTGAGCTTCGGTCACAGCAAAGCAAAGTAAAGTAGGATTTTCAGCACACATTTACAACAACTACGCTTTACTTGACACTTTGAGACTAGCAAATAGTTGTTGTAATTGCAAGCTGAAAATCCTACTTTACTTTACTTTGTTGGGGTAGAAACTAAAAAAAAAAAACACGCCTATAGCTAGGTAGGTAGCTTTATTATCACATCGAAAAATAAATCTTATGTCGTTTTCCATCGGGATTTTCGGATTTTGCTCCTAGATTTTAAATTTTTCGTGCTCAATGGAACATTAAACGTGATATTTCTTTCTTTGCATTTGTGGGGGTATTGTTTTAAAAGTCAGCTGTTCTTAAATTGTTAATTTATGCTAGTAAAAATCCACTCAATTTATGTTGATAACCATTGCAGTGCCTAAATTTAAATTTTTCTCTATTTTTCACAGACTTTCTCCTCTAAAAAGACGTAAAATAATTGAAATTGAAATTTCTTTATTCAACTGCGTGCATTTTTGCACGAGACGAGAGATCCGTTTGTCCGCAGTCAATATGATAACAAAGGCGAAAGAATGGGATCACAAATCAGGCGCCTAAGGTGTCATGGATGTTCTACCCATAATTATAGATACGTAATACGGAAATAAACACCATTTCTGTCGGCCAATATTTCTGATGCAGCTACTTGAAAATATTTCTATGTCTGATTTGAAACATGTGAAATGAGAGCGTGGTAGTTAGTTTCAGTAAATTAAACCAACTACAATTCATCAATCAATTAATTATATAAATAATTCTCCGTTCATCACTCCTGGAAGCCATATTTTGTTTTGATAGGAATGCGGAATTTCGTTTGCCGCATTGACAAAATCATATTTGTCCTAATAGGCTTATTCGCGTACTTGGTTTAAATCCAACGCAATCGATATAAATCGATTCCACAAAGTCTATATACGTTCTCATCAAAAACGACAGACAAAGAGAAAATTAGCAAAATAACGTGTAACGCGAGTATAGTTCCTCTTTTGGCTCAAAACAGCTCAGAGAATTTCAACCGGCAAGTACTGATAAATTTATGTCAAATGCACAAAGTTGACAAGAAACAAATTCAAAATCTATCTTAAAAATCAATCGCAAAGAAAATAAAAACTAAAAAAATGTGTCTAGTATATAAAATAAACCATCTCATAGTTTTATTTAGAAAATAAATCGAGACATTGCTCTGACTCTGAGAAAATCCTGACAGTTTCTGTTGCGCCAAATGGAAACCAGACAGCCGGCTGATTTATGTGGTATTCGTTTGGGCTTCTTCAGATTTGCCCTCAGATTTCAGATTTCGTGTGCCTAATCGAACATAAAAACGTCACTTGCTCTTTTTTGTGTTGATATTTGTGTGATTTGAATAAGTGTAGTCTTCGACTTTTTTCTAAGCGATTTCCATTCACTGGTTAAATTTTGTATTAAAACATTAGAAACATCTGTCCCGATTGGTTTCTAAATATTTATACATAAATAATTTACAAAAATAGATTCACCCGATGCAATGCCTTCCTTTGCTAGAGAAAAAATTCACTGAAAATGTAAACAAACTCCGCATCAGTTGTCAAACTCAAACGCACTTTATTGGTAAATCTGAGAAAATATCTAGATTCGCAAAAGTGCTCTGAAATCTGAAAAAGATTGCCTTTTCCTGTACCAAACGAACATAAAAACTGCTCTGAGAGCAAAAATAGTGCTCTGAGAGCGCCCAATCGAATACCACATTAGAGTATAGCAAAAACTGATCTGAATCTGAAAAAAAGCTTTTTCTGTCCCAATGCAAAGCGACATTATGACATAACCGTTCAACCACTTTTTTCGAACTAGTCAATTGAAGTCTGGCAGCACTCAGAAAATAAAATCGTTGCTTCAACCTGTCAGTGTACTAAACTTCGAATTTTTTTTTTGTCCAATATAAAAGTTTTTTGTCGATTTCTCGGTGGTGTACCAGTGGTATAGCTGAAGAAATATATTATATTTTTCTGATTGAGATTACACATTATTCCCATATCGCAGTCCAACAAGCAAAAGCATTATCAAAACAAAAAAAAATTGCATATACCTCAAAAGATTGCACAGCCACCCACTACGTGTAAAATAGAAAAACATGTCTGGTTTTAATGACAATCCATTCGGAGAGCCATTGGTAGATAATCCCTTCGAGGTAGTATATACTTTCAAAAGATTCCCTTATCACTCTAGCTGCAATTATTGCTCATAAACAATGAATGACGATGACTCACTTTAAATTTGAAAATCTTAGGATCCATCCATTCAGCAGATAACTAGAAACACACCGAACATTCAAAGTTCATTGGAAGACTACAATCCATTTGAAGAGCAGGCAACTAAGCCGCAATTGCAACTTAATTCAGCTAGTAATGCAGCAGTTGTCCAGCCATCGTCTCAGAATATGATCCCAGTGGCAGGGGCGATCAACAACAGTAGAGCAGCTGCCAGTACGAGCGTGCAGATAACCACAGAGGAGCTACAGGTAAGTTTTGTTTTAAAAGAAATTATGAATCAGCAAATTTAGCTGTTTTTTTTTTTTGAAACCTCCCCTTGGATGAAAAAAAGTATGCAATCCAATTTTGTCTCTCATTAGCTAGTTGGCAGAAATGTTGTTGTTAGTGCCGTGGGTAGTGTAAGAGTGACTGCAATATGGTGGACTAACCGCAAGAAAATATGGAGTATCTATGACGTAAAGTGTAAAAATATAATGTTAATATTTGGCGCATCATATTACGCACATCGAGAACCACATGCTAAAGCACACGAATAACAAATGGTGCTTCATGTGTTTTGCGTTTTATTTATTTCCCGGCACTTTGGCCCTGAGCTGTTTATGTGGTCGTTGCTATCAATTTTGTTTGTTATTATTTTCGAACTAATTGCAATTTGTTCTTCCAGAATTTTAAACTGAGTATTATACTACTTTCACACAGTTTAAAGTATGTGTCTCTATCAACGTGGCTGCATTTTGTGTGGAAGAATATCAGGAAGCCATACGATGGTGTTTGACCTACTTTTCGAAAGTTCATTCATATTCTCTTCCCAATTGCATTCACTTTACTATTTAAACTAAATGTTTGATATGTCAGTATATGCTAGTAAATATTACATAAATGTACATCTAGGGAATATACATGCCTACTAAAAAAGGGAGTCTCAATATTCACTCAGAAACTGCACTACAAACATTATACAACCTTGCGTTTGTGCACATGCTCAGCGAAGTGCTACAAAACATATTTGCGAATCAGAATTCCTCTGGTAAAGCTCGTTACTGCATCTACAGTTCTGGCTAGTTGCCTCTGAAACTAATTCTACCAAAATCGGTCAAGCTCTATGCATGCATTGGCGGATGACAACTGGCAACATTTTTTGTGTACATATGTGCTCTTTATTATGGTAAAATCTGAGTGGGGGCAAAAGTAATTGTTGGACCATTCAGCTCGCCGTTTGTTCCGAATTTCCAGGAACTTATCTCTAAAATGAGGAGTACTCATTTGGTTTATATGGAGCTTGCCTGCTTGCCAGTTATCACCCATATGATTTCGAGACAAGTCGCGCATCACAAGCGAACAGAATTTGGCATTGCAAGAATGAAAAACAAAAGTGGTTTCAGGCTACACCACACGTAGAATTTAGTCATCGCTTCCCATCGAATAGGGCTGCATTGACAGGCGTCGTACAGCTATGCCCTTGTTATCACACGAATGCCTTTTAAGGGCGTAACACTGTATGATAGTTTTTCCCTCTTGCATTTAGCTTTAATTTGATGGTCATTCGTTCTGTCATTTAAATAAGTTGTGTTTACAAACAAACACCCGAACAATGACTCGTTTGTAAACACAAACCTTCAAAATAATCCGCACTGTTCAAAAACTGAAGATAACAAATCAGAATTGACAGAAAATTATTTATTAATCTCCTTTCTGTGCAAGCTACGTCATGCTTGGTATTATTTGTATGTGAAAAAAAAAAGATTTATTTTTAAGTGTGATTACGAAAATAGTTTGACATTTGAATGCGAACTCACGTGGCCAGACTTTCAGGTCATTGACTGGTGACGTCCGCAAGTAATGCACTTGTTTTTCCATTGCGCTAACAAATTAATATTTTCATTTCAAATTTCGGTACATGTTGCACGGCAAAAGTAAAAAGCAGGTAGGTAAAAGGGTGCTCTTGTGGCAGTTTGCCACAGCTTCACTTAGACCAACAGTTGGGTCCATTGTGTCCAGTTACGGGAACCATCCAGTGTGACCTGTTGAAAGAGAAAACTGAACCGCTTTTTATATTGAAGCCACATAGATTAGTATGAATCTCATGGGTTTCTAAAGCTCTGTTGTATCATGATCCTAAAGTATGTCCTACGAGTAACCATTGATAATTATGAAGTCTGTCTACTAGAACCACCCAGATTTGAGTATGAATCTCAGGAGTGCATTGAGATCAACATTCTTCAAATCATCTAGATCATCGAAGAAGTAACTGTTGAGAATCCTCCGTCTGTTGTTTTTAAGGGCTTGGCATTCGCAGAGTAGGTGACGGACAGATTCTATTTCTTCAACGTCCCTGCAGCTTCTGCAAAAGTCATTATGCAGTATCCCCAGCCGTTCCGCATGTACGCCTATCGCACAGTGTCCAGTAATGACCCCCGTGAGTATGCGAATATCCTTGCGGCATAGTCCGATCATGCATTTGGATCTCTTTTCACTCAACTCTGGCCACAGTTGTTTTGTGTGCCTGCAGGTAATGAGATTGGTCCAGCGTAGGTTAGTTCTACTCCAGGATTCAATGTCAATCTTCCTTGCAAGCGTGCTGAGCGGAGTTCTTACTGATTTTAGGGCCAGAGATCCATGTATTTTCGACCCGTTTCTTGCAAGCTCATCCGCCTGTTCATTACCTGGAATATCCATGTGCCCTGGTACCCAGCATAAGGTCACCGCATTGGCTTGTGATATATTACGTCCAGATTTTTCTTGCAGTGACATACTGCTCTTGACTTCACCACTACTGACTCCATGGCTTTTATTGCCGCTTGGCTGTCAGAGTAGATGGTGATTTGTTTACCGACAATGTGTCTTCTTTTAAGGTCTTTTGCCGCTTGGGAGATAGCGGCTACCTCCGCTTGAAAGACACTGCAATCATCGCTGATTCTGAATGATTCTCGTAGGCCCAGTGCTTCGCTGAAGATGCCCGCGCCTGTACCGATATCCATCTTAGAACCGTCGGTGTATAGGGCTAGCTCATCTTCTACTGTTACCTCTTTGTTCACCCATTCGCTTCTGTTTGGAATTCTAGTATTGAATCTCCTGTCAAAAACGAGAGTGGGGGGTAGAAAGTCTGTTGACACCTTCTCTTTCGCCGCGCTCCATTGGTCCAGACTCTCTTAGGCCCATTTTATTCACTCGAAGTTGAACACAACTGGGGGAGTTTTCCATATTAAAATCCCGAAGTTCAACAATAATAGCTTCCTCCGACTTCTGTAGCATAATTGGTCGAATATTATCTATTCCTGGTGCCTTGAAGGGGGCAAATGTGTTGATAGCCCAGGCTATTTTCTTCTCGTCTATAATTTCGGCGATTGTTTCCTGCTCCATTCCCTCCCTAGTGCCTGGTGTTACTGTATCGTAACTCTCCGACACATCTGTGCATCCCAGTAAAAAGCAATTTAGGTAATTGTTTCTATGAAATACCTATCCAACCTGAGCCAAAAGCAGTCGTGGTGTTCTGTAAATACCATCCCGGAGGGCTCTGGTATAGAAAAGAACACAGGGGGAGGTTTTGTGCCTCAAAGGTATAAGCATGTTTCGCAAACAATGCCTAACGAGGAGCATGTGCCGCCTTCTTACGATAGTGTTAGCGGCTTTGCACGTTGGGGCCTGAAAGACATCTGATCTTCTTTCTTCCACTAATCCGTGATAAATGCTTATTCCGCCTTCTCCCCACTATACTTTCAAGTTTGTCCGCCTTGTATAGCAGAAACTACATTCCTAGAGTCTCGATGAGAATGGATATATATATTGTTTCAGTTTTTCGCCCCGAATTCTGCTGGATTCAATCTTTGGTTCTACTGTTTTCTTGTATTTATCCGAGTTTTTTCTTTTACCATTCGCGTTTTTGGCGTTGCCTTCCGACCTAATCGAGGACCTAGTTTATTTTCTGCCACTCTTTTTGCGTCGGCGATTTTTACAATTGTCGTTCACATTGAATTCACATCGTCTTCTATTATTTGAAAGAAAATAACTTTTTAATGTCCTAACTAACCTAACTTATAAAATCACTTTCTTCGTACTTAACCTTAAAACGTATTTTTCACATACTTCAGATGACATTTCTTTTGTTTTTAATCGACAGCGGCGGCAAGAAGAATTGGACAGAAAAGCGGAGGAACTAGATAGACGTGAACAACAGCTAAAGAGCGCAAATTTGCCACAACTTAACAACTGGCCGCCTCTGCCCGACAACTTCTGCATTAAGCCATGCTTCTATCAAGACTTTAATCTAGAAATACCATCAGAGTTTCAACGACTGGTGAAACATCTCTACTACGCATGGATGTGTATGTATCACAGGCGCTAAAACCATTGTCCATATTGTAATAATCAATACCGTTTACAAATAGTTTACACTCTGACGATGATGGTGAATATAATTGGCGGCCTCATTATTCTCTTACATAGCGGACAGTTTACGAATTTCGGGCTCTCGATCTTTTATGCCTTTCTGTTTACTCCTGCGTCGTACATTTGCTGGTAGGTTTTGCGAAGAAAAACAAAAACATAATACATCACGACTTTGTGTACGTCGCTTTTTCAGGTTCCGTCCAGCGTATAAGGCTTTCAAAAACGACTCAAGTTTCAACTTCATGGTATTCTTTTTCGTGTACTTTTTCCAAACGATTATGACCGTTTTCCAAACTATCGGCGTTCCCGGTACTGGATACTGTGGCTTCATAGTTGCTATTAGTCAGTTTGATTCCAGTGCGGAGGGCATCATTTGCGGCATCCTGCTATTGGCAGTGGCATTCTGCTTTGCTACCACCGCCGCGGCCAACATCTTGATGCTTACCAAAGTAAGTTGATTATCATGCAAAGCTGTTCCATGCTCCATGCGAAACTGACATATTCTCCCCTTGCAGATTCATACCATTTACAGAAGTAGCGGCGCCAGCATGGCCAAGGCACAAGCTGAATTTGCGACTGAATTCATGCGTAACCAAAACGTTCAGCAGGCTGCGTCTTCAGCAATGAACTCTGCTGTTAATTCTCAACTCAACAGCAACCGATACTAAAGTAGAAATAAAACTTCAATACCTATATATTTAGATGTCCCTACGGTGGGCAGAGAACATTATTCTTTACGACTACATAAACTGAAATTTTAAGTGAATATAATTTAAAACGTCCTTGACATGCATATAAAAAAAAAAATTACTAAAACAAAAACTACAACTACAACTAAAAAGATAATCTGTCACTTGAGTGTCTGTTTAATTTAGTTTTTAAGAGTTGTTCGGTTTAAGTGTCGGAAAATGATACAAATCAAATAAAACCTTTACAAGCTTCACTGTAACAATATTGTTTTTTGTAACTTACTCAGATTTGGCGTCCAAAGTTTCAAAGTTAATTTATACATAATATATAATATGAAATATTCATCATTTGTTTTTCTGTTAAAAAGTGTTAAATTTTTAGATTAAATATTATTTATAACGTGAAAAACATTCTGTAAACTCAATTTACGTTGTTAGATTGCATATATTAAAATAATTTATATTTCATTGTATTCATTATGAACAAGAAAACTTAACTGAAATACATTAGTCTGTATTAAAAGGATGCTTTTCTTTTTTTGCACATGGAGTATGTTAAATGTATATGGATTTGGAGAGATGTTCGAATCAGCACACCATTGTCGGGTGTCTTTTCGTCTCTCTAGCACTATAATGTCGTTTTCCCTTGGGCAAAAAGAAGCTACCGGGAGAGGCCGGAATCTTAAAAATCACTTCTGAAACCGTTCCATTGGCACAAAAAAAAAAAAAACTCTTCTGGTGATTCTGAGGAGAGATTTTCACTTCTCGATTCGAAGTCAGAATTCACTCAAGAAGCACTCACACAAATTTAATTTATGTATTTTATACAAATCAGCTGACAGTTGCCGTAGATTACTTTTTGGCATTTCACCAATCCTTTTGTGGATTCAATCAGAAGCAGTTTTCTTGTTCCATTGGATTAAAGAATGAGCGGATCGCCATATGAAACCAATGGAAAACGACATAAATCTTACCCAGAGAGACTCTGAATTTCTCCAGAGTTGTTCCTTAAATTCGATTCCTAGTGTGAACGATAACATCTGTGTTCATTACTAGAAAATAAAAATAACTCGAATCATTGTACAGGGCTTACTTAGCGGAACAGAACCTTAAAATTATATAGGACATTATCCCGGGCATATACCTATACCTATGTGTATTTTTGGACTTGAATTTGAATTGAGACAATGCTGGTGCGAGAAATTGCCAAAGACTGTTGGCGATCGGTGTTCTTGAAAGTTTTGCAGTTTAGATTTGACAATAGAACTCACATGAAGGATACTGGCTTCAAGGGTACGCCGATTTAAGGTCTAAGCTTTTAGTATTATTCAAATTTTTCAAAGCAAAATCAAACGCGGACAAATTTAATCAAATTCTATGGGTGGGTAGATCTAATTACAAAAATATTAAAAGAAATTCGTTCGTCAAATAATTATAAATGCACTGAAAATTTTGAAAATATGCCTACAAATTAAAAAGAAAATAGTGCAAACTGGGGTAACCACAGCGCTTGACTAGATTTTTCAGCACCTTGTGTCTTTGGTTAACATTCTAAGTCTTTCAAAAAATTGAAAGTGCCTCCTGTCCTAACTCGTATGTTACTTAGCTCAGTTAAAGAAATAACTCAAGCACGCTTTCTCTCTAATAGCATCATAGAAATGACATCACCTAACTAATTTGCACATAGGAAACAACAAATTCAAAACTTGGAACTAAAAGTTTTAATAATAAAAACAAAGAAAGAGTTGACACCATTAAACACTTAGGAACTATAATCAATAAAAACGCAAATCCTAGTAAAGAAATACAGTGCAGGATAGAACAAGCGAGTACTTTGTAAATTGAAAAAAAAAGGCTTACGCAGCAGAGAAATCAATCTGTGTACCAGGATTAGTAAAATGCTATATACGGTCGATACTCTTGTATGGAGTTGAAACGTGGACACTATACAGAGCAACGATTAAAAAAATAGAGGACTTGGAAATATGGATTTATCGAAGAATAATGCGCATCTCCTGGGTCGACAGGATAACAAACGAAAAAGTACTACAACGAATTGAGCCGCAAAGAGAGCTAATGTACATAATTAAAAAAGAAAACTCGAATACCTCGGACACATTCTGAGAAATGAGAAATACAAACTCCTGAATAACTAATGTCGTTTTCCATTGGTTTCACTCGGGGATCCACTCATTCTGTAGTGTGTAGTCCAATGGAACAAGAAAACTGCTTCTGATTGAATCCACAAGAGTATTGGTGAAATGCCAAAAAATAATCTACGGCAGCTGTCAGTTGACTTGTATAAAATACACAAACTACACTGGTGTGAGTGCTTCTTGAGTGGATTCTGACTTCAAATCCAGAAGCGAAATTCTCTCCTCAGAATCACCAGAAGAGTATTTTTTGTGCCAATGGAACGGTTTCAGACGTGATTTTTTCGATTCCGGACTCTCCCGGACGCTTCTTTTTGCCCAATGGAAAACGACATAATACTTCAGGGAAAGATGGAAGGAAGGCGAACGGTTGGGAGACAATGTATGATGGCTGTCAAGCATGCGAGAATGGCTCAACCTCTCGACCTCAGAAATAATGAGAGAAGTAATAAACAAATACACTATAAAAATCACGATTTCCAACCGCTGGAGAGGAGAGGGACCTTAAGAAGATTAATACTGATCTGAGTAAAAGATCCGCTCCGCTTTTCAAACATATCAAAAGATGGAGGAGTTGTCTGTAGTATAATAGACTTTGTGCGAAAATAGATTATTATCCATGGCTATTTATAGGTCTGTTCCTTTACTTTTGTAGTAAAACTGGAAAAGACTGTCAAAATGGAAGTGGTGGGGATAAATTCTGTCACAGAGAGAGACACTTACGAAAAAGTTATCGAACGTTTTTGTAGTATCTATGAAAAATGACAGATACATAATTCAAATATTCAAAAAAAAGTGGAACGTAAAGTCGTTAAAATGCCCGATAAACTCGAGGACTATCCTAATTTACTACGAAAATTAGTTACATCATCTAAGTAGAGATGAAAGTGATCTGAAATTAATCGAAATTGTTCTTGATGAATCCGAGTATGTGGAAGAGTTTGACTGTATGAACTACAATCATTCGAGAAGAGAAAAAAGCGACACTGCATTAAGAATGACATGGTGGAGATTGCTCCTTGCTACAGCGAGGAAGAATTTCGTTGCTACTTTCGAAAAGAATCCTGTTCCATTCTGTTTTATTTTCCCGCCTGTTGATACCATTTTAATACCCAAAAAATCAAAGCATGCAATGAAATACAAAACACATTTCAAATCAGCTGTTAATATTGTTGGGTGACTGACAGTCTTTCCAATTCTTACACCAAGAAATCTGTGGAGTAAAAATTCGTAAGATTCTCAGTGGAGGGCTAATATCTTGCTCTCTCGAGGACGCTCTCTTTTACGAATTTTTCGAGTTAGGGAACGGCATTGAATAAAAATTCGTAGGAATTAGTAAAAATTCGTAAGATTTAAAAGTAAAGGAATGGACCTTATGAAATTCCTTTGGTGCATGCGCCCTACCAAAACATAACCACCGTATTTAAAGAGCTCCGCTGGTAAGCCATCCGAGCCTGCGGCTTTGTTGTTCTTAAGCTTTTGTATAGCTAAGCCAACTTCTTCTATACTGGGTGGTGGAACAGACTCTCCATTGACTGAACGTGGGTTATCATCTTGCCCTACCACTCTCTCAACATGATGCCCATTAAGCAGCTGCTGGAAATGCTGCTTAAATACATCTACTATTCCCTGCGCTTCGGTGACAAGGTTTCCTTCGCTGTCTCGAAGAGCCTGCGTTCCGGTTTTGAAGCCAGCAGCCAGTTGCTTGGCTTTCTTATAGAACCTCCGGATGTTGTTGTGATCACGAGACTCTTCGATATCCTTGAGCTGGCATACTGCGTAGGCTCTCTTCTTTCTACGCAGGAGCTTTTTCTCCTTCCTTCTCCTGGCTCGATACTCTTCCCTCGCTGCCCTTGTTTTGCGCTGCAACATTTTCTTGTGTGCATCTTCTCTCAGCTTTTTCCTGTACACGCATTCATCATCATATCACGGGCTCTTTTTCTGGGGTGGCTGGTACCCTACAGTGGTTTCGGCTACTTCCTTGAAGACGTCGCGAGACTGGCATCACTGTTTGTTGGCGTCTGTGGTAGGCGAGTGCATAGTGGAGAGTTTCCTCCCTGTAGGACCTGGCTTTCCCAGATGTGCTAGGGCGTCCAACGTCAAATTTCTTCTTTTGGGCGGTCCGCAGCTTCTTCTCGTTTGACAGTCGAACTCTGAACACATAAAAACACAAGAGTTTTAAAGTGGAAAAAATTATAAAAACCACTGTCTTTATTTCTAAACCTTTCATCTTCCCTTCTAGATATTATATTGTGACTGATCTCGTTTGTCGCTTGTTCCCAGAACAAGTTCGTTCTCTTTTCTTCAACCTTTGTCTTTTTCTTCTTTCCTTTCTTTACACATCGAATGCAGAGACAAATACTCATGCGATTCGATACAATAACTTTAGCCATGTACGTATGTATGTATTTTTAGCGCTGCACAGTATTTGTACAAAACTTTAATAATTTCTTTAAAATAGGTATAAAATAAACTGTATAATTCTTGCGTGTAAGCTAACACATAAAGCTTATACTTGAAACGATAGTTTTGTAGATATTCATTGCTTGCGGAGTTGGTTGCATCTCTGCTGACATTATTGGGAATTTGCAGGAAAAAGATAAAAATATTATTTTTCTAGTTCGCAATGGGAAACATTTTCAATCTCTGCAGACAAAGGGCCTTACCAATAATCATTTTAAACCTTCACACTAAATATTTCCTAGGTCACAATATGCAATTTTGTATGGAAAATTTCACCATTGTGAGCTCGAGAAATTTAGCCTGGACACTAAAATTGATTATTAGTACCGCGGAAACACTCTGAGAGTGAATTCTCTCTATCAACAGATAGCAATTTGACAATCTACAAACAATATTTGACAATAGGACGGTTCGAAAATGGACTGCGGCGTCTCGGGTATATTAACTAAATCTCTTAACATCTCATCCTATATTTTTTTGGATACCACCACGGACTTATTCACGCGATTTCATCAAGGCCTGCCTTCAAATCAAACTACACACTAATATATCTCCGTGTCATTTTCGTTGACAGACCAACTGCCACCATTATAAATGGACGCCCCAATCCTTTTTTAACCTCTAAATTAGTGTGAAAATAGAGGAATGAGCTGATCAGTTAAAGGCTACCTTGTTTAGGATCCAGGACAGTTTTGAAAATAAACAAGCTGCCGAACTTGCCAGGCTCAGATTAGTCAAGGCAAACATTTCCTTAAGATTCCTAACGAACCATACCACATATTCAGAAAGATCTGGCTAAATTACAGGACGAAACAACAACCCATTCAAATGCATTGTGGAAACCAAAAAATAAATGTTGATACATAGACTAGATTCTAACATGTCCTCGCAACGTTGTAATTGCGATAACATTGTTATTAAAAAAATTTCCGACTTAATAATTTCATTTATATAATTGCTCTCGAACTGAAATATCAGCTGTGTAAATCTGACTTACCCTTGATGTAGCATTTGCCTGTGGGAAGATAAATAGCTAACGATTTCGGGGGCGTATACGTAACTTTTTTTCAATTTAGATAATATTATGTATAAGTATTTTCCCTACTTAACTGTGTGGACAAATTTTAGCACATTGTACTACATTTCACTTCACAATGGGGAACAGAGTTGCCCAACTCGTTTCCTATAGCTAATGCAGCGCGCAGTAAAAAAAAGGATCGACATCTGCGCATAGATAGTGAACATACAAATAGAGCTTATACGAGTCAAAACATTTCGTAAATTTATAAGCTCAACCAGGAGAATCAAAAGATGACCAAAAAATGAGAACAGAATAAGCTAAGTTAAACAATCCTCTTGTGGATAGGGCACTCTGGACTACGAGAGGAATGAGGATCGATTTCCGGTAAAATACAAAAATATTAATGTACATTCCGCGAACTAAGTAATCAACAAAGTTATTTAAAAACAAATAATCTGAGCCGATCTGCTCATGTGCGTTGATAAATCAAGACCACTCATTTTTACATCATCTAGTTTTATAGTTTTCAGATGAGGATCGTATTACTGGGTACAGATGTTGGTGGTCGTGGATAGATCAGAATAGAGAGCTAATACCAAACTATGTACTTTGAAATTGAAATTCCACGACGCTTATTCAATGGTGTAATATTATGCTAATTTGGTAATTGCATTTCTTCGTACCCGAATGCAAAATGTTTAAACGAAAATCAATTATTTGTAGTGGCAAAAAACGGATTTACAAATTTTAAGATGTTTGCCCTTCTAATCTTTGGCACTGCTATTCTGGGCTGTAAAAAGTGGCATAATAAAGTGAACATATTTACGTGTAGGTATGCCACAGGGATACAACTTAATAAATATGTGTAACATTTATAGTCCATACAAAGAAAATTGGTGTCCTAAATCGGTGTAGAAAGTTTATAATATTGCCAGCATTATTTCAATTATATATTTATGTAAATGCTATTTATTAAAAAAATATTGATACAACAACAACAATTTTTGGCGCAACAGGTCCGTAGGGACCCTAGGCCTAGCTTCTCGCAACCATTCGTTTTGTGTGAGTTTTCATTTTTGGAACGAATGGAAGGGATCTACAATTTTATGCCGATTCCAAACGGCTAATTGAGAAGCTCTTTCATGACAGTTATACTCTCGGATGTTTGTCAGACGTTCGCGAGAGGCGGCGCAGTGAAAAAAACCCTGAGTTGGAATTTGGGTTTTTGCATTTCATATTATGTGAGTTGCAGAAGTTAGAATAGCGTTTTTTTTTAATACATATTTCCAAACTTTTTTACAGTCAAATAAAAATTTGGCTTTCGCTCTTTATTAGTTGTTTATCGTTTAACCTACTGCAGCTTTATGTAGCAAAAACAAAGCTACTAAAATATTGAAACGTCGGATAGCAGCGCTGTGCACATTTAAAAGTTTATTCGACGTTGCACTACAACGGCAAACAATTTTCATTACACTGCTTAAAATGAAAATTATTTTTTTAGGGGAAAAACTAATTTAAGAAGTCTCTCAAATGCATATTTCTATTCTTTTTATATGAATTCATTGTTCATCACTGGACCATTCACGATTTTTTTTCTGCCACTCTGTATGTCCTTTCACGCTTGAGCAATGTCATACAATACAATTCTTCTTGCACGCCTACATTAAAAGGCGCATGTTGCAATTGTGAGTATAAATATCAGACACAAAATAACAAAATCACATTGTCAACTACAGAAAAGTATTTATAGAAAACGCAGAAGCAATGTTTTTGCATTATTTGATAACTAAACTTTGAACTTACCTTTTTATTTAGGCAACATTTCTTTAAACTCAGTCTATATTCGGAAAAAATCTTAATTAATAAATATAAACAAACTTATTTGCCACTCAAAACCGAAACCAGTTGCTTACAAATTAATGACAGACAAATTATCAAATGCTGCAGCATAAATCACATTAGTAACTGGTCAAATTTGACCGAAATAATGCCAAATTGGCATCCCTAATCCTCTTGCCGCTAGCCCCCTCAATTTATTTTAAAATTCACCATTGTTTTATGTTGTCGGTGATATGTCAATATAGAATCCGTGTGACATGCAAAAACATACAAAAAATATTAAATAAATGCTGACAAAAGTAATGTGATAGAGTTCGGGAATGACACATTTAACATTAATATTTTATTTGGTTAATAAAACTATCTAAATGTTTTAAATACTCGGTTTTTCGATTTCATGAATAAATTTTAAGTAATTAAAGAATAAATGCACAAAATATTTTTATATAGCCTCAAACAGAGATGGCAGAGTTTACATGAGGTAATCTTCTCAATTTCCTATACGCGTAGTAAATCGAGTAAACTACAAGCCTGATTTGTTTCAATTGCTACCTACATTTGTTACATGTTTTATGAACTTAGAAAACGATAAATATCAATTTTGAATTTTTCAGTTTATCAGTTTGACGATTGGATCTGACAACGCTAACTACATTTTGACAGCTAGCATTATATTTACTACACTTGGCTACGTTAACTACTTAACTACCTCAGTAAAGGACCATTCATATGAGAGCGAATTGCGAACTACGAACTGGCGAATATTCGTAGATTCTGACACTTCATTTACATAAAAACTTTTTTTAGTCGCAGGTACCCGCGAATCATTTGTATTGTTTAAGGTTAAGTTCGAGCGAATTTTTCATTCGCAGGTTTGTGGATCGCGACTGTTTTATGTGGATTGTGAATAAGGGTGACAGTTCGCGGCAAGAATTTTCAATTCGCAGCTCGCAGGAGAATTGCTGTAATTGTAAATTTCGATATTTTAATCAATCAAGTCTCGGTTTTTTTTTATTAGGTATTGTATTAATTGAATATAATGCTTTTGTGGTAAAACAAATATGAATTTTCAATTCATAAATACAGATAAATTGATTTGTTCCCAGTTCGCCTTTTCGCAGTTCGCCTATTCGCAGTTCGCGCTCATGTGAATGGTCCTTTACGTAGCAGATGAAACAAATGTAGTAATTAAAAAAAAGTCATTTCTGACATCTCTGCCCTCAACCAATCTACAGCAGGTCTGTTTGACGTGGGCCCTAGTGCGTACTAGGTTAACTTTTATGTATGTGTTCGATATGACACTGAACTCGCCCTGGTACTGAAAACCTGTGTTCGACATGCCTTCTAGGGCAACATAGTTGTGTCCTTAACTGACCCCAGTTAATTTGTCAGGGCAGTAATTCAGTGCTGAGTTTCGATGTCATTCGCTTGCTGTCATTCATTTGTTGAGATATCTGACTGATAGACTTCAGGGCAACATATTTTGCAATCGATATAGTAGCCGTGAAAATAAGCTGATGCATCTCAGTCTCAGTATTCACTAGTGGGTACAGTGCTCACCACGTTAAACAAACCGATTGTTAATATTTCATCAATATTTTAAGCAAAAGTGCACTTCTTCCTTAAAAAAAAAAATAATATTCACACGTAACGAATAATTTCAAATTTAACGGACAAATTCTATGAACGCTGACAGCAACTTTTGATAACAGCGGAAGTGACATAATTTGCAAAGGTGCGTGTTGGTGTGACTGGAATTTTTGAAATTACGTGACATTTGTCAATACGACTTTCTATGTAACAATACTAACGCACTTAGCATTTGACACCAAATACAAGCAAGCAGAGGAAAATCGGCCGAAGTTGGGCGCCTCAATATTATCTCTGGTCACAAACAGACAGCGCACAGTCAATACGCGTAGCTGTTAAGTGGTTTAAACAGCAGCCTCATAGTTTTTATGTGTTTTGAAATGTCACAGTAATGGTAACAAAGAAGACAAGTAGTTGCCGTCTTAAAGGAAAGCCTTAATTGACACAAAACCGAGTAAATTTGGTGTAGAGTCACATGTTTCTACTTTGGCTGGCTTGCATATAGGTGTAAATTCTGCACATGCATTTTTGTAAGTTGAATGGATTTACGTCTGCAATTTACATCGATTTACTTGACAACGCCAGGGATATCCAGAGACGCCAGCATTATATTTTTAATTCCGATTGGTGCCAAACATAATCACAATGATCTTCGCCGAAGTTAAACGCTTTGATCGTTGCTGCGGTGGGGTCACAGGGTCTACCGGAGTTAAATATTTTTGTAAAATGAATAACATCAAGTTTAAATTGCATTAATTTAAAGAGCGTGTAGAGGCTTTTTGTGAAACCGCAATTGAGATTAGGATTTGTAAATTGTGCCTGTCATATACATTTGAATAGGCCACAACAACTAATGACTCAGCCTTCACTTTACCACTCATAGAAAAAGGCCTACAAAAATCAGAACCAAGAACAAACTTAGAGAAGAAAGGCTTTCATTGGGGGCTCTTAATTAAATACATGGCCTTCACTACGCCTCCGCACTATATCGCGTGAAACGTTGTGGCTTACATACAAATGTGCTTCAGATCTTTTCAGTCCTTTCCAGCTCACTTCGATGCCATGTTTTTGTAAAAATTAGTTTCAATTCCAATCCTCACAAGACTTTTCTCTCTCGCTCAATGTCAAAGTCATCGAACAGACCCAATAACTCATTTGGGCATACAAATATCTTTGACTTGCTGAAAAAAAAGAACAGAAAATAAAAAGCATAGCGACAAATCACTCATGAACTACCGACCGACAGCACACAAGGCGAGAGCTTTTACGATGAAAAGGATGTCACCCTTAGATACTCGCAGTGATAAAGCGAATTTCCTAATTACATACAGTTGAGCGCTCTCGTGTGCTCCTTTTCATTTTCTTTGAACTTAACATTCACCTGCGTCTAACGAACAGTCTTTGAAACTGATTTACAAGTCAGAGTGCATAATACTATGTATTGTGTGTACATTATAGTAGTGCATGGAGCCCCTTCCTCCCTGTTTTACAACCCAAGGGGGTGGATGCGGACTGGATATGAATGCTCTCCCAGCATGCGCATTTCTGAATGAACAATGCGAGTGCGAACGTTCTTTTTGTTGGGGGGTGTTTTCTTGTTATTTTGTTCTACTTCTTTTTGTGGACTTCTTCAGCACATTTCAGCTCTCACTTCCGGTGGCGGCGATGAGCTTTTCTCCGTCACAGATAGATAGAGAGATTCGTTTTACAAAACGAGTCTGACATCCTAAGGATAGTTAGTATAACTGGCTGATAAGTTCAGTGCCAAATAACAAATCGTAATGTTCGGTAATAAGTCGTCTGTCCAATGGGTCATCACCTGAATGTGTTTGTGTGTGTGTTTTATTTTTTCATCTTAGTTTTAATAAAAACTCAATTAATTTAGTGATACCGATTACAAGGAATACATAATATTTGATTATTTTCTCATTTTGTTGTTAAATTGTGAGCCATCAGATAAAAATTTATTCTCTAAGATCGGATGGAGAAGTATCTAGTATCTTATATCTCTGGCCTCGCGCACATAGGAATGTAATGTGATTATTATGCTTTTGGTTTGGTCCTTAAGATTCCAGCAGACATTGTGATGTCTGACAAAAAAAAAAGAAATGAAAGAAAAAAATTATGAAAATTGCTGTAATCAGCTTACGGATTAGTTAATCGCAGTAGGGTATTGTACATTAAGTGCTTTGCTAGCTCCCATGTGGCAATGTGCAATAACAAATGCGCGCAATAAATTACAACAAATCACACAACGATGTGAGGGTAATTAATCTGCTAGTCTTATGTAATGATAAAAGTGGAATAAAGTTTAAAGCAAGACGGAAAGAAAAGAAAATATAATACATGTCGATTTTGTGTGGCTTAATATCTTACATCTAAATGTTTATACGTATTTGGAAGTATTCATACGTGTATATACGGGCTGTGCGATACCGTGGTGTATGTATAAATAAGTTTTGGAGAAATGTGCTTTCCTTCTGCTCGTGATTTTGACTTAAACAAGTTATGTAACATCTTTTTGGATAGTGGCATTCTTTGGTTTTCTTCTCCTGGTATGTACCTTAGTTTTGTTTCCTTCTTTCATTTATATTATTAGTACATAAGAACGACGATGGACACATTTGACATGTAAAACTGAAAATGTGTTTCACTTAAACAAACCGACAGGCAGACAAAAGGAACCCCCAAATCTAATTAAGGGTACACTCTCGTAATTGGGCAGGTGACTAGTTCGGAGTTCGAAAGTGAAAGGACCGTCAATGTCAGTTGTTCAGAGTCGACCTTGCGGACGATTAAGTCAATGAAGTTATTTTGGCAAACGAATCGGTTGAATAAATTATGCAGGGCTCTAATCGCGTAAGCACAAAACGATCGAACGCTATCGTCTCGACGATACTTCTACTTCGTGTAACAACCAAAAATGATAATCGTCGAAACGATTGGACGATCATCGTTTTTTGTTGATTCACGCTTCTAATTCAAACGTCAAATACCCTCGTCGAAACGATTCGATTGAACGATAGCTATTTTGCAATCGTTTCATCGTTTTTGGTCCATATTTTTAGTTTTGAATAGGGAATTTCAGTTTTGAAGAAAAGTATAGCAAAATATTTAAAGGAAAAGACACTTATACGAGTTGTAAAAGAAATGATTATTGCACTTTAGTTTCATTTATTTTATTTTTTCTTTACAACAAATTGAGCAAATAAAAATTCTCCTACATCTGCATACACTTTGGCTTATTATTTTAATTCTTCCTACCCGTTCGTCGACAGCACCTTGTCCAATAGAATGGTTTTGATAATTCACTTTCACATTTGACTCTGCTTGGGCGATTAGTATTTACTTGCATTGATGTGTTATAGATTCCTTATTCCTAATCATTTCTGCAATGACACCTAAAAAAAATACACAAAAATTCAAGAAAAAAAAAAACAATTTCCATACATTTTTTGATTGTTTAGGTGTCAGAGTTTGTTTACAGTCATGTTCAAACTGTTCAAAATGAAAACGATGAACGATTCGATTGAACGATCTGACGATGATGTTATACGAAGCAAACTAAAAACAATATCGTTGTGTTCAATCGTTTCGACGACTATCGTTTCAAAAGTTACGCGATGAGAGCCCAGGACTTGACTATCAGTGTCATTAAAACAAGGGAGAGTTTATTTATAAGAAGAACTGTATTTAATTTCTGTATTCTGTATTCTCGTCGACGCACTCGCTTTTCATCCTTGGATAAAGAATACGTAAAAATGGTCCCATCAACCCTCGGCTAATTGCATCCGGTCGTCATGTTAAGGGCGTCCTTTTCCTGTACTTTAATGGTTATCACTGTGTTATCATTCCCTGATGAGTGGTTTCAGTCAAGATACGGTGGTTTCATTGGGCCACTTAGAGGTGGAGATAATTAACATTTTGGTGGTCCGCTTTTGTGAGCGCTTAAGTGTTTGTTATTCACTCATAAATGCTTGTGGTTTTGTGTAAGAAATGTCATTATTTATTTTGGTAATGTAATCTGTCGGCGAGATTACATTGTCAGATATAGTTGTAAGGTGAATGGCCATCGGGAAGAAGACGATTCAAGGTGGTATATGTGCGTGTGGGCATCAGAAATATGCACTTCATTATAGTTGATCTGCGAGTATTGTTATGTTGAAAGATTTTGTAATTTGCCAGTTTGAGTAAAAAAAAAATAGGCTGGCTTTAAATCGGATACGCTTTGATAAGCATCCAGTTGGTAGTAAGGAAATTACAAAAAATGTGTTATTCCAACTGAAACGTCCGTATCCGTAGGTTTGTTATTATTATTCTTATTCTGGCTTTGAGTATTACAAATGGTTGGCTTGCTAATTAGAAAACTTCATAAAGCTCGATGAAAACTATGCCCTCGGCATACCTTACACGACTAAGAAATTGATTTAGACATGATTTCCACTATTTAATAGCATTTCTCGCTTCTTTAAAAGCTACACATAAGTTCAACACCTACAATTGTGACGGTACCGTGAAATAACGAAGAGCGAATTCCAAAACTCTGCGGTAAATGGAATAAGTCCTCCCTTTCATTCCGATTGCACATGCTACATCCTAACGGAAAATCATCCCTGTGAGGTATTTAGTTCAATTTCTGGAGCTCTTCACGAAGCTTTGATAATGTTGCTATTTCGCCGGTGGCATACCCATCATGAAAGCAGTTCTTTTTTCTTGCAGGTTAAGGCAGAATTGGCTATAAATTGATCGGTGGAGTGACCCTGTTTCCTTATTTACGAATTGCTCTCTGATATTTTCGTGCACCTGACCAATAAACCGGTACAACTGCGGCTTTCAAATGGTTGGTGAATCCTCCAGACATAGTTCTATACCAAAACCACCAGTTTTCTTCTCAAAAGTATACGCCATTGATTTTTTGGTGATCGATAATCAGGCATGTCGCGCACTTGGCGAATATAATTCACCTGCAGCTTAAGGGTTTTTGTACAAAGTGGCGATAAGCCCATTAGCGTATAATTCGGCGCTTTCGATGGCAGGTGAAATATTCTGTTTAGGAAATACCTCAGAAGCATTTAAAATGGGATAGATTCCTACAAAACTTTGAGCTTGCTACTATGTGCGACAAATCTGTTGGCTGAAGCATATTCTCCAAGCCACGTTAATAGCGGTTTTTTACTTGGTCAATTTTTCATTAAGATTTATATTCCTATCAAGGCTTCTCGTAAAATAGGAATTTGTACTCTTGGATAAGCTCACCGCTGAATCTCCAATTTGCAATTGCTTCAATTTCTTCCACCTCCTTTCCTAAACATTATATACTCGTATACAAGATTCCACATTTTACAGTAGTTAGGCAGCCGATTTATAGAAAGCTGTAGGGGTTCAGGTGAGTGTGCCAGCAACACAATGTCATCTCCGAACAAAAGTGAACTCTATGCCTCCTGGCAGATAACCAACTTCACTTTTCGTGAAAGACGTCTGCGTCGATTTATATCCTTTTGGTTTCCGCTTCTTCTGTCGCAAAGCTTAAATTGTCGTTCACTTCGAATTCTGTTATATATGGGTTAGATTTTTCAAAATGTCCAAATAACTTAGTTTTCTCAATTGATGATATCGAACAACGGATAACAATCCAACTCCAGAAAGAAAAAAAAAAAAAAAAAAATACGAAAAAAATGTAACCAATCCTCTCTTTTGCGTGTGACCATTTGCTATAAAATAAATCTAGACTTTGAAAAAAAGCTATAAGGACTGCGGTGGAATGAATGATGTCAAATTATTCCTAAGCCTTGCTTAATGATGTGAAAAACATATACTTAATTTGAAAGACCAACTCCACCGCATTATTCAGAAAAAAATTAGGACTCGCCTCTATTCGAAATGAGTTTATCATAAAGACTCGGGTGTACGAAAGCTGTTAACTTTTTTAAAATTAGTTTACCAGTTGGAATGTAGCTCTTCTTTCTTTGTTTTTGTCGAAAATTGAATTTTATAATGAAGTAGGTACACATTTACAAATTTGCTAGCCAGGCTGACATATTACCTCTTAAGTTCCCATTTTGTACTCTACGTATGTATTGAAATGTAAGTAAATTAATAACTTATTTTTTTACTTACTATTATTATTGTTCTGCAAAGTGAACTCAGACTCAAAAGGTAACTGATAACTCTCTAAAATCAAGGATCCCCAACACCATTAGCATCGCAAAGGAGATTGCCAAAAGAGAAGCCAGGAGATGGCAAATCATATTGAGTGTAAGACAAAATAAATAAATAAATGAATTGGCACAACAGTCTGTATAGAATCCTTAACCTAGATTCCCACAACAATTCGTTTTGCGTGAATTTTATTTTGAATTGAATTTTAGAATTAACGAAAGGGACCCACAATTTAATGCTGATGCTAAACAGCTCAATTGAGCAGCTTTTCAGGACAAATATGCGGTATAAACTCAGATATTTTTTGTCAGGCGTTCACAAAGGGTGGCGCAGTGGAAGAAACCTTAAGTTGAAATTTTGCATTTTTATGGTAATCGTTTGAGAGTTTTCTCAGCCAGTAGCAACAGCAACCACTGAGAATGATGATGAGGAAAAACAAGCATTGGCTAAAAAATGATATGCATATTCCTGGTATTTCGCCGCGAACCACATTCGAATCGTCAAACGGGCAAAATGAGGGTGTTGTGCTTCTTTGAAAATTCCTTTCTGACCTGAGGAAAGACTTTCCAAACTTAACGGTCAAATTCCGTTCACCTATCCGATCTTCCATGCTAATTTTGTTGAAAGCCCATTAACGCGGGCTCTTGTTTTCTGGCCCGTGAATACGTGTTATTAATGGCATGTACAATCAATTTGTAAATCAATTTATAGTACCTATATGTAAAAAGAAGAAATATTGAGTTTGTTTTTTTTAAATAGCTTTATTTGGTATCTATTCATCCTTTAAAAAAATTTCATCCGTTCACATTTCAGGTTTTTTTTAAATTTTATTTATAATAGGTTAACAACATGCAAGTTAAGCAGTTCCCACTAAAGTATAAGTTTTTGACGGGCTTTACAATTTTGCAAAATTTTAGAGCTAAGTTGAATTTATGGCTGATTGTGCAATGACCAATGACAAAGACTTCTACCAACAAACAAACTAATCTCTTTAGACATTTTTTGTATGAACAAGACGGTGGATGAAAGCATTACAGATGCTCTACATGGGAAAGTAGAAGGGGACCTCACCCAACTTGGAGTGTGCAACTATTGAATAACCACTGCCTATAATCCTTGAGCCCTCTAAGTATAAAACTCTTAGAATGTTTACGTCTGTAAAAAAATTTCCATCCTTCGCAGCAGCAAAATCTTAAGTTCAGTCCTATTTGATGTCATATTTGCCAACAATTTTTAAACAAAATTCATTGTTCTACATCATCCTTGTTATCAAGGATTAGTTTAGCACAAAGCGTAATAAAATTTATAAAACCATTATCCTTTGGGTACGTTGTGTACACCACTGAAAATACCTGTTAAATAAATTTGAATATTTTTTTTGTTTTGTTTTCCAGTATTTTGACAGCTTGGGCAAATCGTTCCGAAATTCCCATGAAATTAAAAGCTACTAGAGGATAATTTTTCCCATGTAGTTAGAGAACTCCATTATTTTTCAGCGAAATGTTTTGTTTCCAAGTTTTCGATGCGAAAAGTTTTAGCATGAGTTACACAACATGGGCACAGGACAGGCAGCTTGTTGGCAAATGTAGCGTTTCTGCTCTCAGTTGACCATCTAGCTTGTATCATCTTTGGACCTTACATCCAAGTACGTCGGAGTAGCTTTTGTGAAATAGCTGCCACCTTTCCCGTTGGCCACGCCGTTGATCAGAGTCTTATATATTTTTGACTTCGGAGACTTAATTTAGCCAGTCCATCAATCCCAACAAAGTACTGGTGTATTTCTATTTTCATTGGCGCAAAATTATAGTCAGATAAAGCCCACTTTAAAATGATTTTAGTGCGTGACTATGTCCGCATTAGTGTTTCGCTATAAGATAGTCGACAAAACACCCACTTTATCGTTAATATCTGGTATTAAATTCAAAACTACGAAAAGTAACGTTTTACCCCTTAGAATGGACTCTCAAAAATATTCAAACAATTTTTTCAAAATTTGTAAAGATATGTTTGACCATGATATACATAGCATATATCTGAAGATCTCCAAATGTTTGAAGATTCGTGACGTTAAATGAATTTATAAAACAGCAAAATATAAAACCCGATCAAATCCTTTTGAAGACTTTAATGATTAAGATTGAAAATCTGAATATTCAAGAGCATATAACAAATCGCGGGCTTCCAATTCCTGCATTTTTGTAGGTTATAGGTACACTCCTAATTTTTTTTCTGTTTTTGTCATTTCACTAGTTTGCTTAGAAAGTCATTCTCCAAAATGTCTTTGGTTCCTCAAACTGTCAGTTCTTGGGTGTGTTTGATCTTTGATATACATTTACGCCGCTTCCCCGCTCTAAATTTGATATTAGATGTAGGAAGGTTAAAAAGAGTTTATATTTATTTAAAAAGTTAGACACCCGTTTTGAAGTTAGACTGCTGTTAATTAGTATTTAATAGTCTCTCATAATACACGAAGACTATAATGTTGCGCCTGTTTTTAACATAAAAGTTTAAAAAAAATCGTTCAATACTGTGATATATACATATGAGATAGTTCCGGGTATCGCTATTATGAATGCGTAATCATAGTTAACCCTACTCATCCAGCGGCATATAGAGTCCTGAAATCGGTAAATTATATTTTACAGCTGGCTTTACCATTGGGTGTGCGATTAGGGTAAGCCAACAGCCGAAATCGCTTTGTTTCATTCGTATTCTTCTTAAAATATGTACCTCATCACGACCCTTGTATGACAGCGGACTGCCTTTTTTTGTATTCCTTCCAAACATTTGTATTATAATAATTATTTTCCTAGGCACGTCATGTGTATATTATCAATTGCTTGGAATTTATCCGCCATCATACAACCCAGCGGTATCAGTTTCTTTGACTTCACTAGAGATTACTTTTCTTTGGTGCGATACTATTTACTCGCCACATCCCTATTCCAATTCAACGACTCCATCTTTGCAAATACCCCTCAAATATGTCAAAGCAGATGAAATATCCTCCGAAATAACCCCCGTTGATTCTATGCATGGAATTGATCCAATACACCCAGAGGAAAAAGGCGAATGCGAGTACACAAATCCGTCATCCCTTCCCGTGTCGACCAAAGCGCATTAAATTCCAATTATTATTTAATATCTGTAGCGCATACAAGTTTGTTTCTAAATCAGTCAGATAAATATCCCCTACGTGATGATATCTATTAATAACAAAACAATAACAATCAATCTCAGCATGTGGAACAGGTTCAGCAGTTCAGCACACATTATCAATCTACGACAGTATCGATTTTGTTTCTTTATATATCGGTGCTTTTATAAACCATAGCTAGGGTATTCGTATTGCATTTCCTTTTAGCGCGTGTGTGTATGTATCAGCCTTCAATTCAAATAGCATTGATTGAAGCCTTGAAAGTAACAAATCCATACCTTAATTAAAACTAATTTAACAGAACACGTTTGATTGGATCTCAGAAATTCAGTGTGACATCAATGGAGTACCAAATTCAATTGCATTCATAGAGGCACCTTGGAAGTGCACATGTGTATACCTATACATATCTTGCTCTTGACACAGTTTACCCTTCTGAATGGGCCTTTCAAAGCCACAATGAAGAAGGAAGTGTGAGTAAAACTAAAGTGCTGATTCTGAAGTAAGCCGTATCTCTCATGCACATCCTGAGAATATTTCTTGTGGCGCTCCCCCTTCTCTCAGGTAGGGGAAAAGCGGGAGACTTGAACATATGGGAGACTTGAGCCACTCTCAATAATTTGCTCAAATTCCATTGAAATCTAACAAGTGTAAGTGTATGCGATGCAGACAGTGACGAGCTAATTGCACACAAAAAGAATTCTAAATCATCAGCTGTCTCTGGTTGGTGGAAGAGAAAAGGTGTTTTGCAATGCCAATAGTAAACAAATTTTTTTTTCTTTTTTCTCTATAAAATTGATCTGTAAAGCGTTAAATAAATCAATTTGATGTTACCTAACAATATTGATATTCTACATTGTAAATATTAGTATGATACCATTCTAGTTTGTATGTAACAAAAAATGTGAATATAAATTTGTTAAAAAATGCGAACGGGAGACTTGAGACAGTTTCTAAAGGGAGAGTTGATCAGTGGCTCAAATCTCCATTTGCTCTGATGAAATGTTATGTAAGTGTTATAAAGCCTTGTATTTAATTTTAATAACACAAAAAAATAATTTAATTAAAAAACTCAAAGAAATAAACCTTGTAATAGGTTATTTAAGGTATTGATTTATTTTCGTTATGTTTCTGAAGTTTAGTTTTTGTTTACCTTTTTTTACTTTGTATATGCTAAGAAACTGAAGTACCTAAACCACTAAAACAATAAAAATAAATTATAATCACATTGGAAGTGGATAAATTATTCGTTTTATTGTTTTTCTCGTAGGATTTGAGTATGTTCAACTCTCCCCGAAGGGGTGTTCAAGTCTCCCGGTGGTGCGGGAGACTTGAGCCGAAAATCTGTTTTCAAACATTTGGCATTTGCCAAAAATTTCTTGCGTTTATTATAAGTTTAAGAGACCGTTCTTAAAATAGATAAATGTAGCTATAAAAAAATCCATTTAAAAGGTGGCTGTGATTGATAAACAAATTTTTATTAACGATCTAACAAAAAGTGGCTCAAGTCTCCCGCTTTCCCCCTAATATCTGGGTGGGAGTTAACGAATTTTTGAATAAGCCAGCAATTTGGCATGCGTACTCGTATGTGACCATTTTTGATGCATAAAAGGAAATACGAAGACTTCACAGATTTTCTTACTATTTAATTGAAAAAGAAGCGAAGAAAAAATTGATTTTTATCTCGTGCGCAGAATATCTTCAATGGCACATTGTACGTAAATTTCTTAAGAAAGCTTTTCATTGAAATTGTAGAACTTTTCTTTTCCTTTTTATCGTATTTCTCTGTTGGGCATCAAAACGGGGGATATTCGATCACTACTTTCACTTATATCCCTTAGAGGTCTTTAACAAAAACTTTTAAATTGAATGGCATTTTTGTTATTTGTTATTTGAAGTAGGCTATGTAAGTGATGAAATATTTTAGTAGGTACTCACGACTTTAAGTTACAGTCGCTGCCATTTGCCCATATAACGCGTGTGGGCTATCGGGATTTTATTTCCAAGGAACATAGGCGATTAATTCAATTTAATTGATTAATACGCAAGCGTATAAAAACTAGACAATCACAAACAAGTAAAGAGGTTCCCTTTGTTTGTTTCAGTGGTTAATCTACTGGACTACCGTGTTTGGGGTGTTACGTTCGATCCCCCGAAGAACACAAAGTACCATCTTTAGACTGTTAATTTAGACGATTAGGTGCGTAGTAAGAGAAAGATATCATTTTCGTAGAAAACTTCGGGTTATTAAAATATTTACATTACGATGATAGAGAAGCTCAAAAAAGTTGTTCGTAGAAATCTGTCTGTCTGCCTGTCCGTATGTCCCGGGGCTTACAGCCTAAACGGTTGAGCGGATTTCGTTCAAACTTCGGATTTTGAGTTTGGGGGCTTACAGTTTGCTATAGTTTTTTTTTCCCAAGGTAAGCTAAATGGTATCTAAAGGGTTTTGCAATAAGAGGTGTTATTTTGGTATTCAAAGAAAAATGTCAGAGGAAGGTATGCCATTAATAATGAAAAACAACATCAGCCAAATGGCCACCACGAGTACGCATACAGGACCATAACCTTTGCATGAAATTTTCCATAGCCAAATCACAAAGTGGCTGCCCTTTGTCATCGATAGCCTCACGAATTTTATCTTTGAGGTTTTTAATGGATGCTAGGCTGTTGGCGTAGAACTTATCTTTCACGTGGCCCCAGAGGAAGAAGTCGCAAGGTGTTAAATCACAAGATCTCGATGGCCAATTGTGATTACCTCTTCGAGAGATAACACGGTCCGGAAACTTTTCCCGTAAAAGATCAATGGTATCGTTGCTTGTGTGGCACGTAGCGCCGTCTTGTTGAAAGTAAACGTTGTCCAGATCAATACCATCCAACTCCGACCATAAAAAATCATTAATCATCTCTCGATAGCGCAATCCTTACGGTGTAATGACGTTTGTGGAATGCCCAATTCCAAAGAACGACGAGGAATGGACAAACCTGGGTTTTCTTCAACACTTGGGCTACAGCAGCAATATTCTCAGTTGTTCTTGAGCGACGTGCACGGGTTTTATTCTTCACTATCACTAACTTGTCCCAACAGCTCGAATTTTCCTCCAATTTCTGTATTGCGGCCCGACAAGGTGCTTCAGGACGACCAAAAAATGCTTTAGTTTTGCGAACTGTGACTGCAAGATTTTTACCATTTTTGTAGTGAATTTTAATAATTTCAATGCGTTTTTGAAACGTGTATCGTTCCATTTTTAGTAATGGCGTAGTTTCTACTTGTCAAATGTCAAAGAATAAAAGCTGTAAAAGCGACAGCTACCGAAATATCGGGTCATTCACAATAACACCTCTTATTGGAAAACTCTTTACTTCTCATACAAAATTCTCGTACCAGTTTGATTTGTTCGAAAACGACTCAATCGATTTCAACCAAAATTGATATTTAAGCTTAAGTATGTGAGATTTCCATGACTGCATACCTAGTTTTTGGCAAAAAATCTAATAACGGTATTTTTGAAATTTGCGGACATATCTCGAAAATGGTCCATACCATTGTAACAAAAATTCATTTCTAATGTAGTATGGTCATTTTAAACTAAATACCTAATTACGTTTTTCCTACATAATAGTATACTAGATTTTTGAAAAAAGTATTTTTTTTTTAAATTTGGTTCATTTTAGTTTACTGAAAAACGGGACTACCGATTTTGACCAAAATACATATTTAGAGTAAAATCAATGTTTCCATAATGCATGTGTCCCTAATTTTCGAAAATAACAATTTCAGAAACTTTTCATATTTCGAAAACCCCATTTTCGAGTTAGATAAAAGATCGAAAAACCAAGTGATGTTTATATTTACGACAGTATCTAATACTCAGTAAGCAATACTATTTTTCATACTGATGAACACTGGAATATTTGCTACTGTTTTGTCTATTAGTTTTATTAATAGGGCGGAATTACAATCTGACGATTCAACACTCACTAGTGCAACGCTAAGTGAACTAAAACGTGAAATCGAATCCCTAAAACCTAAGAAAGCTCCTGGTTATGATTTGATCACCGGAGAAGTTCTGCAAGTTCTACCAAGAAAAGCATTAATTAAGCTTCTTCATATTATAAATGCCGCGCTCAGACTAAAACACGTGCCGAGTCAATGGAAAGTCGCGGAGGTCATAATGGTTTTAAAACCAGGAAAACCGCCAAATGAAGTAAAATCGTATAGACCGATTTCACTTCTTCCAGTCATTTCCAAAGTCTTCGAGAGAATATTGCTTAGGCGCCTACAACCGGTTATTGAAGACAATAATCTTATCCTTGACCACCAGTTTGGGTTCAGAACCAAGCATTCGACGATTGACCAAGTACATAGAACTACTGACGTAATCGAGAAAGCATTTGAAGAAAAAAAGATTTGCTCAAGCGTATTCCTTGACGTCTCACAAGCCTTTGATAAGGTGTGGCACGACGGCTTGAAAATTAAATTACGACAAGTTCTCCCCGCAAGCCTATATGATATTCTAGAATCATATCTCGGGAATAGGCTCTTCCGTGTTAGAAATAGAAACGAATACTCGGAGCTAAAAGAAATTTCAGCCGGGGTACCGCTAGGAAGCGTCCTTGGTCCGCTTCTCTATTTGTTATATACTCGCGATATTCCAAGAGAATGGCACTACCCTTGCTACGTTCGCCGACGACACAGCTATCCTAGCAGTAGGTAACACAATCGAAGAAGCGACTACGAAACTGCAAGCTGCAGTGAATAAGGTAAATGAATGGACAAGGAACTGGCGGATCGCCTTAAATGAAACTAAATCTGTACATGTGAATTTCACGTATAAGAAAACCAATGACTTGCCAATTTTCCTAAATATGGCCCGAATACCCTTTGCAAACGAGGCCAAATATCTGGGAATGACACTCGACGCAAAGTTGAAATGGAGTTCGCACGTGAAAATGAAACGTAAAGAACTCGATATCAAATATAGAGAAATGTACTGGTTACTCGGAAAACATTCCCAGCTCAGTACTGAGAACAAACTGCTTTTATACAAGCAAGTGCTAAAGCCGGTGTGGACCTACGGTATACAACTTTGGGGTTGTACCAAGAAAACAAATGTCAATATTCTACAAACTTTTCAAAATAAAGTTCTTAGAGAAATTGTACAAGCCCCATGGTATACTGGACACAATGGACCGCCACAAGAGCACCCATTTTACCTACCTACCAACCATGGTATATTAGAAACGACGATATCCATAGGGATCTCGTAATTACAACAATCGAAGCTGAAACTAGAAGCTTCGCGAGAAAGCATAGAAACCGACTAATCGGACATATCAACAATACAGTCCGACAAATCTTGGACGAGAGCAATTTATTGCGCCGACTACAAAGAACGAAACCGTTCGACTTGGCAAGATAAGATTAACCGCGTTAAATTTGCGGAACACGCAGGATCTTTCATTGGAAAGTAACCTGTCAAAAGTTTTTATTTAATGATAGAAAAATTGTTTGATAAGTTATATCTTAGTTGCAGTATCTAACAATCTTTAGAAGGGTGGTGTTTTTAGTTAGTAAAAATCTGACACTACTATGAGAACGCGCTTGCTATTCTCATAGTGTCTTTGGAAGATTTTCACCTACCCTCGGACAAAAAAAAAAAAAAAAACTGTTTTGTCTGCATCATTTCCCAAGAATCGCTCTAACGATTTTGATCGAAATACATATTTAGGTAAACGATATAATTCTACTTAAGATACCATACTACGTTTTTCTCAACAAATGCAAAATGCGTTTTTTTAATTATTTCTCAAAAATGTCTTCCCAGTTCTCGATTTGTAAAACTCAAAACCGTACTGCCAACTACAACTATGAAAAAATTCTTTTTAGCAAATATTCTCCACTTCTTCTTCTTTTTTGCTAACCAAATTAAATATGCATCTTAAAACAATTCCGACCACTTGCAGTTTACACCATCAGAAACTCACACTTCATTTTCACCCCACACACGTCCATCCGCATATTCAGTTTAGAGGTGAGTGCTCATGCAATTTCAAAAACAAAACCTTGAATTCTAATATTTCTATCTAAACATGTCAGTCTATGGCGAACTCTAGTTCCAATTCCACTCATAGACACTTTAAACCAGCAGATCAGAAAAGAGAAAAGAGAAACTCCTCCTACGTGTGTACTTGTACTCAAAAATCTTGTAAAGTGTAAAATCCTATAAAATAGTTATAGCTTATAGCACTCTAACCCGAACTTGCGAAAATTGTATGTTACTGAGAGATTAAACTTATAAGAACTCCCTGCTACATCGAATGAATAACCTAAAAGTGTTTTTTATTTAACACTACCTATTCTTACATTTTAAGTACGGTTGCTTCTGAGCTTTTTACCCAATTTTGATGGACGATAAAGTTTCGTTCGACCAAGTCGTGCACTTTATTTGTATTCATTTAGTAGCATCTTAAAGACGAATTTGTTATTAAAAGCGTCGGTGAAGCTATATTAAAAAGATAATTCATTTGAACGAATACCCCCCCCCCCCCCCCCCCAATAGCTCTTTCCAATATGGCTATTGATTTTGTGTTTTATTTTTTATGCAATTGACCCACGTAACCCCGAGATATTGGTCCTGTCCTACAATGTGGAATATGACATCCGAATTCTGTCTGTAATCAAAGGGGATTGCTGTCAATGTTGTTATTGACTTTGGTCTGGACGCACCTTTAGGCTATTTGTGATATTTATTTTTTTTATCATACAAAGTGATTAAAGCTAAGAAAATATACTTTTGATTACGTTTTCCTTGGAATTGAAATATAAGTCCCTAAGAGACATTTGCGTTGGCTTTTAAAGTAATTTAAAAGGAAAATAAATGATGAACATCGGCGAATCCCTTGATTGAGAAAGATTGCTTTTTCCTTGACGAAAGAAGACATTCTCTGGGGATATCTCACTGTTACATTTTCACAAGTTACATTTTCGGTATATTAATTTGAAAGTACCAGTAGGTACTTGTTTCGCATTAAAGAAGGCATAGGAATATGCGGGGCAGTGTTGCCGGGAGGACTGAGTAATGAGTATTACTTAGATTGTTGTGTGCTTAACTTGGTTTTCAAAGCAACCGCAACGTAATGTGTAGGTACTTGGTACATGTTATAATGTTGTTGATGGCACTTTATAGATAGAGGAACTCTTGAAAAGCATACCGAAAGATGAAACACTACTGTGCCACTTTAATAAAGTTATGAAGAAAGGAGAGTTTGTCGATGGGGTTTTCACTCGTTTTTAGACCTTTTTTTTACGGGGCTTTCAATCTTTTTTTAAGCATTTTCACTCTTTTTCTGTTGTTTCATAATTTCATAACTTTTTTCGTGAAAAACGAGGTCAATGGTTTCTTTTACAACGAGGATTCTATTCTAAAAGAAGGAATACATAACTTGCAATAAAGTTTGTTTAACAGATATCTTTCAAAGGCTTTTTGGTGATTATCATAATTCATAAGCAAAAAACAAAACACGAAATAGTAAATGCACAAAATATCCGCTGATCTGTCAAAATAGCATATGCAAATCAGTAATGCCCTATCGTTTGGTTGGACACAATTTTCGGTACTTTTTATAGCACGCTTCAATTGTTTTCTAATACTACTTCACGATTGCTTTATGAATGCATTTGCACGAAAGCTGTCATGTTTCCTCTTCTATGCGCACATATTCTCGTACTTAAAACCATTTGCATTGTCGTATTGCAACGAATAAAATGAGAAAACATTTACAATTAACTAAAATTAATATATAATTGTAAACGCTCAGGCTGAACAACGGCGGACGATTGGGCAACACTTGTTTTCAAAATGACATTAAAGGAGGATTTATTTAGCTAATGCCCGAGATAAACATGGCTTTCTCAACACTAACATTTAACCCTACAGTTAGCGATAGTCTTGGCTCTCATCGCGTAATTTATGAAACGATCGTCGTCGATTGAACAAAACGACGTCGTTTTTAGTTTGCTTCGAATAACATCATCGCATCGTTCGATCGAATCGTTCGTCGTTTTCATTTTGAACAGTTTGAACATGACTGTAAACAAACTCTGACAACTAAAAACAACAAAAATGTAAGGAATTTGCGTTTTTTTTGTAGTTGATGAGGAATCGGACATTTAATGCAAGTAACAACTCTATCGAAGAAGCCAAACTCAGATAGAATTGTGAAAAAGCGGATTCGAACAAGAAAAGTGAAATTTTTTTATGAAAGTTAACACTTTAAAAAGATACCGAACAGTAAAGAGTGTATACTGTAGAGTGTAGAGGAACTCACCGGTAATCCAATGGACTTTGGAGTGAAGTTTTAAATTGTCGATGAACTTGTGGAAAGAATTATAACAATTTTGTCAATAAAGATCTTGGGTTTCGTTGGACATCCAACATTATAAAGCATCCCATTAGAATTGGTATTTTTAATAATTGTCGAGTCATAAAAAATAATTCAATGAATGCGATTTTATGATAGCATTACATTTGCCATTATAACACAAATACCTAAATGAAATTCGTTTGAAATTCCAAAAAAAAAATCATCTTTTTTTTTTCAAAGAGTCCCTCCAAATAGAACATAAGTGTATGTCTTCCTTTATTTATTATTCAATACTTCTCTCAGACCGAATTAAAACTGAATAAATACACCAAAAACGATGAAACGATTGCAAAATAGCAATCGTACAATCGCAATCGGTCAATGGTCTGAATTTGAGTTAATACGAAGCATTAGTGAATCGTTCAAAATGACGTCGTCCAGACGTTTCAACCATTTTAGTGTTACACGAAGCAATACAATCGTCGAAACTACGTCGTCAGACGATCGTCTTCTTACCCGATGAGAGCCCAGGTCTCATTTGCAAATTAAAGTTTTTTCTTTTATATTTATAATTGTAACAAACAAACAAACTTAATACTTGTTTGTTTTTTATGAAATGGATTTGCAGTATTTTGTACGACGTACTCTTAAAGGATGGTACCCTGTTGGAATGAAGTGAAATGTTCACTTCTCTCCAAAATTAAATGCTGTGAAATAAGAAGGGAAATGTTTTTTTTCGAGATTTTTCGTGAAGAAATTTAAGCAGGGTGGCTAGGCTTGTTTCGCACTGCTGTTCCTAAATTGTAAATTATGCTTATACAAATTTACTCAATATATGTTGATATCCATTGCTGCAGCCAAATGTAATTTTCTCAATACGTACTTAATAACACACTCTAAATTTCGACAAATGACGAATGTTTTGGTGTTAGTGTAAATAGGTGTGGATCTCGCTCAGATATCAAGTTTCGCAAAACTGCTCTGACTCTCAAAAAATCGAGCTGTCGTGGGACGGCCGAATGAAGCGAAGCATTGGACGTAAAGTATTGGCCCGTGTTACGTGGCGGCCTATTTGAAATTCATTTTAATTTTTCATAGTGCCAGTTAGTTTAGATTACTCTCTCTGTTCCTCTTTCGCTCTCTACACACATATATTTGAGAATTTTCCGACTTTTCTTTTTTTCTAAACCATCCCTGAATCAAGTCGAACAACACAAAACAAAAATCATCCAAATCGGTGGAGCCGTTCTCGAGTTTTCATCTTCCAAGTGCGCCATGGAGGGGGAAGTTAACGCTACGGTGACGATTTTTTTCGGTTTACTCCCCATCTTTTTGAATAATTTATATGCGTGACCCACCGACCGTCCGTAAAAAAGCTATATTCGCTTCAAAAACTCTCAAAGACTCTCCTTTTTCCCCTTTTGTTAGAAAAAATCGACAAAATTGCCAACTTTTCCCCCAATCTGGGATCACTGGCTGAGAAGAGAAAGTTATATAAATGTAACCATTGGTAGATCTTTTACCAAAAAACATAAAACTGTAAATGTGCCGTGTGCTAAGGTACTAGAACCAAGCAATTAAAAGTTCCTGCGGATTAAGTAGCTAATGGACATGAAGTGGTAAGTATTTAACGCATAAATAATAAATTAAAATAAACATCGATTTCGAAACCCTTCATCCCGAAACAATATGTAATTTTACTTTTCACAAAATACGATACAAAATTGCCAAAATGATATTGTATTTCGAAGAGAGGATTCGAGATAGAATTAACAAGGAACTGCTTAAATTTTTGAAGAAAGACGTAAATCTAAGAGGTACCTAATCTTTTGTATAAAAATAAATCGAAACATTAAACCATTACAAAATTTAATATTTTCTTAGATTAAAAACTGCTTAACGTTCCTCCAGCTGCATTTAATGATTCAACTTATTCGCTTCCAAAAAGGATAAAAGGAACAAATAAAACTGCTATTCTTTGAAAGGAAGGAAAATCTGCAGTCAGGGATTGCCGTTTTGAAACCAGAAATTCAACAAATTCTAAGGACTAAATTGTTATAAGATAATTTTAGGATGTACCTACATATAAGTTTTGCAAATACTATTTTAATAAGTTTTCCATATATTTTTGAAACGTTTTTCGTATAGTTTCGATACGTTTTTTTTACTTTTCAAGTAGTTTACGTATTGTTTCAAGATGCCGCCATATATGAATATTGAACAAGATGTCCTTTTTAAATATATGTGGCCTTCTTATAGAAAATTCACCATCGTTTTCATAAGATTTTCTCGATTGTTTTAATACGACTTTCTTTTTGGATGAAAGCCATAGAGAAATCTTAAAACGTTTCTTCTATTTTATGTGGTTGTTTTCGCTCTGTGTGTTTCGGACTATTGTTGTTTAAAACGAGTCCCTGTCGTATTTTACGTATTAATCAATACGTTGGCATTCTTCGATACGACTCGTACCGATTTGCGATATGCCTTTGTCTAAACGCACCATTGATATCTGGTGGTGTAGAGAAACACATTTGTATGACAAATCCGACGGCTATAAAAATAAACACCACAATAACAGTCAATAGTGTAGAATGTTTGTCTGCGACGTTTAGCGATAAAAATGCAAACAATATAAAAATAGTGTTCCTGTGTGAATGTGAATAGATTCGGTTCTGTTCGATTACCGAAAAAGGGAATGAACAAAGAATCATCCGCTTAGTTGTTTGGTACGTGTAACACGACTACGTCACATATCCTCCATTCGCATCTAAATATAATAAACCATTCAATAGAGAATTTATATATATATGTACTGTTAATAACCATGGAAAAGCACCCTTCCAACATGTCCGCCCATCATCGGCACATTGCACCAGAAGGAATAGGAAATTCATTTTCATTCAGTTGTCGGCAGTTGTGTTCGATTTTCTTTTTCTTTTTTTTTCTTTTCGCACAACAACAAATCACCGTACTTCAATGTTCACCGTTGCTTCAGGCCATTTGGGCGCCATTCCGAAAATGAGAAATCCATTTTGAAAGGAAATCATTTCGTATTCTCAAGGAACATTGAATAGGCTGTTGTTTTACAGGACTGAAAGGAAACGTTGTAGAAAAGGATGTTTGGAAGAGTGACATTAAAGATAGACGATGTTATAGAAGTATTTGTAATGTAGGCGCATAGTTTTGTGCGAAGTCGGTGCTCTTTTGTTTGTTTCCTTAAATTCTCCTATACTTATGCATTACACTCAATTAATATCGACTTATTGCCATTTCTTGGGGAGGGGGGGAAATGATTCATTCGGCATTAAATTTTATCTCCAGCAAATAGTATATCTCACGTCATTACTTCAAATGGAGGATTTTATCGTAAGTGCACGTGAATAGGTTTGAATTATTAACCACGAGATTATGCCTAAGGAACCTTAAATATAGACAGCGTTATTTCTGTGTTAGCTGTTATACGTTTGGATTTGTTTTTATGAACTTACCTACTTGAATTTGAAATGTGCTTTGTGGCTCGTGGTTGTGGTGAGGAAAACCAAACGAAAGTAGGTCGCATGTTTTAGGTATAGATTGACTATATTATGAAAAACTACTTAGGTATGTATAGGTACGGTAGGGGTTTTCTATTTTTATGAGCAGGCGTTTATGTGTTTATCAAGTAAAATTGAAACGAAGAGCTCAATTTTATTACATGGTATATTTGTTGTTCATCAATATTTAAACTGACAGTGAGAGCGAAGCCTCAGTGGCTAGAGTGGAGCCAGGCAATTCAGGTTCAATCCCTGGGGGAACACATCGTACACATGAAGACAAGTTTTCATACTGTTGAGAAGTTAGGTCCCTGTAGGGACCTGTTACGCCAACTATTAATATCAAATTTTTTAAGTGTTGTGCGAACATTGAAGCGACTTCAGCAACAATTTTGCCTGTCATCGTTTAACTAGTCATCGTAGTACTCTTCTTGGCGTAATTTTATTTTATCAGCCATCTGCACAAAGTTCTAAACTTTAGTCAAATCTCAGTTTGGGTTTTTTTTTCGCGTCATGATTTAATCCATATGACATTTCAATGTGAGCCCCTGATTTTAATCAGAACCATAAGATTTCGCGATTTCAAACATATATAAACAACTACAATTAGTTGGTTGATGATTTTACAGAGAATAGAATGGTTCCAGATCTATGAAATGCCTGCTGTTGACGATCAAGTCTTTTTTATTCAAGAAAACGTAAAAACATCATTCGAATCACACGTTCCATTGAATACAAAGAAGGCCTATAAATGTTAGAAGCGCTTTCGACTAACTCCGCCGTACAAATAACAAATTTTAGTCTCGACTTTAAATTTACGGAAGCTCACAATTGCGAAATTTGTATGGAAAATATAACCACTGTGAACTAATTAAATTTAGAGTCGAAACTAAAAATGATTATTGGTAAGGCCCAATGTGTTCTTCGATGTATTTAAAAGGTTGAAAAATAAGGTAACAGTTGAGATACACGAAGCTAAAAGACGCTACTTTGCCCAGCGATTGGGCCCCTTTCAAACCGGACATACACTCTAGAAAAAAAACTATGGGACATTTGGGTTGGCAACACAAAAATGTAATACCTATGACAACGTTGACCTGCAACGAGCTCAATAGGAAATTTTTATCTCTTACAAGTTTCTAGAAAAAATATTTTAGTAATTTTTGTGTACGAAAATCTTTTTTCAATCTACTTCTCAGTCAATTCCACAAAAAAAAAACAAATCATTTCCAATGAAATATTTCATTTCTCTACTTTTCCATCTGTCGGGATTTTTTTTCTGGTGGAATCCAATCAGTTGCGGTTGATTTGTTTTAATTTTGTTTAAAATTTTTTCCTGTTCCAACTTTTTGTGTTGCATTTTACGTATGGCTATAACTAGGGCCTAAGGCACCAAGTGACAAAAAACAGAATTTGACAGTTTCATCAGCTACACAAAACTGAAACAGATCCACAAAAACATGGCTGAAGCCTATTCTATTAAATTGTGTTTGGTTTGAATACATATTAGCTTTGACTTCAATGAAAAAATGGAACACATTTTGGAAATGTTTACACTGAAAAAAAAGGTACTACATCATAGCAATGAAAAAGTTCTTCAATATAATGAAAAATTAATCAATTTTAGCCCAGTGAAATTTTTCGTTTGAAAATTATAAAATGTGTTCATCATTCATCAACTTTGTTCATCAATGTTATGAAAAATTCATCAATGCGATGAACCGAAATTGCCGTCCAATTTCATTAATGTGGTGAATGTGTCCATCATATTGACAATTTTGTTCATCAACATGATGCGCACTTTTTGTGTAATCACTTTTGTTTTTATGTGTTTGTAAGTTAGTTCACACGAAAAACAAAATGTGAAATAGAAATACTTATACCAAATAAAACGTAAACACATAACCTTTCTTCTTTACTGAGAATGGTAAAATACCTAAACGAACATAATGTCATGGAAATGCTAATGGAGGCAATATTATGTGATTTTAATAATTGAATTTCTTCGTAACCGAAAGGAAAATATTCCAACGACAATCACTTTTACCACGAATGTCACTAAGTTGTAGTGGCAAAAACTCACGCGCTCAAGAAATATTGAGGATTTATAATATTTAATTTTATTTCGGAGCTAGGTACTTTTATTTTTCCAGGAAGTTTTTTTTTTTTTTTTGATAATGGATCCCAATTAGAGTCAGAAAGCGGCCATTTGCTTGCCATATGAATTTCTTGAGGTATGGGCACAGGGTGCATGTAGATATACATTTGTGTTTGAAAAGTGTTTTGCGTTTTTTGTTATTTAATCATAATCAATATTCAATTGATCCATTCTCTTGAATTTTATAATTTCAAGCATCGAGGAGCATGTACCTTAAAAAAATTGGTTAAAAAATAATCTTAAATTGATTTTGAAAATATTCCAATATGCGTCTATACATACTTTCTTAAAAGAGGCATAATAAGGTAAACATAGCATTGTAGTTCATTGGCAATACTTGTTACCAAAGGAAAATCGGTGAAACAAATTCATGACAATTCTAGCTCTATTTCGATTTATTTAATGCTACCCTTCCTACCTACCTTTTATAAGTATGCATACTAAAAACACCTACAACACTTTTCGATATTTACGTCATTTTTTACAAATTAAAAAGCGTCTAGATATGGAAAAAATATGCAATTTTGAAAATAAGTTTTAAGAGCAAAAAATGTATGTCGAAAAAAGTTCGTTTACATAACATCATTTAAACGAAATTTGTAAGTCAACACCTTTGTGTGTGCACATCTATGAGATAGTACCTTTCGAATAATATAACTTTCATTCTACAGATTACATAATAAATACTTTAAATATATACATGTATGATAATATTTTATATAATGGGAAAATCGGAATACGTTTTTAAATTTCCACCGTTTTTATTGAATTTTTCACACTTCATTATCAGTCGCCCGTAGTAAAAGCTAATTAAAATGTTTATTCAACGGCAAGCAATTTTTAACACAATGTTTAAGATAGAAATTAATACTTTTGTGGGAACAATAATTAAAAAATAATATACGATGAAATTTCTAAATCCTTCGAAATATTGACTCTTTTAAGATATTCATTGTTCATCGTTAAACCATTCACAATTTTTTTTTTTCCACCCTGTGTAGATACTTTACGCTTGATTAATGTCATATGTCGTGTGTGAGTATAAATACTGTACCAACTTCGTGTGTGTACACCTACAGCATACATCATATTAACAATCTGTACATCACATTGAAGAAAACTATAAAAGAAATTCATCAATATGATGATTAAATTCATCAATATGATGAATTTGATTTTTTTCATCAATATAACGAATTGAGTTCATCTATAAGAATAACGCTTCACCGTCAACATCAACATTCTCGTTAATATAAACTAAAGTCTATTTTTTGATGAACGCGGTCATCAGTATGATGAAAGCCGTCATCAATACGATGAGCGCCTTTATCAATATGATGAAAATTCAAAATTTGGCAATCGTACTTGAATACGATGATTCCATACATCAACGAGACGAATAAATCATCAACTGAATGAACAAATAACTGAATTCACCGAAAGAAGTGTTTTCGTCATATTGATGAAATGTTTTGATGGAATGATGAACGTAGTTCAGCCAAATTCTTATCAGAACCTGCCAAAAAAATTGAGGAATGCACTTTCTTCATATTGAAAAACGGTTCATCAATTGTCGAAAAGTTTTCATGAATTTATTTATCATATTGATAAAAAGTACGTCATATCAATGAATAGCATGTTTATGAACGCCATTCGTCAATATGACGACGTCTTTTTTTTCAGTGTAGTGAAGACGATTAACATGGAGCTAATTGTCGAACTTCGGCGTATAATTTGTAATTCATACGTGGTCATCACAGCTAAAAATACTACGATGCGAAACAAACAGCCAGATGAAAGAATCCGACAAATCCAAAAAAAAAAAAAACCTCCCCACCACACGATAATCAATATAGACTTGTTTACGTACTGTCGACAAACAGTCTTTTTCCTGTTGCTAAATTCTGTTGCTGAAAAAAAATTGTTGTGATTCTGTTTCTGTTCTTTGTCACTTGGTGCCTTTAGACTCCTTAAAACAAGCAACTACCTATATGTTTATCAAAATACAGACACTGGTCGAGCCGCGTTTCTCACAGCCAATATTTCCAATAATTGTTCATTTTCTCCCGTTTTTTCTGGTATCCCTAGAGGCCCCAGCCAATGGAGATCAGAACAGGATTGTTTGCGATTTTTGGAAAGGATGTTGATGACCTCGATTTTTGGTCCTTGAAAATAAAGTTTTTGTTAAAAATTGGAAATAAAAAAGAGAGTAGACCTGGGCTCTAATCGCGTAAGCACAAAACGATCGAACGCTATCGTCTCGACGATACTTCTACTTCGTGTAACAACCAAACAACGATAATCGTCCTAACGATTGGACGATCATCGTTTTTTGTTCCTTCACGTTACTAATTCAAGCGTCAAATACCCTCGTCGAAACGATTCGATTGAACGACAGCTATTTTGCAATCGTTTCATCGTTTTTGGTCCATATTTTCAGTTTTGAATAGGGAATTTCAGTTTTGGAGAAAAGTATAGCAAAATATTTAAAGGAAAACGCACTTATATTCTCCTTGGAGGTGCCTCGCTCTTATCCGAGTTGTGAAAGAATGAAATCCTTGCAAAAAAAGAAATGGGTTGAGTTTTGTTTTGTATTTTTTGTCTTGCAACTGGATCCTAAGCAATAAAAATTCTCATCTGTTCCAAAAAATGCAAGAAATTTATTGGCGTTTTGATTGATTTAATAAATACAAATCTATATTTCGAAAAACAATAATTCTTCTGCCCTACCACACCTGTGCACACTTTAGCATATTCCATTGGGCTATATGGTTGGTTCCTACACACTTTTGGCTATCTGCGTATACGCGTACACTTTCACTTAACATTTCACTTGCCTTGTTCCTTACTACCTCTTCATCTGCATTAAATGCCTAAATCAATGTCAATCAATAAAAAAACACAGAAAAATAAACAAATTCAAGAAAAAAAAACTATTTCCATACATTTTTTTGATTTTTTAGCTGTCAGAGTTTGTTTACAGTCACGTTCAAACTGTTCAAAATGAAAACGATGAACGATTCGATTGAACGATCCGACGATGATGTTATATGAAGCAAACTAAAAACGATATCGTTGTGTTCAATCGTTTCGACGACTATCGTTTCAAAAGTTACGCGATGAGAGCCCTGTCTTAAAAGAGCTACTCAATCGGCCGTTTGGAAGCGGCATAGAATTGTAGATGCCTTCCATTCGTTCCAAAAATGAAAAACTCACACAAAACGAATGGTTGTGAGAAGCTAAGCCTAGGGTCCCTACAGACTTGTTGCGCCAACTATTTTAAATGTACCTACAGTTAAAAATGACCAAAATAATTTAAGTCCGAAATATTTGTAAACAATCAATTCATCTTATTTATTTCAACATTTTCCTCAAATACACAGAACACATATCTATTATTTTTTTAATAATAATTAATAACGTTTCAATTCGTAAAAAAATTACAATGTGACCAAGAGAAAAAGTATAATGACCAAACTTGCTGACAAATGACCAATGTGGCAACCGTGGTCTTAACCTGTACGCCACTAAATCGTCTGCGTACGCTATAGCAAGTCTGAGGTAACCCACCAGATCACTTGTGTAAATATTGAATCGGACCGGAGAATTCATTGCTCCCAGTTGTAGGCCGTTTTGAATTTCGAAAACCCTGCTCGAAGTCACGTTAACAGCTTTGACAACGAACTTTCCCATCAGCATGTCATAAATCATATATAGCAAAGATTTTAGCATGCCCAATCTGGTCAGCTTATAGAAGAGACCCTTCAACCATACGGTATCGAGGGCCCTCTTAAAGCCGACCAGGCAGGCACCCGTGCTTCTTACTTTTATTCCACTGAAAGTCGGAGACCAGTTTCGACGCGACATGAATAGTGTCATGCTTCAACCCATCTTAAAAAAGATCTTTTGACGACTTTCTCGAATACCTTGCTAACATGCGGGACCAAACTAATTGACCGTATAGATTAGCAGGGTTTGCCCTAACTGATTGTCACCCCACATCAGACATAATTTGAATTTTTTAAGTCTTTGATGTGTCATTCAACACAAACTTTTTAGTTAAAGAATGATTGAATATCAATTCTATTTAATTCCTTCATGAATATTGTAAGCAATTTAAGTACGAAATGTATAAAATCAACTATCTATCTATTTTTAACGTTTATAGTACTAACAAATATTCCATTTGTTTTATTATATTTTCAGCAACTGCCGGCCGTGATGACTTCATCGTCTACTTTGCCAGACAATTTCAGATTCCTTGCCAATGTACTGATATAAGATCTGAGAAATTGGATGTCTCCGAATACAGAACCAAATCATTTTAACAATGAAACTTAGTGTTAGCGCGTATCGCGCACATGCATCTGCACATAAGAAGATTCTATCAAACAGCTACCATTCACAGCACAATTACGGCAGTACATCAGCATCGGCAACCACACCAACTAATTTCTTTACGGTAAGTCTCCACCTAACATTAACATTTGCACGTCTTTCGTGACTCTTGAGTATCTTATTACTAATTCATGTCTCAGCTTGATAATTAGCTAATTCCGTTTGGGTATTTACTTTATCGGCCCGTCTGGGATCTGAAGACGGCTTATAACGTGATTCATTGCAATCACGACAAACTCACCCACAAGGTAAAGATATACCTACATTGAGGTGATGCGACTACACCGGTGCGAAGACATGACACTGATGTTACAGGGCAAAGTTTTTCCATTCCGTATTTAACTTTTGGAATCTTAAAGTCAAAGATCACAGGTACTTGAGTTCAGTGTCATTTGTTTTGCATAAATTGCTAGAATCCTTCTCCAAACTTTTGGGTATAGGTACCTATACCTACCTATATAATGCGGTTAGCTGTGCAGGGTACCATTAGGATTTAATACAGTTATCTTCTTGTTGCCCATTAGTATTAATAGTAACCATTATTCTGAAAATGACTTGAGCAGTAGGCAAGTAAATATTAGCAATGGGAGCAAAAGTAAATACAGAATACCATCATGCTGGGCGTATACACAATACACATGCCTGTTTGCAGACGCCTACATGGTACATGGAGTAAGAGGCGTGGTTTTTATCTGTCACTGATAGGGTATTTATCACATTTTAACATTATTGAGACATATTAATTTTTAGTGTCAAGGCTAAATTTGTCAAACTCACAGAAGCGAAATTTTCTATACAAAATTGCATATTGTGGCCTATAACATATTTAGTGTGAATGTTAAAAATTACTATTAGTTAGGTCTATTATCGTTGGAAAAATAAAGTTGGACATTAATCTACAACTAGCAGTGCGTTTTTCGGTGGGCAAATTCTTGGGCATCTCTTTGGTTTGCATTGTTTAGAAATCTGTAATTTTGTCTGCTGACATAGATGTTCAAGTACGAGAATGCCTCAGTTCTTCAATAATTTGTATTTTACACGGAAACAGGAAAAAGTTCTTTTGTAAAATTCGCCAAGTTGAAGTCAAGTGCTTGAGCAACACACATATTGCTGGGAGCAGTGCTGCCATTCTTCAAAGTTCTCTATGCTTTATAAAATAGTAATCTAAGGGCTCCGAGGGAAGTACGTCTCAGTCTCAATAATTGCAATATCCAATTTTTACTACAAAATTCACATACACTATAAATTCTTCAAATTTGTTGCTTTTTAATTTAATATAAATTATTTCAGTTCATATATGAAAAAAAAAAAAAAATAAAAAAAACAAAACAAATTTCAAGCGAGTCTTGCTGTTTGTCAAGGGCTTTTTACAAACATTGCAAATCGTTGCTCACCGAAGTCTGAAGTAGATTCTCTATTTATGTCTAAGCAATCTATCTCATTTCCTTGAATTTTATCAGAATTTTCCTGAGCTGTCGTTGAAGGCTGAACTTTAAATTTTTTTTGATTTAATTACTTGCTCATTTGTGGCTACTGCACCAAAGCGAATAGAAAATAAGAAAAACTCCGCGAGTGCCGACAGAAGTGAAGACTTGACCAATAGAGTATTTCGCGGAGCTATCCCTTTCAGAACTGTGCTTTCTCTTTCACTTAAACGTCAAACCAACTTGTAGGAAAACAAACTAAGTTTTCCTACAAGTTACTCAGGTGTCACTTTTTTTTTTTCTCATTTGACACTGACGTTGTAGCGAAGTACTATATTACGTGCGTATTTTTCGAATCGTCAGGAAATATTTTATTGTGCAGAAAATACTTTTAAATTAAGTTATATTTTCTTCATTATTATAAACTACTGCTACAAAATTTATATTACAATTTTCATATCCATTTAATGCTGTGCCTATATGAAAAATAATGAATATTATTTAAATACAAAAATTGCAATTTACTGCTTTAAACGTACCTAAATTTACAAATTTACGTGAAATATTAAATTTAATTAATTAATATTCTTTGAAATTAATGCCAATGAAACTCATTAATTTTCATATACAATTTCAACAACTCTTCCATCATCATCATTTTATTCATTATTCAAAACTGATACTAGAGCTTTATGGTAACTTAAATAGGCAAAAAACAATTTTTATTCGAATCTATTTAAAATTTAAATATCTTGTAAAGACTCTATCAATTTTAGTTTTACATCTCGTTGTGCTAAAGTTGCGATCATTGGTCATCGTTAAATCAAATTCGCTATTTAACTAAAATTCAATTAATGGTAGATTTTATTTAAATTTAATTTCTTTTTGTTTTCTGTTATTACACGGGAAATTCATGAAAAGCGGAACAGATTATAACTCAAAAACGTTACCCACTTAGAAATGTTCATATCTCTCAATACTTCCCTTTGAATTTCTTATTAGTTACCTTTTTTCTGTCGACATTTGACTGCGAAATAAGTTTTCGCCAAAAACAACAAACGACGACAGATATAATAATTGCAGGAACGAAAATGTCTTAACGTATTTCTAAGAACGAATATTTCTCAGTTTATTCCTCATTTTATAGGCAATTTTACAAACCACCACATGTTTTCGTGGTGAAATAAAACAACAAATTTAAACCGTTGAAACGCATCCATCATCTGACAGCAACACACCAATTACCCTATTCCAGTCAGTGCTTTTAGCACTGTTTCTTTATTTCTCCCACGGACCGTGGACATTTTTTCCTTTTAACCGAACTCATATTCCCTCGATTTATTAATGAACAAATCTTTCTTTTCAAAATAAATTTTTTTTTTTATCAGATTATTGATATTTCCTAAAATATTTCCTAAATTTTGATGCTTTATTTCTGTTTTGCACGGATGGTTTTTCGGGCATCAGAATTTCTACAAAAGGGTAGAAATACCAAGATGTAGGACGACTGCTGAGTGACAGTATATCATTATACCCCCTCCATTTAGAATTCTTTTGTTTTGCTGCTTCACATGTATTCGTGAATACGAAATTTAAGAGAGAAATTTCTTTCCAAATTTATCATTATAATTTCTCACCAAAAAATAAAAAAATTACAGATAGAGAGTTGGGGTTTTAGGAAACAACATTTTAGGGTGAAAAAGTAAAATAGGGGTATTCACGATTCGATGTAACAGGCCTAGTAAAATTGCGAAATTTTATTTTTTCTTATCAGATCGTGAATACACTTTTTCTCATGTCTATAGCAAAACTGAAACAAATGACAGTTCCAGTTGGACAATTGATATTTGTTTTGAAAAAAACTTTTACAATTTTATGAAAGGGCAAAATTTTCTTTTAATTGTTTACTACGTTTTCCATTCTCTTTATATTTTTGTGATAGCTACACACAAGAATCAAAAATTTAAATGAATTGTCAGCTTCATAAGGCTACTCTGTTGTATTTTTCGGTTGCAATAGGGTCAGGGTATAGATAAAGTGCAACAGTGTTGCGAAATTTTATTCTGTATATTTTGTTGTTGTAGTGCGAAAAAAAGTTACACTTTCGCATTTTCGCAATGATACAAGACCAGTTGCATCGAATCGTGAATACCCCTAATGAGTTATTGCTATTTATAAAAATCAGAACGCGGCGGCTTTTAAGTAGAACAGTTTCAAAAATGTACCCGAAAACTACAAAGCACTACAATAATTGTATAACGGGATGAAACACTGACTGTGAGTAGCCAATACTTACTTAAAATGTAACAAAGCAACAACATCAAACTTTCAGTGTGAGCGAGTCGGTGGTCGCAACTTTAAAAGCGTTAAAGCCAATTTAAAATTTTAAGCGATGAAGCGCATTTTTGGTTAACCGGCTTTGTCAATAAGCAAACTATGCGTTACTAGACGAGAGGAGAAAACTCTCACGAGCAAGTCACTGTTTGATGCGGTTTTCATGCCGGTGTTGTCATTGGGCGCCCGAGTCATCGAAAACTGTGTTCAACGTATCGACCGCTGCCTACGTTCACGTGGTGGATATATGAACGAAGCCGAATTCCATTCATACATGTTTTGATAGTATTTCAATCCAATAATTTTTTTGTTGAGATATCTCAAGTAGTTTACCTTACAACACTCATAAAAGAAAAACTCTTACAGCGGACCATTATCAGGTGTAGCCGGCGAATCCAGTCAAGAATTTCGTGACTGAGTACTTCGTTGACAGCTCGTGTGTCAGGCTGACGCATTTCAAGTGACGTTACCGACCAACCTAGTTTTTGTGTTCAGGTTACATCTATTGTAATTGTAGACCAATCAAGTCGACTTAGATACCTAGATTTTTAATGTGCATATTTGATTTGTGTAAACAAAGTAAAAATGACAGAAAAAGCCTGACAGGTCGTAAATGACAGAAATGGATTAGCTCTAAAATGACATGTCTATTAGAATCTATTGGTGTAGAAGTAAAATAATGTTATTAATTATGTAGAATCAACACAAAAGTAAAAACAAACGTTATTTTATTTTATTTTACCAAAATGAAAACAAATTTGAACGAAAATTAAACAAATTACTTAAAAAAATATCCACAAATTTATGGTTTTACAATTTGTTCTACTTTTCCCTTCTTGCATTTTCTGTTGCTAAATCTTTCCCACGATCATAAGAACAAAACAAAATAAAGTGCACGACTGGATCGAACGAAACTTTCTCGATACTAGACAAAAGAAAACAAAATCCTCTTTTGGATATTCATCTCATATGGCAGTTATATAAAATAACAATATAAGTTTTTAAAGGTTAAAGCTCTCAGTAACTGGCAATGTCGCAGGCGTCTACTGTGCTATTTTATAAGGTCTTACTCCTCACTTGATTTTTGAGTACAGGACAAGCGTACCTAGTAGCAGTTTCTGTTTTTGACCTAAGGATATGTTTTTAATTTTGATTGGAATATGATTTAAGTTTTCAATTATTGGAAGTATTGCTCGTGATATACCGACATCTTTAGAAAGATTATGTAATAATTCAGGCGTTTGTGAATTTGGATTAGTAGCTATAAATTGAATATCCCGATGCTCGTGTGTGCGGTGCAAATGAAGTTTTTGTTTTTGTAAAACTATCCAGACATAACAGTTGCAAATATTGCAATGTTTATTTGGAAAAATACAACTGACTGTATGATATTGTTCCGGATTATAGAAATACTTCGTTTTTGACATTTTATCGAAATCGAAGATGGGGTTTTCGAGATATGAGCAGTTTCTAAAATTAGCGTTTTCGGTGTTTCGAATTGAAAATTAAGGACACAATAGTTTTGAAAACATCAATTTGACTCTAAGTTTGCATTTTGGTCAAAATCGTTATTGCCGTTTTAAGTTGACTAGACAAAATTATATTTTTAAAAAATTACTCTTTTCATAAATCCATTGTACGATAATATAGAGAAAAACTGAGGTTGCTATTAAGTTATAAATGACCACATAACCTTAGAAATTAATTTTTGCTACAATCGTATAGAAGACCGTTTTCGAGATATTTCGAAATTTCAAAAGTGTTCGAATTTTTAGCCAAAAACTGGGTACGCAGTCATGGTAACCTCACCTACTTAAGCTTAAATATCGATTTTGGTTGAAATCGTTATAGCCGTTTTCGATCAAATCAAACTGGTACGAAAATGTTGCATGGGAAGTACCATTAATATTGAGGTTACATTGAAACAAAAAAACACCTCCCGAACTGTAAGCCCAAAAACTAAAAATCTGAGGTTTGAACGTAATCCGGGAAGCCGTTTAGACTGTAGGCCCGTGGAAGGACGGACAGACGGACAGACCGGACAGAATTTTGCGACCCACTTTTTTGAGTTCCTCTATCATCGTAATATCAGAATTGATTAAAATCTCGAGTTCGAAATTTTGTACGAAACCAATATCTTTCTCTTACTACGTAATGGAGAAAGTTAAAAAGAATCAATGTCATTATTTTTATCGTCAGTTATGATCGAGAGTGCTTGTTTGATTTTTGCAGTTGCTCCGAATGTTCGGACTTTCCTTTTGTAGGACCTTAACGAACAAAACATTCAGAGAACTTCGAAAATTCATTGGGATTTATGGTTGTGTGACTTTTTAGTTTTACCCGGAGTTATCAATTTTCCAAATTTTTGGGACAACTTTCATGAAAACAACAAGTTATTACGAATATTTGAAAGAAAAATGAATCAACTCAGTCTATCATACACAGTGTGATTTTCAGCCGACAGCCATACTTATACTCCCCACAGTCAGCTTATAATATTATATACTCCCCATTTAGCTGCCGTCAATTTGTAAGCTTCAGTTGTCAATTTCTCTATAACCATTCGGCCGATTATTAACAGTATAATGGACTAAAAGAATGAACAAAATGTAGCGCAAAGGCAACTGAGCACCCATGTCGGACGAAGCGTGTCGGTTTCAATCAACCAATGATTTTACTCCTAAAATATTAACAATTGATTACTCGTACCTATCGCTCATATCAGAAGTCTGTATATGAACGTAGACATGAAAGACGTGAATATCTGACATTCGATTTTTGTTTAGCTTCCCTTTAAAAGGTTAACGGTCAATTTAATTGGGCCAATACATACACTTACATGATTGTATTTGGCACTCTATTTCAGACGGATCTTCTTAACAATTTAAATGAGAATAAAAAACTCCCATCGATTTAATACTGCATTCAGAATTGTTTCCCTCAATCTTATAAAAATAGATGGACGAAGACAAAGTTATGAACTGTCGCTGCCTTAAACACAACATAAATTCGCTTGATTTTTCTTCGGAAAATTGTGCAGAGATGCAATGATGTGTATCATCAATTTACAAATTTTGATGCTTCACAATGAATTAATAAAGGGGCAGCTAAGCATACTTGTTAAAAACCTAACAGCGAACTAAATACGAAGCAGTGACGTTGAGAAAGAAGAGAACATATCCCAGAGTGACAAAGTGATTTTGCATCTAAAAACATAATAGAAAGCAACGGTCATTGTTGGTAGATCTTTAGTGGAATAGAGAATAATTAGAGCACTTTTTGGTGGCAGAGTTTTTTAATTTGTTTGTGAATACAAACAGTAGGTTTATAGACGTTCTGTTCGCTTTTGCAAATTTCCATGAAAAAATAGGGGGCAATTGTTTTCTTCCTTTTATCTTGCACAGTATATCTCAGTCGGGATTTTTTTTCGGACGGTATAGACAAATTCAAACAGTCACAGAAATGGACATAAACAAATGCATTTTTAAAGTGTATTAAAAACAAAGATGGTAGCTAGCGCTGTATTATATTATTTTGTTTATTTCATGTACCTACCTATAATTATAATAATAATAATGGCGCAAAATTATTGTCGGATAAAGCCCACTTTATTATTATTTTAGTACGTGACAATGTCCGTATTAGTATTTTTCTAATTATAGTAGACCAAATACCCACTTTATAGTTATAACCTGGTATTGAATTTATAGCCACCAAAAGTACATTTTATCCCTTAGTAAAGACTCTCAATCCTCTCCCATCTATCATTGCGAAATTAAATTTTTTAATTTTTTTTGAAGATTTTTCAAGAAATGTTTTCTCATTATATTAATATATTTGAAGATTTCGAAGTGTTTAAAGATTTTGAGCTTTTAAGAAAAACAAAATAAAATCCAAGCAAATCATTTTAAAGGTTTTGATGAGGAAGAGTTCTACTCGCTACAGATTCAATAAAAAATAAAGTGCACGACTGGGTCGAACCAGTTATCAGTTAATCAGTTATACGAAAAAAATTAATAATTGTCCATTCATGACTTCCGGGAGCCATAATGTTTTATAGGAGCGCGGAATTTCTTTAACCACCGCTATAAAAATACATATCAACATGCGGAGCTTACCTATAATTCCTGTAAATCACGTAAAGATCTAGCCATCCCTTTCAGTCACACGGCTATTTGGAATTAATTTTCAGTGTTAGGAATGTGTGACCGTGTAAAGTATTCCGCAAATTTAGTTTCTACCAAAAAGCCGACGATGTTGGCCCTTGGGCGACGAAAATTCACGGTCAGATATTCAGTTTTAAAAGACAACTTTTCATGTGAGTCATCTATTGGCGTTGGCGCACCTTGGCAGTTAAAACGACTCGAATACAGTCGGGAGGAAACAAATAAAATAGTCCTCGTGTAGGTGAATTGAATTGGATGTATTTTATTTCCTATATTCACATAGATTTTATTTATTTATTTATCAAAATAATTTACAAAAATCAATTTATAAATTATTTATATTCTAAGGCTTCAGGGTATCTCACATAGATTATTTAGAGATTTGTAGATGCGATTAGATAAGAACTTACCTACACTTTTTATGTGTTCTCCCTTCAAATTAAACCATGAATCTTCTTTTGGCAGTTGAACTTACTTCCTTTTTAGAAGCAATTCAATTACAACACAATTTAACATTCAAATTTAGGGAGAGAAAAGTTTCACATCTATCGTGTGTGGTCAAAATATTTCTACCCAGATGACTCTGGAAAACCACAGATTTCCCTCTTAGTAATTTTTCGCCCCAGATTCGACCATATCGCTCCAAATTGATAAATCGATAAATTCGGATCATCCAACACTTGCACTTGCACTTGCAGCAGCAATGTTTTCGACTGAGCGTGTATTACGATAATGCACAGGCTTCGCGACATCAGTAACGCTTCCGCTCTCTTCAAATTTCTTCTTTGATCGATTATGACGACCACAATCATTACGTAATGCGCGAAAAGTTGCTACGTTTGAATCACCACTCTTGTAGTAAGTTTTAATAATTTTAACGTATTGTTCGATTGTTGAGCGATCCATTATCGTAAATGGCAAACATTCAACTAATATTATGACACTTCAAATGACAGCTGAGTTTGACAGGTGTCAAACGCCAGCGCTACCAACTTGAAACAACAAAATTAATGACCTGTATAAGAATGGCGAAATACTTTCCCTTGCTTTTCAGTTCCCACCGCTCATTAATGCACTTTTTCACATATTTTAAGGCGCACGTTTTACTTACCTATAAGTTGTATATAGTGGTGTATATGGTTTGTAAAATGCGCATTGTCTGCCTTTTCTTGAATTAGCTTCCATTTATCATCAGCAAACGACTTATCCTATCGCTCTTAGAGGTAATCATGATACCTCATCGATGGAAAATGAAACAACTTGCGTACAAATACATTTATCACACAAAATGTATCATAGCAGTCAACGGAAATGTATATGTAATGTATATTTTGTGTATCCTTCTAAAAAACCAAAAAAAAAAAAAACAAAATGCTTTCCCTCCACGGAACAAATCAAAGATACCCGATCAGTCATCTAATCGTGATGGAGTGCTAAACAAGCAAAAGCACAGATTTTTACATTTATTTTACATTTTATTTTGTGTTTTAAAGCCGTATGTATGTACAACTGTATAGTGTATACAGTATACCCCTTGAGCAGTGACATGCAGTGGTGCTTTCAAGAGGGTGTTCCCTATATTTTCTACCGTAGTAAGATATAGGTAAGGTTTGTTTGACGTGGCTAGCACTGGAAGTCAGCTGATTTTCACCCCTGTCAAAAACCATGCAAAACCCTGAAAATTCGGCTATCATATCGAACGCAGAATATGCTGCCCTGAAGTCTGGCAGTTTTTGAAATTGAAAAATACTTATCTTTTGGTAAACGAAGTATGAAGATGATAACACTTTTTTCTGTTTATTATTAAAAATGAGTGAACTCAATTCTGATCTTGTGCTTGCCATAATGCAAAAAAGTTGATTGAACTGTTCTGATTCCATGCAGTTTACAAATGAAATCTATTTTTTTAGCTTCCTAACCCCAACTTAGTACTGAGCTCGCCCTGGTACTGAAAACCTGTGTTTGGCATGTTATTTAGTTATTTAGTTATTTTTAGTTATTTAGTTATTTATTAATTAATATCAACATCATTTACAATAGACTAATATAATCTTTAAGTTATAAATGAAGATGCAATTCGGAAAATTACAGTTAAAATAATACAAGAGTACACAATGAATACACAAATTTGGGGAACACAATTAAAAAACAGTTACATATGTATTTATTTCCATTTAAATTTAACTTATCTAGTAAAATATCTACAGTTAAATATAGTTAAGTATCTGCCATTGCCATATGCCTAAAGAGAGTGTCTTGGAAGGAATTCGCATAACAAGATCTTCTAATGTTAAGAGGGAGAGCATTCCAAATACGAATGGCATGAACGAAAAATTGATGCTCTGTACATGTGTAATTATACCGGGGGAGAACTAACGTTAAAGACCGACTGGATTGCGTAAAAATGATTTTATTATACAAATAAGGTGGTTGTTTAGAGGTTATAATCCGGTGAAGGCATTTAATAGTGCAAAATTTTAGGTATTGTTCTAATGAACATCCAAGAATTTTTTTGGAGTGAGCAGAAACATGGTCATACCGTTTAAGGCCATAGACATAGCGAGTTATATTGTTGAACGCAACATTTAGTCTTCTCTTAACATTAGCCTTGACGGAGCAGCAGATTTCGCAACCATAGGCTATAATGGGTATGAGAAGAGATTTTGCTAACATTAGTCTAGTTTTAAATGGTGTGTAGCTTTGGGATACCGATAAATTCCTGAGAGAACCATACATTTTACCAATTATGGTAGTTACATGATCATCCCAACTTAGCTTGGAATTAAACCAGATGCCGAGGTTCTTAGCCTTGCCAACATACTCGATTGGATTATCTCCTAGGCATATAGCCGGTAAACGACTTACATCTAATTCAATTCTGCCGATGACCATGCATTTCGATTTAATAGGATTAAGTTTTAAAAAGTTTTCTTGAGACCAGTTTAGAATCCTTTGAAGATCGTCATTCAACTTTAATATAGCCTCAGAAGTTTGGCCCGGCTTACAGCTGAGGTACAATTGAACATCATCTGCGTACATATGACCCAATGAATATTTTATTACTTTTGGGATATCGTTGACAAAGAGCATGAAAAGAAGAGGACCAAGAACGGAACCTTGCGGAACACCTGCCAATATTTCAATAAATTCAGAAAAGATATTTTTGTAGAACACAGCTTGTTTTCTTTCTTGGAGATAAGAGAGAATGAATTTTGCAGCGGAATCTGAAAAACCATATAGCAATTTGAGTTTATTATGTAATATGATATGGTTGACTGTGTCGAAGGCCTTGGAAAAATCTAATAGCGTAAGAAATGTAACTAGGTTGTCGTCTAAAGCTATTCGTATGTCATCAGTGACTTTGAGCAGTGCGGTTGTACAACTGTGCATTTTCCTGAAACCGGATTGATTGGACCAGAGAATATTATTCCGCTGGACAAAAACTGATATCTGGTGATGAATTATTTTCTCCATCACCTTGGACAAAAAGGGTAGAATAGCTACAGGTCTGTACTCAGCCATAGAGTTAGCTGATGCCTTCTTTTTCAATATCGGTATGATTTTTGCTAATTTCCATGCGGTCGGGAACGAGGAAGTCATAATTATGTTATTGAAAATATGAGTCATAACCGGAAGAATGAAAGGTAATATCATTTTAACAAATGAAGGGTGAATACCATCAACACCAACTGCTTTAGAGTTAATTTGTAGTATCGCCTTGACAACGTCAGTTTGCTCGACTCTGTGAAATTCAAAGGAGCTGTTCAGTGCACTACTGAGAGGCTGGTTTGATAAAGATGCTGCTGATTGAATATCTGTAAATCGCCTATTCAGTTGGTTAGGATCGAGGTCCTCATCATCCTGGACTGTCTTATGACCAACACCTAGCTCACGCAAATTTTTCCAAATAGTCTTAGAGGGAAGATTTTCATCAAATTGTTTTCGCGTTCCATGAGATCTACCTTTTCTTTCAGCCTGGAAATCTCGCTATCCATACTGTTACACTCCGCAGAAATTGATGATTGCTCCAGCACTTCCACACGAACTGTTAGTGCGGCCAACGTTTTACCAATGTCATCAAAGCGGCGGTCAAATTCGGTGACAATTCTGTCCAGCCTCTCCATTATTTTGTTTTGACTATCTAATATGAGGCCCTTCAATTCGGAATTGCATTCACTAACTTGTTTAGCAAGACGTTTGTCGAGCGTTTTCAGATCAGCACTTAATGATGACACCGGTGAACAAATTTGCTTCACTTGTTTTGATGTAAGTCTTGTTGCACGGGGAGAAGAACATGGGTCTGCCATTGTAGTAAATTTCGCGCGCAATTGTTCAGGGAAAATGGAAGATTGTAAAAAGTCCACCAAATTAATTTCAAGTTTTCAAATGAAAGCGATAATTTGTCACTGCAAGTTGATTACCACGTGAAGGAGATAGTGTTTATATGTTATTAATTCACTTTTTGTAATTAATGGAGATTATTAACAGGGAAAAAACTTGAAAACAAAAACCGCCACAGAGCTTTAGTGTTATTCTGACTGAACTGTCATCTTATATATATGGCTTCTAGACTCACCTCCGTTAATTTGTCGGGGCAAGAATTCAGTGCTAATTTTCGCTGTCATTTCGCTTGCTGGTATTTTTTTTTTTAGATATCTGACTGATATACCTACTTCAGGAAAACATATTTTGCGTTCGATATAGTGGCCGAATTTTCAGGATTGTGCAGGGTTTTTGACAGACGTGAAAATTAGCTGACACATCGCAGTGCTCACTAGTGCTAACCACGTAAAAAACAAACCTTATGGAAGTTTATAACCCTTTCCGTTTTTAATTATACTTCTAAATGGATCTAGAAATATTTATGATCCTTTCTATATTCACTTCTTGTTTCAGGCATATTTTGTATTTTCCGTTTTATGATGCTTGTAAAAGTATTTTAAAATGTAGGTACTTACTTTTCGTTTTGTCATTTGTATTCTCCTCATCCTTTGTCCAATTCAGTTTGGAAATTGTCACAGCTCGTAAATTTGGTAGCAACAGAGTTCGACGCCTGTGGAGTTCTCGGCGTCTAGAACTCAAATTGTACTTTGTGTACCTACATTAAACTAGGTAGGATGAACAAATTTTCCTGAAAATATTTGTCCACGAGCACTTTGTAGATTACATCCAGAACATCTGGAATGATGGCCGAGATCGTTGACGCAGGAAGGCGGAACAGATATTGCAGGGACCGAAAATATTCCTCGGAAACTAGGTATCGTAGATTCGTAGAGTCAATATAAGCCGCTCAACCGCTGAAATGCTCGCACTCATAGTTGTTTCTTGCTTTTGGATAGCGGAGTCACTAAAGCAAGACGATCATCGAATTGTTTGGAATTCATTCTCAAACAATTGCGATAAAATTGTGGCTCCTCAGTTCTCAATTCCACGTGGCAATTCATCATCCTGTCTGACAATGCCTGTAAACGGATATGCAAATATTTTGTGAGCAAACATTAGTCAACCGTGTGAACTGGCAATAATCTACCTGACAACGTTGTCAGACAAATTATTTGCAAGCAAACCATCAGAAAATGAAATTTTCAGAGTTTGGGACAAAACCTAGAAACCGTGTAATTGGGCAATTTGGTATTGTGAGGTAGCTCGCTATTGTCAGATCATTTGCAGCTCATTGCCATGAACATAGCTTGAGTTATGCCGATGAACTTGTGTGGGGTGCAAATAAGATATAGGACCCTCTGACTGTATAAGCTCTATGTGGTTGGAATTATTTTAAGGAGCACGTTCAATATGGTTAAAAAAGAAGAAGTAGTTAATATTTGCCAGACATAAGTTTTTCGTAATTTTTAATTGCATTCTTAAAGGAACGCAGTTCGGCTTTTGGGTAGTAATTTTTAAGAAATAATTAAAAATTTGATTCATTTGAAATTTTGAGAAAAAATAAGTACGGGATCTTATTTAAAAAACATGTACTAATTTAAATACGTATATTTAGATCAAAATCGTTAATGCGGTTTTTGTAAAATTGAGTTAACAAAATATTAAAAACTTTTGTAATGTTTAGTTTAAAAAAGTATTATTGTTTATCTATACAGCTGAAAACTGAGTGTAAGGTATTATTCCGGATATAGGAATTACTTGGCTTTTAAGGTTTCATCCAAATAAAAAATTGTGTTTTCGAGATATGAGCAGTTTGTAAAATTAAGGCCACAATAAATATGAAAGCATCAATTTTGATCGTATACATTTTATTCAAAATCGTTGTTACCGTTTTCAGGTAAATTAAATAAAACGAAATTTAAATGATTTAAAAAAAAATTATACAATGATGTAGAAAAAAAAAATTAGTTAAAAAAAATTAGTGTCCAAATTTCAAAAGTACCTTTATTAACCTACGTAAATTTCAATTTTGGTTGAAATCGTTAGAGCCGTTTTCGATCAAATCGAACTGGTACGAATATCTTATATAGGAAGTACCATATTAATATTGAGGTTACAGTGCATAAAATAACGGCAACCAATTCTAGACCCGTCTTCTCAGCCCGCCAAACATTGGACTGCCCTTACCTATGAACAATAGCGTTTACAAACCTCTCTTACCATCAAACTCTCATAATTCCAGATGAAGACTTCCCAGTGCAATAATGACAGCGCTATCGAAGACAACGCCAGTCCAACGTTAACAGTAGTCGGTTCTCCAAACGAGCTGATAATTGCAGAAAGTACTCCCCCCAAAGAGGACAACGACAGCAGCAACACACTCCTATCGCCAGAGAATAAAAGCCCCTGCCAGAGGTAAGTGTCGTTCAAGCGGACTGTAAATACCACATATAAGAAAAAAGAAGAAAGGCTAAGCCTTCTGTATATATACAGCTAGCTCATACATTTACCACATTCTATCATATTCATTAACCAAACGTAATTCATTAGAAAATTATTTTTGTAAAAAAAAAACCTCTTTCGTTATTATTATGTGCATAATTATTTAGGAAAAGAAAAATGCGTAAGTTAAATCACCGTCAACCACCGGTAAAGACACTAGGTTCACCCTCATCATCCACATGTTCACAAGCTAACGACACAATCAGATACGACTCAATAAGGCGACGCAGTGAAGCTCAAAAATTGAACACAATACGTAGTCTTAGAGCTGACTCCACAGAAAGAGACAGACTCAATCAAGAGCACCAATACCAAAGCTACTGCTCCGAAACCAACAACAGTGTAAATAACATCAATTCAAATTCCAACACCAGTGCCGCTGAGAACCCGACCCGTTCTCAACGTCCTAGCACCTCATCGTGCACCAAAGGTGTACAGAGTTGGCGTAACATTCGGGCCGTAATGCTATACTATTGCTCTCTGAGACGAATCAAAAGGAACGGTGCCAAATATAAATCTATTTCTGTGTTTTATATATCGCAACAATTCGTAGCATAATGAATATTTATTTTAAATGTTTAATTTAAATTTACTGAGTGTGTATAAACGAGTCGATGTATTAAATGGAATTATTCTTCTCCTAACAGATGTTTATAATTGGGTTTCCGAAAATTATATGAATTTGTAAACGTGTATCTTATAAATGTGTTGTCCTCTTGATATACCTTAGACATTTTGACAATCAAATTGTTTAACCATATATTCATACAATAGGTGAACTTTTGCATAATTTATAATTTTTTGTGTACGTTTTTGTTTTTGGTGTTTGATTTATTTTACTAGGCATCATTTTCATTGTAGTTCAGCTCTTTTGAAATTACTTTAAAACATAGATTCCTTTCTTAGTCAGTCTTTGAGTAATGATTACTACGTAAACTTTCTGCAATATAGTCGCATGGTGAAACTCTGATTAAATGTGTTGCCCAGTCCTTTCTTTCTTAGTATCTATTTATCTTTATACCTTGTAGCATCTACTAGGCAGTGCATACTCGAAGTACTTTCATTCCTCTATAAAATGTAAATTATTCTTAGTTCACGAAAAAAAAAGATTTTTGAATTTTGCCTAAACTAGTCCTCCCAGAAAGTCGAATGTAATTTTGTAGTATTTTTTGTTTAGTTAACGCTCACAAGATGGCTTTACAATGACCAGTCTTAAAATTAGAAAAATGGTTCCTTAAGCCACGCCAGACTTACACCCTTTTCACACCGCACCGAAAACCGTGTTTTCGTCGAAAAGTCCTCGATGCATTCACAGCGAACACCAACTAGTTTTCGTTTGACGTTTCAATCAGCTGTGTCAGTCGTTAAATTTCGGTGCAAACTATTTTGCTTACAAATTTCAATCGCATTAATTAACAAATAAAATTCACTAACATTTAAGAAAAATACAAGCCCATCAATTAATTGTGGAAAATGATTTTTAGTTGTGAGTTGTGTTCGGTCAGCTATTCCGCCGAATTTGCTGAATATTGAAAAAGGTGTGTTTGTTTCAATAAACCAGCGACTGGAATTCGTTTTCGTGGAAAACGACTTTAAACGACTCGTTTTGAAAACTGAAATATGTATGGGAAAACTTCTGTTTTCGATGACGTTATCGAGTGTTTTCGCGAAAACCCGGTTTCGACTCGGTGTGAAAAGGCTGTTATAAGTGCCTGTTGAAAATATTTATAACCCATCACAGCCATCCACGAACTTTCTAAGAAAAACCTAGCCAGCCTCCACTGGGTTCAGCCCACAGAGGATTTGAGGGTATCGAATCAGCTGACTCACTGGCTTAAATCTGAGCAACCACTCCACTTATCGGAACTGAACCCTCCGGCGGAGTCAGTAAAACCCATTTCAGGAACTATATTAGCAACCTTTCTCGAATCGAGTCAAACTAGATCTGGCAAAAATTTCCTAAATTCTCCCGCAGAAAGAAAATCGCTCTTACTGATTAATCTGGACAAAAACAACCTGAAGATCCTAACAGGAATAATAAGTGGCCATGGTCACGTGAAAAAATATCTCCACCGCATAGGCGTCTCGCCAGACCCTATCTGCAGACTCTGTCTTGAGAATCTCCTCTTCATATACTAACAGAATGTTCGGCTCTATGTTGCATTAGAAAAAATATAATTGGGGTTGAAATCGTCAATTCGTCCTTTGCTGACATCCACCCATAGAAGAGCCTTGTCTTCCTGACTGCATCCAGAGTGAAAAGATGGCTCTAGGAGCATACCAGGGTATAGGCAAAATAGGCTCCTTTAAGAAGCCGTAGTGACTGAGCCCCTGTAGGCTCTCCAGCTTCGTAATCTAATCTAATCTAACCAAAACATATTGCTAAACAAATAAGACACAACATTGCATCTCCGCACAATCCTTAAAAAAAAACTAAATAAAAAGAATATATTGTTCTTACGGCAGTGAAAGTTGTTCTTATCAATTTGCCCTCGCCTATTTATAAATAAAAGATAAGACATGCCTTTAACATTTTCAGCTAAATATTCAACAAAGTTGATTTATTCCTCCAAACAATTAGAAGAACGTACATTAATGAAGAGAAATGCGAAGTTAAGGCAGGGGGAGGTATTGTAAATTGGTCCGATTTCAGCATTTTTGCCAATATTTTATATGTCGTTTTTTCATAATTTTTTTTTCTCTCTAGTTATTGCGTAAGGTCTTATCTACGATATATCGAAAATACCAATTGCTTACCATTCCTTACAAAACTTAACTTTTATATGCTAACCTCAAACGGTCCAAGGTACAAGACGTGACAGTACCTTGGTCCACGGAGTGTTTTATGTACCTTGTACCGAAAGTATTATTGAAGGTTTTCCTATAGTTTAAATTCTTTCAATAAAATATGAAAATGGTATGTACCATTCTTATTTTATTTCAAAAAAGCAGCAAGAAAACGAAACATTATCTTAACATTTTTGTGCTTGATTAAAAATTTGTTTCCTCAACTAATAGTTTTAAATACACATACTTACGATAATGTGTCCCTACAAAAGCTAATCAATACACTTACCGAAAATTAAGCACTGCACAACTTCAGAAAAGAGATAAAACAAAACACTTTTTTCACTGACTGTCGACTCGTGCAGCTGTACGTTCTAAAAAAAAACTGAGACGAGAAATGATGAAAAGAACAAAATTTCACAGAAGAACCGGTTTTTCTGAAAATCGGCACTCGGACCAAGGTACAATACCTTCTCTCATACAATTGCTAAGAAAAGAGCTGAGAAAAAGATTTGCTAGATTTCAGTAATAACCAAACTTATTTGCAGATTTCAAACCTTGATTTTAAAGTTGGCTTTATCGTACTTGCTTATTTTTTTCTAGACTTATGAAGCAAGCTTGTTCGTAAGTTTGAAATTTCTGCTTCGCAATGGGGTTGCGGTTGCTTGGTTGGCTTAAGTGGCTGTATTCCCAGTTACCTGAAGGGGGAAAAACACAAATAAGGCATTGAAAACCGCTTTGAGACCACAACTAACCTGAAGATACGGGGGGAGAAGGATGTTACGGGAGCTCAAAACTAGACAGTGGAGTTGAGAAATTTCATGATTTTGTTGAAATGTATACTTTACATCATAAAAGGGATGAAATATTGCACTGCATTTAGTCTAGTAGGGTACGAAAACCACTCTAACTTCTCTCCATGGCAATGGGATGTACACCAGATCTAAAAAGCAACCCCAATTTAGTGGCCCACGTATTTCGGGAAGTGAGCAAATGGTTTATCTGACAACATCCCAGACTATTCCCAAAAATCTTCATTGATTGAACATCAAAGCTTACGTAGGTATCTTTCTTATTATGACTTTTGACGTCACTGTCCATATGAGTCAGTTCCAGCGACAGACCACCGCCAAGTTGAAGCCAATTTGAGCTTACCCATTTCATACAACACCCATCCATATGCTTCCAGTTATCAATTGTTTTGGGCCTTCTTAAATGGACTCGGATTTCAAATCGCTTCACGGAATCGCCGAAAGAATAATTGTTATGCTGATTTCAGGAAAAATTTATTTCGATTCCCAACGGTCTCGTATTCTTCTGTTTCGTTTGCCAATTGGAAAACGTATATATCTTCTTTACAACATTTTTAAAATTCAAACATCAATTTGACTCCATTTTTGAACAGAAAAGTCCAAACCGTTCAATTGTGGTGACTTCTGCCTGAAACTTCCTACACACGTTTGACGGCATTAAGCGTCGGCCCAGAGGTGCGGCTTCTTTTCTCGGTGACCTTAAATATTTTCCATACATTTCTGTGTTTAAAGCTTAATACTTCGCAACAAATAGAAACCGGTTTTGAAGGAACATACCTCCTGCCTTAGAATTTGTTTCCATTTAAAAATAAATGTGCTTAAGGTCCAGTACTTATAAAAGCCACCTTCTTTTCAAAGAGTTTGTTGCAATTTTAAACTGGTAGTAGTTAGCTAGGGAACTAAGCAAACACACACGGTTTCTTTGCACACATAGTGGCAGTGACAGGGGACTTCCCAGAAGACTTACCAGTATATTATACCAAAGAAAGATATCATGTCCTGGTCCTGTTATGAATATTTAATAGTTCCCAGCCCAATCGCCATACAGGTCCCAAAAGAAATTAAGCAAGCGCCCAAAAATGATGCTTTCAGGATTCCATTCATCAAGTGGTGTAACAGGCAAGACAATGAAAGTACATACGAAGTTACATAATATTCCGATAGGTTTTCTATGGAGATCTTTCACATACGTCGAGTAGAATTTGCACAAGTTTTTAATAAACCGTGTTGCCAATTCCACTCCTTGTCCTGTAGCTGTTCACGGCCACCACACATAAATATTTTCCCGTTTACAGACAATAGCGACGTACATCTACCCTCAACTTGAATATGAAGAAATATCATTTTCGATTTAAGAAATTAATTCTTAGTTTAAAATTAGAATCAAAAACAAATGGACTATAGAAATAAATTGTTTACTTGAACTTGATGGAAATATAGTTTGAAACTGGACATGAATCTGGCGGTAATTTTCATGTATGGAAAAGATTAAAACGTCAGACCGAATCATTATTATAACAGACAAAATGTAGATGGGGAAAAATGTTCATAATTTTATAGGAAAAATTACAAAAAGTAGTATTTTATTGCATTTACATGAGGTCGGCTAATCTTTTTGGGTCTATCCAGGAAATCACAAGAGGCAGATGGAAATGCAGACGCAGATAGCGATTGGTAAGTTGAAATTGCATTGCCAATAAGCATTATGTGTATTTTATTAATAGAAATTCAAATAAATATTTATAAGAGAAAATTTAATAAGCATGAGCGCGATTTTTGTTTTAAATTGCTATTGATGCTAAACTTATAATGTTTATAGAGTTATTTTAAAAAGCGAGCACAATTAAACTTAAATATGCAACTTTGGAAGATTAGTCCAAACATCACGTTTGTTTTGTTAGTTGGCGTTAAATTTACACTCGGATAAAGTTTTATTTGTTGCGCTGAATAGCTTAAAACTGGATTTTATAACAGGCGCATTTTATTTTTTCGTTTTTATCACCGACGCGACGCGACGGTGGGCATTGGCAAGTGAAAATAAGTATTTTTTAGAGAAATATTTTTTACGAAAGTGGCAATTTGCTTCTTAGAAAGGGACTTGGGATGATGGAAATAATAACGCAAAGTGGCAGCATTTTGCATGACAGTTCGCAAATTGATTTCGGAATGAATAAGAACGATTACAAGGGTACAATATATGTAACATCAAACCGTAAAAAGTAGCTTGCAAAAAGTGAATCAGGAGAAGAAGTACCTACAGATTTGTCACCTTCCATTAGTGAAGAGCAAGGTTCTAGGAAATTTGCCGAAGTAGGTACCAACAAATATTAAACTATAAACACTCGAAAACTACTTGTAGATTTTTTTTTTTAAATGTGTAAACATCATTTTGCAGGAAAGCAATCATTGTGTCAGTTTTTAAATTTTCCATTGAATTGTGATGAATTTCCTTCGAATTTCAATACGTGCGGAGTTCGTATCAGTGTAAATATGAATCAATTCGAACAGATTTACACCCGTTTTGCACCTCTTAGGCACATGAAATAAATTCAGATTAATACATAGTAGTACCTACCTTCGCGAATACATGTAGGTATTTGTATTTGTACATGAGGACAAATTCGAACGAAATTTTTCAAGAGTGGATATAAAACAAAAGGATGTTTTTTTTTCCAAGACCTATTTTGTTTTTTCAAACTGCAATAACCGGAATTGGCTTTTAATCGAAACTCGTTACTATGAAGAGCACTTGGACTGATAGTATGTACTTTTATGTTTTAAATACTATATTTTTTTCAAATGACGTCCTGTGCTTCATTTTTCACGGACAAAATCATCGGTCATTGTAGAGTAATGTTGGCCGTTGTTGACGAGATCCGACCTAATTTTTAAAATGTTACTTCTTGGGGTATATTTAATTAACGTCTGTGGAGGCCTTAAATAAAATATGGTCAAGAAATAGCTGCAAGCTATTATAGACAATTCTCCGAAAGTATATGGGTGTTTTTTTTTTATAGGTATAGAACTTTAAGTTAGCAAAACTATTTTATTTGGCGGCCATTTTGTCAGCTGTCAAGTGATTTATTTTTAGTTTGGTTTGGCATTTCAACATGAATAGACTGACGCCTGAATAACGCTTCCAAATTGTGTCAATTTATTTTGAAAATCATGGTTCTGTTCGAAGTACGTTTGTACGTATCGCGCACTACGTCAATTTTCATAGGCGAACTGTGTTTAATTTGTTTAGAAACAGGGTTTGAATTTTTTTAAGGGGGGGTGCCACAACCAGTTTTCATATCCCGCTTATCTTTTGTAAAGTGAAACGTATCGGGTCCATAAGTAACATATCTTTTAATTCTTGCTTAGCCTGAAATACAAATAATACGAACAAAAGGGTACCATGAACATTGGCCCAGCGGTTATCGAGTTATAACGTCATCGAGTGTCACGCCGAAGGAATTATGATTGTAATGTTATTATAGAAGATAATTGAAATGGACTGAAAAACCAAATGTGTGGCTACAGCGCCACCTGTTGAGAATTTGCAGGCATTTTTTCCAAAACCTGATTCAAGACGAACAAAAAACATTTTCAAGCCCTTATTCGATAACAGTTTTTTTTCTACCTTCCATGATTGCCTTATTTAGAGTTAATTTTTACTGTTTTTACATATCACGAACTTGGTGGGAGATCAACAAAGTATTTAGCTCCAAACCAGGAAATAAACCAAAGTGAACTAAAATTGAATCAATAATTGACGTTCATGTTAGAAAATGCTTAAGCAATGGCATGTCTCTACATTCTTATAAATATCGTATGAGAAAGTCAAACCAACAGAAGGTGCAGAATCTTACAGCACATACAAACAGTATACATCGGTACAAAGGAACCCGGCGCTGTGCACTTCTCTTGACATTGGGAGTGCTGTCGACAAAATACTGGATAGGATTTCATTTGCAATTTCAAATATTTTGCAAAATCGAAACAGAGCTGCATGAAAGCGATGGCCTGAAAATCGGAAAATAAATCCAGACCTCAATATTCTTTGATTATTGATGACTTACTTCGCAGTGGCTTAGTGGTTAGTGTGTTGGACTACTAAGCGAGGGGCCCAGGTTCGAATCCCGCAAAAAACCAAATTCCAACTCAGGGTTTTTTTCACTGCGCCACCTCTCGCGAACGTCTGACAAACACCCGAGAGTAAAACTGTCTTGAAAGAGCTTCTAAATCGGCCCGATTCGTTCCAAAAATTAAAAACTCACACAAAACGAATGGTTGCGAGAAGCTAGGCCCAGGGTCCCACAGACCTGTAGCGCCAACTATTTATTTATTTATTTTACTTCCAAAGCTTAATAATTAAGGAGTCAACATCATTCGTTCCCGCAAAAACCCCAATTCCAACTTAGGTTTTTTTCCACTGCGCCACTTCTAGCGAACGCCTGACTGTCTTGAAAGAGCTTCTCAATTAGCCGTTTGGAATCGGCATTTAATTCCTTCCATTTGTTTCAAAAAAATTAAAACTTACACAAATTGAATGGTTGTGAGAAGCTAGGCCTAGTTGCGCCAAATTTTAAAAATTAAACACAAATAGACTTGGTTATTATTTTTATTCAACATTTTCGCTTAGCACATGAGCGTTTTCTAGGGCATAAAAAGGCTTGGCCAAAAAGTGTTCAAAAAGTTACTTCGCAGGACCTGAAGCTTTCTGTTGCATCTCTAAATCGGCTACAGGCTCGGCCAACACAGTGCAACTGACCTTGGGAAATTATACAAGGTCTAAGGCATGCAAGACTAGCTTAAGAAAAAAACCCAAACAAGGCCTTAAATCTAAATAGCTAAAGTAGGATGTAGGATGTTATGTCACGTAAATGAGATGAATCTCGCCGGCTCTCCCGAGTGCCGGCTGTTTGGTAAGGACGAACTAGAAAGAAGACTTTCTTCAGTCTATTGTTAAGCCCTGGAGAAACGAAGAGATCTTCCGCTAGTAGCTCTTTTTTCTTCACTACAGAAAACCAGAAATTCTGCAACCCTAAAACTACTTCTGAACGTAATGGTGCAACAGTCGGAAGCTTTACAAAATAAATCCATAAATATTTTGCGAATAGTTTTATTCTGATGCACTAACAATTTCAAATTCACACGTGAATAGGCAAACAATTCTATTACATACACGACAAAGCTTTTGCATAAAGTATTTTTAATAACAAGTCAGCTAGTAATAATTTTATAATCGTGTCAGACATCTGCTTAAGCACTTCTCTCTCATTGCAACTTATTTTTTCTAAACCGCATTATCTCGCCCATGTAATACAGCAAACACACAATGACGTTCTTGATAATTGTGTCAAAAAAATAGTTAAAGCTGAACTGTTGATTAATAATGATTTTACTTAACGCTGATGTTCTCAGGTCACTTAGGGAGTTTCGCATCAAAAGCAAGTCTATCTAAAATATAAAAAAAATAAATATTAACGAATTTGCATGAGTGTATTCGTGTTCGAGCTCACGTCTCTTTGAACAGAGCTGTCTTGAAGCAATTCCATCCTGCTATTGAGAAGAACAATGTGCTCCTGGAACTTGTGTTCAACATCGTTTAACTTATCCGACAGCCTCCCGATAACATAAATATCATACGACGCCGAAATCGAAAGTGGGACGTAGACACATACGAATATTAGTAACTTTACCGTTCCCCACACATCGTCTAACAAATACTCTGTTAAGGTACCGTAGAAAATAGTTATATCGCTGAACATTCCAAAGTATTTGCAGAAAATAAACTTGGTGAAGAATTGGTCCAAGAACTGCTTCACCTTGTGTATGCGCAAGGAAACTGCTATAAGTTCTTTTATCGTTCGAGAAGACTCCCGCTTGCCACTCTCCGAACTGCTTAATATAACCTCACTCATTTTTGAATAGAAGCAAATCAAAACTAGCTGAATGTAAAAATAACTCCAGTAAGTAAAATCACACAGTAGTTGGCCGTACTCGAAGAAGATACCGAAACTGATTCCGAATAATGCTTCATATGCAAAATGATAGATGAATATGATGTATCTCACGATGACAATCCATCGTAAATCTGACAGATAATATATGCTTGAGTCACTGTTTGCCTCGATTATATCGAAAATTTGAATCATCTCGTTGAGGAAATTCGCCACCAGCGGACCGTACTGAATGTAGTTCAGTGCAAAAATTATTACGCTTATTGCCTTATATAGAACAAATGCGCCTGTAAGAAAGCGATTTTGAGCTTCAATTGTATTCTGCTTCCAAGGTTGTAGTATAATGCGTACGAAGAAAATTATATACACAAAGTAGACCGCTACTGTCAGGTACATTATATTGGAGATATAAAACCAATATTTGGGATAACTCGCAATCCGTTTGCTATTGGGAGAGTATTTTAGGTGCCAAAACCCGAAACATTTAGAAAGTTTAAATAACGCTTTTAAATGATAATTGAGAGAATATTTTGAGAGTGAATTGTCCATTTCTGGAGAGTGTTTGCACGGACAGACCTGCTATGTTAGACTAAATGTTTTGTGGAACGTATTCCATTGCCATAGCAAGGGACACATTACGTTTTCATTAATGTAAGAGTGCACAATTATTAGATACATATTTATGTGATTGATAATAATTTACCATACATGTGGTGTTGCCAGTGATGAGATACTACAAGGAAAAACCTTTCCCACGTGCCAAGAGATAGAGTGGAACGAGAACATTATCTACATTATATTGTACTGTATTGACAGTTTGGTAATCGGCTTAAGGATGCGTTCACACTGAAAGTTTGAAGTTGTCAAAGAAAGATCCTCTATTTTGAGGGAGCTGGTAGATAATCGCAAACAGAAATACTGTAGTTTTTGATTTTTGATCCTACTAATCCTTACGTTTTTCATGTGACTATATTGATGCACGTATGTTTGAATTTTTACTCAGAACAACAAAAGTATCATATCAGCTAAAAGATCCGATAAGAACTTATATTTATTTATGTGTTTTTGTTTACAAAATACCGGGCTTAAATAACATAGTTTTTTCAATAAAATATTCTGTACGTTACTTAGATTATGGACTTTCGTCCTTTCAAGTGCATTCAGTTCCAATTTAATCGCTCCAGTAATAATTTATCAGTCAAAGAAACAGAATGTTTTTTTTTGCGCTGTTACTCGATGTCTGGGTAGAGCGTAGAGACGTCTTAATACAGTTAACCACGGATATAAGAAACACTCATATACTAACAAATCGCTTTTAAGAAACGAATTTCGAAACACAGTGTCTTTTTTCTATATGCCCATTTAAAAGAAAGCCCCTGGAAACGAACTTTTTAAAAAACATTCGGATATAGAAAAGAGCTTCGATTCACAAAAACTACTAGGTATGCAAAAAACCTGTCCCCCACATATAAGATTTCTCGACACTCAAGTGAGCTAAAGTTGTCAAATTTGGAAAATTTATGTGACGAACCAATGATGCCGTTTCATAATTTCGTTGGGGAGTACTCCCCGGTACAGAACGAAAATAGCTCAAACGGGACGGTTTCGATGTTGGAAGCCTGTGGGATGCGATGGCCATGTTGTTTTGGTAGAGGCTCTCTAATCTGGTGTTTATTATTCATTCACGGACTTTAGTATCTTAAGTCGACTTAGAACAAAAATGTAGTAACGCTTTTTGCAATAACAGATTACAAAGAAATTGAAAAAATTAATTTTTTTTTGAAACTATTACGATAAAAGCCCTATATCAGAGTCTGTAGTTTTTTTTCTTAAATGTGTCAGTTTTTTTTTTTTCAAACTTAAAATTAAGTATCCACATGCTTGTCCGATAGATTAATTTTCAGACTTAACCGGACAAACTAGCGGCCCCAGCCTGCTTTGTTGGGCTTTAAAATTTTATTTTTATCAAACTATATATTTTGCGTCGTTTATAGTCGAGGAGCTTCGAATTTCACAATTATCCGAATTTTCCAAGCTTCACAGCGGATTTTTCACTCTCACATCAAAACATGTGACAAAATGCAAAATTTCTTCGCAAAAAAAATTTAGGATTTTCGCGTTTTTCCTGGAATTTACTGAGTTTTCCACTGAGAATGTTCTCGATCTCATCGATTGGTCACCATCCTGATCGCGTTCATGGGCGCCTGACAGCCGCCAACAATGGTTACCGGTGCCGCCGAGACTCGAGCGAGGCCATAAGCGTCGGAAGCACTTTTTCATGTTGGCTAGCCCGGCCGCTCCCATAATGACCCCTACTATAAAGCTAAACCTCCTAACTCAATATCTAGCTTAAAACTAAGGAGGTAGTGGTCTAACACAATAACCACTAAGCCACTGCGGCTTAAAAGTATGAATTTCGAATTTGAAACTCGGACATTGGACCCTTTGCAACAACACAACTTTGATGAAATTATTCTTTATGAAATTTTCAGATTAGGCTACTTTAAGAAGCCACGGTGCCAGAGCCTCCTGAAAACTCTCCCGCCCTTTAATCTAATCTAATCTTATCTAGTGCCCAAGTCTTAAAAAATATGTAAGGAACTTTTACAAATACTTTGCTTAATGAAACTGGTACTAAAAGCTTTGTAAGGTCTATCGATTATTCAGCAGCATTTTAAAATAACATACACATTTATTTCATCCTGGATTGTCATACTCAATTAAAAATCAGTTGTGATCCGAACGAAGAACCTCTGCGCTAGGAACCTATCTCATTCTAAAAGTATAAGTTACTTAGTTACTTAGATGTGTTTCATTTTTCTGCGGATACTTATTTTAGCTTAACCAAAAAGGGTATTGTAGCGAAATTCAAATAAAATAAATTAAATAGAAACATAAATTTCCCCAAAGACAATTTCCCATCGTCGACCAAAAAAACCCCTAAAGCTGAGGGAAAAACCACCAAACTGGCAGCGTTGTTTCTTGTTACGTACGAGAAAAGAGATCATGCATAATTGGAACTAAATGTCGTAGGTAATCGGTAATGTTATATTTCCTCCATTCACTAGTAAGGCTCTCTACTACTTAAAAATGTTCTTAAGGACTCTCTTCAGAAAAAAGGCTGCACTACGGAAAAATGCATTTCTTCGGTTTAAAAACGCATTCTCAATAGAAAAGTTTTCGTTGCAAAGTACCGAATATGTCAAATTCAAAGGATTTCACATCCTCGTATTTTTTGGTGCTTGTTTTTTCGCTTGATTTTTCACGGGAAACACGAGTTAAAGCAATAAATACAAAAAATGAGTTGCTATATTGTTTTTCCTTTTCATTGTTCACATTTATTAACACCTTACTGCAAACTGTAAGTAAATTCAGCGACTGATTGCTCTCGGAGGATATAAAAAACAGTATGAAGCTGTCAAAAATGTCAGTCAAAAACAAACTTGATTGCACTTTAACACAAAACGCTGAAGTCGGAACAATTCTCCGAACAGTTATTCCAAACAATACCTCGTAGCAAAAATCATCCGAATCGGAGAATTTTGCGTTCCGACGGAACCGAAAATAAAATAAATTAAGTGAATTTATAAGTTTATAAAGTAGGTATCAGATAAAGCGTTAATAATTGCTCTTTCAATATTTACGGTATACAGTACACATTATTATAACTTTATGACCCTCAATTACTTTCTCCACTTTAGACTTAGTCACTTAATCACCTCTCGAAACTGCAGAATTAATTTTTTTTTTTTGGCAGCAAAATTCAGCTTCTTCTTTTCCATCTCAATAACTAGTAAGCAGTTTATTTTTTTTTTAGTATTTTAAGATAAAAATTAAAACACACCACAGCACAGAATTTTGTTAATTCTCTCTGATCTGTCTCCCAGGCTTAAAAATTATTCAAGGCAATGCTTTCAACTTCATGTGCGTCACTTTACAATTATTTTTATATATTCCAGACACGTCGACTTAGAAACTTCAGAGCGCGACATAGACACTTGTCTCTAGCCCCGCTTAGGCCTTTTATTACGTTAACTCATCTGGAAACATGCAGCACAGGTACGTTGGGGGGGGCGTTTAGACGGTTAAGCTTATCATTGTCTGAACGTATTAATTTTCTGACTTTTGCTGTTTGAACAGTATGAACATATTTTGAGATGTTCTTGTTAGGAAGTCGGGGTGACTTAAGAAATATTTGTTTTCATCAAGCGCTTCGGGTTCTATACAACTGTCAATTCGTAAACGTATGGGTCTGATGTATTTAACGTTTTTTTTTTTTTTTTTTTTTTGGTATTTGAGGGATAGGTTTTGCACCAAGCTCCTTCGTACATCATGTTCACTAGTGTTTCATCTATTTCTGCAGAATATTATTAATTTAAAGAAACGTTTTTATCATTTGCCGCATTTCTCAACGTCGAATTGGTAGGCTCAGAGTTTTGCCATTAATAACGTTAACGCATCCCACATAATACACACTGCGGCAGCTGTAATGACGCAGTCGAAAAATAAACACTCACTACCTTTGCCCCTGTCCCGCACTAGCTAGGTTCAGGCAGTGATCTCTCATAAACCCTTCTTCGACTACCTTAAGGACGTCTCGAAAAGTAGTATTGGGGAAATGATAAACTTTTTGAATTCCAAAGGCTGGATCTGAACTCTTTCATTCAGCGTGCCTACTACGGAGGTATCATATTGAGAAGGACTTTATCGCTTTACACTCTTTGCTAAAATCCCGGTTTTCACCATTCAGATTATAATGGGGCAAAATGTGTTGGTACCTCTTTTGCAAGGCCTGCTCTTTATGTGTACCTTAGACTAAAGCAATATTGGTGATCCGAAGTCCTCTTGTTTTTTCTTTTATTTTGAGCTTTATACAAGTTGTCATTTTTAAGTTGTTCGTGGAGGTACTTGCCAGTTTTCGTAATAGGGCTATTATTTTCTATGTCCGAGAATGTCATTGCACATATTCATATACCTACCACTAGCAAACTCTTCGAATTTGGTGGAATCCCGATCTGAATTCTGTGATTCCAGGAGCCCACTGTAAGAATTAAATATTTTCCCTGGGCATTTATGCACTTTCACGCGTTGTCCAATAATTTTAATTGGAATTATGAATTAAACCGCAGTTCTGGCTATATGCAGACTTTTTCATAAAAACATTGTCGCTGCTACACTTACAGGAATATCGTATCCTTCTCTTTCGTTCCGTGTCAACAGGGAAAACGACACAAAATGCTTTCTAGTTCTATGGAATTCCTCAGCCCAGTGCACCCACTATACTGCATGAAGACCCACGATCAAGAACAGTCGTTGCCGATGTTTTTCAATTTGACAAAACTGTAGCTAAGCTTCTGGGATAAAGTATAAAAAGCTGATTGATAGCTTAAAATATTTTCATAAAAGTGTCGGATTGATTTGTTTTTACTGGCTAAAAATTATTTGAGTAATATCAAGTAAAAGGCGGAAAAATCGGAATAAAAAAAATGGTAAAAACCGCTCCTCAAAAGTATTAGTGGCAAAGAATGACAAAGCCTTAGACCATCAAAAAAGTCCTACAGACTTATTTCCAACAAATTTGTTAAAAAGAGAAAAAAAAATGGAGAAACTGTTTTTGTTATTTATAAATTTTATTTATTTTTGAAAGTTGTAAACGACCTCTAACTGACTGATAACATTTAAGAACAAAATTAATAAATAGAACAAAATTTTTATCGCCGGTTTAGTGCGCGATTAAAAAAATGTTTTATAGTGTTAAAATTAGTGAGTTGCAACAAGTTGTCGGTGGTTTCTCGCACGTTCTATCTGAAACTTTTTTTGAAAACAAAGGAATCTGAAATCACAAGATCTTCACTTATATCACTATCGGTACTAGCGTTACTTTGTCTTCGACGTAAAGACATTTTTAGGTTTGAAAAGCGATTCCTTTGGAAAATTCCAAATTTTTATTGAATCGACACACGATCTTTCTATTGTAAGAATTGAAATTTTCAGCGATTGAACAAATTTGTAAAATTGCTTGATTTGGTGAAACACAAACATGAATAAAATTATGAATTTTTACAAATTTGTACTTGTATTGCAACAAAGAAAATATACTTTTGGTGAAATGATAATAATACAATTTTTTTAAAATTTCCCATTCTAAACAACAAATACAATTTTGTGTAACAGAAAAAAATTGATTTTTCCACAAATTTGTCAAAAAAGATGCTTGTAAGCAACAATTTGTAAGTTGATGAAATAGACCACTGGACCCCAAAATTCTCGCATACGTTTATCTATCAAAATTTCCGATGCAATGCGAAAAACTGAAATTTGTTATTCTCGAAATCGGCATACGAGAATTCTCTTCGAATTTTATTCGCCTGTGTTTTTCATGCGGATTTGCATTTCGTACTGGGAATTGTGACTTTGATACTTTAAAATACAGAGCTTGATTAAAATGAATGAGCTCTGGTATGAAATCAATCTTGTTTGAGGTCAGTCTAATATTTTCATCGATATCGCCCATCATAACTACGCGGAAATCGCGACATCGTTACTAACATCACTGATTTTGGTTAATATGTCAAACAGTAGTTGAGAGACGGGTTGGAGCAGTTGGTTTTAATGAGCTTTGTAAATACGTATCCAGGTAAGAGCGAAATGAGTTAAGATATAGTTGGATATACATATTTCGATTTCGCCAAATATCATTGAAAATCGAACAAGTGCTGAGCTCGGTGCCGTGACATTGTGCCAAGCGACATTATGCCAAATATAAAAATTTGGCATAATGACGCTTTCGAAAGTGACACTAGGCCGAATTATAGCATTTGGCATAATGTCGCTTAGGTAAAGTGACATAAAGCCAATTTGGCACTCTGTCACTTTGGGTTTTGAGATTTTTCTTATCATCGTACTATACAATTAATAAACAGTGGAAAATGTATGGGGGGCATGCTGCCCCCCTGCAACCCCCTCGCTGGTAAACTCTGTTTAGGGGTGGGAGTAGTTGCGAGTTTGGGTGTATGCAAATAATTTGATTTTGTTTTCCAGTTAACATCAACAAATTCTCGAATTGTAGGTGGGAAATAATTTCATAAAATTGTTGGTGATGTTATTACCCACTTCAAGTGGGTTGTTGTTGGTTCATCTGGCCTAATGTCACAAACTAGTTTGGCCTTATGACACTTTACCTAAGCGTCACAATGTCACGGCACCACTGAGCTCATATCGACAAAGTACCTACCCACTGCGAAAACCCATAAATGTTCATTAAAGATACATACATTAGTATTTCTTTTGTTTTATCAACCGAAAACAACAATTCCCAACAAACTTAAATTTTAATATTGTATTTTTTTTTTAAAGCCTGTGAAAAAGTTTTATTTTCGTACTGCATTTTTCCATCTACTGCCAGTCCCGGGTATTAAATAATTTTATCTTAGATTATAAATTACTCGGGTCGTACAGCAATTTGATTGCCTTCATAGGTGACAGATATAAGCTTGCTTCCAATAGAAGTACAGTAATGCCCACATTAAATGAACCCTGCTTAAAGAATTTTTGCTATACACGAACCTCTGGAATCAGCATTAGGAAACAGATTCCACACAATTGGCTACGGATTATATTTTTTGTTATTTATTAAGTAATGCTTCAAATAAAACAATTCATTCGACATGTTCAGTGACGAAAATGTCTAGTTATGGCCAAAATTGCAGCGCAACTGGAAGTTATTCCAGCCGGTGCTGGTGCAATGAACTTGGTTTATACTGAAACAACTTCGTCGTGGTTCTCAGATTCGTTTTATGCGGACACCACTGTACCAAGTCTAAAATATTCAAATTAATTTTTATTATAAAAGTCTAGCCTTCGTCCATAACATAAGCTGTTGTTAAAATACTGCTGCCAACCAAAAAATTATATCTTTTCTGCCGACTCAACCAATTTAAATTATTAACTTTTAATGTCAGCTCGGAATGGCGTTTTTAAAATCGGTAAAGCTCTTTACCGTGGCAAATTATTCTGAACGAAGAGACACAGTTCTGTAAAAATACTTGTCCCAACGACTGTGTTCGGAGATTTCATTTCCACTCAGCCGCATGTACCTACCTACTCTTGTGCTGCGTGTGTTTATTAAAGTTGGTGAGGCAGTAGTTTATACCAACATATTTGTCTGTCAGTTTAAATACTAGAAAAAGCCATTACATAGCTTTTTATTTCCTACTGGTTATCAAATATTTGTAGTTTCCATGACAATAAACTAACCACCCAGTCAGACAGTGTCTATAAATATTTTCATCATTATTCAATTCTTTGTACCGCTACCAATTATTGCTCATGAATAATTCTCAAAGTCCTTTTCAAAATGCAAATTATGACAGAATACAAAATCAAGATCTATACATGAACATTTTTATAATCAGCCAGCCACTCGACAATAGATGCAGATAAATATGTGCTTTATAGGATAGATGAGAAATTACTAACAACAACACTTTTAATCAATGCCCCTTATTACATCTGCGAATAACTGCAATCATTGGGATTTTAACCGTTGCAGATAAACTTTCTCAAATGACCCGACTCAAACATTTCACACTCGTTCCGAACCTTAGCTTTTCCAATTCATCTGAAATATTATGAAGTTTGAAAAGCTTTCACATCAAAAATTTAAAGTCATCTTGTACCGCAGGGATTCAATTATGTATGTAGAATAATTTATTATGAAAAATATACGCATTTTTGCTGCCTGTGATTTAATGCATGCTTGTGCGTAGAAGGTATGTGTGTGAGTGTGTGTTGATTTATATTGCTCCTCCGCAAAATGTTTGCATTATTGTTCTTTTTCTTTTCACACTGTTCCTGTTCCACGTTTATTTGTAATAAACGTATAAATATTTTTATGCGAGGTTTAAAGACTTGATGATTTTTTTTTGGTTTTGGTTTCTTTTTGAATCATTCTGTAGATTGTATTGGGATTGAATATTTATATTTATGATAATTATCATACATTGTTTGATTGTAATAAATTTACTTCTATTTGGAGAAACTTATATGTGATTTTAATTGAACTCACCAATTTAGGAATAAGTCGAACCAAAGATGGATGAAACTGCGGACCACAGTACAAATATCGTCAGCTATACAGAAGAAACCGCCGCTCAAGCGAGAGGACTCCTTTCTAAAACGATTTTCTACACGACAAATACCTGAAACACAAGTAAGTACTTATAGTAAATAAGATTGTGTACTCGAAACTGTCAAGTTCTGGGGAGGGGGTGGTGCTTTACCTCGGTTTGCTATTTTGTTGTCTCCTGTGTATAGGTGATGAGTGGTATTGGGACTTTAAAAAAGTGGATCCTTGTTTCAATGTGTAACAACTGTTTTCCTGTTCCTCAAAAATATCGCCTTTATTCAGGGATTGTGTGGGTATTTAAATCTTAGGGCAGGGGAATTTATGCTAAATATATAAATAGCTTTTGTCGCCGATCCGTTAAGGACTCCGGGTTAAGCTTCTCACAGCTATTCGAATGTGAGAGATTTGTATTCGTATTTTCAAGACGAATAGAATGTTGCACAAATGAAATGCAACTTAAACTCTGTTTCTGACAAACAGTCGAGGGTAAAACTCTCCTGCGAAAGCTTCTCAATTTAAACGCTTCGATTCGGCGTAAAGTTGTAGGTCTCATCCATTCCACGAATAAATATTAACAAAGAAACTGTGAGCAACTTATAAAGTCCCTAGCTTTATGATTTCGTATAGCGACATATGTGGCACGTACAGTGTTGGCCAAAATTTAAGCACTAGCATTAGGTTGTGCTTAATTTTGTTTTTTAATTACATACAGTTAATTATGTTAGGTTAGAATGTTAGATTATAAAGGGATACGATAGAACCTGCTTCCGTACGGCACTAGGCTCCGAAGCCTCCGACGGCCTAGTTCTTAGTAAAATCTTGTTAATTATTTTATGGCAACCAGTTAAAATAAATTTTTAAAGACCGATAGTAGAACTAAACATATATGAGAGGTTTTCAGATTTCGCGTTTATATTTTTTCGAGATACCATTTTGTGCTTAGGTTGTGTTCAATGTTAATTGTTTAATTTATAAACTCGGTGTCCCATGTGGGGCAGCTTTTCTAACTATTGTCACTTGCCAATTAAATAACTGAAACAAATAAATAGAGGACGCAACAAGTTCTTTTTACTCCTTACAAGAACAAGAATCTAATAATTATTTATTTGTGCAAGGAAAGGGACCGAAAATTTCATGCAACATCTGAACAATTGAATCGAGAAACTTCCTCAGGAACGTGCTATCTTCAGCAATAATGTAGGGGTCAGTGAAATCAACTGTGGGTTTCAAATTTGAGTTTTTCCGGGTTTCAACCTGACCTGGGCAATACAGCGGACTTACCATTGAGCTAAATGAGCCTTTGTATAACCAGAAAATGTGCTCAAAGACAAAGTACGCTTAAAACTAAATTGGGCAACGCATTAAATTATCATATCAAACACAATAAGTTCATAAAGTTTACGAATGCTGACACCTAAATGACAAGGATGTTGAGGGATCTGTTAAAGAATATTTATACAATGGATTCAATCCTTAACAAAACTCCCGCCACCAAGAAATGTTAAAGATAATCAGCCTTACCAATAACCATTTTTAGTTTCGACTTTAAATTTTAGTATAATTCCAAATTTCCCATACAAATTTTGAAATTGTGAGAAGTCAAAATTGTTTCAAGTCGAGTGCCAAATTTGCTTGCACAATATTTTGAGAACTTTTCTCAACACGACGCTCAACAATGCAACGAACATTTATGTTATGTCGTCTTAATAATGACTGATAAAGTAATGACCGACGGCAATTTTGTAATCTAACCAGTAATAACCAGTAATCGCTAAAAAAAATGTTATGTCGAAATTAATTATTAACAATAGCAATCTCTTTTGACACATTGGCATAATTTGCAAGCGTTATTAGTTTTATTGTCGTGAAATGACAAACCAAAATAAGTGCACGTCAATCATCAACTGCCAGTCATTTCTTGCCGTTCCGTCGCGTCCGTTGCGTCGACGGATTGCCGTATTTGACGGAACGAACTGTCCCATAGAATCCGTCGCATACGCTAAGTGACAGTGTTTTAGTACTCTATACCTATTTGTCCCAAGAAACGTGGGAATTTTTCCCTTTCCAACGTAGTCAAATTCCCTTTCAAATAATTCCCTTGATAGGTATTTTTTTGTGAAAAAAATTAACTTTTAAAAGTAAATGTTATATTATACGGATAAATAATCACATTAAATAACCTTTGGTATAAAAATCGCATTTTTTTAATATCATAATGACTTCTTTTTGGTACTAGAAAATTTTGATATTAAAAATCTTGCTGAAAGGTGATTTAAAAAAGTTATTTTTTATGTACATACATGTGTTGATTATCATGGTGAAATCTAGATACTTATTTTGATGAAATTTAGAAAAAAAAAATTTTTTTTCAATGTTTTTTTAGATTTTTCTTTTTCCCACTTAAGGCTTTTCGGACATCGAAATTCCCCAAAAAAGGAAGAAATCCCACAATATAAGAACACTAGTGAGAGCCGATGACAGCCTCTCTCACGCGCTCAATATTTCCACCAATGAAAAGGAATCTTCTCACGATGTGCCAATTGTCAACGGAGGCGACGGACAGAAAAGTAGAAAGTAAACTTACTTTATCCGTCGCTCCGGCACGTGCGCTGCTTATGGGCAGCGATGCCAGATTACAAGATATATCTTTTTTTGCAAGATTTTTGAGCTCCAAAATATGTACAAGACTTTTTACCTCAAATTTATGAAATTTCAAGATTTTTCAAATCGATAATTTTCTAAATCTAACAAATTAAAACATTTTTTTCTATTGAAGAAAATGGTTTCTATTAATTCCATTACTATAATGTGAGTTGAACATAGCCCATGCACATATATTATATTCGGTTTTACTAAAGTTTCCATCAACTCCAAGTAAGTACCTAATGAAATTATTTGTCGTCTGTAAAGACACCAAGTACTAAGTAGTGACAAAGAACAGAAGCTGAAACAGAAACAGATAGATTTATAAAAACATTGCTGCCGCCTATTCTATCAAAATGTGAAGAAGATTTGTATATAAAGCTAATTGTCGACTTGCGGCTTGCTGGCAGCAACAGAAACAATCATTGTAGACTTGTTTACGTTCTGTCGCTACATTTGTTGCTGAAAAAAAAAATGTTTTGTTACTAATTCTGTTTCTGTTGCAAATGTATGGGATTCTGTTTCTGTTTTAGTTTCTGTTCTTTGTCACTTGGTGCCTTAAGTGATTAACTGACATTTACGAACTATACTCGATTTAACTAGACAAAATTTGATGGAAAACCTGATGCATGTTTTTGGAAAAATGTTCTAGGAGTACGAATGGAACGGATGGAACGCTCGCATATCCAATCTTAAAATTGTTTATTTTCAATATTTTATCGCTTCTACATTCGTCTGCAAATGTCGGGGGAATTTTTCCGGCTGTAAATTTAAATAAAACTAAAATTCGTAATCGTTTGAATACTGAAACAGTTGAAATTTTTATATTTACAAAGGATTTTTTGCGCTTTAATGGAGTGAATTGTTATGATCTTGATGTCAGCAATGAAGTTCTAAGTCTTTTCAAATAAGTATAATTAAATACATTCCAACATTTTAAAAAGCAATAACGATAATTTATGAGCAATAATTTGTTTATAGACATTTTCGAAAAAAATAAATATTTTTATTTAGTAAAAATATTTATTTTTATTTAATAAAAATATTTATTTAAAGCATTTCAACTTTTTGTATTTTGGAAAAATCTTGAAAAAAAGATATTTGATCTCGGAAAAACAAGATTTTCAGATTTTTCATCTGGCAACACTGCTTATGGGACACCCTCCATAAGAGAGTGTGTATTCTATCAACCTGTCAGTCGAAAACTTTGCCGCAACGGACGCGACGGATTCTATGGGTTGGGCCCTTAACTCGAAAAAGCATCCAATAGCTGAAGCAATTTAAATTTAAATTTTATGACAGCTCGGGCATCATTCTGACATTTGCTACATTTCCATGTTCTCTTACATTTTTTGATGTGCTCTAGTACAATGGCTCATGCAGTACATAAACTAATGTGGTATTCGATTGGGCGCTCTCAGAGCACTTTTTTTGCTCTCAGGGCAATTTTTATGTTCGTTTGGTACAGGAAAAAGCAATCTTTTTCAGATTTCAGAGCACTTTTGCGAATCTAGATATTATCTCAGATTTACCAATACAAGTGCGTTTGAGTTTGACAACTGATGGAGTTTGTTTACATTTTTAGTGAATTTTTTCTCCAGCTAAGAAAGGCATTGCATCGGGTGAATCTATTTGTGTAAATTATTTATGTATATATATTTAGAAATCAATCGGAACAGCTATTTCTAATGTTTTAATATAAAATTTAACTAGTGAATGGAAATCGCTTAGAAAAGTGTCGAAGACTACACATATTCAAATCGCACGAATATCAACACAAAAAAGAGCAAGAGCAAGTTTTATGTTCGATTAGCCACACGAAATCTGGAATCTGAGAGCAAATCTGAAGAAGCCCAAACGAATACCACATAAGTATTAAATAGACCGTCAGCTCCGCCCACTTAAGAGAATTTGCCTACAAGCTGTTTTCCGTGTTACTATGTGCGAAAGTATGCGCCCCATGTTAAAGTCCATAAGACGCACGCATACGCTTGCACATAGTAACCTGACAGATGACTGACAATTCATTCTGTGGTGACATTGGGAAAAATTCAAATAATTCAAATAATTGGCAGTTATCGGGACGTGTTAAGAAAACGGTGGGTCTGGTGTGGTGAATTTAGTATTTCATTAAAACGAATTATATCAGGCCTGTTTTTTTGAACTTCGATCTCACCAAAGAAAAGTAAATTAAGATTTTCAGCACACAATTACAACAACTGCGCTAGACTTGACACTTTGAGACTCGCAATAATTGTTGTAATTGCGTGCTGAAAATCCTACTTTACGTTGCTTTGTTAAGATCGAAGCTAAAAAAAAAACACGGATATTATCACGATTTTCTTATTTTACCTAGATAAAGTACGGGATGTTTACATTGTGGTTGTAAACAATGGAAATATTGATCGTTTGCAAAATGTAAATAAAATCAGTATCTACCAGTAATTATTTGGAATTTTACTATATATTTCAGTTTCGATTCTTTGACTTACAGTTTAAAGAAAATAAATTCATAAATTGATTTTCAACTACAATTGGTTGGTCATAAGAATTTCTAAAAATTTATTTGATGTCCTATTATTATTTGTTGAGGGCTATGAACGTTACAACCTTATTATTTTGATTGTTTTCATTAATTACGTTAATTTGAAATTCGTTTGTTTATTAAATTGTTGCAAACTTTGTTAAAAATATAATTTTTGTTTTCTGTTATTACACGGTTACTTCATGAAATTATTATAACTCATAAATTATACCCACTCAGAAATGTTAATATCTCTCCTCAGAACCCCAACACATTTTAAGTCTTAATATTCCTTAGTTCTTCGCTTTGAATCCTTTGCCTTTTTCTGTCAACATTCGCTGGCAAAATAACATTTCGCCAAAAACAACAAACGAAAACAAACACAATAATAATTGTAAAAACAATTTTATTTCCACGAATGAATATTTCTACCATTCTGCAAAACACGTTTTCGTGGTGAAATAAAACGAACAATCTTAACTATGGGAACGCATCCATCAGCTGATCGAAATCACCAAATACACTAAACTCAGTCAGTGTTCTTAGCATTCTCTCTTTATTTTTCCCACGAAGCGAGGGCATTTTTCCCTTTTCGCCGAACTCAATACCCTCGATTTGTTTATAAAAAAATATTTTTTCTAAAAGGAAAGCTGGTATTATTCGGAAAGAAATTCACATTAAATTAACCTTGAGTATACAAATCGCAGTTTGTTAACACTATAATGATTATTTCTTGGTACTAGAAATCTTTTGCTAAAAGACGAACCTCTTTTTATAGGCATTTAGTGTGTTCCATTGTAGTTCGAATGTTTTTTCATCAGATTCATGATACTTACACAATTTTGATTCTTTATTTTTGTTTTGTACGAATCGTTTTTCGGGCAACAAAATGTCCACAAAAGGTAGAAATTCCACGATGTAGGGTGACTGCTGAGTGTCAGTATTTCATTATACCCCCTCCATTCACTTTTTTTTTTGTTTTGTTGCCTCACACGTATTCACCGATACGAAATTTAAGAGAGAATTTTTCTATCAAAATTTGCGGGGGGAATCGGGTAGGTGCGCGGGAGCTGACGGTCTATTTAATACTTAGTTTATGATGCAGTATAGTTAATAGTTCCATTACGCATTACGTTGAAAGGCGTCGCATTACGGAGAACTTTTGCGCCTTTGATAATTTCATTCAACTTTTATCAAGAATTATGCTGCTTCTACACCAATGGAGGGCATAGAAGTTTTTCGGTTTTTGTTTCTTGCAACATGTTTCATGTTTTTAAAAACTGTTTTTATTATAAAAACGGTGTGACGTGTGAGTAAACCGTTATTTTTTAAACTACCTACCGACAATTTTTTAGGGTTACACATTCGGTCGTTTGCCATCATACATATATTGTTGATGCGAAAAGTACTTTTAGGAAATAGATATTATCGGTATTCAGAAACCCACCTCGTTAAGGATCTGTCAGATTTTGTAAGGAGAATAGTTTACACCAACTCACATTTGTGTCAAACTTTGTACATTTTTTTTGTGGATTTCGGAAAGGTATCAATAATAAATCCAACGTAACTACATGTTAGGTCTAACTATTGGCAAACACATTAGCTAAGCTCAGGTTGCTATTAATAAACATTTTTATAAAATATCTAACGCTTCGTAACTTTCATATAGGTAACTAACTAACGGCAGGAGGTCTGTTAGCGAATCAGTAACTCTTAAAAATCGTCGTTCCCGTCAAAATGACAAATGAATTAAATTTCAATTTTAAAAATTGTGGAAAAAAAATGGCTGACCGTTTTTTAGTGCTTTTAAATAGTGTGAATATTTGGTGAATATGTTAGGGGAGGATTCGGTTAACTTCGCCCGAACTCGAAAAAAAGTGTACAAAAAAAACCTGTGACAATGTTTACAAATAAAAATTTTCTGTCGTTTTGTTTCATTTTCTGTTTTTTTTTTTTTTTTCGTTTTCATTATTTGTCACAACTGAAATTGACTAGCCTTCAGCAGTTTTCAGTACAATTTGGTTAGGTGATGCCAGCTCTATGTAGCTATTTTAGGGAAAACATCAGCTAGTTATTATATGAGTTATTTTCATTTATTAGTAGTAATATTTTGCTAATTTTTTATATATTATCTAGCTAGGTGCTAGGTAACATACGAGTTGGAGAGTAGTTGCGGGTTTATTATTAATACAGGTGATAGTTGTTTTGTAGGTTCTTATTAAATAGTTGCTCAGTTTATGTTTGTAACTCGAAGCTTATAAATGTAAGCTAAGTCGACATCCAAATGAATTAGACTAGGGTTTGATTTTAAACATAACAGCCTTTCAAAATATAAGGAATTCATTTAATAAAAATCATTTTAAGACATAGTACTTTTTTTTAAATAATTTGTGAAAAATGCCATTTTACTCCTTTTTCTACTGCTTTTTTTTTACAAGTAAATCGTAAAAATAACAAGGGGTAGTGACATTTTTAATTCACCTTTTTATTTTTTTTGGACTATTTAAAAATCGCTGTTCTCAAATTTCCCTTTTATATCCGCTCCGCCATTTATGGAAAACTTTCTAGTGTATTCCCATTCCGGCTGGTTCAAGAATCAGCTCATTTGGAGACTTACACTTATTTGACAGACTCAAGTCTTCAATTGGAAGTGGAACTTATTTGGTGACTGATGGGTTGCCTACACTTCACAATTTTAGGTTCCACGCTACATTCCAAACCACAATGTCATACAAATGGCCGCCTCGGGAAGATTCGCAGCATGCGATTCTTTTCAGATAATTTTTAACTACTTTTTCGGACATTTCGGGTGGTATCCCGGCCATAACGTGAGTAATGTTAGTTCTTAGCGCATCTAGAGTTCGGGGATTATTCGCATAAATACGGTTTTTGCGCAGTCTCACAGCCAAAAAATATAACGGTGTCAACTGTCAAATCGCATGAAATCGCCAAAACGTGATATTACGCGACCAGGCTGCAAAGCCGTAATTGGTCGTGTTGTGTGCCTTGTTGCCCCGTCTTGTTGGAACCACATATCGTCCAAGTCATATGATCTTCAATCGCCGGCCAATTGATAAATCCATAAACTCGGATCATCCAGCAACACTACTTGCACTTGCAACAGCAATATTTTCGACTGAGCGTGCATTACGATGATGCAAAGGGATTACGACATCAGCAACGCTTCCGCTCTCTTCAAATTTCTACACAATTTTACCGATTTTAGTTGATTATGACCACCATAATCTTCGCGCAATGCGCGAAAAGTGGCTAAGTTTGAGTCACCACTTTTGTGGTAAGTCTTAATAGTTCCATCGCGTTGTTCAATTGCTAAGCGATTCATTATCGTATAAATGGCAAACATAAAACTAATATTATGAAACTTCAAATGAAAGCTGAGCTTGACAGGTGTCAAATGCCACTAAACGCTACCAACTTGAAACCACAAAATGAATGACCCTTTAATGGATTTATTATGTCTCCTTTCATTTTTAAAAATGCGTTGTCTTCACCTTTACTCTAAAACCATATCTAGTCCGTGGATTATTTCTACAGATTCATTAAAAATAGGAATTCTTTCCACCAGGAGCTGACAGTATGATGTCCACATGTCATCCGTCCTCCCTAGTGGCTAAACAATGGTCCTGTAGGGGCACCTCTTCGTGTCTAGTAGTTCAACTGCAAAAGTTATTTTTAATTTGAAATTGTGACGAATCTAAATTGATTTTCATGGAGAATTTCCCATTGCATGTGGATTTTCCTCCACTGACCCCATTAGCTACAAATAAAATATTTCCACAAATGGCAACACTGATAGCAGGCTTTTAAAACCCAGTGCATAAAGCAGTAAACTTTGAAAAAAAATATTATTCGCACGGATGAACCCTTTCGCCTAGAGTAACATTTTCCTTTTGCTTCTTCCTACACCACTTGACCTTAGTTTGCCATTCTGTACCTTGTAGCTTATTTCAAGGCTTCATTGTTTCAGTTGCCAAAGGGGGGAGCTCCATTCATAAGTGTGCTGTACCCCATTACACTGTTTTTATGCCTTTAGCTTAAAGCTCATCCATCGTACAAGGACGTATATTTTCACCTTGTATTCGATAACCCAATTGCTTTTACAATTATTTTTTTTTTTTCAAATCTAAGGAATATCCCTCCAATTAGTCTAAAATATAAATTCCTGTTTCCTACTCCCATGGGAGATGGAAATTGTTGCATAATCGTAAAATTTACGCCGTAAAATAACGGCCTCGTTATAATTCGAAAAATTATCCATGTATCCTTTTTGTAGATACATTAAACGAGTGTGGGGTGGCAGGTATTAAATATTACACTAAAAATGGCTGTAAAAATAGCATCAACAACAGGCGTTAAAAAACGGGTAGCCGGAGCCGTTGTATGAATGAAAAGGGTTCGCTGCCAAAAACTCGAGAGTCAACATGGAAAAGGTTTCCTTAATTCGGATAAGTTTATTGATGTGTTAACACCGACAAAAATATAACACGAACTCTTCTATTCGATATTGTGATACACACGAGCTCGAGCACGTTCCCGCATGGGTACATCCTTGTGTATTTTGAAATCTAAGACGATACAGTCTGTTATAATACGCTTTGATCTAATGACGATAAAGTGACTTTTCGGTTTACATACAAAAAGGAAAGAAAATTGCACGAGGGCGCGTCTCGACAGCTGTTTATGGTTAACAATTTTCGAGATCATAAAGGTAGGTACTTGACAAATAATGACAACTGACGTTGACAGATTCTGGTAGCAGCGGTTGTCTTTATGTGATTCTGGCACAGGGATGGTATCAGTTGACAATTATTATGGTAATGACCTACATGCTTGCTTGGATTTTCTACAGACATGGGCTCTGTGGATGTTAGAAATACGTGAGCATAGTTCCTGTGAGTCTTTTTTGCGTTTAAAAAATTTTATTGCAAAAATTATTTCATATTTAGTTTAAGAAATGGGCTGCTTGCAAAATATGTCTATTCCAGTTAAGTAGGTCAATCAATCCGATAGGTTGAGACTTTCGAAGTTTTGGCTAACAAGATTTTTTATTACCAAGAGGGTGGTCGATTTTTATCCCATTTAAAGTCAGAGGCCATTGAGGGGGGGAGACACAAGTTTCCTCTTCGACATATTCCCTATGAATTATGTAAAACAACTTTTTCAACAACGATCAGCAGAAGTTGTAGTAGAAGTAAGTTTTGCTGACGAAGATTTGCCAAAGTAACTGAAATATATGCTGAGGGCTACTGGCATGCACGATTTATAGACCATGAAGAGTTAGTCGACATGCACGCACTTAACCTCATCCTACTGGAGCATTATTTTTGTTGTGTTAATTCATAGCATATCGTCTGCGAGGATGTTGATAAAAAAAAACTTGTCAGCTATAGCTTAAGCTGCTCCACCAGAAATTGCTCTGAATCCGCTTGCAGTTATGAGAGGCTGCGTATACAGTGACACAAGTTTTATTTGTATCTAGCCCAGGCTGGGGCAATCCTGTTTTTTTACATATGGCATCGGGCCCTACCATTAAACATTTTTAGTTTCGACTCTAAATTTTAGCAGTTCACGGTGGCCATATTTTCGATAAAAAAAATTTCGCAATTGTGAGCTTGAGTAATTTTAAAGTCGAGACTAGGATCTTTCATTAGTACGGCGCATCTACTTTTAAACTTCAGGCTGCTTGTTCAGCCAAATGTTAGGCACCTGTTTTGACTTTAAGAAACTGGTTTGTTCCCAAATTATATTGTATGCTGCAGCTATTCTTGTTGTGTGATTAATTAGTTTTACTAACAAATTGACACAAGAAAATTTAATTTAGGTCCACGAAAGTTATGTGGCTATTTTCGATCAACTTCGATTGTAATAATTTTTTGTTCTTTTGTAAGCCCGAGCTAACGCCTTTCAGGTCCCCCGGATCCGAGTGGTCCAATTTTTAATGATTCTGCATTCTGCCGCATAGATCCGACCGAATTTGAGCGACGGAGTGGGTTACGTTGGCTTTAAGAGCATCGGTTGATTTCGGCTTATAAGCAGAAAAGTATCTAGCGGTTCACGCGACCTCTGCGACAAATAACCATACTCTTTTGGAGTATACAATAACCACTCCTTGTTTAAAATTCAAGTTCTATTTTATATTTTATTTAGTTTAATTTTCACTCTTTAATAATCCTAAATTAAGGAAATCTGGCTTACCTGTTGTTTGTTGAGCGAAATAGACAATATAGTTAATTTAAAAAATCAAAAAAAAAAAAACGACTAACTTTGAAAAAGCGATGAGAGCGCTGAAACCCCAGACCACATTCTAGAATCCTGTGGAGCACTAGCCCACAAGAGGATTAAACATCTGGGCAAGTACCAGCTTACAGATAAGAATATACAAACCATAGACCCACTACTCATTCTCAGATTCATAAGAGAAACTATGGGCTGGATGAAGTGCTCTAAAGTTTATATTCTCGCCAAGGCAAAGACAGAGCAAACCCTCAAACACGGTTCTTAATGGAATTGTGATGCGATGGCGCTCTGGAAAAGGGCACGAACCTTTCCAAGGTATAAGCAGGGGGCACAATAGACCACAAGGTCGCAGTGCACTAGACCCTCTCTACTATTATTATTATTAACTTTGAAAAATATTTAAAAATATTAAAACAAGACACTTTCAAGTATAACGAATTGACAACCGGGACTACCTAAGTATACCTACACAATCTGACAAAAATATGCGCAGCCTCCGACTGTCAATTTTTGTTTTTTTTAAATTAACTTTTTCATTTCTAGCTTTTTAGTTTAATATGTAGTCGGAGAGTAAGTAGGAACGTTAGTATTGTTGTGAGTTCGTTAGTAGCGCTTGGACTCTTTAAGCGTTAACGTTTTTTTTTTTATGCTTTTTTACATTTAATTATTATTTATTATATTTTCTTTATTTAGCTTTTCTTTTGGTACGTTCGTAGCGCTGAGACTCCTTAAGCGTAAAAGTTCGTTTAAGAAATTTGTATCATGTGGACAAACAAGCAACTTTTAGGGAACAAGAGTAGTTTTATCTAACCCGTCGAGTGTTTTCACTCCTTATTGCACGATGTAGGCTATTTCGAATTTCAATACAAACTATTATACTTGTGACTACCACTCGGTTGCATATATCCTTTGTGACTATTAACAATAATAACATAATCTATTTATACACAGTTTAGTTCATAGTAAACGTCAATTTAAAGCTTTGAATTCAAATGTTTAATAACATGATGTGCCGACTGGCGCCATCTGTTAGAATGAGTGCAAAATATTATTTGTGGTGAGAAATGTAAATGAGTATTTTTTTTCCACCCTAGTGGAACTCCTCAATATTAATAACCAAAAATTTGACAAATAATCGAAATTAACCAACTACACTTCGCGAACTCGCCAAGCGCCCTTCTAGATCAGATACGAATTGCGAACTCAACTCATTTCGCCTGTCTCACTTGGCGAGCTGCATGTGCAGGAAGTACACTAAGCTACAAAACCTTTGAGTAGGAGGGATTTCCCTACTCAAGTATAATTGAACTAATAATATATGATTCATGTAACGGATAACACAAACCCAAGTCATTTTCTGGGTTAATAGTTCGGCCATCCTATCCAGCACTGTCCTCAGTGCTCTTATAAATCATAAACATAAAAAAATATTAGTCTGCCTTGCACGTAGCTGTTATAATATTTTCTCGCACGTAGCTCTTCCACGCACGTAGCGTCTTTTGCACGTAGCCTTTTTACGCTCGCAACGTCTTTTGCACGTAGCCTCTTTCGCACGTAGCCTCAGTTGCACGTAGCCTCTTTTGCACGTAGCTTCTTTTGCACGTAGCCTTTTTACGCTCGCAGCGTCTTTTCGCACGTAGCTTCTTTTGCACGTAGATTGTATAAACATGGAACACAGCTGTTGAGATATTTTTGTACGATGACTCTCATCTTTGGAAACCAATATATGCGTTTCAGATGTTCCATTGTCCGGTCTAGTCCACAGTGTCCAATGTCGTCGTGTGATGATTTGATTACGCGCCATCTAACTCCTTTCGGTACCATAAACCTGGGGCCATTTTCGGTTTTTTTGTATAACCGTCCATGCTTTAGGACATATTGCTTTTCGAAGTCCTTGCGTTTAGGCTCTTTCCTATCCGGGTTGAACAAAACATCACGGATTTCCCGAAGTTGGTCATCACGATCTTGAAGAACAGATATCCAGTCTTCCTGTTTTGCCCCGACAATCAGCATACCTAGACCAGCCTCTTCTACTTCAACTGCTTCATCGCTCGGGTTTCTACTCAAAGCATCGGCGTGTTGCATTTGCTGAGCTGCTCTATATTCAAGAGTGTAGTCAAATTCTTGAATTTTTAACCACCATCTGGCTATTCTCGGAATCAGTTCCTTCTTACTTTGAGTCATCTTTAAAGAATTGCAGTCGGTATGTATTACAAATTTTTTCCCGAGTAAATAATACCGAAAGCGTTGTAATGATTCTACCACAGCGAGTGCTTCAAGCTCGTAGCTGTGATATTTCTGCTCATCTTTAGTAGTAGCTCGACTAAAATAAGAAACAGCTTTCTTTTCCCCACCATCGCCTATCTGAACAAGGACACCAGCTAATCCCAAACTGCACGCATCGGTGTGAAGTTCGTGTTCCTTTTTGGGATCATAGATCACTAGGATAGGAGACTTACATAATTTTTCGCGCAGCACTGTAAACGCTTTCTCCATCTCTTCAGTCCATTTGAAGGAAACGTCTTTCCTCAGCACGGCATTGAGGGGAGCAGCTAGTTGTGCGTAGTTTGGCACAAACCGTCGGAAATAGCCGGTCAATCCGAGAAATTGTCGGACGTTCTTGACTTCTTTGGGCACTGGGAAGTTTTCAATCGCACTGACTTTGACTTTCCCTGGCCTAACGCCACTTGCACTCACTTCATGTCCCAGATATGTAATGGTGTTGGCGAAGAAATTACATTTTTGTATATTGAGTGTCACTTTAACGTCTCTTAGAACTCGAAGAAGCTTTTCGAAGTGAATTAATAGAGTTTTAATATCTTGTGCGAAGATGACAATATCGTCCATGTAAATTAAGATATTTTTTGATGAGACGTTTCTGGTAACTAGACTCATTAGGCGCACAAACACAGAGGGAGCATTTGTTAGACCGAATGGAACTCGATTGAAATGGTATTGGCCTTGTGAAGTCACGAACGCGGTTAAATACTTCGAACTTTCCTCGATAGGAATCTGGTAGTACCCACTCATTAAATCGAGAACAATGAACACCTTTCCATTGGACATTAAATTGAGCTGCTCTTCTACGTTCGGGATCGGAAAATTTTCGCGCATAGTTATTTCATTTAATCGTCTGTAATCAACACAAAGACGATTGGTACCATTCTTTTTCTTTACTAAAAGCGCGGGGCTAGCGAATTCGGAGTTGGAGGGTTCTATTATTTTATTTTCTAAAAGTTCTTCTATTATTTGTTCAAGGGAGGTAAGTTCATTATAGGGGACTCTATAAGGTTTGTATCGCACAACTTTATTTTCTTTTAGCTTGATGCTCATTTCTATTTTGTCCGTGACACCTAGCTCACTTAAATTAAATGCAATACAATCGCGATAATCGTTAAGGAGTTTAATGAGGTCTTGCTTTTCGCTATTATTGGTTGGGAAATTACCGATACAGGTGTCACTGAATTTAATTGTATTGGGAGTGATAATAGGTTCCGAGGTATCTGGAATCGGTCAGGAATCTAAACGAGTTTCTTTGATATCCAAGATACCATTCTTTCTTATGACGCAAACATTCTCAGAATCTAAGAAATTTCGACCAAGGATCATTGGATAGTCTTGGACATTGTCTTCCACTACCAAAATGTCTATTTTGAGAGACACTTCCCCCACTGCAACGTTTTTAGTGATTTTTCCGATCGCCTTTGTCGAAGTCATTCCAAAACCTTGAAGTGTTGCTCTGCTTGGTTCCGTCTTCCATTTATTTTTGCTTACTTCCGATTTTTTTTATAGTCGAGCAATCGCTTCCGAGATCAACAAAAGCCATTACGGTTTGACCATCTACGGTTAAAGTTTTGACTAAGCCGCAATCAGTTTCAGAACTTACATGACGCATCTTTCGAGGAGGTTGTTCGGCAAGTTGTTTGGGCTGCATAGGTCGGCGGCGTTCACGGCATTCGCGGGAATAATGTCCCGGTAATTTGCAGTTGAAACAGATGATTTCATTTCGTTCTGGCTTATCTATTGCCTTAACCTTACATTCTCGTGAGAAATGTCCAGGTGTTCTGCATCTATAGCAAAGTTGTGCGCTTTGTGATTTTTGTGCGCTCGACCTATTTGTTAGACTTGTATCTTTTTTCAATTGATACGGCTTAAAATTAGAACGTAGAAATGATTTACTATATTGAGGATTGTTTTGTAATCGTTGACGTTGGTCTGCCTGTATTTGGGTGGATTTTAGTGCTTTTATTGTTGATAGTAGATGTGGTATGGTTTTACAATTGGTAGTAGTTAGGCTATTCATTAATGTGCGATCTTTAAGTCCGGTTATTATGTAATTTATTATTGTCTGCGTAGTTAGGTTACCCCGTTTTCCCAATGCAACCATTTCGAAAACATAGCTTTCGATGCTCTCTTCGTCAGACAATTGTCGGGTTAACAACTGAATGTGGATATCGGCATCGTCGTTGGGCGATGGAAAGTCTTCCAACAATCGAGCTTTAAACTCATCCCAGCTCGAAATTTTGCCCTTATAACCTTGGAACCAGTTAGACGACGCTTCGTCAAGTCTTAGAGTTGCATAGAACAATGTACTTCGATTATCCCATTCGTACAAATGGCTAATGTTCTCTAACGTTTCAATCCATTGAGAAGCGCTTAGGGAATTGCTGGAGGACGGTCTGAATAATGGAACTATTTTTTTAACTTCATCAGACCCTAGCCTCAAGGACATTTGTGACGAGCCTGTACATTCAGATGTATTTTGCTGACTTTGGGAACGGCGACAGGCAACTACTTCAGACTCTAACATTTCGTTTTTTTTCTTTAACTCATCTAGCTCCGCTCTTAGTTTTTGAATAGATGACTCACCATATTGACCGTCTAAAAGACGCTTCGGAATTCGTTGTTGTCTTCTGGCCATCTTTGGTTTTTAAAAATAAATGTTGCTTTTTCTTTTGACAACAGAGTTCTTTTTTTATTAACACCGCTATTCTTTACTATAATAATTGTTTCTACGGTCACTCTTAAGGAAAACTTTGAAAAATATTTTTTTCTTTTACCAACACTGATATCTAATACGCACTTCTCAAAGAAACTTCCAGAATGAGAACAAGAAAGCGTAAAACGCCTTGTTTCTTTTTTTCGGATTCAAAAAAACGGATCTTCATAAGACAACGCTTCTAGATCCTTTTTCACACAGATACTTTTGGAGAGGACGAGAGATAGATATATAGATCGTGCCCAATCCATAACATCCATCCATACAATTCATTTTGCAAGATCGAGAGAGAAATACCTACATACAAAACGCGTTCAAACCTTATACTCACTCTTATTAACGAAATGAAGAATGGAAATACCAAAGGAAAAGCACTCACGCTCTTATATCCTTCTCACTCTGACGCGTTACACCAATTAACTTGTCAGAGGAAAATACTGAATTCGCCGTCTGCATACATATGCATAAATATCATGAATGTGTAAACACTTACATACAATCCGGGATTTTCTTCTGGTTGTTTTTATTTTTTTTTTAAAACTTACATGAAAGATGTTTACACTTATATTGCAATAATCTTAATCTGTAGGAAAGTGTTGCTCATCCCACTTCTGAAATTAATAACCAAAAATTTGACAAATAATCGAAATTAACCAACTACACTTCGCGAACTCGCCAAGCGCCCTTCTAGATCAGATACGAATTGCGAACTCAACTCATTTCGCCTGTCTCACTTGGCGAGCTGCATGTGCATGAAGTACACTAAGCTACAAAACCTTTGAGTAGGAGGGATTTCCCTACTCAAGTATAATTGAACTAATAATATATGATTCATGTAACGGATAACACAAACCCAAGTCATTTTCTGGGTTAATAATATCAAGCCTTAAAGACTATTTAAAAGTATTTTCTTTTATAAATACACTTGAGATGTGACCATACAATAAGCCAATACACATTTTTAGTTTTGACTCTAAATTTTAGGAACACTCTTTACCAGCACTTTGTCGGATTGAAATAAGACCAACTGTTGAAAGTTGGCTTTATTACACTTTTGCATAGCGAAATAAGGCCATTTTTTTAAAAGTTGGCCTTATTTTACTTGGCGTTATTGCATGGCACCTGTTTTATAATTTAATGGCGATATATAATTGGAAGTGGAATAATTCCTATATATGGTGTTATATAATATGAAACACTCAGTGCAGAAAATAAACAAACTACATATATAACGGGTGATTTTTTAAGAGGCTTAGAACTTAAAAAAAAAAAACACAAAAAATTCGAAAAAATGAATGAAATATTTATTTGAATCGATAGTTTGAACCTTGCAATTTAATGTTTAAAGATAATTTCATGCAAATGTTGACCGCGGCTGCGTCTCAGGTAGCCCATCCGCTGAGTCCAATTTTGGCATACTCTTTCACACATATCGGCCGGTATCTCACGAATGAATGCATGGATGTTGGCTTCCAGTGCGTCAATCGAAGCGGGCTTGTCCCTATACACATTAGCCTTGACATACCCCCACAAAAAATAATCTAATGGTGTCAAATCGCACGATCTAGGCGGCCAATTGACCGGCCCGAAACGTGAAATTAACTGTTCACCAAACTCGCCTCGCAATTGCGCCATTGTTTCGCGTGCTGTGTGGCATGTGGCACCATCTTGTTGAAACCACATATGATGCAAGTCAAGAACTTCCATTTCGGGCAAAAAAAAAGTTTGTTATCATCGCTCGGTAGCGTTCACCATTGACAGTAACGCTGCGATTCGCATCATCTTTGAAGAAATATGGCCCAATAATGCCGCCGGCCCATAAACCGCACCAAACAGTGGCTTTTTCGGGATGCATTGGTAGCTGTTGCAATGCTTCTGGCTGATCTTCACTCCAAATGCGGCAATTTTGCTTATTTACGTACCCATTCAACCAAAAATGAGCCTCATCGCTGAACACAATTTTTCGAAAAAAGCGCGCGATGAACATTTCGAACCGAGCACGAATTTTGATAGTAAAATTCAATAATTTGCAAGCGTTGTTCATTTGTAAGACGATCGATGGTTAAATTGCAAACCAAACTGAAGCTGTTTGACAGTGACACAAGGTACTAAACACACGTCAGCTGTCAAAACCAGTGTTGCCAAAACCAAACTAGCTAAAAAATCACCCGTTACAAACACTACACGTACCAAACAAAAAAACCCAAAAACACTTTTGTGCTGTTACCAACAATTTGCCTACAAAAGGGACATAAAATCTCATTTCTATTCCGTTTCGCTACTGCCTACTTTTTTGAAACACTCTTCGCAAATCTTAAAATTATTGCAAGGCTGAAGAAGTATGCCTCGTGGGTTTTGGAGGTATACACCGCAAATGAGGTCATTACTAGAATTTTGAGCTTCGCTTTCAAGCTCATTGTCCTGTTCTTCATCTTCTTCATCCGTTAGCCATCAGGCCACAATCAGTGAGTCAAAAGTCCGCAAGAAATTTGTGTGTACTTTTGGATCACCTGGGTGGATATGTGGACTTATAACCCACAAGTCCATAATTGATTTTCCATTGTGGACTTTTGGCCTGTGAGCTTATGACTCTGCGCCATTAATATCACGTTCTCACAGACAGAAAAAAAGAGCACTCGAGAAATGGCTGTCATCCAAAATTTGGGGGGAGAATTGGAGAATTGCACGGGAGTTGACAGTCTAGTTTGGATAGTCTTAGAGTAAAAGTATCACTTTCAAAATCGCCCTAGAGTTCCGTCCATCATCTAGTACAAGTTTAGTGACGTTAAAAACCGTCTCAAGTCATAATAATTACGAACTAAACTTGTACCTCTTAAAACAGGTCAGTGCGGGAAAGCCACGGACGAGAAAGTCAGCCTGTTCAACTCGTCACAACACCAATTATTTCGAGTTCTGCGTGTCACTCGTTTTCGTATTTCAATCAATCACAGTAGTCCCAAGTGTATTTCGAGTTATGAAAATATCTCTGTACAGTGTACAAGAGTAAGGTAGGGGCACTCTAACTTTGCCAGGATGAATGCAACTCGGCTCAGAGTTGTCATCCTCTTTATGAAACATTGACTGATACAATCCATGTTCCTTCATCCAATCACTGAGTGTGTATGTGCTTCCTAGAAACTCCAGCTATTGAGGTAAACTATTAAGCGCTAACCCAAAAACTGAACGACCGACGATACCATTTTGTAGTTTGAATACAATGCTAATGGTCCTTACATCAGCGCACACCCCAATCTAAATTACGGGCAGGATAAGGCAAATCCCGTAATTTTATGAATTTTGGCAGCATCCACACTACATTTGTTCAGGTTAGGGTCGGATAGGGATAGGGATTATCATCTGCAATTTAGTTGTTTGGCCTTTGAGTTTTTTTTTTTAAAGTAAATTGGCAATAATGTACTCCTAGCAACAGCCATGTCCCTCTGTTGTCTTCTTTAGCAGGTGGCTCTTTGTGTTAAATCTTGCTTTAAATTCAGTTGTAAGGACACTAACGGGGGTTCAGCTATCGATTTTTTTTTTAAATTGGGTTAGCGTTTCTGTCGGGCGCCCATCCTTGCGTGAGTATGGATATAATACCTTCATGTGTTGTAAGTCCCAAATTACTGACATTATTTTGTATAACCTAAGGTTTAATAATTTTGTTAATTGGGCTTATTTGCATAAAATATGCATGTCAAACGGGAAGCGTCAGCTGTTGGAGAGGTCACAGTTTACAGTGATTTTTTTTGTTGTTTTTGTGTGTTGTCTCTTCAGAGTTTTTCTAAGTAGGTTACAGGGGGCGTTTCTGCGGTCAATTACTAGCTATTTCTGCATTATTATTCAAGGATTTTGTTTGTCACAAGCAAATAAAGGCAAAATTTCTGGTTGGCTATTTTAGGAAACAGTTGAAGATACCGGATCGGAGAGCGCGTCGGGTGATATAAATAAAAAGGCCAAGCGAAGACGCCGGTATTTACAAAAAAGGCGGTCTGTTGTCAATCCGGACGAGAATTTCTACTTCTACTGGCTCATGGTGCTAACTATATCTGTTTTATATAACTTATGGACGTTGATTGTTCGACAGAGTTTCCCCGAACTGCAAGTAAGTTTTATTGCTTTTTTTTTTCAACAACTGTCATTTTTAATTCTACATCTTCTTTTCAGAATGCCGTCTCCAGATTCTGGTTGCTGTGTGATGTACTAACTGATGTTGTTTTTGTTTTAGATATTGTTGTTCAATTGCGCACAGGATATTTGGAACAGGGTCTGATGGTATTTACGCGTTTGAATGATTACTTTGAAATCGAAAATCAATCAAGTGATTTATTTGTCTTTCGTTTCTCGTGAATATTTCATTGTAGGTATATGACGATGGTAAACTCGCCTGTCATTACATACGTTCCAGAGATTTTTTCCTCGACTTAGCCGCTTTGATTCCGTTAGATTTACTACAGCTGAAGATTGGATCGAATCCGTTGTTACGTTTTACGCGCTTTTTGAAAGTAATAATTTGCACTATTTATTGAAACACATTGTTTGCTGTAGCTTACTAAAAAAAGTGATTTAATTTAAGGTTTATCGTTCCATAAAGTTTTACTACATTGTCGAAAGTCGAACGGTTTGGCCGAACTTATGGCGCGTTGTCAATTTAATTCATATTCTTTTGATTCTTGCACACTGGTTTGGCTGCTTTTATTATTTATTATCCGAGGCGGAGGGATTTCAAGTAAACTGAAATGGATTTTTATCTGAACATAGAGTTGGATTAATGTTTGTGTGAATTTGTTTAGGGCGACTGGGTGTATCCATATCGTCCGGGGGACTATGCAACTTTGACACGCAAATATCTGGGAAGCCTTTACTGGTCTACATTGACGTTGACTACAATTGGGGATCTACCGACACCCGAAACAAATGCTGAGTAAGTTAATACTTATAATATAATATACCCAATATGATGGTTAAGATATTTAAATTTAATATTGTTGGGTAGAAAACTGCGTTAAATAGGATAAGTACAAAAATACATTTTCACCATCATCAATACGTATAATAAAATTGTTGAGTTTGCTTATTGATATGAGGATTGGAACCGGCATCACTTTAAAAATGTTTATCCAATCTTTTAGAGGTTTTCGAAAATTCGTTCATAGATTTAATACTTTTTGAAAGATCTTTCAGATGTCATTGTCAGTCCTTCACGGAACATACAGTTCTTTAATGCTTTTACAATGTAAGAGTATTTTCCTCAAATCGACCCTCCATAGCTCGGAATCTTTCGCCATTAACTCTTAATTATAAAAAAGCTGTAATCTCAACCAAAAAACTTAGAAATTTGGCTCTAAATATTAATCCTGGACTGGTATCCATCCTTCCCTATGGAAAAATTGTATAATAGTGTCAATATTTAAATCTGGTAGGAAAAATAATATTGAAAACTTCAGAAGGATCTGTAAACAATCGCCCATCTCTAAACTGTTTGATGAGTTGGTGACTGATAAGTTACATTTTTTTTTTTTGGAAAACCAATATGGTTTTATAAAAAAACAGATCCACTGTCACTAATTTTCTCCTTTTTACAAATTTTGTTGGTGAGATAACTAAGTGTAATCAGGTGAATGCCATTTACACTGACTTCAGTGAAGCCTTTGACCGATTTGACCACAAGCTTCTTCTTTACAAACTTGAACGTTTAGAGTTTCCTACAGTTTTTCTTAGATGACTATCATCCGATTTAGGAAACAGATACCAATTTGTAATGTTTCGAAGCCACTTACCCAAAGAAATTGTGGTAACACTCGGTGTCCCACAGGAAGGTCCTGTCTTATTTATTTCATTCGTTTTTGTTGTAGCCAAATTCGTTCCACATTGCCGATGATTTTAAAATATACTCTTCATGCAATGATCCGAAAAGTTTTGATAGATTGAATGCCCATCCCCAAGACATCGTTTTATGGTTCAATCAAAATTACTTATCCCTTAAAGTTCTAGAAAGTGTTCTGTCATTACTTTTTCCCGTCGTGCCTCACCTTTCATTCACGATTATTCCTTCGACAGTTATGCTATTCCGCTTGTTTCTTTGATAAACGATTTATTTGTTATGTTAGATAGGAAACTATCATACATTCACCACTATCAATATATCACAAATAATGCCAATAGAGCATGGGGAATGCTAGGGTGTTCCCCGACCACAATGCGCTAGAAACTTTATAGGTATTTTTTCGTTTGTTTGATCGCTGTTTTAATATACGTCTATTGTTTCGTGTCCATACTGTAATACTTATGTCGTAGGAGTCGAAGAAATTAAAAAAGGATTTATAAGGTTTGCCCTCAGACGTCTTCCTTGGTCGGATTTCAATAACGTACCCCCTTATTCAGTCCGACTACCACTTATTGGACTCGAGTCTCTTGAGGTTAGGAGAAAGGTGTCAAGAATTGGTTTTCTCCACAGAACACTTATTGGTGAAGATTCACTATCCTGATATTATATTGTAACTAGCTGATCCCGCGAACTTCGTTCCGCCCAAATTTGTTAATGTAATGAAAGTAATAATTTCGAGCATGCACAATGCACATGCTATTTTATGTAGACGCTTAAATACCAATGGCAAGTCGTTCTGAATAAGCGGAATCCGCTTAGGTTTTCAAAGTGCTTTATTTGGAGAATGTCCATTATAATTTTAATTATGCAACTTTGGAAATATCGCTTGGTTTTATTTTTGAATGGGAGGTGCCACAAATCGTGTTCCTATACCGCTTATGTTTTGCAAAGTACCACCTATAGTGTGGTATCCTATCTTTCAGCACCACCTATCGGATCCAGAACTCAAGTAGAAATTGATGGTTACAGAGTAAGCGCTGTTCTTACATTATTTTCAGACATATTTCCGTAACAGTAACAGTGTGTATAATGTATTTGGGAATGACTTGTTACCGAAATGTGATCGAATTTTAGTGAGCTGTTAAATTGGTTTTCATGTGTTTTTAAGTTGGTTCGCACGAAACAGAAAATGTAATACAAAAATACTGATACCATTTTCCAAACCTTCTTATGAATCTTGTTTGTAATTATGACGTCATGCAGGTCTGGATCGGTTTCGGGATCTGGAACCTCGGCACATATGATGTCATCAACTATTGGTCTGGTTGCAGTCTTTCGACTAACCAAATGAGAATGTGCACATGAGGCAAGCCTTTTTTTTGCCATTCAATCGAATACATCCAACATCGAGTATAACCAAAGACACGATGCTTAACAATAGGTATAGTCCATCAGCGACCGACGAAATATTTGTAAATTTAACAGCCATGAAGAAAACTAACCGCATCTATCAACTTGGTTGGTAAATGGTAAGCCTTTTCCCTTCTCTCTCTACACCGGTACCGAAGGTGTTATGGTACCTTTGAGTTGCGCTCCCCATAACCCTATTCACTAATGAGTAGAATACCACAATTGTTACACGCTCAAAACGCTATACAACTCCTGTTGCCTGTCATCATTGTCCACGTCATCTCAATCATCCCTACATTTCAACTTACTCACACATACTTATGCAAGGATCCTGAATATACTCATGTCAAACAAAAATGATGGATTCTAAAAACCATGAAATAAAAAAATATCTACTTCATTTCAAAAAGTTACTTGATGTAACATAGTAAACATAAACAAACTTATTGATTATATTTAAAAAAAAAAATGTCAAAATTGTTTACAACAACAATTTGCTTGGAAAATAATTCAAATAATTGACAAAAACAATTGCTTTGAAAATTAAAGTTTTTTTTTTTGTATATGAAGTGTCACTGCTCGATTTCTATCCAGTTTATTTTTTTTTCAAAGTACTTTTCCCAATAAAAAACGAATTATGTGCCTTCAACGCCACCTGTTGAGAATTTTCCAACTTTTCTTTTTTCATAAACCATCCCTGGTTCAAGACGAATAAAACACACCAAAAATCATTGAAATCGGTTGAGCAGTTCGTGAGTTATAAAGTCACAACGCACTTGCAACAATTTTATATATATAGAGAAGAAGATGTTCCATCATTTAATTTGCTTAATAACATATTCTTTTATGTTCCTCGTTCTCGTAATATTTACGGCAGATCCTCCTCTTTAAATGGTTTAACGTTTAATGATTGCGTGTCTTTAATTGACATTCATATGGCAATACCATTAATAAAATTCATCTTGTTCAATTATTTCAGTTACTCAATTTGTGTACTTTGTTTTTTTTTTTCTGTAGGTACTATCTTTATTGACTTAATTTTTCTTCAATCTTTGTCTATCATTTCATTTGTATGATGCTACTAATTTCAAATTCAAATTACTACTGTCTAAAAATGGCCTAGTAATTTGTTGACAAACAAATAAATAAATAAAAAAGTATTTTTGGCCGAAGCTGTCAATCTTTTTAGCACGTGGTTTTTGCTTGGGAGTCTCATCTTCTTCGTCTTCTTTGATTAATGAATTTTGCGGTGTTTAAAACTGATTTTGTATTGCATGGTGTCTACCTGTATAACTAATTGCACTTGGTACCAAAAAATAAGAAAATCGAACAAGAGTGTAAATACTCTTTAACGTCTTTAAAAATGTAGCGAAAATGTTCAACCTGCATTCGATATCGAAATGAAATCCGACCTCAGACTACCAGGCATCCAGCTACAACCGGAAGTGTGGGCTGGTTTTTTTTCTAGTATTTCTATGTGTCTGTCCCCTTTGATTAACATGGCCAAAAATGCATGAATTGCAATTGGCCTACATCCATCAGCTTGTAGGCAATCCGCTTTTACGGCCGAAGCTGTCAGTCTATTTAACACGTAGTTTTTGCTTGAGAGTCTCATCTCCAGAAGAATTCGGCATTTTCCTTGGTTAATTTAATTTATTTAAAATTTTGCATTTACCTCGGAATTTCAAGGGATTCTTCGAAGACTTCCACTTTTCAGTGAGTGCAAAGTCATCGCGCGTCGGGTAAATGTTTTTATCAGCAATACGAACTGAAGCTTTGTTTACATCGCATCCAGGAAAATTTTAATTGCCTCCCACATCGCATCAAATTTTCCTCATTCAGTAGCATTTTTATCGTCCACTTAATGTCGAATCCCATTTCGTGTGCACTTTGCCACCGATTTAACATCAGTGAAATTATCTATAAATTTTGTAGTTTGTTTGGTGTAGACTGTTCAAGCAATATGATTAGCTATGGACATTAAATGTATATTCAAGTCTCATGACAACACTCTTCTTCAAACAATTTTTTATTACCCACACAAGTGGGGTGTTTAGTGTATGTCCAGTGTCCCTGTCCAATGCGGATGGATCCGATCTGGGATAAACAATTTTCTAAATTGCTTAGTCGGCCGTTACAGCACGCATTTATTTTTAGCACGAGGAGGCATTCAATTGAATAAATTCTTACTAACGCTTAAGGAAAAGTAAACACATCCCTGTGCATTTTAATATTTAGACGATGAAGATAAGTACTTAATGTCAAAGTAAATGTTGCCTTACTTCTAACAATTTTTCAGTCGACTGTAATCATAGTAAAACTTAATAAAAGTGCATTACACATATATCTATACTCGTTTCTGGCTGTAATTTTGCCCAGCTTTCCACTTCCACAATAAGGATATTTTTCATTTATAAAATAAACTAAAAAAATAGTTTTGTTTTAGTTTCTGAATGGAGCTCTTCTATATGGGGGTAAAAAATTGCAAAGTTTTTGATTATTTGAAACTCTAGAGTAAAATGGGATAGATAAGTTCCGAAGCGAAATGATTTCCATAGTACTTTTGCGGCAAATAATTGCAAAAGCATGATGGTTAGTAAGTTTTTATTTTCTGACATATACGCAAACACATCAAGGGCTATACTTTTATATTGTTTTTTTTTTTTATAGAATTGTTTGCCATAGATGAACTGTAAGTTTTTCTACTCTATGATGTCCGGATTACAGGGTACGAGTAGGTGTTTTCTGAATATTAATAGAGTTGGTTCAGTTTGTGGCATATTTTCAATAAATGAGTGCTTTCCATTGAAACATTTTATCCTTCAAGGAATGAACGATTTGGAGGACTAGCTGTTTCATATTATGCGTTTAGATTTAAGTATGATTCAACAAATGGTGATTAAAGTACTTCTTCGTACTCGCCAGAAAATTGTGGGCTCCTTCCATTAGATCCAAAAATAGTCAGCATTACCAATAAACTACCCGGTTCAATGTTCAATGAAAAAGCGGAATGTCCTGAACATCACCACTGTTATAAGAACTTCAGTTATACTTTTAAATAAAGAACTTGAATTGTCCGCATTACATAAAGCATATATTCTCGGAATTTTTATTTTTATTACATTTACGAATTTGGGCGGAACGGAGTTCGCCGGGTCAGCTACTATATATTATAATAATTTCCCTTTCTTTAGACATATCAAAAAAAGTGAATGCATTCAGATTTCATGTATAATACATATAACCAATTCATTATTGGAAATTGTACCGCAATGAAAATAGGTTTTAGTTTTATTTCTAAACAATTACACCCGCACCTAGCTAAATAAATAACATATTAGTTAAATGTTCCTATTGATAAATGAAAATAACTAAGTGATTTTTTCTCTAAAATAGCTACTCTCCTCATTTTTATCACATTAAATCATGTTCAAATGTCAGCTTCGTGTAAAAGAGACAAAATGTGTATTACGAAAGGGGTAACAAAACAATTGTTTGCAAAGCAACCGCAAATTTTCTAACGAGTTTATTTTCTAAAAATTATACAACAAAATTAATTTGGGAGGATCATTATGTATATTTTGTAATTGAGAAGATGCACAATACAGAATACATATGGAACCCTAAAAACATTTTGTACAAAAAATCCCCTTACCAAATTGTTTTAAAAACTATTACATTGGCTGTCTTCACGGTTGGCTAGTAAATTTCAATTGTGACAAATAAAAAAGAAAAAAACAACAACACAAAATAAAGCGAAACAACGGAAATTTTTTATTTATTTTTGAATGTTTTATTTGTAAACTTAATCATCCTTACCAATAATCATTTTTAACCTTCACACTAAATATTTCCTAGGTCACAATATGCAATTTTGTATAGAAATTTTCCCCATTGTGAGCTCGAAAAATTTAGCCTGGACACTAAACATGATTATTAGTACCTACCGCGGAATATCATAGGCTTTTTTCTTTTTTTGTACATTTTTTTCGTGTTGGGAAAATCGCCCCAACCGAAATGCTCCCCACACTATCAAAAAACACTGAAAAACGGTGAACCTTTGTTACACAATTTTTTTAATTTATTTCTGTTGTCATTTTGACGGGAACCATGTTTTTTAAGAGTTATTACTTTATTAGGTTCGTTTGTGTACTTTGAGCTTAGAAAAATGAGAAATGTTAAATCTCAAATATCGAGAGAGAATTCTCACAATTTCAAGCGTCGTACTAAAAGTTTAAGAAATGTCATTTTGACGTTATCTTTAAATGAAGCATCTTCAAAATAAGTTGGAATTGAATTTTTTATAAGCTAAATCCCTATTAAACTTTCCAATTGAATGCGCTGATATGTTCTAGGAGAACATTCAATTACAACTTGTTCCTTTGAAATCGTTGAACCGTTGAAGACGAAAATAAATAAATTTTTGAGCTGTCACTTAGTTGGCAGTTTTCAGTTTTCATTTTTCAGTACCTATGTCGAAATTCGGCGAGTAGAAAATTACGAAAAGATGAAAAAAGATGAAATGGATTTCTATCACACTTTTTTAGTTTCTTAGCTAATTTTAAATAATTTTACTTTTGCAAAAAAGTACCCGAACGAACCTATTGACTCGCTAGCTAACAGACCTCCTACAGTGATGTGAAAGTTACGAAGCGTTATTTTTCTTTTAAAAATGTTATTAATAACAATTTGAGTTTAACGAATGTGTTTGCCAATAGTTAGGCCTAACATGTAGTTACGTGACAATTATTAATACGGCTGTGAGCGTTTAACAGAGATTTTTGATTTTTCTTCTTTCTAAGATTGTCCCTCGTTTGTCCCTATTTTTATTTAAAGAGCGCCAAAATTAGCCCATTTTCCTTCAATCTGGGATCACAGAGCTGAGCTAAATTATCTAAGAATGAAATGTTATGAAATATTAAAATTTAATACAAAACGACAAAGAATTGCTTAAATAAATATTTTCCTTTATTAATTTGTATTATATTTTGTCAATAAAATTTAAGAAAAAATAAGAAATATGTATCAAATTAACTAACAAGGTTGTATATTTTTTTGAAGACCATCTTACTCGGTGGACGGCCCCAGATCCCTACCTAGACGTGGTATTAAATCGAGATTGCTTCAATTCGGTTCAAATTACGGGTACGCAAAAGGAAATATGAAAAAAAAGAGAGATAAATGATTAAATATTATATTAGTGATCGTTGGGGCTGTCCGCCTAGTAACCTGTGGTATTTTGTTAACAATAACGAAATTCTAATTTAAAATGCCAAATAAGAACTAAACACCACTCTGTTTGAATCAAAGTTTTCGATTTGAATTTAGTAAATGTGACAGCCTTCAACGGTTAGTGATATAATATGTTTTCTTAAAAAAATAAATTCCTCGAAAACTTTGAATTTTAATGAGAGCGATTCACGTTAGAATGTTTTTTTAAAACCGAAAACCACTTGTCTCCCATTTCTCATTTCAGATATATTTTTACGATTGTTAGCTACTTAATAGGTGTGTTTATTTTTGCGACTATCGTTGGACAAGTCGGAAACGTGATAACGAATCGCAATGCCAATCGTTTGGAGTTCGAGCGTCTTCTGGACGGAGCCAAGACGTATATGCGTCATCATAAGGTGCCAGGCGGTATGAAACGACGAGTTCTTCGATGGTACGATTACAGTTGGTCCCGCGGTCGAATCCAAGGCGGCGGTGATATCAATACAGCTTTGGGACTATTGCCCGATAAGCTGAAAACCGAATTGGCCTTACATGTTAATCTAAGTGTTCTGAAAAAAGTAACTATTTTCCAAGAATGCCAGCCAGAGTTCCTACACGATTTAGTACTAAAGATGAAAGCGTATATTTTTACACCGGGTGACTCGATATGTCGCAAGGGCGAAGTGGCGCGAGAGATGTTCATCATAGCCGATGGTATACTGGAGGTACTCAGCGAGACTGGAAAAGTTCTAACGACAATGAAGGCTGGTGACTTTTTTGGCGAAATAGGCATTCTCAATTTGGACGGACTTAATAAGTAAGAACTTGAATCACTGATTGAGTTTATTTCGTACAATTTTTTCTTTGTGATCCTGCACAGGCGAACAGCGGATGTCCGTTCAGTTGGATATTCGGAGTTGTTTTCACTATCTAGGGAAGATGTACTGGCAGCGATGAAAGACTACCCCGAGGCCCAGGAAATTTTACAATCTTTGGGTAGGAAGCGTCTTATGGAAGTGCGCTGCGTTAATAAACGGCATGCCAAGGCCCAAATGGAAAAGGATGCGGCAAATAATCCTCAACGCGCCCATGGTGACGAGGCCCACCCCCATCATCCTGGCGAGAGTATGGTCGATAAGATTCGACGTGACGTTAAGGGTTTTAAAAGTGTACTTAAGAAGTCGCGGTAGGTTGAAGTTACTCTTGATAGTCCTTAATACCTACGGATACTTTTTTGGTGCACCTTTTAAGAGCCTTGAGGAGGAGCAATGAATCGCTGGAGATGCAACCACTCCAGACTGTAGCGCCAAAGAATGAAAAGTCATCGTGGAAGCGAATCACTCGGACTTATTCGGACGAAAAGGATCGCCACGAGGATCCGGCAGAGCCGCATCGCGAAAAGACGCCCAGTCCGATTGGAGCTGGGCTGCCTTTGCTGCAGCGCCTTCGATTGCTCAAGGAAAAACAGGTACACATATATTCGCTTATTGTACGTATGTGGTAGAATTGCTTTAGGATGTCATGCAAAGCGGTAATTTCAATTTATCACCTTCAATTATTTCCAAACTGCTTAGTATTGTTTTCATTTGAAAGTGCGTATACAGCAATCCCTTTTAGATATCATTTCATTTAGATATCAGCATTCTGGCTCAACGCTCACAAATGCATCACTGACAGGTCAGTGTATGTCAATAATAAATTACAGAATAGTGTACCAATTACCAAGTGACTAAACAGAGCAAGTCAATCAGCTGTGCCAACACAGTTTTTTTTTGACGGAACTTACACTGTCAAAATTAAGCGAAGTGGTGGAGAGAAACATTGGAGAGGCGCTTAATTTTAGCTTTCCTGGAACAGCATACTAGGCTTAACACCAAGATTTGATTTGCTTCTATTGCAGAAATTAAAAAGTAAAATTCTTTTGATTCCTACATCTATTTTAATGCAAATAAAAAGTCAATTACAAATTTACAAATTAGCATTTGAACGATTTGACAACCAGCTGTCAGCCGTAACCAACTAGACAGTTTCTTGGGCTAATATTTGCAGATTTTTTTATGGAGGGGAAATGTTTTGTTCTCTCTTTTTGACAAATTTGAAATTGAAACTTTAAATGAACGTAATGGCGTCAAGTCGAAAGGGGTTGCTCCTGCTCCAATGACTTTCCCGCACTATGCCAACAGTTTGAAATACCCTAGGGATTGCTGTATTGGACGCCTTTCAAATCTTGCAAAACAAGTATTCACCAAGCTTTGGTATAAAAAATACCATACAAACGAGTGTATTGCAATGCCTAACAACTCGGGTGTTCCAGTACAGTCAATATATTGTACCAAACAAGGTGACACACAAAAAATTAAAAAAAAAAAAAAAAAAAAAAACATCGCTGCATCAAAGTTGCAAAAGAGATTAAATCAAATTGTGCGCTGTAAATGACCACTGCTTTTAAATTGCTAATTGTAGCAGTAGTGAAATTGTATGTTAGGCAAGTTTTATTTTTTCCATTAAATTTAAATCGTAAGTATGCCCTTAAAATCGTATGTGCTGTGAACTTGCATGTAGCGCTTCAATCAAATTAATGTCCAACATTAAGTGGACTTTGCAGAAGATTATTTTCTTTTCGTTTTCTAATTAAAAAAAAAACACGCTAAATGCAAGATTATCTCATACAAGAGCAACAAAAATAAGAAGTTGATTTAATTTTTGTACACAAAACGTTTTTATTTGCAAGACCCCAATTTTTTTAATGTCGTCTACCCCACTCCTAAAGTAGTTTTGTATGTGTTTTTATGTGTTTTGCACTAGGATCGCGAAGAGCGAGAAGTTAAGTCCACAGCACCACAGAAATCTCCACCTCACTCAAATGTAACATCTACGTTGTCACCACAGGAATCGATACAAGAGGAGCCAGATCAGGAGATGATTGAGGCACCGCCAATCTTACAAAGATTGCAACAGTTAAGGGCTAAAAATGAAATGAATGCGAAAGAGTCACTTCTAACGGTAATTAAATTCAAAAGCATCTACACACAGGCATATAATATAGTTAGACCGGCTTTGTAACACTATAGCACATTTTACTAGGTACACATTATACAATTTTCTAAACAATTTAAAAGCTTTACGTCTGTGGCCGGGTGTGAGGTACTTTTTTCCATTCTGTCAAATTTTTCATTTATTTTCTACTACTTTTTCCCAACCAAGGAAAACAAGGCATAGGGCATAAATAAACGTTTCGAAAACTATTTCCAAGTGATTGTGTTATTTTTTATCTTAGCTGGAATTTTTTAAGAGCAAAAACAACGTGAACAGGTTTTTCGTTCTGATTTTTACGTGAAAAGAAGGTATCTCACTTGCCATAACTTATCGGGCTTTATAATAATTATAAAATGCACTAGGTTTATGCCGTTATGCTTGTCGCTCATTTTTGGTTTACTTCCTGCCAAGGGACAAACTGTTAAAGAGTTTCACACAATTGTTTCAACAAATAACGATGCGATTGTGACGTACGTGTGTTAAGTTGAAGAAAACTGGCACATGAATGATAAAATTGTTCGATCAAATTTGTATTTCATTGATTTATTTGAGACAGGTGACGTTCTATCCCTAAAGAATCCGAGGTTAAATAAAACTGTGTACTAAATATGCGAACGTTTCTCTCTCTCCCCCTATCTGTCTTTACCTAGATACCTACGTATCGTATATTTCCGTTCGCCTTGCCAGATCACACATTTTGTAACGTTTCCGAAACGACCAGTTTAATCTTCAGCTCTAGTGTGCATAAGGAAGTTTGACTTCTAAATCCGCATTGTTAAGGGCCCAACCCATGGAATCTGTCGCATCCGTTGCAGCAACGTTTTCGACTGGCAGGTTGATACAATACACAGTAGCTTATGGAAGTGGAAGGTGACCTATAATCTGCGCACGTAACGGATACGTCATACGTTCTACTTTTCTGTCCGTCGCAGGTCGCCGTCGCACCCGTTGTCAGTTCTCAGTTGGCACAGCGTGAGAGAAAGCCTTTTTAATGGTGGACATATTAAGAGCGCGAGAAAAACTGTCATCGGCTGTCACCCTCACCAGTGCTCGTGGGATTTCTTCGTAATAAATACTTTTGACAGTTTTTAAATGTTTAACTCAGTAGTGAATAGAAGTAGTTGAGAGGATGAATTACAACAATGAAAAAGTTACTACGTAGTTTGTCCCTTACACTCCGGGTAGTAAAACGACCTTCCAGCGGTCGAATAGATTGTTTTTATTAATAGCGTTGCCATATGTGCTCCCTTTAATTTTTAATTTCTGCTTGTAGCATTAAACTTGATAGTAAAAACATAAATCAAACATAAACACTCCGATTAAATTAAATTAAAACATTGAAAACAGCGTTTCTCGGGCTGGAGATACATTCATAAAATAAATTGTGTTAATAAATAGATTTGCAGAGGCATAAGACTTGCGTACAAAATACGCATTCGCATTCTTTTTACATTTGTTACTCTTTTTTTGCCCTGGGATTTTATATAAAAAAAAAAATTAAAAAAATTTTACACGGTATTATAAGCCATGATTCGGATCAGATCATGAAAATAAAACAAGGTCGATCATTGATAAATTTAATTTCCAAGTTGTGGTACCAGTTGTTTTCAAAACACAGAAATACGTCACAATTTGTTGACGTTTGTAAACACAAAGCCACAAGAATCAAGAAATTTAGGCAAATGCAAATTACTTATTCTGAAATCAGTTTCTTCCATTTAAAGTTTCTTTTTCAAAGCGATAATAAAATAAACGAAAATAACACATCCAGTCTTTTCCATATCAGAAAAGAAAAATACAGATTCTTCACTTCCAGTGCACAATTTGCGTTGCGTATACTTTTTTACTTGTGAGCTGAAATTCGATTTGAATCGTGCCGCAAACATTTGTTTGTCCAGTTTCTTGGTCTTAAGAGAAATGATTATTTTGTCAACCAAACAATTAAATTATTCAAAAAAGACTTAAAACCCATCTGCGGCTTTATCCATTGCTTATCGTTTTTTATTTTTGTTTACGAAATTGTTTTCTCAGTTTGACATTTAACTTGTAGTATCAAGGGTGTTACCATTTCAAATTTGCATAATTTTTCTTTCAATATTTTTGTTTAAAAAATAATTTTATGTCTTAAGCTTAGTATCCTGCTCACGCTAAATTTTAGCGTCTCTAGTCTCCACTCCGTTTCGCCACAGCAAAGATAAGATTGCTTAATTTTTTAATAAGATATAGATGGGACAAAAATCATATGTTCATGCCAGAATGTCGGTAAACGTGATTTTAATTATAGGTACACGTAAATTGAATTTCTAAATTCGAAAGCATCGCAATATTTAAATATCTGCAAACAGTGCATACAAGAACAATTTAAGAAGATGTTATGATTTGCTGCAGCAGCCGAAACTATTTCTATAGTAGCAAGAAGAAGACAAAACTTTCCTTCGTGTCGCGTAAATCCATATTTGCAAAAAAATAAAAACAAAAGGCCGATTTGCAAAACACGTAAGACTATTTGAAGCTAAAAAAAACGAATTTTCGAGAAACTATTAGGAGAACTTCCATTATGTGTTCCGAAACTTTCCAAAATCTTCTTATCATGGTGGAACAATTCTATTATTACCCGAAAGACATTTGAGGCAAAATGGAAGCAGAAGTTCTACCGAAAAATTCGCGCTTCTGATAGACTTATATAAATAAATAAATATCTCGATATCTCGCAAAAGAATAATTTATTTCTCACTTAAATATTCTCTGCGTTTTCTTCCAAAAAATTCATAGCAAACGCACGACAAACTTTTTATTCGGTTTCCTCTGTCAAATTCAATCTTCGATTTAATATACCGGATATTTATTTCGCGAGCTAAATGAGTGGAGACTTTTCATTGCAGTCAATAATTTAGCGTGCGAACAGGATACTGCTTTGCTAAACTGCCTCGCGTAATTTTATCTTTGCAGACATTATTGTATGGGAGATAAAATTTAGCGCGAGCAGGCTTAAGCAGCAGATGAGTTTACAACAAAAACAAATGCAAACGAGAACGAGTACTGAAATTGACCCACAGGGAGAAAGTTCGCTTTACAAAAACAAAAATATTCCGAAATGAGCCGCCTAAATATCACTAGAGATAGGAATTTTTTTTTTTAAGCGCGAACCCTTTCTTTGACTTAGAGAAGGCTATTGCGTCTTTTAAAGCATTCATTTGATTTTAATTTGAATTTTATTAATCAGTTATTAAATTGCAGGATAGATAATAGGATGGCACTAGATGGATAGCAGTAGCTGCCATAGCTTACGGCTAAATATTTATTTAAAAATAGCATTCACTAGCGAAATACATTTGCTTTTAAATCATAAACTATAATTATTTCATCCTTGATATCTTAGACTAGTTCTAGTAGTGGTCATAGGATTAGCCAATACAAAACAAAATCCAATCGCCATTACACTCAAAATATTAACACATTTTGCTCTCTTTTGGAACGTCTTGCTGAAACCAGTTCAGTACCCTTAGTTATTGTATCATTTAAACGCTTTGCCAAAATCTGTCTCTTTTTATCTGCTCTAAAGACTAACGCTCTTCTTCTCAATTAGGAACAAAGCGGAGTCTCAAGTGGACCACTTCATGAGACAACATCATTAATATTAACTCCACCATCTTTCCATCAAACATCCGAATGTCCACAGTTACCAATCCGATCACCGCAGAAACCAGCAAACACTATTACAACCATCAGTAGCAGTGATCATAGTTCAGTCACTACATCCACAATGCCAAACTTATCAGCCTCGAAGCCAACCATGAAGGTATCGTTCAAGCAAAGGATCCAACAGCTGCAGTCCGGTGTAACTGATCACAGCGCTCCACCAAGCGGTAAAATTTCAGCCACCGATTCATCTGCAAAGCAATTGCCAACGGCCATCCAAGAGCGTAATAAAATCTCGAAAATAATACCGACAATATCGAATAACATCACAAAAGCGTCAACAAATTTGACATTGTGCGCTCAAAAGTTAAGCAAATCCGCAGCTTACACATCAGATACCTCAGCTCGACCATGGTCCAAGCTAAAATTTGCCACACTAATGCCATCCACTAGCTACACGAGCCTGACCAACTACAGTGCCGCCGAAAAGGAATTCAACGCCATCAAGAATCATTCCTCGGAGAGTATCTCAACGGTAGCGGGCAACAGTGTATCACTGAAGCCCACTTCAACGAAGACGTCCGCCACAGTGTCGAGCGCCAAAAGGAAAACGATTAAGTCATTCAATTTGGGAGCCAAACCAAAGTTCTACAACTCGGTCTTTGATTTATCTCCCGAATATAATGGCTTACCGTTCGTGAAACGCCTTAAAATACTCAATGAGCGACAAAAACTGGCCGAACTGGAAACGGTCCTACAAACGCGCAGCTTTAGCTTAGACAATTCGAAGAGCCAACTCGAAGTACCCTTCACTGAGTCACTGTATCGCAGTCACAGCGATGCGTCGAGTATATATTCGCATTTAATGCCAGCGGCGAATGCTTCACCGGCATCAAAAGATAAGCTTACATTAAGCCTCCAAGAGTACTCGCCACTTAGTCCAGAGTCCAATGAGACTATGGAGAGAAGAAAACTAAAGAGTATCCTTAAGAAACTAAGCAAAAGCAATGATGGAAGTCCAAGGCCACGACAAGATCACCCCAAGGGTCTGCTAAGAGCACCAACACTCGAAGGGTACGTGGCCAGACATAGCAAATTATTGAAGAGTGTAACCTTCAATTCCACTCTTTCTAGCCCACCATTAAGTGCCAACAGTGTTGTCGGTAGCTATAGTGCTGACGGCACTGCACAATCCGAACGTTTTTTATTTCCTTCTGTTCTTACGTCATCGAATGATACGTGTAAATATAAGTTACTATCCCCGCCCGTTGCATATAAGTTTGAGCCGAGCAAGGATGACGATTGTGATTCCAAGGTAGCCGCAGAGGTGCCTTCAAGTTCAAGTAAAGAAGGATCTGCACATGGACACAATATCACCGCCTCAACAAAACAAGTTAAAAATATTCAAGGTAATTATTAAAGTCATTGTCAAGTCATTTTATTTTGCATTTTTCAAGTAAGACATAAATACAACCCTACAACAAGCCCCTACAGTTTGCTCGGTCCTTAGGTAAATGCCTCCTGTTGCGCAATCCAAGCTGGTTTAAATCGACTTCCACTTGTGCGTGCCACCTAAAGCGAGATCTAAATTTACTGCTTTGTTCCTGTATGTCCATTTGTATGATTTAAAGGCTCTAGGGGCTGAGGATTTTATGCCCATTCCCTCTACAATCCTCGCCATCTTAGATGTCGTTTTGGTTAGGTCTTTACATTACATTTGCTTTTATTAAACTTTTTGTATACCTACTCGTACTTATACAATTTGACTTAATGCTAGTTAATAAATTTTGGTGAATAATAAATATTTAACTCAACAGGGGTCCAACGGTATACAAAGCAGGTCAACGCAAACGGTGAAAAAAATTATGCAAAAAAATCTTTCGCACGAAACGACGGAGGATAGCTGCATCCGCTTTAGGTCCTAGTTGTAGCCATACGTAAAACGAAACCGTACAAAATTTCTTTTGCTTTTTTTTACCACTTGAACTTGATGGTTAAACTAAACCATACGTAAAATGCAACAGAAAAAGTTGGAACAGTGTGAAAATGATTTTTTTTTTACTTTTACACGATCATAGCGAAAATTCTGTCCGAAAAATGTCTCCCTACGAAAACAATTATTACAACAAATCAACACCACTGACGACTGATTGGACTCCATAAAAAAAAAATTTCTGACAGATGGAACAGTAAAGAAATGAAATATTTCAGTGGAATGATTTGTTTTTTTTTTTTTTGGGGAATTAAATAAGAATTCGATCAGGAAAATTAATAAATAAAGATCATTTGCTAATTTTTTTTTTTTAAACTAACTTTATAATTCATAAGCAACATTTTAAGATTAAGATTGAGTTCAACCATTAGTTCTAAGTGGTCAAAAAAAAAGCTAAAGAACATTTTTACGGTTTTGTTTTACGTACCTATGGCTATAACTAGGGCCTGAGTCAACCGAGAAAGCCCTTTGCAATTCTATTGCCTTCTCAGCTCGAAGAAGTACTGGTTGGCTGGAGTTATCCAAAGATTCAATAATATCGATTTTGGTCTTTTAAAAATTAAGCTGTCAGTTTTGAGGTTTTGTCCAGATCGTCGACGTTGCCTGTCCCTTCTTGTTGACAGCATATTCTTTTTTACCTCATTTATCTGTACTGTATACTTTAGCACCCTGCTAGTGTCAATTATCCATCAATTGACGATTCACAAATTTGTCAATCAAAGCAATTTTTTCTATTGTGATAAAAATTATGGTTATTGTGAATAAACTGACTTTTGTGAATGCGGCATTATATTTGACAGTTGTCTAGTCTAGAGCAAACAATTGTATTTTTTTAAATTCTACCGATAATAAGTTTAGTAGAATTGTTTGTATTGACGATGAAGAACAATCCTCTGCTTTTTTGAAAATTTTAGGGAGAAGAAGATAGCCAAGGGATGCTTCTATAGTCCTCTAGAATTAGAGGACAGTACGTGAGTACTTAACTTTGTAGTTAATATTCATTCTTATGAGTAATCCTTTCAGTTTTGTTAGCTCGCCAAGTGAGGCATCCACGTTCAGAGCTGCCAGTGCACCGGCGATCGCAGATGAGTCGACGTTGTTGAAAGCCCCTTCTATGTCTAGGAATGCAACCACTGTATAATCCTTATGTGTACATAGAGCCGTTTCTACTGATTTTCCCTTAGAATAGGCATGTTGCGCCGTTGACAGAAGTCTTTTGTCAATGCTTTTGTATAGATGGATTTCAATTAGTCGTTCTAAAGTTCTTAGAAGAAATGATCTTTTGAACTTACATGAGAGCACTAGCCTGCTTTGGGTATGAAAACCACTTTCACTTCTCTCCATAGCAATGGGATGTACACCAGTTCCAAACAGCCTCTTAGGATTATCATTAGCACAGGCAAGATGATATCCGAGGTGTTTTGTAGCTCGGCTGGTATTATGCCGTCTGGTCCCGAGGATTTGTATGGTTTGAAGCTATGTAGCGCCCAAAGCACTCTGTCTCTAGTAATCAGACCATGTAGGTTGGTAGATTGCAGGTTTGATCTGTTTGGATCTTTGTGGGCCATACTATTTGAGCTGCCTGGGAAGTGGGTGTCAAGCAGCAGATTAAGCGATTCTTCGCTAGAAGTTGTCCAAGAGCCATCTATCTTTTTCAGACAACTTGACATTGTTGGGTTTGTCGAGAGTATCTTTCTTAGCCTTGATGCCTCGGAGGATTCCTCTATCTTACCACAGAAGAGTCTCCAAGATACTCGCTTGGCTTTTCTAAGTTGTTTCTTATATGTCTTAAGGGCTTCCTTGTAGGAATCCCAGTTTGGTGTGAATGCATCGACGAGTTTTCGGCTCGGTGTGAAAGGGTCATTAAGTACCAACCTAATTATAGTTTAGTTCGCTTTTACACAGGCTTCTTCACAGTTTTAGATGTCGTCAGCGCACCTCACAGGTGACTCTCGTTGGGAAACGTTTTGCACATAGACTGTTGGTAATCGTGTGTCGGGTGGTTTTGAAGTAGAAAAGGGGGAACTTCTATTTTTTGGGTTGGCTCTTGCTCTTTCACAATACAATATTTCAATAAATACATAAATACCAACTAATTGCTCGTATCTCACACCTCAGGTTTACCGGACCCAAATGAATACTTTAATCATATTCTAAGTGGAATAAATAACGTCATATCGTCACAAATGAGGGAAATGCATCTAAAGTTCGAAAGTCAGTTCCTCTTGATGCAGTCTGAAGTTCAAAAACGCGATGCAATTATATCATGTTTGCAGTATAAAATCAACAAGATGCAAACGCACGAGTCCTCTGGTGAATATGCTGTCCGACTTGCAGCCGATTCTGCTCCCAGCGATGCCAATAAAAACAACGATGGATCGAAACCGCTGCAACACAATAGTTCTGGCTCTTCCAATGAGCTGCTCTTCATGGTACGTATAGTATTTGTGTATATTCGTTGGAAATTTCGGTGTTTATCTCTGTACTTCCATAGCGCGGCGATTCCTTGGATACGATCTTTGCAACATCACCGCCTCCATACTGTGAGTTGGTTCCCTGTAATTCGCCGAGTACCAGCAACAACAGCAGCTCGATAAGTTCGAATCGAATTCCCAATGTCATGGTGTCGAATGTTATTGGAAACCTGCGTTCTCTGTCCAACAACACAATACTCGATATTGGAGAAAGTTCCAGTTCCAGCTCGAGCACAACGTCGAGCGACTCAAATCTAAACGATGACGAAGAACACGAAGAGCCCATGGGACGTATTGTTCATCACAATGATTGGGAAGTGCGAATGTTAGCCGCCGAACTCGATCGACAAGAACGAAAACGCGGCCAGTCACTTTCGGACAATGTGGCAGAACTGAAACGCTACGGGAAACTACTGCACCGAAGAAGAAAACTGAGCGACACCGAAACAGAGTTCAGTGAAACCGAAGTCGAAAATGTTCAACCACGACCCAGGGCCAGCAGTTTGGATCAATTCAATCTAAGATACGGCATCGGCGGAGGTAGTATCTTCAAGGCGATGAGCATCGATCGGGGCAAAGATAAACTTTGAGTTTTATCAATATTATTTCAATTGTTTTCCATGTGGCAAGGAAAGGAAATAAACAAGAGAATCATATACCTCCTTATGTCTTACAGGTTAATAATTCGAGATACAAACGGAATCTAATAGCTTTAAAAACAAACAACCTTTTAACATTACTATAGACACTAGTTAATTACAAGAGATATTATATTATATACGTTTAGATGTAAGGAAATCGAGAAAACACACACAAACAAATGGCAAATGTGTATAAGAGATATTAAGGGCAAAAATGTGCTAACCTGATTGATTGTGTCCCTCGAATGTTTTTATTTTTTAAGTTAACATTAGTTGTAAATTTAAAATGATATTATCTATAAGGCTAGTCCGTTTCTTTTTTAAAATACAAATCGCTGTTATATATTCGCTTGTGTAACCGGAAATTGTTTATTAGTAAAGCTTCAACATTAAGCAATAACAAAATATCATCCGTAATGTTGTATACTCTTAGTTGTGCCGTTAGCGTCTGCAATTCCGGTCTCTCTTTTATTTTTTTTAATGTTGGCTGAACGGTAATAATGTGATGTGTCTGATATTTGCTTCAACGTTGTAAACATTTTTTTTGCCTCCGTTCATTGTAAAAATGAGTTAAGTATAACAGGGTGCTTAGGGTTTAAGCCTAGCACGCAGCTGTTCTGGATCATAATTTTAAGGTGGTTTCCAAATGGATAGCGAAACGTCTGCGAAAAAGCAGCGGAAAAAACTTCAAAAACGCTCTACTTGACACTTTGAGACTCGTTGTTGTAATTGCGTGCTGAAAATCGGAGACAATACTGAGACCCCCAACTCTCAGTCCCCTTGCCGCTGGTCCCCTCATTTTTTTTTTTTTTTTCAAATTCGCCATTTTGTTTTCCTACCATATTGCATTGCTGAAATCGAAGCTCAAAAAAACATGCCTATAGTCGCCTTTAAAAACTATTTAATCAGAATAAGTGCGCCTATGAATTACAAAAAATTATATTTGAGTTTGGATATTTTTGGATCCAAAATTTCTAAATTTTCCTTCATACGTCTTATAAGAGCTGACAACACTGCAGTACAAATGTCAAATTTTCGCAAGCAATTAATGTCCCGGACAATAAACGTGTGCGAAAAGAAAGTGGAGAATCGTACCAAGCAATCTACTACAATTACCCAATTTTCTGCCATCATTTCGCAGCAGCTGCTTACTGTAAAGCGTAGTATGCAGATGATCCGAAACGAAATTTTCCGGTGGTCTCCAAAAGGACAACGAAACGTCTGCGAAACGGCAGCGGAAAATAATTTGTGGAGGGTTCCATCAGCTGCTACACAAGTAGCAGTGTTACCATCACTGTCAATTTATCTTCGATTTGGATACTCGAACTTTTCGCTGGCTCCCTATAATTTTCGTTTGGTAATTGTCCTAATTTAGAATATTTACTTTAAAGTTTCGTGATTTTTTGGCGAAAAAAATACATAGGTATTTCAATAACGAACGTATTATTTTCGCATCACGAAACCGAAAACATTTTCTTTTGCTTTTTCTGACCATTTTAACTTGATGGCTGAACTCATTCTTGGTCTTCAAATGTTGCTTATGAATTATAAAGTTACTTTATCAAAAAAATATTGGCAAACTACCTTTAAATTTTCTAGAAAAAGATTTTAGAAATTTTTCCGTATGAACAATTTTTTCCGATCAACTTCTTAGTTAATTCCACAAAAAACATAAACAAATCATTCCACTGAAATATTTAATTTCTTTACTGTTCCATCTGTCTGAATTTGTGCTATGACCGCCTATTTTTCATTAATCTTCGTCCTTAAACAATTTAATAAGTCTGCCAATGAGTTTAGGTATTTTTGGCGCCAAAATTTTCTAACTTGCCTCCATACCTCTTATAAAATCTGGCAACACTGGAGTACAAATGTCAAATTTTCGCAAGCAAATAATGTCCCGGACAATAAACGTGAGCGAAAAGAGAGTGGTGAATTGTACCAAGCAATCTACTACAACTAACCACTTTTCCGCCATCATTTCGCAGCATCTGCGTACCAGCTGCGTACTGCAAAACGAAAAGGAGAGCGAAATTTTTCGTTCATGATTTCGTTGTGTCACTTGTATGGGATTTTTCGTTCCGGAACAGCTGCGTACTAGGCTTAAGGGGTGAACATCATGAAAGACTGAACTTAATCCCTTGTTAAAAATGCAGTAATAGTCTCTTATCATTCTATGCTGATGGCAGACTAGCGAAAATTTATGAATGTAATTTTTATAGAGTTTGACGTGTCACTACTCATCTAGTCGTATATGTCTCAAATAACAGAAGTGAATGCCTAGGCAGTTGGCAGTGTTTATAGGCCTCAACGCGCTGTGTATATTTGATATAGACTGAGGATAAGGGGAGGAGAGGAGCCCGCGTTCTAATGAATTGGTACTTCCCAAATAACTGTCAAATTCAGTTTTCCATATAAAAATCCCCAAGTTGTGTTTAACTTCGAGTGAATAGTTATTGTATTCTCGCGGTCACCGTTACCTTTGTTTGATTTTGCAATTTTTTTTACTTGGAAAAGACCCTTCATACATTTTTAAACAATTGTTATTTTAAAATGTAACACGGTTACCAATAACAACACTATTATCGTCTTATGCGAACTAATGGTTTTTAAATATAGTGCGAAAATTCTAAATTACCAGAGTAGGCTTAGAAATGACACCTTTTTCTCTCACCGGCCCTTTTTCGACTCTTCAGAATTCCGCAGCGGCCACTCTGTTTATTTTAAATTTGATGTCAACTGAGTATGCAGGCAGGATTTTCCTGCCTAGATTTGTCGGCTTCCCCTCCATAAACGTCAACTGCAAAAACTATTCACGTGACCAGTCTGGGCCAATAAAAACTGAAACACATGTAGACAGACAGCTTTCAGACTTACTAAACTAGGAATCCGATCGTCCCCAATGATTACCAAAAGTAAACGTAAAATGTGTCTTTTTTATAAAGCTGTTCGTAAGGTGTTGTAAAAAGTGTGTCACTTGTGGAAAGAAAATGGTGATGCCAAATAACTATTTATTTGAATCTGCTGTATGAGGAAATAAGGTCCATCTTATCCGAACACCCTTCATGAAGGAAACACATCTGGGAGACGTTAAAAAAATTAATTTGTTATGCTTAGGCCCGGTTTGTTCAATCTTGGTTATCTTTAACCATCGATTATTCCAGATGGTTACCATCGAATGTTTATGGAAGGTGAGGGTACAGGTCATAACGCAATAATAAATGCGAAGGATAAGATTATTATTAACATTTGTGTACCTACATTGAAACTCGCTACCAGTTCTTATGAATTGAGGAAAGGGGGTCGTATGGATTTCCAGCCGACCAATTTAGTCATGAAAATACTGCCTGCACACCTGATGTGATGTGAGCTCTGATATGTCTGAACTAAAAGCGAAACACGAACTTTTTGTATAACAGTTCAAGTTCCGCTCTGAACTAAAAAATAAAAACGCCTAAACAAGCAGAACTTCATATAATGCAGTTTTATATGAGTCGACCAAAGCATCTCCTTCCAATAGAAAATCCTCAATTCTAGAATTTGGAGATTAAACTTATTCTGAATGAAAATAAATCAGTTCTGAGATTTCTAGTTTCAAACTTTTTTCTTATGTCCTTATGAGGATGCAATTTATTAAAGTTTTGTTATGGCATTGCTGTCAGTTTTGATAAACCAAATATTTTTAAACACACTTGCTCTTGATGGCAACGCGAACACAGTCATTGAAAACGACCGAACAATGCAACAATTATATGGGACTATTTCTGACGGTGTTTACGTTAGACGCAACATGCTGCCTCTTTTTGAAGTCTTTTTTTGTTATAACTACATGTGACAGCTGATACGGTATCATTAGGTCAGAATTTAGTTACTAAAAGTTTCGTTGTAGGTAACCAAAAAAATGCCCACTTTAATCTACGTGTCAATTAGTGTATGATGAATGTATTTTTATCATCATTTGAATGTTAATTTCTCACAGACCCCAGAGACCAAATCCTAAAATATTTTTTTTTCATTAAACTTAGACTGGTACAAATGCGTACTATAGTATTTTTGGTTCATTAACATTTTTTCCGAATTAAAGTTGAGTTCAAAAATCTGTTCCAGTAGACAAAACTAAATATTTATAATTCATCAACTTTGCTTACCCCTGCCTGGGTTATCTTTACAGTCCTTGCTCAACTATACATTTTTTTAAGAAAAGGTTCATCGGCAGAATCACACCGTAGGGGGAAAAACTGTATCAATCTAAATTAGATACAAAGTAATCCAAAATGAAAAAAGAAAGCTTTAAGAACCAAAAGCCAATAAAAATAGATTTAACATAAATCTAGTATTAATAGTTAACATTTATAGCAATTAAGTAACAATAAGGTAAATCTTTGAATTATTTTTTCTATTCTACTTAGTTGAAAAAAAAAATAAAAATATGTTGACTAAGTTACTGTATAGGGTTTCAAATGTTAATACAACGTAAATCATATTTTTATTGAAGTAAGAGAATATCACATTTTCTGTTTAATTATTTTAGATATTACATAGCTACTATAAAATTTAGAAGAATGAAAACTTAAAACCAACTTGAAACAACCCTCCAGACCAAAAGCTAGTGATTTTAAGTTTTATTTCTTTTCCAATATTATGCAATAAGAATAAAAAAAAATTCAATAATAAAACAAACTTTAAATGCATTATGAACAAATTGACAAGCAACTGCTACATCGTACCATCCATAATCGATAGTGACTTAAAAATACCATATTGAACAAAATTAAATATAAAACAAAAACAAAACATTTTGCAGTGCCCGATTGTATAATTTTTCTTTTTGCATTACGCCTAAATTGTACCTTATTCATTTCGGCACCGTTCGAAAGGTGGTGTGCGAATGCTTTTTTAAATAATTAAATTTTTTGTTTTGAATAAATGTAAGTTAACATTTTTAACAGAAGAACAAAAGTAGATACTTATGACACGAACTACAAAATGTTTATAAAAGAAAATTTCGATCCGATATAACCAGCATATTCTGGATGTGTATAAAACGTAATAAGATTCAAATGTACGGTGTTGAAAAGAAAGAAAAAAATTAATAAATACAACTAACTACTATTTATAATGAATGTTTTTCTTTAAGTGCTTGAAATGGTAAATGATGGCGGATCTGTGGCGTGCGCTATGACCAATGCGGTAGCAGGGGCATAGTGGATCGATCTCCGAACTTAGGAAATAGTAAACCGTTTGATAATGCAATCATTACAAGTCTTTCAAAAAAAATGCTAATGCCAGTTTCACTAGGAAAAAGTTACAGTTTGTTGTAATACGTGGTTCCTTAAATATTTTTCCGGAGTTAAACTGCATTTACACCATCATGCACTCGCATTTCTGCACGAAACTGGACAGAGAGATCCGTTTATCAGCAGTCCATGTTATTAAAGGCGTAAGAATGAGATCACAAATCAGCCGCCTAAAGTTTAATGGATGTTCTACCCATAATTATAGAAACGTAAAACGGAAATCGACACAATTTCCGGCCACCAACATTTCTGCAATAGCTTGAAAACATTTCTGTTTCTTATTTAAAACATGTGAAATGAGAGTGATAGTTAGTTTCAGTAAACTAAACCAACAATTCATAATACAAATATACGAAATAAATAAGCATTTCTCCGTTAATTACTTCCGGGAGCCATATTGATTATTAGGAGCGCGGAATTTCTTGAGTCATCATTATATTATTACGTGAACATCCGAACTTTTCGTACGCTTTTTTTGGTATTTAATATGAAATGAGGAGAATGAAACTTATGTTATTTGAAAGCTGCTGTGGCATAGATGTGCACAAATACAATCGTGAGTATATGTCGCCAGACTGGTCGTTAAGACTGGTAAAATTAAGTTTTGACTTCCCCATACAAAACAGGTAATAAAAGGATTTTGGTGACAATCAATTTGTCGCCGTCATGTTTCCATAGTAACGTATTTTATCATCTTAGATTAGAACCTGTTGGAGCGAATCATTTACCCATAAAGGTATGCAATTTATCCGCCCCTAAAATTAAGCAATAATTGCAAGAAATTTATTTAAGGGAATTATTTATTATTTGTCGCCACCATATTACCATAGTAACGTAACTATTTAAATATAAATCACCTTAGATTAGAGTATGTTTCCGATGGAGCAGCTCATTTACGTATTTTTTTTTTTTCGATATATAGATGTCGCTCTTTTCGTTTCGTTTATAAAAAGCATAAATAAATAACGAAAATAATTGTAGTACGTTTTTTAGTCTATATATATTATATATAAAAGGTATGGTCGATTTTCGACCACAAGCGATACTAGTTACTATAAAAATATCAACATGCGGAGCTTTCCTATAATTTCTACCACGTTAACAAGATGGCCGACCTAAATATCTCGAGTTCGAAATTGTGTACGAAAACAATATCTTTCTCTTACTACGTAGGTATACCTAATGGAGAAAGTTAAAAAGTGCTAAAAAATGCTTTTTTTTTGTTTTATTTTTTAAAAATATTATGTAATTTTTGTTTTTCATCAAACATTTTTATTTACCTATATATAAAACAACGCTACATTTAAGATAGGTAATTAAGATTTCTCGTTTAATATCTCGTGATTGCAAAAAAGAATAAAAGAGTTCGTTAATCCTGTTTTTTTTTTTAAACAAAATTTACCAATTTTGAAAAGCTCTATAAGTCAAACTAGTGATCAGAAAAATATTTTGTTTATCTGTTTTTGAAGATCCGTTTATATTTCTATTAGAAATAAAAATCAATAAAAATAAAACTGAATGGAAGACTTTTCTTTGGCGACTTTAAAGCACATTTTGGCCATCGGTAACACTGGTCAAGTCACTCTGCTAGCGGCAGTGAAGTTGAAACTACACTATGTGGAGAAATTGGTCCATGTCAGGCTATATCGCACCTCAGCGAGAAAGACCAATACTTAAAAATTTTCAGAAAAAGGGTTTTGTGCTCGTTAGTAATAAATCGAATCTGAGATCTGCGGCTTCATTCCAAATGAAGCAATATGGCAACACTATTTTATTTAAATAAATAGAAACAACTCTATTTTTTTGTAATACTCTTAATTTATTCCTTGTCATTTCATCATTATAACCTCAATCACATAAACCTAAGTAAATGAGAAGCATATCAGCTATACAATTCAGTTCAATTCTTTATCGTGAAAGTTTTGAATATTAAGTACAAAATGTTTCTCGTTTAATTTTTCTTACAATAATTACCCTACTTCGTTTGAAAATACTTTTATTTTTTATTACTTAAGTCGTTTTGTTTTACAAGTCATATTATGTGCTATTATTCTTTCTTTTTCTTTGTTTTTTTTGTTTTTTATCACACAACTTATCGTTGAATTTAGTTTTTCTTGGTGTAGCGGCCTAAAAGTGTGTAGAGTTTTCGTTTTCTTTCGTCAAGCTGATATCGCATAGCAGGACTATAGGGATCAAATGACAGCACCCTCTTCTTTCTTCTAAAAATGCCTTCCTTTCGCATTAGCGCACATGACAGCAAAGCCTAAGAGAGAGCTTTGTATAGAGAACATTTCGTTGAATTGGTTTTGCGAAACTCACCTCATCAATTGGAAAATCAATAAAGTCAAGGATTTCTCTGAGAATCTTCTCCGAATTTGCTACCAAATCATCATAATATACGATATGCAGGTCACCATTGAACATTCTCGCCCAGCCAATATTCATGTTCTCCCATCCATTCAGTTTGTTTGTAACGAATTGCTGCCAATCTAAAAATAAACATTTCAAGGGTTATTCAATTTTGTTTAATATGTATGCAATTTTACTTGTGTTATTTTATTCTTGTAATACCTTACAACATTTTTATCGGAACCTAATTATTTATGCATATGACAGCCAAAACAGTTCTTAATTTGAATTTTGAGCCTTCGATTTGACGGGTCCATAAAGGAAAAAAACATAGAATTCTTTTCAATCTGTGCTGCACTATTCGATAAAGCCACATAATGCCCCAGCGAAGATATATTCTCGAACCGGAATTGACAGTTCTCTAGACTCTAGAGTCTTCGAGAATTAGCTTTTTGGGTTTGGAGTGTTTTTGAACGGGTTCTATTTTTTTTTTTTGTAAAGAATATGACTACGCGGTTTTTGAGCGCTTTTAGGACATTTAATAAATAATAAACACTTCCAATTCGACGTAATGTTGTTTAATTTTAAAATTAAGTAAACAAATGCGAATTAATATATTTAGTTTGAGATTAATAATCCTTTCGATGTGAGCAAATTTTCGTACACATTTTGTTTTAAACAAATGGTTCGAATATGTAAGATCTTGACAAAATGCGGGATATCTCAAATCGGAAAAATGAACAATCTGTTGTATGAAATTTGACACATCTAAGCCATGAAGATTGTCAAGAAGTCAATTTATGTACTTTCCGTTTTATGGGTGTGCTTCTTTGTTGTTGAATTCTTCCATTTTATATTTTCTTTAGAATATGTAAATTGAATGAAAAGGCAGTCATAGTGACTAAAGGCAAGATTAGACTGTATGCCAAGTGGTCATAAAATACCAATTTCTGACAGTTCTCCTGTCAAAATTTGGTCATACAGTGTAATAGGCATATCTCATATGCTCTAATGACCTGAATGCCACACATGACCATGCAGATAGATTTTGACAGATAAAAATAGCATATAGTGTAATGGGACAATAAAAACGAATGCCAGCATAAAACATTATATGCACACATGCACTTTTTTGAAATTTCGTTATGGCATTGCTGGCATTTTTGATGGAACAAGTATTATTTTATAGTCATGTTTGATGAGTTCGTAGGATTGAGATTTGTTTTCTTTTTCTTTCTCTTTTTTTTGTTGATGCATCTTTCGTTTGTGTTCGTGTACTTTCTGAATATAGAAAAAATCAAAAATCGAAAGAGAAATCTCAAAATTTCGAGAGAAGTACCTGACAGGTTTTCTTACAAAAAGTTAACGCAAAATAAACGTCAACGTTATAAAATGTACCTATAGGTAATAATAATCTAGAAGCAGTTTTCGAACTTTTCAGTGAAAGTGGAAACGAAAACGACGAAATGTTATTCGAGTATAGAGATGAAGAAGAAATTTTGAGTGCTGCAGTAAACATGTGCAGAAGAAAAAATTGAGTTTTACTTTACAAACTTTTGAGGTGTCACTTAGTTGTTAGTTTTAATTTTTAATTTTTCAGTAAGTCTAAATTCGGAGAGTAGAAAATTACGAAAAATTTGAAAGAGGGGAATAGATTTCTTTAAAATTTTTTTTTTTTTTTTCAATTTTCTCAGTACGTGGTCGCATTCTCACAGTTTCTTACCAAGTTTTTAATAACTTTGCCTTTGCAAAAATGTAAAGAGTGGCAAATGTTGCTATTGATACTTAAAATATACGACTGGGTCGCACTAAACTTTCTCGTTCATTCACTGGTATAAGGTTCAGAGGCAACTCTTCATAAAATTAACGAATAGGTAGTGTTAAATGAAATTCACTTTAAGGTTATTCATTCGATATGGCAGTAGGTACATATCAAATAAAAATGTGAGTTGTTAGAAGTTTTAGCTCTCAATAACAGGCAATTGTTTGAGGTTACCTTACAAAAAAAAAAAAAAAAAACAGCCACGAACTGCAGGCCCCCAGACTCCAAATCCGAAGTTTGATCCAAATCTGGCCAACCGCTTAGGATTTAGGCCTCGGGAGCATACGGACAGACAGTCAGACAGAATTTCGAGACCCACTTTTGTGGGTTCCTCTATCATTGTAATGTCAGAATTCACTAAGATCTCGAGCTAAAAATGCTGTACGAATACAGTATCTTTGTCTTTCTACGTAATTGAGAAAGTTAAAATTTGTGAAGTAAGATTTTTCCATAGAAATTGAGCATCGCCATGGAGTCAACCCAGTTCACGTTGCTCTTGAATTTATTATACATTATTATGAGATTGTGCTGACGCAAGAATTGTAGCCGCATGATCATTATGTAGGCAACACCATGAGCTCGTTAATTGCGTCCCGTAATAACGCCGTACATATTGGACCGACCCCTCGAAGAACTGCCCACCAAGCCGAGGTTTTGTTTTAAATGTAGCTTCAAAATGAAGTCAGTATCAATTGTATATCCACACCATTGTTGTTTTATGTGAGTGTAGTTGGCCCACCAGGTCCGTAGGAACCCTGTCTCTAGGCCAGCCTCGCACAACCATTCGTTTTGTATGAATTTTCCAATTTTTCCAATGGAAGGGATCTAGAATTTTATGCAGAGTCCAGACGGTTATTTGAGAAGCTCTTTCATGACAATTATACCCTCGGATGTTTGTCAGAGACTGCGCTACCTCAGTGGGGAAAATCCCTAATTGGAATTTGAGTTTTTTCGTGAATCAAACCTGGGACCCCTATCTCAGCAGTCCCCACAACATACTACCCACTAAGCTCCTACCCGCGTTGTTGTTTTCCTTAAATCTTTTTCCTAACCTACACAATATTTAAATTAAAGGCTAAAAATAATTATTCGTAAGGCCAAGTGCTTACACAACTATGACTTCCTATTTGCGAAGTGTGCGCAAGAGAAATATAACTTTCCATGAGACTGGCTGGAGTGGGTAGCTTGTACAACACGCTTAACATTCTTTTGTATAAGTTTGATTTGTGGACAATGTAGAAGTGACAAATTCCTCACATATTACGTTTAACAAAAAGTATATACTTACATCGTCCTTTTGTGCGTTTGTAACGATCTGGAGAAGCGAATCCAACATGTCCACCACTTTGACGATTGAATTCGGCCAAAATAGCCTTATCCGGGTCCCGTACCAATAGGATTGCCTTCGAAAAAGTAGTCCAAGAATTTGGACCCCATTCATGTGTCTTAACAACCAGCACAGATTTGTTGCAAATGTTCTCCGCAGGAAATCCACTTTTCAAAAGACCATAGTCCTTGTAAATGCTTCCGGTAAAAATGCCTGCAATAAGTTTTTGCTCAAACTAACTCAGATGGCAAAAATAACTAACTCAAACTCACCCGTAGACTGTTGAAGTAAGTACCGCAGCCAAGTGTTGCCACTTCCGGGAAATGATGCGAGAGCTGTCAAACCTCCGCCCATCGAGTTGTTGCTGTTCAAAGTTTTCTCTTCCTTCGGCGGATCCGTTGCATTCGGTTTTGTTGCATTTTTATCGATCTTTTGTGATTGTTGGTTTCGTTGCTCTTTATCATTTATGACCTTTTTTCGGAATGGAGTAGTTTTATTGTTCGTCTCAGCCGGCTGACTATGTAAAAATGTTAATTCCTTGCACCAGTGAATGGTTTGTTTTCGATGTAATCCAATTAATTGTGTGCGATAGTTCGCTATCTGCAAGTGGAATAACTTTTATCATTTCACATAGTTGGATTCATAATGGCATTCATCAGTAGTTTGTGGACTGCTTAATGTACTAAAAAAAATGTTGAATTGTTAATACGTTTATTTATAAATCCAATTAGACAGCAGCAGGTGTTCTTTGCAATTATTACTATAACATCCGATTCGACTCTTCTACACTACACTTAAAAAAATAACTCTTCCTCCAATTTTGATAGTGTGGGGCGGCCATTATTGATTTTGACTTAAACTGATACATATCTACATTATGTTCGTTATAATAAAATTCGGTTATTGTTGTTCTTACCTCTCCGAAACGCCCAATTTTTACACGTTTTGGGTGAGGCCCGGGAACATTGGATATTGAAAGGAACAGGATACCAGCTATGTACATAACGATGGTGCATGCAACTCCAATTAGTCGCCATCCATACAGTGCCATTCCGCATTATTCTTGCAGTCTTTGATGTGCGTCTACGGAACCGTTTTCAGGACTGAATGGATAGTATGTTCTGAAAAGAATTCAAATTTCCATAAAACGAGTAACACGGACAAATACATGTTAACGAATTTATCGACCAAATAAAATACCCAATTCCATTTTCCCCTTATACAACCTTTGATCACATGGGGATGGAAAAACATAAACAGTTTTTTCCTTGTTATTTATGAAGACAAGGTGCATTTATGATGGAAATGCCATTGAGTCCCAAACAGATGCCAATACAACTCTTGTTATTCCTATTTAACACGTTCATACAATACACGCACTTATGAAGTAAAAGTTGGCAGGCACTCAAAGACAAGTACTCGGAAACAAAATAGAATAACAAAAAAAAAAAAAACTGCCGTCTATACTTTACCAATAGCCCGTCTTATAAACCATAAACTTGAAAATTTAATGGCCTTTAAAGCTAAATAAAGTTTAAGTAACTTACGTTATAGTTGGCTATGGTATTTTGACAGAAATGCAAGTCGCTTTTCAAGGCGGATAATTCCCAAAGGCTACGATTTAACTGCCTATAGTTTTCACTTAGTATAAAAGCAAATGGTGTGACCTATGATCGAGTGTGTAAATGGCCCATATCTGGATAGCTCAGGCCTATTTTTGTGGTTAGAGTAAGATTTTTTGTTTGGCTGAAGTATTGTGGCAAATTATTTTTACGGCTAAATCCACTTGATTTAGCTAAATCATCTCATAAATTACGTGATTTACCATATATTTTCGTGATTACTAATTACGTGATTTAGACGTGTTTAATTTTTAATTACGTATATGTCACCGCAAATCCACACAAATAAAACCGAACATACAGGTGGTAGACAGGGACCCATCCCCTTGTCGCCCGGTGAGATACCACCACATCATGCTATAGGCTCCGTGAAGTAGTCGGGAAGTAGTCCCGACTATGTTTCGGAGTTTGGCAGATGGGCCGGTGCATCAAGGATGGGAGGGCTGAGCTCAGGCTACTGTGGGGTCACAGGTGGCGGATGGTGAACGGCCTGCAGATATGTAGGTTAGCTGCGAATACCCAATAAGCAGTCCCCGACCAAGAGCGACAGAAGAGGAGGGCGTGGCTTAAAAGGCCACAGGAACCCCTATGAACCTTCTGTGACAAGACGTATAGGCACCGTCTTTAATAAAGTGCCTCCTACCTCGCAAGGTAGCTACGGGGGATACAGAACACTGTAAATGGCGAGACCCAGACGTACCCGTCACAACGTGGGATATACAAGTATCTAAACAGCGGCGCGATGAATCTGCTTTCTGCGGAACAGTCGTGCTTTTGTAATAAATTTTACCGTCTCTGTTATGAATCGGTACCTTTTGGCATTAAGACTGAGCCCAGTAAGGTCTTAATTATGGCACACTGGAAAAAGAATTGGAACGACAGCTATGAGGGCTGACGTTTGTAGTATTCTGTTACCTGAGTAAGCAAGAGTGAAATTTTGCGGAAATGGCTTTCAGGCTAATGCTGCAAACGCCCCTGTCCCGTTAAAACCTTGGCAGGACTCAAAGAACGCTCGATGCCTCGTCGCCATTAAGTTGGTGGTGTAGGTCAAGATGTTACATTCCTTGTTAAAACCGATTTGGCTCTGGCACAACACCTCATAAGGGTCTGTGTCAACCCTAGCATGGCCTCACTGCTTGCAAAGACAACCATGGAATCCTTAGGTTACTACACACTCGGACATCGATAACGGCTTTGAGAGGGGACCCAATTGAAATGAATTCAACAAAAATCAAATCAACGGAGAGAATACAAGTGGAAGAGAAAGGTTATGAGGAAAATCCCTTTCAAAGGAGCTCAAGGATGCTGAGGTCACCAGATACCGCACCAGCACCTTTAGGGAGATGCGCTGAAAGCAGTGTTTCTCCTGCAATAAGAGAGGTGGCATTCGAAACAACTTCGCAACTGTCTGCCTTCCAAAAGCTAGGTGAGCAGATACGGCAACTGGTGGAAATGTTAGAAGATGGAAAAAGGCGCTCAATACACCAACCTATGAGAGACGCAATTGAAAGCATTAGATCTCTATATGAGCTTTCTGCTATTCGACTGCAGGACGAAAAAGCAAAAGAGGCAATAAGAAAAAACAACTCCTCACAAACCTCTCCCTGGCTGAGAAACGCTCAAGAACCTAAGAAAAGGCAGGGTCAAAATGGCGAAACCCCGGAACCAAAGAGGAAAAAAAACCCCAGGCGGTAGAGCTGAAACAAAAGGAAATCAATACTGGAAGCACAACTCCAAGGAGCAAGGAGAAAAACGCCGTCATTCCGACAAAACAGAAGTCAAATGATTGCAAACAGTTGAGAAAAACTAAAAAGGAGACTAACGAAAAGAAGTTTGAGGCGAAAAGAACAAAGCCGGACGCGTTCGTCATCGAAGCAAGTGAAGGACTATCCTACGCGGAGATTCTTCGTAGCGTAAAAGCAGACCCCAAACTAGAGGCTATTGGAAAAGCGGTATCCAGGATAAGAAGGACCCAGAAAGGAGAGCTCCTAATACAGCTCAAGGAAACTGGAAATAAGACAGAAGAGTTTAAAAGTGTCATTGGCGAGGTTTTAGGAGAGCGAGCGAGTGTAAGGACACTCACACATCGCACTACCATCGAGCTCAAAGACATCGACGAAGTCACCGGAAAGGAGGACATTTGCGAGGCAATAAGGACTCAACTCGGGGTGGAACTACAACCAGCAGACATATTATCCCTGCGAAAAGCGTACGGTGGAACCCAAACAGCAACAATTGGCCTTCCCGTCGGATTTGCAAGGAAACTGTTAGACGCAGGAAAGGTAAAAATTGGATGGGTCATTTGTCGCATTCGGGAGCGAACGCTTCTCCAAAAATGCTTCAAATGTCTTGAATTTGGGCATATAGCCAGGCATTGCAAAAGCAGCGAGGACCGCTCCATCCTATGTAGAAGGTGTGGAACAGAAGGCCACATAGCAAGGAACTGTGATAAGGAGCCATCATGCATGCTTTGTAGAAAAGAACGCCCAAAAGATTCGAAGCATGTAGCCGGAAGCAGCAAGTGTCCGGTTTTTAGGAAGGCCATCAACAGCAAAAAAACATGAAGATAATACAGATTAACTTAAATCACTGTAGAATTGCACAGGATATACTGACACAAACGGCTAGAGAAGAAAAAGCGGACGTTATCTTGATAAGTGAACCATATAAAACTCTCGACAGCAATATATGGACCTGTGATAGGACAAAGCATGCTGCTATATGGACATGTGGAAGGCATGCCTTTCAAGAAACTAACGGACTTATGGAGGGCTTTGTACGGGCAAAAATAAATGGCATATATTTTTACAGCTGCTATGCACGTCCAAGCTGGACCATGAACGAGTACCAGGCAATGCTATACAACCTATCCGCCGATGTTCGTGGTAGAGCCCCTGTGGTTATCGGCGGCGACTTTAATGCATGGGCAACGGAGTGGGGTAGCAGACTTACAAACGCCAGAGGACGTAATCTGCTAGAAAGTTTTGCAACTCTTAACATAGGCATTGCAAACCAAGGTCGTGCAAATACATACCGTAAGGCAGGAACGGGCTCGATTATTGACATCACGTTCGTAAGCAACTCCCTCTTGCGAAATATAAAATGGCGAGTCAGCGAGGAATACACGCACAGTGACCACCAAGCAATCATTTTTGAGACGAAGGAGAAGAGTACCGTGCAACGCGCTAAACGAACGGGCCCAAAATGGAAGGACACACACTTCGACCTGGACGCTTTTGAAGAAATGATAAACACCGGAAACATAATTCAAAGCGGTACAGCTGAAGCCTGCATGCAACAACTCGTCCGCGTCCTCAATATTGCGTGCGATGCATCAATGCCCAGAAGAACGGGTACTAGAAGAGGAACACCATGCTACTGGTGGAATGAGGAAATAAAAAAACTTAGAGCAAAGTGCTTAAAAGCCCGACGCAAAGTCCAAAGATCCAGGGGAAGAGACCGCTTTGAGGAACACCTAAGTGGTTTTAAAATAGCAAGACGCGAACTAAAAAAGGCAATCAAGGAGAGCAAGGCAAGATGTTTTAAAAATCTTTGTGAAGAAGCCGACATAAACCCGTGGGGCACAGCATACAGGATCGTCATGACTAAGGTAAGGGGCAGCAGGTCGCCGCAAATAACTTGTCCAGCAATCCTAAGCTCCATAGTAGAGCACCTTTTCCCTCGAAGTACATCTACTATGTGCAATATCATTAGGGAGACCAACACGGAGGACATCCCAATAGCCACAGCAGATGAACTCATAAACGCATGCAAGAAGATAGGCGACAGTAAAGCGCCCGGACCTGATGGCATACCAAATAAAGCAATAAAAGCAGCTATCCGTAAGCGGCCAGACATTTTTATGGAAACATTTCAAAAATGTCTTGAAGAAGGAGTTTTCCCGGATGCTTGGAAACTACAACACCTAGTCCTGCTTCCAAAGGGAAACAAGCCACCTGGGGAACCGTCCTCGTATCGTCCAATATGTCTTCTAGACACAATGGGAAAGATACTGGAACGGATAATATACGATAGATTGCTCGCGGTAGCGGAAGAGAGAGGAGCACTATCAGACTATCAGTTTGGGTTCAGAAAATCGCGGTCTACTGTTCAAGCCATAAAAACTGTGGTCGACATTGCGGCCGAAGCGATACAAGGAGAAAGATGGCTGTATGGTACAAAAAAATACTGTATAGTGGTGACATTGGACATCAAAAATGCCTTTAACTCGGCAAACTGGGCGTTCATCAGAAGATCACTAGCCAGTATGAATACGCCATATTACTTGCTGAGGATAGTAGAAAACTACTTTACCAACAGAAAACTGAGGTACGAAACTGATGAAGGGTTGAAATACTACAGTGTTTCAGCTGGGGTTCCACAAGGATCAGTACTCGGTCCACTCCTATGGAACATTATGTATGACGGAGTGCTAAGGCTCATACTGCCGAGAGGAGTTCAAGTGATCGGATTTGCAGACGACATCGCTGTCGTTACGGTGGCAAAAGAAATAAAGGAGATAGAGTCAGCCACAAATGAAGCAATTATTCGTATCAAAGACTGGTTAGTATCCGCCGGCCTAGAATTAGCGGACCATAAAACGGAAGCCGTCTTAATTACCAGTAGAAGAATTGTGGAATACGCCAATATACGGGTGGGACATCAAATAGTACGATCGAAAGAATCAATCAAATACCTGGGAGTAATTCTTGATAACAGATTACAGTTCAAAGCGCATGTAGAGTACTCCAGTAACAAGGCTTTACTGCTACAAGGAGCACTTTCTAGAATACTACCAAACATTGGTGGACCTGGATATGCTAGGAGGATTCTCCTATCTAGAGTAGTTAGCTCAGTCCTCTTATACGCTGCTCCGGTTTGGGCGGGGGCACTCGCGATAAAATCAAACAAGAGAAAACTGTTGGCCGCATATAGACTCAGTGCATTAAGAGCTATCTGTGGATTTCGAACAATCTCGGATGACGCAGCCTTCGTGATAGCAGGAATGGTCCCGATCGACATTCTCGCGGACGAGATGTTGAGAATTTATAATAGAAGAACCCCAGGGCGACAAGATGCTCGTGAAATTGCAAGAATAAAAGAAGAAGAGCGAGCGGCTTCAGCAGCCCTCTGGCAAGCTAGGTGGGATAATAGTACAAAAGGCAGATGGACCTACAAGCTGATCCCGAACATCGAGACCTGGACAAAGCGAGCACATGGGAATAGCAACTACCACCTTACGCAGTTCCTATCTGGTCACGGCGGCTATCGCAAATACTTGCACCGATTCGGACATGATAGCTCCCCTTTGTGCCCAGAATGCTCAAACGAGGAGGAAGATACGGAGCACGCCATATTTCATTGCCGGCGTTTTTCGCAATGGAGAAATAATTTGCCCAGTCCAATACTACTCATAGACCGAATGTTGCAGTCGGAGGAAAATTGGATGGAAATCGGCACACTTGTGATAATTGTGCAAAACGAGCTAAGAAGAATAGAAAAAATTAGAAGAGCTGAAGAAGCAAATACAAGAAGAATTGCATAAACTGCAAACCAGCCCCGCGAAGTAATACCTAACGGCAGTTCCGCGGGGAGAGTGGTAGAAGAGTACACAGGGTGTGGTTTAGTACGTAAGGCGCGTGGCACTGGAGAAACATATCCCGCGAATCGTGCATGCTAGTAGCACGGGCAACTAGTATCTTTCGAAGATTACACATCCTTTGGACGCAACCATAAAAAAAAAAAAAAAAAAAAAAAAATACCTGCAGCGCTTTCAATTCAATTCAATGTTATTCAACAAACAAAAAGAAAACAACACAAATGTCAAAAATATTATCCCAAATTCAATTTTCTTCGTGTTTCGGTGTATTTTGGTATTTTTATTACGTACAACAATCATAAATTGTTTTATTTTTGGCAGAGGTGTGATAACAAAAGAAAAACAACGAAAAAAAAAACTACCCTCTCCGAAGTGGACGAATTCTTTCTGCTGGATATCAAACTAAATCACATAAAATTCGGTGGAGACGCCTTTCGTGATTTATAAATCATATGAGCTTAATCACGTTGGTGGGAACATGGTATAACACGGAAAATTAAAGGGAAGCTAAATACCAAAAAGCCGTGTGACTGAAAGGGACATCATAATGCTGCATTTACATGGTCACATATTCCTATCACGCAAAATTAAAGGGATGCTAAATACTAAATAGCCGTGTGACCGAAAGGGACAGCATTACCTAACACGCAAAAAAACGTGACACGTATTTAGGTCGGCCATCTTGTTTGCGTGATAGGGATTATAGGAAAGCTCTGCATGTTGATATTTTTATAGCGATGACTAAAAAAATTCCGCATTCCTATAAAACAATATGGCTTCCGGAAATGATGAACGGACAATTATTTATTTTTTTCGTGTAACTGATTGATGAATTATTGGTTTATTTTACTGAAACTAATAACCAATCTCATTTCACATGTTCCAAATCAGAAATATTAATGTTTTCAAGCAATAGCAGAAATGTTGGTGAGCGGAACCTATGTCTATTTCCGTTTTACGTATCTATAATTATGGGTAGAGCATCCATGACACCATAGGCGTCTGATTTGTGATCTCATTCTTACGCCTTTAATAGTATTGACTGCGGATAAACGGATCTCTCTTTTCGGTTTTGTTGCAAAATTGCGCGTGCGTGATGATGTAAATGCGGTTTTACCTAACACGCAAGAAAACGTCACACGTATTTAGGTTGGCCATCTTCTTTACGTGGTAGGAATTATAGGAAAGCTACGCATGTTGATATTTTAATAGCAATGGCTTATGAAATTACAATATGGCTTCCGGAAATGATGAACGGACATTTTTTTTTCGTACAACTGATTGATGAATTGTTGGTTTAATTTACTGAAACTGATTAGCAAGTACGCCAAATTTTTTAATTTCAACTGAGGAGTAGTGAATAAAAGCAATTTCCAACTTGCCGCTCAACTCTCTCTTTCAAATCAACTCCGAAGTTGGCTAACCTCGGAGTTATCGGCAAGTTGAACAATAGTGAATAAAATGGCCCTAAAGCATTTTTTTTTTTTAAACTTTCTCCATTACGTAGTAAGAGAAAGATACGTATTGTTTTAATACAAAATTTTGAACTCGAGATATTAATCAATTCTGATATTACGATGATAGAGGAACTCAAAAAATTGGGTCGCAAAATTCTGTCCGGTCTGTTCGTCTGCCCGATTGTCTGTCTGTCCAAGGACGGCTGTAGGCCTGTGGGTCCTTCCACGGCTTCCCGGATTCCGTTTCAACCTCGGATTTGGAGTTTTTGAGCTTACAGTTCGGGAGGGTTTTTTTTTTTAAATTCGAACAACGGTACTTTTGAAATTTCGAAATATCTCGAAAACGGTCTATACGATTGTAACAAAAATTAATTTCTAAGGTAATTTGGTCATTTATAACTTAATAGCAAACTCAGTTTTTCTCTATATTATCTCACAGTGGATTTTTTTTTTAAATTTAGTTTTCTTCAGTTTACCAGAAAACGGTGATAACAATTTTGACCAATATGCAAACTTAGAGTCAAATGGATGTTTTTAAAACTATTGTATCCTCAATTTTCAATTCGAAGCACCGAAAGCGCTAATTTTAAAAACTGCTCATATCTCGAAAACCCCATCTTTGATTTAGATAAAACTTTAAACGATGTAAGCACCCCGAACAATAACTTATAATCGGTTTTCAACTAAATAGTTGTGCAATAGCATTTTTCAAATTAAACATTGTAATATTTGGTACCGTTTTGTCTGGCGAATTTTACAAAAACCGCTCTAACGATTTTGACCAAAATACATATGTAAAAGATAGGTAATATAAAGTAGGTATTCTTCATGATTCTGTTAAAACTCAAAAGTTGCCCCCAGAGTCGTGTTCTATCGCCCCGCTATGGTCCATCTTAGTAAATGAACTGCTAAACATACTCAGAAATAAGGGATTCTATGTCCATATGAATACTCTTAACGAGAAGGTTTCGTTCGACCCAGTCGTGCACTTTATTTATATAAAGACGGGTTATTATTGAAATGGAATGAAACCAGCTTAGTTCAAGGATTCCACGAAATTCTTGTTTTATTTGAACTGCCTATGTACGTCGTTATGTTGTATGAAAATAACATCGTTCAAATGCGCCTTCGGTTAATTTGCCTTTTCGATAGGCGTACTGATAGGGGTGTAGGAGTATGCTACGAGTTAACCAATCTCTGATGTGGACGTCGATTATTCTTCCATTGTTTCCAGGAAAAACATTTTGAGCACTAGTCTTATTGCCTGGTTTGGGGATAAATACCACATTAACCTCCCTCCAAGTGGGTAAAATGAAGTCCAGACTTTTCTGTATAAGGGCCGGAAAAATACCATCTGCACCTGGTGCCTTGTATGGTTTGAATGAGTCAATTACCCATTTAACCTTATCCGGGGTAAACAGCCGGATAAACTTTTCATCCTACCTATGTTATATGGACGTGAGTCCTCGGCAACGTGTTTATAGAATTCGTCTATAATAATGGACCCAGAGGGAAATGCACTTGAAGAAGAGTGTGTAAGGTTTCTTCTCGGTTGCGTGTGACTGTACCATCAGGTTTTAATTAGCAGTCCCATGCAGTTAGAGAGTGCCTTTTGCCAGTGAGCCACTGCAGGAAGTTCTTCGAAACTCTCGCAGTGGTTTCGCCAAGTAGCTCTTTCGGATTTCCTCGAATTAATTTGTTTAAAGAAACCTTTTACTTCTTAGTGAGAGAAATATGAAGTGAAGGTGAAAAAGTTGGCAAAAGCAATATAAAAAAATTGTTTTCCGGACCAGGGGAATTTTAAACGCAACTAGCTGTGAAAAAACTCAACATTACAACAAACGGTATAAAAGAAAATTTCCATCTTAATTATGCTCAACATTTCCAGAGGAAATATTGCAAACTTATACCCACACAAACATCCTGCAAAGCTAAGAATCCGAATGCAAAACCGAACTGAAAGTGTGTGTATTAACTTCAAGTAAATTTTACAACATTTGGCATAGGTCATTGACTTTTTCACCCCCCAGAGTCCAGGTGTACTGATTTTGAAACGTTCACCCCAAAGGGATTTATTTTACTTGAGTATAGCGACTCACATTATACGTTTATTACAACCAACACATGACATAGGTAAATCCCTGTTCAGCAGGAACAAGAACAGTTCTTATTTTCGATTTGACACATTTTTTCGCATCTATATTCAATTCATCCATCACCAACCTACGTGTTGATGATGCCCTTTAAACATACACAGAATCGAATTGTTATTGGAAGTGTAAGTGTAAGTAAAAATGCGCCCATCCACTCCCAACTGAAAGCAAGTCCTTTTTACAGAAAGGTACATAACGTGGGTAATCTTTACCAGATAAACAGGAGTGTTATCTAATGCGAGGAAAAACTTTCTGTTACGAGGTGTCCTTAATTGATTATTGTTTTATCAAAGAAACACTATATTCGGGGGTGTTTCCCCCCTAAAACATTTCCGCAAAAACTCAACGATTATAGACACAAATACCTGAAGGATATATTCCTCTATTTGCCACACCTTTCGCATGTTAACTTTAGTTTCGCATTTGTCCTTATTCACTGAATACATAAATTAACAAGAAACCAAAAGCGAATCAGCCTCTGTACTTACAAAAACAATAGCCGCATTTTACAAACGAAAACAACCGAAAAAAAGTTATAAATAATCAGCACAATCACAACACACTTTATTTTTATACATATAAGCCACATTTATACTTAAACAAAAAACAAAAAATTCCTAAAGTGCACCATCGAAGGGAAAGCAATTATAATGTAACTCACTGTTTGCGTTATCGGTTGAGATGTTTCAACAAATTTTATCCCTGTGAAACACAACCATATTTAGGTTCTTTTTTTTACTCTCACTGTGTACATATAGGAATAGGATGTAGAAGAATAATTTGTTGGGTGGAAACTGGAAATCCCTAAGTGAATTTATGCAAATATTTCGATAGGCTTTCGAACGTCAAAACGGCCATTCGAATGGAAAGAACTACACTGTGGCAGCTTTTGCTTATAGGCGTTCGAAATATAAACACTATTTCCTATTATTGTTCGTCGCCGACCATGCTCATGACTAGAAGAAAGTCTTTCTCATTTGGGCGAATTGAATTTAAAGGCGCATGCCTTGCGGAGAGAGCGAGTGCTACCTACGATACGAGTAAGCTTTTGTGTGTTTTCAATTATAGCTATTTCAAAGCAATGATTTTCGCAAGAGATTTGAGGCGGTGTACTCGGATCGTATATAGGTAGATTAGAAATCCTTAGAAATCCGTTGAAAGCTCGCCACTTGACAAATAGCTCTTATGAAGGTGATTTAAAAATAATTTTCTACTAATGAGTTGGTGATTTAAGTGGGTGGTAATGCACAATATTTGTTTAATTATGCGGGGGCTGAAGATTCGGAATCGTGGGTGTGTCTCCAGTGGGTAGGTTGCGGATTTGATTGTGGCATTTGATGGTGTCCTGCGGAAATTCAATGGAAAGTGATGACCCAACCTAATCATTGCAATCATAAAAACTGGCGAGACGGAGTGTGCTGAAATTAGCCCAAAAACATATTTGATCCACTGTTTTATTTTCCGCAGATCCTCAACAAAGAGTAAACAAAGCAACCCACTTGGCTTAGAGGTATACAAATGGCCTTAAAATGAATTTGATATTATAGCTGGAATTCACGGAAATAACCACAAGTTTTAATCTTAATACAAATGAGAAAGAGCTTCAGAGTGTTTCAGGCAGAGCTCCGCGGCATTGAAAAATTCGCTGTTTATATTTGCAACACTGGCGTTAAAGACGTTCACCGACCTTTTGACCATTTTGACCTGTATATTCAAGTAGTACTACCCCAGCTAGTGCCTCGAATGAAACTTCAATGTCTTGTGATTCTTTAAATGTTGGTAACCTATAAAGTGTTCAATTCCAGAAGGTCAAAATGCTCTTTCCTTGTTAAAACTAGATGCAAATCCTGGTTTCGAGGGAATCCCGTCAATTTTACTTCAAAAGTGTTCTTTTGCATTTTCCGTGCCTCTTTGTTTAATGTTTAACTTGTCCCTGCAGACAGGAAATTTTTTGAAGGTTTGGAAGAACTCGTTCATAACTCCAATTTTTAAATCCAATTATCGTCCAATTTGGCCTATATCTAAGCTATATGAAAAACACTATTTATGAGAAACTTACACCTCTCGTAAACGGAGTAATCTCTCATTTGCAACATGGATTTGTAGCTGGTAGATCTACCTCTGTAAATCTCGCAATCCTTTCCAACACGGTGCTGAATGAAAGACCCTAAGAAAGGCTTACAACGTGAAGCAGTTTATACTGACTTTGTCAAAGCTTTTGATAGCTTTAATCACCATGCTTTAATTTCCAAACTTAAAAAGAATTGGATTTCATTCCAACTTTCTAGAGTGGATCCGCTCCTATCTCACCGATCGTATTCAGTCCTCTATACAAATAAATCATTTTTAGTGTCCAGGCTAAATTTTTCGAACTCACAGTGGCGAAATTTTCCAGGCTGTCTGTTCGTATAAACGATGTACCTACTTTGATCACCAGTTTATGTCACCTCCGGAGTGCCTAACGTTAGTCACTTGGGTCCTTTACTTTTCCTTTTATTTATTAACGATATACTCGATCTGTTTTTGCTGATGATTTGAAATTACTCCGATTTATTAAGTTTGAACATGACTTAAGATCTTAAAAGACTTTCTTTGTGGTGTCATAATAATGACCTTCGCCTTAGCGTCTCTAAATGTTAAGGCATGTCATTTTGTCGTGACTTCTCCCCAGTATCGTATACGTATATGGTCGATAATATTCCACTGTCAATTATAATAACTATTAGATCCTCTAAAAAAAAGACCTGGCAGTCATATTTGACAAAAAAAAAAAATCTATTTCTGTAAGCACATTGACTTCTTGGTTGCTAAGGGTAATTCTAGATTGGGTCTTATATTGCGGAACTCTAACGACTTTCATGAACCTCATACCCTTAAATGTCTATTCTTTGCTTTTGCCAGGACTAATCTTGAATACTGTAGTGTAGTATGGAATCCATTTTATGAAGTACCTACCTATTCCAGACGAATTGGAATGATCCAAAAAAAAAATTATTACTACGCTTATAACTCAGGAATGCCTAGACCGTTTTCGATGATTAGCACCCAAGAGAGTTCCCGACAAAAAATTATAAAGAAAACTCATTTTCCCATACATTTTGTATGGATTTTACGACGTCATCTTCATGATTGATGAAGTTTATGTTTACGCGTTACGCTGTGAACTTTTTTTTTACAGTTTTTTGGGACAATTGTTTTTGTAGCAATTTTTTTTTCACACATTCAAAACGAACATGATTTCAAGTGCTGGTTACGGTATTGCCAGTAGATGGCGTTGTGTGCATCAACTTTTGACAGCTGATTCATTTGCACAGTCTTTCCATTGCATACTATTGTGCTTACCAGCGTTCAAACTTAGGGGAAATTATTTAATTTAACATTAGTTTTAAACAAGTTTTTATTCACAATCTTATGTAAAAGACTTTACGATGATACTCAGCAGTGAATGCTTGCTTTGGCTTTGAATGAAACACTTAACAACGCCCTAGACTTTAAAGAGATAATTATAAACATGACCGAAGCTATTTATGTCTATAGATATTAGCTATTAGACAAGACTTAGTAGGTTGCAGGTTTCGTTTTCAAATACGCACATATGATTCACCACACAGAACCGTATATGGAATTCGTTGCTTCCTCATCTTAAACAAATATTTTGTCTCAGAGATGAATGCACCTACACAAAACTAGTTTCTGATAATTTGGACTACCTACGGCCACTTTATTTGGGTTACAAAAAGTTTAATGGCAACAGTGTTAAAGCTCGAACATATTTTACTGTTTTTTGGGTCATAAAATATATTTTTCCCAAGGAACAATTTAACTCCAAGTACTAGCTTGCCAAAATTATTCTTCGTTTGACTACAGTGACCACTACCAGTGGATGTTGGACTTCAATAGCGTTCATTAATTTCTCATCTAACCGAGATAAATTTAGAAATACTATTAGACTGTGAATCTGAATTATTTCGTTTAAAATTATAAACAAGACAGATTTCCGGAAACTAGATGTGAGTGTCTCGTTAATTTAAGCGCACTGTTGGCTGTTGAGATCGGTAATCATTATGATAGTGATAGTAACTGGACTTTAATCTTAATCATCTATCAATCTAACAAAAAGGATTTCACAAACCATATTTGCCATCTGTGATGCTTGTGACTTGTTTTTGAGTCCTTCATTTCGTGGTTAAATAAATGCTTTGCACTGGACTGCGCGAAATGTGACATTAGGGCACGACATAGCGAAGTTAACATTCTGGTTTGTACATATTTCATTTAGAATTGGCAACAAGTATATTGCCCGTGCCTCGGTACGACTCATCGGCCCAAGGCGCTAGCCTAACTTCTTGCAAACCAGTCTTCTGATGCGTATTTAGTTTGAATATAATTGGGAAGCTTTATTTAAGACAGCCTTTAGCTGACAAATTCGAACCCCGAGGCACAAACAAATCACAAGATTAATAATTAATCAAAACCCTTTTTCCCGCATTTCTGCCGGTTCTATTGGAATATTTACAAGGGCACCAGTAGAGATGAAAAAAGGCTTACTATAAAGAATTTAGTACGATTTTTTGACTTCTGACAATTTGTACTACCTATTTTTAATGTTTATTTTAAAAAACAAAATGGTGAATTTAAAAAAAAAACTAGGGGGCCAGCGGCAAGATTATTGGGAATCGAGGGTCTCAGTATTGTACCTGGTTCTGGATAAGATGTAACCTGAACGCAAAAACTAGATTGGTCGGGAACGTCACTTTTCCTACGCCATTCGCATATCCAAACTGTCAACTTAGTACTCAGTCACGAATATCTTGACTAGATTCGTCGTCTACCCTTCCATAAACGTCAACTGAGACAGACAGCCCAGTGACTAAACTCCAAATTAATGACGGCCAAATCCACTTGCGTGTTTATTATTGAAAATTGTCTTGTAGGCCTTATTAAAATTGAAAAAATATATCAAAAGGTCTAATTCGCAATCTCAGGTACATTTTAAAAGAAATGGGCATGAGTGGGTGACTTCATACAATTTTCGGGAAATTTCATTGCTCTAAAGCGAACACTCACCGAAAACGAAAGCAATTCTAGCACTTTATTGTTTCTCATTATGTGCACGTCTTTGGATTTTTATTTGGTGTGTGTCGACTCTATCAAATACACAAACCAACTGAAAGTTTGTCCATGGTGCTTACGGCGCTTTCAGTCCAGCCATCATATAAACTCGATAAAAATCCAAGTTGGATCAGAACAAGAAAACCCGGATATATTTGGCCTGTGCCTTGATTTTGTTTCTTTTTTTAACGCATAGTCGCTAGGGAACGTTCCGAATTCGATTTGAATGTGTGAGTGCGCATCGACAATGAAAATGTAATTGCAAAATGTAACCTTCCAGTGGTAAGCCGTCTGCCTACAACCAGAGATGAATGAATAAAAGAGATGGTTATCTTTCGTACGTCTATCCCCCCAAAACCCATTTGTTTACATTGTTGTTTTTGTAATTTCAACCCCCGTCTGTGAATACGTGTGACCAACAAAAAAGCATGCTGCTAATGGACGACCGCGAATCATCTTGCTTTTATGAGTATCGCTGTGTTTAATTATATTGTGTTTTGTTTTGAATTTGTTTGGTTTTTGTGGAAGTGTGGATTAAAATGAAAAAAATAGTGAAATACACAATAGAGAATACCTAATTCTTGCATCAAAGTCCAATTCATGAACTCACATATACTATAATAGAAATGAGCAGGTGTATGTGACTTCATGAATTTTTCTGGAAAACAGCTTGTAGGCAGCCGCCCTTCCACTGGAAAGATATATATCTCTGTATTCCATTATCTTTGCCTACAACTACAAGATACAACGACAGCTTTATGAAAACAGGCTGTAGGCCGCCTTCCCACTGGAAAGCCATATTTCTTTCCATATTCGTTGGACTTGAAAAAATGTATTTGTAACCGGGTGAATTTCGGATCGAATTCTGAAAAGTCGGAAAAGAAATCCAGAGTGTCATTTCTGAAACTACACTGCCTTTGGCCTTCTTAAAACGATAATAGTATTGTGATAAGCAGCCGCGTTACATTTTAAAAGCATATACTTATTTCGAAATAACCGTTTTAAAAAAAAAAAATTTAAACGTGAAGGCCGAAAAAAGTGCCAAATTGTCGCACAACGGTCACGCTGTTCACAACTAGTTGCCTGAACGTGGAAATATATTACACCGCACGGCATCGCAGATCGCAATGACAAGTCAACCCACCCGTCGATTTCTATCACTATCCATATCCATATAGTACGTAAGAAACAAGAAGTTATCTGCTTTGAAATACCATAAAAAATAGTAAAATTTATTATTGGATGATTTTTTATTACACGCAGAATCTTATCCAATTAAAATTTTGTAGCCGACAAACTGACTGTCATAATAAACTTTCATGAAAGAAGAAAGATGCAAATCCAATAGCAAGAACTCACTGTCAAACTCCAGCACAGTATGCGATGCTTTGCGTTTTACGACACGGTCGGACGTCGGAGTACTTTTTCAGCACTTGATTTTTTCAGCGGCCGTGCTTATCAATTTGCTTGTTGAAGTGTAGCTAGTGTAGAACTCACGCGAAATGTGCTAAACATGAATCATTTACGTTAATAAAATGAATATATTTTTCTATAATCTACTCTTTTGTAAATACAAATCCAGTGCATAACATCGGCCATAGACCGGTTTAGTTTAAGTGAATAGTTTTACGTTTAATTAGAACAATAGAAAAGTTTATAAATACCTACTTAGAAAAAAAGAAAAACCTAAAACTTGAAGCAAACCCTGTTACCAAACGAACATACACACAACATGGATTTAGTCAGAGAAATCGGAAAAAAATTCTGGTCAACAGATGTGTGGCTTCCGCCCAACGTTACTTGGGAAGATATTGCGCCAGGATCCCGTCAAGATGTTAACCATGCCGACTACAGAGATCTGATTTGGCCTTTTCCATTAGCAATAATTGTGATGTTGATACGTTACGCCCTAGAAAGGTATGTATTGAATCGATATATTCGACTACAATTATGGTGAACTGCGCTGTTTTCTGGGTAAACATTGTAATGCGGTTTTTTTCGCAATGAGTGATGTAGGTATTGCCCCAAGGAGCGATTAGGAATCGGTAACATAACCTCTCATGCATTGGAAACGCCCAACACCAAAAAGTGCACAATAAAAATAGTATTCTCGTTTGTTGGTATTTTAATGAGATACCCACGTTTCCTTTCGGTTTTGTGCAACAAAACCTATCATAATCTTACTGGAAATCTCGTAAAATATACTTATATGAACTTCTTTTTCGGTACCGTGTGCATACTCGCGGAAGTCGCCTGATAGTTTTGCTTCAAATGAATTAATTGTATGCAATTGTCTCATTATCACGTTTTAAGACCCGTTCCATCTGGTCTAGGTATACAGTACATTCATTTGAATGTACAGATTTATGATAAGATTCTTTCCATTTATTGCAGTTTTCACTTGCGGAATACCTGCCTGCCATATTGCTTGAAACTAGGTCATTATTTCGGTATAGGTATATGTTCTTTTGCCCAACTTATTTGTATGTTGATGTTTTACTTGCAGTGTGAGGGTAATGTCAACAGATGATTCGTTACTGACCTTAACCTTTCAGACGATTTGTCATTTTGTCAAATTAAAACAAATTAGTGTGTATATGTACATTTCGGTACAGATGACCTCAATTGTTTTATTTTTAATAAATTGGTCAGGCGCCGAAGATATTCTTGATTTAACTGGTAAGTTCATGTTTGTCAGGCGATACGAATTCGGTTACCTTGTACCGAACTTTCAAATTCTTTAATTAACTTATGATATTAGACTGCTGGTTTCTGTAAAGTTGTATTTGTAGCTCGTTGAATATATCTTTGCGCCCAGTGACTGTGAAAGTCGCTATTCTCCACCTCTAAGTGTTTATCTATAAATTTGTTCCTTAATTATGGAGCGCGCTCGTTAGGTATTCTTCAATCGACGAGTTGTAAACGTAGATATCATTTAATATCAATCATAATGATTCAGGGTCAGTCGAACAAACTGCTGTTGACGGGGGGAAAAAGTCGAGTTTTTTAGCAGCCACAAGTAGATATACGTTTTTTTTTTATCTAAACTAGGTCGACAAAGATAAAGCTTATTGGGTTGTTTTGTCTTCATATAATACAACTTTTGCAACTTACTTTCGTTTTCACAGTTTTCTCCTGAAAATCACCCTTTATTTGAGTGATTATAAATAGAGTTGTCGATGTTAGTCGTTAATCACTGAATTATTTATTATTTGAGAGGGGTTATTGTACTGCGACCTTTTGGTCTATTGTTAATCACTTAAAGCGTTCGCAATGTTATTTAGCAATTGAAGGAAGAACTCAAAGGCTCCACACTAAGCCTGGCTTGAAGAACTAGCTGAAAAGAAAGATCCTTAAAGTCGTTCTTTGTGAGGCTAAGGAAGTTCTCCATCATTAGCTCCAGTGTTTCGTTCAATGTGTGCACGTCGCACCCTTCGGTTGACACCATATGTCGTCATTGACCAGTCGATCAATTTCCGGCCATGCGAACTCAATAATCATGCAACAGTACTGCTCACCTGTAAAGAAATCAGGTCCGATTATTGTGTCGGTCCGTAATCCACACTTAACATACTTTTCAGTAGGTGTGTTCAGAACCTCTCTGTTCCAATATCGAAAATGTTGGAATTTCGCCTAACTATTCCCAAATAGCTTAAAAAATAAGTTTGGCAGGTACCTATCCTCCTTTTTTTACCGCAAAGAAAGGCATTGCTTTGAGTGCTATTTCTATAAATTACTAGCGGACACAGCGAACTTCGTACCGCCCCAACTTAACGCCTTCAGATAAATTCCAGAGTGATAATAAAACACAGATGTGATTATTTATATGATAAACAATGTTTTTCGATTTATTTTCCGCAAAAAAAAAAAACAACGAAGACGGTTTGCCAACACGCGAACAGGCAACGTACAGTTGACCGTGCGAAGAAAAGGAAAATTCAAGATTAATCCCACAGACTTCCAAAGATTGGCCTTCCGACTTATTGATTGTCATCGCAAAAGCCAATCGAACAGGGAACTGAATCTGCTTGAATTAGAATGGAAGATCAGTTGGAATAATCTGAATTCATGGGATAAGGACTTCCTCTCGCTTGAATTTGGCCGTGATGATCGTCGCTTGAATTACATTGTTTATTCGTTTCTTGACGGACAACCGCGTACCGTTGCACAATTGGGGATGATTATGATCGATCGCACCTTCAGCTGCAAATTATGCGGCAGAGTTCCTCGCACATCAAGCGAGTTAAAAAATTCCGTCGGAAAGTTGATCTCTTTATCCTCGTTGGTCACGATGTCAACGGAGTTGTACGAATGCAGTTCTCCAGTGATTTGGCCTTGAATGAAATTCAAGCTATCGACGCACGTCCTTATTCTTCGCTGCTGGTATTGCCGTTCACTAATCCAATCGAGATTTTTTATAATTTTGTGTTATGCCGGGGATACTATGGATATGAGTTCCTCCTTCAATGAGAAACACGCAAAAATGTTGCCATGAACGATATCAGTCCAGTCGAAACATCAACAGGAATTTGGTTATTGCCAATCGTCAGCGCCCAGCAGTTGTCGCGAGAATTCAGCAGCCGATGGGTCGTTCTGCAACGCGATTCTCATGTTCGTGCTATTTCAGGCGACGATTTCAGGCACGCATTAAGTTCATCGGGAGCAGTAGATTTCGGGATGATGGGAATTGTGTGACGAGCAATATCATAGCCCCACCGAATCGTCTCGAAAATCTCGTAAATCCTTCATTGTCGGGTGAACTTCCTCCAAAGCTCGTTTATGCGCCATCTTGCACTCATCCCAAATAATGATTCTGCATTCTCGCATCAATTTGGCTGTCACTGATGGCTTGTCAAACGTGAGAAGGTTCATCGGTAACAACTTCCTTCCGTCCTAAAGGGTCGATATGTCCAGAAAGTAAAAAATTATATACCTACCGCCAATATGTATGAATTCGCCCCAATAATAGGTCTGTTCCCTTACAATAATGCATTCGAATACATTAGTCAAACTTCGTTCACTTCTAACCAACTTTTGCGTAAGGGAACGAAGTTTGACTGATGTATTCGAATGCATTATCGTAAGGGAACAGACCTAATAACATCTACACGCTTGCTGTCAAAACCTAACCTAACATAAAGAGTGTCAAAATTTAAGCCAAACTAGGCAAATAACATTTTTTATCATTACCACAGGTTTTGGATATCACCCATAGGTAAATCATTTGGAATCAAAAGCTCAAGACCAAAGAAAGCATCATCCAATCCAGTATTAGAAGCTGCGTATGAAAAATCAAGTCGGTTAGGTCACAAGACCGTAAGCTTACAATCACTTTGTTTTGCCTCTGCAGTGAAAATATTTACAATACCTGTTTTCTGTTCTAGGTCTTAACCTTAACTAAACAAACCGATTTGACAGAGCGACAAATCCAAAGGTGGTGGCGTCTACGACGAGCTCAAGATAAGCCGTCGACGTTGGTGAAATTTTGTGAAAATTCCTGGCGTTGCATTTACTACACATACAGCTTTGTATATGGGTTAATAGTGTTGTGGGACAAATCGTGGCTCTGGGATGTTAGGAACTGCTGGTACGGATATCCCCATCAGGTAAGCTGCGTGTTATCGTATGAAACTAAATTTCTAACCGTTTTCTTTCCCCTTAATGTTACAGTCGGTAGATAATGGTGTTTGGTGGTACTACATGATCTCGATGTCGTTCTATTGGTCTCTAACTGGAACTCAATTCTTTGATGTGAAGCGAAAAGATTTCTGGCAAATGTTCATCCATCATATGGTTACATTGCTGTTATTGGCGCTCAGTTGGGTTTGCAATTTGCATCGTGTCGGCTCATTGGTACTTGTGGTACACGATTGTGCTGACATATTCCTAGAGGTGAGTAACAGCAGTGTTCTATTTTGAGCAACCGAAGTGATGGTGTCAAATGGGGGCACCTGGTATTGTTGAGTATAAGCAGCTTCTTTTGTACTCAACTCATATTGTTATCAAATGGACCAAGTTCGTTGACTGCCGCGCCGATGGCCGAGCTTACTTGATTGTCTCGCAGCAAAGACAACCTTTGTGTCGCGCTGAAAGTTGATAACGTCTTTGTAAAATAACCTCCTTTTCAGTTAAATCTTGTTTGATCTGAATTCTTTCAAATAAAAGAGGTGCGCAAGCTGCCTAAAAACTCTGCTATAAAAATAATAGCCAGAGTTTGGGTGAAAGTAAATGACACGCGGCAGTAACGCGTAAAATGATTAAAATACTGACGATAAGTTTTTTATGCCTTGCTCGATATAAAATCAACAATAAAACTCACACAAAAGATTAGATTTGTACGCAGGTGCTTGCGTAAGGTAGATGTTTAGCTATTTGCAAGTTTCGTCAAGGTTGCAGATAATTTCCGTCCATAGTACCTACTTATCAGTTTGAAGCTCGCCATGATGAATCATTATCACCGTTCGTATCAGTAAATGACGCGAGCTAAAATAAAATGTATATATTGTGATTTTCGCACACAAATGTATGTTAATATAATTTTGTGGCCTTCGATCTGAATCAAGACAGGTTCGAGGTTGTTACATCGGAATAAACAGTTTAGGCTAACAAAATGTTATTTTGCATATAGATTTTCTTTGAAGAGTCAAACATAAGTGCTCTTGGAGATCCTTACAAAAAAAATGTTAGTTAGGAGCTATCCACGCGTAGATAGTAAACTCATCTGGCGTAAGCATACGGAAGAGATTTCTAAGAAGGCAACACGCGCTCTTATGATATGCAAGAGCTTAGCAGGAAAGTCGTGGGGATGTAACCCAAGTATCCTGCGATGGATGTACATTGCAATTGTGAGACCTATGATCACATACGGAGCTGTAGCATGGGCAAAACGAACCAGTCTAGTCACAACAAAAGACACTCTTAGTAAAGTGCAAAGATTAGCGTGCCTATGCATTACCGGAGCAATGCGTACATGCCCAACTTCAGCCATGGAGGTACTCTTAGAGCTAACTCCTCTACATCTCATGGTTGAGGATACGGCATATAAAACAATTCTACGAATGGCAAAAGAAGGAATCGGAAGGGAGAAGTGCATTAGTTCAAAAGAATATAATGTATGGCTCGAAAAACTACCACTTCTAGCTATACCCAGAGATGATAGCATCAGGAAATTCAATTTTGAGAAGAATTTCATAATGAAGCTCAGCAATAAGAAAAATATGAGCAATGAATCCACGATTTACGGACTGAGCCAGCACACTGTAAAATGATATACAGATGGATCAAGAACGGATGAAGGAACTGGTGCAGGAGTGTTTGGGCCAGGAACTAAACACAACGAATCCATGGGCAAATGTACCAGCATCTTCCAAGCTGAAATATGCGCCATAGATAGGTGCGTTCGAATCATCCTCAAGAAAAATTACAGAAACTGTAATATAGCAGTAATGTCAGACAGTCAAGCTGCCATCAAGGCACTTGACGCCTATATCATAAAGTCAAAGCTTGTATGGGAATGCCTGCACAAGCTTAACAAAATAGGTAAAAACAACAGAGTAACCATTTGCTGGATACCTGGTCACATCGGCATCGAGGGCAACGAGGCTGCAGATGCTCTGGCAAGACAGGGGGCGGCGGAGCCCTTTATAGGCCCTGAACCATTCTGCGGCATAGGGGAACACACCCTACGAGAAGAGTTCAGCAAAATGGAAAAGGAAAAAAGAACCGCAGCTTTCAAAAATACCCAAGGCCTGAGGCAGGCTAAGAAACTTATAGGGAATTACAACCTAAAAAGATTCAAAGCATGTATCGGTCTAGGCAAAAACAACCTAAGAATCCTTACGGGTCTCCTAACGGGACACTGTAGGCTTAAAGAACACATGAGGAAACTGGGCCTATCGGAAGAGGGTCTCTGCAGATTCTGCGATGAGAGCGCTGAAACCCCAGACCACATTCTAGAATCCTGTGGAGCACTAGCCCACAAGAGGATTAAACATCTGGGCAAGTACCAGCTAACAGATAAGGATATACAAACCATAGACCCACTACTCATTCTCAGATTCATAAGAGAAATTTGGCTCGATGAAGTGCTCTAAAGTTTATATTCTCGCCAAGGCAAAGACAGAGCAAACCCTCAAACACGGTTCTTAATGGAATTGTGATGCGATGGCGCTCTGGAAAAGGGCACGAACCTTTCCAAGGTATAGACCACAAGGTCGCAGTGCACTAGACCCTCTCTACTATTATTATTATTATCCACGCGTAGAGCTCCTCGTCTTTGTACTGCCGCCATCTGCTTCCGGTACTTTTTTTTGTCTAAGCGCGTCTACCCAAATCTCACTTAGGTAGGTAGGTAGGTAGAAGTGGCGGTCCATCTTTGAACCTAAGTAGCACTATGATGTGCCTTTTTGTTACCACGACTCGTGTGACCTAGTTTGTGATGGATATAAATGGGTGTAATGCATTATATACTTATATCCAACCTGTGGAGTTGAGAAAACGGATTTTATCTAATATCCCTTTACCCGAAAAGTCGCTAAGGTTGTCAAAAAAAAGGTTGGTTCAGTGTCCGCAATCTCGCTCTTGCTAGTGCCGGACATTTGCAGAGGAAATGGCAGAGAGTTTCTTTCTCGTTTGTATTTCCGCAGCTGCGGCAATGAGGGGTGTGTGGGATCCCAAGTTTGGCCGCATGGTCGCCAATTGGCCAATGCCCCGTGATTATTGCCGTGACTCTGGCAATATCTGGGCGGGTTCTATTTAGCAGGTTTCTTGTTCTATTTTGGTCGTATGTGGGCCATATCTTTCTTGATATGACACAGTTGGTCAAACCCCTTCATTGGAGATTGGCTTTCTGCAGAAAATGTGAATGAATTTGTCCCTTTACCCCTCCTAGTGGAACATGGACCCTTGCCGCGTGTGAGACGTGTAGAGCTGACCCCCGCCTGGCAAGCTCATCTGCGCGCTCGTTGCCTATTATGTCGCTATGCCCCGGTACCCAGAGAAGTGTGACACTGAAACGTTCGCCCAGGCGGGCAAGCTCGTTCCGGCACTCCTGCACCAGCTTGGAGGATATGGTAGCCGAATTGATGGCTTTAATGGCGGCTTGGCTATCAATAAGGATAGCAATGTTTTGTTTGTGCGTTGTGTCATGCCCTAAAAGCGCGCAGGCTTCTCGGATAGCCAGTAATTCAGCCTGGAAAACGCTGGCAAAATCCGGTAAACGGTATGATTCTGATATATTCGGTGATTCTGTGTAGACCCCGGCCCCCACACCACAGTTCATCTTAGAACCGTCAGTGTATATGACCGTGTCAAAGCCCTGCACTACTTCGTTCCTCTTCCACTGAGCTCTGGAAGGGAAGCTTACCTGGAAGCCTTTTTTTAAATTGAGTTGTGGTGTGATATAATCGGTTGGAGACGTGGCCATACCGTTTGGTAACGAGTCCAGAATGTTGCTGTGGCCATACGCCCTTGCACTCCAGCACCCAGACTCCCTGAGTCTTATGGCGCTGCATAGTGCAGTATCTTTGGTGTGTAGCTCGAGAGGTAGAAGATGCAGGAGCACAGTAAGGGCATCCGTTGGTGCTGACCTCATTGCACCCGTGGTGCCTATACTGGCTGTTCTTTGCAGTCTTTTAAGCTTTGTAAGGTTGTAGCCTTTACTCAGCGCAGGCCACCATACGAGTGAGCCGTATGTCAGAATAGAAGAAGAATTGCATGCGTTGTCGACATTAATATACTGCGCTTGCTTGACGTTGGACCACCTATGTTCGCCATTAACCTGCTGAGTGAAGTTGTGACTCTAGAGGCTCGTTCTGCTGCGAACTTTATCTGTTGCCAGAAAGTTAGTTTTGTCTCGAGCCTCAATCCAAGATACCTCACCGCATCCTTGCTCTTAATGACTTCAGAGCTAATTTTTGGCAGTCGATTTGTGTGGGGATTCTCTTCTTCGTCAGAAGGGCTATTTCAGTTTTCTCTGTCGCCAAACTGAGACCGTGCTCATCCATCCAGAGGATTGTTTGTCGCATGACTTGGTTCAACTTTCTTTGCGCCATTTCAGAGTCTGCTGAAGTTATTGCTGCTGCGATGTCGTCTGCGTACCCAACGAGGAAGGTGTCTTGGGGCATCTCCACCCGCAGTATGTCGTCATAAGAGATATTCCAGAGGCCTGGTCCCAGAATTGATCCCTCTGCAGATCCAGATGTTACTTCCTTCCTTCGTGAACCTGCTGTGGACTCGTAGATCAGCTCCCGATTCCTGTAATAGTCCTTCACTATAATTAATAGATAAGCTGGAGTGTTGAATCTTTTTTCTAACGCATTTATTATTTCGCTGAATTGGAATGCAGTTCTTATGGCCATGGTTGCCAGCAAAACGACCATCTTAGAGTGGTGGCTTCCCTGTTGGAAGCTTGGGCAGCCTTGACCACTTCTTCAATAGCTCCGACCGTAGAGCGTCCTTTCCGAACCCATACTCTGCCAAGTCAACTGCTCTTTGTACTGCATATGTGAGTCGTGATTTCAGCAACTTTTCCATGAGCTTCCCCGCAGTGTCCAACATACATAAGGGCCTGTACGCAGATGGGGAGTCTGGGTCTCCTTTTCCTTTGCTGATCTCAGTACCAGTCTTTGTTTTTCCAGTTCTTTGGGAAGGCTCCTTCTTCAAGACAACTGTTGTACATATTGAGCAGCAAGTTAGGGCATGTTTGGGCGGTCACTTTTATTGCTTCCTTTGAAAGTCCGTACTTATGGTGCTTATAAAGTGATGCACAGTGTGAGAAATAATATCTAGGGTTAGGTTTATTGTTTCCATTTTTATTTCAACTTGTGTTTATTTTTTTAGGCGAAAGCTAGAGGAGCGAAAGATTGTATAGATACCCTTGCATTGGTCCCTATTAAAAACTGGAAAATATAGATCGGCTTATAAGCAGATACCAATAACAAAGTCCACGCATAAGTCACCAGAAATTGTCAGTGTCCGCTTCATATCTTACGGAAGCAACTTTGGCTTTACTTATTTAAAAATATATTTGACCTGTGTGCGCGGACAAATGAATTGATGATGTTGCCCAGCAGCAAGTAGTCAAAATCTTTTTAAAAAGAAAGCCAACATATTCGAATAAATGAGAGTGCTTGTTGCGACCCAGTCGAGCGCGATCTTTGGCTGACTGCCTCCAGTTGCGCACTCCAAGTTGGTTGAGGTCCCCTTCCACTTTCGCGCGCCACCTAAGGCTCTCTCTGCGTTGTCCCTCCGGGTTGGAATCAAAGACTCTCCAGGCCGGAGCGTTGGTGTCCATTCGCTCTACATGTCCTAGCCATCTTAGACGACTGATGCGTACTTTTCTGACCAGGTCGATGTCGCTGTACAGCTCGTAGAGTTCGCTGTTAAATCTTCTCCTCCAAAGCCCGTCAACGCAAACGGGACCAAAGATCACTCGAAGAATTTTGCGTTCGAAGCGACTAAGAAGATCCTCATCCGTCTTTGCTAGGGTCCATGCTTCTGCGCCATAGAGCAGGACAGGGATGATGAGGGTCTTATATAGAATCTCCTTAGTACTTCTTGACAAGGCCTTACTAATCAATTGCCGTCTTAGGCCAAAGAAACAGCGGTTGGCAAGTGTGATTCTTCGCTTGATTTCTGATGTGATGTCATTGTCAGAGTTTATAGCTGAGCCGAGGTAGACAAAGTCCCTAACTACCTCAAAGTTATAGCTGTCTATCGTGACGTTCTGTCCGATTCGTCGGTGTTGTGTGTCCCTTCTTCACAACTAAACCCATTTTTGCCGCTTCTGTACTGATACTTGCAAACGCACCAGTGACAGCTCGCTGTGTTCTGCCAACAATGTCAATGTCGTCAGCGTATGCCAGCAGTTGCACAGACTTTTGGAAAATTGCGCCTCTGGTGTTGGCTTGCGAGTTTCGCACAATTTTCTCAAGAATGATGTTGAAGAAGTCACATGACAGCGCGTCACCTTGTCTAAATCCTTTTTTGACATCAAAGGTCTCGGTGAGATTGTTTCCGACCTTTACGGAGCAGCGAGCGTTCTCCATCGTCATTCTGCACAATCTGACAAGTTTGGCAGGGTTGCCCAAACTGGCTCTGTATAGCACGTCTCGATAAATGCTGTCATATGCGGCCTTAAAATCGATAAAAAGATGGTGAGTATCAATCTGGACTTCTTGGGTTTTCTCCAGGATCTGCCGTAGTGTGAATATTTGATCGGTCGTGGACTTGCCGGGCCTAAAACCGCACTGATTGGGAGGGACCTATCAGATCGTTGACGAATGGTTTCAGGCGTTCACACAGTACAGCAGACATGATCTTATACGCAGTGTTCAGGAGACTGATGTCTCTATAGTTGGCGCAGTTTAGAGAGTCTCCTTTCTTGTGGATCGGGCAAACGATGCTGAGGTTCCATTCATCAGGCATACTTTCGTCTGACCAAATCTTGGAGACGAGTTGGTGTATGCTCTCTACCAGGTCATCTCCCGCTGCCTTAAACAGCTCGGCATTGACAGTGAGCCGTCCGGTCCAGCAGCCTTGTTGGATTTAAGCTTAGATATTGCTATCCTTACTTCATTTTGGTCAGGTGGACGGTAATCTTGGCTTCCATCGTCCAGGTTGAATGGTTCGTTCTGCTTGACAGCGGAATTTGTGTCATCAGTCTGCAGAAATGGTTTTTCCATGTCCTCAGCACCGACTGTGACTCTACTACGCTTCTTTTTGCCCAATGGAAAACGACATAACTCTATTCAATGGGGGTGAATTCTTCCTTTCTTAATAACCGTCTAACCGTCGGCTGTTAAAATGATTTAGGGGTAATGACCGCTTTTATGGCGTTCATTGCGTATGAAACATTATACGGGTAGTGTCGTTTGCTTGTTACGTTTTACTGTTAATAAAGATGTGCTCCGCATTATGACGAAGCAATATTTGCATTCAACAAAGAAATATTATCGTGAAAACAAAAGGTAAGATGACCGCCATTATTATCCCAGCCTATGTAGGGACTTGATTTTTCTAATGATTAACTATTCATTTTGACAATGGTCTACGCGACGCTATTAATATTTTTTTTTATTATTAATTTTATACTGCATTCACATTTCCGTGTTTTTATGTTGAAATCGCTATTGCGTGCCATACTATCTGTGTATCTTCGGTTTGCGTCGAACTTGAGTATATGTATTCAAAAGTAAGGCTATGATAATAATTACTCTATTGTGTAATAGAGGGGTTTGCATTTGTGCTAAAGTTTTTTTTTTTTTAACAAATCAGTTACCTAATTAAAACAGTTGAATGCGGTGGTTGATTATTAGCGATTAATCTTAAACAGCAGATAGAATATTGGCGTGCTGAATATTTATATGAAAATCCATTCATGATGTTGCAGCAGAAAAAATTAATAAGTTTGACAAAAAATGTCATCACGCAGTAGGAGGGAGACATGCACACAATTATTGTATTTCTATGTTTTGCGAATGCGTTTCCATGACCATCGATCCCACGCAAGAGGGAGCCTTCAATTTGGTCAGCATTTTCCGAGGCATTTTCTTCTTGTTCTTTATTATTATTATTCTTATTCTTTATTTTGTCGGCATAGTGTCATTTTCACTTCTTATGTTGGTTTATTCTAGGTTATGTAAGGTTAGGTGTCACTTTTCCGTCAAATTAGTTTCAATGTGCTAAAATGAACAGAGTCCGCTGCTCTTGTAGCCATTTCGAATTCTATTTTGATAATATCCGTTTCGGTTTTTGTAAGTGTTCATGTTTTGGAAAATGACCATTCACTGGAATTGAGCAATTTTTCCCTGTTCGAATTTCTTGAGTGAAATCCTCTTGAATTTTTCTTGTAAAGGGTACAAAAGTTTTTTTTTAAATAAAACAAAAACGGTTTTGGATATAAATGAAATTCTTTATTCCTGTGAGAAAGTACGTTCGATGCCATTATGTATGGAACTCGATAATTTTTGCATGGCCACCACGGGCTCGCTTGCAGAAGTCCAGACGCTGAACCCAATTTTCGACGGTTTTCAAGCATAAATCGGCCGATATTGCTGCAATTTCACGTTCGATATTCGTACGAAATTCATCAATCGTCGCTGGCTTGTTGGCATAGACCATAGACTTGAAGTAGCCCCACAGGAAATAGTCTAACGACGTCAAATCGCACGACCGAGGCGGCCAAGCGACTGGACCATATCGTGAGATAACACGTTCTCCAAACTTGGTTTCCAATAAATTAATTGTGACATTCGCTGTATGGCTTGTGGCACCGTCCTGTTGGAACCACATGTCCTCCAAGTCCATATCATCCAATTGGGGCCAAAAATATTCGGTTGTCATTGAACGGTAGCGATTCCCATTGACAGTAACGTGCCGGTCTTGATCATCACGGAAGAAGTACGGCCCAATGACGCCGCCGCCGGCCCATAAACCACACCAAACCGTATTTTTTTCGGGATGCAATGATGACTCATGGAGTACGTGTGGATTGCTGCCTGACCAATACCGCATATTTTGTTTATTGACGAAGCCATTCAGTCAGAAATGAGCCGACGATTATGGCGACCATAAATTGGACGTAGCGCTCTTAACGTTGAGGCCACTGACTCCGAAATTGTGTAGTAAATTTTAATAATTTCGAATTTTACGGAACCGGTGGCACTAAACTTGATGGCCCAGCTACAACCAGAAATTTTTGATAATAAACAGCTTATAAAAGTCAGTCTTTCTTTTCACACCCTGTGGAAGTATTAATACGAGTGCTTGATTAGTCAAGAAGTCGAGCCGCATTAATCCTTTGAAAATGGGAGGAGAAAATGCAACCGCGAACTCTCTGAGGTCGAATGTCATAAAAAAAAACGTCGACTATATTGGCTTGATCGGTACAAGCAAATGTAGCATGAGCAATATTCATTCATCACGCGACTCCTTTGAGTAGAGTGAAAATGTTTTCTTAACTTCAATCGAAACCCTTCAACTCTCGCTGTCAATTGTTCTTACCTCAAATAAACATGTACAATTCTTTCAGGCAGCGAAATTGACGAAATACGCCAATTTTCAAAAGGCATGCGATGTCATATTCGGCATCTTCACAGTGATTTGGATCGTTACACGGTTAATTTGCCTTCCTCGAATTATATACAGGTAATGTGGTCCAAACGCTTCTTATTAACCCAAAACTAACCAAATCTCCACCGCCAGCTCATCGATTGAGGCACCACAGATCCTGCCCATGTTCCCTGCATACTACATCTTCAATGGACTGCTTATAATGCTGCTGGTGTTGCACATTTTCTGGACATATATGATTTTGAAAATTGTCGTAGACTCTGTGAAGAAAGGACTGGTAAGTGGACAACAACGATTTGAAATGTATATCCGCTACAACCGGTCGATCATTTGCATTTCAGATGTCTGGGGATATTAGGTCGAGCGACAGTGAGGATATTTCTGACAGTTCAGAGAGTGCAAAACTTCTTACTAACGGTACCCCAAAAGAAAAGACTGCAAATTCAGCAAGTTTACCAAAAAGCAACATTGGTGAGCCCACCAATTGATGATGATTGATAACATTGCATAGAAATGTTCAAAGTAGAAACTAAAAGTGTTATATTAGGATTATAATTCTTTTCTTCTCGTAGTTTGTGTTTATTTGTCTTTTTTATCGGTCACTTAATGTTTTATGCTAAATTAGAATGAAACTGGAACAACATTCATTCCGTTTTTTTTTTTTTTTTTTTTCATTTGTACTTTACAACTAATATAAAATAGTTTCTATGATCAAGCTACTAGCCCTTTTGTATTCAAAGAAGAAAGAGAAAAACAAACTGTTATAAATCGAAAACTAATCACCATTTGTCTCACTTTGAAGCAGAAACCAAAAAAAAAGGAAACGATTCAAACGTTCTCTATGCTTGTGTGAAACTAACTTTTTTGTTTGTATAAAAGAAAAACACACTTGTCGCATATAACTTAGAATAAATTGTTATTAAAAATCAAGTAAATAATATTTTTGAAATTCACCCTGTGTCTATATGAATATTTATAATATATAAAACAAACATTTGCTATTGCTAAAACGAAACATAACTATTTAATAGCAGGAAAGGCTCGCGAACTTCTTGTGTAGCTTAAACGTGAATTGCCTACCTAGTGTATAAGTTTGGCTAGCGAGACGGATTACTTCTCGAAATCTCTTTTCTGGACCTGCTAAGTCTCAACTTGATCACATTTCATAACGGCCGCAGGGCACCAAGCTGATGTTGCACAGGCACTTTTTTTCAAAACAGTTTCACACACTTTAATCTTCACTTCACCCGATGAGACTTGCAGGCAGAAAAGATTGAGTGCTCGAACAGTAACCGTCGGTGTATTGCATAGTAGATTGAAACAATTTAAACTATACAAGGACTTGGCAGTTGCTATCCGGCGTGTATAAAATGTATTTTCCTTTTTTTAGTTTATTTGTGAAAATAATTATTATGACTTTTATTAGTATTTGAATGCTTGCGAGGATCCTGTGTATTTATTTTGTATTATTCCTGCAATAGAAATATGAATATAGCCGAAACCAATTTCGGCATGAATGGCAATTGAATATAAACATTAAATTTCCATTGTTTTCTTTTATAGTACCTAACTATTAATTTAAAAAAAAATTATTCTACATCGTAATAAATAAGTTGAAATATTATTTGTTTTGGATTTCATTTATAAAATAGGTCTGTTTCTTTAGTTTCGTAGTAAAAATGGAAAAGACTGTCAAAATGGAAGTGGTGGGGATAAATTCTCTCACAGGGAGAGACACTTACGAAAAAGTTAGGGAACGCGTTTGTAGTAATATATGGCAGATGCACATTTAAAAAATTCCAAAAAGTGCTACGAAAAGTCCTTAAAATGTCTGATAAACTCGAGGACTATCCTAATTTACTAAGAAAATTGGTTACATCATCTAAGTAGCGATGAAAGTGATCTGAAATAAATCGAACTTGTTCTTGATGAATCCGAGTGTGTGGAAGAGTTTGACTGTATGCACCACAATCATTCGAGAAGAGGAAAAAGCGACACTCCATTAAGAATGACATGGTGGAGCAACTTTCGAAAATAATCTTAAGGAGAATTATTACATGAATAAATGTTCAATTATTTAAAACTAATAACACACTACGCGAACTCGCCAAGCGCCCTTCCAGTTCAGATACGTAAAGCGAACTTAACTCAATACGTCTGTCTCACTTGACGAGCTGCATTGTGCAGCCTAACTTAAACTATTATACCTTTGAGCAAGAGGGATTTCCTTGCTCAATATATCATACTAATGGTAGAGTTACACTTGGGTTAACAGAATGTTCAATTTTATTTTGCCGCCTGTTAACACCGTTTTAATACGCAAAAAATCAAAGCAAATGCAGGCATTTATGTCAAATAGGGCAACAACTGGCAGCCTTTCCCATTCTTACACCGAGAAATTTGTGGAGTAAACGTTCGTAAGATTCTCAGTATTTATATAGTGTCCGGCTGCAGAGCAGCGCTTCCTCCTGGCAGCAACAAGATCTTTCCATCTCTCCCGGTTCAACGCAACTGTCCTGAGCTGTGACCACGATTGAACACCTTGGGACCAAGTTGTTTTTGGTCTTCCAACGCGTCTATTACCCTGAGGATTCCATTCGAAGGATTGTTTCGCTATATTGTCGTTAGGTTTCCTCAGAGTATGTCCTATCCAGCGCCACTTCCGTTGCAAGATGTCGGCATTCACTTTTTTCTGTCCGGTCCTTTCCCATAATTCATCGTTCGATATGGTTTGCGGCCACCGGATCTTCAGAATGTATCGCTTGCAGCCTGCTCGAGATGTTAACAGAGCATTTCCATGTTTCTGAAGCATATAACAGCACAGATTAAACGTTCGATTGGAAAAGTCTCAGTTGTTGGTGCGTAGCGATATTTTGCTGGAGTTCCACACAGGAGCAAGGATTCCAAATGCACTACGGGCTTTGTTAACATCCAGGTCCGTTCCGCTATCTAGTGCTATGAAACTGCCCAGATAGTTAAACTGCGTGACCTTCTCTAGAGGTCCCTGCCTTAGAATAACTTGTTGTGTGCTTTGGCCCGTTGACATTATTTTTGTCTTATTAGCGTTGATCCTTAGGCCAGCAAATTCCCCATGTTGTTGCAACGAATGACATACATGATTCAACCCAGCAGTGTTGTTTGCCATGAGACATATATCGTCAGACTCCATTGGATACAATGTCTTTCACTTTCTCCCACCGTGGCATTCATCACATCGTCTATCGCTAGCAAAAACAGAATTGGTGACAAGACACAAGACATCTCCTTGACGCACATCAAAGGGGTCGGAAAGCCGTCCATTGTGCAGAACGAGACATATTGCGTTGTTGTAAGACTCTCTTATAACAGCGACAATTTTCTGAGGGATACCTCTCGCAATAAGCGATCTCCAGATACATTCACGATTAACCCGATCAAACGCCTTCTCAAAATCTACAAACATGAGATAAAGCGGTGATTGGTACTCAGAAGATTGTTCGATTATGATTCGCAAGGTGTTGATGTGGTCCACTACGAAACCCTGCCTGGTGCCTCTTGAGGAAACTGCCCATTTATCTTGAAAGCAAACTTCTTAAAATGTCGTGAGACAGCTGTGCAAAGTATACCTACTGGCATGTGTTAAGAACAGAAACTGAAGGTATGTATCTCATGGGTTCTTAAAGTTCCGTTGTGACCTGATCCTCTAGTGCGTCCCACGAGTAGCCAATGATATAAATATGTTTATCTACTAGAACCACCCAGATTTGAGTATGAATATCAGGAGTACTTTGAGTTCAACATTCTTCAAATCATCTAGGTCTAGGTCATCGAAGAAGTACCTAACTGTAGAAAATCAGCTGTCTGCTGTTTTTAAGCCTGGGCATTCGCAAAGTAGGTGACGAACAGTTTGTATTTCTTCAACGTCCCTACAGCTTCTGCAAAATGTTGCAAATGTATGGGATTCTGTTTATTTTCCTGTTTCTGTTGTCACTTGATGCCTTTAATCTAAAAAAATATCGAGATCTACGAAAAGTGATTCGAATCGAAAAAATATTGATTTTTTGTCCCAATGGAAAACAACATAAGTAGGTGTGAATCTCGCTCAGAAATCAAGATTCGCAAAATTGAAACATGAAATTTGACAGCCAGCTGATTTCGAGAGCAGAAAAATTGCTCTGAATGAAAAGTGTTTCTTCTGTCCCAATGGAAACGCCATACGAGGGATAGAAAAAATATAAAACCTTGAAAAAAAAATTCAATATAGTCAATCCGCAGTACTAATAATCATTTTTAGTGTCCAGGCTAAATTTTTCGAACTCACAATGGCGAAATTTTCCATACAAAATTTCATATTGTGACCTAGAAAATATTTAGTGTGAAGATTAAAAATGATTATAAGTAAGGCCCAATGATATCAATAGGTACATTTGTTTGATCGCGAAATAAGTTTTTCTATTCCCTTAAAAAAATTAATTTTCCTCTTGGCCCGAAAAATGGTCATTTACAGCGGACTTGAGCTCATTATCGTCAGCAAATCGCTTTCCCGGCAGGTCTTTTTTAAAATTTGGGAATAAAAAGTAGTTACAGGGGGCCAGGTCTGGGCTGGAGGGTTTGTGGTTAATTTCCTCAAACCCGCACTCTCGTACATCAGCCTTGGAGAGCCGCGCAATGTGAACCGGTGCGTTGTCGTGAAGAAGCAGCACTTTCTTTGTCAGCTTTCCTCTTCTTTTGTCTTTCATTGCTTCTCTCAAACGGCGTAAAGTGGTTGAGTATTTTTCTGCGTTGATAGTTTCACCTTTTTTTGTGTACTTGATGAAAAGTATTCCTTTAGAATCGCAGAAAACTGTGGCCATGATTTTGCCAGCCGATGGAGTGACTTTGAACTTCTTCGGAGGGACTCCTCAACTGCTGTTTACTCTCAGGGTCATAGTGATGAACCCACATTTCATCGCCAGTTACTACCCTTTCGAAAACACTTTATGGATCGTCGCCACAGCTCTAAAAACTTGTTATTCATCTGTCTTGTTGTTCATCTGTCGCGTCATTCATTTTCGTCGTCTTTGACTGGAGATCGCAAACAAACTAATGAAGTTATAAACATGAAATTTTATATCAATACCCTCAGGTAATTTTGTTAGCTAATGATTTAATTTAATTACCCGCAGTAAAATGAAATCACCCCATTGAAGCCCCTCGTAAAACGGTTAAGAAACCTTCCCCTTCAGCAGTGTTTTTAGCTTCTACTCTTCTTGACACTTCGAATTAGGTTTTTATATTCGATTAGGCACACGAAATCTGAAATCTGAGAGCAAATCTGAAGAAGCCCAATCGAATACCACATCAGAGTAGTTGTTGTGATTGCGTTGCTGAAAATCCTACTTAACTTTGCTTTGCTGAGATCGAAGCTCAAGAAAACACGCCCAATTTTGCGACTTCGTCTGCACTACAGTTGTATGGTATGTAACCATGGCCATGGCTCCTCATGACAATCCCACACGCGATACTTCTATATGGATGCGAAATATGGGCAGATGCACTCAAACAGGAGAACTACAGGAACCAGATGGCAGCAGTACAGAGACGCGGAGCCCTTCGCATCGCAAGTTCTTACCGCACTGTATCAGAACCAGCCGCGCTAGTCGTGGCAGGAGTGACACCCATTGACCCTTTTAGCCGCAGAGAGAAGGCTTGTATATGAGAAGAGAGCGGAAGTAGGAGCAGAAGCGGCAACGACTGAAGCAAAACAGACCACCAAGCTTTTATGGCAGCAAAGGTGGAACTCCGAAACAAGAGGTAGATGGACCGCCAGGCTGATCAGAGACGTCGCTGAATGGACAACGCGAAAACACGGAGAAATAAACTATTATACCACGCAGTTTCTAACCGGACATCGAAATTTTAATGCATACCTGCACAGGATGCGGAAAATTGAACATCCGACATGCCAGTACGGCGAATCATTGGTAGACGACGCTTTTCATACCTTCTGCACGTGCAGCAGGTGGACCGTGGAAAGGTAGGCTTTGGAATCCGAGATAGGTTATATTTCCCCCGAAAACATCATTGGGAAGATGATCGCAAGCGAACGTAGCTGGAAACGGGTATCAGAGTTCATCGAAACCGTGCTCAAAACCAAGAAGAGAGAAGAAAGCCAGAGCACACCCTCATAGAAGAGGCCCCCCGAAGTAAGACGAATAGTGGTTCCAGGGAGCTGTTGAAGAAAGCCAAAGGGAGAGGGGGAGTTTAGTTAGTAAGAGTCTGACACACCAGGAAAGTTTAAATTTCTTGACCGTGCATGATGCATTCTTCGCCCTCCCATGGCCATGGAATTCGTTTACGCTTTCGTAAAACATTTCAACTGCAAAGTAACGCATTCTATTGGGTGAATCTATTTTTCTATAATATCGAATGTTGTAACCCTTGAAAAAGTGTCCAAGACTACGCATATTCCAATCGCACGAATATCAACCAAAAAATGAGCAAATCGCGTTTTTATGTTTGACAAAACTCGCGAAATCTGACAAGCCCAATCGATTACCACAAAACAAAGGAACTGACAAAATTCCAGCCGCCAATTAGTGTTCTCAGCGCACCATTTAATATTAATAAACATGTTTATTTACAGGACGATAAAAAATAATAAGAATTACATCGTATTATCAGTGTTGTTTCTTTTCTATCATTAAAATATGTTTAAATGTATGTATTTCTTCGTTGACTTATCATATTTCATGTTAAAAAATTATTTGTATGAAAATTAAGTAGACTAGATGGCTGTGGTGTCTCATGTCCATTCTTTCTCGCCTCCATAGTACAAAATTGGCATTTCTGGTGATTTTTTTTTGTTATCACGACATGGTCCATGTGTGTCGTAAATTCTAGGGAGCAACGTTAAACCAATAACTAACATGTTGTCAAAACTTAATATTTAGATCCACTCGGCCTTGTGCTATGAGCGATGTGAAGTAAGAAGCGGTGTGCTCTCAGCGACACGTGAAGTAATCACCGATTGAGTTTGACCACGGCCGGTTGGTTGCCATAAGCGTCTGCTATGGGATCGTGCTTTCATCTGCCAATGCAACAGAATGTACTCAAATATTTGATGGTGCTTTGTTATGAGACAACTTACCCGCCTGCGATGTACTTCATGCAAATACAAAGTGCTCAAGCACATGTCTGCAGTGGTAAGATCGGTCGGATTGAAGCCCAAATGTGTATCCAATCCATAGATGCTGAAAGTAAGATCACGACGTGATAAGTCTCGTGCAAAGATAGCAATTGTAATACAGTAATAGCAATTGTAATACAGTACCTAAAGAGAAGACTATCAGCGGGACCTTCTGGACGCCCTTCACTCTTCCGCACACCAAACATTCGCATGCTTTTATCCATTTGAACAGTGGATTTGGGTAGCCCAGCCACAGGAGTATCTTCACTTTCCTCCTCCTCCTCCTGGTCGGGTAATGCGGAAGCATCCTCCAAGTTTTGCTGCAACATCTGTTCGAAGCCAAATGCTCGATCCGAATCAGCTGTAGTAGAGGGAGCATGCATCGGAACGTTATGGGGTGTAAACGGCTTCCGTGTGGGATACACAGATCGACCAAGAACACTGCCAGCAATGTGATGATTGCTAAATATCGAGTTTGCTATCGACGAGTACTAAAGAGTGAAAATCGACACATAAGCGACGTTTACTGGACACTTCTACAAACAACCTCACCTCCTCGCCAATCGTTCCAAATGAAACTAAGCTCTCTGCCATAGCAGTGGTGTTATCAACTTCAACAGTTTTCTCCCGCATTAGATCCTGAATAGCGTTCTTGCGAATACCTTTCATAAACTGTCTGGCATCTGGCGGCATTCTCCATTCGGGATTGGTTAGGGTGAAATGAACTAGCGACAGCTCAGTTTTGCCATTTTCCACCGCGTAATGCCTGACTTCCTCCTCGAGTTGAGTATTGATTTTGGTCGCTGGCAGTTGCCACTCCGGGTTGCCGTGTTTACGAACATCCATTTGTGCGAAAGAGCATACATTGCCTACTCCCTTCACAGTCACAGTGAAGCTTCTAAAGAATTTAACTATTTCCAAGGCTTTCGGCCGGAACACAAATAGAAGGATAAACGGCGTAACTAGTGGGCTGCAGATCTCATTCAGTAGATATGCCTACAGGAAAGATGATGAAAGATGAAAGTTTTCTAATTAAGTGTTCGCTTGCACCTACCGCTTTGAATTGGAAGAAATGCCCAAACTCATGCTGCACTTGGGTTGTGTGTGCGTAGCATTTCCACTCACTTGGGAGGTAGTGAACATGTGCGAGTACTGCCGTTAACAGCTGTTCTGGACACCATATCCGATTCTCGTCCGGTATTAGAGTTCTTGAGAGAATAAAAATTAAATAACTCCCATTTTTTGTATGATCTACTTAAATTTACCTGCACACCACTCCGATCCCCGATAGGATAGCGATTATTGTGAGAACGTGTTCCACTTGAAACACATATTCGTCGTATATACCCAGAGCCAAGATCAGTAGCAGTATGCCTCCGGTAAGGAAGAGAACATTTCTGAAATATTTTCAAGATAGTAACAAGTGGGGGCCATCTACTCCAAATCAATTACTTCGCTATGATGTTCATAATGGGCGAGGAAAACGAATTTAGATATCTATCGGCTGGTTCGTAGGCACGATTTAGACGTGCATCTAGTTCGTGCTCAAGTTCGTTGAAGTGGCGCAAGTAGAGGCGGCCATAGTTCGACCATGTGCGCATTCCTAAAGCGCCAGGCTCTTTTTTTAGTATCTAAGTTATGTTTTCTATACGATTAAAAAGGATTCAAAGCAATTGTCGATGAAGACACTTACATTAACATATTGAAAGGAAAAATAGATGCATTGCCATAAGAAAATAACTGGGGATAGGACAAAATTTGCAATGGCCACCCACATTATTTGCTTCGAGAGGCGCTGAGCCAGTTCCACTTGATTGTTTCGTAAGGTGTAGTCGTCCCGCAGTTGCCAGTTATTCTGAAATGGAGATCCCGGACCGCCTGAAAATGTTTTAAGAAGTAAATTACAATCGTTTACAGTAAAATCAGACAGAAAGAATTGGTACAAATATTTTGTAGCGTTTGTCGCAACTTACTTGGGAGGCGTGCACAACAATAAAAATAAATGCAACCCTAAGAGACGTCTGCAGCAACCAGCCCAAGAAGCAACCGCAAATAGCTACTAGGACAATCTAGTCAGCCTCTACCTAATATCTTGTGGATGTTTTTTTAGAACTTAAAAGCGATACGAAGAATGTCGGTGGGTTATTCATTGTCTTCGATATTTTAGTCTCAATTTCAATTTATGGTTTGCCCTTTGATTTTCGTTACTGTTTCCATCGACGGGATTACGGAAAAATATTAAACAGCGAACCGTACAGGTACTGGCGATATTTGAAAACCTACTTGTGGCTGTCACAATAGACAACTATAACTTTTAGGTAGTAAGGGACTTTGTCTACCTTGGCTCTGCTATAACATCTGAAAATGACATCTCATCAGAAATCAAACTAACTCTTGCCAATCGCTGTTTCTTTGGGCTGAGAAGGCAACTGTGTAGTAGAGCCATTTCCCGAAAGACTAAGGAGACTCTGTATAAGACCCTCATCATCATTCCAGTCCTGCTGCATGGATCTGAAGCATGGACTATTTCCAAAGCGGATGAAGATATCATTGGTCGTTTCGAGAGAAAAATTCTTCGTAAGATATTCGTTCCCGTTTATGTTGACGGGTTTTGGAGGAGACGATTCAACGACGAGCTATACGACCTGTACAGCGACATCGACCTAGTCAAAAAAACTGCGCATGAGATGGCTAGAACATGTAGATCGAATGGACATCAACGCTCCGGCTCGCATAGTCTTTGATTCCAACCCAGAGGGTCAATGCAGTAGAGGAAGCCCTCGCCTTAGGTGACGCGCACAAGTAGAAAACGACCTCAACCAACTTGGAGTGCGCAACTAGAGGCAGTTGGCTAAGGACCGGTCTAACTGGAGAGGCTTGTTGGTTGAGGACCTGGTTCACACCGAACTGTAGCGCCACCTAAGTAAGTAAGTAAGAACATGTGGCTGCACCTTTTTCTTTAAATAAATTGTTAGTTGTAGACATAGGGGAAGTGTAAGAGCCGCCATGGAGGACAAGGGCCTATGACACATAAAAGATATACTGCACATGGGAAAAAAAGAAATGTCTTCCCAATTGAAAACAATATGCAGAGCAGAGAGAGAGAGTTCGTAAGAGATAGACGTGTTTACAAAGTTCGGAGTGATTTAAAGAAAAACTAAATAATTGTTGTTTAACTAACTTGGTTTTATAAGCAAAATCTGCTAAGTGTTGTTTGTTCACAAAGGTGGATTGCTATTGCTTATAATAATGGAGAATACCTGCAATAAGTGTCGAAAGGCAATTCGCGGAGAGGGGGGCATAAGATGTGCGGGTGTATGTAAAAAGGTATTTCACGTCGCGGTAAATTGTTGTGGACTTGATTCATATAGTGCCAACGTATTGGAATCATGCGAAAACATAAGATACATGTGCGCGGATTGTGTTTTATATATACACAATGTGGATCTTGTCTTGGGGGATATGTCGGATACGGTTAAAAAAAACAGTGAATGCTTAAAAGAATATAAAAACGCCCTCGGGGTGGCTTTAGATGACAATAAACGGGAAATAATGAACTTACTGCAAGCAATTGAAAAAGACTACGCACAAAGAACTATGGAAATGAAAAATGCTCAAGAAATATGTGAAAAGAGTGTTGAAGAAATTAGAAAAGTGAGTGATTATGGGAAAGCATTTAAAGAGCAGAGCGAAAAAATATGTGATGATGTGAGAAAAATGACAAATAATAATAAAACTGTCATGGAAAGTGTGAAGGAAATGAGAGTAGACATCGTAAAAGAAATAAAATATGAAAAAAATAAAGCCACATATGCAGAGCAAGTTAAGAGAACCGTGGCTCCGAGTGCACCAGTAATATTAAAACCAAAAGCAAAGCAGCAAAGCGAACAAACAAAAAGTGAAATAAAGGGAATAATTAAGCCGTCCGCATTGAATGTGGGAGTGAGTGGTATAATAAGTAGGCAGAACGGCGCCGTTGCTATTCGTTGTGAGAGCAATGAAGCAAGATCAAAATTGGCTTCAGAAATGAAAGAGAAATTGAGTGAAAAATATGATGTGCAATTACCGAAAATGCGCTTCCCTAAAATATTAATCACAGGGTTGAGTGAAAATATGGATGGAGCTAAAATGATCGAGGCGATTAAAAAACAAAACAATTTAGTGAGTTGTGACATGAAATGCATTAAAATATACAAATCTTTTAAAAACCAAAGGGTTTATAATGCAGTAATCGAGATAGATGGTAAAGGCTTTGAAAGAGTAATGAATTTAAAGAAAATAAACATTGAATGGGATAGATGTTCGGTATACGAAAGTTTCAGTGTATTAAGGTGTTTTAAATGTTGGGGATTCAACCATACATCCACTCATTGTAAGGAGAGTTGCCAGGTATGTGCAAAATGTGGAGAGGAAGGCCATTCGTTCAAAAACTGTTTAAATGAAACGAAGTCGTGTGTTAATTGCAAAAAAGCTAAAGAACGACTTAATTTAAGTGACATTGACATTAATCATGATTGCAGGGACAAATGCTGCCGTACACTTCAGCGCAAATTAAAAATAGAATGTGAAAAGATATCTTATTAGCAATTAACATCATCAGTAAAGTGCCTATGTTTAAATATCGGTGGAATTCGATCAAATTTAGCTCAATTAGAAGTGGTAACGTTAAAACAATCGTTCGATTTTATTTGTGCTACTGAAACTCATTTAACATCAGACATTAAAGATTCGGAAGTAAAACTGCGGGATTATAAAATAGCGAGATGTGATAGTGTGTCTAGTCATACGGGAGGTGTGCTTATTTTTGTTAAACCAAAATGGGTGATTGAGGAAATCTCTAAAATGGCAATTGGTAAAATGATTTGGTGGCTTCTGATAAAAGTTTCTACAAACAATACAAAAATTATTTTAGTGGCTATTTATAGGTCTCCACACAAACAGAATTCGCCAGAACATATTTTTTGTGATTTTTTTAAAAATAAAATAGAAGAGCTTTGTTCAACATATAATGAGACCATAATAATGGGTGATTTTAATATAAACTGGTTTGAAAATGGAGCATATAAGAAACGTATTTATGAAAGTATTTCAGACATTTCATTTAATCAAATAGTCACAGAACCAACTAGAATTACCCAAAACTCGTCTACTTTAATAGATTACGTTATAACAAATATTTCAAATATTCAGGCAATAGTGAAAAAGGAATTTAATATCAGTGACCACGAATCCATAGAAATAATCTTTGAAACCAATACGTCTAATAATGTGTTAAATAAAAAATCCATTGAATCGTTAGTATTTAAGGAGGATGTTTTTCGTAGAGAGCTCATCAATAATGAAGAAAATTTAAATATCGACGAACTAAATTGCACAGCAAAATCTTTAAGCGAACGTTTAAGAAATGCCCTAGAGAAAATGATCATATCTAAAACCATAAGTGGATCAAAAAGTAACATAAGTTGGTTTAACCAATATTTATTCAATATGAAACTGACAAAAATCCAATTACATCAAAGAGCAGTATGGACTAACGACATAGACGACTGGTGTAACTATAGGCGATGTAGAAATAAATACGCAAGTGAGATTCAAGCAGCAAAAAATAATTATATTGCCAGGAAAATTGACCAATCAACGGATCAAAAATCAATGTGGAGAACAATAAAAACGCTAGTACTTAATGAGGAGAAAAATGGCATAAGGGAGATAATCTGTGATGGGGAGAGCATAAAAAACGAGACTGAAATTGCAAATACCCTTAATAAATTTTTTGTTAGAAGTGTGGAGGAGTTAAATGATAGAATACCTTTTGAACAATACTCAAATTTAGTGAATTCAAACAATGAACAAAGTTTATTGCTAGACCTTTCTTGCCATCGGGTCGTTGCTGGCATGCAAGTTCCCTTTCTTAGCTCGTCGGTGGGTGTGGGACTTGACCCTTGGTCCGTGCAACAAAAAAAAACCATGCCAGTCTTTTGCGCCGAGGTGACGTTGACGCTGCGAGACGTTTGCCTCTACCCTCCCTGCCTTGGCTACCATACTCGCCTAAGTAGCCCCTTATCTCGCCATCTTTCACTTCCTACTCCGCATCATCCTTCCCTATCCGCACTCCCTCATCCCATTTCGCCCTTTTTAAAACAAACTCATTGTATTAGCATTTTGCATCTTTACACAAAACATTTATTCATTTTTAAATCAATTTACTTTACTTTACTTTACTTATTTGAATAAAAAAATCCTTATATTTACGCGAATTATATATTCACTTGCTAATTGGGCTTCTTTACCGTCTTTTTTCACAAATTATTAATTTAATCCCTTAATCAATGGTCCCCTTCCCCTTTTAGATTTCTTTTACCGATATACACTAATGAAATAAGTACAAAATGACTCACCCTCGACACCAACCCTGCCGTGACATCTGTTTTTCGATTGTCATTTTGCAGGTAGTGTAGTGCGACATATTCGAATTTATTTCGTAACACAGGGCTTTACGTTTTGTTTACAATCTGCTGTCAGAATGTCAGAACAAAATTGTAAAAATCGAACCCACATGTTTCAAAGGTGCATTGAAGTGTGAAAATAATAATAACAATTGAAAGTTTAAGACAGAGCAACATAAAACGTGGGAGCCGAACCTACTTTATAGCCGGGCAGAATACTCAGATAAGTATTTGTGTAATTTTACCTACCGACCCGATACTTTGTGGTTGCCTCTTCCAGATATACGCATGCAGTCATTGGCGAATGTCTTTGGCATGAAAAATGCCGATGATTTTGCCGGATAAATCCTCCAATTCATACATGCAGTTACCAACAACACGACGGACACGACTCTTAAGGAATTTAGGCAGCAGTTTGGCATTTTGCCCCTGGACGAAATTGCTCTGTGCAAAATTGCGGCGAAAAACTTCTTGTCCAACCTTAAACGACGTCGGCCTGGAACGAGTGTTGTAGGTACGCTTAGATTTTTCATGCGCTAGTAGTAGATTTCTGGACAACTGCTGACGTGCAAGAGGCATACGCGTTTCACGAGACGTTACCAACATATCGGGATCCTGCAGTGCCTGCAAGCGTCTGAGTATTTTGTAAGATGAACCATGGTTTATCATGTTCTGCCCAAATAAGGCATAGTATGGCTGACATCCAATCGAGTCGTGAACATCTGATCGTAGTGCACATGCTATGCTTGATAAATAATCATCCCAATGGTCTTGTTCATCAGTTACAAATACTCTTAGCTTGTTCAGGATACTGCGGTTAACTCTCTCCGAAATGTTGGCCTGTGGCGAGTACAAAGCTGTACGAATGTGTTGCACGCCATAGTTGTTCAGAAATCCACTGAATTCGGTTGATATAAATTGTTTTCCGTTGTCCGAGTGTATGAATTCAGGTGTTCCGAATCCATGAAATACCTCGGACTCCAGAAATCCAATTATATTTCTCGAAGTTGCCTTTGATAGCGCTTTAAGGAAGGTGTATTTGGTGAAGTGATCGACTGCGATGAATATGTAGATATTGCCTCGTTTAGTGCGCGGATAAGGACCTAGTAAATCGACGTAAAGTCGTTGCATCGGTCGCTCTGAGACGATCTGCTTCGTAATCGGGGGACGAAGAATCTTATTTGGCGCTTTTATGGACTTACACACATCGCACTGGCTCACATATGTCTTGATTTGTCTGACCATCTTTGGCCAATAGTACTTGTCTCGGACTCTCGCATACGTTTTTGAGAATCCACTATGGCAAGAAAGCTTTGTATTGTGGGCCATTTCAATAACTGTGTGAGTCAAAGTGCTTGGTATCCATAAGCGCCACAAAGAATCTTCGTTTCCAAGATCTTCGCTTCTAAATCTAACTCTTTTGTATATAAATTTGTCGGATACAACTAGATCTGGGAGCGAAGCTTGATTTTTCTCGATTTCTTCCCGAAGATTTCTGTACTCCACAGAGTCGAACTCAGGCGAGGCAAGATCTACTTCTTCACCTACAGACGTCACCAACAACTCATCCATTTCTCCTCGTGATAGAGCATCCGGCACTACATTAAGGGAACCTTTGCGATGTTCGATGGTAAAGTCGAAACGTTGAAGTTCCAGACTCCATCTCGCAAGACGACCACTCAAATCTTTCAGCGACATAAGCCACTTCAAACTTGAATGGTCAGTGATGACGCGGAAATGCAAACCCTCAATGTAGGCACGGAATTTCTTGACACATAGGACTGCAGCAAGACACTCGAGCTCCGTGACTGTGTAATTTCTCTGTGCCTTATTCAGTTTTTTCGACATGAAAGCGATTGGTTTCTCATTACCATCCACATCGAGTTGAAAAAGCACTCCCCCTACCCCTTCAGATGAAGCATCGCACTGGATGGTAAACTCTCGTTTGAAATCTGGCTGGGACAAAACAGGTGCAGAGGTAAGTGCTTCCTTTAAATTTTCAAATGCCTCTTTGGCTGCGGATGATAACTCGAAATCCTTTCTTTTTTTCAGGCAATCAGTCAACGGCGCTGCAAGTTCCGAGTAATTTTTGATAAAGCGCCTATACCAACCAGTCATACCGATAAATCTACGCACTTGTCTCGGTGTTTTAGGAATTGGAAAGTTGATCATCGCCTCTACCTTTTCAGGGTTAGTTTTTAGCGTGCCCTGACCGACGATGTATCCAAGGTACTTGATCTCACGCATACAGAACTTACTTTTTTGGATGTTTATGGTCAAGTTCGCCCTACGTAGACAGGAAGCCACTTCCGCCAGTACTTGGACATGGGTGTCGAAATCCGCTGAACATACCAATAAGTCATCTAAGTAAATGAACACATATTCTCGGAGTCGTGCTGGAATAACACGGTCCATCAGACGACACATCCGTTGTGCGGCATTGCATAAGCCAAACGGCATTACTGAAAATTGGTACAATGGCCGTCCCGGCACAGCAAATGCCGTTTTCTGTTTTGACTCCTCATCAAGGGGGATTTGCCAAAAGGCATCCTTGAGGTCAAGCCCCGTAATAAAATGTGTGTCCTGAAGGCGGCTTAGAAGACCATCAATATGTGGCAGCGGATATGCGTCTTTTTTCGTCACGCTGTTCAACTTTCGACTGTCCAAGCACAGGCGTACTTTTCCTGGCTTTCTGACTAGCACTATAGGGGAACACCAAGGTGAGTTGCTTTCCTCGATAACTTTCAGTTCCAGCATGCGATCAAGTTCCTTGAACACTTCTTCCTGTCGCACCGGAGACAAGGGGTAGTGTCTGGATTTAATTGGCACTGCGTCTCCAACATCGATGTTGTGAGTCTCTAAATGAGTATGACCGAGACCCATGTCAACAAAGTTTGGAAACTTCCTTTTTACGGACTCTAAAAGTTGTGTCTGTGCGGGGGTAAGTACAATGAAATTTGCATCATCTGCTGAACTAACACTTTCTTCGTTTGACAGGGCAATCGAATCAATCGGACAGTGTGGGATTAAGCAGAATTCCCTCCAGAAATTCATGCCGAGATAAACTTTTTGTGTCAAGTTGGGAATTACATAGAAAGTTATGGTTTTCGTGACGCTTTTAAATGACGTTGGAATTTCGCAGTACCCCACAATGTCGTGAGTATTACCATCTGCAGTCTTAACGAAATTCTTGTAGGGCGTCATCTGAATACCATTCCTCTCTATGAACTCAATACAGGACTCCCCCAATACAGAGATGGATGCACCGCTGTCTAGCAATCCGAAAACGTATTCGTTTTTTAACAGCACTTTAGCGTACATCCTTCCATCTGTTTCCGAAGTTAATATAGTCTCGACTATGAGTTTCTGGAAGGCTTTCCGCTTATGATACCTTTCCCTACACTTCCTGATATGATTGCTCGCGATTTTATTGTTACCCATTATCTGAGACCGCAGTTTATAGTAATTTTGTTTTCTCTCGTGAAGAGATTTTAGTTGGAAAGTGTTAATGGGGTGACCAACAATACAGGACGAAACATCATTTTGTTCGCGTTGCAATATAGCAATGGGAGCACTATCCGAACTTTGCTCGACCTTACTTACTGCGATGTTTCCTCCTGTTAATTGTTCTGCAGCTCGGGGTTGTTCCTGTGGAAACGACTCTCCCCGTCTCTCCTGTCGTTCCCCTGGCGGTTTCCCTGATGTTTAGAACACTCAGGTGTACTAACACCCTTAGCGCCACAGAGGAAGCAGAAAAGCTTTCTTTCATGTGAGGGACACTGATAGAACGTGTGTCCCTGTTGGTCACAATTCCAACACAGTAACACCGCTCGATTTTGAGATCGACTAAATGCAGCCACTTCTTCGATTTGTTCATCCACTTCTTCCTCCAAATGCATCTCATGAACAGCTTTTTCGGAAAACATACGCCTAGACAGGAAACGTTCAGCTTCCCTACCCTTGTTTCTAAGCTGCTCTAGATCTGCTATATTAGCAGCAAGCAATACTTCTCCTAACTTGTCCTTGCAATTATTTCGGATGACCTCTATAAGCTTCTTAGCGTCAAATGGCTCATTCAGACGGTCATTCAGACCTATAACAGAGCTATAGAAGTCATCGAAAGATTCTTTGAACCCTTGTCTACGAGTCAACAGCCGCATATAGACTTCCACATCATTTTCTTTTCGCCCGAACTCCCTCTTCATGGCGATTTTGATGTCTCCAAACTTCGCGTGAGGGTTTTTGCGAAGAAATGACCAGAACCAATTATTCGCCTTTCCTACTAACAGGGAATGAAAGTTGGCAGTGATTTGGTCATCGCTATAGAACGACGAAGCTTGGAGCCTATCAACCTTAAAGAGGAAGTCGATGATGTTCTCAGTGCCATCGTACTTTATGTTCCACCTGTCTAATCGGCATTTCTCAGAAGCATTAGAAGCGCTTGGGGTCCCCGACACTGGTGGAGGAGGAACACTGTGCACTGAAGCCTGACCAGACAGAGGTGGATACATATTTGACAACCTATCGCTTAAGTTGCTCGTAAACTGCGGATTGCTTGGATTGTTTAGTTCTGGGATATGTTGTACTGGAACGGGGTTGCTCATGTTCTCCATTTTATCCAAAACGCTGTTCATGAAAATTTGCATCTGTTGGAAGAAGCGAACTTGATTGGTTGTTAGCGACTGATCTATGCGATCTGCTAAAGAAGCGGTATCTAAGCTCTGTGCTCGTTGTATATTGGAAGCCGATGTTCCAGGTTCTTCAACAGAATTAATTCCATTAGGAGCCGTTTGGTTGTTGTCTGCCATGATCGGTGAATTCGAGGAGGAATTTGAAATTTGGTCGAAATTTAAGTCTCCCAACGACTGATGGAAAACTTCAAATTCTTCCTCTAAAATGGTTTTATTATCCTGAGCTGCGGTTGAAACCGAACGAGTATGAGGACGATTTGGGGTTTTTTTCATACTCAAAAATTTCAGACGACAAGAAGACAGCAACGGAGAACGAGAAAACGAAGCGAGAGCACGACAAGATTGAGAGCAAGACAAAAAAAAATAAAAAAAATAATAATGTATCGGTTGGTATAATAAAAAATTTCGTACGGCTATAAAAATGGTATATAAATAACAAAAAGAATATAAAGAAAAACAAATTACAAAAAGAATAATATGGTGACGAACGAACTTCCTAACAAAAGAACTACCTATCATAATATTGGGCTTAGGATGAGGATAATTGGCGGAGAAAAGACGATAACTTCAGAAGTAAAAGATGGCGAAGACCTGCGAGCCTGTTTGAAAAATAACAAAACTGAAACAAACTAAGTATCGAACGGGTAAAACTTTACATTAAAAAAACTACTCTATAAAAACTAATAAATTATTAATTATTTCAGGACGGCTACAGACAAACACGTCGTTCGCATCCGACTCAGAAACTTGAAATTTTTGATGACGGAAGGATCTACTCGAAGACTAACACAACACAATCTTTCCGTGTCTCTTCACATCTACCGGATATATATACATTTCGTATATGTTGAGTGTGGTTTCCCAGTCAGGACTTCGATGTCGGTATATAACACATAACATCAAGACTCAGACAAAAAGATACCACAAAATTATATTTGGATTCTCTCCCTCCATCGCAACGCGATACCAGATTACACCAGTCATCGGGACTTATGTTGGGAAAACGAATTCAAGACCAAAGAAAAAACTAAGCAAAATCACAAGAAATCACAAAAAAAAACTAAAACAAATGAATTGGCTCTTTAAATCTGCATTCACTATTTTGCAATAGTGAAGCCTTCACGTTGCGGGCGCCATTTTATTGCTAGACCTTTCTTGCCATCGGGTCGTTGCTGGCATGCAAGTTCCCTTTCTTAGCTCGTCGGTGGGTGTGGGACTTGACCCTTGGTCCGTGCAACAAAAAAAAACCATGCCAGTCTTTTGCGCCGAGGTGACGTTGACGCTGCGAGACGTTTGCCTCTACCCTCCCTGCCTTGGCTACCATACTCGCCTAAGTAGCCCCTTATCTCGCCATCTTTCACTTCCTACTCCGCATCATCCTTCCCTATCCGCACTCCCTCATCCCATTTCGCCCTTTTTAAAACAAACTCATTGTATTAGCATTTTGCATCTTTACACAAAACATTTATTCATTTTTAAATCAATTTACTTTACTTTACTTTACTTATTTGAATAAAAAAATCCTTATATTTACGCGAATTATATATTCACTTGCTAATTGGGCTTCTTTACCGTCTTTTTTCACAAATTATTAATTTAATCCCTTAATCAATGGTCCCCTTCCCCTTTTAGATTTCTTTTACCGATATACACTAATGAAATAAGTACAAAATGACTCACCCTCGACACCAACCCTGCCGTGACATCTGTTTTTCGATTGTCATTTTGCAGGTAGTGTAGTGCGACATATTCGAATTTATTTCGTAACAAGTTTTAAATTCAAATTAGTAAACATGAGTGAATTAAAAGTAATTATGAAAAACATGAATAGTAAGAAAGACTTTAATGGTTTGTCAGTTAAGATGATCTTGAGTGCTTTTGACATTATTGGTCCATGTTTTCAAAATATTATAAATGAATCCCTAAGTAATGGTATTTTCCCGCATCACTGGAAGGAATCAAGAGTAGTTCCAATAGAGAAAGTTAGAAACACGCGTAATCCTGCAGAGTTTAGACCTGTCAACATGCTAATGACGGAGAGTAAAGTATTGGAAAAGGTTGTGTATAAGCAGCTACAAAATTATATGGAAGCTAATCATCTCATAACGGACTATCAGTCAGGATTTAGACAACAACATAGCTGTGAGTCACTTTTAAACCTGGTAATTGCTCAATGGAAAACAGAAGTTCAACATAAACAAGCTACAGTTGCAGTATTTTTGGACTTGCAAAGGGCGTTTGAGACCATAGATCGAAGTATATTGATACAGAAGCTTGAGAAATACGGTATAGGAGGTGTAGAACTTGAATGGTTCAAAAGCTACCTATCGAACAGAACCCAACGAACAAAAGTGTCCAATAAACTTTCGGATGTATTACCTGTTAAACTGGGGGTACCTCAGGGGGCGACATTGGGAACTCTACTGTTCATCATTTACATAAATGATTTGGAAAAGGTGTTGCAGCATACGGAGGCTAGACTGTTCGCAGATGATACTTTGTTGTATGTTTCTGGAGGTTCGGCGGATGAGTGTATTAATAAACTGAATGCGGATTTAAAACACGTAGAAATTTACTTAAAAATGAATAAGTTGAAACTTAACATTAATAAAACAAAAGCAATTATCATTAATGGAGATTCCAATAAAAGTATTGTAATTAACGGAGAATTTGTCGAGAAAGTTGAGGAAATAAAATACCTAGGGGTAATTATAGATAAAAAGCTAAACTTCGAATCACATTTAAACTATGTTTGTTCAAAGATTGCAAAGAAAATTGGTTTCTTTCAAAGAATAAGGTGTAGGGTATCAATGGTTTGTGCAATCAAAATATACAATATAATGATTAAACCACACTTTGAATACTGTTCAACAATATTGTTTTTAGGAAGTAATCAAATGTCAGAGAGACTCCAAAAATTGCAGAACAGAGGTATGCGATGTATTTTAATGTGCAATATGTTAACACAAATACAGCTAATGCTAAATACATTACATTGGCTTACAATTAAACAAAGAACTGTGATGAATGTGCTCATTTTTATATTTAAAATAAAACAACAAATATTACCTAATTATTTATACAACCAAATCGTCTATGTGGCAAATGTACAGCCATACAATTTAAGAAATAGAGGAGACTTTAGACTACCATTAGTACCAACAAGAAGAGCGCAGAACGTATTGTTTCATAAAGGTTTAGGTCTATTCAATGCCTTACCAAATGACATTAAGTCAGAAAATAATATTCTATTATTTAAAAAAAAACTTATAACTTATATTAAAACTAACTATGTATAATTAAATAATTAAACAACAAAATAGTTTTTCCTTTAAGTATTTTTAAGTATTAATATTGTAATAAAATAGCTGAAGCTAAATAAAGATTCAAATTCAAATTCAAATTCAATTCAAAAAATGAATACATAGGGTGGGGTACTTTCGACTTTCGCCATTACAGACGGTTTATTTTTAAATAAAATGTTTGATGGCAACTCAGGGGCCAGATTGTGAAAGGCGAAACGATCGTTTTCGTGCGCACGAATGATTTGCCCTATGTTAATAATAATAATAATAATAGTAGAGAGGGTTTAGTGCACTGCGACCTTGTGGTCTATTGTGCCCCCTGCTTATACCTTGGAAAGGTTCGTGCCCTTTTCCAGAGCGCCATCGCATCACAATTCCATTAAGAACCGTGTTTGAGGGTTTGCTCTGTCTTTGCCTTGGCGAGAATATAAACTTTAGAGCACTTCATCGAGCCAAGTTTCTCTTATGAATCTGAGAATGAGTAGTGGGTCTATGGTTTGTATATCCTTATCTGTTAGCTGGTACTTGCCCAGATGTTTAATCCTCTTGTGGGTTAGTGCCCCACAGGATTCCAGAATGTGGTCTGGGGTTTCAGCGCTCTCATCGCAGAATCTGCAGAGACCCTCTTCCGTTTGCCCTATGTTACACAAGCAATTTGTTTCGTGCACACGAAAACGTTTTAACGCTTCGCCTTACAGAATGTCGACCCAGGCCTCACTGTTCTCTTTTGCGGTATTTGATTGGGCGCTATCAGAGCACTTTTTTTGCTCTCAGAACAATATTTATGTTCGTTTGGTACAAAAAAAAAAAAAAAAAACAAAATCTTTTTTCAGATTTCAGAGCACTTGCGAATCTGGATTTTTTCTCCGAGCGTTTGAGTTTAACAACTGGAGGGGTTTGTTTACGTTTTCGTGAATTTTTCCTACAGCAAAGAAAGACATTGCATCGGGTGGATATACTTTTGTAAATTATTTAAGTATAAATATTTCGAAATCAATCGGGACGGAAATTTCGAATGTTTAAATACAAAATTGAACCAGTAAATGGAAATCGCTTAGAAAAGTCATATCGTCGTACAATTTGCAAAAAGTTAGTTGTGCGGTATTCTCATGCACGCGACGATATTCAAATCGCAGGAATATCAACGCAAAAAAGAGGAAATGACGTTTTTATGCTCGATTAGGCACAGGAAATCTAAAATCTGAAAGCAATCTGAAGAAGCCCAAACGAGTACCACATTTGATCGAACACGAACTATGACAGTTCTTCTTCATTAATTGTGTTCATAAACTAAGTATTGAATAGACAGTCAGCTCTGCCCAAATTTTTGTCAAACAGATCCAAAAATGTACAGTTTGGGAAATTTAAACAAATTTTTCACTTTCTCCATTATCTACAGTATGTACCAGACAGATATTGTTTTCGAAAAAAAATTCGAACTCAGGTGTTAATCCATTCTGACATTACGATGATAGAGGAACTTAAAAAAATGGGTCCCAAAGTTCAGTCCGCCCATTCACAGGCCTACAGGCTAAACGGCTCCGTAGATTTCGTTCAAAATTCGGATTTGGAGTTTGTGGGCTTAAAGTTCGGAGCTTTTTTTTTGCAAGGTAACCTCAATATTAATGGTACTACCCATATAAAATTTCTGTAGCGCATCTGATACCAGACCTTACACGCCTCAGAAATGTGAAACAAAGCAACATAGTAGAGTTCACCAAGCAGCAAAAAGTTTCGCCGACATAAACACTACATCCAGTGGACAACCATAATTGAACCAACCTGCCCTACCTCCTGTCCTTCCAACTCAAAAAGATAATAATAATAATAATAGTTGGCGCAACAGGCCTGAAGGGACCCTGGGCCTAGCTTCTCGCAACCATTCGTTTTGTGTGAGATTTAATTTTTGGAACGAATGGAAGGGATATACAATTTTATACCGATTCCAAACGGCTAATTGAGAAGCTCTTTTAAGACATTTATACTCTCGGATGTTTGTCAGACGTTCGCGAGAGGTGGCGCAGTGAAAAAACCGTAAGTTGGAATTTGGGTTTCTTGCGGGATTCGAACGTGGGACCCCTCGCTTAGTAATCCAGCACACTAACCACTAAACCATTGCGCCTACAAATAGATACCAACTGTATAAACGACGGGGGAATACCACGGTCCTATCAGCCGCCTGAGTGAAGAGTGGGAATCTCCTAAGCCTCACCAAACCACCAACCAATTGAAGACAAATGAACTGTCCTAGTTTAACTAAGGAATATCAATCACCATAACGAAGCCGAAGACGTAGTAATAACTATAATTACCGCCACTGAGAGTTGTTTCTTTTTTTCTTGGCTTTTACAGGCTGTCATTAAAAACTTTCTAAACAAAACGAGTTACGACAACGTCAAGCAATGTGAATGCTGTCAAAACATGTTAGAGAACTTGTTTATAAATTGATATAAGTCAATGTTGTACTTACGGAATAAAATAAAATCTATATTATAAGTCAGACCACGACTTAGAGAAACGAATTCACCCAATATGGGAACACGGAAACGAACAGGCAACAGATTTTTATTCATTAACGCCACCATGTAGTTTTTAAATCTGGAAAAAAAAAGGATTTAGTAACAGCAACTCATTTGTTAAGTGGAGCATTGGCGATCAATTCAGTTTATTCCACAGTGGTTTTTGTGTAGGTATATTGATTGCCTATGATCCGCTTAAGTAGATTTTTAAATTTTACCTAAGAATTCGATGGTAAATATCTAACTCTGTTAGCTGTTCCTTGTCTATGCACATGTGCTGTTCTGATTGAACTTCTCTTATTTTCTTTTTGATTTCGTGCCATGTTATGTTATCGAGTTCACTCTGGAAATAGATTTGTAGTTTGTATGGTGAATAAAAATATTTATTTAACTAAACTAAGTCGACCGAAGAGCTAACGCAATGTGTGCAATATTGAGACTTTACTGAGTAACAAAAATTGATAAACACACTGCCCGATACCTGTTGTACAAGTACGAGATGCCAGGTTCATTGCATATGACGAAAAATCAACTTCTGAGCTTGCTACACAGAACAGTATAGTTCACTGTCAAATGCCTTACAGAAATCTAATAAAACAAGTATCAATGTATTATGTATAAAAACTTCAATCACGGGATTCCACGCAGGATAATTTTGTTTGAGATGTGTTAGCTTCTTAACAAAACTAATTTAAAATAGCGATAGGCCGGAACATTTTGAGAACTTGTATAACTTTTCAATTTTCCAGATTGTAGGGAAGTCTCCCGTAGATCATATTGAGCAAACAAGTTATTGACTTAAGGGGTGGGGTAGGTCATTGCAATCATATGCTATTCAAACGACTTTGCTGTTGATGTTTTTCCAAAGATTTTGTTCTCGGCTAACATTGTGTGCTCAAAAATATCAAATATTTCAAACACACTCACACAATCTAGGTACTTACAAATAACAACCATACGTAGATATTGTTCAATATAACTTACATCGTCAATTTGTAGTGCAGTATTGTAAAATTTCTTTATGTCCGAATATTGAGTAACATGATAGATCATTTTGATTAGTTTGCCCATGAAGAAAAGTGTCGCCAGAAACAAAATGAAGTAAGTTAAGCCAGTAAAGTTCTTAATGCACTGCCCCATAGGCATTATGACGTCGCTTATGGAAACTTTAGTGTTGTTGCTGTTATTCTCGTCTTTCGGTTTTTCATCTCTATAATTCAGAAAATATTTTATATTCGCATTTGTTTGTGGTTGAGAATTTTACTAACCCAAATAAAATCGGAAAATGAATACAGTGTACTGTAAAAGTTAGCAGCCATACGACAAATCCAAATTCACACAACTGAAACACTTCATCCATAACAATAACAGTGAATCCATGTTTCTGATGATAATTATACATCCGAGTGAAGAAAGAATCCAAGTCCTCTATGTGATTCCATCGAGCTGAGAAGGAGAAAGCGATGATGATAATTTTTCTATTCGAAGCAACTTTTAATACTCTTTTCTTACCTCTACTCGTTTCAGGAACTATGTGTATCATAATACCACTTGTCCTCGGGGTATCTTCATTTTCGTTCGGACTTTCAACATCCTCGCTGTTCTCCCCACTGCGAAAGGGATTACTGCCCTCATTAAGCGATTTATAGTTCACATCGGGATTGGCCATTTGTCGATAATCTACAAAAGAGCAATACTTTATTTAGAATAAAATGTCGATGTTATGTCAATGTCATTATACCAAAACAAGTCGATGTCGCACAAAAAAAAAATCTTTGTTTGGAAACAAAGAAAGAACCTGACGTGCAGTGGCTGGGTTTCGCCTATTTACGAAGTAATTTTGCTATTAATAACGATATTCATTTCGCAATCTTTTCACATAGGAACTGAGTTCAAAACCATGCGTTTCAAAATATTTATTGAAAACACTCTTAAAAGCACGGTAATCTTATATATAAAACGAACCAATTTGCACTTTTTAGAGAAAAAAATAATCTGATTCTGATGCTGTCATGGAAGCTGTTCACGCGACGCGGTATTTTATTATTTTGTTAATGAACGCGTTCAAGCTGTTTGCTATTAGTTGGCAAAATTTTGTGCCGATTTAACTGAAGAGTCAGTTCAGTTCGAACAATTTTTTTTGATCTAATCTAAAATATAAAGCCCTATTCAAATGAGAGCGAATTCCAAAGTGCGAATAAGCGAATATTCGTAGATTGTTGCATTTAAATCACATGAAAATTTTTTGTAATCTCAGGTACCTACCCGCGAATCAGTTTCATTGTTGAAGGTTAATTGTGACAGCTCGCTGCCAGAATTTTCAATTCCCTGAAAAGTTGCTGTAAATTTATTTTTTAAAATAAATTGGGAAATTTTGTTGAATTAGATATTAGATCAATGATATAACGCATTTGTGTTTGAGAAAATAAAAAATTTTGCCTGTTCGCAATTCGCGCTCATGAGAATTTGAGTTTCTTTTACACGAAGCCTATGTCGTTTTCGATTTGACAAAAAATCAATTTTTTTTTTTTGATCGAGATTGCTTTTCATGTTCGATTTGCCACAAAAATCAATCTTTTTTTTGATCTCAGATCACTTTTGAGAAATCGCAATTTTTCCTCAGATTTTACACATACTTTCAGTAACACCAATGTTTATGACACACAGCGTCGGTTACGAATTGTTTATCGTTAGAAGGATTGTTTTTTGTAAATGAATTATTTATTTAACGCGTATGGGATCGAGTTTTTATATTAAATGATTTCGAAATGGAGTACTATAAATGTGTGAAAATCAATTGAAATGGATTTCGAGTGCAAGTGCATAAATGCTTTTTTTTTGCCGCCAACTCAATTAACACACACCAATATAATTCAGATTTCATGTTCGATTTGGCAGCAGAAATCTGAAATCTCAGATCAAAATCTGACATTAGGTACATTTCAACATGACTAATGTGATAAAAATGAGAGAAAAGCATAGTGTCATACGGGCTTTAAGTGTCAAGGATTTTCAGCAAGCTAATTACAACAACTACGCTATACTTGACACTTCGAGACTCGCAATAGTTGTTGTAATTGCGTGCTAAAAATCCTACTTTACTTTGCTTTGCTGAGATCGAAGCTCAAAAAAACACGGTTACTATAAAACTCTCCATTTGGTGATTATGTATAGTTTTCAAACTGCTTTTACAAAATCAACCACGCGTATTTTTCCTCGAGACGGGGGATGTACTGTCATCAGTTTCGGAACCCTTTTTGTTTTATAGGAAAGAGAGATTTCATAGGTCCTCGCTATCGCTATACAAATATCAACATGCTGAACTTTCTCATAATTCCTACCAAGCAATATACGTATAATGCTGTCCCTTTCAGTCACACGGCTATGTAGTATTGCTCATCCGTTTATCCTTATGTGTTAGGAATGTGTGATGTTGAAAATAAGACTTTTTTTTAACGAAACAAAATTAAGCTTTTATGGCAAGTAACTATCTAATGTGGAATATCCTTTTATGCCACGATAGACTTCGTATTCAAATGCAGAGACAATACAGAGACCTCCGACTCGCAATCCTCTTGCCGCTGGCACAAACAATTTATTTTTCAAATTCACCATTTTGTTTTCCTATCAGTAGGTCCGTTCTTGTACTTTCAGCATAGAAAAATGAAAAATGTCAAATCTCTAAAATCGAGAGAGAATTCTATCAATTTCAAAAGAAGTTCCTGATCGGTTTTCTTACAAAAAGTTTAAAAAATGTCATTTTGGCGTAATCGTAAAAGGCAGCATCTACAAAATAAATTGGAATTGCATTTTTTACAAGCTAAATACCTATTAAACTTTCCATTTGAATGCGCTGATATGTTCTAGGAGAACATTCAGTTATAACTTGTTCCTCTGACGTCGTTGAAGACGAAAATAAATAGTTTTACTTATCAAACTTTTGAGCTGTTACTTATTTGGCAGTTTTCATTTTTCAGTAAAGCCTAGTATGCTGTTCCAGGAAAGCTAAAATTAAGCGCCTCTCCAATGTTTCTCTCCACCACTTCGCTTAATGCTCGCTTAATTTTGACAGTGTAAGTTCCGTCAACTTTCTACAGAAATTTCTACTTTTTAAAAGAAATTATATTAATAACAACGCGAATTTCTTTGTGTTGAACTAACCATTCTCCATTGGTACTGTTTCGTTTGAAAATTTATTGCGAATGCCGATATTTTCTCTGATCTGTCAAAATTTCGCTGTGGAAAAATGTATTTTGCATTAATTTGCTTGCTTAAATTCTGTAGAGAGTTTTCGTACAGCGGCTCAGATATTTAGCTTGAACTGCGTACCTACTGCTTGGCTTAACTGCTTTGCTTAATTTTATCTTTGGAGATATTTTTGTATGGGGGCTTAATTTAAGCGCGAGCAGCATACTAGGCTTAAGTCGAAATTCGGCTAGTAGAAAATTACGAAAAAATGAAAAGAGGGGAAATGGATTTCTCTCTCATTTTTTTTAAATTTTCTCAGTACGTGGTCGCCTTTGCACAGTTTCTTAGCAAATTTTAAATAAATTTACGTTTGCAAAAAAGTACCCAGTGTTATGTCAATTTTGAATGCGTGTGACATACAAAAACATAAAAAAAAAGAAATAAATGCAGCCAACCGCGACCAACCGTAGGGAAATATGCTTGAGTTCGGGAATACCACATTTTTACATTGCTTTAATGCCATTGGTCAGTTATTATGTTGTTAAAAGGCGAATAATTTGATTTGTTTGGTTAGTAAAACTGTCTACGGGAAATGTTTTAATAACAAGAAACATATTAGGACAAACATGTTTACGTATTTACGCCTTTTCGATATCATTAACCTCGAATTCACGTGTACATTTTTCTTAAATAACTGATGAAAGTTTTATCAAAATGTTTTTATTTTCATACAACCATTCTGCATTGACAATTTTTCATAAATATTTTAAGCAAATGTACACTTATTCCTAAAAAAAAAACTATCCACATGAAACGAATAATTTTAAATTTAACGGATAAAATTCTATGAGCCCTGGCAGCAAATTTGCCAACAGCGGAAGTGACATATGCAAGGGGCCAGTGTGTTGGTGAGCCGAAATTTTTCAAGTTACGTGACAAAGTTACGAATATCCTATGTAACAATAGCATTTGCCACCCCATAAAAATATAGCTTGTAGGAAAATAACGGAAAATTGACCGAAGTTGTATCCTCAGTATTGTCCCTATTCTAAAGTACCTACTAATGACTGGAAATAGCTACAAAGAGTGCTTTAAGCAGTATTTTTTTTTTTAAATTGGAATAAAAAGCCACTAGTGACACAACGCATAATTACATAAATGTAGTTTTCCATTGGTTTCGCTCAAACATGTCATATGAGCTATATACACATTTAATTTAACCATTAGTATTACTATGTTTATACGAATATGCATAACTTCATTCATGACTTCAAGTTCTACACCGTCTTTGCAGCATCTTGAACCTTGGTATTGACAACTTTCAACAACTCAACCGCTGTTTCCAACACTTTGTTACCTACTTCTTTTACCTGCTTATCTCCAGTGGTGGAGAGCTGAGTGATTAGATTTTGTGTTGACTTAGCAAAGAATCCCTGCAAATATTTATTATATAATGACATATGTAATGCTCTCGTCGTATAATTTAATTATCTTACAAGATCCTTGGAAAGTTCGGGAAACTCTTTCGTCAAAGGTTTAGTCGCTTTGGTTACATCCTTTTCTATATTGGATTGGAAATTTGTCAAAAGACCACCAACCTGTTTGTTAAGAGAGCCAATAGTATCATCAAACTGAAAGTTTAAAAAAGTTTTTTTGTTATTCCCTGTATCAGAAACTAATGGCTTGTACGAGTATGAAGTAGCAATATTATAAAATGAGATTGTATGTACTTTATTGTTAATAGGCGCTGCGTAAAAGTTATCAGCTTCTTAGATAGAAATTACTTCAAATTTGCTTATGACGTTTTATAGCACCTATATGCATAATACGAAATGTGACAGTCGATAAACAAATAACAGTTTACTCACAGTCTTAGCTAATGGTTTAATAGCTTCATCCAAAGGCTGGATGAAAGCTTCTGCATTCGAGGCGGCTTTCTTGTGAAAGTCTATAAATAGTTTAGCAAACATGTCAAACGGTAGGCCGGTTACCGTTGCAGGTGAATTAGGACTGGCAACTTCTGATGACGCAATCTACAATATTTGATTAGAGAGATGAGTTTTATCAGAAGTAATAAGGTTCCGAAACATTTTCAAATACATAAAACTTTACGCACTTGTACAAAAAGACAGAAACTTAAAACTGCAAATGTTTTACCACCCATTTCTAGCGATTTCGACTGTGAATAACTGCAAACAAAAACTGGACTTGAGAAGCAAGATGCAAAAGATTTTGTGAATTCTAGTAAATATTTAAACGAATCTTGTTGAATAACTTATCAGTAGACAGCAATAGTGTGGGTATAATCATCGCATCGTTATGACGTTTTCATTTTAGTTTAATCTTTATGACTAGGTAATATTTTTATGTACTCACCTATGTATTCTATTTGTTATCAGAGTGTATTCTGAGTTCTATAACATTTCTATATTTTACCGTTTTATAATCGTTAGAAAAAATAAGAAGGTATAGGTATGTACAGAAATCAAGGCATAATGACCTACGACCTACCGAAATGACAGTTCTTAGAGCATTTACAAGCTATAGCTGTTGGCGCAGTGGAGACCAATAAAAACCAAAAAAAAATGTGTCTTCTCTGGTTGAACCTGAGCGCTTGAGACTACCTATCGTGGTCGTGGCACACAATTTGAATCCAATTGCGTATTGGCCAACGCCGGATTACCGACACAAAATTTTTTCATACTTCCCCTAATGGACATTGTGTCAATTATGTACTCGTATAATAAATTGTACTACATATATGTATATCAAAACCAATCAGTGAATTGAATTCATTTGATCGTTCGGTTGAATAGCCAACCTTAAATCACGGCGCCGCGCCGTCATTCGCTTCATTATGATTGTGTTATTGTCCGTTTATTTGATTATATTTGACCTCTACCAAAAAGAGAGGTCTTTAAAAATAAAATTTAAACACGTGCCAATAATTGTCTTATATTATTCAATTGCAGTACAGTGAAGTCTTACTTATATGAACTCTCAGTTATATGAATTATTCCAATATATGAACCACAGAATTTTTGTACTGGAATTCAGTTATATGGACTGATACTCTCATAAATGTACTGCAGTGTCATATAATAAGTGAATTTGTGTTGAAATTTTTCTGAAGTAAAAACAGTTATTTTGTCTAGACAGATTTTTTTTACGTTTTATTTTACTTATTTTATGTATTTGTATTTGGACGTGCAAGTCATTTTCGAAGAAGTTTTTTTTTTTTTTTTGTGTAAAAAATACTAACGTTATAGTTTAGCTCAACAAAATTAAAACGAATTATTTTCTGTAGTGTGATATGTAATTTAACTTCATTACATTAACCGTTTCAATAAAATATATTTTTTGCTACATAGTCCCAATATATGAACTTTTCGGTTATATGAACTAGCCCAACAATCATTAGTTCATATAAGTGAGACTTCACTGTATTTTAATCTGCATCAGCGACCTAGGGTAAATGTCTCAATAACGACTACAAAAAATTTAAAAATAAAACGCTTTCATGAGGATGAGAATCGCTTTGGCGAGGAACACACCGAACACAGTTTTGAAAACATGCGTGGCGAATTCGTGGAGGATGTCAATCGGTGCGAATAGTGGTGGAACACGTGAATTTATTCTGATTAACAAGAAAAGATCATACCTAACATAGTTTTCATATCCAAGTACCCGTTCTCTTTGGTCAAGAAATACTTTTCGTTTTCATTTCATCATCATGCTATTTGATACAAATCCTTTGATCTCCTCTCCATATTTTTCGGCAAACTTTTTTTCTTATTGAAATTTATTTTAAAGAAATATTTCTTAAAGCTTAGTACGCTGCTCGAGCTAAACTAAATTTTATCTGGTCTCCAACTTTTATCTCCAAACACCACCTAAAGTCCGAGCTAAATTTTGACATAGAGAGCGCTGTGGATATGTTCTTTGAAAATAAATTAAGATGTATATGCCAATTATGCATATGAATGTCAAAAGACAAGACCAGATTAGCTGTCAAATTAACAAAATATCACAATTATCAAAACTGTATATTAGACTTATGACAAAAATTAACAATATGGTCATAATTGCCTTGATGGTCATTTAAGGCATTTGTTATTTATTTCCCAATGTTGTAGAAGGGTAATGCTGTTAAGAAAAACAAAGCAAAAAAGTTGAAGTTGGAAATATTCTGGTAGTAAAATAATGGGTGTTATTTTATCTTATTTGGTTATGGTGTTCACTGCTCAAAATTGATTGTGGTCATTTTTTTTAGTGAAAAATGCGCATTGGTTATGACTTCATTAATTCATTAATCCACAAAAAAGAGAAAGAAAATGAAAATGAATCCTAATTCCACGAACTCATCAAACACTGATGACAACAAAAAAAAATCTTGTTTCATCAAAATTGCAAGCAGTGCCATAACGAAATTTCAATCAAGTGCATTAGGGCATATAGCGCTTTATGTTGGCATTAGTGCTTATTGTTCCCTTACACTATATGCTATTTATGCATTTTTATCTGTCAAAATCATCGATCATATGTGGCATATAGGTCATTAGAGCATATGACATATGCCCAAGCCCATTACATTGTATGACCATATTTTGACAGCAGAACTGTCAGAAATTGGCATTTTATGACCACTTGGCATACAGTCTAATCTTACCTTTACTTAAATTTCCCGTTGCCTGACAAGGGAAGAGAAAAACACAAATAGTTTTTGAGTTTTTAGCTCGAGCAGCGTACCACTTATCCAAATGGATTCGCTTAAATGCAGCCCATCTAAATTTTGGAGAGAATTTTGTATGGTAGCGAACATTTAGCTCGAGCAGCGTACTAAGCTTAACGAATAAATTCAAATTTTAATGTATAAATTTCTATGAACGCTGACAGCAACTTTGAATACCTACAGCGGAGGTTATACGCATATTTTTTGAGAGTGTGCTGGCGGTGGCGAGCCGGGATTTTTGAAGTTTCGTGACTCAAAACTAGCGCACCCAATCAAGGCGCTTCTGTAAAAATATAGCTTGTAGGCAAAGCAACGGGAAATCGTCCGAAGTTGGGGGTCTCAGTTGTGTCTGGTGCATAATTATGATACAATCAATCATGCATGCCGTTTGTAATGAAAGATGTGCAATTTATTCAGGCATGGGAAAAGTTTTGCAGAAATGTAGAATAATCGTTTGGGATGAATGCACGATGGCTCACAAAAAGTCCTTGGAAGCGTTAGATAGAACGTTGCAAGATTTACGTGGAAATCAACGGTTTTTCTATGTTGTTGGTTTATATTGTTATAGCAGGTTATTTTCGCCAAACATTGTCCACGATCTACAGCTGCTGATAGCTGATGTATTGAATGCATGTTTAAAATCATCCTATTGGTGGGAAATTCAACCACAAATCTTCGTGTTCAATGAAATAACGAATTTTCTAATCGGTTATTGGATAATGGAAATGTCATATTACAATTCAACGAGCTTAGTAACAGTTCCAACTAATTTTTTAGTTACATTACCTACTAGCTGAAAAGCAACCGGCAAAGCTAGTCGAGTATATAAAAGGCTTATTTTTTGCCCAATCGAATACCTACCGCGATACCAATAATCATTTTTAGTGTCCAGGCTAAGTTTTTCGAACTCACAATAGCGAAATTTTCCATTGCATATTGTGACCTAGGAAATATTTAGTGTGAAGGTTAAAAATGATTATTGGTAAGGCCCCTAGTCTATAACAATACCTTCGCTTAAGTCGCCCACCTTTTGACACTCCCAGTGAACCTATTTTTCATGTTTTTGGATACACAAATTTCGAGTGTACCTACAGTAGACTGATTTTTTACATGATTAAATATTTTAATAAGTCAGACATCGGTAACAAAGAACGATTCCTTTTGTCTTCAAGAATGAAATTGCAAACAACCAACAAGCTAGTTTGTTAGTTGTCAAACTACGGTGTAAAAAAAATTGCTTGTCTACGTTTTGTATAGAATACGATTTCGTCTGTTCTACAAAAAACTTCAACAGCACAAACGACTGAACGGCGATTTGTTGTATCATTTTATTAAATTGTAAAAAATTCCGCTTAATGCAACGTCACCTGAAAAAAAACCTTTAGTAAAACATACAAGTAGAAAAAAAAACATTCATTTCGTTCAAATTTATGATAAGTTAGACATTTATTAAATCATAACACGCTTTTAGACTTTCTTTGTGGACTCTTGGATCTTGTTGTTGACATCCTTCAAAGCATCAACAGTGGTTTCCAAGATTTTGTTTCCGATTTCCTTGATCTGCTTACCAGCATCTGAATCGCCAATGCCACTGATTCCATCAATCAATTCCTTGGTGGTCTTGGTCAATTGTTCCTGAAAGCAAACATTTATAAGTGATTGTTCAGACTATAGAGAAGATCCTTCATGATATCTTACAACATTGTTGGAAACCTCTGGATTCTCCTTCTTCAGATTGGCGATAGCTTCATCCACACGGCTACGAAGTTGGGTAACAGCCTCACTATTTCCGATCTTTTCAACATTTTCATCAGCCTTACAATGGGAAAAGTTTGTTTAGAAAAAAATCATATAACTTTAATTTGATTAACACAACTTACGGTCTTCTTAAGTTCCTTAGCCAGGGTGTCTAGCTTTGAGACGTAGGCTTTGGTTTCAGTGGACACATATTCATTGAACTGTTCTTGATTCTTAACTCCAACAGCTTCGAAGACCTTGGATTGAACCTCCTTTAGCACATCACCGGCCTTGGCGAGTAAATCGCTGAATGGGAGTACTGCTGCATCAGGTTGTGCTGGTGCATCACGAACAACTCTTGCTGATGCAAGCTAAGATATCAAAATGGAACACCAAACGGAAATGAATTATTTAAAATAAATTGCTGTTGCAAAATGTTCTGTTTTTATTTTGTCTGTTGGTTTAATTTTCAACCTACTGTTACGAAAAGAAGAGCGCAAACAACAACAAAAGTTCTTCCAGCCATTTCAAACGATTTAGTCAGACTTCAAGTAACTGCAAAACAAGACTAACTTCATAAGCCGAGATGAAAAACATTTTATATTCGACAACCAAACTAATTGAATCACTTATCAGCAGAAAAAATATATGACAAAAAAAGAATATTATGCATTATACACGACCTTTTTGTGTTTGTTGGAAAGATATGTATACCGTGTTTCGCATACGTGAAAGAACAGACAGGGTGGCTCGAAAATGTTGTTGTATCTTCGATTTTGTGTATTTTCATGAGAGTTTCATTATTAAATGATTAATTTAAGAAGAACTGTATGACATCTCTAAAATAAATAATTTTATTCAATCTAACCTAGAAGTCTAAAATGTAGGCCCAGTGAGCTGTAGCCGTATATTTCCATAAAACTGTGACAAGGTCTGCTTCTGCAAAGTTAATAAATTAACCATTTAATTCTGCTCTGTTGGGCCGCATTTTATATCCGTATGGGTTGGTAGAGTCCTTTTAACATGATGCGTTAGCAGATCCACATACCTATAAAAGGGACAGGCAATTTTTTAATGTGGATTTTATATGGTGTTCGTTATTATCCTAATTCTTACGTTAAAATATCAAATGCTTTAGAGTTACCCCTATTCGTCTATCATGGCTCTTCGCATTTTTGGTAGGTGCATCTTGGAAAGCACTAAAGAATATCGCTAAAATGTTAATGTCGATTTTCGTTGACGTTTGTCCTTTCTTGACAGTTCTCATATCAGTCATGCATGATACGAAATAGGGCTGTTTTGGATGAAATGTCTGGATGATCTATCAAATATTAAGATTATGTAACAACTGATTACGTTGTATAAAAATTGTTTAGGTAGATCAAAGACGTGCCTCAAGCGGTGTAAATAATTATTCAAGTTTAGAATTTTAAAATTAGGGAGGTGAGTAAACTGTAAGAAAATCTAATAAAGGTACTTATTTGGGCTATAATTTGTGAAATTGTGCCAACAGAAAGTTGATCAGACATTAGGGAAACATTCTGAAGCATTAAACAAATGCGCTTCGATGACATGGTAATGTCACTAGTTGATAATTGCAAAAGCAAAAACAGAATTTAGCTGTCCAACGAAAACATTTATTCCCAATTTCGTCCACGTTGCTTTTGAATTTTGTTACAAAATTTAAATGTTTTAATACTCAATGCCCGAAAAATAGGTACACTTCCCCACAGACAGGTCTTTGGCCTTTGGCGACGTTCAAGTATTTAGTTTATAGTAAGTCTGACAGTTGGCTGACCTGAAGTGTCTCAGTTTTGATTGGACTGGATCGGTCACATGAACAGATTTTTCAGTTGACGTTTATAGAGGGGTAGGCGAAGAATCCAGTTAAGAAATTCGTTACTGAGTAACTATTAACAGTTCGCAAATGTGGGGGAAGTAAGAAAAGTGACGTTACAGACCAATCGTGTTTTTGCGTCCAGGTTACATCTGTATAGTCCAGTGTCCAGATCCAGACTAATTTAGCCCTCTTCATATTACTAGATTCCTAAATGTGCCCATTAATTTTTGTTCAAATTCAATTGGAAGCATTTTTTCGCGTCTGCTTGACGTTTGCAAATCAGTTTATCAAATTTTTTGATTCTTAGACATTTATATTGCTACTAGTATTACTAATGATTCTTATTGTTTACGTTAATTAAAATCCCAAATCGAATAGAGATGATGCATGATTCAAAGCGCATTTTGCAAAGAGCGAATCCAACTTATCTACACCCAATAAATTTAAGACACAGAACTTCTCCACTACATTCTTAATCAAAAGCAGTCAAAATTAATCCAGTCCAATATGAACATTACCAACTCATATTGCATCAGTTATTTTTAATTTACAGTAAAAATGCGTGTATTCGAAGCTGGCTACGACATACTCGTAGTTTTCGAGTCACCTTGTGCGCATGCACTCCATAAAAAGGGCAACATCCCCATGTAAATATACAGCAAACAGAAAATTAAAAACAAATATGTATTGAAAGTGTCGAATACGGAAAATTTATTTTGTAGTTTATACATTACTACTAATACATATAAAAATGTCTCGACAAGATTTCCGTATCACTATTGATCTTCCAAAGGTCAAACATCTTAATCAGCAACAGAGTAAGCTAAAGTAGCTATATATACTCGTAGCTCGATTGCCTGTGCGTTACAATATGTTCCAAAGCGATCTGTCTTCAGTTATCTGATATGTTTATGTGTCTGCATATAGTTGAACCTAGGATTGCTATTTGGATAGATATAGATAGTGTAAGTTGCATTTTATCTCAAACAAATAAATCTGCATCTGGAACTCAAAAGGAACCAAAAATATTTTTGTGTTTGCCTGTGCAGTTTAGCGGAAATACGTAAAATTATCTTTCCGTCTTCTCGGACCTGCTGATAATAAATTATTATTTAAAGAGTTCAAATATCATGTAGAGTCGTTAAAAATGGGGAGTGTGAAGACCTTTTTGATTATTAATGTTATTTTTCATTGGAATTTACAGATTTTTGCACTCAGATTTCAGATTTTTCGTGCCAAATAGAACATAAGACGAGATTTTTCTTTCTTTGCATTTGTGGTGGTGGATGTTTTAAAAGTCAGCTGTTCTTAAAGGTCCATCAAATTTTTCACAGACCGCGATACCAATAATCATTTTTAGTGTCCAGGCTAAGTTTTTCGAACTCACAATGGCGAAATTTTCCATACAAAATTGCATATTGTGACCTAGAAAATATTTAGTGTGAAGGTTAAAAATGATTATTGGTAAGGCCCTACTGTTTAAAGTTTGACATATGACAAATATTTTGGCTTAAGTGTAAGTACTAGGTAGGTGTAAATCTTAGAAATCGAGGTTCGCACAATTCTGCCCGAATGAAAAACGGCATTTGATAAACAAAATGTATTTGTAAGGCAAAAACAAATTCTAGTCTCGACTTTAAATCTGCGGAAGTTCACAACATTGCGAAATTTGTATGGATAATATGACCACTGTGAACTTCTAAGATTAAGAGTCGAAACTAAAAATATTTATTGGTAATAGGCTTTTCACACCGAGGCGAAAACCGTGTTTCACATCGACCACCAACTATAGTTTTCGTTTGACGTTTCAATTAGTTGTGTGAATTTAGTGCATTTCAAAATAAATTAGTTGTGACATTTGTTGGGTCAGCCATTCTGCTGAATGTGCTCCGCGATACCAATAATCATTTTTAGTGTCCAGGCTAAGTTTTTCGAACTCACAATGGCGAAATTTTCCATACAAAATTGCATATTGTGACCTAGAAAATATTTAGTGTGGAGGTTAAGAATGATTATTAGTAAGGCCCGCTGAGTATTGCAAAAGGTGTGTTCTTTTCAACAACCCAACTATTGAAAGTAGTTTTCGTTGTGCTTTCGTGGAAAACGACTTTAAACGGCGAAACGAGTTTTGAATACTACTCAAATATGTATGGGGAAACTTCTGTTTTCGTAGAAGCTTTCGAGTGTTTTCGCGAAAACCCGCTTTTCGGCTCGGTGTTAAAAGGTTATAAGTCCCAATTAGTATTTCGATTGTATACTTACACAATTTACTACAAAAATCGAATCATTTTATGGAAGATTTGTTTTCTAAACCGCTCTAATTCCTGTGATCACTACCACCTTTCAGTTTTATAGAAGAACACTAATCTTCAGCTGTCTAGTTTTTAAATTGTTTCGAAACAAGAAAATGTAATTTAAGGGTTCATATTATGTGTAACGCTAATGGATCTGTTGCTTTGTAAAAGTTTGGCTAAGGCAGCATGGACTAAGGTATTTCAGTTTTTGGTATTCCTGCGGCATCATATTCTTCCTTCGTTAATTGAGTTAAATTGTAATTCTACAAAAATCTGAGCCCAAAACTTGATGGTATAGTATAAACTGTTGATCCTTTGCCTAATCAATTGCAACAACACTCCAGATTATTTCAGCTCTTCAGACAAGCCTCCAGCTTTATCATCAGATTCCGACCTTCGTATCGTTATTAAACCGGGATCAGCCCATAGAGTGAAATTTAAGCAAAATGCTGTTCGCTGTTACTAAAACCTTTGTTAAAATGACCACATCTAGGTGCAAAAGATGTTTAACTCCTTCTAATTTGGCTACAACTATAAGATGGAAGACGTTCAATTGCCTCCAAACTTTTTCATTCCATTATGCAACACCGGGTCTACTATACTATACCATCTAAAAAATCCTAACTAACTGCCTAGGCCTTCAACCTTTTGAATAATTTCATTACGAGTCATATTTATGTCGTTTTCCATTGGTTTCCTTCGGGGATCCACTCATTCTGTAATCCAATGGAACAATAAAACTGCTTCTGATTCAATCCACAAAAGCATTGGTGAAATGGCAAATAATAATCTACGGCAACTGTCAGCTGACTTGTATATAAAATAAATAAACTCTCCCGGACGTTTCTTTTTGCCCAATGGAAAACGACATTAGTGTCCATGGGGTCAATTCTGGTTCTGTTTTTTCACATTCACTTTCACACATTACTCTCATTTTGAAACTATGGTGGTGAATTCAATATCGCACACTGTGGAAAAAGGGTAAAAATATTTTTAATTTAGTTTTACGAACTCACAATCGCAAAAACTTTCCACATTTAAATTACTCATTGTAACCTACAAAATACTTAGTCAGAAGGTTAAAACTGATTGATTATCAATAATGCCTATTGACATGCAATTGTAGATATGCACCATTTTAAGCTCACACTGAGAGAGCAATAATTTGTTAACAATTAAATGAGTTAAGTTGTTAAATGCATCATATTCAATTACTTGCTCTATTTTCCAATCGTTTTTTTACATTAGACGATACCAATTATCATAATTTAGCGTATAGATAGTGGCAGCTCACAATGGCGAAATATATATGAAATTACTCATCTTGACGTACAAAATAATTATTGTGAAGGTCACAAATAATTGTTAACCCATTGAATAAAATTTATTGGAAACTATTATTAAAAATACGTAAGTAACTCATTGCAAAGATGGTGAATGGTTGAAAGAAGACTGCAAATGGTTGTATAAGTTCGAAAATGTTTTGAGAACAAAATGAGCCCTGCAATCATTTTAAGACCGGTACAGGGAAGTATCTTCACGGCAAATACTTTCCCATGCCAAAAAGCCTATCTTCAATAAAAAATAAGTGTGAAATTATTTCCCACCTAAGATGAAGTTATTTCTCATGTAAAGTTATTGCTCGTGAAGGTTTTTCACTACTGGACCTTCAGCTTAAATTTGTTGTAGATCACAACAGATTTTATATGATTAATGTAGTTAGGTTTGGTCTAGACTCTAGAGCTTAAATGAACAGCGAAATTTGTACGAAAAATATAGAAAGGGCCTTACCAATAAAATTTGTTAGTCTCGACTCGAAGTTTTAGTAGTTCACAGTGGGCCTTACCTACTAATAATCATTTTTCACCTGCACATTAAATATTTTGTAGATCACATTACGCAATTTTGTATGGAAAATTTCACCACTGTGAGTTCGTAAAATTTAGGCTAGACACTAAAAATGATTATTAGTAATCTATTGTGATTTCGCACAATTTAACGTGGAGGTTAAAAACCATTATTGGCATCGCACAATAATTGCGGATAATTAAACATTATTTGAAGTGACTGATGAATTCCTAAAATCCACATCACGTGATTGCATTTTCATGAAGTAGATTGCAATCTCTAAAGGTGAACACCGAAGTTGATTCGATAGATTAAATCATTATAATTACAATTCATTGCATATGAGTTGAAAGAATGCGATCTGTATACCAACTCTGCTCAATCGATCTACTTAAACCGGAAAGTATGATTATACGATATTGCGCAGCAATTATATTTAAAGATTTCAACTGATGTTGAGATAGGTTTGTTCACAGTGATCGCACGCAAAATATGAAACCTAATTATTCTTTGTAAAAAAAACGTGGTCTTTTCTGGTGTTCCTCTGAACTACTTCTATTACATTAGCAGTTGTCAAAATTTTGAAGGCGACAGTTTATTTCATTAATGAAGATGCAATTGAAGGCTTTAATGATATTTCTGTCATTTTAGACAGGAAACTTAACTTTAGCCTCAACTTTGGGTTAATTGCCAATAAGGCGAGCCGATTATGAATCGCTTTTTTTTTTAAGTTTACAATGTTCGTTAATTCTCGGGCAGGTTGTTGTTGACGGAACGCTGTGTAGAAGTTGTCTTCTACCATACTTGTTACAGATGCTAGATACATGCAGCCTACATTGGACACGTTGTCTAGTGTTCACCTCATGATTAAGAACCGTTTGCTGATATTACTCATAGCGATTTAAGTTGTACTTAAATTTACCTTAAGGGCTACTTTTTGTATGACATATGTAAACTGACACATAAGATTTTAAGTGGAACTTAAATCGCTATGACTAGTATCGGCAAAAGGACCTAAGTGGTCTAACAAACCGGATATCGTCATAGTATTCCAAACAAAGTGAGCGTCATTTCGAAAATGTCTGGTACCTTCAAAACTGTGAAGCTTAATTTGTTGTTTCAAGTTTTATAATTGATTTCAACGGTGATTTTTGTAATCTTACCAGCTTTTGGATGTGCGTTGTCGAAGCGTTAACCCAAGCCGGAACACTAGTTCTTCAATTTTTCAAACTCACAGTAGCGAAATTTTCCATACAAAATTGCATATTGTGACCTTATAGAAATTATTTAGAGTGAAGGTAAAAAATCGAAAAATCGTAAAAAATGATTATTAGCAATATATTGCATAACAATATGCAATTTTGTATGGAAAATTTTGCTATTGTGAGTTCGAAAAACTTAGCCTGGACACTAAAAATGATTATTGGTATCGCGGATTAACTACTCGAAATTGTTGCTATTATTAGTGACGTTTATTCTAGGCGGTGGAAAAACGCTCCAAATGTTTAATAATTAATAACAAGACAAAGATTGTTTTATTAAAAAAAAAATTACGTAAGATAAGTAGACTGTATTGATAGCCCGCACTGCTCGAAGGTTGCTCCAAAGGCCAACAGATTTCGCGTGTTCTTCAAGAGCCGTGAAGGCTTCTATTACCTAACAACCGATGATGTCAATATCGTGTGCATAACCCAGTAGTTGAACCTTAGTGTTGAGGAATGTGTCCCCCGGGTAAATTGGACAGAGTATCATATGCGATATTAAAGATTAATATGCCTCTATAGTTCTTCAAAGACATAGGATTGCCTTTTTGGTAGATGGGGCATATGGACCTGATAGTCAATTAAAAAAACTGTCCTCGGTCTGTTTCTTAAGTTATAGGAAAGGAATCGAAAAAGAATGTTTGCTATTTCTTACGAAGCCCCAGATTTAACGAAGCTTGTTGAGAGCTATAAAATCAAATTTCACTTAAATTTTATTTCGACGTAGTCTTAGGATCAATTTACGCAACCAAAAATTCCTTTGCAGGTCTAATTAGTAGTGATAATCCATGGAGTCAAATGGCAACTTATTCCAACTAAAGGCCTAAAATTCAATCACAAAACAGAAAAAGAAGACATATTCATAATCACTTCGTCTTAAAAGATCATTCGTACATTTTAAATCAAATAAAAAGACGTGCTTCAAAAAATATTTCCACATCTATTACTCAAACACATTTTTTAAGCAGCACTTAAACTATTCGCAGATCAATAAAATCCAAGGCAAACATCTTGAAAATTACATCACATCTCTGTACAAATACGAGTGCATGTATTTCTATGGCTTTTTCTCTACTTCTTGCAGTTTCTTGATACTCTCATCAGCTTGCTGGACCAATTCCTTACCGCGAGCAGTAATTTGATCACCGATTTGCTTCAAGCTGTCTCCGAATTTCTGAAATATATGAAAGTTAAATGTCATGTCGATGTCGAAAGTATTGCATATATCAAACCTCAAAGTTTTCCTTGGTGAAGCTCTTCTCGAGGAATTGTTGGAACTGTAGCAAAGTGTTATCGATAGCTTTTTGGGCATCTTGTGTTTGAACCTCACGTGGGATACGGGCTGATGTTGAGATCTGTTAAATATATATTTTTGTTGTGTCTTTGGATATAACTCAGTTGAAATTGTTTTGGGAAAAAATTACTTGGAAAACGCAGAAAGCGAGGAGAAAGACCAGAGCGATTTTTGCCATTTTAATAAGGTACGCGCTATCGGGAGTCTAGAACGAAACTACAGCTTCCCAATTCTCTTCAACTTTTAAGTCAAGTATTTCTGTTTTATTCCGATAACCTTTTAACACAATAGAACGTATCAAAGCGCTTCATTAGGGAGATAAGCCTATTTCTACTTGTATTTGTATTGACACGAGACGAAGTTATCAGTTTCGGTTGTAAACTATACTTTTCCTGGTGTTGAAGCTGTGTGATTAGATTCGCAAAATTGATTGCAAATCATTTAATGTTACAGAATTTCGTGTTATATAAAACATTGAATAGTTGTGGGATGATTGATGGAACTGACAGAAATGAAGATGTCGTTTTTTTTTACAAACATTCATTTAACTACTCGTATCTAAACATTTTGTCGGGTGTTTTCCTGAGCGATGACAACCTTGTGATATCTTCGGAAACATGGTCTCGTTCTGAGTTGTTTATTGAGAGAACAATCAATTTTGGAACTCGGGAGATTTTTATGTAACTTGTGTCATTCCCTATAAGCACAAATACGAATTTTTCTGTGTCAGACCATATGGCGTCCATTATGGTTTTCATATTATAGGAGTATACGGTTGGATGTGCTAACAACGTCATAATCCCAACAAATGTTGTTAATTAAAAACTTGGAACACACAAATAGATATTCAGGGCACATTACCACAGTTTTTGTATCAAGGACGTTCATTTATAGTTTCGCTTGTTATATAGCTGTCTTAAACTTTCTAAAATTTCTTATAGTATTGGAAACTAAACTCGCCTCTCCACACTGCTCATTTTAGTTCCTGGTGTTTAGGATGTAATAAGATTGTCCAAGCCACCGAGAAAAGGGGTCGCAAAATTCTGTCCGTCTGTCAGTCTGTCTGTCCGTCCTTTCACAGGCCTACAGCCTAAACGGCTGCCCGGATTTTGGGTTTGTGGGCCTACAGGTCGGGGTATTTTTTTTTTTTGTCTCAATACCATTACTTCCCAATTTCCCATACAAAATTTTCGTATTAGATTTGATTGAAAACGGCTGTAACGATTTCAACCAAAATTGATATTTGAGCTTAGGGATGTGAGATTATCATGACTGCATACCTAGTTTTTGGCGGAAAATTATAATAACGGTACCTACTTTTGAGATTTCGACATATCTCGAAAACGGTCCATACGATTGTAACAAAAATTCATTTCTAAGGTAATGTAGTCATTTATATTTTAAAAGTAAACTCATTTTTTAGCTATTCTATCGTATAATGGATTTTTGAAAATATAAATTTTTCAAAAAAAATGTTTTTTTTTGGTTTTACCTGAAAACGCCGATTTTGACCAAAATGCAAACTTAGAGTTAAATTGATGTTTTGAAAATGATTGTGTCCTTAATTTCCTTAATTTTCAATTCAAAGCACCGAAAACGCTAATTTTAAAAACTGCTCATATCTCGAAAACGCAATCTTCGATTTTAATAAAACTTCATCCAACTCAAGTGTACGTACTCCAAAGATATTTAAACGAATTTCTGTTAAAATGGGGCATACTGCTACGAAGTGATACACATCCTCACGTTCTTTCCGGTTACATATGGAACACAGTATAGTCTGGGCGATGTGGAATGTAAATAAGAGGTAAAAGTTCCCCCCTAATTCTAAAGATAGTGGTAATCATATCGATTGATGCGCCATCCAAGAAATAAGTTTTGTCCCGTGGATAGTAGCTCAGTCCGCTATAGTATGACCTGTGTTGAGATGCCATTGCTTCACTTTCAAATTGGTCACATGATCTTTGACCTGTTTTCTTCAGTAGGGTATTAAACCTAATCTCAAGAGATACTAACTGCTCATTGTGCGCAACAGATAGATTGTACTTGCAAGCAGTTACCAGCCTTTCCCACTCTTGCTCGCAAAATCCCTTGGTCGATATCATGTGCGATAAAACTTTTTTTTGGTTATCTGTGATCACTCATTGCTATAACTCTTACCACATAATCCAAGTGAAGTTTGAGTGTGTCTAAGAACAGGGGGGCTATACCTATATCCAAATGGAGCATGTAGATAGGCGAACTACTCGGCTCGGTTTTCAACTAAATAGTTAAGCACTAGTATTTTTCAAACTAAACATTGCAATATTTGGTAGTACTGTTTTATCTGCCAAATTTTACTTACCGCTCCAACGATTTTCATCAAAATAGATATCTAGGATAATAAAATAAAACTAGAGGATCGCTTAGATAGTTTTTCTCAAAAAATTCTAATAAATCAGTTTTGTAATTATTTCTCAAGAACAACTACCCCAAAAGCTGATTTGTGTTAATATTTTTTTTTTAAAACTCAATACCACAATCCCATTTAGAATGCAATAACAGCGACAAAAGCAAAAATTACTCACTTCTTTTCTTTCTTCAAAAATATTGAATATGCACCTTAAGATAATTCCAACCGCTTGGAGCCTTACACAATCAGAAACTCTCTCACTTTACTTGCACCCCCACACGCGTCCAATCGTCCATCGGCATATTCGGTTTACATGTAGGTTACTGCTTGTTAAAATTCAAAAACAGATCTCTAAAAACTTGCATATACTTCCATGTAAAGATATCGGTCTAATACTTCCAATCATAGACACATTAAACCAGCGTTTTAAGTCAAAAATAGAAGCATGCCCTCCTAGCGGATCAGAAAACAGAAACTCCGACTCAGCGTTACCAGGCGGTTGAAATATTTCCCCCCAGACAAATCAGAAAAACCCCCAGATTAAGCTATTTTCAAGAAAAAACCCCCAATTTTTTTTTCAAATAATTTATTTAAAAGCACTTAAAAGCAACCAACCCAATTTTTGATCAACGAGTAAGTTTCACTAGTATAGTCCGTGTAAAGAGATCAATTATAGATCTCATTAAACATTGGTCAATGGCATAATTGTGCAGAACATAACAAAATTTACTCAGAGAACGCGGTCGTATCCAAATCAAAAACAGCCATTTACAAAGTAGGCAAATGCAGCATATTCCAAAGCCTTCTCAATTTAAATGCAAAAGACCGGCATTGGTTCATCTCGGACTTCTACCTCAGGCTTTAATATGTCCTCAGATCTACAAAGCATTTTTAACATATTTGCAAAAATTGTCCTGGGTGAGACTTGAAAGTTATTCTGAACTCCCTCTTCAACAATATTATTTGATGGATCTAACAAGAACTGCCTACCATGCACAATATTTATATTGTCTCCCACTTAACTTTCTGCAAATGGTAAACAAATAAAGAGCTAAAACCACGTTTGAAACTTGTTTCTTTTTCTTTCTAAAATATTCTCAAACTTTTGCCGACCAAGCAACAACTGGATCAGGTTTTCCTGTTTACAAGACAAAAATGTTCGCAATGTTACATAGGGGTCGTGGAACTATAATTTACTTGGCCTGGAATGTGTTTATCTCATGAGGTTTTGCATTGGGACAAAAAAATCAATTTTTTTTTTTTTGATTCGGATCAATTTTTGCAGATCTCGATATTATTTCCGATTTATAGCTGTTTTACATACTTTAAGGAGTTTTGCCTTCAAGACAAATGGTCAAAGTTTCGTATGGAAACCAAAAGAACGAAATACAATTACAAGCCATAGATTTAATTTTGATGTAATTATTATCTTCATAGTCTTCCTCAGTGTATTTCAATCTTTTCAGAATAACGACCTCTTGAGGGAGCACATGAAAGAACTCAGGGACCCTCTTTGAAATTGAAATAAAATAAATATTTGCAAAAATTGCAATGCAAATAAATAAAGAGTAAAAAATCTCTTTATGATCTTATTTCTCGCGACCCCCTAGCATTGCCCAAAACTCCCAAATGAACTAAGCGATTTTTCACAGTGCGCATCTCAAAACTTTACCTCGACTGCTATAAAATCAAATACCTATACTGACGCGTTTGCATCTAGTAAACATGCATGCATAACTTGAACTTTGCATTGAATCACAATCCAATGAGTTCCAGGAAACCCCTTCAGTTCTTCAGAATCTTACTAGCTTCGCACTTACGGAAGACCTGCATTAAGGTCAAGACTACGGAAATGTACCTCCAAAAAGAAAAACAGCAATCAGCGGAACACCTCGTGTATACGAGTAACGACCACCATGAGTAATTCAACATCTGATTGTGGTTTACTGCACAAAAATTTGCAAGCACAACTAAATGTTGCCAGGTGTGGAAAATGGTTGCCCAATGAAAACTGGAAGAAACTGCTCACTCGATAAATATTGCTAGAGATAGGTAGCAGCGGCTTGTCCATTAAAACTACATTTAGTAACTTTATCCAGTAGTTCTCGATACAATGTTGAAGAAGCTCAACGGAAAGATCACAAAGTTATTGTTTTACATCAAGAATAACTTTTTGAGTTGTACTTTTAAATTGAGTGTTATTGGCACCATGTTAATTTTACTATACCTAGTTGTGAGTCTTACTTTTCTTAGTCCTTGAGGACATTGTTTCCTAATTTTGTTCAACCCTGTTTTGTAGTGTATCCTCAACCAACCAAATGCGGCGAGATCGAGTCGAAACAGTGAAGTTGTGCGTCCCATTGAAAACTCTCAAAAATGTAAGTTGAGGGTTGTGGCCTCTGTTTAGTGCGACTAACCTAAAAAAACTGTGTTTTTGTACTTCTAGTGATGATGACGATTTCAACTGAAATACCATCCAATTTGGATAGTTATTTCACAACAGAGGAAGTGCTGACAACTATTGATAATGTAATACCCAAAAAGAGCGGCTATTTCGAAACGCATCCGTTATTTCCTATACAGGAGCAGACGACTGCTTCAATGGACTCTGATCAGACAACAAAGTCAGCCCCTGAAACAACATCCGTAACGACTCTGATTCATAGTACAGAGTACATAACAACGTTGGAAGATGAGTTTACGACTGATGAAACAAAAATGTGGCAAAGCACTACGGAGAGCTTAAGAGAGGATGCTACCACCAGTTTGAGTCACTTTGAAAAAAATGATGAAGAAGAACCGCCCACGAGCCCAATGCCCACGAGTCCAACGCCCACGAGCCCAGCGCCCACGAGCCCAACGCCCACGACGACAACAACTTTGGCAAATCCAACTACAGAAAGTACATACAGCGCACCTATCCCCACCACTAATATACCCGATGATCTGTTTATGGACAACTGGTCGATACCTGATGATCAGCCTTTAAAGATCGAAAATAGTCAAATACACCTGCCCGATGAAAGCTCATTCCAATTGAAGGAAACATCACCAGAGAGTTTGTTTTTGAACGACGACAACGAATTTAGTGTGACGGTTGGACCAGCTCATGTCCACGATTCGGATACTACTTTGAAATCCAATGAGGAACTAAGGACTTCGTCATCAACTGAAGAAGTGCGCCAAAGCCACGAGGTCTTTACAAATCCCAAAATATACAAAGATAAAATGATCGCTCCCTCAATGTTTGCCCCGGGCAACTTCTTCAATTTATTTAACACGGATCATATTTCTGCTATGTCAAATAGGAAACCCGTTTGGTGGTCAAAGCCTAGAAATACACCCGATCCCTTACCATCCACCACAGTGAAGGGACGCAAAAGACACACGAATGGTATTCACCCAATCTATGAATCGGAAGAGGCGTATGAAACGCCAAGGATCTTCGATCGGATGTTTAGTAGAAAATTGAAAGATTCGGTGAATTTTCTAGAGAGATTCTTCGGCAATTTTGTTACGGAATGACTTGTTGTTTTTATTTCTCTGAAAGAGATTATGTATTACGGTTGTGCAATCAATAAAATGAAATGAAATGATATATTTATAAATAACTTGTTTTTATAATTTAACTTGATAACGGCTCTGTTTTGATACGAACGTCACTGTTGTAAATGGGACGAAACGGAGCTATTTCGGGTGAACATAGCATGATCATTTGTTGTAACAAAAAAAAAAGCATTAGCATCCAACTATTGCTACAAAGAGAGTGGTTGTAAATTTAGGAAAAACCGAGGGGGATGTAATCAGGTGTATTCAAGGTACATTTCTGTGCGTATTCATGGTGAATCACAGTGTATCACAGTGTATTCAAACGAATTCACATGCAATCACTAGTAGCAAATCTGTATTCAAGGACCACTCAAAAATATTGATTACTTCCCCCTCGGGAAAAACACACATCAACAGTAATCGTCGATGGTTATTTCATAAGACATTATTTGTTGATATTGCGGGATCAAAGTTCAAGATTTATTTGTTTTACGCAAGTGGCAATTTTGGCACACTCTAAAATGATAATAACCTATTTTTGATAGTCAATCGAATCGAGGCCTGTGCAATCTGAAATAAATATATATAGGAGGGCTTGTGATCAACGCATGGTTGGTTGGTTTAGGTGGCTGTATTTCCCGACGAGGGAAAAACACAAGTAGCGCATTGAGCGCCGTTTTGAAACCACAACTAACGGAACCTGATATGAAAAGGAGGTGAAGGAAGTTAAAAGAGCTCAAAACCAGCCTGTGGAGTTGAGAAATTTGATAATCCTGTGGAAATGGATGCCTTGGATGGCCAAAAGGTCATCAAAAAATGGTTGACCCAGTGCACTGCGTCTGGTTTTGGCTAGGGCCGGACACTCACAAAACAAATGGAACACTGTTTCACTCTTACTTGTGTCATCACAGCTACGGCAGTGGGTATTGTGGGGGATGCCAAGCTTGGCTGCGTGGGTTCCTAAAGGCCAATGACCCGTACTAATTGCCGTTAGTCTGGCAACATCTACACGCGATCTGGATAATAGGTTGTTTGTTCGTGCATTATCGTAGGTTGGCCAGATCTTCCTGGAAATGACACAGTTCGTCAGGTTCATCCAACTAGTCTCAGCACATGAGGTGAAGTGCAGGAGGATTTCTCTCTTTACATATCCCAGCGGAGGGAAGACTTCCTCCGCGTGAGACACGCACCGAGCTGAGCCAATTCTGGCAAGTTCATCGGCTTTCTCATTCCCTTCAATGTTCCTATGGCCGGGAACCCAGACGAGAGTGATATCAAACCGATGACAAGCCCTGGTCAGTATCTCCCTACATTCCACAACAAGTTTGGACGTCGACTTAGTTGAACCGACAGCCTTAATCGCGGCCTGACTGTCGACGAAGATGCCTATTTTTCTTTTGGGAGTCGCACTATTGTGGAGCAGTCTACACGCCTCCTTAATTGCGAGTACTTCTGCTTGAAATACACTGGCCACGTTGGGTAGGCGAAGACTTTTGGCGATGTTTAATTCTGTTGAGAAAATGCCTGCTCCTACTCCACATTCCATCTTGGAACCATCTGTGAAGATAGGTATGTCGAATTCATTAACGACCGCATTCTCCTCCCATTCTGATCTAGAGGGGACTCTAACAGAGAAGTTTTTATGGAAGTCGTATTTGGGTACTATGTAGTCTGTAGACATACGGCCTAAGCCGTCAGGAAGGGAAAGAAGGATGCTGGTATGGCCATAAGGCCTTTCGGACCAACACTTAGATTCCTTCAATCTAACAGCGCTACACGCAGCAATGTTTTTTATATGCAGATCCACAGGCAGGAAATTAAGAATGACATTGAGGGCAGCGGTCGGACTTGATCGCAGGGCTCCAGTGATTCCAATTCCAGCTGTTCTTTGGACTCTACTTAATTTAAGGACGTTATAGGCTTTGCTTAAAGCGGGCCACCATACTAGTGATCCGTAGGTGAGGATGGGACGTACTACCGCTGTGTACATCCAACGAACCATCTTTGGTTGAAGCCCCCACTTCTTGCCGAAGGTTTTACTGCAAGTGTAGAAAGCTATGCTTGCCTTCCGCACTCGATGTTCGATATTGTACTTCCAGTTGAGTTTGGGGTCAAGCATGACCCCAAGGTATTTAGCGCTGGTGGATAAAGGAAGGATTTGGTTGTTTAAGCGGGGAAGTGAGAAGGTTGGTATTTTGGTTTTGGTGGTGAAAAGCATCAGTTCAGTTTTACTTGGGTTAACGCTAAGACCACAACTTGTAGCCCAACCGCTAATCTTACCCAGGGCCCTTTCCATGATTTCACTTATCACGGTCGGAAACATTCCTGACACTAGAACGACCACGTCATCCGCATACGCAACGACTTTTATACCTTCCCTGTCGAGTTTTGAAAGGATTTTGTTAAGTACCATAATCCATAAGAGAGGCGAGATCACCCCACCTTGAGGTGTTCCTCTGCTTACTGATTTGGTTAGATGGGTGTTACCAAGTTTAGCTTGAATGATCCTTGTTTTGAGCATGGAAATGATCCACGAAGTGACGTAATCCTCTACACCTAGTTCTAAGAGAGATTCCTGGATCGATTCAGTGTGGACGTTGTTAAAAGCGCCCTCTATATCTAAGAAGGTAGCTAAGGTAAATAGGTGATGGGAGAGTGACCACTCAACTGTACGCACTACTTCATGAAGAGCTGTCTCAGTCGACCTGCCCTTGAGGTATGCGTGTTGTGAGTTACATAAGGGGGACCTTTCAAGGCTTGTTCTTATGTGAAGGTCGAGTATACGCTCTAAAGTTTTAAGAATGAAGGAGGTTAAGCTGATAGGTCGGAAGTCCTTCGCGGATTCGTGACCTCTTTTGCCGACTTTCGGTATGAAAACTACACGGACATGTCTCCATGACTGAGGTACATGATTTAGTAGGATACTGCTTCTGTACATTTTCACGAGAAGGGGCAGCACTATCCCCTCATGCTTTTGCAGCATGATGGGGAGAATGCCGTCCTGCCCAGGTGATTTATACGGAGCAAAACTTTGAATGGCCCATGAGATTTTTTCCTTGGTTATAATGCGCTCTATTTCTTCCCGGTGTGAGGGAAAATTCCCCAGCGAATAAGATGGGGTAACGCAGTGGTCTTTACAACCAGGAAAGTGGGTGCTGAGTAGAAGCTCTAAGGATTCGTCGGTTGATTCTGTCCAGGTTCCGTCCGTTTTCTTAATGAAAGATGGACTAGAGCGTTCTTTGGATAGAATCTTACTGAGCCTTGCAGATTCCTTAAGAGTAACGATAGATTGACAGTATTCTGACCATGCTTGCATCTTAGCTGATCTAATGGACTTTTTGTAGAATTTTAGGCAGTCTTTATAAGGTTGCCAGAACTTATGCCTGTAGCAGATATTGAAAATGTCCCTAGTCATCCTTCTCAGAATGGATAGGTCTTCATTCCACCACGGCGGTAAGGTTTTTTTGCTGTGTTTAACGGGACACGATACCTTAAAGGCTGTATTCATCGCCCTTTCTAGAGCGAGTGAAATTGTGTCCAGTTCCTCACCTGAGTTAATTTCTAGGTGTGGGATACTGGGGAGTTTAGATTTTAAGACCTGACCAAATTTCTTCCAGTCAATTCTCTTTGGGTTTCTATATAGGACTGGAGTATCTACCTTGATACAAAGATTGAAGAGTATCCACTCGTGGTCCGAGAAGGACTTTAAGTTGGAGACTCTCCAATTCTCAACCCTAAAGTTGTCGCTGTTTGTTTTGAGAGTAATGTCTAACACCTCTTCCCAACCGTTATAATTTTCCGTACTTGGAAATTTAAAGGTAGGGGTGTTACCCACGTTACATACACATAGATCAGAAGTTAAAAGGAAATCAAATAAAGACTCACCTCGTTCATTGATTTCCTTGCTGCCCCAGAGATGATGTCTAGCGTTAGCATCACAGCCAATGAGCAGGTTACCTTGCCTCGCCTGTATCGCTGCAGTGAGCTGCTGTACTTCCTCTGGCGGGGATGGCCTGTCATGTGCCATATAGGCGGATGATAAAAAGGTTGTATGACCCTGGGTGAGTTCTACCTTAACAACGGTTAAGTCACCCGAACTAAAATTGGGACAAAGGAAAGCGTTAATGTATTTTTTTGCTAAAATGCATGTTCTAGGCTTACCGACGTCTCTTTTGTAATAAAGGTTGTAGGTGTTGTCTGAGAGACCCAGGATGGTCGACTTCTTGACCCAGGGCTCCTGTATTATGCCGATGTCAATGTCTTCCTCCCTGAGGAAGACCAAAAGATTCTCCGATGCACATTTCGAGTGCTGGAGATTCGTTTGGATGACTTTCAGCATAATGGCTATTGGGAGTTGTTGGCGATCGCCAGGTCCTCCAACAATTTGTTGGCAGCGACGACGTCGTCCGTGTCGTCTTCAGGTCCTGTCGAACGGAAAACCTTTAGTTTGGCGAGCCTTATGCCAAACCGTAGCTTAAAATCGGCCGCTTCAAGTGCCCCTAGGCACTCTTCGTTGATAAGCAGCAGGTAGGATAAGCTGTTTTTCTGGGGAGCTTCTGCCTTAATGACAGCCCAGTCGTCCATGGGTATATGCGGGTTTTGCATCCTGAGGCACTTCAGAAGACTCTCAGAGTCTATCTTCATAACGGGCAACCAAATGCGCGCCCTGGGTCTCGTGGGGATCTCCCTGGCTGGAATGAGCTTAAGCTTTAAGCCATCCCAAGCTTCGCCAATCTTGGCGATGCATGACCCAAGGAAATCCTTAGAGTACTGGTCTACGCACTTAATCACCCGGTACCCCCGAACAATTTCCGCGCAGTCAAACCCAGGTTGTCTGCTATCAACACCAGAGAGAACATGTTCCACAACCATCTCAGATAGTTTGGCTTCAATTCTACTCCAGTGTGTCATGATGGAATTGCCACTTTTAGACAGCTCGTCTATAACAGCAACTTGAAGGTGATCCCTCACTACCTCAGTGAAGGTTCTAGTTGCCTTTGAAGTGGATGGGCGCTGAAGATCGGTGAGTCTCGGAGCAATCTTCGACTTTTTGGAGGCGTGAGAGGTCTCGTCTTGGGACCTGATTCTCTTCACGCTCTCTTTCTTCAGTTGTGGTTGCTTCGGTTGGTTTTGGTGGTTGACGTACTCGTCTACCACCTTTTGATATTTTTCCTTGTCTACCTTGTCCCTCTCATGAGTCATACCAGTCTCCTCATTCTTTGCAATCTTTGCAAGAATAAAGACAGCCCTGTTATACCTTGACTTCAAGAGACAGCCGGAGGACTTCTTGGATTTGGGTGCACTATGGCTGGTGCTCCCAGTGGCCTTGCCAGTTATGTTGAGAGGCTTTTGGATACTATGGCTGGTATCCTCAGTCCCTACTGTTGTCAAAGATTTGGATGACGTAGATGGTTGACTGCCGGAAGGAGTACTATGACTGGTGCTCCTACGGCTTGAGGGGGAAACTACTGTCTCCTGGCTAGAAGCCAGCAGATCCTCCTCAGAAGAGGTCCCTAAGAGGGATTCTTCCTTTTTTGTTTTTTTATTTTCTTTTATGTTTGTGTTTTTATTCATATTTTAAATTTTGGTCCCACGAGTATGTCCGGAAAGGAAGTCCAATCCCGGCAGAGCCGACTTACCGAGATGGGGCACAATGTTACAACCGACCTTGCCTGCGCGTCGGAGGGAGCTCGTACGCGACTGGTTTTACCCCCAGCCTTTCATCCTTGGGTACGGTTTGCTATCTGCTCACACCACCACTGGAATTAGGTTGGATTTAAAGGTTTACTCCTACCTCAGACTAATGGATCACGACAAACGATTGAGACGTTAGCGTAAATCCTTGGCTGACACTAACCATTTTACAGGTTAGCCATTTTCAGGCGGGCGCCCACGTGAAGGACTGAAGAATGAGGATTTTTGCCCGTGCCCCAAAAATTATCAACGCATAGTTGGCGGAAATATTTCATTAGACAATTAAATTTGATTCGAATCGATTTATGTCGATTTCCATTCGGATTTTCGTATTTTGCTCTCAGATTTCAGATTTTTCGTGCCCAATGGAACATAAAACGAGATTTTTCTTCCTTCGCATTTTTGGTAGTTAGGTCTGTTCCCTTACGCAAAAGTTGGTTAGAAGTGAACTAAGTTTGACTAATGTATTCGAATGCATTATTGTAAGGGAATAGACCTAGTGCGTGTTTGAAAAGTCAGCTGTTCTTAAATTATAATTTATGCTTATGAAAATCCACCCAATTTATGTTGATATCAATTGCGGCACCAAAATGTAATTTTTTCTCTATTTTTCACAGACTTCTCTTCTAAATTATACGTTTAAGTTTGAAAAAAGCCAAATGTTTTGGTGTTAGTGTAAGTAGGTGTGAATCTCGCTCAGATATCGAGATTCGCAAAACTGCTCTGACTCTGAAAAAAGTGCCTTTTTTGCGGCCAATGGAACATGAAATCTGACAGCCATCTGATTTCGAGAGCAGAAAAACTGCTCTGCTCTGATTGCTTGTTCTGTCCCAATGGAAAACGACATTAGATGTCTTGCTGCATCAATTGTAGTTTTATATCTCGTTGTGCTAACATTGCGATCATTGGTAATCGTTAAATCGAATTCGCTATTTAAAAATGCAATTATTGGTAGATTTTTGTTTTCTGTTACTACACGGAAAATACGTGAAGGGGTTATAACTGAAAAATGTCACCCACTCAGAAATGTTTGTATCAGAGACAATACTGATGTCGTTTTCCATTGGGACCAAAAATCAATCTTTTTTTCGATTCAGAGCACTTTTTGCAGATCTCGATATTTTTTCAGATCTACACACACTCTCACAATACCAATATACTTTGCACAGCTGTTTGACGTCATTTTTAGAAGTTTGCTTTGAAGACAAATGGGGGTAGTTTCATGAAAACCAAAATAACGAAATAAATTTATAGCCATGGATATAATTCGGGAGGAAATATTAGGTCTGTTCCTTTACTTTTAAATCTTACGAATTCTTACGAATTTTTACTCAATGCCGTTCCTTAACTCGAAAAATTCGTAAAAGAGAGCGTCGTCGAGAGAGCAAGATATTTCCCCTCCACTAAGAATTTTACGAATTTTTACTCAACATAAATTTCTTGGTGTAAGAAATTTGAAGGGCTGTCAGTCACCAAACAATTAACAGCTGTTTTGAAATTTCTTGGATTATTTGACATTCGATTGAATTTGTTTTGATTTCTTGCGTTCTATTAAAATGGTATCAACAGGTGGCAAAATAGATATTGAATGTTCTCCCCGAACATTCCATCGTATTGAAAATATTCTTTACCACTGCAATTTATGGAATTATTTATCGGTCATATCTGTCATTTTTCATAGTTTACTACAAAAGCGTTCCCTAACTTTTTCGTAAGTGTCTCTCTTTTTGAGAGAATTTATCCCCACCATTGCCATTTTAATTGTCTTTTCCATTCTTACTACAAAAGTAAGGGAACAGACCTATTATCTTAATAGTTTTCCTCGTCATCTGAAGACTACGAATCACCAAAAATACTCCATTTGTATGAGCAATAGGGGAAACATTTTTCAAAGCGATATCCATTTATGATTTTTGCAAAAACAAATGCAATTGGAACAGCTGATATTGTTGTCAAATAACGCACTAATCCATTTACAAAAGCAGATCAATTTCGTTGCATGTTCCATTCGCCACGTAAAATCTGAGATCTGAAAAAGATTTCTGGTGGTCCCAATGGAAAACGACATGAGTCTGAGACCTCCAACTCACAATCCTCTTGCCGCTGGCACCCTCAATTTTTTTCTTCAAATTCGCAATTTTGTTTTTCTATCCGTGTGACATGCAAAAACATACAGAAAATATAAAATATGCTGCCAACCGTGGGGAAATGTGCTAGAGTTCGGGAATATCACATTTTTATGTACATAGTGGTTAGTTATTATTATAGCCTTTTCACACCAAGTCGATGCATTCACACTACCAACTAGTTTTCGTTTGACGTTTCAATCGGCTGTGAGACACCAGTCGTTAAACTTCGGTGCAAACTTTTTTGGTTACAAATTTCGATCGCATTAATTAACAAAAAATAAAACAAAATCAATTTCGTGCATTTAAAAACTATATTAGTCCATCAATTAATTTTGGAAAATGATTTTAATTTGTGAGTTGTGACATTTGTTAAGTCATTCATTCTGCTGAATATTGCAAAAGTTGCGTTTGTTTCAACAACCCAACAATTGGAAGTCGTTTTCGTGGTGGTTTCGTGGAAAACCAGGGTTTTAGGCTCAGTGTGAAAAGCCTAATATATTGTTTAAATGCGAATAGTTTAATTTGTTTAGTAAAACTATCTACGGGAAATGTTTAATGTTATACATACGTTTAACATACAAGAAACATATTAAGCTCTGTTCAGACGATTGCCGGATCTGAAAATATTGTCAGGTCTACAAATAATGAAAGAACTGTCCTAAATATCTGCCAACCGTGTGAACTGGCAATTTTGTCTACCAATATTTGCAGAAAAGTCATTGTCAGATAATTGCGAGATCGCCATCTGACAATGAAATTGTCAGGTATTTGCCAATCACCTGAACACCCGATTTTATCATTGTCAGACCATTGCCAGACACTTAGGACATAAATGTAGATTCATTTGCTATTTGCAGATGTGCTGTGGCTATAGCTATGTTCACACGATTGCCACATCTGCCAATATTGTCAGGTCTACAAATGAAAAAAATGTCCCAAATGTCTGCCAACCGTGTGAACTGCCAATTTAGTCTACCAATATTTGCAGAAAAGTCATTGTTAGATAATTGGGAGACCGCCATCTGACAATGAAATTTGTCAGGTATCTGCCAATCGTCTGAACACCCAATTTTATCACTGTCACACCATTGCCAGACGCTTAGGACATTTGCATACTCATTTGCTATTTGCAGATGTGCTGTGGTTACGACATCTGAAAATATTTCATTTGGGGACAAATATTTTTCATAATTGACCGAACAAAGCGAAGTTTCTGTGCTATTTTTTTTGCATTTTTGTGTAGATTGGTGCTAAATGTGTGAATTTCAAATATGTACGTGGACGAAGAAGTCGATATGGGAACGGGAAGGATCTAGGAAAAACCCTTTCCTATTTTTAATGATTCTTCTGAAAGGATCTAGAAATAATTATGATCCTTTCCAATAACTTTTTGTTTTAGGTATATTTTGTGTTTTCCGTTTTATGATTCTTGTCACCAAAGTATCTGGAAATGTTTATAAAAAACTAAATTGTTGTCATCCTTTTATGACCCCCTCTCAAATCACTTTGAAATTTGTCCACGAACACTTTATGATTGCATCTAAAACAACTGGAATGATGGACGAGATCGATGACACAGAAATGCGGAACAGATATTGCCGGTACCGAAAATTTTGCCCATTATCTAGGTATCGTAGAGTTATTACAAGCCGCTCAGCCGCTGAAATGCTAGCACGCATATTTTTTTCTTGCTTTTGGATATGCGGAGTCATCAAAACTAGACGATCATCGAATTGTTTTGAAGCCATACGGATAAAATTTCGGTGCAATTCTGGCTCTTCAGCTCTCAATTCCTCGAGCAATTTTGCAATTTTGCGTAAAGTCCCTCCTGCTGTCGGCGTGGCACCCAATCCTTCGTCCAAACACACTGTTCGTTAACCAGTTTCTGGCTGTGGACTGTATACTTACTTGGTAACTTGTAACTAATACTTAATAATAATTCCAATAAATCCTTTTTTTTTATTCTCTATATTTTTTCCTTTTAACTAGTTAAACTTTAACTTTCTCCATTACGTAGTAAGAGAAAGATATTGGTTTCGTACAAAATTTCGAACTCGAGATTTTAATCAATTCTGATATTACGATGATAGAGGAACTCAAAAAAGTGGGTCGCAAAATTCTGTCCGGTCTGTCCGTCTGTCCGTCTGTCCGTCTGTCCGTCCTTCTTACAGTTCGGGAGGTGTTTTTTTTTTTCAATGTAACCTCAATATTAATGGTACTTCCCATACAACATTTTCGTACCAGTTCGATTTGATCGAAAACGGCTCTAACGATTTTAACCAAAATCGATATTTAAGATTAAGTAGGTTACCATGACTGCGTACCCAGTTTTTGGCTAAAAATTCGAACAACGGAACTTTTGAAATTTCGACATATCTCGAAAACGGTCTATACGATTGTAGCAAAAATTAATTTCTAAGGCTATGTGGTCATTTATAACTTATTAGCAACCTCAGTTTTTCTCTATATTATCGTACAACGGATTTATGAAAAGAGTATTTTTTTTTTTTAAATATAGTTTTGTCTAGTTAACTTAAAACGGCAATAACGATTGTGACCAAAATGCAAACTTACAGCCCGATTCTGCCGTTGTGAGCCCTCACAAGTCACAAGCTCTTGTGAGGTTGTTTTGTTGTGAGGTTTGTTGTGATTCGATAACTTTTTCAGAATTCTACGATAACCCTCACAACAAAACTCACAAAAAATTCACCTCAGAATCGTCACTTCCAAATTGGCACAAAATTTACCACAAAAGACTGAGCTCGCACACGAAGTTATTAAAAATACATAAAATAACATTATTTTGGCCACAATACGTGAAATATGTTTTAGAACTGAAGGATAAAAAATTATTAACGACATTTGTCACAAATTTAATTCGATGCCTTCCTCAGTTTTTTTATAGTTACAATAATATGTATTTTTTCCGAAATGGTTATAAATGTTTCATAAAATGCGGTGTTCAGGTCATAAAGTGTGTTGAAATATAAAACCGACCATCAAATGCAATATGATTGCCATTTGTGAGCCGTTATGACTGGTTTTGAATTTTGTGACCTGCTCAATAGGAGATCACAAATTCGATTGCTTTTGTGAGCCTCACAAGTTGTGAGTGTGCTGACAGAATACGAAAACCTCACAAAATCAATTTCACCTCATCTTGTGAGGGTTTTGTGACTTGTGAGGTTTTTCAGAATCGGGCTGTTAGAGTCAAATTCATGTTTTCAAAACTATTGTGTCCTTAATTTTCAATTCGAAGCACCGAAAACGCTAATTTTAGAAACTGCTCATATCTCGAACCCCATCTTCGATTTCGATAAAATGTCAAAAACGAAGTATTTCTATAATCCGGAACAATATCATACAGTCAGTTGTATTTTTCCAAATAAACATTGCAATATTTGCAACTGTTTACAAAAACAAAAACTTCATTTGCGGGATATTCAATTTATAGCTACTAATGCAAATTCAAAAACGCCTGAATTATTACATAATCTTTCTAAAGATATCGGTCTATCACGAGCAATACTTCCAATAATTGAAAACTTACATCATATTCCAATCAAAATTAAAAACATATCCTTAGGTCAAAAACAGAAACTGCTACTAGGTACGCTTGCCTTGTACTCAAAAATCAATTGAGGAGACCTTACAAAATAGTACAGTAGACGCTTGCGACATTGCCAGTTACTGAGAACTTTAACCTTTAAAAACTTATATTGTTATTTTATGTATATAACTGCCATATGAGATGAATATCCAAAAGAGAATTTTGTTTTCTTTTGTCTAGTATCGAGAAAGTTTCGTTCGACCCAGTCGTGCACTTTATTTCCTTTTAAAATCAAATTCAATGACAATATAAAAACATATTTTTAGAATATATTGTTTTTTTTTTTTTTTTAAGTGTTTTATTAGGTACCTAAGTGTTTTGTCGATTAGGTGTTTTTGTCGGCTTCAACACACACCGAAGTTTTTTTTGTGGCAATTCATCCTCCTCGCTGCTCTCAAATACGTACGCGGCCAAAACAATCGCAATTGCATTTACATTTTTTTTCTTTCGTGCTTCTCAATCAAGACTTCACCACCGAAAGAAAACAAAAAATTTTTTAATATGTGCCAATGAATGCAAACGGATCTGTAAATATTTTGTAAACAAATATCTGCCAACCGTGTGAACTGGCAATTTTCTACCTGACAACGTTGCCAGAAAAATTATTTGTGGCCAAGCCATCTGCAAATCAAATTGTTCGAGTTTGGGAGAAAACCTGGCAGCCGTGTAAACGCGCAATTTGGTATTGTAAGGGAGTTCGCTATTATCAGATCATTTGTAGCTCATTGCTAGATCATTTGTATACCTGACAATATTGGCAGATGTGGCAATCGTGTATACATAGCTTATGACATCTGCCAATATTTCATTTGTGGACAAATGTTTTTCATATTTGAACGAACAAAACGAAGTTTCGGTCTTATTTTCTTTGCATTTCTGTGTAGACTGGCGCAAAATGTGAGAATTAAATATGTAATTTCAAATATGTACGTAACGAAGACGTCGATATAAGAACGAAAACTAACTAGGAAAGTTTATGCTCTCAAATCACTGTTTCAATCCTCTCAATTTTCATGCTTAGGTTAGGTTAGGTAGGCGGGTTGGCGTGGAGTACTCTGTGCCACACTCAGGTCAATGTTGACCCATTGTGATGCCCATTGGGGGAAAGGGTTGTCCCTTACCCATGTTGACCCTATCCATAAATATTTGTGATCAATTACTCACTGTGCCGTTGATTTTCATGCTTGGTCTTATCTTTATTTCGTTGTTTATTTTTTCGTCAGGAAGTTCGATTAGGAGCTTAAATGCAACCGGCTGAAGAGTCTTTATTTTCCTTTTCACTCACATTTGTAATAAAAAAGCTAAAAAGGTTTTTGGTTTATATTCTGCATCGGTAATGCCCATCAATACAATGCTGTGAGTGCCTTTGTAATTATAAAATATGCTGCCAGCATTGGGTGGTACGATCATTACCACATGCTTTCAATCCACCTCCTGCTATCGGCGTGCCACCCAATCCTTCGTTCACACACCGACGTGTGTGGCAATTCATCCTCCTCGCTGCTCTCAAATACGTACGCGGCCAAAACAATCGCAGTTGCATCTTTTTGTTCGACTTAAATTATTTTTTTCTTACGTGCTTCTCAATCAAGACTTCACCAATGAATGAAACAAATTATTTTTGGTTCGTCTGACAGTGCCTGCAAAGGGATCTGCAAATATTTTGCAAACAAACATCTGCCAGCCGTGTGAACTGTAAATTTTCTATACTGACAACGTTACCAGAAAAATTATTTGTGGGCAAAACATCTGTACATGAAATTGTCACTGTTTGGGACAAAACCTGACAACCGTATGAACTGGCCAATTATTGATATTGTAAGGTAGTTCGTTATTGACAGATCATTGGAGCTCATTGCTTGATAATTTGTAGACCTGACAATATTGGCAGATGTGGCAATCGTGTTAAGCTGAAGGAAAAATATGTTTACGTATTTTCGCCTTTTCGATATCATCGACATCGATTTCATGTTGACATTTTTCATCATAACTGATGAAAGCTTTGTCAAAATCTTTTTATTTTCTTACAACCATTCTGCATTGACAATGTTTCATAAATATTTTAAGCAAATGTACACTTATTCCTAAAAAAAAACTATCCACATGAAACGAATAATTGAAAATTTAATGGATAAAATTCTATGAACGCTGCCAGCAACTTTGCCCACAGCGGAAGTGGCATATGTAAGGTGCAAGTGTTGGTGAGACGGAATTTTTGAAGTCTCATACGATTATTTATGTATTCAAACGCACTTAGCATTTGCCATCAATCATGGTAATAAAGCTTTTTGGCAAGTAAGGGAAAATCGGCCGGAGTTTGGGGGTCTCGGTAATGTCTCTGGTAAGTAGGCCATAATATTCGCTTATTAGAACAGCGTTACAGACTCGAATATTTTCCAGTATTATTTAAAGAGTCAGTAGTTATGCCTGTAATTTAACAATATCTACATTGCACTGTGACTACTTGCGCTACTAACTAGTTCATTTAATAAGAAATGTATTGTAATCAGCGCCGAACATTGTGAACCAGTGTTTAGTTTTATGTCAGGTTATGACACTCACGTTTTCCAGCAATAGGCACATTTTAAAGGTAAAAAAAACCTGTTATTTAAGTTTAAGGCACACATCATTCATTTATTTAGATTTTATTTCAAAGTATGTTAACTTATAAGCTACTATTATACCCTAAAAGATCAGAAACACTGTTAAAACACAGGCGACTGAGAATACCTATATATCTTCTATCTGCGATCTAAATGTCTACCTTCAGGAAGTTATCATATACCATGTATAAGTTTCAATGTTTTATAAGTTCCACAGCATAGGGGCTGTTCCAGTCTCTCTCAAAGACGCTGGCCAATTGAGTGACTACAGTAGTTTCATTGTCACCACGATCGAATGCAGTGTCCCTAATTATTAAACCGATTCCAGCTGTATCAGTAAAATAGTCCCCTGACCAGTTTGAAGTCCCAATATATGCCGTGTTGTCGGTTACCATATATTTGTTGTGATTGACTCTTCCATATGGAATTTTAGCCTGATCCTCATCTGATGGCACAATAAAACGCCGCTATCAAGAGTAAAAGTGTAAAATTTGATTTCTTTTCGTGTAGTATTGGTATCTTACAATTTGTACATCGACTCCGGGGAAGGCGGACGAAAGACTTGTAAGCGATTGGAGGAAATAGTCTTCGGCAGGTCGAGAATGCACCCACCATGATATGAGCATCTTAACGGAGACCTTGTTTTCAACGGCTGCTGTTCTAATCGCATCATCGATGTAGGGCCAATACCTGTAAGAAAATAATCATACGAGATTAGGCCTGTTTTTTGAGCTTCGATCTCAGCAAAGCAAAGTATAAAATGGGATTTTCAGCACGTAATTACAACAACTACTTGACACTTCGAAACTGGCAATAGCTTTTGTGATTGCGTGCTAAAAATCCTACTTTGCGTTGCTTACATCCGCATGCCTTTACAATAGTTTAGTAACTTAACGTAAGCAGACGTTTGTACCTGACCGAACATAATAAAATACTGGCTAAATACTTAGTTTACATTTATCTGCAAAACGAATGTCGAAAGGCAAAGCAACGCTTACAGTACAACACGTACCTAGGGCTAGGTACTTACTTGATCTTCGGTGTATAGATGAGAAGAGGAAAGTAATCCATTACAGATATATGGACAAATTTTTCAGCCTGCAGTATAACATTAACTATTGCATCTAAGTCATTGGTACGGCCTCTAGAATTTAGAGGCGGCGGGGAGTTCTAAACAGATCAAAATAGATTACTCAATCATTTTTTATTTCACAAAAATAAGTCTTACCGAAAAGAAAGTCTTAAGTTTGTAGTTTTCGTTGTATGTAACCTCAATTGGAGATTTCAGATTATATCTGGTTGAGAACTCATCTGGCCATTGCGATGGTATATGCGAATTGTTAACACCTAGAAACCAATATGCCTCAAAAATCTTCGATAAGTCTTTCGATAAGCATGTACAATTGGTTATCAAAACACCGAGCTCCTTAACTTGTGTTAACGATCTCCAATCCATATTTGCACTTCCCAAGTAAAAATGCTGACCGTCTGCAATCCATACTTTTGTGTGCAGGACTCCACCACCAAGGAGTCGTGGAAAATTAACCGAACGTACTTTTGCAGCTTTGCGCTTTATCAATATCTCCGTATCTAGATTTGGTTGATTTTGTGTTGGAGCACTTTGTGCTATGCGTATGCGATATTTGCTTTGCACCCCATTGGATAAAATTTGTTGGAAGATCTTTTCGCCCTGCCACGCTGATGTGTGATTGTAATCATCAGCGCCACGTAAGCTCCAATATAATGAGCCTATATCCAAGGATTCTTTGGTTAAATTAAGAAGTATAGACCATGCGCCAAAGGTTGATAAAAACTTTGGACTATCCTGAGAAAAATTTAGCCCTTCAGGAATACTCTCAACTAGTTGTATCCTAGAAAATATTCAGCTTCAATGTTAACACTCTAGGTTTGGTAATTTGTAGGCTCACCTGCACTTATCTGTGCATATGTAGCTCGTTCCATTGTACTTGGCATGAAGTAACTTATCGTTTGAATGCTCCACCAGTGGAAGCAACACAACCAGTATTATGAGCGTAAGGATGACTGTGATGGGAATGCACGAGGGCTTACAGCACCATTTACCATTGTTCCAACTGGAAGATTTGAGAATTATTTTTAAAACTATCTGTAGAGTCTATATTGTGTATACATACGAGTCGTTCTGTGCTTCTGAGCGCAACATTTGATTGTGATCCCATAATTCAAAGTCATCATCGGCGGACGGAGGTTTTGTCTCCAGCACAGTCTAGAATTAGAACATAAGGATTCAGTATATATATATTTAGTTACAAACCAAGCTCAAACGTTAATGTAAAGGTCAACGGAAAGATGTGTGACAAATAAACTCTCTCCCACGTCACACTTCATTTGCAGGTGTCCTGCACTAGAAAGTTGTAATTGCCTGCTGAAAATCTTACTTTAAATATATTTGCCAGGTGCCTTTCTTTGCATTTAAGAAACTTCCCGAAAAGGTATAAAAAAAATCCACCAGTTATCAAAACAAAACGCACTTGCAATGGTAAATCTCGAAAAAAATCCAGACCAAAAGGGCTCTAAAATCTGAAAAGGATTGCTTTTTTTGTACCAAACGAACATAAAAATTGCTCTGAGAGCAAAAAATATGCTCTGAGATCTGATCTGAAACAGAAATCTGGTGGTCCCCATGGAAAACGGCATAAATGATGCGATGCGGTGATCAAAGTATTGGATTTACAAAATAAAGCAAATTTAAATGCGTTTTTTCTCCAAATAATTATGGCTCAAGCATCGGAATCATGCCTAAAAAGCATAAATATGCTACGGCTGGGATCACTGGATGCAGTAAAATTGTGAATTAATTCAGTGGAGCGATTTTTTGATGTGTAAACATCTAAGCGCGTTGTTGGAATCTGGTGGAGTAATTCCACACATAATAATGCGTCACGGCTCACGGTGTTTTATCATTGCATACATTTTATCATTGCATACGTTTTTATCATTGCATACATTAATGAGCTGGGGTATATTAATTTCAGCTTTTTGTTGATGTGAAATAAAACATGTTTTTCATATATGATGGTCTCACAAAAATTCGGTGCCAAATCTTTCGTGAATTACCAGGCACGCAGAAATTACAGCTGGACAACAACTAACAAAAATGTCGTAGACCAGCACCTCTACAATATGCAATGCAAGCCGAATGAAATTCCAATGACACTTTCATTTACTGTAAAAGTTGTTACCAACGATAATAAGCGGAGACTTCAATATCAATTTTGCAACTCCAGAAGCTCAACCATTTATTGATTTTATGCAAGATAAATTTAATCTTCAAATGAACTCCAACCGGAAAATTTCAACAACACGATATGGAACAACCATCGATGCTGTCTTCCAGCGTAATCTAGATAGATTACAGTCTCGAATGTAGGTACATATCTTACTTCAGCTACCACAATCCGATTATATTATCTATTCTTGCGAAACTAGCAAAGAACGAATAAATTACTGTTATTTCATAATATTTCAAGAATACGTTTATTACAATTCCCTCTTTTCTCAATGACGTGTATCAAGCCACACACATACCGCACACATGGTGTCTACACATATAACGGGTGATTTTTTAAGAGGTTTAGAACTTTTTAAAAAAAAAAACATAAAAAATTCGAAAAAAATGAATGAAATATTTATTTGAATCGATAGTTTGAACCTTGCAATTTAATGTTTAAAGATAATTTCATGCAAATGTTGACCGCGGCTGCGTCTCAGGTAGCCCATCCGCTGAGTCCAATTTTGGCATACTCTTTCACACATATCGGCCGGTATCTCACGAATGAATGCATGGATGTTGGCTTCCAGTGCGTCAATCGAAGCGGGCTTGTCCCTATACACATTAGCATTGACATACCCCCACAAAAAATAATCTAATGGTGTCAAATCGCACGATCTAGGCGGCCAATTGACCGGCCCGAAACGTGAAATTAACTGTTCACCAAACTCGCCTCGCAATTGCGCCATTGTTTCGCGTGCTGTGTGGCATGTGGCACCGTCTTGTTGAAACCACATATCATGCAAGTCAAGAACTTCCATTTCGGGCAAAAAAAGTTTGTTATCATCGCTCGGTAGCGTTCACCATTGACAGTTACGCTGCGATTCGCATCATCTTTGAAGAAATATGGCCCAATAATGCCGCCGGCCCATAAACCGCACCAAACAGTGGCTTTTTCGGGATGCATTGGTAGCTGTTGCAATGCTTCTGGCTGATCTTCAATCCAAATGCGGAAATTTTGCTTATTTACGTACCCATTCAACCAAAAATGAGCCTCATCGCTGAACACAATTTTTCGATAAAAAAACGGATTCGAACCGAGCACGAATTTTGATAGTAAAATTCAATAATTTGCAACCGTTGTTCTTTTGTAAGATCCATGGTTAAATTGCAAACCAAACTGAAGCTGTTTGACAGTGACACAAGGTACTAAACACACGTCAGCTGTCAAAACCAGTGTTGCCAAAACCAAACCAGCTAAAACATCACCCGTTATTTCGGGACTGTTGTATACAGTCGCGCAATTTTTTTTTTACTCCGAAATTATATCCATGGCAATTTGCTATTTACTTATTTATATATTTTGATTTTCATGAAACTATTTGTTTTGAAAACAAACTGCCCCAATGGAAAACCACATTAATCAACAAAAAGATAGGTAGGTACCTACGTTATGAAAATCATCATTTTATTTTGAAATTTGGCATATCTGCCATTTGTTTCTAATTGGCATCACTGAATTGTATTGCAAGAAGTCGAAATATACATGGTCGTTGTACAAAGATTGAAAAGAGCATTCTGGCGAAAGCGATAAAATAAAAACAATAAAAACTTAAACCTGTGTTGTTATTTTTAAACAAAATTAAAACTGTTTACAAAGTAAAAGTGAACATTATCATGTCAGGAAGAAGGAAAATAACACCCATGTTAGTGTTCTCATGAAAGATGACATATTATTGACAAATGACAACTGATCTTCTCCTCTAAACGAGACGGCTATTCACTTTTGTATGGCCTTTGAAGTTTATTCACAAAACAATTTGCACAAAAATAATAACATGCGTAAATAGTTTCCATTTTATATAGGTATGTAAACACGTCGGTTGTTTTGTGTTTAATATTTTCAGCACACACGTAGGTAGGTATTCATCGGAAATAATTAAATAATTACGGGCTACTGGCTACTGAAACAGTCTTCTATATCGCTCCTGCACCTATATGCAGCCGATTTTATTTTGTTATTTTTTTTGCCGAACTGTAGAAGCACTTACCTTTTCTGAATCGGTATGGTCTTTGAACTTAAGTTTCATGTTTACCACGAATGTAAAAGATTTCAAACATTTATGAATACGGTTGCGATATGCTATTGAAATATCTACGTATTAAATTAATTGTCTTAAAAATAAAAACTCGCAAAACAACACTTAAAAAAAAATCCGAAAGCACGCTATCAATAGACGGAATGGTTCTGTTAGTTTTTCACGATTACTAGCACTTTCAGATTCTGTAAGCAAACTAAGCAGAATACGGTGCGGTGACCGTACAGTACAGGCACCTACCTAATCCAAGCGAATGATAAAAATATGCAATAGGTACGTTTTGAGCGGCTTTTCATATTCGTATATCGTATCGTGTTGTAATTTGACAGATGTGTCGCATTGCAACTGTATCTGCAGGTAGTCTAAAAATAATCCTAGCCTACTGACAGTTGTCGTATACATATTTGCTTTGCTTTTAATTATTGTTCTCATCCAACTCGGGTCCCTATGGGAGAATTCGCCTTCGTTTAAAGTTCTAGTAGAAAAGTGCAATAGGTAGGTACACACTCACTATAGGGTGTGATGACATCAATCGGATGTTCATAACACAATGTACATAATTTATGTCGTTTTCCATTGGTTTCACTCGGGGATCCACTCATTCTGTAGTCCAATGGAACAAGAAAACTGCTTCTGATTGAATCCACAAGAGTAGGTATTGGTGAAATGCCAAAAAAAATCTACGGCAGCTGTCAGTTGACTTGTATAAAATACACAAACTACACTGGTGTGAGTGCTTCTTGAGTGGATTCTGACTTCAAATCCAGAAGCGAAATTCTCTCTTCAGAATCACCAGAAGAGTATTTTTTGTGCCAATGGAACGGTTTCAGAAGTGATTTTTTCGATTCCGGATCCGGACTCTCCCGGACGCTTCTTTTTGCCCAATGGAAAACGACATTACATACGTAGGTATTTGTGCTAAAGGAATTTGATACATTTCTCTAGCAAGCTACATAAAAGTCGGGACACACAACTACAATCGGGACTGGATTTTTTTCGCACATTTCCTGCTTTAATTTTCTGAGACAGGTGTTCAAAAAACAAGCCTGTTATCCAAAAATTATCTATCCTGCTCCACCTCTGTTTAGTGTTCCATACTGGAACTGGAACCCAATTCTCAAATTCCTCATATATACGTGCAAATCCGCTTAAAATTTTTGGAGGGTTTTTTTTCACCTGCGGGAAAATTATATTCACCTTTCGAATGAGGTAGATTTTTACAAGATTGAGTTCAAACACCAAAAAGCAAAAGGAACCTTTTAGAAAATGTTTAATGAACATATGGGTTTTCGCAGCGGCTACTTTGGGCGATATGAGCTCAGAGCTGCTCAGAACTGCTCGGAACTTATATTCGATTCTCAATGAAGCAGTTAATTTTTTTAAGTATCAAACTCATAATTCCGTACACGAGATGCAAATCCGCATTGAAAACAAAGACGAGTCATTCGAAGAGAAATTCTCATATGCGAATTCGGAGAATTGCAAAATTTCCGTTTTTCGCGTCGCACCTGAGTTTTTGAGAATTGGGGTTCGGAAGTTTAAATAAAAAATAACTGATACATATTACCTACCTACTAATTGTGACACTCATACAAATCTCTTCACATAGGGTATAGTGTAATTGACTCAAACTATTTATTCGTTTTCTATCGTGTTTTATTATTTCGAACGTAGCGTGCAAGACGAACATAAACAAGTTTTATGTTTCAGATTAGGTAGATAACGGGTCAGCAATTCGTATATAGCATATTTTGTATTATATGCGGGTAACATTATGTAGGAGGGGTCAGTACCTATATGATTAGTATGCTAATGAGGTAATGCCAACTGCAGGAAACAATATTTGTTGTTGAATTTCAAGTTCAAAGAATATTACCAGTACCTATAGTAGGTAGGCGATGGTTGTTACTTGTTACATACTGAAGCTGAATTTAATAAAGTTTTTTTTTTTTGAAAGAGATCTCGAAGAAGGATGGGTAATGAGAGTAAAGAAATGTATATAATGATAAATTAATCTGTTGTATAGGCTATAGGTAGTAAGAAGTAAATCATGTTTAATTCTAATCATTTTCGTTTCCGAGTAGGTAGGTATTTTACATACAAAAGTAAACAATAAACAGATATCTGCATATAAGCAAATACGAGTGAGTATAGTCTAAGCTACTGGACTGGCTATACTGGCTACTGAAATAGCCTTCGATTTTCTTTGTGAGTGTCCGGCCCTAACCAATACAAGACATCGCGCACTACAGACACGTTGGCAGTTGGTTAAGTTCTACGACCGAGAAATTTTAATTGAATTGATAAATCGGTTATTCTTAAACAAGTTGCGCTATATTACAATCATTGCTTGGTAGTTCTCCTTCTCAACCGGAAGTTGGTTGCTTTTAAATAAGTGATTTTCTGCGTGGGTAAACCATTGCACGATTAACATCGTTCAATTTCTCACCTCCACAGAGGACCCCAATTCTCGAAAATTATAGCATACGTTTATCAGTCAAAATCTCCGATGCTATGCGAAAAACTGAAAGTTGCAATTCTAATTGATTCATTTTTAATGATTAAAATTTTAAAAGTTTATTAATATTTTTTTTCACAGCCTGTCAAAAATCGTTTACTTGACGTAGGTACCTACTCAAAAATTCTACCTCACTCGAGAGGTGAATATAATTTTCGCATAGATGGAAAGGAAAGCCGAACAGCTTTGAGAATACCAGTTTTTTCCATATGCAAAAATTTCAGGCAGATTTGCTCGTATACGAATTATGTTAGGTATGCGGAATTCGAGAATTGGGGTCCAGGTTGGTTTTGAGATTATCTTTATCTACAGGTCCCGCTAATTGTGGCCCCCAAAACGGCCCTCAAGCGCTAATTGTGCTTTCCCTTGACAGATAACCGGGAAAACAGCCACTTAAACCAACCAACCAACCACGAAAGTCGGAGTAAGATGGTATAGGGAAAACTTATCTTGCTTATCGTGTAATTGAATAATCGCTTTCCGTCTCTTTTTATTTTACAAATAATAAAAGCATCAGCGTTTTTTCGATGAACGCGTTTGTTTATTTGGTAGGTTCTTAAAGTTATTGTAATAGGCAGATACCGCAAATACCACAAATTAAAATTATTAATATTTGGCCAAGAATTTGTGAAAGAAAGTATCTCCGACGACTGTGCTATTATAGCTTCAAATGTACAAAAAAGGCGATCACATCTCTTACAAGATCGAAGTTGAACATCATCTCAGCTCTATTTGGCAATGTTCGGATTCGGAATCCCAGTAAAACTGATCTCCTTATGTAGCGTTGCTTTTGTAATCACTCAGTTAAATGTCCAATTCGGAAGTAGTTGTTTCAAACTGTTTTCAAAATGCGGAATTGATTTTAAAATGGAATCTTTGCCTTTTTGAAAGTTTTTGGTGTTTGTTTTTATTTGTGAGGTTTATGTGTTCGTGTCCGCATTGCGTTAGACAGTGGGCCTTAGTAATGTCGTTTTCCATCGGGACTTTCAGGGGCCAGATTCTGTAAGGCGAAACGATCAAACGTTTTCGCGCGCATGCATGATTGGCCATATGTTACACAAGCAAATATCTTCGTGCACACGAAAACGTTTGAACGTTTCGCCTTACAGAATGCCGACCCAGATTTTCCTCTAGAATTTCAGATTTTTCGTACCCAATGGAACATAGAAACGAGATTTTTTAACTTTCTCCATTACATAGTAAGAGAAAGATATTGGTTTCGTACAAAATTTCGAACTCGAGATTTTAATCAATTCTGATATTACGATGATAGACCAACTCAAAAAAGTGGGTCGCAAAATTCTGTCCGGTCTGTCCGTCTGTCCGTCTGTCCGTCCTTCCACGGGCCTACAGTCTAAACGGCTTCCCGGATTACGTTCAAACCTCGGATTTGGAGTTTTTGGGCTTACAGTTCGGGAGGTGTTTTTTTTTTTTCAATGTAACCTCAATGTTAATGGTACTTCCCATACAACATTTTCGTACCAGTTTGATTTGATCGAAAACGGCTCTAACGATTTCAACCAAAATCGATATTTAAGCTTAAGTAGGTGAGGTTACCATGACTGCGTACCCAGTTTTTGGCTAAAAATTCGAACAACGGAACTTTTGAAATTTCGACATATCTCGAAAACTTTCTATACGATTGTAGCAAAAATTAATTTCTAAGGTTATGTGGTCATTTATAACTTAATAGCAACCTCAGTTTTTCTCTATTTTATCGTACAATGGATTTATGAAAAGATTTTTAAAAATATAGTTTTGTCTAGTTAACTTAAAACGGCAATAACGATTTTGACCAAAATGCAAACTTACAGTCAAATTGATGTTTTCAAAACTATTGTGTCCTTAATTTTCAATTCGAAACACCGAAAACGCTAATTTTAGAAACTGCTCATATCTCGAAAACCCCATTTTCGATTTCGATAAAATGTCAAAAACGAAGTATTTCTATAATCCGGAACAATATCATACAGTCAGTTGTATTTTTCCAAATAAACATTGCAATATTTGCAACTGTTATGTCTGGATAGTTTTACAAAAACAAAAACTTCATTTGCACCGCACACACGAACATCGGGATATTAAATTTATAGCTACTAATGCAAATTCACAAACGCCTGAATTATAACATAATCTTTCTAAAGATATCGGTCTATCACGAGCAATACTTCCAATAATTGAAAACTTAAATCATATTCCAATCAAAATTAAAAACATATCCTTAGGTCAAAAACAGAAACTGCTACTAGGTAGGTACGCTTGTCCTGTAGGTACTCAAAAATCAAGTGAGGAGTAAGACCTTATAAAATAGTACAGTAGACGCTTGTGACATTGGCAGTTACTGAGAGCTTTAACCTTTAAAAACTTATATTGTTATTTTATGTAACTGCCATATGAGATGAATATCCAAAAGAGAATTTTGTTTTCTTTTGTCTAGTATCGAGAAAGTTTCGTTCGACCCAGTCGTGCACTTTATTTTTCTTTGCATTTGTGGTAGTGCGTGTTTTAAAAGCCAGTTTTTATCAAATTGTAATTCGTGTTTATAATAACTATTTCTATTCTATTTATCTTATGACGTTCGCGGACAAGACGGCCGTCCAATTTTGACATTTTTGCTGGGACAAAACGGCATTATGCCGTCCAACTTTGTCGTACTCTATAACGCAAAACGACAACTGTCCTCAGTAGAAAACAAAACTTTTTGTGAAATGCCCCATGTAAATCATTATGAGAATTCGATTGGTTATTTTTTCGTTCATTTATGCCAACCGGAACAAAATGTATATGATTGGTGCATTTTTGCAACACCGCTTGCGATTTCAACTGTAAATTTTTATCTATTTTTCACAGACGTGTCGTCTCTAAAAACGTACAATAACACAGTCTAAAGATTGACAAATGTTTTGGCGTTAGTGTAAGTAGGTGTGATTCCCGCTCACAAATCTAGATTCACAAAGTTTCTCTGAATCTTCTGATTCCGGAAGCGGAAAACTGCCCTAAATCTGGAAAAATTGATTTTCCTGTCCCAATGAAAAACGGAATAATAATCACTTTTAATATTTACACTATAAATATTTTGCCATTGCGAGTTCGTAAAATCTTAGCCTGGATTTTTAATAATGATTATTTGTATCGCGCAGTATAATATTCTCTAGACATAAGATCGCGTTCTATGAGTGGTGCTATAGCACCTGGGTTAATAGAAGGTTAATAAAAGAACAAGTGAAGAAGAAATTAGATGAAAAATTATCTCTATAATAATATCCTTTGTTTTACGCTAACGCATTCTTATGTGGTAGGTACCTATTCGATTGGGCTTCTACAGATTTGCTCTCAGATTTTGTGTGCCTAATCGAACATAAGAACGTCACTTGCTATGTTTTGTGTTGATATTCGTGCAATTCGAATATGTGTAGCCTTCGATAGTTCAAAGTCCGTGTTTGGCGTGTTTTTCTGAACTCCAACCTCAACAAAGCAAAGTATGATTTTAAGCACGCAGCTACTACAACTATTGCGAGTATCAATAATTGCCTGCTGAAAATCCTACTTTAAATAAATTCACCAGATGCCTTTCGTTGCATTTAAAAAACTTCCCGAAAATGTAAACAAACTCTACCAGTAATCAAAACAAAATCTTGATCAACTCTGAGAAAAAACCCAGATTCACAAAAGTGAACCGAAATCGGAAAAAGGTTGCTTTAGTTTTGTACTAAACGAACATAAAAAGTGCTTTGAGTGCGACCAATCGAATATCACATTAGAGAAGCGCGAACACTTTCACGTGATGACCAATGTTCAGAACAATATGCGAAGGATCCTTATGCGGAGCGACATGTTGAAGGAAAAGAATCTTTTGCGAACTTACGACACTTCCGATTAAAGATCGTTGGAAGGACGTTTGATAGCTATTAAACATATTAGTTATAAACACCTAAATTGTTAAGTGAGCCTCGAATATCGTCACTAGGACCGGTGCCCTAGTGTAACCACGCAAAATGGCCGTAAATCATATTTAACTAACAGCGTTGCCACCCCCACCCCAGCACCGAACTTGACGAGTTGTGGGGGCTGAGTAATGGTAAAGACTCTCGAGAATCTCTCCAGAGGAACCGTGAAACCAAAGGGTGCTCTCCCGTCCTTCCTTTCTTGTCCCACTCCTTCCATAATCTTCCTCCTTATTCTATCTTATCCCATCCTATTTCCGCCTGGGCTGGATAAAGGCGTCATACGACCCGTGCCGAGTATCAACCTGGCTGGGAGCCCAGTTTCAAAAATAGCCCGAGTCGCAAACGGAGTATCCGGATACTTGGTGCCCTCCGGATTAGCCAGCCTTATCTGTGTAATGCGGATCTCTGCACAGATGGACCTTCTCTTCTCCGCTACTCGTGGGTCCATGTATAATTTAAACAAACAAAAACAAAAACAAAAACAAAAACAAACAATTTCAGAGTCCGGTGCTCTTAAACTACCGGCTGGAAGTACTGCCTCTGAGCCCGCTTCCAGTACCAGCGTTCCCGCAACGACGGCAGCTAAGAACTTGGTCACCAAACCTGATCTTAGTCTTGCCGAAAGATGCAAAGAACGTTCAACACAAAAACCCGGTGCTGCACGTCGTACTGCCTCGAGCTCGCGACATGAAAGCACCTCTACTAGGCAATACAGAGAGCGACGTACCGCCTCCAGAATTCTGGAGCGTTACAAGGACGTCCCGCTAGATCAGCTCTCTGTAAGGAATAAAGAATCGATCTCCTGGGCAACGAAAGTTGTCAAGGAGATTCCTCCTGACTCCTTAAGAAAGGACTCCACGTCCAAAAGACAAAGATCGATGGAGGAGTCCACTGTCGACCCAAAAAGGGTGAAGGTAAACTGCAGCAGTTCCTCACTCTCTACAAAGCACAGGCCATTCAGTGATGTCCTCAAGGCACACCTTGTCCTCGCTGTAATAGACAGGAGTGACATAGATGGCAGCATTTCCCCTGAAAGATGGAGAAAAGTAGAAATGAAGCTGGCAACGAAATTTCTACAGGTCATGGAGGATCATCCAGGGCCTCCTCCCTCCTGTCGCGATGGCGGATGGCATCAGGGCCATGTGAAGCTGATCGCTTGTGCTGATCAAAGGTCTGCGGACCTATACAAAATAGCAATTTCGTCTCTGGGTGAGGTGTGGAAAGAGGCGCAGCTTGAGGTCGTAAGCAGGGAAGAAATTCCTAGCAGACCTAGAACTCGCTCCTGGATCCCTGCCGAACCCTCAGACCCCGCAACCATCATGAAAATCATTCGGGCAAGCAACCCTCATCTTCCTACAGGCAACTGGAAGGTTGCTAAGCTAGAGGAACCGAAAGGAGACAAAAGATCTGCGATCATCGTGATCAACACAGAGTCTCTGGCTCCTCTGGCTGCTGCAGAAGGACAAATTAGCTATGGCTTCGGAGCGATAAACCTTAGGGTCTACAAGAAGGATGAGGAGGACACTACCAGGGAGGGAGTGCGACCCCCCTCCTCTGCTGACGCTGTCGAACAGGTTAGTAATAAACTGACTAGTCCGGCAGCGGAAGCGGAGGTGGGGGGCTGCAATCCCGCTAAAGAGGTGCTGTTCCCCGTCTCTGTCGAAACCGCATCGGTCAGTAATACACCGACCACCGCGGCTAAGGTAGGGACGGATGACTGCCCTCCTGGGAGGGCCCCGAATCTCTCTAAGTGCAACTCTGTCCTGCGGATAGATCTGGACATGGATAGCATTGGACTGTCGGACCTGGATCTATCCAGTGGACTCGGTAGCCCATCCGTAACTGATGTGTCACTCGAGTCGGATACGGATGAGGCTAACATCACTGTGGTGGAGGTGTCTGGAGGTAATTGTAGCAATGATGCTGCGGTTACTTCAGATTAACCTACATCACTCCAAAACGGCTTCGGCCTCTCTTCTTCTGCGGATCTACAAAAGCGCGGAAGACATTGTCCTGATTCAGGAACCCTGGGTCAGTAATGATCGGGTGCTTGGACTCAGGACTCCAGGCTACAATCTCTTCTACGTGAGGAATGAAGGTATACCAAGAGCCTGCATCCTCGCGAAGACCACACTAAACATTTTCCTTCTTCCTAATTACAGCGATCGAGACACCACGACAGTAAACGTTGAAGTCGGACTGCGGAAAATCTGGTTGACTTCGGCGTATCTGGCGTCCGACCTTCCCCTCCCTGCGGAACTACTGGGGAGAGCGATTGCTGATGTGGAGAAGTCCAAAGCTGCGATGATCCTGGGATGTGATGCCAATGCGCATCACACTATATGGGGCAGCTCCGATATCAATAAAAGAGGTGAGCTACTTTTTGATTACTTAATTAGTACTAAACTAATCTTATGCAATATGGGATCCGAACCCACATTTGTCACTAGTAACAGACAAGAGGTGTTAGACATCACGCTGGTCTCTGATACCATTTACCATGATGTCAGAGACTGGAAAGTTTCTAAAGAACACTCCTTCTCAGACCATAGATACATTCAATTCGGCATAAACTGCCTCCCTCAAGCCCAACCCGTCTTTAGGAATTACAGGAGAACGGATTGGAGCAAATATAGGAACAGTGTGGAATCTTCCATAATTAACAGAACTCCTGTTCCCCCTACTAACACAAATGAGTTAGATAGTATGGTTGAGGAACTCACTAAGACTCTCAACCGGGCTATGTCTCTCTCCTGTCCAATAAGTAAACCTCGGGGCAAGCCTAGACCACCGTGGTGGAATCAGGAGATTTTATCTCTGCGTCAAAAATGTAGGCAGCTCTTCAATCAGGCCAAGCGATCCCGCGAAGCCGCTGACTGGGACTTATATAAAAAAGCCCTCAAATCCTATAAAACCGTAGTTAGGAAAGCCCAACGGAACTCCTGGAGACTCTTCTGTGAAAAGATGGAAGAAATCTCTGAGGCCTCCAGGCTCAGAAAGATTCTCGCATCCACTCCTAAGGTAGCGAGCCACCTTAAGAGAGCTAATGGATCGTGGACCACCTCAAGTGCAGAATCTCTGGATCTACTAATGGATTCTCACTTCCCTAATAGCTGCAATGCTGCTTCGAGACCAGCTAGGTTCTCTGAAAGACCAATAGAAAGCAGCTCTTCAAGTCTTATTACCAAGACCAAAATTCTTTGGGCCATTAAAGGATTTAAGCCATTTAAATCTCCCGGACCGGATGGTATAATACCGGCCGAACTTCAGAGGAACGCTGACTTAATCCTCCCTTGGGTAACTGTAATATTAAAAAGTTGCCTGGATTTTGCTCATATTCCTAAGATGTGGACAGAAGTTAACGTGGTGTTTATACCTAAGGCTGGTAAAAGCTCACACGTTAACCCCAAAGATCTCAGACCAATTACTTTGTCATCATTTCTGCTAAAAACCTTAGAGAAACTGATAGACATCCACATACGTTGCAGTGTCAACTCAAATCTCTTGTCAACGTCTCAGCACGCGTATAGTAAAGGGAAATCGGTTGAAACGGCCCTTCACTCACTTGTATCTACCATAGAGAAATCTCTCGATTGTAAAGAATTCACACTGGTTGCTTTCCTGGATATTGAGGGAGCGTTTAACAACGTCGAAGCAGAGGCAATTCTCGGCGCACTGACGGGCCTTGGAATTGAGAAATCGATTGGCGAATTGGTCAACCAGTTGCTCACCAACAGGTTTATCAACTCAAAGCTGGGCGATGCATCGGTCCGGAGGTTCGTTAGTAGGGGTACGCCTCAAGGTGGCGTTATCTCACCTCTTCTTTGGAACCTAGTAGTGAATGAACTACTACTAATACTGGAAGGGGAAGGGTGCAAAGTAATTGCCTATGCAGACGACGTTGCCATCGCTGTCTCAGGAAAACACCTCAACACGCTTAGAGATCTCATGCAGAATGCCCTCTCTAAGCTCTCTAAATGGACCAAAAAATGCGGTCTGGCGGTCAATGCCCAGAAAACTGAATTGGTCCTCTTCACAAGAAAATACAAAATTCCCAATTTTGTACCCCCAAAACTAAACGGCACTCTCCTGGTGCTAACCAATACGGCTAGCTATTTAGGCCTAGTTTTAGACAGCAAATTGAGCTGGAAACCCAATATAATACGGAGAGTTCAGAAAGCCACCACGGCTCTGTACTGCTGTAAAAAAGCCATTGGAAGCAGATGGGGACTCCAGCCTCGAATTACATATTGGCTATATGTATCCGTTATCAGACCTATACTCACGTATGGCGTTATTGTATGGTGGACTGCCCTCGAAAGGGCCATCCATCTTAATCACCTTAGCCGCGTCCAAAGAACGGCTTGCATATGCATAAGTGGAGCCCTCAGAACCACTCCAACAGCGGCCATGGACGTAATGTTCCACTTGCTACCGCTAGATATCTATTGCAAACAAGTGGCAGCAAATGCAGCCACTCGGATGAAAGCAATTCAATTGTGGACCAGTCGCCAAACTGGTCACTCATCTATTCTAAATACATTGGAATGCATTCCAAAAGATACTGATTACACCCTCCCTCAGTTTCAATTCGAAAAGAACTTCGAAACTTACATACCCTCCAGGAGTGAATGGGAAAACGAAATAGTACCACGAAAGGAGTCAGTCTGTTTCTATACAGATGGGTCCAAAACTGAAACAGGAGTAGGGGGGGGTGTTTTCTCTTTTGATCTAAATTATAAAATCTCATTCAGTCTTCCTAATCACTGTAGTGTATTTCAGGCGGAGGTCATGGCGATCAAAGAGGTCCTGTCGTGGCTTCGGTATAATGTAATATCTGTAAGGGATATTACCATCTTTACCGACAGTCAAGCCGCGATTAAATCCCTGGATTCTGTCGTCTTCAAATCAACAACTGCCCTCAATTGCCGACTATCTCTGAACGAGATGGCGAAACAATTCAAAATTCACCTTATTTGGGTGCCGGGCCATAGAGACATTCCAGGCAATTGCATCGCCGATGAGCTCGCCAGAAAAGGCACTACTATGTCGACTCTACCAGAAAAGAAGAGTCTCTATATGCCTCTTGCTACCTGCAAACTCCTAATTAAACAAAACGCATTAAGCGCTACTAATCGCAGGTGGTCTAGATGTTTAACGTGCCACACTTCGAAACTGATCTGGCCTCAGCTGGATTCCAAGCGCTCAAAAAGTCTCATTACACTAAAAAGACCCATAATAAGCACTCTAGTAGGTGTCATCACGGGACACTGCGTCATAGGGAGACATGCTCTCAGATTGGGCCTCCCTTCAAATGATTTCTGCAGAAGCTGTATGGACGAGGAGGAGGAGGAGACTATTCTGCACCTTCTCTGTACGTGTCCAGCACTATCACTCCGCAGAAAACTATACCTCGGAGAATATTTCTTCGACAATCTCAGCGAACTCGCAAACATAGGTATCAACTGCCTCCATCGCTTCATTCTTAGCTCCGGCTGGTTCAACGGGTAGATAAGGAGTCGAATTCGATCCTGTGGTAACACAATGGGCCTAATTTGGCCTAAGTGTGGCTGCACTTGAGGCGGCCTGCCACTCTAACCTAACCTAACCTAACCTAACAGCGTTGCCAATGAAAAATTTCAGAAAGGGCCCAATCCCAAAGCCCAATCCGAAATAAAGCGAAAAAAAGCAGTTCAACAAAGACATTCTTTTTCGTTCAATAGCGAATTAAATCCAAGGGCTTGAGGGTCAAAAAAGGGGCCATTTGGGGCCAAGCGGCAACGCTGTTGCCTAACAATAATTTAGCCTGTTGTCTGTAGTAAATTGAATCGAACTTATCTTTATAAGGAATCCTGAAGAAGACCTTGAGAAACTATAATTCACCCACCCTACCAGTTTATCGATTTCAAAACACCGATAACAGTGTGAAAATGGATTAGCAACTTGGCGCCATGTCAGAAAGTCCACCTTTAAATTCAATCGGTGTGGCGATTTTATCACGCTTTATAACTTAAGTTTGGCGATCCAGTAAAAAAACAATGAATGCAAACTTACTTATGACGTGAAATATACATAAATACCAACAGCGACCTTTTACTGTAATTATTCAATCCGGCCACCAACCTATTTCCAATTTATATCTGATAGTAAGGTTTGGTACAACGCCATTAAAATTATATTTGAATGGCAGAACTTCGTAAAAAGCTTTTGCCACGGACTGAAAAAAATGCTGGTAACGTCATCAACTACGAAGTTCGTCAATTTTACATTTATACCTGTGTATACCTACTATCCTGCTGTTGAATAGTATCCACTGTATAAATGGCAGCGTTAAAGTTGTAAAACCAAGTCGAATGCCTTACCACCACTAACATTGCTGGCGTCAAATGAGGCTTTCCCTACGAAAGCACACTATAACACCGTTTATAGGTAGGTATACCTAGACCTACATGGAATTCGTTCAACTAGTGTCGACATGGAAACATTAATAACAATCCTTGAGCCTTGACTCACCACATCGGTTTTCAGAGGGTGGGGAAAACATTAACCCTACTTAACGGGCAAATAACCTTATCACATTAGTCAACCAAAAACCTTCATCTGTACAGTTCAATGTTCTTTTCGGATCGATTTACAAAATGAACACATACAAAAAAAAAAAAAAAAAATCCATCTTACCGAGAGACGGTGTTTGTAGTTGGTGAAGAGCCGCCTGGCACTCCCCCCACGACTTAGGCGGCGGCCCGACGACGTACTGGGACCCGCATCATATGTTCTTCCTCTGGCCGTTCTATTTCCCGAAGGAGGAATCAGCACTGAGTGTGCCTCGTCGGGACTTGCCGCGGAAGCGTTCAGATTGTTCACATTAATATTCGTTATATCTCGACCGATGTTGATGTTATTTGTGTTATTCACTTGTACAAGAATGCTGCACGTTTGAGAGGCAATTTGAAACAGCCCCTCCTGCAAGTTGTGCTGCGCATTATGTTTACCACTGACAAAATCCCAAAACGTTGTCATATTACTTGTTGCACTTTCTGTTAAATTGTGTACACCTTAAACATTGCACTACAGAAATAAAGTTTTTCCGGTCAGCCTTAAGAATGAATTCCGTTTGAATCTACCCCATTTTGCGTGACTATCGGTTGGGAAAGCTAGAAACGACTGAACTGAAGGCAAAGGTCCTTTCGAGTGATTTGTTTCTACGTTTTCGTCAAAGCTGGATTTTGTATTGGTGCGGTGTTTTTTTTACCTGTGGGTGGCTGTAAATCTACCCAGCTGTGAGCTTTAAAGTTAAATGTCAGTTACAGCGAAAAAGTTTTGGGATAAAGCTGGATGGTGCTGCTCCTACTAATGAAAATTCATTAGTCGCATGAGCATTAGATGATGTGAGCTCGCAAAGGAATAATGTCCTTTAAGAACTGCACCATAGCGGAGTAAACGTATATACTTACGAGTACCTAGTTTGATTTGGTGATATTGTGGACTGTGCTACACCCCCACGAGTCAATCAATCATAATCGTTCACTAGGATATGTATAATGAGGGCTTGTGGCTACAAACTGACCTACATCCAACATCGGAAAAAAACTTAGAAACACACAAATTACATGCAGTACAACTCGAATAATATTACAAGTCAAGTTTTACTTTTATTTTCCGTTTATGTATTTATATTTGTGTGTAGGTTTGCTCACTTGAATTAAAATGGAGGTCTTGTCCATTACGAACAACACAAACAAAAAAAGAATATAAAGCAGGTGAAACATGAGGAAAAACCCTTAAAAGGCCAAGTACTTGTATAGTTTAGTGAGGAGTCGTGGTTTGAACCAGACTTAAGAACGCAAAAACGACTTGGACATAATGAGGCTTTAAAACATTTGCTTCGCTAGCAGGCGGAAGATCGTAAGCTAGCTATTACCATATCTTTAGGTTAGGTTAGGTTAGGTTGAAGTAGCTGTCGGCAAGCGACACACTTAGACCATTATAAGGTCCCTTGTGATACCACATGAATCTGAAATTCAATTCTTCCTACTCGTTGAACCAATTGGAGCTTCTGATGAAGCGAAGGAGATTACGAATGTCTATGTTTTTAGAACGCTCCCAAATGGAGTTTTCGTCTTTGTGAGAGAGCTGGACAGGTACAGAGCAGATGGACTATGGTTTCTTCCTCCTCCTCGTCAAGACAGCTTCTCCGTGTTTGGCGAGTTCATCAGCCTTACAGTTACCTGGGATGTCCCTGTGCCCCGGCACCCAGCAGAGGTGAATATTGAACTGTTCTGCCATCTCTTTGAGAGACGAGCGACAGTTTTGGGCTGTTATGGAATTTGTAGAGACTGATTCCAGGCACTTGATAGAAGCTTGACTATCCGAGAAAATACGGATATCTTTAGCAGATATCTTTCAGCCAAGATAAGACTTCTTTTATCGCCATCATTTCCGCCTGAAAAACGCTACAGTGATCAGGAAGACGGAAGGAGAGACTAAGATTTAGTCTGTCGGAGAAAACACCTCCACCAACACCGTCCACAGTCTTCGAACCATCTGTGAAGAAGTGGATCGATTCATCATCCATGGGAATGGAGACCTGGAAATTCTTATCGAACTGTGGTTCTGGTGTGGTGTACCTAATCGATATTTCCTGGAAGGTTCTTAAAATCGTTCAGGATAGCGCGCATGGCCAGTTGTTCTATACTGGTCCATTGTGAGGTAGCTTTGAGGATTACGGTTGCAGAAGCTGCCGTTTGCCTGCTGAAGATGTTAATGGGTGCCAGATGAAACAGGATGTCAAGTGCAGCAGAGGGGGTAGTACGAAGAGCACCGCTAATGCACAAGCAAACCGTTCTTTGGACTTTGCTTAGCTTATCGCGATTTATCGCTTTGTCCAAAGCAGTCCACCAGACAACCACACCGTACGTGAGTATCGGTCTTATGACGGAGACGTATAGCCAGTGAGTGATACGAGGCTGTAAACCCCATTTGTTTCCTATGGCTTTTTTGCAAGAGAAAAGTGCCACAGTGGCTTTTTTAACTCTTTCTTGGATGTTAGGCTTCCAGGTTAACTTCCTATCAAAAATTAGGCCCAAGTATTTAGCTTCATTTGAGAATGTTAACCTAGTACCATTTATAGATGGAGGGTCAATGTGTGGAATCTATGTATTTCCTAGAAAAAAGGACAAGTTTCGTTTTGTGAGGGTTTACACCCAACCCACAGTTGTTCGCCCATTTTATTAGCTTATTGAGAGCGTGTTGTAGGAGTTCTTTTAAAGTATTTAGATACATTCCTGACACAGCAATAGCAACGTCGTCCGCATAGGCAATCAAATTGTGACCTCCCTCTTCCAGGCATATCAGCAGCTCATTCACCACTAAATTCCAGAGAAGGGGAGATAGGACACCACCTTGCGGGGTTCCTCTGGTGACAGATCTTCTTGTAGATATCTCACCCAGACTTGAGTTGATAATTCGGCTATTGAGCATCAAATTGATCAGCTCGCCAAGTGAGGCATCCACGTTCAGAGCTGCCAGTGCACCGGCGATCGCAGATGAGTCGACGTTGTTGAAAGCGCCTTCTATGTCTAGGAATGCAACCATTGTATAATCCTTATGGCGGAAGGACTCCTCTATAGAGCGCGTTGGCGCGTGTAGAGCCGTTTCTACTGATTTTCCCTTAGAATAGGAATGTTGCGCCGTTGACAGAAGTCTTTTGTCAATGCTTTTGCGTAGATGGATTTCAATCAGTCGTTCTAAAGTTTTTAGAAGAAATGATGAAAGACTAATAGGTCTGAGATCTTTTGGACTTACATGATAGCACTTGCCTGCTTTGGGTTGGGTATGAAAACCACTTTCACTTCTCGCCATACCATATCTTTACACAGCTACTGCGTAATCAAAGCACAAGTACCTAGATCTAAACCATTGCTATCGTCTTAAGTATAACAGACGTCCTAGATCCTAGAACATTCTGATCTCCGAGGTACATCACGCACAATTCGGAGGTTTTTGCAGTCAAATATGCCGTGTTACTGATACTTCCTGGCAGAACATCTTAGGCCCATTTTATTCACTCGAAGTTGAACATAACTTGGGGATTTTTATTTTCAACTTGAGAATTACTTTTATTCACTCAAAGTTGACTCGCTCAACTTTGGATATTCCGAAGTTGAGAAAACCGAAAGTTAATCAACTGTGGGTTTTCTCAACTCCCCGAAATAGTAGACGTTGTAGAGCAAACTTGGGATTTTTACGTCAAAAATGTCAGATTTTTGGTTCTCATTTGTACATCGGAGAGAGAGACCGCATGCGGGAGATAAGAGTCGACATTACAATAACACAAAACACATACACAATGCACAAGGAGATGTGTGGCTGAACGGCATTGTTAATGGAGAGGTAGGATAGTACAGACGTGAAGAGCATTCATAATTATTGTTCTTTGTGTTTATTGCGTTAAACATTTCTGTGACTGTGCGAACTTCAAATCAAAATATTAATATTTGAAACTTAAACGATGTATCGTTCACACTATTTTTGGGAAGATTGGCAATCGTCTGATTCGCGCACCGAAGAAGACGAGCGCAATTTCTGTTTTCCGTTTTATAATGCTTGCAATAACATCTGGAAATGTTTATGATCCTTTATATGGCTTTTTGTTTTGTCATTTGTAGATATTCTTCCTTTTATGACCTTTGCAAAAAGATCTAGAAATATTTATGATCCTTTCTAATAACTTTTTCTTTTAGGTATATTTTGTATTTTCTGTTTTATGATGCTTGTAAAAGTATCTGGAAACGTTTATGATCCTTTTTAGTTGTTTTTTGTCTTATCTTTATTGTTGTTCTGTAGAAAACATAAACTAAATTATAAAATATGCTGTCAGTGTAGAGTGGTGCGATCATCGCCACATGCTTTCCATCCACTGATTCAATGCAGTTTCGAATTTGCCATAGTTCGTTAAATTTGGTAGCAACAGAATCCCAGGCCTCTGGTGTTCTCGGCGTCTAGAATTAAAAACCGTTTTCTGTGCATTGTGTACATTGAATCAGGTAAAGAAATGAATTTACCGAACATTTTCCCCGCCGGTCCGACGCTGAAATGCTCGCCACTCAACCCTTCGTCCAAACACGCCGAATTTTGTGTGTCTATTCATCTTCCTCTCTGCTTTCAAATACGTACGCGGCCAAAATAATCGCAATTGCATCTTTTTGTTCCATTTTTTGAATTTTTATTGTTTTATTATTACGTGCTTCTCAATCAAGACTTCACCACCGAATGAAAACAAAAAAAACTATTAACTGAACATACCTAGCTTAAGATTTAAAAGTAAAAGAACAGACCCATTGGCCGCGTTCCACTGCCCGCTAGATGAGCAGCGGCATGTCAAACTCCATATAAAAAAAATTGACATTTTACCATTTGCGCTAGTCGTCTAGCACTTTTTGTGAAATATCCCTTTCAGGGAAATTTCTCAATCTAGCGCAAAACTACCCGCTGCTTTGAGAGAAAAAAAAAAACAAAAAAACAGCTGTCAATGGAAATCGTTCAAACATCTACAAAATAAAAAAAAAAATACGAAGCCGAGCTGCAATTGTGATTAAATTGGTAATAAGGTAAGTAAAATAGCAATTCCGATATTATTATGGTTTCTATAACATGTACCATTTCTTTTTAAATGCAGTTTGGAAATAATTATGCGACACGAAATTATTTATGAAGGAAAGTCAAATGTCATTTTGCCGCTGCCGCTGCGCGAGCGTTCCTTCATCTGGGATATTTTGTGCTAGAAGACTAGCGGGCAGAGGAACGCGGCCAATGTGTGTCATCTGTCACAAACATCCCAGGGATATTTTAGAAACTGCAAGTAGACCAACTTTTGAATTTCAACAGCAGAGTTGAGAATTAAAGTAGTGAATAAAAGCAATTTTCAACTTGCCGCTCAACTCTCTCTTTCAAATCAACTCCGAAGTTGATCAACCTCGGAGTCATCGGCAAGTTGAATGATAGTGAATAAAATGGGCCTTAGAAGACTTATAATTCGGCAGCTTTTCAGAAAAAAAATTAAGGTGTAATTTGGGTTTTTTAAAGGGTTGAACCTGGAATAAGGAACAGAACAAGAACCACCTCAACTGTAAAATTTGGAAGGATGAAAGTAGACCCGTTGAATGAAATCGTATTGTTTGTCTGGTACATTTATTAATACAGCGGCGAGGATATTGAAAAAGACCCATATTCCGCATCGTCAAATCGACGTCAACTATCGATTTTAAAGCTACACACTAACATCCCTCAGTGAGACCTAACGAACATGGCGCAATCCTTTTTATTGCGAAATTTAATATTTGTTAAGTACAGGAACCGGCAGTGCTATTCACCCCTATCGGGAATAATATTTCCCCCGGAATGTTATCTATTCAGTAATCTAATTTACATTGCTGACAAGGGAAACACTTCCATCGGAACTTATTTGCGATTGCCCTGATTACCAACTCGCTATTACCTACTCATTAACTACTCACATCATTATTTTCAACATTTATTTGTTACAACTACAACTATATGTACAATTATTGGTGCAAATACAAATTTCCTGAATTTAATAAATATCTTAAAACTCGTAGACAAAATTCAAATGGCTTATCTTTAAAAGAACGTTCACTTTCAGGGGTATTGCAGAAAGTCTTTTATGAAACTCAATTCGACAGTCTGACTTTTTCGACAGCATTCCAGCAATAAGGAAACTAACATGCTGAAAATCATGATCCATTAACTTGGCTTCTTCAGCAGTCCGGTTTGGCGCTTCAATGGCAGTTAAATAGATTGTAACAAATGTCATCAGGCTATTGGCGAACAATCGATTTTGTAGACATTTTAAAAACATGCGCAAGCCGTCTTCATCGACAGCACTAACCTCATACATAGAAGCGATGCAATTACTATTGACCAGTCCGCTAGTTAAACGCGAGCATAATTCTTTCTGTACTATTATGCACTTCATGGCAAAAAAAGTTGAAGGTTGCTCGAAATTTGTTATTATCCATGCTAGTATATCGAACTCCACGTGATCTACAATCCGCTGTATAGCTAGCTCGATTTCATCGGCTGATTGCAATTGAAACGCGGTGATGATCAGAAATGTTGCTTCTCTGGCCACACGGTCTTTGACTACTAGTGTGCTACGTGCTTCTCGAGCTCTGGACAATATTCTCGAATATTGTTGGGTGTCGAGAAAACTACTGCAGAAGTTTTGTATCTCTAGTATGTGATTGGGACCAGTGGTGGTCATAAGCAATTGCTCGCAGACATGGGAGAGGAAAGTTCCAGCATGAAATTTTGCCAGAAAGGTCTTTAGATCATTTTTTGGAATTCTCTCGCACTGCTTAAGTTTCTGCTCCAATGAATATCCGTGAATCAACAAGTTTCCATGCAAGAATAGTGCTGATTTTAGCAACGTTCTTACTTCATACACATCTGGTTCTGAATATGGGTCAATGTGCATCAGTGACACCACATGGGCAAAGTGGTCTGGGAGCTCATCTAAATTGGCGTCTGGAGAAACATCAAGCTGTCGTAGAAATTCGTCCATCACTGGAACATCTATTTCGAAAGAGAACGATATTTATGTGTTAAAAAATATTTGAAATATTGATTATAATGAACAAATAATAACAAATAGCGAATATACGTCGTCATCATCATTATTTAATAGGTACAGGAAAATGTAGGAGCACAATTACACAGTTGCACAATTTTTCGTCAACTTGCTAGGGATAGCCAGTTCAATAATTTGACCAAGTAATCAGTAACACCAGATTTTGTTCGAGTGTGAATTTAGTATCAAATGCTGGTAGACCTGAAGCCTTGATTACTCCACATAGAAGATATAAGTGACATTTAATCTAATATCTTTCAATATCCTTTAATACCAATTTTGTGCACCCTAACGTGAGCCTGTTACACAATCACGTTTCGGTTTTGTCCTTTAAGCACTTAAGCAGTTGTCATGCTATTTTCCCGTTCCAAATATGGCGGTTAGTGCGATTAGATAGATAGATAGATAGATTGAGGGAGGTGAAATCTGGTTGCCATATCACTGCGGCCACGAGTGGGCCTATTGTGATTTCCTCCAATTAAAGCTCGCTCATGATACCGGACTTAGTTATGAATCCTAGTAGATCTTTGAGTGCGCTGTCAGTAATGTCCTCTGCCCCGAGGTAAGGTTTACCTAGGTGGTATTGACGTAATCTGACTAGACATTCACAGTGACACAGTATGTGTTCTGCTGATTCTTCGTCTTCGTTGCATAGTCTGCAAGTGTTGTTTTGTATTATTCACATAGTCATGAGGTGTTTTTTGACTTGGCAGTGCCCAGTGAGGAACCCTGTGACTGTACGAATCTGACTCCTTGTTAGGTTTAGGAGTTGTTTAGTTCTTGAAAGGGAAGTAGTTGGCATGAACATTTTATCGGCTACTGAAACTACTTACCCCATTAAATTTAACAACGCAATTGAAAATAAATAAAAATCACTGTTTCAATAATAAATAATAAATGTTGTCATACTTTGCTCAATTCCAATATTCAAATTTAAAAGGTACCTACTTTAAATTGACATTTAACAGATGATTGGGGCGATGGGGCGTTGTTTCGTGGAATGTGTCTTCGATTCTCGAAATTTGTATTCAGCGATCAGCGACAATGCTGCCATACTGTCAGTCAATTAAGTACCTACTACTATAGGACTGTTTTTTTTAAGCTTCGATTTCAGCAAAGCAAAGTAAAGTAGTGAATTATGTGGTATTCGTTTGGGCTTCTTCAGATTTGCCCTCAGATTTCAGATTTCGTGTGCCTAATCGAACATAAAAACGTCACTTGCTCTTTTTTGTGTTGATATCTGTGCGATTTGAATATGTGTAGTCTTGGACACTTTTCTAAGCGATTTCCATTCACTACTTAAATTTTGTATTAAAACATTAGAAATATCCGTCCCGATTGATTTCTAAATATTTATACATAAATAATTCACAAAAATAGATTCAGCCGATGCAACGCCTTTCTTTGCTGGAGAAAAAATTCCATAAAAATGTAAACAAACTCCATCGGTTGTCAAACTCAAACGCACTTGTATTATCTGAAATCTGAAAAAGATTGCTTTTTCCTGTACCAAACGAAAATAAAAATTGCTCTGAGAGCAAAAAAAAGTGCTCTGAAAGCGCACAATCGAATACCACATTAGTAAGCAAATTTTTGTTAAAAAAAATGGGTCGACTCCAAAGGTTTAAGCACTCGAAAAAAGTCTATAGCCGTGTTTTTTTGAGCTTCGATCTCAGCAATGCAAAGTAAAGTAGGATTTTCAGCAAGCTAATTACAACAACTACACTAGCCGTGTTTTTTTGAGCTCCAATCTCAGCAAAGCAAAGTAAAGCAGGATTTTTAGCATTTCGAGCACGTAATTACAACAACTATTTCTAGTCTCGAAGTGTCAAGTCTATCGTAATTGTTGTAATTTGCGTGCTAAAAATCCTACTTTACTTTGATGCTTTGCTGAGATTGGAGCTCAAAAAAACACGGCTAATAGAGGCATAATAAATTTTTTAGTAGGTAGTGAAAAATATTTTTCGTTCGACATCAATGAACAAAATGTACTTCGTTGAACATACCTTTTATGATTCTTTTTATTTGTTTTGATTGCTCTCTTTAATAAATAACATCTCTTCGAACACTGACTGCTGTCAATGATCTACAACAGCCGATGATCACAAGAGGGAACTACTATCAATGGATTCCGATTAAAAAAAAAACGAGAGAAATTCCAGATCGAAATCATCGGTGATCTTTAATTATAGTTTTAACCAGTTTTAACAATACAAATCTCAACAAAAAACTGCCAAAATCTTTTTAAAATATGAACAAAATCCTTCTTAATTGAAATATTTCTCCAAGTGTCATAATAATTAAAATATTCGAGATTTTATCCTCGTTAGTTGTGAAAACTAATACTGCTGCTTTTGTTCGTGTCCGTCTGATTTTCGTATAGTGCCAAAACAAGTTTTAATTTACACCTTCAAGTATGTGTGTGGCTGGCTAAGCCTGTTAGTGTCCAAATAAAACACGAGTTTTCATTTTATTAAAATTTATTAGCATTTAACTATACAAATTTGGCTGATACTTTACCGACAAATGGATAGAAACTATTGAGAATAACCTATTCCAATAAATAGCAACCATGGATAACGAACTACCTGTTCTTACTGGATTCTTAAATGTTCCAACTCAATCGGGATTCTCGCTTAACCGGATCTCGAAAAAGGTTTGTCAAATGCTATACCAACAAAATGTGATCCTTTTGTTTTCGAAATTCAAATTTATTTAAGCCAAAAACTTACAGAACAAGATTTAACAAGATCCTCATCTTTCTCGCTCTCGTTGTGATCGGTGTTGCGTTGCTTGTTTAAACGGAGAGCAGCTGAAATGGGCTGGTCGAATTTTTTTTTTTTTTTTTTTTTGTTAGACAACAACCTAGTCTAAGTCTATGTTTATTGTTTTTTGATTTTTAGCATAAATTATTCATTGTAGGAGTTGGCCAAATGTGTTGAATAGTGATTTCGATCGCTTGCTTAATAATTCGTACGATGCTCTCAGGGACTCTTGAAAGTGATGTGGTTTGGTTAGACTTCAGAGAAATTGTTGTTTATAACTGAAAGTAAGTCCAAACCTAACAATTCCAAACCAGTCATTGTCTTGTTGCCGGTACGTTGATTTTAAAACACAATTTATTGGTCTAAATATTATACTTATCAATCATAAAAGTAAAATCCTTTAAAAATAATTAAACATTTTAGATGTGTCGAGTGATTGCACTCTCTGGTCTCTGATCTTTTGCAGAATTAAAATTACGGTTCAAAAGCGTATCTCTTGTAGTGAGCAATAATCGCTAATTTGATTCGTATTCGTGTCAGTATTTGACGCACTTTATAATAACCATCTGAAGTGTAGTTCTATACAGAACGCTTCGGAGTAGAAACATACTTATTTAGCATCTCTGCACAGGAGGACGAGCCTTCCTGATGTTGCTGTCTCTTGCAAAAGTTCTTTGGAAATACGAAAAGTCCTGTGGCGTTGTTATTAAGCGCCTTGATTGCAGTAGTCGCCGAAGTGGCTTTGTGTTGGACTACTTAGCGAGGGACTCAGGTTCGAATTTCGAAGAAAAAAAAAACAAATTCCAACTTAGGGTTTTTTTGCTACTGCGCCACATCTCGCGAACGTCTCACAAACATCCGAAAGAGAATAAATGTCATGAAAGAGCTTCCCAATTAGCCGTTTGGACTCGGCATGAAATTGCAGATCCCTTTCATTCGTTTCAGAAATGGAAAAATCACATAAAACGAATGGTTGTGAAAAGCTAGGCAGGCCTTTTGTTCTACGGACCTGTTGCGCCACCTCATTATTTATTTTTGATTTGCAGTACTAACCTCAATTTTATCGGGACTTCCAGTTTGTATTTGGCCAACTTACGCTTCAGTCTTGGCTTATTTTCCCGGAAAAAAATCCTTCGGTTATAGTTTTAGGAAAGTGTTTCTTGCATCGCTTAAGTTGGTCCTTTTTCGAAACGTGTAGGGAAACATCCAAGCCCACCCACCAACTATAGAGTTTACTTCTCTCTATCTTCAAAATGAAACTTCTCAACAAAAGTCCTATACCACAACGCACAAAGCCAGACAGTTGCATTTCATTTGAAAAAGTTTTCTTCTTTTTCTTTACAGAAAAGCTGCCAGCGCTACTGTTTGTTGTTCAAGTCCAGCCGTCATGGCATCGAGCGCCTTGAAATATGCGAATCGAAGGATGACAAGAATCCGAAAATCATTACGCTCGAGAATTGCGTGAAAATAACGCAAGAGCCCCCACCCGCCAATCTGATTCAAATTGTCAAAATGACCGGAACGCTCACGCTAAACACACTGACCGATGAAGATTTGAAGGAATGGTTGAATGCTCTGCAATCGGTGGCCTTTCGCGACAAGGGTGGTACACTCAGTCGGGGAACTATTATCGAAGAAGACAATGATCTGTACTGCAGCTCCTACGGCGATGGTCTTTTTATTGTGAAACTCATTCCATCCGAAACGTCTATACGCTGCAATTTGGAACCCAAATCGTACATGTTACACTTGACTGCAACGGAACTGCAATTGAAGTCCGCCGAAGACCTAAGCAACATCATAGCTAAATGGCCTTATAGATTCATTCGAAAGTATGGCTACCGCGATGGAAAGTTCACATTTGAAGCTGGCAGAAAGTGCAGCACTGGGGAGGGTGTTTTCACTTTGGATCACACAAATCCACAAGAAGTTTTTCGTTGCATGTCGTCCAAGATGAAATCCATGAAAAAGCTGATCAGTGGGGAAAGTCTAAATAGTATTGATTGTGGTGATAACCAATTGAGTGCCGCGCTCTCGATGGAGCCAGGTTCGAGAAGCCCATTACCACCCTCACCCCAGAATCCGAATGGTGGTGAGTTTGAAATGAACTCAACCCACAGTGTCATCTCGCTGCGTAGTTTTCTCCCATCAACCGACTCACTGAATAGCATTTCATTTAATTCGAGCAATTCGTCCACGCATAACGCGATTAGTCCTCCATCCATGAAAAACATTCCCAACAAACCGCCCAGAAAGCTTCTCACTCTAAACACCGATAAACCGCAGACATCACAACTATCATCCGCACCAACCACACCGCTGTCTTCGCTATCGTTGCTTTCCAATGAACTGAAACCTATGATGAACAACGTCGCTCAGCAGCAGCAGCAGCAGCAAAATTGTGATAAATTCAAGATATTCCAAAACTACGAACCAGTTTCAATAACGACCACAGTCGACCCCAACAAGAACGGTGGATCCACTGTAATACTCAAACCGTCATCGCCAGACCTGGTTAAGAGCATCGCAGGAGTTTCGTGTTCTCCACCAGATCTGCCCGTACGCAACGAAAGTGCTCAGATAAATAAATCAGCCGAACGTGACTACGAAAGTATCGAGACCATAACCGATGCCTGGAAGACTCTTGGTGTCGGTGACGTCAAGCACACCGAACGCAACCACACCCCCGAAGACGACTTAATTGATTTCGCGTGGCAGAGAACTCAGTCGCAACGCCATAAAGCCGCATCCAAAGACACCTGCCCTAAGCTCATCGATAGCGATGACAATGAGGCAGAAGCCACATACGACCGATTGGACTTTTTATCGCCAAACAACAACGCTTCCAGTGGTTACAAGACTATTGTGAAAGTCTCCTCGGCATCGAATCTCCGCAAGCCAGCCACCATTCCAGTGCCTAACGAATACGAACTAATTGCTAGTCCAGACACGCATCCATGCCGAATAGCGGATGATAGCTACCTGGGCTACGGAGTACTGCGTAAGCCCAGCACGCCCGGTCCCCAGGTCGCAAACACTTCACAATCGAAGACGGGAAACGTCTCCCAAACCATGCTCAACGATTCGGAGATGACTCTGGACCACAGAAACTACAATGGACTCAGTTACACTATTGTAAGCAAACCAAAACGTGTATAACCGTTAAAACATTCAATCTGCGTGATAAAATTTATGGAAATCGTAAAATGGAAAAAAAACAAAAACAAATTAGCTCTGCTCCTGTTAAACATTTAGACCAAAGAACGTTTAAATTGAAATTCGCCTGATAAAAATTATTATTTTGACGACTTTTTTGGTTGAATAATTATTGAGTCCTCTGTTAGTGTTCTCGTTTGCCATACTTACATTTTTTTGTACTCAATCCTTAATTGATTAAGTTTTTTATCTAAGTTTCGAAGAAATGTTGGTTTTTTTTTTTATAAAATGTAAAATGAAAATTATATGCTCGTATGTATACACGTAGGGATGATTATGTATATATACTCAGTCAAAATAAAATTCACATTGAGAAAGGATTTGCTTTTAACTTGCGATTTGAAGTAGATCTAATTGGGTGTGAAGCGGATATGACAATAGCGTGTTTTTTGAGCTTCTAGCTCAGCAAAGTAAAGGAGCACGTAATTACAACTATTTCGAGTCTCAAAGTGTCAGGCATATCGTAGTTGTAATTTGCGTGCTAAAAATCCTACTTTACTTTGCTTTGCTGAGTTCGAAGCTCAAGAAAACTGGCGTAATAGCGACTGCGATTAGCATCTTAGGTATATATGTTCCATAATGAATTTCGTTCACTTCTATCCAACCTTTGCGTAGGGGAACGAAGTTTGACTTATGTATTCGGAAGCATTATCGTACGGGAACAGACCTACTATGTCTGCTTTTGGTGGTTACCCATCTCAATGCGGTGTTTTTAAGATTGTTCATCCTGGAGCTCTAGATGACCTAAGGTCTAGTCCATTTCAACCAAGATATATCGTGTTTAACACACCAAAAGGAATTTTTGTATTGATATTTGTGTTCATGTCGATAAGAGAACGGAATTCAAACCAATATCCTTTGATCGTGTCTGCCTTTATTTCAAATCTTAGATCTACTTGTTTGCTTTTGATAAACACAGTACGTCTGCTTAGAATTAGAAAGCTTCACAGGTACAGCTCTCATGCGCGTATTTGATCGGCTTGTCCGATATCGACAACAGCTGGAAGTAAAAATTCATCTAGTGCCGGTCATTATACATCTGCTCAAAATTCACATACCACTGGGTTCTCTATTTCAATATAAACTGTCCGTTCTTGTCAAACTCAATCCTGATGACGGATTCTCCCTTTTCAGCGAGGATGTCTTCAATGTTTTTCTTCCCGTTCAGATCAGTGAACCAATTAAGATTATCCGCAATCAAGTGGTTGTTGGCGCAGCCTTTGCATGTTACGATCACAACTCCTTTGTTGTATGCAACTTTGGAAATCGTTTCAATGCTTCGAGTGTTACAGACTTTACACGTATAAGCCAGTTGCAGTTTAGATTCTAATTGGGCTAAGGGCACAGAAGTAAGTGCAATTCTATCATCAGTTTTTGAGCAAAACGTGCGAAGGATTCCACTATGAGAGGCAGGCACTAAGTTAGTTTTTGGTAATGTCAATTTTGATTGAACCCTCTGGGCAACCACTGGGCCATTGTTATTAAATTTGTACGGGCAAAGTGCAGTCACTATCCTGTTATTAACTAGTTTCCTAAAAGTATTCATTTATTTTTAAATTTTGTAAAACAAATTATGTGATCACAACACGAGATTTCTTTCGAAATACATATGTCAAAACTTGGTCAAAACACTGCAACAGCTGAACGAAAATGTATTTGAAATGAGTGCATTCAGGCTGTATTTTTGTAACTAGATGGTTATGGTTTCACTGAGAAGCACTTTTCAAGGGCGAGACATAAAGGACTATTCACATTAACGCGAACTGCGAATAGGCGAACTGCGAACAAATCAATTTATCGGTATTTATGAACAGAATTTTGCTATTTGTTTTACCACAAAAGCATTATATTCAATTAATATAACACCTAATCTAAAAAAAACCGAGACTTGATTGATTAAAATAACGATATTTACAATTACAGCAATTCTCCCGCGAATTGAAAATTCTTGCCGCGAACTGTCACACTTTATTCACAATCGACATAAAACAGTCGCGATCCACAAACCTGCGAATGAAAAATTCGCTCGAACTTAACCTTCAACAATACAAATGATTCGCGGGTACCTGCTACTAAAAAAGTTTTCATGTGAATGAAGTGTCAGAATCTACGAATATTCGCCAGTTCGTGGTTCGCAATTCGCTCTCATGTGAATGGTCCTTAAGGCCTGTATTTTGAGCTTCGATCTCAGCAAAGCTCTAGACTTGACACTTCGAGACTCGCAGTAGTTGTTGTAATTGCATGCTAACTTTATTTTGCTTTGCTGAGATTGGAGCTCAAAGAAACACTGCTATTGTTGAATATAATCACTACAAATTTTTGATATTTTCTGAATATTATAACTGAAAATATTGATTTTCACATTTCGAAATGAAATATCTAGTTTTGTACAAATATCATTTCCTGTAAACTGCAATTTTTTTCTCCAGTCGCCACTGTTTGAAAGGCTTCCCAAACTGTTATCAGCCTGAACGCACAAAACCAAATGGAACCGAAGTGTGGCACTGAATCAGCACGTCAAAAGATTTATGACAATTGACAACAAAACAAAATCGCTTTTGAAGGGTTAACGTTAACAAATCAAGCCGGAAACAAATGCGAAGTATGTATAATTTTTGTTATATCTCCCACTCACGAAACTACAATAAATGATCATCCCTATAGACAATGCAGGTAACATCAACGAAGGAGTCACTGTCCCAAGCCTTGCAGAGTAGAATCATACCAAACCAGGAATATTTGCTGCAAGGATCTATTCTCGACTCAGCTGTTGATCACTTGCTTCATAGGTAGGGCTCTGCTAACAAATTCATACAACCCATTTATAACTGAAATACATCAAACAGATTAAAAGGCCTTTGCGACAATGTTGACGCCGGACCCGAGCCGTTTCATGATTTGGAAGTATGCCTCAGCTTGAGACCGGCAAACCAAATGCAACCATTACTTCTTCGAGTACGTCGTGCACTTGATATGGACAAAAACACACCTTTCCAATTGCGATACATCGGCCAACCCGAGCTGGACCGTGTTCGTCCAACGTTGGTGCGTTCAAGTATTGATGTGGGCTGCACATCAACAGTTCTCGAATTCCTTACGGAACTAGGGTGTCGCATTGATTTCGAATATGTTAGTCGGGGTAAGTAATTTAGAGTAACTACTATTCAGAATGATTTATCTGCATCATTGCTAGGTTACATGTTCCGGAGAGGCAGAATGAAAATTACGGTTGCGAAAATTATTAAGATCACCCCCGGAAAACAAGAGATGAATGAACCAATTTCACAGAGCCATTTGGTCGAACTATCGGTCCTAGCTCCGAATGGGCAAGATGCCATTGGAGATGAAATGCGGGCATTCGCGGAACAACTCAAACCTTTGGTCCAGTTGGAGAAAATAGATTATAAGCGCTTGGGATCGTTGCCCTAGTTTTAAGGAAACTTTAATTTTTTAAGAAAACAATCTATCAGGATGAGGATTGGAAAAGTAAATTATATCAAATAAGATTTAGTTGGTTTTACAAATTGTGCTCCTGTGTTTAGGTCCTGTATTCAACCGTGGGCTATGTCTGTGAGAAGAATTCTTCATCGTTTTGGTTTTCCTCAAGTTATTCGCAATTATCGCCTGCCGGCTTGGGTAAGTGCTTTCTATTCGGTGACATCTGTTACTATGTTTACATACTTAGCCTGAATTACGTGTTTGAAAAGTCGGTGAACAATACATTTTTTTTTTTTGGCCAAAAAGTTTTTTTATTTTTCAATATAATCTCCTTTTAGCTCGATACACTTAGCCCATCGTTTTTCCAATTCTTTTATTCCCTCCGAATAAAATGTTTCCTCAAAACTCTCAAAATAAGCATTTGTTTCAAAGATAACCTCTTCTTTGGACTTAAATCTCTTACCGGCCAGCCATTTTTTTAGGTTTGGAAACAGGAAATAGTCGCAAGGGGCCAAATCTGGGGAATATGCTGGATAGAGTAGCAGTTTATAGCGTAATTTGTGGATAGTTGACATGCTGACTGCACACATGTGCACTCGGGAATTGTTTTGATTAAACAGCAATTTTTTCTTTGGCAAATGCGGGCGTTTTTGCTTTAGTTCAGTATTAAATCTATGTAAAAGCTCGGAATAAAAGACGCCGGTGATCGTTTTACCCTTGTCAAGGTAATCAATGTGAATGATACCGCGTGCATCCCAAAATACTGTGGGCATGACCTTGTTAGCAGAAAGATCCACTTTAGCCTTCTTTGGTGCAGGTTCGTTGATCTCTGGTGTGTTGTGGTGGATCCATATTGCGTCAACGATTACGAAGCGGCATAAAAACTCCTCGGCATTACTGCTAAACGTCTTCAAACAATCCTTTGAAAAGGTCACGCGGTTGCGTTTATCGTCGATTGGGAGCAATCGCGGTACCCATCGCTCGTTTAGCTTTCTCATGTCCAAATATTCATGTAGAATATGATGAACCCGCTCAATTGATATGCCTGATGCCTCACCCATCTCACGAATTTTAATTCTCTGATCGTTCAATATCATTCTATGGATTTTATCGACGATTTCTGGCGTAACGACCTCTTTGGGGCGTCCTGAACGTTCGGCGTCTTTTGTGCTGGTACGACCACAACGGAACTCAGTAAACCACTTTTTAACCATCGAAATTGATTGTGCAGATATCCCATAGTACTTATCTAGCTTTTTCTTGGTTTCGGTGATGTTTTTTTTTTACGTAAATAATAATGTTTAATTAGCACACGAAATTCACTTGTTTCCATTTTGATTTAAAAACTGTAGAGGTTTATTGCTTCAAATTTAAATAGCTCTCAAACACAAAAAAATGGTAGGTAGATCTGTTTCTCTTTAAAAGAAAAATAAATTTTAGGCTGCATACACATTTTTGGATTTACACCTAACGTCGTAAGTCGGCGGTAGCCGGGTTGGCGGGTTAGCACAATCTATTTAGGCCCATTTTATTCACTCGAAGTTGAAGACAACTTGGGAAGTTTTCCATAGGTATAAAAATCCCGAAGTTGTGTTCAACTTCGAGTGAATAAAATGGGCGTTAATTTGTTTGATACAAGTGGTTTCTCAATTGCCAACTCCTCTTACATTTCGAACATTTGTTTTGAGAAAGGCAATCCTAAATTCTGAGGAAAACTCATAATTTCATAGGCGGGAGTTCCATCTTTGTGGCTTCCTTGATTAGTTTGTTTGCTCTCCAGGACCCCAATTGTTGAAAATTTTTGCATACGTTTATCTGTCGAAATTTCCGATGCGATGCGTATAACTGAAATTTGCAAACGAGAATTTCTCTTCGAATGTTACTCGTCGTTTTCCATGCGGATTTTCATCTCGTATATACGGAACTATGAGTTTGATACAACAAAAAATGGATTGTTTTTTTATTTGTGTGTGAGAAAATAAGAGACAAGTTAATATAAATCAAACAATTTAAACGAAAGCACTTATTGAATGATATTCGTTCGTATTCCAATAAATATGTCTCGGAAATAGTGCTATTCGTTGCCTCTCGGATAGGTAGTTCGGCATATTTCGAGTTCGCCTAACTGCTTCGAGAATCGAACAAATGCTAAACTTACCTATGTCGTTTTCCATTGGTTTCACTCGAGGATCCACTCATTCTGTAGTCCAATGGAACAAGAAAACTGCTTCTGATTGAATCCACAAGAGTATTGGTGAAATGCCAAAAAATAATCTACGGCAGCTGTCAGTCGACTTGTATAAAATACACGAACTACCCTTGTGTGAGTGCTTCTTGAGTGGATTCTGACTTCAAATCCAGAAGCGAAATTCTCTCCTCAGAATCACCAGAATAGTATTTTTTGTGCCAATGGAACGGTTTCAGAAGTGATTTTTTCGATTCCGGACTCTCCCGGACGTTTCTTTTTGCCTAATGGAAAACGACATTATTTCGCCCAAAGTTGCACTGCGAAAACACATACCTATGTATAGTGCTCTTTAAACATACATACATTAATATTTCTTTCTTTTTAAAAAAAAACTCATACAAAACTCATTCGAACCTTTTATTTATTTTTATTTTATTTTTATTTTTTATTACAACTACTATACATAATGTCACAGTTAATCAATATTTTTTTTAAATTTAATTTTGATAGATTGAAATCAATCACATGATTGTACTCATTAAAATCCCTCGTCAGGTTATTGATGGGGCCATTACTCCCATAGTTACATCGAGATGTCCTTTGATATAAAAAATTAGGGTTCCTTGTTGTCCTCGGTCTGGTATTGATGTTAATGGAGTTGAGAACATATGTGGAGTTGACATTACCAGTCAGAACGCAAAAAGGAATATAACATTGGATGTCTCTCTTCGTTTTTCCAAAGTCTGAAGATTCAGCAACTTTAATCGGCTTGTGTAGGGTGGAAGACGACTCTCGGGGTTCCAAGGCAAATCACGTAAAGCGAAGAGAAGAAACTGCTTTTGAATACTTTCAATTCTTGAGATTCCAGATTCATAAGACGGACACCAAACAGGACTACAGTATTCCAAAACAGGTCGGACGAGAGAACAGTATAGAATTTTGGTTATATAGGGATCCTTAAATTCTTTTGAGAAAGGTTTTATAAGTCCCAATCGGCTTCTTGCCTTGCTAACAATGGAATCCAAATGCAGATTGAAAGTGAGCTTCCTGTCAAAAACCACACCAAGGTCATTAAAGCAATCAACAATTTCAACAGCTTCTTCATTGATAAAATAAATTGGCGCAGTTGAATTTTTGCGTCTCGTGAAGGTCATGCTTTTACACTTCTTAAGATTAAGTTGCATATAGTTTCTTCTACACCAATCCTGCATAGCGTCAAAGTTCATATATAACCTTGTTGGCTACCATATGAATAGTACAGCTTGCAGTCATCTGCAATTTTGGAATATGTAATAAGAGGACATAGATCGTTGATAAATAACAGGAACAGGAGTGGACCAAAGTGGCTGCCTTGAGGGACACCAGAATAGACGACAACATTTTTAGACAAACAGTAATTTAATTTCACATTTTGCGTACGATCACTTAAATATGAACAAATCCATTTCAAAATCCAATGCGGGAATCCATAAAGATCAAGTTTTTTTAACAGGATTACATGATTAACTTTGTCGAATGCTTTACTAAAATCAGCATAAAAAACATCTGTTTGTAACCCGTTAATCAAGCTTTCGTTGACATGGGAAGTAAACTCTATTAAATTAGTTATAGTTGATTTTTTGGGACGAAATCCATGTTGCTCATCAGCAAAAATGTTAGAGCAGTGAAATTGCAAGTAGTTACAAATAATTTTTTCAAAGAGTTTGGGTATACAGGACAGTTTTGCGATTCCTCTATAATTTTGCACGTGGTGCTTATTACCATTTTTATGTAGGGGCATGATAAATGAAGATTTCCACATTATCGGAAAGACTCCACTGGACAGCGACAAATTGAATAAATAGGTTAACGGTTTACAGATGAAATCTACAGACGATTTGACAAATAAACTTGAAACACCATCAGGACCAGGAACACAGTTATCATCTAAAGTCTTTATAACTATATTATATTGCACTATTTCATTGTCAGTCAGTCTTATGCTCGGAATATCACAGTTAGTTTTTATAATACAACCGGAATAACTCGGAGTCAACGTATCAGGCCTTGAATAAGTTGTCTGAAAGAAGTCAGCAAACATATTACACATTTCATTGTCATTATTAGACACACAATTATTCACCCCTATCGGGAATAATATTTCCACCGGAATGTTTCCTATTCAGCAATCATATTTACATTGCTGACAAGGGAAAAATTTCCATCGGAACTTATTTGCGATAGCCCTAATTATATTCCATATTATTCGGAAAATTTGAAGAATTCCGCTTAGAGTTAATATAGTTCCAAAACATCTTTGGATTATTTTTAATATTTTGTTTAGTTTTAAGTATATATGCATCATAGGAACGTTTTAAAGCATCCTTAAGAAGTTGTCTGTAGTCAGCAAATAAGAGGTACACAGTAGCAATTCGTTCGTTTCCATTTTTAAAAAAAAATTATTTTTCAAGTTTTTTAGACGTCGGACATCTTTGTTTATCCATAAAGCTGTCCCTTGTGACAAGCAATGTTTTTTTTTCAACGGCACAGAGTAACGAATACAATTATACAAAATATGATAAAATTTGTTTAAACCTTCATCAGGGTCAGGTTCATTAAATATATTAGTCCATGAATATGAATTTATTTACTATTTATTTATTTTTCAATGAAATGTTTTATATACTAGAAGCATATTAGAACAAATATGGTTGTGTATTTCCCGCTTTATGCCCAAAACATATGTGCAGAATTCAATGCAGCAATATTAGAATACACAATACACATGTTTATATGGATAGAGACACCCGTAAATTCTGCAACATTTGTCTCTATTTCTAAATTTGCTGCAAAATTCATGCTACCACTACACAAAAAAAAAAGTAGTTCGCTTTTGACATTTACTGACCGTGTTTGTTTTGGTTGTAAACACATCAGCTGCCTGGTCGGTCGACCGATGCGATGCATGTCAAACATATTGTTTTACTTGCAGCACTGCACCCTGCGCTGCGTCCAGTATTTCTGCACATGTGATTTGGGCATTAGGATATTAGCCCTTTTTTATTATCAGCCATGATCTATATAGATCATCGTTTGTCATGTAATTACAACAACAGCATATGATCCTGCTTCTTATCGAGATCATGAACCATGATCTGAAAATTATTTCTACTATTGCTCGCAGCGCTGATTGGCGTTGTTTTTTTCATTCTTGAATGTTGGTGTGCCGGTAAACCATAGCCACGCAGTCACGTTGCTAAAAAATTCAATACTCTTCAAGCACAAAAAATCAATAAGTATTTTTTTCACATCCAATAAATTTTCCGTCCTTGGAGATTTTGCTCTTTAATTCTGTACAGGTACGACAAACCCAGCAAAATATTACATAATTTTTTAAGTAAATGTTTCATAAACATTTATTTAACAAAAAAATGTTTATGAAATGTTTCCCGGCAGAAAGATGAGAGTTTTTTTTTCTTTTTACATAAAGTGCAATGTCCAGAAAATCTTGGAAAATCTAATGAAAAATGGAAACTATCAGGCTGCATAAATTTAAATTATTTTCAAAACTAATTATTGGGAAAAATATTTCTTTTTTATCACAAAATATTGCAGAAAAATGTAACTGCAACGGTTTTCGGCGAGTTTTTTGGACAAATAGCTTTAAATTTATGTGAAGTGACGAATTTATTTTAACAATCAAACGTATTTTGTGTGTGTGCAGAGAGAGAGAGAGCTATGGTGCGGTCACAACATGAGCATTATTATGAAAACTATAATGCTTTGTCTAAGAATTCCAATCTAAGCGGACCAGATGTGCAAACTGCGGTTTTCATTATATAATATAAAAAAACTATTAATTTGATTCATATGGCAACACCCCAGACAAGCAACTGAAATGTCACATCATATTGTGGCGTCATGTTGTACAGAATGCTTGCAAAATGGCTGGTGGCATGGTCGTCTTTTGAAAGCAACTGTTGCCACAATTCGAAAATAAAATTTGTTATGATCCGTATTGTTTTATTTTCGTGATCTGATTCGGATCAGATCACGCTGATAATAAAACACGGCTAATAGCTAATAGATCACGAAAATAAAACAATACGGATCATAGACGAGTTGTGGCAACAGTTGCTTTCAAAAGACGACCATGCTACCAGCCATATTGCAAACATTCTGTACAACGACATTTGAGTTGCTTGTCGGGGGTGTTGCCATATCAGTCAAATTAATCATTTTTAATTTTTGAAGGTGAGAGTTTTTTAAGAACTTATTTAAAGTGTTTACAATCAGTTCGAAATATAATGAAAACCGCAGTTTACACATCTGGTCCGCTTAGATTGGAATAATTCTTAGACAAAGCATTATACTTTTCATAGTAATACCATAATTCTCTCTCTGCACACACACAAAATACGTTTGATTGTTAAAATCGTCACTCTGCGAAAACAGTTGCAGTTATAAAATAGTTTAAATTTATGCAGCCTGCTTGTTTACATTTTTCATTAGATATTCCGAGATTTTCTGGACATTTGTACCTGATTTGTACTTTATGTAAAAACAAAAAACAACTCTCACCTTTCTGCCGGAAAACTTTTGAAACAATTATTATTTACGAACTGCGACACATTTCATAAACATTTTTTGTTAGGTAAACATTTACTTAAAAAATTATGGAATATTTCGCTGGGCTTGTCATACCTTTACAGAATTAAAAAGCAAAATCTCCAAGGACGGGAAATTTATTGGATGTAAAAAAATGCTGATTGATTTTTTGTGCTATGAAGAGTATTGAATTTTTTAGTCTGGCAACGTGACTGTGTGGCTATCTTTTACAGGCACACCAACATTCAAGAAAGAAACAAACAGCGCCAAACAGCGCTGCGAGCAATAGTAGAAATAATTTTCAGATCATGGTTCATGATCTCGATGAGAAGCAGGATCATATGCTGTTGTTGTAAGTGCATGTAAATCGATGATCTATATAGATCATGGCTGATAATAAAACACGGCTATTGTTGACTTCGATTTCATGTATACATTTTTCTCGCATAACCGATAAAAGTTTGCTCAAAATTGTCCTAGAACCATTCCGCATTGATAATCTATTGGTGTGAAAAATGTATTAGATAGTAATTCATCAATTGAGAACGGCTGAATCGTTCGTAATTGTCAGAAATTGTCAAGAACCTTCTTACAAAAGATAATTTTGGGAAAACAGTCCGGAAAAGTCAGGAAATTGTCAAAATCGAAAATAGATTTTTTCTATGGAAAATGTTGAAAATTGTTTGTGCAATTGTTCCGGAATGGCTTTTCGAATGGAAAAATAGAAAATTATAAGCGGAAAACTCGGATAGTTCCGGAAATGCATTTTATAGCATGATTTAATGTCAAGGTGGAAAATTCGTTATGAAGCTTGGAAAATTTTGTATAAAAACATTTATCGAAGCTCCTCCACTCAACGAAACAAAATACGTAGTTCGAAAAAATTTCAATTTCAAAGCCTAGCAAAGCAGGCGGGTGTCCGCTAGTTTTCCATAAATATTTTAAGCAAATGTACACTTTTATTAGTAAAAAAAAATACTATCCACACATAACGAACAATATCAAATTTAACGGATAAAATTCTATGAACGCTGCCACCAACTTTGCCCACAGCGGAATTGGTTCATATTTTTAACTTTCTCCATTACGTAGGTAGTAAGAGAAAGATATTGGTTTCGTACAAAATTTCGAACTCGAGATTTTAATCAATTCTGATATTACGATGATAGAGGAACTCAAAAAAGTGGGTCGCAAAATTCTGTCCGGTCTGTCCGTCCTTCCACAGGCCTACAGTCTAAACGGCTTCCCGGATTACGTTCAAACCTCGGATTTGGAGTTTTTGGGCTTACAGTTCGGGAGGTGTTTTTTTTTTTTCAAGGTTACCTCAATATTAATGGTACTTCCCATATAAAATGTTCGTACCAGTTTAATTTGATCGAAAACGGCTCTAACGATTTCAACCAAAATTGATGTTTGCACAGCTGTTTTACGTCATTTTAAGAAGTTTGTTTGAAAGCGAATGCGCAAAGTTCCGTGAAAACCTAAATAATGAAATACATAAGGAAGGAATTTATCTTCTTCATCTGAAAAACTGAAGACCAAAACTACTCCATGTGTGTCGACAGAGGAAACATTTTTCAAGTCGATATCCATATTTTTTGATTCTCCCAAAAAGAATGCAATTGAACAGCTGATATTGATTATTGCTGTCAAATAAAGCACTAATTCGTTCCATGAGCCGTGTAAAATCTGAGATCTAAAATAAAAACGTGGAAAACGACATGATTTTAAAGTGGAAGCTCATAAATAATCTCGCGTGTATATATAGAGTTGTTCCAGACTGTGCATTGAATAAAATTCTGCAAAAAATTTGATATTCAAGATGAGTCAAGCATTTAAACACATATAAATTCATATTTAAATTCGAGAAAAGGCGAATAGTAGAATTATTAATGAAATTCAAAAGGTGTTTGTAACGACAACCCATTTGAGCCATAAAATATACATCAGGTGTCAGTCATGATATGTCACCATTTTTGGGATCTCGGCTGTTGTTGAATTTATTTATTTTTTGTACCACTTCTCCTTCATTTCTTCTTGTTTTGTGTCGCGTTCTATGTATGTAACAAAATTCATCAATTTAATTATGTATTTAACAGCTAATATCATTTTTGTGTTCTCTTTTACGTCGTAACTTTATTCATACGGCTGATAGTCTGCAGGTGCACGAATTTGACAGCCGCCGCCCGTCATGGATAACCAAATTAAAGTATTTGGTATTGGCAATCGTTAACAATTAATCGTCGATCAGTGATTTCTTAATAAGCCTTTGATTCGTCATAACAAACTTAGAGAAGGGACAATTTTATACAAGCGAAATATATTGATATATCAAAGGCGGGCATGGCTATTTAAATTCACATTTAGGTGCGAGTATAATAGTACAGGTAGCGTTTAGTGGCGGGTGAAATGCGCTTCACATCGGATCACAAAATGCGCACTTAGTTTATTAATATTTGGGAATTTCCCGATACAGGACGATGCCCGATGCCCGAACCATATGGGAAATTCCGAAACGTACAAGAATTTATGATGGGAAAATCCAGGATCTACATAATCCTTAGTTTTCCTTTCACAGGTTCATTTAAGTAATTAAATCGATCCACTATGTCCATGTGGGCTTCCGGGAAGTGTGGACACATTCGGTTCTCAGGGTGAGTTGCGCGGTAACCTGATGTTTTTGTTGAGACAATTCAGGTGCATCTCAGTAAATACCAAATGCACATATAGAAAAATGGATTTCTTAATTATGCTTTACAAACAGAACCAAACTGAAACCATCTGAAGGTACCTTGATCGGTCTTGCTATTTTTGCGGGAGCCCAGATATGCGTGCGTTCGATATGCCAGAGTGCAATATTCGACGCTTTAATAATGCATGTTAATCACGTACTCTAGTTGAGATGTAAAGGTTTTTTTTTTTAATTTAATTTAATTTTTGAGAGGATTTAGCTGGACACCCAAATGGTAGAACTTTGAATTTGATATCAAAATGAGTGTCCGTCAGTGCAAACTTTGGTAGCACCCGTTTTACGGCAGATGCGATGGCCCTTCGAACTTCGAAGTCGGCTCTCCACAGCTTGGTGGCGAAATTAGAAAAGGTTTGTTAAACAATCACCCGACACGTCAAAAGAACGCGGATCGACCGAGAAGTTTCGTTCGTGAAAGTGTGTGGGAGATCCCGCGGCAGTCAATTCCTAGTCGAGCAGAAGATGACTTTTCGCATACTACAACTTGGCGAAATCTGCGCCGTGACTTGGGCCTACACCCGTATCTACATACAAGATCCAACCGAGCCAAAGAAACTGTCGGGGCCACTTGCGACACACCGAATGCCACGATGAACATTTCGCATTCAGTCTGTGCGTTAGTGAGCTCAGGGCAATTCCTTAAGCGTATTCCCAAATCTTCTGTCGTGTTTAAGAAGTCCAGGAAGTTAATATTTTTATTTTCAACGAAACATAAAAACATAGAAAAAACTTTTTGATTTCTTCAATTGAAACCCCATTTTAGGATTTTCACACCGAGCCGAAAACCGTGTTTTCGTCGAAAACTCTTCGACGCATTCACACTGACCACCAACCAACTAGCTTTCGTTTGACGTTTCAATCAGCTGAGAGACAATAGCCGTTAAACTTCGTTGCAAACTTTTTTGGTTACAAATTTCGATCGCTATAATTAACAAACAAAATGAAGTAACACTTAAAAATAATAATAGCCATCAATTAATTGTGGAAAATTATTTTAAGTTGTGGTTCTTGACATTTGTTCAGTCAGCCATTATACTGAATTTGTTGAATATTGCAAAAGCTTCGTTCGTTTCAACAACCCAACGATTGCGATGACTGGTTTTGAACACTGGAAAAGGTATTTTTTTGATAACTTCTGTTTTCGTAGAGGTTTTCGAGTGTTTTCGGGTCGATGTGTAAAAGCTATTAGATGTTCAAGAAAACAGGTTCACAGTCATGAAGACGAAGAGTGTTATTTTCACCGGTTATTTCAACGAATGGATCATTTATGGTATGTGGTTCTGCAGACACTGGTTGATAAAACCGAACATAAAGCCAGTTTTGTAAACATGATGGCGTTTAACCCGATTGAATTAAAACTGCACTCCGGGCACCGGAGACCAGTCGAAGTAGGTACCCAAAAAGGTGTTATCTCACCACTGCTGTGGCTCATAGTGATGAAAAAAATACTCGTAACCTAGACAGAGAAAGAATTAAGGTGGTCGGATTTGCGGACGATATGGTGATACTGGTGTCAGAGAAGTTTCCTTCCGTAATTAGTGGAATTATGGAAAATTCTATAGTGAAGGTTAGTACATGGGTCAGGAGGTGTAATCTTGGTGTCAACCCGAGCAAAACCGAACTGACGCTTTTCACCATACTGAAACCAAAATACCCGACTTCACGCTTCCTCGCCTAAAGGGCCAACAGCTATCCTTATCCACCAGTTCTAGGTGCTTGACTTAACATCGAACAATGGGTTAAGAAAGCATGCATAGCTATCTATGCCTTCAATTGAACATTTGGTAAAAGATGGGGCAAGCAACCAACACTGACCCTCGGGATGTACACAGCCGTCGTACCACCAATCCTTACCTACAGGTCAATAGTTTGGTGACCGGCTGTAAGAAAAGCTTACAACAAAGTACAAAGAACGGCATGCATAGGCACTACAGGCGCTATACGGTCAATATACCGTCTGACTGACGCCATTACATTTACAGTCCTTCTGCATCTGTTACCTTTAGACCTTCACATTACAAACATCATAGCACATCAGCTATGATATACTCAGAATTCCAGAATAACAACGATAACCACAGGGGATCACGCATTAAGATTAGACATCCTACAAAATTTTATTTTTAATTTGACATTAGGTACGTAGGCTGTAAACAGGTTGAAACTTATTTGAACTTTTTAAATCTATCACTACTCTAGCGGGCTTAATATTTACATGTTTTTGAGTGATTATTATGGATATAGGCTTAAATTGTCGGGGGATGGTCGAGTGTAAAATTAACTTAAAACTTATTTACACTCGGAGTAAATAAAATGGCCTGAAGTAAGTCTAACAGCCGGCTGATTTGTTTTATTGGTCCAGATTGTTAAAGCCCTAAACATATTTGAAAAATTCTGGACGCAGCGCAGAATACAGTGCTGCAAGTAAAACAGATGTTTAGCTGAGCTAAATTTAAGCGAACCTAAGCTGTTCGAGCTCAATAATCAAACTTTTGTTTCAGAATATACTTCATGTACCTGTCAAAATTTAGCGCGCCTTTTTAATGGGTCGGGACATTTTCTCAAGCTAAATCTTGACAGATCGTTGTGTTCTGTTGTTTTGTTGCGTTTCTGTATTGCGAAGAGCGGTAGAAGTAGCCAAGGATGAGTTTTTTCAAATAAATTCATCGACGAGGTGTACCTAGAATAGGAAAAGGTTTAAATTAGACAGTGTCGAATTTTTAAAGTAGTTTCCCAAGATCAGCTGTTTTTTGTGACATTTTTCCACAGCTCTTTCTATGTAAAAACTTGTTTGGAGCGGAAAGTTGGGGACCAGATATACCTAATTTAGTTTAGCTCAAGCAGCGTACTAAGCTTTAGGAAATAATGATTATATACCCCTTAAAATTTAGTAGGATAATAGTTAATAATTTCTCTATCAATGTGGCAAAAATTCAAAATAATTCGACTAATAGTTTGCTTGTTATAAAAATGTTCCAATCTAAAAAGGCCAGAAGGGGTCATATCCAAAAAGTTAACAAAAAGTAAACAATACAGGAAAACCGGTGCAGAATTGAAATTTGGTGTTTATCAGTAAGTAAAAGCTGAAAAGTATTTACATGATATCGATTAATGACGATATTCGAAAATGTCGTCATCAAATCAATCCACCCAAGAAGATTGCAGAAAACAATACACCATAAATAGCACAAGAGTATAATTCTGCATGAATATGGGCGCTACCGTCCTTGTCTATAGTCGTAAATTACATTTAAGGAAGAGTATGAAAACGGTCGTAAAACTTGTCGCCAAAGTAGACGAACATTTTTCTATGGCTTGTGGGAAATTCCGGTCTTTCACTGGTGCATATTTACAGGTAGCTTTACTTTATATGTCAACAGGTGGACAGTATAATTTGGCCTGTGGGAAAAACCAACAATTATCGAATAGTTCAGATGTCATTCTCTGGAGAATTGCGGACTACAGTCAATTGAACTGAAATCAGCGGTACTTATAATTGTTACAGGTGCCTTTAGATGCCGATCACATCATAGTAATCTTGGATCTCTATTTGGGTATATAAGTTGTATGTACCTACTTTGTACTCGTACTATAGATTTGCCAAAACTTCTACTACCTACCCAGATCGGCTTGATTTATTACAGATTTGGATCTATAAAATAATCAGAATATGAATAAAAGCCCACAAAAAGTTGACAATTGTTGAGAAATTTTGACATCTCGAAATGTCAACTTAGTGCTTACACGGACAGCAATATATCAACAAGGTAATATCTGTCAGATACCTCCCCTTCATCAATTAAGAAATTGGTAATGTGATCGATTTAGAACAGTTGGAAAACGGACTATCGAATTAAGATATTGTCAACGCGCTGCCTCATCATTAAGGTCTGCAAATAAGGGCGGTAGTGGGACAGTGCCATGTTGCGAAAGATCCCATTCGTAGAATTGTTAAAAACAGCTGGATTTATTTTGACGTTTTCTCTGAAACAAAGTTTAAATTATAAATCAATAGCAGTCTCAACTTTAAGTTTACGGAAGCTGACAACAGCGAAATTATTAATTTCTGAAGGTTAATGTCAAAGCCTAAACCTGCCAGACAGATTAAGGACACAGATCTAGCCGCTTACAATCGGTTTTGATTTGTTTTGGGACAAATTTAAATTAACTAAGAGTTTTTTGCAGGACATTTATACTCTTGTATGTTAAATATTGAACCACTACACTGTATTTCTGATAGCATAGTTAAATTTTATAGTTTCTAAACATTAAACTGGACCCTTTTGGAATAAATACCTTAATTAACGTTTTGTCTCAAAATGATCCTTGGGATACCAATAGGACTCTCGCCTGTAAACGTCATAGTCAGTCTTACTTGTGAGTTCAAAGTAGAACGAGTTTAGGAAACCTCAATGGTTCTTACCCAGATGAATTGGATTCAGTACTCTGACCGAATGGAATTCGGATTTGGACCCCAAAGGCAAACAAATTATTCTCCACTGTCACACAGCTCGCCGAAATTTGAAAATTTGATTCGTCTATGTCGTGACCATACTCAAACAAAACTGTCCCTTTATATAAAAAGAAAAAGAAAATATCACATCTTCCTTTTAGGACTTTGCTTTAACATTGTAAATTTATTGTTACACATTTCAGGTGAAACTAATTAATTCTCGCAGTAGTATGGTCGAGTCCTAAGAACGATGGGTCACGAAAAGTCAACTTTTTGGACTCACGGCCGCAATAATTATCCAATTGCAAACGAGGAAGGTAAGACATTACATCGTGCCTGACGAAGGCCCATCCTTCAAATCTCGATATTTTCAGCAATCGAAAAGTTACCATGTCCGATTTCAAATAAGGTGGTCGCAATGACTATGGCTGGTGTGTATGGCATTTTGGCCAATACCTATACCCTGTCACTCGGGAATAACAGAAAACTTGCTTCTCAATGCACACCATACACTATGGGGCAGTATAATACACATGAACGAGGTAAGTTACACTTTTAATTTGTAATAACCTTATAATCTTATAAATGTTTGACATCCACTTTCCCGTCCGTAAGCACATGTAGGGGAAGACTGGGCATAATGGGTTATTAGAAAAACTATCTTTTAAAATAAATCCTCAAAAATCTGTTTTTTCATCCCCAAAACTATTTTATTAGAAAAAGAATACTTAAAAAGTTGATATAATAACTTTTCATACAAATTTTTCACTGCAAAATGTCAAAATGAACTTTCCAAATGAAAATTTCACTAGGCGGTAGCGGTAGGCGGTTCGAGTGGAAAATGGCGCTTCCAAAACTGATTTGTAGGTGACGATGCTCAAATCTCTCCACAGGTATTTCACTTGGTTTTTATTGTACCATTCATTTTTTAACATTTCAGATTTGTAGGGGATGCGGCTTAGAAATTTATTGGAATTTCAGATGTTTCCTTAAGAGAATAATTAGTTTTTCGCACTTATAAAATAGTTTTTTCAATGAATATAGTGCGATAATGTTAGGTGTACAAACAGTTGGTGACATGGATGACCTTTTCCATGAGCAGGGTGCCTCAAGAATATTTTTCTACCCAGTTTTGCTCAAGCAATACCAGCAGATGATCTTTGAAAATATGTATAATTTCCATGCACTGTTAATTGCTTAAATTTGACGACTGTCCTTACAAATCAGACATTATTTGCCAAATTGAAAACTATTAAAATTGTCATGAACAAAATACGAAGCATTTTTGTTTATGTGTTTGGAGGTTCGCTGGAAGGGAAAATCATTGAGTCATTCGAGACTTAGTGGGTACTCGAGAGATGCTTCGGCAACAGGGAGGGCCTTTCAACCGATCTAAAACACCTCCCGAGGGCATTGACTTTTGCCAACCGAATGTGATTGCGCCTACTAATAATAATAATAGTTGGCGCAACAGGTCTGTAGGGACCCTGTGCATAGCTTCTCGCAACCATTCGTTTTGTGTGAGTTTTTCATTTTTGGAACGAATGGAAGGGATCTACAATTTTATGCCGATTCCAAACGGCTAATTGAGAAGCTCTTTCATGACAGTTATACTCTCGGATGTTTGTCAGACGTTCTCGAGAGGTGGCGCAGTGAGAAAAACCCTGAGTTGGAGTTTGGCTTTTTGCGGGATTCGAACCTGGACCCCTCGCTTAGTAGTCCAACACACTAACCACTAAGCCACTGCGACCACTGCGTGATTGCGCCTAGCCGTTCGACAAATCGAAAGATCCCTCGTTTGTAGAATTTCTGAACTTTTTTGTTAGAAAATATATTGACGTAGCTAATTTTTATAGATCAACATGTTTTATCCGCCTTAATCTCTTGATTTCACTGCCTGTATTTAATAATTCGGTTATTTCTAAGCTAACGTGGTTGAGTTGAGAAGCTCTGTGCATTTGCAACTTTTTCGACTTCTTTCTCCACTGTTTCAATATATAGATCCGTATGTAGATCAGCGTTGTGCGTGTACAAAACTGCATTGCATACGACTATGTTCCTTTGTAATATTTTTGAAAGACCTCAATTTTTTTAGAAAAACGTTTGGCGCGATCATAGCCACAACTGGTGCCCGTAGGTCCATACTGATTGCAGAATTTGATTTATTTTATAATTTTATTCTCTCTCAACCGATCTACATTGATCATCTATGTATATAAATCAAAGTTGCATCCGTAAGACCGACCATAACTCGAGAAGAAATTTTCTGATTTGTGGTAGGTATCTTTTATTTGTTGTGTCTACGCCTAATAGGTTTTTCACATCGAGCCGAAAAGCGGGTTTTCGCGAAAACTCTACGAAAACAGAAGATTTCAGAAACATATTTCAGTTAGTGATGGGCACTATCGAATGAATGCGACTATCGATAGTTAGTAACTGAATGATTTCGACTATCGAATGATTTTTTTCATTCATTCATTCAGTTAAATCAAGCCAATTTAACTTTTTTTTAAGATCTTTTTGGAACGCGTAAATTTCAAACAAATAAACAAAATAAATACAATTCAGCCCTCTTACCTTTTTTCGAATCTCTTTAAAACAAGTTAATTTCAAATTGTTTGTTCTTTATTATTAGAAAACACATTTTGTCCAATACGACAATAACACAAAATCAAATAATAACACAACTATCGAATAATAAAACAACACCTGAAGAATTAAAACCACGCGCAATAATCGTAACACAATGAAATAATAATACAGGATATTATTATTCGCACTTCTATCCCCATCGGCGTATTGTTATAAAAAATATATATCGACAGGAAAAAGTAAATTGTTCAAGCTAGCAAGCACACCCCTCTATTAAAAGAAGAAAATAGTAATTGAACGAGAAAAGTTGAAGGAATGAAATCATTCACTCAAACCGACTATCGAATGAAAATAGTAGTTGAATGAACGAATGGAATCATTCAAACCTGCTATCGAGTGAAAAAAGTAGTACGAATAACTTTTCGTTCATTACTATTTTCCGATTACAGTGAATGATTTTTTCAACTACTATCGAATGAACGAATTTTCAACTACTATCGAATGAACGAATTTTGAGCAACTATCGAATAAGTCGATAGTTTTTATTCGATAGTCCCCAACACTAATTTCAGTTTTCAATTCCAATCGTTGGGTCCTTGAAACTAGCACACATTTTGCAATATTCAGCAAAATTCAGCAGAGTGGCTGTCCGAACAAATTAATTGTTGGGCTAATATTATTTTTAAATGTACTAAATTCACATTGTTAATTAATGCGATCGAAATTTTAAACAAAAAAAGTTTGCACCGATGTTTAACGACTAGTGTCTCACAGCTGATTAAAACGTCAAACGAAAGTTATTTGGTGGTCGGTGTGAATGCATCGACGAGGATGTTTCATATGGCGAGATAATCCTAAAATTTTAAAAGGAAATTAAAAAAATTAATTTTGCGCACTTTATAGTGAGAGTTTTGTTCTTTTATTTTAAATTTTGATCGCAATTATATAGTAAGATTGCATTTGTCAAAACTTCTCCACGAATTTGGTCACTTAGTAGATTTTCTTTACGGGAACATTTTGTTTTAATTTGCAATATAAAAATTCGGTAATTTTCGAAATATTGATTACCTTTTACCTACCTACCTATTTAAGCTTTGCGTCTTAAAACCGATGAGTGCTTTTATCTACGTTTGCTTTTGTTCAATGTTAGTGGTCCAACTTCGTTTGAGTCGCTCCGTACTGTTGATGGTGTGCAATGTGAGACATATCGAGACGCCTGCCAGCGGATTTTTATTTTTATTTTGATCCCAATGTACAGTGATATCGTATTTGTCAAAAAAAAAGCCTGATTTTGGTGACTTCAGAAACTTTTTTACAGAAAACTTTTTTACTAATTTGTACTTGGATTATTGGTTAAATTGTGAAACATTCACTATTTCTGTTTAGATTTATTCAAGTCTTTGGTGATTTGTCTTTCAGTGCAGCATCGTTAGAATGTTTTGTCGTTAGCAATTTCAGTGACGCTGGTGTGTTTATCGAAACACAAATTCGTGCAGAAGGAACGAGAAGCATACTCAGGTGCTGAATGATTGAGGCAGTACCTAGCCAAGCCAAAGTCAACGGAAATCCGTGTACTTACTACGAATGTTTTTCAAGATCAAAGATTCTGTATTGTTTTTCAATCAATCAGTAATTGAAATTCTCATGGCGTCAAGAACTTCATCCTGATTTTGATGATTTCGTAGCTTTTTGGTTATTTGTGAAAGGTTTATTATTTATTTTTGATATTTCTTCATATCTCCAGTATGAAAATATTACTAGCGACAAGCGGGACTTAAGGCAAGTCCATATTGAAGCAAAAAAGTTCCTTAGCACGGATAAAGCCGGGAGGGCGCAGCTTGTTGTTAATAAATATTTAAACAAATGTATGCTAGGTACGAGCCGGCATTTTTGAAGTAACACGACATTTGTCAATAAATTTCTATGAAAGAATAGGCCTGTTCCCTAACGATAATGCATTGGAACAAATTAGACAAATCAAGTCCAACTTGGTTCCTTTACGCAAAAGTTGTTCAGAAGAAAAAGAGAGAACAAAACATTTTCCCTTCATTGAAAAACTTCAAATATTATAGTAAGAAATTTCTTTGTGCTAGTTGTTTATTGCTGACAGTTACTTGTCAAATCGTTGAAATGCTAACTGTCTTTTTATTTGATTTTTCATTTATATTTTGCACTTGCATTGCATTCAAATGGATGGAAGAAGCAAAAGAATTTAACTGTTTAATTTGTGCAATAAAAGCAGTTCAAATCTGGGTCGTAAATATAAATTTGTGTTTTGTTCCACTGATATTTCAATATTCCCTCTTAAGCCCGTATGACACAACATTTTTTTTTTGCATTTATCAGACTTTTAAAATGAAACTAGATCAGGACGAAAAATTACTACGCAAATTTCCGATAGGAGTGAGTGCGTACACAGCCTAATTAATGTGGAGATGTCAACAAAAAAAAATGCATTGAAAATGTATTCAATTTACATTTTTTTTAAGCTGACAGCTTTTTTTTTTTGACATTTCCACACATTGAAGAACAAAGCAAAATAAATAAAATTATTTTCGATCGCTTGGTTAAGCTCGAAAATAATTCACGGAAAACGCGTGCTTCAAAAATAACATGAATGAAAAACCAATGTTAAAAATATGCACTTGGAATGCAAACGCGCTTTTACAAAAACTCGGCGAATTGGAAATATTCATACGCGAGAAAGATATTGACATTTGCTTGATTTCTGAAACTCACGTGAAAAAGGGATCGAATTTAAAAATCAAAGGATATAATGATTTCCACGCTTGTCACCCATCGGGGAACGCCAGAGGGCGATCATCATTGCTTATTAAAGACTGCATTGAACAATACGAAGACCTGAAGATAGAGCTTGAAACTATGCAACTGTGCACGATTCGAGTTAAAAATAGTCAGCGTACTCTTAGAATTTCATCTATCTACTGTCCACCGCGTTCCGCGCTTGAAAAAAGTGATTTCACTAACCTGCTTAAATCGCTCAAACCAAACTTCATTATTGGCGGCGATTTTAATGCGAAGCACACGTTCTGGGGCTCCAGATACATCTCGCGAAAAGGTAGAATGCTCTATGGGGCAGGTATGGAATACAGTTGCGATTTCCTCTCGACGGGCAAACCGACCTACTGGCCAACTGATACTTCAAAACTACCTGATCTGATAGATTTCTTCATCGTGAAAGGAATACCTACCCACCACATTAAAGTTGAAGAGAGCTTTGATCTATCATCTGACCACTCACCGGTTATATTAACATTGAGTGTAAAACTAGTCAATAACCTAGAGCCAGCGAGATTAACTGGTAGAAAAACTAACTGGGAAGGCTTTAGGAACGAAATAGAAGAGAATGTTGAACTGAGTGTTCCACTTACGACACCCTATGAACTTGAAGTTGAAGTTGATCGCTTCGTCGAGATCGTACAGCTCGCCTCCTGGAATAATACGCCTAATCCAAGGAAAACGCCGGTCAAATACGGGCTACGATATCCTCCCGAAATAAAAGAATTGGTGAACGAAAAAAGGAAGGCGCGCAAGAAATGGCAACAGAGTCGCGCTCCGCAACATAAAGCACATTTGAATTATTTGTGCAATTTGTTGAAGACAGTCATTAAGGATTTTAAAAATCGTGCGATAGGTTCTTACCTTGAAAGTTTAACAGCGAAAAAAGATTCCAATTATTCACTTTGGAAAGCTGTAAAAGGCACCAAAAGGCCCAAAATCCCCGCGCCGCCAATTAGAATAAATCAAAATGAATGGGCAAGGGAAGATAAGCAAAAAGCGGACGTTTTTGCCGCTCATCTAGAAGAAACCTTTAAACCGTACGATGGCCAAGCTATCTACGACAATACTAATAGGACGGAATTACAACCTGATGATTCAACACTCACAAGAGCAACGCCAAGGGAACTAAAACGTGAAATCGAATCCCTAAAACCTAAGAAAGCTCCTGGTTATGATTTGATCACCGGAGAAGTTCTCAAAGCTCTTCCAAGGAAAGCATTAATTAAGCTCCTTCATATCATAAATGCTGCGCTCAGACTAAAACACGTGCCGAGTCAATGGAAAGTCGCGGAGGTCATAATGGTTTTAAAACCAGGAAAACCGCCAAATGAAGTAAAATCGTATAGACCGATTTCCCTTCTTCCGGTCATTTCCAAAGTCTTCGAAAGAATATTGGTTAGGCGCCTACAGCCGGTTATTGAAGACAATAATCTTATCCCTGACCACCAGTTTGGGTTCAGAACCAAGCATTCGACGATTGACCAAGTACATAGAACTACTGACGTAATCGAGAAAGCATTTGAAGAAAAAAAGATTTGCTCAAGTGTATTCCTTGACGTCTCACAAGCCTTTGATAAGGTGTGGCACGACGGCTTGAAATTAAAATTACGACAAGTTCTCCCCGCAAGCCTATATGATATTCTAGAATCATATCTCGGGAATAGACTCTTCCGGGTTAGAAATGGAAATGAATACTCGGAGCTAAAAGAAATTTCGGCCGGGGTACCGCAAGGAAGCGTCCTTGGTGCGCTTCTCTATTTGTTATATACTCGCGATATACCAAGGGAAGATGGCACTACCCTTGCTACGTTCGCCGACGACACAGCTATCCTAGCTGTAGGTAATACAATCGAAGAAGCGACTACAAAACTGCAAGCCGCAGTGAATAAGGTAAATGAATGGACAAGGAACTGGCGGATCGCCCTCAACGAAACTAAATCTGTTCACGTGAATTTCACTTATAAGAAAACTAATGACTTGCCAATTTTTCTAAACTTGGCCCGAATACCCTTTGCAAACGAGGCCAAATACCTGGGAATGACACTCGACGCAAAGCTGAAATGGAGTTCGCACGTGAAAATGAAACGTAAAGAACTCGATATCAAATATAGAGAAATGTACTGGTTACTCGGAAAACATTCCCAGCTCAGTACTGAGAACAAATTGCTTTTATACAAGCAAGTGCTAAAGCCGGTGTGGACCTACGGTATACAACTTTGGGGTTGTACCAAGAAAACAAATGTCAATATTCTACAAACTTTTCAAAATAAAGTCCTTAGAGAAATTGTACAAGCACCATGGTATATTAGAAACGACGATATCCATAGGGATCTCGGAATTCCAACAATCGAAGCTGAATCTAGAAGCTTCGCGAGAAAGCATAGAAACCGACTAATCGGACATATCAACAATACAGTCCGACAAATCTTGGACGAGAGCAATTTATTGCGCCGACTACAAAGAACGAAACCGTTCGACTTGGCAAGATAAGATTAACCGCGTCTAATTTGCGGAACACGCAGGATCTTTCATTGGAAAGTAACCTGTCAAAAGTTTTTATTTAATGATAGAAAAATTGCTTGATAAGTTATATCTTAGTTGCAGTATCTAACAATCTTTAGAAGGGTGGTGTTTTTAGTCAGTAAAAATCTGACACTACTATGAGAACGCGCTTGCTATTCTCATAGTGTCTTTGGAAGATTTTCACCTACCCTCGGATAAAAAAAAAAAAAAAAAAAAAAAAATTTCCACATTAAATAGTAATTTCCTCCAGCAGTGATCCCAGATTGGAGGGAAAGTCGGCAATTTTGTCGATTTTTTCTAGGAAAAGGGAATGTTTTGGGGGGAAAACAATATAATTCCTATTATTTTTTTGTTTGCTTAGTTCTCAGATATTTAAATACATAAAACTTAAATAAGGGTTTTTGTTTTTGGGGAAAAAAATGTTATTTTTGAAAAAGGGGAAAAAATATCGTTTTCGTGTTCAAAAACTGGTATTTTTTTTAATTTGGGATCCCTGGCCTCTGTCACTTTGAAGTTTGTGGTTATAAATTTGTTTGAAAATTTGTGGTTGCTTTGCAAAACAATTGTTACCCCTTTCGTAATACACATTTTGTCTCTTTTACACGAAGCTGACATTTCAACATGATTTAATGCTATAAAAATGAGGAAGAAATGCGAGAAAAAAAGAAATACATTCTTTAAATTTGTGGTTCCCATTCTTTTTGGTTATACATACTCGTATTTCATGTTCATCTCGGTAAGCGACCTCTCTCCCAATGAGAGAATAGTGACATATTGCCAATATAAAACCAGAAAGCAAATAAACAGACCTAATCGCACATAGCGAACTACCGGATGTTATGAACGTGAAAGCTCTATCGCAGGCAAAACTAACTCAATTCTTACGAATTTAAAAAGCAACTTAATTTGCAGCGAAAAACATTTCGATTTTGACTTTTTAAAAGTCTGATCTAACTCAGAAGTTGACGCTGGACAGGCCCGTAAAACAAAAGGCGGAACAGTTTCAAAGAGCACTTCTATTAATAAATAAAAAATTTTCTTATCTGTGGAAAGTAGTCACTAAACGAAATTGTCCTCGGTAGTTATTTCACAACTTCTTTGTACAGGTTCTCAATAGTTAATTGACATTTGCATTTTTGTGCAAGTTGCTCATTAAGCAAACCTATTGTTAATAGCTATTTGGCAATTTGTTTGAAGGTTCTCAATACGAAGATATGTAATTGCTTCATTATTATACCAATTTGTTGGCACTCACTGACTGGAAGGCACTTACCTGTCTGCTAATTCGCTTCAGCCGCAAGACTTGGTTCGCAATAAGCTTTTCCATGAACTCCACATTTCCATTGGGCGAACTCGATTCAGCCACATTGCTAGAAAAGAACACACCTGAAAACAAAGGAAAGTTTCGCAGCCAAGTGAAGGGAAAATTAAATCAAAAAAAATTGTTTACTTCACTGTAATGATTGTATATTGTTTTATTTTTTTTTTATACAAAAATACTGTTCTACATTTATTCTGTTAATATATAATATATGTATATAAAATAGTTTCCCTATATATAAAAAAGTTCTTCATAATTGACAGATATTTCTTGTATCTTTCAAATTTAAAATTTTCTTTTTGTTTTTTTTTTTTATTTCTTTTGATTGATTTAGTATCACAAAATTCAGAATTTTTTATTTTTATGTTTCTTTTAATTAGATCAGATAGTTTCAGATAAATTTCCTTAGTTAACAATAACAATGTTCAATATAAAGCTATATTATGTATTTTTAAGTTGCTTTCTATGAAAGTCCAATTCTTCGCACTCGATTTTAAAAGAAATATAAGGTATAAGGGTTAAAAATGAATTTAAATTAAAATTACTTTAAATCTAGAGTAGAAATAATTTATGGCAATTTTTGTTTTTAATTTGAATAAAGCCTCAATGATATTCAATAAATTTGTTATTGATTTTTATTTGTTTTTGCAGTAGTTATGTATATCTAATACGCGAAAGACATTGTGATATGGTGTGGTTAACGTAAAACTTAACATTACATTTTGTGTTGTTCTAATAAAAGTTAAAGTATTGCTATAGTATCTATGTATATATACAAACGATTAGAAGGCCAATTATTGTTGTCCACGGTGAATATGGTATCGATTTCAAATCGACGATGACATGATTAGACGTAGAGTGCAATACTCTGCCTGATGCCAGATTCTTGGTCCAGCCATCTTTGCACGTGGTTAATGTTGGAGGGCGGGAGTGGTATGCAGGAATTGGATGCAGCCGATATCAAGTGCTTGTTTGGGAGGTCACCGTTGATGTTATGCACTTTGAGGTCGAAACTGTAGGTGGTGTGATTTGGCAGGGCGCTGTAGTGGTCACTGGATGATGCTGAATCGGAGTAGATGGATGATGATGACTCATAGCCGGATACAGGTGACCCCTTGGGACAACGGAAACTAGCTGGTGTTGATGGTGCAGTGGTTGGTTGAAAATTAGGACTCCCGGCTGGAAATGGATATGTTTCGGGGGCTGGGGGCGATTGAAAATTACTTTCTCGACTGCTGCACTGGCGACTTTCATGACTGATTGGTGGCGATAGACAAGCGTTGTGGTGACTCCAAATGATGGGGTCTTTTTGTTTGCATATCTTGTTGGCCGATTCCTTATCGCTGTCGTTCTCTCCCAAGAGGTAGGGCTTGAAAAGCTTAAATGTTTTGGCCGGTTCGTGGGGCTTGTTATTGTCCTTATCGTCGTGCTCTTCGGAGGAGAGTTTTGTGTGCTTTTCGGCAGACACATCTGCTGCGGTTGGCATAAGAACCTTGCGCTTCCTTAAAGTCAAATCAACTACAGACGATTCCGAGAAATCCGAATCGACAACGTTCAATTGAGAATCATCATTATCCTCATCGTCATGTTCTTTTGGTGACAGTTCAAGCTTAGTTTCAATATACAAGGTGTTGCTCTCCTTCTTGTAGTCATTGTTATTCTCACCGAAAGACAACGAGCCGTAGTCGAGCCGCTTCGTTCCCAATGACAAATCGATTGGCGCTATCATCGTTGCTGTCGCCGCCGCCGGATGCATATGCAGAGGCATGTAGTAGGGGAAGCCTTCAAAAGCACGATGCAAGTGCGTCCTGCTATGAACGTACTCATTTTCATTCATATAACGATTTGCTGCCACCGCTGTAGTAGTTGCCGTCGTCTGATAGTCACGTAACTCGTCGATTCGATTTTCTTCCGCTCGAGCTAGAGACAGCGCAATGGCAGGGGAAGTTGCCAAAGTGTCTGTGCATGAGAGAGCAACAGCTGTCACCGGTGCCGGGGGTGAGGAAGTTGACGACGACGAAGACGACGATGAAGAAGTAGGTAAAGCAGGCAGACTTGCTGACGGCACGAACGAACGTCGTTCACTTGATTGTTGCTGCGGCGGCGGCGGTTGTGCCACTTGATTGTATGGGTGATGAAGATGATGATGGTGGTGGTGGTGGTGCTGCTGCTGCTGCTGATGTTCCATGTGGAGGTGGTGGTAATGGCTTTTCAAATTGGCTACGTGCAAGTGTGTATGCGGATGTGGTGTAATTATAGGCACTGATACTGGCACACTTGTCAGAAGCGCAGGTGGTGTGTGAATACCCATACTATCACGGTGATATTGTATATGTAGAGGTAATACTGCTCCTGGCCCCCCAATCACTGGCCCACCCTTGCTAGATTGCAACGCCGATGGAGACTTGCTTAGAATCTGAGAATGGAGGATGGGTGATGTAGGCGCGTTTACGCTTTTCACTGTGCCTGTGGATAAGAACGATGTGGACGCGGGCGACGACGATGATAATGGTGCCACTGCACCTACATCTCCTACATTCGCTGCTGCTGCTGCGGCTGCCGCCAACACCCCTTGTTGGGTAGCTTTGGATGTTGGAATCGGTATGGAAGTCAAAGCGACGCTATGTCTGGTTGTGTCCAAGGACAGCCGATTATTAATGGCTTTATATTGTTGATTATGGTGGGTATGGTGATTATTATTTGAGTGTATTGACGAAGACGCCGATGATGGCAGCGTTGACGTTGTTACAATTGGCATTTGATGGGTTATGTTATGAAACTGATGTTTCACGTTATTCGCACTGATGTTCGCCACAGATGAACGCAAGTTCGACTCACACTGCAGCCACTTCTGGATTTGGCGGCGATGAATATTGTATTTCCGGGCCGTGGCCCTTTGATTGCCCTTGCAATCGCTATCATTGCGATACGACTCCAATACTTGCAATTTGAACTGTGGTGTGAAAATTCGTCTCGAACCCATTTTAGCACTCACTGAGTTTGCATTGACCGGTGGCACTTGAGAATTACTATTGCTACTGTTGTTGCTGCTGCTAATTGATTTCGTAACCATTGATGATGATGACGGTCTGTTATAATCACTAGAATCAGTTTCACGTTTTATTTTCGAAAATGGCGCTAGAGTTATTGACGGGAAATCTCTTGCCGCCGATGTATTCGCCGCTGCCGTCGCTCCTGCTACTGTTGTTGACTTGTTGCTGCTGCTGCTACTGCAGTTGTAGTATATAATATTATTATTATTGTTCAAGCTGCTGTTGTTGGAGGTGTTAACTAATTTGCTTTCATTATCACTTTTCATTGTTATTGAACTGGACTCGTTTGTCATACTTCCACTTTGAATTTTTGATTAACAAGTCACAAATAATAATTATGCGCGTCTAGCGGTGTGTGTTTGTACATTGAGACTGTAATGTATATATTGCAGTTATTTTTCTTTTTATGATATTTTGTGGTCAAATTATTTCGTTTTTTTATTGGCTATTTTTAGGCACTTGAGTTTCCACCAAAACACATCACAAATTAATATAAAAAACCCGTCACACCGTTCATCTCTGTGTGAATAAATAAAAGTCTAGAGTGGCACACGATTATAAAAGTTAACGAAATAGAAACACAACTTTAAGCTATGTGTCAGAAAAGTATCTCTCTCTCTTTACAACAATAAAAAAACACAAATATGTATAAAATACAACCGATTCAACTTAACAAACAACAAAAAAAAAAGCACTGAAAACTTTGAACAGACTTAAATCAATAAATCGAACTCAAAAAGTTATACTGCGGTTGTTCTAATGACCGTTCTAATTTAGGAGAGCTGTTCTTGCCGTTCTTGTGACACCTTTCCAACTAACTTAGAATTAATAACAACGAATAATAATATAATGGGTTGACGGTGCTTCGATTTGCTACGAAAAACACGATTTGCCTCTCCCTTTCATCGCTGTCTACTAAATACTGAACACTTGAGCGGATTGTGTCTCAACGAACACCGAACGAAACCTCAGAGACTGACTGTCGTCGTTGTCGTCTGTGGTGTTACCTGTGTGTTGGTGGCCACTACCACGAATCGGTCTTATTAAACACACCCGCAAACTCAGACACCCTTTAAGCGATAGTTCAGATACATTGTGTTACTTTTGCTGCCTTCTCATCGATGGTCACCAGCACCACAGCGCAACACAGAGAACAGTGCACAGTAACTTAACTTGTTCTGCTGGCATTCTTAAACGTCATCCATATGTGTGTGGTGTGTGAGAGACACAGATACACGACTCACTTGTACACCAGAGAGACAGAGAGAATTCGATGAGAATTTGTATTTTTATTTCTGTTCGTGTTCCGTATCGGAATGTCAACGGGGTGCAAGGAGTGTAGGGTGGTTAAGTTGGTCTCGGGTTTTTTTTTTTTTTGTTGTCCGTTCATTCTAGTGCACATGCAGTGCACTGCATTCGAATCACCGCACCAGCTACAACAACAATTCGCCGGAACTCACAACCACTTTACCAATACGAATAAGTTGCTGTGGTGTGGTTTTCAACAACAAAAAAAAAAAAAATATATTAAACCTGACGCATACAGCAAACCGATAGCATTTTTCTACTCAGTCACGCCTACGGTATTGATATTCGTTCGGTTGCCTTTGCTTTGAGAAAGAAAACGCAAGATAAGTAAAAAAAACAAACAAGTTTAGACTTTATTTCACAACGTTGTCACATTTCGGGTATACCTACGGATTTATAGAATATCAAAGAACAGACACCGTATCTGAGTGTTCCCCTGTGATTTGACAGATCCCCTAATTGAATGATCCTACCCTGTTTCTCCGTATGCAACCCTGTTGCCTACCTCAGCCGCCATCCAACAATAATCAACTCAGTTTTCCGCCGAAGAATTTTTTTTCGTACAGGAAATCTGGCAACATCGCATTGATCAGGGCAGACAGAATGTCGCCAGTTTGTGCGCTTGTACCAGACACCACGTCGCAATTATGTGCCTTCATATCTAAAATTTCAAAGAAAGCAGAAAACGAACATAAAAATGCATTTGTGGAAGAAAAATAATACAAAAAAAAAAAAAAAATACCGAATTCAAAAGAAATGAAAGAACACAAAACGAACAAAAAAACATGCGTGCGGAGAGATGTGAGATGTACCTAATTGAATGGAAAACACTTCATTTTAGATATTTCTTCAATTTAATCGAGTCATGTACATAGAATAGGGAAAGGTTCGTCATCTCAGGTTCAATCCCTGGGTTTGGATGTGATTTGTATTGTTACGTAAGAGTAGCACTTGGTTTGTAATAGTTTTTCAAAACGTAGGTATACTAGGGCCCATTTTATTCACTCGAAGTTGAACACAACTCGGGGAGTTTTCCATATAAAAATCCCCAAGTTATGTTCAACTTCGAATGAATAAAATGGGCCTAGGTATACTCGCATGCGTTGGTTAATGCTATGGCATCGAAAAGGTTCTCCTTAATGACGTTGCATACCTTATCTCGCACGAGATGAGCAACGATGAGATGACTAATTAGACAAAAGTGGTATTTTTATAAGGGGACATGATGCGTTGGGAAATGTCAGTCATGTTGAGTAACCCCCCTATTGGGTATCAGTAGGAGACATAACATCTAGAGGGTAGGTACCTATAGGTATCTGGATATTGGCAAGGGCACTTTATGTACCTATCTACTCAATGACTGGCTCTACAACTTGTCGCGAATCAACGGAGGTAGGTATAATGAGTGTGCACCCGTTTTACAAAATCTGTGAAAGCTTCGAAAACAGAATGAAAAATGTTTTCCATCTTAGGTACCTAGGTATGTACCTATATTTTATACCACCAATTATGAATCCATCTTGGTGAGCATTTCGAAAATCTGTAAAACAGATAAATAAGGAAGAGGTGGTGGCAATGGTGTAGTGCAGGGGCAGGCACGTCAAAGATAGGGCCCTCAAGGCAATTTCCTGCGGCCCGTGACATTAATTCAACAATCTCCTAATTTCATGTGCATTTCAATTGCTGTCGCAATGCACCTAGGACCTAGACCTAGTGTATCTTTCAATGGCCCGCTGTTATACTTAAGACAAAAAAAGGGGGTGTGTGCTTGGAGTACAATGCGCTTGGATTAATATGAGTTCTCCAGTATTCTGAGTCCCATTTAAAAGCAAAATAAGAAAGACAATTTTTGCTTTAGCAGAGTAACCCTTCGGAAACTGTTCTCTATCATTGGGAAATAAAAAGACCGCTACCTAAATCTGTAAACCTTTCCTAATCTTTTTAAGCTCAAGATCGCATAAAGGGCTTTTGAATTCGACCTTTCTATATTGCCAGCACTGTACAGGTACACCTGACAGCTATCAATGGGGACGTTCAAGTATCTAGTTTAGTAAGTCTGACAGCTTTCTGAAATCGGTCATATTAGGTCTATTCGCTTACTTTCAAACACTAACAATCTGCCAAACATAAAAAAATGAGCGATACTCTCTCATGGATAGACTTCGAGCTACTTTGAGCCACTTTTATCTTTAACATCTATTCCATATCACAAATAAATATATAACATACCTTTTTATAACATAATGAAACATTCTAGGCGAACATTCGACCACCACCGATTTTTTTTTTCACAATTTTTTTTCGGTTTTTTGTCTTAAGACATATTTTGAATTTGTTTCTTGTCAACTTTTTGCATTTGACATATTTATCAGTACTTGCCCGTTGAAATTCTCTGAGCTGTTTCGAACCAATAGAGGAACTATTTGTTACTCGTTATTTTGCTAGTTTTGTCTTTTTCTGTAATTTTTGATGAGAACGTTAGGTATAAACTTTGTGCGATTGCGATCGATTTAGAGTGTTTTTCAGTTGACGTTTATGGAGGAGTAGGTAGTCGACGAGTTTAGTCAAGAAAATTATTGGCTCGTTGACAGTTCGTACATGTAGCTGACGTAGAAAAAGTGACGTTACCGCAGAGTGGGCTCAGGGTATATCTATTACCGACCAATCTAATCGACTTAAGGTTAAGATGACTAGATTCTTGAATGTACGCAATAATAGGTAGCAATTATTCTAACGTATCTACAGACCTGTTGCGCCAACTATGATTATTATAATTCTAACGTCAGTTGTCGGTTTGAGTCAACACATTTACGAAATGGATCGCACGCGCTAAAATTGTTCAATTGTTCTATAAGAAAAGCAGTTCTATAATACTCTCGCTGAGAACATTAGGTTTGGCTAGGTGTAGAATGAGAATATTTCTGCGGTGATATGGTGTCAAAACAATAAATCTCATGCGGTAACAGTCAATGCTGAGATCTATACGCACATGTCAAATTTTGCCGCAAAATCGAAGATATTCATCTCGAAGACATTTGTGTGGTTTCAGAAAGATTGCGATGTTTTAGAGATTATAGGTACACTATATCGAGTTCAGTTTATCTGGCCCTAAAGTGATTCGGTTAAAAATCAACTTTTGTCGAGTAAACCTAGATGACTGCATTAAGTGTTTTTAAGATTTCAATTTGGAGAAATATTCAAAGCATAGTCAATTACCCGACAAATGACGTGTCAAGTTTATTTTTTTCAATATAACAAGCTAGAATTATGCAAGACAAACAAGTACGTGGATTTACATAAATAAATTTACATTTGATTAAAAATAAAAATAAAAGCTATACCACTACATTGCACTACAAAAGTGTCAACGTTTTGCAGTTATTTTTAAATACTAACCTCAAATCTATAAACAAATCGACAAGACTTCAAAAGAAACAAGAGTAGGTATACAGTATTAAAAGTGGTAAGCTAACAGCAAAGGAACCCAATTATAAAGAAAACTAAATATAATAAGACTTGAATTCGACAAGCGAAAAATACATAGCAATTAAGGAATATTTGACTGAAAAACAAAACAAAACTTGTGGTAAAAGACCAAGGACTTTAATAAAAACTGGAGTTGGACCGGGCTTACATGTAGCATATTGGGAAACAAATTACACATAACACACAGTATTATATCCCTGCACAACCTTCCAAACAAAACAAAAATTAAGCTTTATAAACTATTTGCTTTCGCCTATTTGCAAAGGTACCAATGTCTTCAGAGAATTTGGCACGAGAAGCAGCTTTTTTGAATGGAGATATTCTACAACAAATATCTAATTAAGGACAATCATAACGTAAATAATAAATATATAAGCACAGATAATAAACACAAAATTACATTTCTTAAGGATGTTCCACACTCAGGTGATCAAAAATCTGTATATACTCGTAGTATACATAAAACTAAGTTGTCCATAACTCGAGAAAGGATTGTGCGAGAAAATTGGAAAATTCTAAAAGGAAATTAAAATTCTTAAAAATTTAATTTTTATATATTTTTGTACCTACAGATAATTTTGTATTATTTTTTTTATTTTTACTTTTTATTTTCGATAAAAAAAATCGTGAATGTTCCAAATTATTTAAGTCAAAAAATCTATTTTGGCCGGGACAAAGTTCGCAGGGCACGCTAACCTAAACATAATGGCCAGAAGAAAAAGACAAAATTAAAGTAAATTTACTTGAAAACTACAGAGAATTATTTTTGTATGCAAGCTGAGTACAAAATAGGGCGTTTGTACGTCTAAGCTTTGTTTTTAACTTTGGATAATGGCGTGCGATCCTGTTGTAAAATGTAAACATTCTCTTTGTTTTGTTTGGAGTTTAATCATCTTCCATGCAGTCGTAACAGTTGTATGACATCTTTCTTGTGTTAATGACGTAGTGGTTAGTGATATCGAATCTCGCAGTAACCTATACAAAAAGACGCTATCCTCTTGATGTCCTCAATTTTAAAGTTAATTATTATTACTGCTCAGTTTGGGATGCATTGGAAAGTTTTCAGATTTCTATCAAAAAAATTGGTCCATTTCCGTACACCGACATTTTGGAAAATTGTAGTATAATCCGTTAAATCAGCGCTTCGTGTAGCAGTATCTAATATCTTGAATCGACTACCTATCGCAACAGTTTTACAAATGGCCCTAGGCACGCAATAAAAAAAAAGCATACCGTAACGGAGTTTTTCACAATTGTTTCAAAAGTTTTTTCAATAAGTCAAACACAACATTAATGAACTACATCAAATTGCGCCGATCATAACTAAAATCAGATGACAAATTCGATACAATCCGATAGTAAATCAATTAAACTTTACTATCAATTTGCGGTTCATAAACTAAACGTAGATCTCTTCAGGTATACTCTTACCTGTTTGCGAAAATTCCCATTTCAATAATATTTGGGTACATAATCCCTAAAAGGTCATAAAAATAAATTGTTCTGGAAAAACCCATAAACAAATTTACTTTTACTGCTCGGAAGTTATTGAACTGTTCCATCGTGGTGTAGTAGCATGTACTCGTAGTACCTGTTGCAAGCCAGTGAGGGGCTCGATAGCAATATACAACACAGCAGACAGCACTCCGTGTACAAGTATTGCGCTGCGTGCCTTCCTAGACATTTGGTCGACAAGAAAATATTCTCACATTCATTTCGATATGTACCTACTTAGGAAATTGTTTTTTTTTTTCTCAGCTGGGCCTAATACAACAGCAAATTGATTAGTGCCAAAGTTTGCAACTAAAGTGTTAAAAATAGCACGTTAAAATAATAATACAAAATTGTAAATCATACTTATCAGCCAAAAACAAATAATTACTCTTGTAACTTGTTTCCATTCGTTTTAGTGGAATTGTTTTGACATCTCGTCTTTTTATTATGCTACAACTATTAAAGGATACTCATATCGTCCAGATGGGCATCGGGCTTTGACAGCTCGTACTCATTTGCAATAGTCGTTCAACAGTCTAATCGCTTATTTCTCCTGTCAAATATTTAGCAACAGGTTGATTGAAATGTTCTTACAGCAAATATAATTTGTGACAAGGGAATTCTCTCACCGATACGCAAAGTAACCTGAGAGAACTAACGCGTTGATCAACAATTTAGTAAAACGTGCATTTTCTTAGGTTCGAGTAGGTATGTCAAACTTTTGCGTATACGGGAATGCATGCTTGTTATATAAATAAGCAAGGTATATAAATAAATAAATAGATGGCGCAACAGGTCCGTAGGGACCCTAGGCCTAGCTTCTCACAACCATTATGATGACGAGAGAATTATTATTAAGAACAGGGCACCTCTTATTTAAAATAGCAGTAATCTAGTCTGACGTAATTGTCTTTTATAAGATTTTTAGGTTACCCCTCCGCCTCCATATATTATCGACTAAACCCGTTAAAATCCATTGCCCAGACCAAGTAAAAAACTCAAGAAAACGTCATTTGACATTCATATAAAAGTTTGATGTATGTGATGAGTAACCAGCTGATAACTTTAACTCAGTATTTATTAAGACGGGGCTAAAGTTTAACCGTTTATTTATGACATTGTTATACACTTTATAATAAATATTTTCACTAAAGTTGCGACTTAATCTTGGTCGAAATCGCACCATGACAACCACTCAATTAGATCATAATTGAATATTCTAAAAATAACCATTCCCGCATATTAGATTAGGTAAATGGGAACAATAAAAAACAAACTTATAAACTGTTACAAATACATTCCGCGGTACTAATAATAATTTTGATCATGTCCAGGCTAAATTTTTCGAACTCACAATGGCGAAATTTTATAAACAAAATTGCATATTGTGACCTAGAAAATATTAAGTGTGAAGGCTAAAAATGAACATTAGTAAGGCCCATTGTCAGTTTTGTAATCTTATCATTTTTACTAAAAACATCGTCTTTAATATAGACTAACGTTTAATCAGATTGAACATTAACCCGTTGCCTTGACGGCTTTTTCGATATCCATCAGATAGTCGATTCGGGTTAAAAAAAAAAATCGAGCTGTCGTGGGACGGCCGAAAGAAGCGAATCATTGGACGTAAAGTATTGGCCCGTGTTACGTGGCGGCCTATTTAAAATTCATTTTAATTTTTCATAGTGCCAGTTAGATTACTCTCTCTGTTCCTCTTTCGCTCTCTACACACATATATTTAAGAATTTTTCGACTTTTCTTTTTTCCTAAACCATCCCTGAATCAAGACGAACAACACAAAACAAAAATCATCCAAATCGGTGGAGCCGTTCAATTCATTTAAATTTTTCATAGTGCCAGTTAGTTTAGATTACTCTCTCTGTTCCTCTTTCGCTCTTTACACACATATATTTAAGAATTTTTCGACTTTTCTTTTTTCCTAAACCATCCCTGAATCAAGACGAACAACACAAAACAAAAATCATCCAAATCGGTGGAGCCGTTCAATTCATTTTAATTTTTCATAGTGCCAGTTAGTTTAGATTACTCTCTCTGTTCCTCTTTCGCTCTCTACACACATATATTTAAGAATTTTTCGACTTTTCTTTTTTCCTAAACCATCCCTGAATCAAGACGAACAACACAAAACAAAAATCATCCAAATCGGTGGAGCCGTTCTAGAGTTTTCATCTTCCAAGTGCGCCATAGAGGGGGAGTTAACGCTACGGTGACGATTTTTCTCGGTTTACTCCCCATCTTTTTGAATAATTTATATGCGTGACCCACCGACCGTCCGTAAAAAAGCTATATTCGCTTCAAAAATATTGGCTCGATTCTGTTTGATTGAAATCCAATATATGTACAAGCGATCTTTTAAAGCTATCTAAGTGAATTAGAACAGAACATGTTCGAATAGTAACTTGTAAGATAATCTATCGATGAAGATAGGTTGCCCATCAGATTGTGAGCGCAGAAAATTCCTGTCAATTTGATTTTATTTGCGTTTCAATGCCGTCAAGACATTTGTCATTTTGAAATACATTTCAAGGATAAACGGAACTCGACTTTAACTCCTCACTTTGGCGTATAGGACCGTAGGTTATTAATTTATTGTTAACACACATTATACAATCTTCTGTCAGAAATGACGATAATTCTTAAGAGTGTATGAAAACGCACAGTATGCTTGCCGTTGCCACATCAGCCGGTTAACTGGAAAATAAATGTTGATTCATTTTAAATGACTAATGAATTACGAAGGAAACGTGCCCTACACATTTATTTTCCCCGATAAGCTATTCAATCACAGCCAATTGCGTTTTATGGCCTTTATGGTATGCGAAACTTTCTGCACTTAAGCTTGGAACGCAAATAGAGAAACGAATAAAGTGTAACTAAATTCAATTCACGTCAGGCGCTGTGACTTTTCTTATGGCTTAATTAAAGCATTACGCAAAATGCAATAATATTTCTTCAAATCATATAATTATTTACCTTATATGAAAACGCTGATGATAATAGGATATGAGGTAAAAAAAGGCGCCTCGCCGACTTAAGTAGGTAGCTATTAAGCGATCGATTAGCAGAAAACGACTACCGAAAGTGCTATGTATATAATTTAAATTAAACTCGTTTGGACCGTTTGCCCATTATTATTTGAGATACTTCAAGATCTAAAATTTATTTCCGGCATTTGGCTGATTTGAGTGGTTCTAATTAAGCGCATTCTGTCTCTGAATATTTGGGGCTTTTTATAAGCTAGATGGTTAAAGCTGAAAAATTGTGTAACAAAAAGTGACAACCATGTGAACACCTCAACAAGTGCGGCGGTGAAATATAACATGTTGGAAATGGTTGAATTCCCCCCTTCTGGACGCGACAAGTGTCGAGTTGTAGCTATTTTTAGTTAGGTTCTTTAAATATTGTCACAAGCTGTTATGTATAGTTTCTGAGAGGAAAATAAAAGTGTAAATATAGAAATTAAATAGTTCAGAATTAGATATGTAGCCTTTTGACAAAGTAATTATGACGAAAAATAACTAGTTACTAGTTCAAAGATTTTAAACTCGAAAAGAATTCGATATAGATGAACATTTGTTTATCGAAAAATTTCGTGTATTCAAATTAGCTGCAAAATATCTGACTGGATTACGTAGTGGCAACTAACAGTGTATACAAATAAATTTTTAACTGATTGCTCTGTATTAGATTCGTTTCTGTTAAAAGAATTTAAAACACTGTACTAGTTTTTCTTTTGTACATAGTTCTAGAGCAGAGCATTTGAACAGAGCTCGAGCAAGATCGAAGCGCTTCTTTATTGAACGAATAGGCATAAATCCTAAATATATATTTTTGGTAGATCCGGAAGTAAACAAATGTCGTTTTCCATTGGTTTCACTCGGGGATCCAATCATTCTGTAATTAAACAAGAAAACTGCTCGTGATTAAATCCACAAAAGTATTGGTTAAATGCCAAAAACTTATCTACTACAGCTGTCAGCTGACCTGTATAAAATACATAAATTACGCTTCTTGAGTGGATCCTGACTTCAAAACGAGAAGCGAAATTCTCTTCTCAGAATCGCCAGAAGAGTATTTTTTGTGCCAATGGAATGGTTTCAGATTGATTTTGATGATGGTGATTTTTTCCGATTCCGAACTCTCCCTGACGGTTCTTTTTGTTCAATAGAAAAGCGAGAAAAGTAAACTACCTTTAGATGTACCTACTTATAGCTAAACAACTAATGCGAACAAAATATCAACTGGGGTGCTGAGGATGATTATTGGAATATGGAGCAGTGCTCCCACTTGCACAAGGTTTTTGCAGTGAAACGTCAAATAGCTGGTGGTTCAAAAGTTTAATGGATAGGGAAAAGTTACTACGCGTAATAAGTCACTTATACTTATCGAGTAGTTAAACGATAGTTGAATATTCGGTTTTGCAAAAGACCTCGAGAACAAGGTGGGTGGTGACCTCTTCGATCGTAGTTTGCCACGTACACAAATTTGTTTAAGGTCCACGTTTTTATCAAGCTTAATGCAGTTAATCAATGATCTTTTTCCCAAACTTGCATATGTCAAGACAGACTACGATGTGAACTGAACTTACATATTTCGGGCTGAGTTCTGTGATTTTTAAAGGACGACCGCTTTCACCTTTTCGAACTGGGTTTGAATTGCTTTGGCTATTCAAGTTATGCGGTTATCCTTTCGGGGTAACTATCCGACTATTTCAAAAATACTGCATTTCAGTAAGAATGGTCAAAAATCCGGACAACGGCTCAATCCCAATTGCTTTTCATGGGTTTATTGTCAAAGTTGTGGAAGTTTTTCTTTCTGACTTTACATCAGGTCTATTCGCGTACTTTCCCGGACCAAGCGCATAAACATCTGTCAAAATCGAAAAAAACTGAGCGAATGGAAAATGTAGTAAAAAGTAAGTAAGATAGACTGCGAGCTACTTAAGGCACTTACATCTTTGACATCTAACCATATCTCAAATAAATATATATAACTTATATTTTTGCAACATAGGAAACGCCCTGTGCTGGGAGAATATTCGACCACCACCGAATTTTCCTTATTTTCACAGATTTTATTTTTGAGTGCATTTCATTTTTAAGACACAGTTTAAATTTATTTTTGTCAACTTTGTGGATTTGACGTATTTATCAGTACTGGCCGGTTGAAATTCGTTACTCGTTATTTTGCTAATTTTCTCTTTTCCTGACATTTTTGATGTATATACATACGAGTACAGATTTTGTGCGATTGCGATCGATTTAAATCTCGTAGGCGAACGTACCTATTGCTATTGACAAAGTTAAAAAAAATATATAGGTACCTACCGGTTAATCGATTTTCTGGTGGCTTTTTATATACCAGCTCTCCAGCCCAGCCTCAATACTCACAACCACCTGGCTCTTTCCAAATGCCTCATATATAAAAAGGAAGTCTCATGCCTTATTCCAGCGTGATTTCGGGTCTTCAGAACGACCTCGACCGTCTACATGCTGCGGAAAATACTGGAAAGGAACCTAATTAGGGCTACTTAATTACTTCAGAGTCGACTGTATGATTGCATTTCCAAAAATCCAAAACGCCTTGAACGACTGCTATGCCAAATTTTCTCATCCGCGAGGATCTTCGATCCCCAAATCCAAACCGCCAAAAAAGGCACCAGTTGAAAATTAATCGAGAATGGCAGGGCGCTTCGTCTAGAGACGGTGGAAGGCTTCAGTGCCTATAAAAGAGGTCCTTGACGTCTTGAAAGCCTGTTAAGTAAAGCGTACTTGTACATCTATTGAAACCAATGATCTTGTGGGAAGGATTTTGATTGTTAAACAAATACCAACATTAAGCCTAATTAAGGTCAACTCTCTTTAAAAACGATTCCACTGTTAAGTAGGTATAGGTTGCTTGGTAACAAATTTAACTGAAACCGAAGTTACTCAATATAATACTGGATTTCCTAAGAACCAGGTTCCATTTCTATTGAATTATAGCTAATTTCGCTTCGGGCTGTGCCACATCCATCTTCACATTATGCTCGTTCATACAACAGTGGCACTGTGGCAGTGGCAGTATGGGAGCGCGCTCCTACACACACCAAACACCAAACAATGCTTCCCTCACCCTATACACATGTATTCATTAAAAGAAGCCTAAACGCTGTGTGCGCCGTCTCTGCGTCTGGGTTGGTTTCTGTTCAAGATGGAATAGAGTGCTGCCAGGCACTGGCATCCTCCTCTAATCGCATGTGGTCATCGATACTCATCTCCTCTGCATGTTCACTTGCACTGTCAGGTAGTTATCCGAATCCGAGTCACAATGTTCAACTCATTCTATTCTATTCACGGTGCTACAATGTCCGCCACAACTAACAGCCATGACTGCAATTCTTGATTCTAGAGCTAGCCCCCGATCGAACGATGTATGTGCCCCAGCCAGGATGGCAGTGCATACGTTATGGACATGGGCTTCGCTGCATTCATGGTGATGGCGGTGGTAGACGACGACGACGGGTATGTCCACCTCCTCCTCCACCATGCCGAGCATCTAACCGTCTCCACTATAATTCCGATGTTAGCTCATTCATTTGGTTTCCTTTCTAAGCACTCTGTGTAGTGTGTGTTGTGTTGGTTGGGTTTGGCGCGGCTGGCGGCGCAGCGGCAACGACAACAACGGCTGGTTCTGGCACTCACCCAATGTATTATGTGCGGATCAATGCAGCCGTACTCGAGTTCGGGGTATTTATAGAAACTGTAAGGCGATAACTTGTTGAATTTTCTGAGAATCCATAGGCGTCGGGGATTATGATTGGTGGTGAACGTGTACTTCTACTGCTTGCCTTTGCCTTCGTCGACGTTCGTCGTTCGTCGTTGTCGTTCCTCGCCATCAATGCTATAGTCGTTCTCGTTCGTCGTTCGTTTGGTTGCCGTGAATTTGTTGGCCTTTATTTATTTATTTATTTTCCATCTCCTTTGTGGGCTCTTACTTCGTTCGTTTCGGACTCGAATTCGTTCATTAGTGGCGACATACTGTCTGGCGATACTATTGCGTTGTTTTCAACTTCAACGTTTCGTTTCCAATGATAATTATTTCATTTGCTGTTGCTGTAGCCTGTAGCCTGTAGTTCAGGTTCAGTTCAGGTATGGGCTTAGCTCGGGTCTCCGGCGAGTGGACGGACGCTAGGTCGTACCTGAGCTGAGCCTGGGCTATTGTGTTTTAAGACGGCTATTTGATAATTAATTGAAAAAAAAATGCTTTTGGTACCTATAGAAAGGAGTCTGATGGATGGAATTTTTTTACGTACATACCTGAGTAGAACATTGTATGCATGTAGGTTTGTACGCATATATACATATTTATGTTCTGGAATGCAATCAATATGTAGACGAGTAGGTACACCCATACAAAAAGAAGACCGATGCACATAAAAAATGGGTTTTAGTTAACGTTTTGAGAGCGGGCTGGCGCTTAGAGTGATGTCAGAATTTAGGAATGTCAATGTCATATGTACCAATTTACACACTACCCATACTGGTTCAGCTAAAAAATGTTGTTTAATTGTATCAATAAGCATGATCTTACTGACAGTAACAGGCTAGGAGCTTGAGAACGTCGAACAAACTCTGAGCTGAGCGTGTTCAGAGCGAACTACCAATGAAACACATTTTGGCGACAGGTACCTAGTTAGTAAATTAATCGCTATTTTCACGGGCGAACAATTGTGGCTATAATTTTTGACCTATCTATCGTGCTGGTAAAACTTGACAGCTGTGAGCATCACTAAACCGGCAAAAATAGTGCGCAGTCGTGCGTAGTAATGTAGTTCGCCGAGGAAGTGAAAAGAGTGTTAGTGGAGGTATCAAACGGAAAACGAAGGTTCCAGGGCTGTTTCCAAATACTTCATCCCTAAGAGTACCTACTTTGAAAGATATGTTGCATGGGAAAGTGTGAAAGAAGGAACCGAGTGCATTGATATGGCCAAATGTGGCTTTCCCCTTAAGAAAACAGAATTTCTTGACACTGTTCAAAGGAATTTTCAAACCGGAAAAGCTTAAAAAACCATTAAAAAAAAAAATCGATCGATGATGCCTAAGTTTGATTTTTTAAAGGAATCCCTAAATAAGCCTTAGAGAAGCTGAAACTGTTTAAGAAAATGGTTCAAGGATATCGAATTTTTTTTAAGAAAGAGGAAATGAAGATGTGCTGCTTGATAATAGGAGAATTATGAACGGAGACGAAACCAGTTTTTGCTTATGACCGAAAAAAGGAAAAGTCATATCTCCAGAAGGAAACGTTTACCAAATTCAAATGGCCAAAGAAAAGGATACCATCACCGTGTTAGCTATGATGACTGCTAGCTTCTGCCACCATTATAGTAATATTTCAGTCAGAAGCGTTCTTCCTAAGAACCGACAACCGAATCAGGGAGGATGGGCAGTGAGCCATTTTACGATTACATTGCTAGCTGCGTCCACAAATGGATTGCAGAAAACGAAGTGTCAAAATCAGTACTGCTGTTCGTAGACCGTCATAAGTCCCATTTATCCATGCAAATGCAACTTTGTCATGGAAAAAATATTATTTCTTATGCTCTGCCACCAAACACCACCCATTTCCTTCAACCAGCTGACATTAGTGTGTTTAAGCCACCAAAACAAGACTGGAAGCAGAGCGTACGAGAATGGCATAGGCAAGGTTCTAAGTCCAACTCGTAAAGACTTTAGCCCACTTCTAGAAATCCCATTTTATGCAAATGCTATAGATAACGGAGAGTGTGTTCAAGACATGCTTGAAAAAGTGTCCATAAAATCTTATAAATCCAGCAAAACTTTTTCCTACTGAACAAGTGAACAAGATCGGTCTTCAATAGCATCACCGGTAATAGTTGAAATTGAAGATGAACTGGTAAGAAAGTGGGTCAGTATTGACATAAAACCTTAGAAAGTACTAAAGGCGTTTAATCCAAAGCCAGCACCAAAATCTATCGACCTTTCCTCAGCTCTTATGCAATTTTAACGAAGATGGAATGCTTGAAATTGCTGATGAAAATGTAAACAATAATAAGTCTTGTGATTTTAATGGATGAAATACATCATCGCTATTGGTCTAACTGACCACACGTATGTAGGTACGTCATCAAAAAGATCTGCGCTTGCCCTCATAACTTGTACCAAACCGAATATGTTTGCAAATCCAGATTCCGCAAAATTAATTTTTCCTGAACTATTGTGAACAACATAATAGGTTAGTTCGGGTCCTTTTTTGTAAACGTAAAATTATTTAAAATTTGCTACGAAACTGTGCAAATGCGACTACGTACTAAGAAAATTTAAAAAAATGAGATAGAAATCCATTTCCCCTCTTTTAATTTTTTCGTAATTTTCTACTCGCCGAATTTCGACTTACTGAAAAATGAAAACTGCCAACTAAGTGAGAGCTCAAAAGTTTGACAAGAAAAACTATTTATTTTCGTCTTCAACGACGTCAGAGCAACAAGTTATAACTGAACGTTCTCCTAGAACATATAAGCGCATTCAAATGGAAAGTTTAATAGGTATTTAGCTTATAAAAAATTCAATTCCAACTTATCTTACCGCATGCTGCATTTTACGATAATGTCAAAATGATATTTCTTAAACTTTTTGTAAGAAAACCGGTCAGGTACTTCTCTTGAAATTGTGATATTTCTCTCTCGATATTTGAGATTTGACATTTCTCATTTTTCTATGCTGAAAGTACACGATCGGACCTAAACCTAATGCTTTTTCATTGTTAGTTTGCGGCAACGTCAGTGTAAAATAAGAAGAAGAAAAAACCAAGTGACAGCTAAAAAAATTCTAGCAGCATAATTATGTTAAGAAATTACTGAAAAGTTTGAAATAAAGTGCAGAGAACTTAATAAAAGCATTGAAGAATTGAAAAATTATGTTTTTCAAATGTATTATGTAAAAAACTAATGGGAATTGTGTGCTTTTAAACAATATTTGAACAAAATACTACTGTGGCCATTATATAAACAATTTTTTTTGACGTTTTAAAGAAAAAAGTGCCCATCTGTGAAAGGAAAGGACTTATAGCAACACTCCATACAAAGCGGGACGTTTTTCAAGACGCATGAGCAAGCCACGTCCAATTAACAATGCGAATTCAAGATTGAAGACGTACGGGAAATTTATGGCGCTTAAATACCTACAAATGTCAATTCGTACGGAATGAGCAAAATCCGTGAAATGAGAAGACGTCTGTTCGTTTACTTTCATATTTAAGAATTTTTACAAACTTTTACGAATTCTTACTAATTTTTACTCAATGCCGTTCCTTAACTTGAAAAAAATTCTTTAAAGAAAGCGTCATTGATTTACCCCTCCATTGAGAATCTTACTCAACAAATTTCTTGGTGTAAGAATTAGAAAAGCTGTCAGTCACCTGACAATTAACACATGATTCGAGATTTCTCGTCCTATTTGGCATACGCGTGCATATCCCTCATCCTTTTCCATTCTTACTATAAAAGTAAAGGAACCTAGCATCTTTGCCCTCGAATTTTACCCTTAAAATCGTTGCTTGAATGACTTTGATTTGAAATTCTTCACAGTCAAACGCTTTCCGTTCAAAAGTTTCCGTGGATACCTACAAGGTATGCCAATAATTTTTTTTTCTCGCCTGCCACACCTTTCGGCGATCTGCTACCCTTTCGTAGCAATCTACTTCGTTTTTCTGTATCAGCATGTGCATATCTGATCAGATGTAAAAATAGTTTCTGTTCAGATTGTCATTCAGACTCAGTCAATTTATTCTGGGGGCAAATTCCAAATAACAATGATCGCCTGGATGATATCGTTTTTTCTGGCCGATTTTATTTTGTCTGCCGTCAGTTTTTATTATATTTGTAGAAAACTGGATCAAGCTCTTAAACTCGTTTGCACTTGGTTTGCTAGTTTTGGAGGTGTATCATTTCGTTACGGAATGGGTGCCCACAGCTCAAAGACTGCACGTAGGTACACTGTTCTAAATGAAGGGAGGAAAATTTACATCGGGAAGATTTTCAATATGGATCAGTTATAATGCTTCTTGGTCTTTTATCACTTGACAACTTTAAACTTTCAGTGTGAACGCACCCTTAAGCCGATTACCGAAGTGTCAATGTCAAAATATTTAGTAAAATCAATAATCAACATTCATGGTGAACTATACACGAAGGAACAACATTTACAAATAGTTAAAACTAACTAGCGCAATTCCGAGTCGGTGGTCGCAACTTAAAGACCGTTAACGCCAATTTTCAATTTTCAGCGATGTAGCGCATTTTTGGTTACGGCTTCGGCTTCGGCTACGGTGCGGACCCTACGGTGCTTCATAACATAGTACTTCATCCGGGCCGTTCTTAATCATCCCAGTCCTACTTTAGACCTACAGATTCATGGACTCTATCAAAAGCGGATGAGGTTACTCTTGGTTGCTTCGAGAGGAAAATTCTTCGAGTAATTTTCGGTCCCGTCTGCATATACGGTGAATGGAGGTGGCGATACAACGGCGCAGTAGAGGAAGACCGCTACTCAGGTGGTGCACGCGTGCGAAACTGGAGACAGCTGGCCAAAGATCGTTCTGGCTGGAGACGCTTGTTGCGGTTGAGGTCCAGGTCCACCCCGGACTGTAGCGCCACCTTAAGTAATTAAGTAAGTAATACCATATCTCTGTGATTGTAAATTGTTGCTGCAACAAGTACATGTAATATTGGACGTAATATAGGTAAACAGAATAAGAAAACAAAAAAATATTAAAAAAAAAAAGTCCCAAATAGAAATATAGCGGACAATTGTGGCAGGCTCTCGAAAAAAGTGCCAAATTCCAACTCCTATCACACAACGGTTGCCTTAGTATTAAAATACATGACTACCGAGTGTGTGATATTTAGTTTCACTGTATACGGTTTCTTAAGATGAGCTGCCAGAGCTATACAAACTTTAACCATAAGAGGTTCCGTCTATGTGTAGGATAGGAGTTCACTGTTCTGGATTTGTTCACATTCCGTTATACTTTACAATTGCTTATTGGTAACGAGGACAAAACGAGGTATGGAGAAAGGAGTCTTCACTCTGTCCAATCTCCAAAAAATGCTCTGTGAACTCTTAGTGGAGTCCCATTAGCATAGTGGAGACGTTTTACTCCCTTGGAGTCCTATTTTTGAGCAACAGAAGGGGTCCTGCATTGTTTGGCCAGGCTGGTTTATTTCCGAGATAGCTTGGTCAATCTGCTATTTTAAGATCCGAACTTGGCAACGAATTATTGAGGTCGTGGTTTCAAATCTTATAGGTAGGTACATATGGGATAAACGGTACGTACCTACTAATACATACAAGTTGCCGAAATGTGACCACCGAATTGCTGAAGCAGATTTCTTATTAGGAAAAATTAAATGCACCATAAGTACGCGGTTGGACTTAATTAATACCAAAGGTTCCCATAGCTTCATAGATATCTACAATAGGTCTAACATCTAACACCCATTCCCTATATCAGTTTCTATTTATGGGACGAATGAAGGGAACCTCCAAATTCCAAAAGCTCCATCATGACATTTATACTCTCGGATGTTTGTCAGACGTTCGCTGGAGGTGGCGCAGTGGAAAAAACCTCCAAATGTGATTTGTGTTTTTTTTTCAAGGAATCGAACCTGTGACCCCTCGCCCAGTAGTCACACTATGCACGCTATACCTTGAGTCACTGTCCCCAATTAAAGTGTACGAAATAATGGGAAGTTGAAACAATTGCAATTAAATGTTTTGTTTTTTATTAAATTGGTTTTGCGATTATGCTACTTTTGGTTCAGACGGTATTACGCGCTTTTTAGCTGACAGCCGACTTAACCAAACCTAATAATCGCAAAAGCGGACGCCCCTGCATTTAACTGGACAAAGTTTATTCTAAATTTAGGTACGTCAACAGTAGGTTTTTTTTTCCTCAATTGAAACCTTTTTTTTGTGTGCCTGACACATTAGGGAAACACCACAAGCTCACATATCCAACATTCCAAGAATTGACTTTATGGGACACTAAAACCAAGTAGTTAAAAATATGTCATCAGCCTGTCGAAACAAAATTTTTTGTATTGACCACCGCAGCCCGATTACAAATCACACCAACAAATATAGCTTGTCTTTATTGTTTTCAATACATCAAGTCAGGAAAACGTTTTCCTTTCGTTTTCCTAGTAGAAAATCAAAAATTAAAATGAATTCTAAATGAGAGAACAAAAATAACAAGAAACTAAATTCGCTGAATCACCGACACCAAGCATCGCGTTATGAGTCGACGGCGGGCACGTCGGGCACGTGCATCCAGGATGTTTACAGTATGCTATAGCCAGCGTATGGGGGGAGCAGAATTCTCTTCTTGATTCATCTGTCAGATATCATAACGTGATCTTGTTTGTGGCTTGTCGGCACCGCCTATTTCTGAGTTGTTGTATATCTATATAGTTGGATTACTTCATCACCTAGCTGTATATAGTTGCAGATTAGATAGCGTTATGTGGTAATTTTTGCAAACGTTCTTTTTAATTTTTTTTTTTCGATCACGATCGACATTTTGAAAAGTATAAATTTAAAAATGCTCTACTGCAGACGATAACTTAACAATTTATTGTACGTTTGAACTTTTCTATTACGAATGCGATAAGCGCAGTGATGATGGAATTTAATAGCGTTATCATTTATAGCAAAAAAAAAAAAACGAAGAAATAACTAAAAACAAAGAATCTAGAAATTGAAAACGAACCATTAAAAAAACCCTTTCGATCGTTATTGGCGGAGCATGACGTCAGCTTCTTTAAAGCCACACACATTCGCTATCAATATGCTTTGTTATACAAGTGTCTTTGGAGTGCGAATATGGAGCAATGACATGGCTGTTGCTGGTCACGTACTTTTCTTTAGTATACGCTTCATAAATGATCACAAGTCTTATATAAATCGGAAGTGTACGGCATCTAAAGTAATAATGAAGCAATAATCTGGAAAGTACTAACTCGGAGCAGTTGGCGCATTTCCTTTCATGTCTTATCGCCTTCAAGAGTTGTATGTGTCATTTTTCAACAATCGATATGCAGTGGGGTGTATACGCAATACAGTACAGGGTGTACCGGTGGGCGAACAATAATGGGACAGGTTCACCCCTGGGACATATACAATGTCGAATTAAGGCGCTTTTACTTGTTTTTTGGGTGATTACTTCTTTAGGCGCATTGTTACCGACACCGCTGTTCTCTTTATATGAGTACGAAAAAGAGAGAGAAACAGAAAAGCCCATATTCCATATCCCTATCCCTAATATAAATGACATTGCGAGAATCGCATTCGAGTTCAGTATAGAGGAGCTATTGACAGCTTACTATTTTCATTAGTAGTGGGGGTGCGAGTCAGCGTTACCTCTGAAAATTTTCAGAAAGAGTCCAAAAAAAGAGTCCCGGCTGAAAAAGGAGTCCCATAGTAATACCTCTGAATATTTTTATAAAGGGTGCAAAAAGAGTCTCGACTTAAAAAAAAGAGTCCCATTTCGATCTAAGCTTTCTTAATGCAAGCTCAATGGACTTTGACCTTCGAGTTTGAATACCCTTAAGCCTGAACTACATCGAAACAAAAGTGGGAAAAAGTAGAAAAAAGTGAAAACTTAGAAACTCATTGAAAACACACGCATATTTATATGATATCTATGAACAAAATCTGAACTATAAGGAAGCTCAGAGCTTTTTATGTGTACATTTCAAATTTGCAGAAGCATTTATAAACAAATTTAGTCGAGTGAAGTGAAAAAAAGAGCTTTTCCTTTTGAAACTGACAGGAATTATATGATGGAAACGTGATCTACCGGAAAATCGCTTATGAATTCCTTGAGTGCATTATTGCTCTTAGAACTTTTAGAAAAGTGAATGCTGGAACATGCTCGGGCTTACCACAAAGTGGACATTTTAAATTGAGAAAAATTATTCTATGTAATGGAAGAGTGTTACCGATTTTTTACACTTTTTTGTACTTTTTTCCACATTTGTTTCGATGTAGTTCAGACTTTAGTAATATGAACTTATACTTATAATTTAACTTACAAACAATTGTCTTCTGCAATACAAAATAAATAAATAAATGAAACCAACAAAAAAAAAATTAAATAATTTTCAGGTAACACAAAAAAATAAATAAATATCCCAGGTATTAGTTATTGGGAATTTTGTTCCTATACTGCCGAATTAAATTCGAGTCAGGAACCCAGTGTTCTAAAGGGTTTTCCAATAACCGGTATTATTTTGGTATTCAAAGAAAAATGCCATTTTTTGAGATAAATGATCGGATGTTTATTTCATATTAAAGATGGAAGGTATGCCGTTAATAATGAAAAACAACATCAGTCAATCGGCCACCACAAGCATGCATACAAGACCATATCCTTTTCATGATACTTTCCATAACCAAATCGCAAAGTGACTGCCCTATGTCCTCGATAGCCTCACGAATTTTATCTTTGAGGTCTTGAATCGACGCTGGGCTGTTGGCGTAGACCTTGATGATCGGCCGGCTTGAGTTCTTGTGTTAACTGAACTTTATAAGCCTTAAAACCCAATTCTTTATACAAAATACGGTGTAATGATGTTTGTTGAATGTCCAATTCCAAAGAACGACGAGGAATGGACAAACCTGGGTTTTCTTCAACACTTTGGGCTACAGCATCAATATTCTCAGTTGTTCTTGAGCGACGTGCACGGGTTTTATTCTTCACATCACTAATTTCAATGCTTTGTTGAAGCGTGTATCGTTCCATTTTTAGTAATGGCGTAGTTTCTACTTGTCAAATGTTAAAGAATAAGAGCCTTATAAAATCCGAATTAGCGGGTCATTCACAATAACACCTCTTATTGGAAAACCCTTTAGTTGCTATAGTAGTTTGAGTTGAGCGCCGAAAAAAAAAAGTAATATACGTATACCTAATAATTTGCATAACTATTCTTTTTTAAAAAAAATTGCTTTCAGCGGAGTAGAAAAAACACCGCAACTTACACTCAGATTGGAAATATAGCTCAGTATATCAAAGACGTAAAGAGCACTTCGTTTAAGGATGCAACTAGATATTCCATCAGTGGTACAAGATCGTTTGTTTGCAACATTATACATTTGAACAATGCTTAAAAACAAAACTATTCGTTTGAAAACCATCATCAATAATTATGTTAGGATATGCAGAACAGTTCCAACCGTTTTGCAGGTTACAGGGTTTCAAATCAACAGCGATAGAAACGAAATAACTATTAAAACTATTTGCTATGTTAAAACGATTTAAGACGAAAGAGTTTCCAACTTCTACTGCTGTAATACTTCTGTCCCCTGGTGGGTTACTAACCATCGAATTAACCGCTTTCCATTCTTCCTCCACAATACCCTGACACTTATTAAACGAGTGCGATTCGTTAGGTTCAATTATTTAACATTGAAAACATTCGGTGGTCAATCTGGGGCTAGTGACTACAAATTCACAAAATTAAGCAATTCTTTCTTTCCCATTTCGTTTCCTTTGGAATTCCCCTAAGAAAAATATTTCCATTACAACAGGTGAGCCAGAATACAAAATTCATCCCGATGGTTCGACTTCTGGTTGAACGGACACCGGTATTACTAACCTACTGAGGTAATTTTGCTCGAATGACATACTTCTGCGAGCCCTTTAACGTTAAATGGTACCTACCGCACCGATATCTGACGATTTCGACTCCAACTATGAATAAAATGATTGATTACAATTTCCTAACAAGCCTGTCACTTGTTCGCCGCTAGATCAAAAACGTGTAAATTTCTATGAATAATATTCGTTTTTAATTCATAACATTAAACTAAACCTGTTTCCAAACATATTGAACACAAACGTGTTTTTTTTTTGTCGTTGTTGTTCGAATATTAATTTAAGCGTTGGAGTCGTTGTTAAATGTCTTCTTTAAGTGATTTATTTATTTATGATTTATTTTTTGTTCCCAGTTAATGGTAATGTTTTCTTTCCGGTCTTCCACGCGCGGGACTTACGTAAGGGGCGTTTTATTTTGCTAGCTATTAAATATATTTGTTTATAAAGTATTTTGCACAGTAAAACAATAATCGAAGATTATCAGAAATTTACAATTCGTTAAATGTCCCATAGAACACTTTTTGGCAAGGGTTAGGTTAGGTTATGTGTGTAGGGCTTTATATACGGCAGTATATGCAATGAAAGGGCTTACTTTTTCCCACAAACATCTCTCCGAATTATGCTCTATCGATAGATTGATGGACAACAATGGTGGTTTGTGTCTTAAATATTAACCTAGTCACAGAGAATCTCGACCGCAATTTCGAGGACGCTTTGATGCTTTTTAACTTCACATACCAAATTCGTTCTTCTACTAAAAACTTCCACATTCAGGGCGAAATCCTTTGTAGTTGAGTCTGATTTACAAAAGACAATGGGCCTTACCAACCAATAAACATTTTTAGTTTCGATTCTAAATTTTTGTAGTTCAGTGGCTATATTTTCCTTACAAATTTCGTACAATGACTAAAATAGTTTCAGTGCCTTATTTCCCAATATATCCACGGTGTAGACTCAATCAATTACATTTAAATGACAGTTTGTGTGCTCATTTATTCTGTATCACAGAGATGTGAATAAAATGCCAATTTAAATTTTTTTACTGATTAAAATGTTAACATTATAAAATATTTATTTGTTCGCTTTATATTTATACCAAATACCGTTACTGCATCAAATTTCTTTTACTATGACAAAAATTGCAAAATGCAGACAAAATGAATTTTTACTTACTTTTTAGTCAACTTTATTGCAGAGAAATAAAAGACTTGTGAACTTAATATTTGGTTTGCTTTAATAAAAGGTTATGTAATAAAACTTGGTCCTATTTTTTGAGATTCCTTCTCTTAGATCTAGGGGTAGATGATTTCGTCACTTCATGGATCATTTCCATGTTCAAACCTAGGATCATTCAAGCTAAACTTGGTTACGCTCTTCTAACCAAATCAGTCAGCAGAGGAACACCTCAAGGTGGAGTGATTTCGCCTCTTTTATGGATTATGGTACTCAACAAAATCCCGTCAAGTCTTGACAGGGAAGGTATCAAAGTTGTTGCGTATGCGGATGATGTGGTTGTTCTATGTTTCCCAACGTGATTAGTGAAAACATGGAAAGGGCTCTGGGTAAGATTAGCGGTTGGGCTACAAGTCGTGGTCTTCGCGTTAGCTTAAGTAAAACTGAACTGATGCTTTTCACAATCAAAACCAAAATACCAACCTTCTCACTTCCCCGCTTAGATAATCAACATCTTCCTTTATCCATCAGCGCAAAGTAATGTGGAGTCATGCTTGATCCTAAGCTGAACTAGAAGTCCAATATCGAACACCGAGTGCGGAAGGCAAGCATAGCTTTCTACGCCTGTAGTAAGACTTTCGGCAAGAAGTGGGGGCTTCAACCAAGGATGGTTCGTTGGATGTATTTAGAGGTGGTACGTCCCATCCTCACCTAAGGATCACTGGTGTGGTGGCCCGCTTTAAGCAAAGCCTACAACACCATCACATAAAGTAGAATCCAAAGAACGGCTCAACTTCTATAAAAACTTCTCTGTTAGATTCTCCTCTAGGTCAGAATGGGAGGAGAATGCGGTCGTTTAAATGAATTCGACATACCTATTTTCACAGATGGTTCAAAGATGAACTGTGGAGTAGGAGCAGACATTTTCTCAACAGAATTGAAAGTCGCTAAAACTCTTCACCTTCCCAACGCAGCCAGCGTCCTTCAAGCTGAAGTACTTGCAATTAAGGGGGCATGTATAGACTGCTCCTTGACATAACGAGACCCAGAAAAAAATAGGCATCTTCGTCGATATTCAGGCAGCGATTAAGTCTATTGGTTCAACTAGCTTGTTGTGAACTGCAGGGAGGCATTGACCAGGGCTTGTCATCGGTTTGAAATCACTCTCGTTTGGGTTCCCGGCCATAGAAACATTGAGGCCGATAAACTTGCCAGACGTGGCTCTGCTCTGTGCGTGTCTCATGCGGAGGAAGTCTTCCCTCCACTGGGATATGTAAAGAGAGAAATCCTACTGATGCTCTTCACCTCAAGGGCTGAGACGAGATGGATGAACCTGACGACCTGTGTCAATTCAAGGAAGAAGCTAACCTATACAAAGCGATGCCAGAACAAACAACCTCTTAGCCACAACGCGTGTAGATGTCGCCAGACCAGCGGCAATTAGTACGGGACATTGGCCTTTAGGAACTCAGGCAGCCAAGCTTAGCATCAAACATAACACCCACTGCCGTAGCTGCGCTTCCACAAAAAAGAGTGAAACAGTTTTCCATATATTTTGTGAGTGTCCGGGTCCAGAAGCACGCCAAATGAGAAAACTTTATTATTAAAATGAGGTTTCATCAGTGCAAACTGCAAAGTGCAAACGTTGTGCGTATTTTACGGCAGACGCTGCGACCCTTCAAAGTCGACTCTCCACAGTTTGGTATCCAAATTTGAGATAACCGGTTCGGTAAACAACTAGCCAACGCAAGTACGTCAAAGGAACGCGATATCGTCCAAGAAAATTACCGCGGTCGGCGGTCCGTGAAAGTGTACAAGAGATCCCAAGGGAAGCAATTCTCCGGGACTTAAGCCTACACAACTGATCCAAAGAAATTGCCATAGACAACGCCATTTGTTCGCTGACTAGGCTTCGGGACTCGAAGCGTTTCGAAAACTACCCCATCTTCACATTTTTCAGAGGACACATCGTATTCGTGCAGATGGAGACCTCGTTGCAAACATTTTCCATTTACAAGTGTAGCTGTAGGTACACAATAATTCCGCCGTTAAGAGGGTAATCTCTTAGTGTTCTACGTATTAGAAAGCCCTTTATAACTTACAGCATTGTTTTCAATCGAAAAGATGTGAGATCGGGTACATAACACCTCAAAACTTCCAAATATGGTTTTAGCTTCTACGTTCCACCCTATCCAAACTGTTTGCTCGTAAACCAGGGCTGACCTGCTTTGTAGCTTCCCCTAAATTGGGCTACCATCAGGATCTCGATTGTTTCACAGTCTCAGCCGGTTCAATCACGAGAAAATTTCAACTTTTGAAACTGGATCCTTCGAGGCAATTTTTAAAGTGCTGATACTCGAAACGCTCGTCATTCTCGAGAAGTCTCTCCATGACTGTCTTTTCGGTCACCACAGAGTAACCTATGTTACAGAGCAACCTATGTTGCAGAGTTACCTATGTTATAGGCTTTTCACACCAAGCCCAAAACCGCGTTTTCCTCGAAAACTCGTCGATGCATTCACACCGACCACCAACTCGTTTTCGTTTGATGTTTCAATCAGCTGTGAGACACTAGTCGTTAAATTTCGGTGCAAACTTATTTGGTTAAAAATTTCGATCGTATTAATTAACAAACAAAATTAATTTTGTGCAGTTCAAAATAAAATTAGCCCATCAATATTAATCGTGTAAAATGATTTTAAGTTGTGAGTTGTGACATTTGTTCGGTCAGCCATTTGTTCCAACAACCCAACGATTGGAAGTCGTTTTCGTGGTGTTTTCGTGGAAAACGAGTGCAAACGACTCGTTTTGGAAACTGTCGTATGGGAAAACTTCTGTTTTCGATGAAGTTTTCGTGTGTTTTGGCGAACACCCGGTCTTCGGCTTGGTGTGAAAAGCATATTACAGAGTAACCTCTGTTACAGAGTAACCTATGTTCCTCTGTGCTCAAGCTTATTTGCCAGATCCACTACCGTCCAGTTCAATGTATTCCGATATCAATCAGTTGCCTCTCAATCACTTCATTTCGTGTAGAGTCTAATGAAAGTCTGTGGAGCTTTGCCTTGCCCGAATACCTACCGTTGGCAGATCGATCAACGTGGGTACTGCCATCCAGGCGTAAAACCGAATTTCGTTGGCATTGTTAAACGCCATGGAGGCAGTAAGCCAGGCATTTCAGAAATTCCTCCCATTTCTATTAAGAATGCCTTTCAAAAAATGCATCCACATGCGGTCCCATATAATTAAATCCATTATACCCACTTCGATTCACAACTTGCCAAGATACTAATTCTGTATGTTAATTTTACGTAATACGCTTTAATAGAACAACTTTATTGACCACATGGTATCGAATCGAGCGATATTTTCTTGTTTTATGTTTATGATTCATTCGATAAACTAAATCGACTAAACAACAAACAAAACAAGATAGAAAAAAAAAATTTAAACGACGGACCAGTCCACCAAATATTTCAGCAGACAGGTTGGAGTCGGTGTTGTAGCGAGTGGCCAGGGCCCGGGTACGTAGGAAACACATACGAAAACATACCTACACATTCTATCGAATGTGGATGGATGGATGGATGTGTCTGTTCTGTATATGGCTCTGCGGAGCGGCTACGGATTTCTTAAAAGGGTACAGTTTCAAGTTCTTTCATTCTCGAACCGTTGTTCAGCGCCTTCTTTTTTTATGTCTTCCTTCTTTGACTGCTTAATTTTTTTTTGTATTTTTTTCCATAGTGCTTTATAAAGAATGAAAATGTTTACAAAAAGAGAAAAAGGAAAAGAAGGAACAAAAAAAAAATTCTTCTAAACTCCAGTTTCGTCCGGAACCGAAGCAAGTTCGCTCGGCATGGCACATTGGTTTGAAGATGTGATTCCTCCTCTTATGGCAACCACAAGAGCCCCCTGGGGTCTATTGGAACATTTTTTGTTGTTGTTGTTGTCTTACATGCGTGGTCGAAATATATGTATATATATGTGTACGATACCCTATATACAGTGTGCTGGTATAATTTGTTTTGGAACCACAACGTTTTTATTTTGTTTTGCTTTCTTCGTTTTCCCGCTTTCGGCGGGCTGCTGGCTCTGCCACGGCCGTCTTCGTCGTCGTCGAGATCACTTGAGAATTCTTTTTAGGATCTGGTTATTTTCCGTAGATCCATGATCGTGTTGTTTATCTGTCGAATGCCTTACCCATGCCAACTCCATATAAAGTCAAACATAGAACGTACATTATATATGCATGTATGCAGCATGCTGCATGCATGGTGCGCGGCTTCGGACCGCCAGAGAACACACACCACCAGACCGGACTGGCGACGCTATGTCTCGAATGACGATCTCAAATACCGTGCGCTCTGGCATTGGGAGTGCAAGTGGATGCTTCCTTTCCTTTATTTTTGGTTTTTTATTGTTTTTTTTTTTCCTTTTTTTTTTTTTTGTGAATAAGAGAGCCTAAGAAAATGAATCAAAAAAAAGGCACGGATTTGAGACTTGAGAGTCAAAAAAAAAAAAAACTGAAGTAAGTTATCGGGTGCTAAAACTGAACCTTTTTACAACGCGGTGGCAGCGATAGGACGATCTGCATTTTTCGATTCAGGTTTCTCATCTCGTATACAGTCAATTGTTGGATATTCGAGCTGAATGCATGTGGTTTTGGGATTTTGCTTGTGTTCCATCAAGTGAATAGTGCACCATCTAATGAGTTTTAGAAAACAAACTGTCATTATGGGTATGGACCACAGTTACGCTGACCATCCGCCCTTTATTTAAAAGGAAAATCCTTTCTTTTTTAACCCTGTCCTATATTTTTTCTCTTTAATGAAGGGCGGTTTTTGTCCTCTATTTTTGAAGGTGTATTTTAAAACACTGACAAGAACTTGTTTAGGGAAATTAAAAATATTCAGTCTTATTATAAACCCAGCGTGGAGTCTGCTTATCTTTATGCACCCTCTAAAATGCCCTTACGCAGAAAAATTCGATTTATAAAGATTTTCCCAATTTAAGCAACTTTAAATTATATCCTTTTCACACAGAGCCGAAAACCGTGTTTTCGTCGAAAACTCGTCGATGCTTTCACACCGACCACCAACTAGTTTTCGTTTGTCGTTTCAATCAGCTGTGAGACAGAAGTCGTTTAACTTCGGTGCAAACTTTTTTGGTTACAAATTTCGATCGCATTACTTAAAAAACGAAATGAATTTTGTGCATTTCAAAATAATACTAGCCCATCAATTAATTGTGGAAAATGATTTTAGGCTGTGAATTGTGACATTTGTTCGCTCGACCATTTTGCTGAATTTACTGAATATCGCAAAAGGTATGTTTGTTTCAACAACCCAATGATCGGAAGTCATTTTCGTGGTATTTTCATGGAAAACGACTTTAAACGATTCGTTTTGAAAACTGCAATATGTATGGGAAAACTTCTGTTTTCGTAGAAGTTTTCGGTTGATTTCGCGGGAACTCGGTTCTCGGCTTGGTGTGGAAACGTTATTAGGGCTGCGTAAGTTAAACACAAAAATTTGGGCTTAGATCCTGCATAGAGCTTAGGTATATGTGTCTTTGCATCAAATCAAATTATTATTATCCTTTATTTTATTTTCATAAATATGGTCACCAAATTCATAGTAATAGCATAGGTATAGAGGGTTGGATGTGCTGTCTTTTATGCGACAAAGAAGAGTCATGCAGTCTGTACGTAATAATAACAATAATATTTATGTCTGTTCCCTAACAATAATACCTTCGAACATCAAATTGAGTCAAACTTCGTTCCCTGACGCAAAAGTCGGGCAGAAGAAAGCCAAAAAGAGAGAACACAAAATGTATCTGCTTTGGCCGCAATAACATTCTGTTATTGACTTTCCTTTCGACGAGCCTTTGCAGTATTTCTGCAGAATAATGTCATACCAAAGTTCACTAAAAAAACGATCTCCTCTCTAGTCTCTGCTCCGTGTCAGAAAAACTGTTGTTTTTCCTTTAATGCATCATACATAATATTCAAAAGGATCAAATGGACAGTTTTGTGTTTCTGGTTCATTATCCCGTAAAAAAGACTAAAAAACTAAAAAAAAAACTAAAACTTATCCCGTAAAAGTTAAATCACCATTGGGTTTTTTTTTGAGAAGCGTTATCCTCTTGGAGAATAAATAACAGCGCAATTAGTCTTTCGCCAGTTTATAGTGTGAAATTGTTTAAAGTTTGTTCTGGATCGTTGTTCCTAAAACATTATAAGCCCGCAACAATGCTAACTGGTCTGAACGACTGCTTCGTATTTTTCACGATAGAATTTCGGTAGAATTTCCGAAAAAATCCTTTTTTACGGTGATCCATGGGACTCAAATGAACTCTCTTCCGTTTTTTAAAACCCGATTCCACACCGGTACAAGCTTATTTTTAAAGTTTTGGGCTTTCTTTCTTCTTTATTTTGTTTTCTTAGTTATATACGGTGTTTTTCTTACAGTATTATATCCAAATTGAGTTCAGCAAAGCGTCTCTCTCAATTATCGTTTCGATAAATCGTTTTTCAGCATATTTATTCATTTAAAGCTCGAGAATCTAAGCAGTTAAACTTGAATTTTTAACAAACTTCTACAAAATTTTTCTCCATCCTTCTACCTTCTTCGGTATAACTTTTTCGTTTTTTACCCGAGGGAGGTTAATTCTTCACAGAGATCGTTGTTTTGTGATTATTGATTTGGATATTTACAGTTTGCTTCTTAAATTAAATTCATCCCTTAGTTTTTAACAGGAAGACCGCAATCGTCTTGTGCGACAAAAGCTACTCGATCTTCCATATTTAACTCTGTCGTTTTCCGCATATCTTAATCAAAATGGACCTGTCCACAGTAGGTAAATCTATCACATTTAATTTCAATTCAAACGATAACAGTCACTTTTAACAAACAAACCTTGAAAAATTAATTTGTCAAAATACTTTTGCCACTCAAAAAAATCCCACTTAAACCACAAATACGCTTGAGCCATCCAGCCGTGGGTCTCAAATGATCTCATTTACACACACAATCATATGTCTCACCATACGAAATTACTGAGTGAAAACTGTAGGCAGTTAATCCGTAGCAGTTAGGAATTATTCGCCTTGAAGAGCGACTTGCATTTCTGTCAAAATACTTTTGTAGACTAGTGATGAGTTAATCTGGCGTGTACGTGTATCATCAGTCGGATGTATTCTGAGGGGCTACTATCTAGCTCGGTTTTATGCGTTATTGCAAAACTTATATTTTATATTCATGCAACACCCACCCATAGAAAAACAGAAGATACTACCACGTAAGCTCTTTTTCAAAATGCAAGCGTAGCAAACTAAAAAATAAAACTTCGATAAACCTGAATTTTAAAGTCGCATTTTTTCCATTCTTAGAATTTGTCAAATTTAAAACAATCAAGTTCATTAAAAAAACACGCCTGTCCTAGCACTGTATAAAGTGGAGAAATTTATCCTTTTTAAATTGTAGGTATTTCACACTATTTAAAATATGCGACTTAGGGGTATGGAATGGAGTATGGAATTTTTAGCTTTATTGAAACATCCCACCATAGGTCTGTTAGTTAATTCCTATTTGGCGCTTAACCTTTTATCACTTAACCTTGGTCGAAAGTCTAAAACAGCTATGGTTAGGTTAGGTTAGGTTAGACACAGGGTTGTGATTGGAAACATAACGAAAGGCCTTAGTGGGCCCATCGCGATCCTTGAGAGAACCATCATTCAACCAATTAAATATTAAATATTTCTTTTGCCTATTTGACAGACAGACAGATCGCAGTTTCCGAAAGTCCCAGACAATGTCCAGACAGGAGTCCTTTTAACGAATTTCCTTAGTAGGCATACGCTTGTGGTCCACTTCCAGCCTTGGTTACTCAATGTCCGGTTGTGTTTGAACATCTGCGGGCTACTTGATCGTGTACTTCTTTTCTTTTGATAATTTCTTTGAAAGTACTCAAGGGTGTGAAGTTTTCCACTGTATCGTCGTCCTCTCCACCAGTCAGGACAGATGGTGGTGTCGCTCAAGCTCAATACATTTAAGTGTTTGGCAAAAGCTTGGTGGCCCTAAGGGACGCCCACGAGCAGTCTCCAGTCGATTTTTCTTAAGAAACAAAAGGAAAGACGCGGACCTTTTACAGATGCTCGGACGCAGTCGTTTGCTTTGTCTACACGCAGCACAGTCGCGCCACCGACACTCGTGTTCACGAGAAACCCAAGTAACAATGGATGACATCACTATAAATGTAGGCAGACCTAACCCAGGTTCAGGTCATGAGAAAGCTCATTTCTTGTGCATCAATCATCGATAAAGCCCAAGGATCTCTGCGCCAGATCTCTGCGCGCGCCGCAGCAAACAGTCCTTAGGTCTGAACCGACAGACAGAACGGCGACACCGTCCGCGTAGGCTTGTGTATAGTTTCCAGAAAGATTGAGACTCGTTTGCAGAGAGTCTACTACCATACACCATAAAAGGGGAGACAGAACACCACCTTGAGGGTAGCCTCTGTTTACCACTGTCATGACGCATTCGCCACAATCCGCCTCGGCAATCAACTTCCTGTTCATTAGCATTGCTCTTAGCCACAACACCAATATGTTTCATCTACACCATGATGTCAGGCTGCATTGCACATGGAAAAGTCGCATTATCAAAAGCACCCTCAATATCGACGAAGATACCCCAACGCGTACTCCCTCCGATCAAGAGCACTTTCGATCCTACCAACGAGGTTCTGAAGCGCAGTTTTACAGGATCTTACATGCTGATAGGCATGTTGCATCACTAAAAGAGGATGCGATCGAAGAGCAACATTTCGCACGTGCAGCTCAACCAGTCTCTCCAAGCTTTTCAGCAGGAAAGAGGAAAAACTTAAGGGTCTGAAACTTTTGGCGAGAGTGTAGTCAGTCTTACCTATCTTTGATATAAACACGGCTTTAAACAAGGTCAAGAAATTAATTATTTTCAGCGTGGCTATCAGCTGACTAAAACCTCGTTTCAGCATAGCCGGATAAATTCCATCCGGACCCGGTGACTTGAAACCCTCAAACGAAGCAATTGCATAAATTATTTGATAGCGTCACCCGTCACCACTCTGGGTGCAATATATACCGAATTTTCTATTTAAAACTATACCTACCGAGGTATTTAGGTTTTTCTGAAAGTTCCATCTAACTTCGACAGCCTGAATTGTGGTACATAAAAGATCCGTTTTGGATAGATTGACGTTAAGTCCATTTACATTTGCCCATTTGCTTGTGGTAGCTACCAGAGCGACTAATTTTACTTAGTACGTGTCTAGGAATTTTCCTTGAACTATTATTACAACGTCATCTGCATAAGTCGTGACACTTATGCCCATCGATTCTTTCTTTTAGGGATAAGGAAAACCCCTTTAACAGGGAAGGGATACGACTTCCTCTTGTTAGCGACCTAAATATGAAGTTTTCTCCGAGAGAAGAATTGATTTTCCTAGTATTGGACATATGGCATAACTAGTTAGTTATACCCTGTTCAGTGTTAGCTCTTTTCAGAGCGCTTTTTAATGACCCTTTCCGACTTATACATTCTTGAAGGCTCCCCCTACATCTAGAAATAGTTATACTGTACCCCGTGTGGTGACTTATATTTTTGGCGTTTTATTATAAATTTACGTAACAAAAATTCGCAACAAATTGCTTAAATTTTGCAAGCGATATCATCAAGCGTTCACAGCCGAATAAATAAATTTCAAACTCAAATTCTGAGATTTGCATGCATGTATACAAGGACATTCTGTTTGGCAATAGTTGCGAAAAGTGTTCCGTGACTGACTACAAAATTCTACAAAAGCCGACTAATTTAACATAATAGAAGTAATTTCGATTCTATCTCTTAAAAGCTAAAAATTGCTTTGTCAACAGTGTTCGCCGAATCCGTTAATGTCGCACGTAAACAGACAAAAATGCGAATTTTATTGCCAAGAATTCAAGCGAATGCATCTGTTGCAGGCAAAGAAGAGGCGTATTATATAAATAGTCGCACTCCTACTAAAACGCGTGCAAAAATAAACGTATTGTTTTTGGTATGCTACATAAAAAATTTCGTTTCTCATTAACAACTATGACTATGACACTGCTAATGATGTCTTCTTATTCGGCATCGGCAGATTTCAGCAACAGCCAACGGCAGAGGAAGTTTACGTTACGAGTGAGTCTGAAATTGTTTGATTCCGAAAACGTTTCTGTTAGTACGTAGATCTGTGCACGCACACCAACAGACAGCAGCCGCGACATTTGTATGTGTTGAAGAAGAACAGGCAGTTATGTGGAAAAAAGACAACACACGTATTTTTCGTGCGTAGTGTGCGGTCGCTGAAAATAAGACCATCAGCGCTTAATAAAACCAACAAAAAGCACTGGCTTCGTTTCTAAATATATCGCGCGCATAAACAAATAAAACATCTTTGCCGCCATGCACGGCAGCAAACTGCCAGTCCAAGTTGTTGCATGCCATGTACATGATGCCCACTTCGGTGCAGAGCCATTACATGGATCCGCAACGATTGTGCTGCCATGCAAAGCAATAGATTCGCTCAGCAAGTTGAAGTGCAGTTTGTACTCGTAGGTATATATAGATATGGGTTGCGATGCGACTGTATCTAACGAATTCTCACTCTTCTACGACATTAGATAGATAAATCTATAGCGAGAAGGTTCAGTACTCTGGCACAAATTTATAAAACAAATACAAAGCTCGCACAGTCCCATCACAATGTTATTGATTTATTTTCCAGCTAAACAAAATGCTGAACTCATCACAATCAACTGGGTGCACGATAAGAATACACGTCAAACAGTATACCCGTCGTAGTCGTACTCAACAAGGCAACACTCGAAGTCGTAGTGTGGCCTGCTTTTTACGTAGATAAAACTGATTCATCCGTGCATTTTGTGCTGAGCAAATAGAACCGAGTGCAGCGATGTGAACGGGAGTAGGTTCTAATTTACTCAACGCCTAATAAATAACTGCTGGTTGTGTTTGCTTTATGGCACTTTATTGAATTTCTGAAAGTGCCAGACGTTTCGGCGCCCATGTTCCCTTCACAACGAAAAACTGTCAATGTCGTCTTATCGTGCTCGGTACATAGAGAGGGGGTTTGTAGTTGTTTTTTTTTTTTTTTTTAGAAAACCGAATGTCAACCGCCTTTTTTCAGTGCTACTCCAAAGCAAGAGTGATAAGAACTTATTTGTCGTGTATACAAACATAACCAAGAATTTTTGTTAATTTCAAATTATTGTGCTTTGCATTGGTTTTGTGCACAAAAATGGAATTTATTGGTTGTAGGTATTTGGGGTGAGCAGATTTGCTGAACATGTCAATGTTTTTTAGCTTGGCTAAGGTTTAAATATAAAAATATGGTATTTTGTTTTCCCCAATGAAATCTAATTATATATGTCCATTGGATTGTATTTTAAATATGAAGGAAACTAATTTTTTTAAATTGAACTTTATCAATTTGGTTTATGTATTTCTACATAAACGGTATAATTTCAAATCTCTTCCATTCTCCTTTTTTTTTTTTTTTTTTTTTTTCAAAAATGAGCTAAGTATGACAAAGTGTTCTTTAGAAGGGCGCTCTTCTAAGTTTTTAGCTAAAATTTATCATAACTCGTTATTTCGTATACTTTTGGATTACACTCAAAAAATAAAATACCAGATAAAAGCGCAGTGGCTTAGTGGTTAGTGTGTTGGACTACTAAGCGAGGGGTTCAGGTTCGAATCCCGCAAAAACCCAATTTTCAACTCAGGGTTTTTTCACTGCGCCACCTCTCGCGAACGTCTGAAGTATGCCAAATCAGCATATGAATGCCAAAAGGCAAATGACCAGATTAGCTGTCAAATTAACAAAATGCCACAATTATCAAAACTCTATATTAGACTATATGACAAAAATTACCAATATGGTCATATTTGCCTCGATGGTCATTTAAGGCATTTGTTATTTATTACCCAATGTTGTAGAAGGGTAATGCTGTAGAGAAAAACAAATCAAAAAAGTTGAAGTTGGAAATTGATTAGTAGCACAAAACAAACAGAAAGCAAACAATTTTTACACAAACAAAATTTCACAATAGGAAAAAAGTATTTATACAACCACAATTAGGGACAAGAACAAGACCACCAATTAAACTTAAAAAAATTACAAAGAAAAGACAATTAAATAATTTACGCATAATGATAGATTCAATAATCCACAAAAAAGAGAAAGAAAATGAAAACAAATCCCAATCCTACGAACTCCTCAAACACCGATGACAACAAAATAATAGGTACCTACTTGTTCCATCAAAAATGCCAGCAATGCCACAGCGAAATTTCAAGAAAGTGCATATGGGCATATAATGGTTTATGCTGGCATTCGTGCTTATTGTCCCATTACACTCCTATGCTATTTGGGCATTTTTATCTGTCAAAATCACCCTGGTCATGTGTGGCATTCAGGTCATTAGAGCATATGAGATATGCCCATTACACTGTATGACCATATTTTGACAGGAGAACTGTCAGAAATTGGCATTTTATGACCACTTGGCATGCAGTCTAATCTTACCTTGACAAACATCCGAGAGTATAACTGTCATGAAAGAGGCTGAATTCCAAAACGCAGTACTTCTTTATTACTGCTTAATCAAGCGTTCCAAAACGCAAACGGATTACTATGATGCAATGCATACTTTTCTAAAACGCATTGTGAATGCATCAACTGCGCAAACAAAAGCAAACAGAGCATCGTGAATGATTATGATGCAAATGACATTTGATATTTCAGTTTAAACCGCCAAATAGAATGGATTCATCGCCGGAGTCGTAAGTTAATATAATGTAATAAAAGTTTGATTCTATAACATTTAAATAATTTCTACACTTCGGTACATTTCTTTTTATTTGTTTAATTGAAGAAAGCAAAGACATTCTCCGAGTAAACTGCTTCCTTCTTAAATAAAGAATATGCTTAAACGTGTTGGCATTGTACGAACCAACATTGTTTATTAAGCTGTTAAAAACGATGGTTGTTACTAATAGTTTGGACATTGTTGGTGTTTGAGACATTTTACGATAGTTTGCATCAAAGTCGTTCCAAAACGTCAAAAATTGCAAAGCATAACAAATGCAAAGCAAGCGCGAAAGCATTCATAACCTGGCATCAGAAAAGCAGTGTGCATTCACAATGCGCATATTTTCGACGTTTTGGAATTCAGCCAGAGCTTCTCAATTAGCCGTTTGGAATCGGCATAAAATTGTAGATCCCTTCCATTCGTTCCAAAAATGAAAACTCACACAAAGCGAATGGTTGCGAGAAGCTAGGCCTAGGGTCCCTAGGGACCTGTTGCGCCAAAAATTATTATCTCTATATATATAAAATTGTTGCAAGTGCGTTTAGGGATGAAACGATACCTTCAAGGTATCGAGTACTTGTACTCGATACTAGTATCGCAAAAAAGTATCGAAACCTACTCGGTATCGGATGAAAAGTATCGATACCTACTTGGATCGAATTAAAATTCCAGATGAAAACAATCACTATTTTTTCATATTTTTTTTTTTCACAAAAATAAAATACATTTTGTGGAATATTTCCTAAAAACATAAATTTTTCGAGATGTTTTCCACTTAGTCGGTTTCTGGTTTGGCTGATTGTTATAAAAAATAATTTATTAATATTTATCTTGAAACAACAAATGAAAAACGATTCAACTTAAGCTACCAAACTCACCACTGATAAAGATAATCGACAAAAGAGTTGAGACTTAAGAATTTATGACTTTACGTGGGAAGAGAAAGACTAAACGCATTCCCAGAGAGTTAATTTCATTTCGTAAAGGAATTCTGTAAGAGTATGAGTAAAGAGATATAAAATGCGTGGTGAATGTGTTTAAGCAATGTAAGAATTTTAATGTGTGTGCGGAAAATGTGTGATTTCCGTTTTGTGCGAAAAGGAATACAAAATTGCATGAACATTGAGTATGTGTGGGAATCTGTTTTGGGTGTTAAGTCAAAGTGCGATGCTTTCATTCGATGCAAGTACTTTTAAACGATACTTACTTGGTATCGCAACCAAAGGTATCGAGTACTAAAATACTTGGTATCGAAACAAAAGTATCGAGTATGTACTTGTATTTACTTGTATCGATTCATCCCTAAGTGCGTTGTGACTTTATAACTCGCGAACGGCTCAACCGATTTTAATGATTTTTGGTGTGTTTTATTCGGCTGGAATCAGGGGTGGTTTATGAAAAAAGAAAAGTTGGAAAATTCTCAACAGGTGGCGTTAGAGGCACACATTTCGTTTTTCATGGGGAAAAGCACTTTGAAAAAAAAAAAATAAATAAACTGGATTGAAATCGAGTAGTGATACTTCAAATACAAAAAAAAAATATTTTATATTGTCAAAGCAATTGTTGTTGTCAGTTATTTTAATTATTTTCCAAGCAAATTGTTGTTGTCATCAATTTTGAAATTTTTTTTTTTTAAATATAACCTACCTAATAAGTTTGTTTATGTTTACTATGTTACATTAAGTAGATACTTTGATTTATTTCATGGTTATTGAATCCATCATTTTCGTTTGACATGTATTTTCAGGATCTTTGCATAAGTATTTATGTGTGAGTAAGTTGAAATGTAGGGGTGATTGAGATGACGTGGACAACGATGAGAGGCAACAGGAGTTGTGGAGCATTTTGAGTTTCCACGTAGGGGTTGTTACGAAAAATGAGCGAGTAACAATCGTGGTGTTCTGCTCATTAGTTAACAGGGTTATGGGGAGGGCAACTCAAAGGTACCATAACACCTTCGGTACCGGTGTAGAGATAGAATGGAAAAGGCTTACCAACCAAGTTGATAGGTGTGCGGTTAGTTATCTTCTTGGCTGTTAAAGTTACAAATATTTCGTCGGTCGCTAATGGACTATATTGTTAAGCATCGTGTCTTTGGTTATACTCGATGTTGGATGTATTCGATTGAATGCAAAAAAGAGGCTTGCCTCATGCGCACATTCTCATTTGGTTAGTAGAAAGAATGCAACCGCTTACACTAACCATCAATTTCTACTTGAGTTCTGAACCCGATAGGTGGTGCTGAAAGTTAGGATAGCACACTATAGGTGGTACCTTGTAAAACATAAGCGGTATAGGAAAACGATTTGTGGCACCCCCCATTCAAAAATAAAATCGAGCGCTATTTCTGAAGTTGCATAAATAAAATTATATATTAGAGTACTTTGCAAACCTCAGTGGATTCCGCTTGTTCAGAACGGCTTGCCATTGGTATTTAAGCGTTTACATAAAAAAGCATGTGCAATGGCATTGTGCATGCTAGAAATTATTACTTTAACTAAATTAACGAATTTGGGCGAAACGAAGTTCGCGGGGTCAGCTAGTTATTATATAGATAAAACTGACAAAATTCTATTGTTAAATTTCAGTAAAATAGTTTTGTTGAACTGAAGAAAAATTTTTTAATGAAAAATTATATTTACCAGTCAACTTAAGTTTTATCAATTTGAGCGAAATGTTGTTAAACGAATAAAGCGTTAACAAAACTACTTTGACAGGATAGCAAAACACAATACTCTGTTCATTACCTCGATATTGTTATTGTTTTTTATTGTTGAATTAACAAAGTTGTTGTTATATCCATGAAAACAGAACAAAACATCGCACTTTTGTAAATGTTTGTGAAATTGAAAATACTTATGCAAAATGTTTGTCAGGTAAACAAAATACAGATTATCAATATAAAAAACATTTTGTTGAAATGAAAAAAAAAATGATTGCGGATATGACATTAATTTTGTGCAATTGGTACACATGTCTTAAATCAATAAAAATTTATTTAAAACATTCTAATCCTTTGAATACAAATGATGGCGTCATTTATTATTTGAAAAGAGAAATAGCAAGTATACCTAATAGTTTATTAGTGCGCATTAAAGTATCGTTAAATGTGAGCTGAGCTCAACAATTTAAAATGAGGGCAGGAAAAATAGAAAACATTTTAACGACCTCTTTATTTTTTAATCCATATTTAAAAATTCCATAATGTTCCCGGATGCTCTAAAATGCTGCAAAATTCAACCCGATTATCAAAATGCTTCGACCGAGACTAAAAGTCGCATTATTGAAGGATATAAATAGAGCTGATTTTTTTTTAATTTTAGCGGCATTAGGCTATAGAATCTTTTTCTAATTTTATATTGACATATTTTGCATTAAGTTTTTGCTGGGCATTAACAATTCATTACTCCGATGTAACATTACCTTAAGGAACTCACCACACGCATTGCTCGACATCTCTTTATCAACGTCTTATCATTTTTTTCTTTTTTTTTTAGAAATACTAGCTCAACTAGTATCGTTACTAAAAAATTAGTTGGTAGTGTTACTAAGCCAGTTGAATTATTAACCTGTAATTTGGCATTTCCAATATCCACTAATTAGGAAATTCGACAGCTGTTGTATAGTTTTTTAATTGAACTTAATTAATTTGTGGTTAGTGTGAGTTTTTTTTACATGCCTCCACAAATAGGACGATTTTGAACATGCATGCATGCAATACATCAGCAGTTATAGATAGTGGAATAACAGGCAATGTTTGACGAAAATCAACTGCTAACAACACCAAGGCAATAAAAAAATATTTTTTTGAAATAAATGAGAGCAACATCTTCCCGAATAAGACTTGTTGTCAAAAACTCGGCTGGACGAATTTTCAATTTTCTAATTTCTAAACCATCCATAAAAGGTCCCTTTCATTTGAAAAAAAAAAAAAATTGTGTAAATCATCCTGGATTAAAGATTCACACACAAAAGTGAAACTAGTTTTATATATAGAAAGTTTATTTCTATTTTGTAGTTAAATGTATTGCTGAGTGGACAAAATACGATTAGCTTTTATTTTATACCTGAAACAAGTCAAGTTTATATGACGTTAAACTTATAACTTGAATGTTCCTTAAATCCTTCGGTATGAATATTGAATGAAACTTTTGTAGTTTTTTTTTATTTGGTTCGATTTCTTATTATTTCTTTAAATAATTTAAATACGTCATTGTTTTTAAGTTAATATTTAATATCCTTTTTTTTGTGATCTAGTTTTGAAGACTGTTAACATGGTTGACATTTTCTCAGTTAAGTTTCTTTTTTTTAATTTAAAATTTCTTTTTCGTAAACCCAAATGAATTAAAGAGGTAAACAAAGTTTCTTTCAAAACTCTTCTATTCCTAAACAGATTGAATCGAGAGTCAACTATTCCAATCGTCATTTTCAAATTAAATTCATTTTTTATAGTTTTTATGTTTACTCTATAGGTTCAAATTTATTAATTTAATCTATACTTTTCTTAAGTCTTGTTTATTATTTGTACTTAACTCTTTCTTCTCTTTAGTTTTTCTCTGTTTTATTTATTAATATTTCCAATTTGTATCTTCTTTTAGCACCCTAAACCCTAAAGCCTAAAACCAATATTGATCGTTATGACCAATTAGGCCTCTGAATTAGCGCCGTGGGTTTCACCTTGTATTTTTATTTATAGGAAAGTTCTACCATCGGGCCACTTTCGACCACCGCTGCCCCAAGGTCAAATCTCAGTGGTTGGTTTATTGAGCCTGGAGTTTGAAGCAAAAACTAAAATGGGTTTTCTCACAGAGTCAACTCTCGCTAAAGTCTGACATACAGCCGAAAATATATCAGTTTGGAGTGCTATATATTTAGGTGTCGTACCACGGTTGCCACATTGGACATTTGTGACCAAATTTGGTATTTTTTTTACGAAATGAAATATTATTAATATTAATGTGATCTGTGTACATGAAGAATATGTTGAAATAAATAAAATGAATTGATTGTTCTGTGTTTATTAATATTTTGGTCATACTTAGCTACAATTTGTTATTTTTATTTCCAATTTCGTACACAAACTTTATTTTCAAATGGAAACCGTCGTACTAGATCCTAGACATAACTGGAAGTTAAATACCGAACATATGTGAAAAGGAAACATAACTTTTCACTCCTGTCGAAAAAGATTGACAAAAATGTGCAGATTTCAACATAAAATTATTTTCGGAAAATGTAGGTACATAGACGTGGTACGTATATAATATGTACATAGTTGCCTGCCTTGAGTTAAGACTGGAAAATGATTAAATAGAACAGCATTTAATGATCAACTGGAATTGATATACTGCGGACGTTTTCAATTACGCAACTTTCTAAGCAATTTGCGATTGTCAACAGACCTCCAAAACTGCTAGATCCGTGCTAAAGATACAAGTTTGAAAGTAGTCTCCACATGTAGGTAATATCAATATGTTTTGATAATCGATAACCCGGTTGTCTACAATTTGATAAGGGTATCATTTAGACGATCATCGTCATACGTAATTGCTGGCAATCAGAGGCACAGTCATGTATATATCTTCTTCGCAATTTTAAACAACCTCGCCGAGGACTGCCGACAATGACATGGATTAGACGCCATATCAAGTTAATTTTCAGTTGAGTTCCGGGCCATTGGAACATAGAGGCAATTGTTTGGCCGACGAATTGGCCAGATGAGGCTCCGATTTTAGATGCGTATACATCTGAGAAAATGCGTCATTTAAGAAAGCATTAAAAGAAAAAAACAGGCTGACTTTTATAAACCAGTTGATTTGAGTACATACCAACTGCCGCATTGTTCAAATTTCTAGGTCGGCTATAGTTAAAGCGAGACTTTTGACAGCACAGCTTTGACTTCCTAAATTATAAATTTGGTTATAAGTTTGACTTTCATTTTCTTATTCTTTTTTTTCCGTCTTGTCTTATAAGTATTCAGGCAACACTATTTTAACTGGTGGCCATTTTGTCAGCTGTCAAATGATTTATTTTTAGTTTGGTTAGGCAATGCAACATGAATAGACTGACGCTTGAACAACGCTTTCAAATTGTGCAATTTTATTTTGAAAATCATGGTACTGTTCGAAATACGTATCGCGCACTACGTTAAATTTCATAAGCGAACCTACCTACGTCAAAAAACAAACTGCTGTATTTGGAGTCAGTTGTATGTTGGGACACCGTTACATCCACAAAAACTGACAGTTTGGTATGCTTTACAGGTTGGTGGAATAATTGGTCCGTACTTCTTTAAAAACGATACTGGGCCAGAACGTTACAGTCAATGGTGACCGCTGTAGAGCCATGATTACTGACTTTTTCGTTCATCAATTGAACAACCATGATGTGCAGGAGCTGTGGTTTCAACAAGACGGCGCAACATGTCACACAGCTCGTGCCATAATTGATTTATTGATGGAAACGTTTCGTAACCGCATAGTTTCACGTTGCAGACCCGTGAATTGGCCTCCAAGATCGTGCGATTTAACACCGCTTGTCAATTTTTTGAAGGGATATGTGAAGTCGCTAGTCTACGCCGAGAAGTCTGAAACGATTGACCACTTGCAGGACAACTTTCGCCGCATTATTGCCGATATACGGCCACAAATGTTGGAAAAAGTAATCGACAGTTGGACCTCCTGATTAGACTACGTCGACGTCCCAGCCAGCCGTGGTGGTCATACCTATGCCAGAAATCATATTTAAATTCTAATGCCAGAAGATTATCTTTCGAATAAAGTAAAGTTCATGTCTTCGTCTTTGTTTTATTCCAAAGTTCTATAGACCTCTGTACGTTTAAAGCCGCGTTGCTTTTAAATAAGCTGCATATTTGGAGGCTTAGATTTCAGATTCAATAATCGACGATATAACTAATCCTATTCCTTTGATATGGATCGAAGCTTTCCAGCAACATGTTCGTTATTTAAAAGAAACCATAATCTTGTATCAAAAGCTTAGTTAACTGTGATACACAACAAAAAATTTGTTATTTGACCAAAGAACAAGCAATTTCATCTCAATTCTGTTTCTTAACCAACCCAAAACATAGACCTTAGAATTTAGTTAAAAACTTATGTAAGAAAAAAAAAACCTTTTAAAAACTTATTTCCACACACGTATTCTCCTTCGTGCACCAAACTAAACCATCCCCAAAAACTGTAAAGGAATACATTAACATAATTCCCAAGACCAAAATGCGTCCAAAAATTCCGCCGGATGTTACTCGTATATTGTGGTAATGAACCTTTTGATGATTCCATACACGGTTAGGCTGTCACACCTATTCTCCGGTGCTACCGCGGTTTGTTCAAATAGTCGCCTCTACGCTATGGCCAATGCTACTGTTCGGTGTTGCCAGGTCTTCAGAGGTCATGTAGACAGGCCAGAGTAATTTTCCGCTGCAGGTGCAGTTGCAATACGAGCTTTAGTTTCCTTCCGTTTTTTTCTTCTTTCGATTTCGACGTTCTACCGATTATTATGCATTCCACTTCAGACTCAGAGCCGATTGTTTTTTCCACGAATTCCAATGTGTGTTGATAGATTCAGCTTATTGGGCAAGATAATTCCCTAAATGTGTTGTGAGACTTTGTTGTCAAATAATGGGTTTTGGTTGCACCGAAGGGGATGCGTCAATAATTGGGAGTGTGGAGTGGTGTACTTCAGGATTTTGATCACGACTTTATTTGTGATTAAACAGAAATGGGTGACTTTGGAGCGTTAAGTTGTCATTCTTTCTGGAGTCGCATTGTTTGTATTGATATATTTATATGCTATAAACTGTGACCATCAGTCAAACGGAAGGATGTGGACACACAAGAGGTCTAAAATTGTGTTCCTATTTTTTGTTTAGAGAATGATTAGGGTGCACTCCAGAAAGGTATGAATAAAAATCTTTGCAGCGCGTTTTTTGATGGTTGCTAATCAAAAATGCAAGAGAAAGTACTAGATCGACAACAAGAGTGTCGCTAAATAGTTAAGAAATAGAACAAACACTGTTCGCATGGTGTGTTTTTCATAAATAAATCCGATCGCTCTGAACATTCTCGACATACTCGACCTTTTTTCTGTGCTTTATGCCTGTGACACACATGTGGTTTCGAAACCATGGTTTCAATACTATGGCATCGTCAATACTATGCTAGGTGACACACTATACAACGTAGTATAGTTTCGCAGTTACCATCGTTACCATGCTCGGGTAGACAATAGAACCCGTGACACACACCTAGTATAGACTCCATGCCAAGAATACTATAGCATTTCCTATGAAAGTGACAGGTAATTTAAGTAAAACTGTGCTCCACTTCATGAAAGTGGCGCTGTTTTCGCTAGGGGGATAGCTATACTACGCAAAAAACCCTAGTATCGATACTACGCTCAAACCACATTGCTCGCCTGGTATTAGCGTAGTATACCCTGACAGACATGTGGTTCATCTCGATACCATGGTATCGAAACCACATGTGTGTCACAAGCATTACACCCTATTCACATCCAGCCGAAAACCTTGTTTTCATTTGACGTTTCAATCAGTCGTGAAATTTTTGTGTAAATCACGTTAATTAATAAATAAAATTAATTCAGAGCATTTAAAAATAATATTAGCCCACCAATTAAGTGGCGAAAATGATTTTAAGTTGTGACCTGTGACATTTGTTTGGTTAGCTGATCTGCTGAATTTGCTGAAAATTGCAAAAGTGTGTCTGTTTCAACAACTAAACGATTGGAAGTCGTTTTCGTGGTGTTTTCGTGAAAAGGTAGTCGGAAATAAAATCGGAAATTCAAAATATCTGGGATCTTTCTGGTAACGAAAGCGGACTTCAAGCTCCTGACTTTTAAGCAAGAAAGGGAACATCACTAACTCTCATAGGTTATGAACCATTCTTCGGAACAGGGGATCACAGCTTCAAAGAAGAATTTAGGCCCATTTTATTCACTCGAAGTTTTTATATGGAAACTAGAGCAAGAAAACAGAGCCAGAACCTAGTTGAATAACACTAGGGGCATGAGACAGGCCAAGCAATTTCTGGACCAATATAACCGAAAAAGATTCGAAGCATGCATCGACATAGGCAAAAATAACCTTTGTATCAAGTAACACCTCAGAGAACTGAGTATGGGTATATCTGAAGAAAGTCTCTGCAGATTCTGATATGAGTCCAGTGAAATCCAAAATAAATGTCTGCTGGGATCATGTTGGGCATTCACCCACAGAAGACTGAACTGAAGGGTAAGTAATTGTAATTATATGATAGGGAAATGCAGTCACTGAAGCCAGCTCTCATCCTTAGATTTTCAAAGGAAATTGGACTAGAGGGAGTACTATAGGACGGATGAAATCCGGATATGTAGACAACCCTCATGAATGATTTTGACCTCTTATGAGGCAATATACCTCTGCTCTGAGGTGTTGGCAGGGGGTACAATAGACCAAATGATTGAAGTACAACATTCTTCAAATAATAATAATAATCACAGCTATCGAGGTATCCATTAGTTCCGATACGAAAGTCAAATCTGATCGGAACACGCGTTCGGAGTATCATTTTCGGAACAATATAACTGAAGCCGACACATTAAAATATTCAGCAGCAATTAGTTGTCAGAGAACGGTCTGTTTTCAAGGTAGGATTTCAGTATTTTGTATAATTTTCCCGGTAGGATTGTCCTTGGCTTATACCTTATGCTTTCGTGCCATACCTTGTCGAAGGCTTGCGATACGTCGAGAAAAGCGCTAGAGCAATTCTACACCTGATCGAAAGTGGAATGCTTGACCCAATTTCCCTTTCTTCAATTACCTACTGGTTGGAAATTGGAATCGTTTTAGCAGGAGTTTCTCGAAAACCTTAGATATTGTTGGCAGTAGCGAAATATGTCTATATGATTTCTTATTATTTGTACTTTTCCCGAGTTTCGGAACCATAATGACTTCGGCTACTTTCCATTGTCTAGGAACATATGAAATTCTCAGAGAAGCATTTATAACGTAGAGTGTTTTTTTCGGTAGCTCCTTCAGAATTTCGCCTCTATCCTGTATCGTATACTGATGCTTTGTTATTTTTCATCTTTGTTATTGTCATTCGAAGCTCAGACAGAGATACGGCTTTTACTTCATAGTTGTCGGATTTCGTATTAGCATTCGGTTCTTCGCTTAGAGGTCGTCCATTGTACGGCCTGAATGTTTCTTGCAGATGCTCGGCAAATGTATCCGCTTTCTCTTTGTCCCTTTTTGTCCATTCGACGTTTGCCTTTCTTATTGGTGGCGACTGCATTTTTGGTTTCCATATGGACTTCCAAAGTGAGTAGTTCTTGAGCTCTTTTCAGCAGTCAATGAGTCAAGCCCTCGAGGTAAGTAGAAGTTTCGAGATTTCTTAGATCCTGTAGCTCACTTTTAAGGATGTTTCAGATAAGTTTTATCAGGGGGTGTGCGGGATTGTTACTATCTCTTACTCGCTCTCCTCTTTTCTAGTATGAGGTCTTCTATTTCATTTCAGGCGTGTATTTGACTTTATTGTTACGTGTAGCTGTCTTCCGGAATTTTTCCACGTTGCGCTATTAATGGCTTCCACCAGATTGTCAACTTCATCTTCTGTTTCCAGCGGTGTATTTAGGGGCACATTTAAAGTGACTTTTTGCAGTCTTTTCGGAAAACGTCCCAGTTGGTTTTGTTACTAGTTAACCTTGGTGGTCCTTCCTTTTTGGCTGCACTTCCACCCATTTTCTGGGTGACTTCTGAAATCTTGCATTTGGGGCAATATATTTAAAAAAAAAAACGTATTAAACAACTTTTATTACAAATCTTGAAAAATTCTACCTTATTTTAGGAATTTGAATAAAAATAAACTTCATTCGTCGATGTATTTCGTCTATCTCTATAGCCAATACTAAATAAAACCTGACTCTAATTGGGAGGCCCATGGTACCCCACTCCGTCTCTTGGGTCTCAAGTTTTACTCGGTACTCTAAAGGTTAAAAAGACTTGGAAATCTTGATATTTAAAAAAAATGATAAATCGATTTTTTTTTATTTTTATTATTAATTGTTATCGCAACTGTTTCGGGCTGTCCATCACTTCTGCGCCACCGTCTTACGTACTTACGATAACTTTTGATGGCGCTACATTTCGAAGCCGTCTTTGGCCACCGTTTTACGAACTGATAATTCCAAATCCAAACACAACACAGACCAGCTATTAGCAAACTACGAAGCCATACACGATGGCGCCAGAAGTCATATTATGCCTTCAGCGTAAAACAGAAGATGAGAGCAAAAGAAGATTCGTATAATGATCTCATAACATGCTGACGATCGCCATCGAACACAGCTCCACAAGTTTCCAACACTCTTGTAATACTCACCGATAGGATAGGCAAAGTCTCAGCGCAAAAGCTATTCAATAATGCATATGGTATCGTATTTTAACGATCGCAGAACTATTCATTACTGAACATAAAATCAATCGTTTACCTGTTCATTTTATGGCCTAACCGACACAAATAGAAAAAGTAATTGGCACTGATCAAAAGTCACGTCGATACTTTGCAATCAAATCAAAGTCTTGTGTTGTGTAATGAAATTAAAAATTTATGTTTGCGCCGACTTATGACTACCGATAAAATAGTGACCCTTTCACAATACATTCGCAGTCCGAGCAATAAAGTCAGAAGTTCAGTTCTTCAATCTTCGCTTACGCCTACATTTTGTGACAAAAGAAAATCTGCTGAATTTATAAATACATTAACACATAGATTTTGAATTTAAAATTTCAAAGAGAAAACTGAAAAGTTCGAGTTTACGTCAAAAATTGGGCGTTTATTTATATACTTTTTGGCCTAAGTTATGACAATGTTTCTTCTTCTTTTTTTTTCTTTACAAATACATGTGCTGACAAGCTGAATATATTAATAAATTGATTGCGAGAAAGGAAACACAAAATGAGTAAGGACCCCTAGTTAGATCTCGAATGATAAGCGATTATGCACTGCCGGTGTACGGATACTAGACACTTTCATAGTTTATGAACAAATGAAGGAAGTTGTCCGGGTAACTCAGGTGTTCGGACATCCATTGTAGGGGTGTGTCGGCGTGAATATCGATGCCATGAGTGCGAATGCCCACTGAAAAGGAAAAGAAAACGTGTACAAATAATTGTAATGTTTGAATAAGTACAAAAAAAAAAAAACAAAAAAAAAAAAAAAATTATCCATAAATCTTGTGAAGGAAAAAACTACGTACACATATTTTGAAATTAATATTCTGTAAAAGTTTTGATTTATCTCAAGTGTTAGATACGTTAAGGAATTTTTACTAGACGGCTGTGAAAAGAGAGTCAAATTGTTTGGTGTCTGCTGGTGAGATGGGCACGTAGCATATTTATCGGGATTTATGACTGAGGGATGGTAGGTGTTGATTATTTCAAGGATTCGATAAACACTTTTTTACAATGAGTTACGATGAGTTTAGTACGTGTTGAGCGGTGGTTACAACGAAGTAACAAGGACAAGGAGGCATTCGTCTATTGATTGCGATCCTTAAGCCACACAATTTGGACACGATAGGTGGCGCTGCAGTCGAGGTATTTATAAATTTGCTATTTACGCTGTAGAAATGTTGCGGAGCTAATGCCGAGCAGTGATGCAAATCGGCTTTTCTCAATTGTACTAAAAACTGAAAGGAAAAACTGAAAGGAAAATGAACAAATCCCGATTCAAGACTATAATGTTAAATTTCACATAAAATGACATTTATTTTTTGTTTTTTTGTCATTTGGCAATTGATTTGATTTACTGTTGGCAGAGTTTCATTTTATGAATTTAACCTCCAATATGCGTCTTTTTTAGCTGGAAATATTTCCGAATATCCACGACATCGCAATCATTGACTCAAGCCTTGGCCCGACTGAACATTCGATATAGTCGAATACGATGAGGATATTATTTCACTATCAGCTCTTCGATAAAATCATCTTCCGACGACGAAGTCATCAAATTTTCCTTCACTTTGCAAATGAAATCAATTTTTCTTAGCTTCTTGCTACTTTTTGCTTCTTCAGAGAAACTCTGATTTCTAAAGAAGTACAAAGTTTCTCCACTAGAGCGATTCTCAAATTCAGAAAAAGAATGAAACATATCCAGGTCTCCCAAACTGATTGAGTGACATAAACAATTCATCCCGTGTCGGAACGGACCTACCGAGAAAGTCGAGTCCATCCGCGGTACTAATAATCATTTTTATTGTCCAGACTAAATTTTTCGAGCTGACAATGGCGAAGTTTTCCATACAAAACTGCATATTGTGATCTAGGAAATATTTAGTGTGAAGGTTAAAAATGATTATTAGTAAGGCCCCATGTGTTTTGTAATTACAGGCAACTCGTGCAGCCGGTCTTGCATGAAGTTTTTAAAGAAAAGAAATGAAAATACTATTATTCAAAAATTCTATAAAGTAGTAAATAAAGGGTCTTTCATTAGCGTTGCACCCGCTGTGCGGCTTGTGGTCCGTCTTGTTTGAACCACATATCACTGATGTCCAATTTATGCCATTGCTCAAAGAAATAACGCTCCAACCTTTCTCTGTGTGGAATACCATTTACCGTAACGTAAAGATCGTTTTCATCGACAAAAAAAAACCGCCCAATGACGTCACCGGCATGAAAACCGCACCAAACAGTGACGTTTTACGGATGAAGTGCTGTTTCATGAAGCACATGAAGGTTCTCACCTGTCCAGTAACGCATATTTTACCGTTTTACCGAAACCGTTTAACCAAAAATGCGCTTCGTCGCTGAAGATTGAAAATTGGCAGTAGATTTTATTTATTTGGAGATGTTGTTCCTTGGATACAAATGTTGATTTTACTGAATATAACAATATTTTGACATTTTCACATCACAGTTATTGAAGTGTCAGTTCGGTAAACGTGTTATCTCGAGAAACGAACCCGTCTATTGCCCCAAATCGTGTGATTTAACCCCTCTAGACTTTTTTTTATGGGGGTCTATGCCAAAAAGCCGGCGAGTCATATCAAATTGGGTGAAACGTAGGACATATGAACGAAGTCGAATTCCATTCATTATTAATTTTGATAGCAATTCAAGATAATCAAATTATTCTTGACATATCTCAAGTAGTTTGAATTTTATTTATTTATTTCTCAAGTCCTGAAAGAACCTTTAAAAGGTTAAAAAATGTCAACTTCCAGCAAGTATTAAAAAAAAAAAAATTTACCTCGCATTCAAAACATTATTATTTAAAAATTCCAATATTCAAACGAACTGTAAACGATAAAAAATCGTAACTTTCAGCAAATATTAATTTTTTCTGATTTTCTTTAAAATTATAAATCAGATCCGTCGCACAAGGTCATCATTTATACTCATCAACATCAAGTGTTTTTGTCCAACCAAAATGTGAAGGTGCCGAACTCACCGTGTATATGTATAGATAAAACACTCATTAATTATCGAACCATAAAAAAAGTATATTTATAGCCATGCATCTAATACATTTTAAAACAAATTGACATTCGAATTTTCTCGAGACGTTTTGTCGCCATAGCCTAGGTATCTACATATCATGTAGAATCTATTTTTAAACCCCAACACGAGTCATTCCGAAAGTTGGCGCCGTCAACTAATGGAAAAGAAAAAACATCACGAAAAGTATTATATACTTCTACATAATGGAAGACTTTTGATGATAAAATTATAAATATGAAACACCAAACATAATGTCTGCCTGTCTATGTATTTGAATGAGTTAGACATTGTTTTTGTGGGTATTTGTGACGCAAATAAGATTTTATAGACACTTTGTCAAAGCGCCGCCGTTTAAATGTAAATAATTTGAATAAATTAGCGTGCTATTCTAATTTATTAAATTGCTGTGATTTGGAAAATCATTTTATTGCTTGTCGCTGGCTGCGCACAGGACACACACACAGGAACGTACAAAATTGCCAGCTCTATTGAAAATCTAAATAACCATTGCAGTCCTCGAGGGCAGGCAACCTCTGACAACCAGTTTCTAACAAATAATGCGAATACTTTCTTAAAACCCTCTAGAAGCCTGTCAGTCGGATAAGAAGCTGGGACCAGAGCCGCCCATGTATTTCTACCAAAGCCTGGACACCAAACGTCTTGTTAGTTTTCCCTTGAAGTCCTCCAACGTTATTTTCAATGACCTCATTAAAATCAATATCTGTATTTGATTGCAACCTGACAAGCTGGCCAAAGCTTGCACCACCTAAATTTAATTTTAAGCCAGCAAACCTAATTATTTATTATTATTACAGTTCATATTCTGAGCTACTGACATTATTTAGACAGTTAATAGATATTATAATACTCAACAGCAGGCTGCATGCGAAATGTATAGGTATAATGCGCCAGGACGTTATCTGAGCCTCGTAATCAGAGCAAAATAAGTTACTTATTCATTTTCGGTATGAAGCTTAAAAATTCGGTAATCATTTCAGCTGATGTCATGTTCTTAAAAATACCGATAGCTCACTGTTATTAATAATGATGACGTTATATAGATATGGACAGCGTTGAAAAGATTATAGCTGCATAGCGCCACAAAATACCATAAACAGAATGATACTATAGGTACACATTAAACAATTGTCACATACAAGTGGTAAATAACTCGAAAATATTTCGTTTACGTTATCCCTTTTTGATAATCTTTATAAAGAAAGGTGACGTGATGAGTTCTACTTACTTTACTTAACGGGCTCCCGACCCGTGGAGAGTCTCTGCCTGAGACACTGCAGCCTTCCATCCTCTACGATCCCGGGCACGCTGCTTCCAATTGTCCAGACCAAGCGCTCTGGCATCCGCGATGGCTTGGTCTTTGAAACGGAGGTTCGGTCTTCCTTGTCTTCTCGAACCTGGGGGCTGGGATTCGAAGATCCTCTTAGCTGGAGCATTATTGTCCATTCGCTCGATGTGGCCGAGCCACTGTAGTCGACGTATTTTGGCTTTTTGGACTACATCCACATCTTGATACAGCTCATAGAGTTCGCGGTTATATCTTCTCCTCCATTCGCCCTCCTCGCACACAGGACCAAAAATCCGCCGAAGAATTTTTCTTTCGAAGGAACCCAGTATTAGCTCTCCCTTCCTGCTTATCGTCCAGCACTCGGCGCCGTAGAGCAGAACTGGCAGTATAAGGGTTTTGTAAAGCATACATTTCGTCCCTCGAGTTAGGAGTTTTGAACCCAATTGTTTTGCCAAACCGAAGTAGCAGCGGTTTCCTAGGGTAATTCTCCGCCGGATCTCCACTAGGATGTCATTCGTGGAGTTCATGTTTACTCCGAGGTAGATGAACTCCTTAACTACCTCGAAATTGTTGCTATCAATAGTGACGTTTTGTCCTAGGCGATGGACAGATGTTTGTTTGTTTGTTGATAGCATGTACTTAGTCTTGTCCTCGTTTACTTCAAGACCAACAGATTTCGCCTGTTCTTCAATCGCCGTGAAAGCTTCTATCACGGAGCGCTGTGACCGACCGATGATGTCAATATCGTCCGCATACCCCAGCAGCTGGACGGATCTGTTGAAGATAGTGCCTTCCGTGTTGACACCTGCCCTACGCACTATCTGCTCCAGTACGAGATTGAAGAAGTCGCATGATAGCGCGTCCCCTTGCCGAAATCCGGTGCATGTTTGGAATAGTTCGGAGGAGCTGTTTCCAAATTGCACGTTGCAACGCGTGTTTTCGAGTGTCACGCGACACAACTGAATCAATTTTGACGGGATTCCGAATTCGGCCATCGCCATATACAGCTCCTGACGATGTATACTATCATACGCGGCCTTGAAGTCGATGAATAGATGGTGTGTCTCGACTTGAAATTCGTTGGTCTTTTCCAGGATTTGCCTCAGTGTGAAAATTTGGTCTATAGTCGATCTGCCGGGCCGGAAGCCACACTGGTACGTGCCGATTAGTGTGTTGCAGAACGGTTTAAGACGTTCACACAGTACGTTGGATAGGATCTTATACGCGACATTTAGCAGGGATATGCCTCGATAGTTCTTGCAAGACATAGGATCGCCTTTTTTGTAGATGGGGCATATGGAGCTGATAGTCCAGTCATCGGGCATGTTTTCTTCCATCCATACTTGGTTGATGATTTGGTGCATGCGCCCTACCAAAACATCACCTCCGTATTTAAAGAGCTCCGCTGGCAAGCCATCCGAGCCTGCGGCTTTGTTGTTCTTAAGCTTTTTTATAGCTAAGCCAACCTCTTCTATACTGGGTGGTGGAATAGGTTCTTCATTGGCTGGACGCGGGTTATCTTCTTGCCCTACCACTCTCTCAACATGATGCCCATTAAGCAACTGCTGGAAATGCTGCTTAAATACATCTACTATTCCCTGCGCTTCGGTGACTAGGTTTCCTTCGCTGTCTCGAAGAGCCTGTGTTCCGGTTTTGAAGCCAGCAGCCAGTTGCTTGGCTTTCTTATAGAACCTCCGGATGTTGTTGCGATCACGAGACTCTTCGATCTCCTTGAGCTGGGATACTGCGTAGGCTCTCTTCTTTCTACGCAGGATCTTTTTCTCCTCCCTTCTCCTGGCTCGATACTCTTCCCTAGCTGCCCTTGTTTTGCGCTGCAGCATTTTCTTGTGTGCATCTTCTGTCACCTTTTTCCTGTACACGCATTCATCATCATACCACGGGCTCTTTCTCTGGGGTGGCTGGTACCCTACAGTGGTTTCGGCTACCTCCTTGATGATGTCGCGAGACTGGCACCACTGATTGTTGGCGTCTGTGGAAGGCGAGTGCATAGTGGAGAGTTTCATGCTCAGGCGCTCTCTGTAGGCTCTGGCTACTCCAGGTGTGCTAAGGCGTCCAACGTCTAATTTCTTCTTCTGGGCGGCCCGCAGCTTCTTCTCGTTGGACAGTCGAGCTCTGAATCTAGCTGCAACAAGGAAATGGTCAGAGTCGACGTTTGCCCCTCGGAATGTGTGCACGCCGAGGATGTTGGATGCGTGCCTCGCATCGATTAGCACATGGTCGATTTGGTTGGCGGTTCGACCGTCTGGAGAGCGCCAGGTTGCTGTGTGGATCCTTAGCCTTGGAAACCTAGTGCTACTTATCACCGTATTACGAGCTGCTGCAAAGTCAATTAGTCGGTAGCCGTTGTCTGTTGTCGTTTCGTGGATTCTGTGCTTACCGACTAACCCGCCAAAGATGTTTTCCTGACCGATTTTGGCATTGAAGTCCCCGAGCACAACTTTAACGTCATACTCCGGACAGGCTCCGTAGGCTCCATCCAGGAGGTCATAAAACTCCTCTTTTATTGGGTCTTCAGCCTCGTCGGTAGGGGCGTGTGCACATATTAGGCTTATGTTTTGGAAGGTAGCTTTGATGCGGATCACAGCTAGGCGATCACTTATCGGCCTAAAGTCAATAACTTTTGTCCTTAGCCGATTTCCCACGACGAATCCGCATCCTAATACATGCAATCTCTTATGGCAGCTGTAATAGATGTCGCAATTTTTTCTTTTCATCATGCCTGATCCTATCCATCGTATCTCCTGGATCGCGGTAATATCTGCCTTGTACCGCGTGAGGACAGACTCAAGTTTTTGAGTAGCACCTGGGGTGTAGAGCGTTCGTACATTCCAGGTACATACTCTCATGTCGTAGTCCATTGACGTTCCGGGTCTTGTTGCCATTTGAGGAGTACCATTATCCGAGGCTGGTTGTGTCTCTCTCATAACTAGTGTTTTTTTCCGTGGTCGGGAAGTTACCCCGACGGCACAACCCCCAACCTGGAGGGCCAGGCCCTTGTTTTAACCCTAGGACAGCGGGCCGGATAATCCGATGTCAGTAGCCCATTCTGGGATATGAGCGCTGCCGTTGACCCATAAAGGGCTCATCCGCCACCAACTCTTTCCAACACCCTGGCTCAGTATTGGAAGTCCCTATAGACCTGGTATCCAAGTAAGTTGAAGCAGCTCATATAGGGATAACACTTAGTAGTTCGACCTAACTGGAACTGTAGACGCCACCGTTGATTCCGTCTAGGGAATTCATCCGCTGCCGCCTGAAACAGGAGGGAGTGCCTAAGTGAGAAGACACTCTCCTTCCCCCTCTCTCGTCTGCTGCCACCAACGACCTTCCACAGGGGTTGGATACCCTATCTCCAGTCGAGGTGCTAGGCACCCGGTAGTCACCAACGCGGAGGTGAGAGTAGGAGTTGGTAGTGAGAGGCTAGAGTGAGAGCGCTTGTGTTCTCATGTAATCGCATCACTACCATTTCAACCACCCGTGATGAGTTCTAGTACAAACGAAACATTCATCTATGGGAATTTTTATTTAGTCAATAAAATTGAATCGAATCAATCGAAAGTAAACCAACGGAAATGAGTATGAAAGCATCCACAGATAAAAATCAGCGACAATAATATTTGGTTCTTTGGATGTGTGCTCAAACGACACACAATGGCTATTATGTGGAGCTGCGTTTATTTTTGACAAATGCGATTCGATTTTGAGCTATCTACTGTCTAATTGACAGTTTTCGGAAACATCGGCTATGCGTCAAATTGTTTTTTTTTTTTTGCAGAATGACGTGTTGTATTTATCGTCCGCGGCGCGTATACAAGTTGATTCGGTTTGGGAATACGGATATTGTGGGAGCTGATTGATTGGGCCATTTTAAGAAAAAAATCATATGGGAGGGTTCTATTTTCGAACAGTAGGAGATGGTAGTATAGGTATACCAATAATTATGCAATATAGTATATTTTTCTTTAAAAATAATATTTTTTAGTGAAAACTTTTTGAGCTTGGTCAGACATCATACAGTTGTTGGGCGTTTGAAAAACTGCCTATTTGAGATAAGTTCCTACGCTATTAATGAATGTCTTTGGACCCTCTTAATGATATTGACAGAAGCTGACAGACTGACAGAGCTAATAGAAAGACAGTCGTCTTTTGAGGACAAATATGGGAGGCTTGTATCTGTTGGTGCGATATAAATACAAATTTGGGTCATCTAACTCTTTCTCTCTCTGATTAGATCATGATTCTCCCACAATGAGCTGAGAACCTACAACTTGTTTTCGAGTTTTAATTCATTATTACCATGACTTGACATTTACTTAAAAAAAATCAAAAGGAAGCATTCCTGACGGTGGCTGTATTTAATTATGCTCACATTTTTTCACTTCTTATGCCTCCTAGACTCCGAGCTATTTGGCGATAGGTTCAAATCCTCAAAAGGTTTGTGTTGTGGAAATCACGAAAATGTAGGTTTGATAGTTGTTTTGTGCCTAATGAATAGCATAATACCCACAATTCAGTTTATTGACAGATATAAAAATATTTAAACCAAAATTTATTGGAAAAATATTAAAATATTTAGTTACATATTTAAAATAAAATTTGTCTATACATCCGTAAAAAGTAACAAAAAATATAGAAAAAAAACACTTAAATGAAAATATTGAACAACGGCGACACTTACAACAAAGTACTAGACTTCTTTTGTCAGATAGAAATCTGTTCCTTCATATGACTGTTAAATGAGGTATTTCTTTAAAAATAAATAGCTTGCGCAACAAGGACACATGGACCCTATGCCTAGCTCCTCACAACCATTCGTTTTGTGTGAGTTTCGAATTTTTGGGACGAATGGAAGGGATCTACTATTTTCTGGCGAGTCGAAATGGTTAATTGATGAGCTCTTTTATGACAGTTATACTCTTGGATGTTTGTCAGCAGGGTCACCGATACAGAATTCAAAAAAATCGCTAGAAAAAGGGCCAATGAGAAAAAAAGTGTCATCACTGTTTTGCAAAATTTAAAATTTTCGTTCGATATTAAAAATCATAGACTCGCTAAGCACTATAATTTTTGTTGTGATAGGCAACTGTGTTCCATGCAGTCTCTGGAGAAAAAGTTCAAATTGCAACTTTAGTCGCATAACGGTCACGCTGTTTGTCAGATGTTCGCGAGAGGTGGGACAATGGAGAAAACTTTAAGATGTAATTTGTGTTTTTCTCAGGGATCGAACCTGGGACTCCACGCTTAGTACTTTAACACACTTACCACTAAGCCACTGCACCAACATTTATAAGTATCGATTAGTAAATTATGACCCTGATATGGTCGGAAGATTTCCATCGCTGTTCAAACGTATTTGCTTCATGAAAAAAATTTCGATTCCTCTAAATAGTTTTAAAAACAAATTCCGTCTAAACTCAAAACTAAAGAAAAAAAATTACAGTGATCACAGAATTTTTTTTTAATTAAAATTATTCTCACCAAAAATTAAAAAAAAAGTTAAAAAATAGTAACTAGTCAGCCACGAAAAGTAAAACGAAAAGTCGTACGCCAAGTTTGTTATTGATTTGTTTGTTTTTACTGTTCAGTGCAATTCCTACCCCTCTACCAATTTTCAATACGACACTCGAAAGTGCTAAAAATAAATGAAAAATATTTGTTAGAAATGGGCATACATTTTTCATTTTTAACTTTATGATGAGTAAGAGAAAGAAATTGCATTCGTACAAAATTTCAAACTTGAGATGTTAATCAATTCTGACATTACGATGGTAGAGGCACTCAAAAAAGTGGGTCTCGAAATTTTTTCCGTCTGTCTGTCTGTCCGTATGCTCCCGAGGCCTACAGCCTAATCAGCTGCCTTCATTTGGTTCAAACTTCGGATTTGGAGTTTGTAGGCATGGTAAGGTAGGTAAGGTAGGTAAAAATGGGTGCTCTTGTGGCGGTAGCCACAGCTTCACTTAGACCATCAGTTGGGTCCATTGTGTCCAGTTTACGAGACCCGTCCAGTGCAACCTGCTGAAAGACAAGAAATAAACCGCTTTACATATTGGAGCCGCATAGATTTAGTATGAATCTCATGGGTTCTTAAAGCTCTGTTGTGACCTGATCCTCTAGTGCGTCTTACGAATAGCAAATGATCTGAATATGTTTATCTACTAGAACCACCTAGATTTGAGTATGAATCTCAGGAGTACTTTGAGATCAACATTCTTCAAATCATCTAGGTCATCGAAGAAGTAACTGTTGAGAATCTTCTGTCTGCTGTTTTTAAGGGCTGGGCATTTGCAGAGTAGGTGACGAACAGATTCTATTTCTTCGACGTCCCTGCAGCTCCTGCAAAAGTCATTATGCAGTATTCCCAGCCGTTCCGCATGTACGCCTATTGCACAGTGTCCGGGTATGACCCCCGTGAGTATGCGAATATCCTTGCGGCTTAGTCCGATCATGCATTTAGATCTCTTTTCACTCAACTCTGGCCACAGTTGCTTTGGGCAGTCATTCCGTAACTCAATAATCGTCTGACGATATCGTTTCGACGACAGATTTTTCTTGCAGTGACATACTGCCCTTGACTTCACCACGACTGACTCCATGGCTTTTATTGCCGCTTGACTGTCAGAGTAGATGGTGATTTGTTTACCGACAATGTCTTCTTTTAAGGTCTTCTGCCGCTTGGGAGATAGCGGCTACCTCTGCTTGAAAGACACTGCAATCATCGCTAATTCTGAATGATTCTCGTAGGGCCAGTGCTGCGCTGAAGATGCCCGCGCCTGTACCGATATCCATCTTAGAACCGTCGGTGTATAGGGCTAGCTCATCTTCTACTGTTACCTCTTTGTTCACCCATTCGCTTCTGTTTGGAACACGAGAGTGGGGGGTAGGTAGTCTGTGGACACCTTCTACTTCGCCGCGCTCCATTGCGATTCGATGGATGCGTGCCCGTAGGGTTTAGATGACCATAGTACAGACTCTCTTAGTCTGATTGCGGTTTTCACCGCCTTATTGCTGCAGTAAATATCCAGAGGGATGAGGTTTAGCATCACCTCCATAGCTGCGGTGGGGGGGGGTGGTTCGTAGGAAACCCGTTATCCCAATGCATGCTGCCCTTTGTATTTTGGTTAGGCTTGCAAGATTGTATTTCTTCTCAATAGCCTTCCACCACACTGCTGTACCGTATGTTAGGATGGGCCGCACTATAGCTGTGTATAGCCAGTGCACCACGTGTGGCCTGAATCCCCATGTGTTGCCGAATGCTCTTCTGCAGGCATATAGTGCCACGTATGCCTTTTTGACGCGATGCTCTATGTTTTCCTTCCAGCTGAGCTTGGAATCTAAGATTACTCCCAGATATCTTGTTGTTTTAGAAATTTCAAGCTCTACCCCGCCCATCCTTGGGGGATTGAAGGTGGGGATCGCCCTTTTCCTCGTAAACAGGAGGATTTCCGTCTTCGATGGGTTCACTCCGAGTCCACGGCCCGTGACCCAGTTATTGACTAGTAGAAGTGCGTAACTAAGTCTTTCGCTGAGAACTGGAGTGAATTTACCTGGAACCAGAATAACGACATCGTCTGCGTATGCGCTCACAATGAAGCCTTCCGCTTCCAGTATTTTTAGCAGTTCATCAACTACGAGGAGCCATATGAGCGGTGAGAGGACTCCACCTTGAGGTGTTCCCCTACTGACCTTCCGTTCAATGCTCACGTCGCCTAGCTGTGGCTTGATATACAGTGTGTGCCTAGCATGAGTCCAATCCAGTCACATAGGCTGCTATTTATGTGGGCTCTACGCAAGCTGCTTAAAATTACGTCTGCTTCGATGTTGTTGAAGGCCCCCTCAATGTCTAGGCATACACAGTTCGGGCCCAGTTTTTCTTTGCAAGGTAACCTCAATATTAATGGTAATTCCCATGCAAAATTTTCATAGCAGTTTGATTTGTTTTAACCAAAATGCATACTTAGAGTAAAACTGACACTTCCAATTCAAATCACAGAAAACGCTAATTTTAAAAACTAAACTAAAACTAATTTCGATACAACTTAAAAAATAAAATAAAACAGCATTTTTCCATATTGAACGCTTTGCAAATCAAGTTGCTAGCAGTGGTTGCGCACGTCATTCGAGATAGTCTCACTGCAGGAGCAAAATGATCGCAAGAAAAGAGCAGCTTACATTTCAAACAATATCTAGTCGATATATACTCAGTTTTAAGCTTAATAGTTAAGCAATAGTATTTTTCAAAGTAAAAAATGCAATGCACTCAAGAATAAAAATATGCTAGCGCATATCAAAAAACAGACTCTGACACTATTGTCCTGTACTCAAAAACCTTGTAAAGTGTAAGAGCATACACAAAAAATACAGTAGGCGCTTATAACTCTCTGACCAGAACTTACGACAATTGATGAACAAGAAAGTTTCGTTCTACCCAGTCGTGCACTTTATTTCCAGGATTTTTTATTGTGCTAAATATCACTATTCTAGCATGACAGAAAGTGCTTCAAAGTTTTTATCATCTGTCAGTGAGTGAGTGTATCTTCAGGTGCATCTTTTTAATGAGATTGATAATTGCTCAAAGTTTGAAGTTTATATAGCTCAATTTCTATAAAAAAAGACGTAGTGCCTTTACTAGAGAACTTGGTACCACCGTGAAATTTTTTGATTTTTGAGATAATAATACCAGTCAGTGAATTTCGAAAACAGTCAGGGAAAATTCACGGCACACGAACATAAGTCCAGGAGACATAAGTTTATATGAATTCATAAAATTCGATTGTGGAACTATGTCCCAAAGTGGGCTATAAAGTCCATAATTTATTTTTCAAAGGTGGGACATAATTCCAACATTTTGTAAGTGGAAGAATATCCTACCAAACCCCATGTTTCATATATTTATTTTTCTACAAAGTAAACATAAAAATAGCACCCACATTCTAAACACATTATTGTCATTATTAACAATTTAATATTTTTTTTAACGAAAAAGAACAAAAATTATTCAAAAGCAAACAATTGTTTGTTTAAGCTTCGAAAAATTTGAGAAAATAAAAGATCGCCCAAAATAATATTTTTCTTTCCAATTTGGGAGATTATTTAATATTAGAAATAGCCCAGATTTCAAATTCAGAAAATTATAGTCCAATTTTAAATGAACCATCGGCCGAACTACTATCGTGCTGCTGGATGCTTAAGAGACTGACATGACAGCTCTGAGAAACATGTTAGAATTGACATAATTCCACATATGTTTTCAATGCTATATTTGGAAGATTTGGTCAGGGAAAACTTCAAAACTGGTCAGGGAAAATAAGTTATTTTTAAAAATAGTGGAAGCCATGAATAACAATCTGGCCGCCCGAATTGTTACCATTATACCGTGGAATATGTAACAGGGGGGCCAGCATGTCACATGGGTAACTGCGAGGTTGAGCATACGCAATCAGCTTCGGCAATGGATCCTAAAAATTAATTTCCCATAATACCACACAATTTAATCAAAAAAATAATCATAAAAAAAATATTTTTCGTAATTCTTAATTTTCCAAAAAACTAAACGACACTAAACAGGTTTTCAGCAATCAATTAAGAGCTAGTATTTATTGGGGCAGAAAATACTTACCTACCTACAACAAATTTCAGATTATTCAAAAATATCAAAACAAAGTATTTCTTTTCCCAATATTTTGAGTTTGAAGGTTGTATTTTCCAAAATTATTATTATAGAAACGACTTGACTTTTGATATTTTATTGTTAGCGTTGCGGTTGTTTTTTTTTTTTTTCAAATATTTTATTCCAGTAATTTGAAAACGAAACAAAATTCCCCTTTCCAATAGCAAAAAAATACTTCTATACCTCAATAATAAACCACAATAAAGTCGTCGTACTCTTCCCCCAATTAATCTTTGTGGTTATAAAATGTACACGAACATCGCTTACAGAGTTTAATTCTAAAAACAAATTCGAGCTAAATTAAAACATTTTAAAACCAGATCCACAAATAAACTTGCTTCGCCAACTCCCACAATGCAACCACCGAATTACATTGGCGCTATAGTGTAACCTCTGCTTTCTGTGCTATATATCAGCAAACATTTACAAACGCACATAAAATTATTTTTATTTGCTGAAAATAAATCATTAGAGAAGCGCATCGCCCTTCGCTGTTCTTTGTTTTCCGAACACAACACTAGGTATGAGCAGTTACTAGTTTTCTTTTACAAACAATCTGCCAGATGAATACACAATGTGTGCTCTTCTGTTAAAATACAACTTCCACTACTACTACAGGTAGGTGCTATTTTAGGAGTACCATTTTCCCCAATAACAATTACAGCAACAGTCAGAAGTTGAACACATATTACACACTCGCTAAGTATTTTTTTTATTTATTTATTTATTTAAGTGGATATTTGAAGGCTTTCACAGTAAGACATTATATATCTTTTAATTATTTTCTATATTTATTTTGTATGAACTTCTTGGTTGTCGGCCAGCCAAGCCCCTATTTCCTAAATAGTTTTCCATCTCATACTCGTACTCTATATCGGCTGACGTCAATGGACGTAAATACCCAATTGCTTGCAATCGGCTTAAAATTCGAAAAGAATGCAAACCGGTTTTCATCTGACAAAAATAGTCAAAGTGGACATCGCAAAGCAACACCGGGCACACGTGTTTGCAAAGTCACGTTCTAGATGCAAACATGTTTCGTAATAATTTATATAAGTACATAACAACATTTAAGAAGAATCGCAACATTAAATGTCAACGATTTGGCAAAAACTGTAGCAAGCGAAAAAGAATTTCATTATATTGTCGATGCGAAGTAAACAATCTATGACATTATATCATAGAACAATGTTAGCAATAAAGGAAACTCTTGTCACGTGCTGCAAAACGGCCTTCGATTAAGGTCACCTTAGCACGTGATGCAGTGAAATGTCAGGCGTGCTTTTATACAAACTCGAAAACTTTTATAGACTTTGTGAAAGAATTGTATTAAAGGGAACGCTGTTGCATTGGTTTGAATTTAGGCTTTGAGAGTTCGTTGAAAGTCTCTAATTAACCGGGAAGAGCTGACAAAACAAAGTATTGGGTGATGTGGGACTCATCTTAAGTGACAACAAAGAGGACAGTTCTGAATGTCTTTTAAGTTGTCAAGGGGACACCGGACGATACTCTATTTGACAGCTGAAGCGTATCGTCTGACTCCAAGCGAATCAAATACAGAGTTGCCAGTATTTTTTTCGAAACAATTTTCTCTGACTATCCCTGACCATTTTTTAAGTTCTCCCTTAACATTTTTTACAAATACATACAGAAAAAGGATTATTTTATGCGTGCATGTCTTATACGATGTCTTATGTAGATATATATTTTATTCTGCTAATAACATTTCTCTTATAAGAAAAGCAAAAAATCTCCTAGACTAAAACTATTTCTGACTGAATAGCACAAACGATCTGGTAGTTATATTGAGTAGGAGTAGGATACTTGTTTTTAATTAGGTTTTGCCTTTTTAGTACATCTTTTGAAATATAACAAAATATAAAACGTTGTTCTATTTTAATTAAAATTCAGTTTCTATATGGGAAAATCGGGAATAACTATTTGGTACGCTAAAAGTACGCGAGCAACCCGTGGACAACGATTCCGCACCCACAAATCAGAAAGCACTGTAAAAGAAACAATTTTGAGGAAAGTGTAGGCATAGATTTAATTTTATTATTTAAAAACAAAATAGACAGTTTGAATTTCCCCTGACCGCTTTTAAAATTTCCTGACTTTCACTGACGTTCCCTGACCAAATTCTCGTTTACTGACTTTCTACACCAGTGGCAACCATGAAATAGTTCGACGTCACAAACAGGAGAGCAGCCGATTTGGGAGTGACTCAAAGGCATTACTCGACCAATTCCTGCAAAACATATAGATCGTGCCATTTTGGATATTCAGATTTTGTATTACAGCTTCCTCAGCAGTAGCAAGGGTAGGTATAACTGTGCAAAATTAATGCAAATTTAGCGCGAGAGTTCATATACCTAGAAATTTGTATTTAACTAGCAAACCCACAGCGCCATCTGCCGGGATGATTTGTGAACCTAAACCATACAGGGCGCCACCCAAACGCATACAAAAAAAATTCATTCAAATCGGTCCAGCCTTTTAGGAGGAGTTCAGTGACATATGTACACACGTAGAGTATAAATATACATATTTAGCCTAAAGCCCTGGCAGCTGGTGCTATATGTTCTATTGTTTATGTAATTAATTTATGTAACAATAAAGTTGTAATAATAATAATAAATAATTATACATAGGTATATATTAATAAGAAGAAGATAGGTCCCGTCCAACTTCTCACAATCATTCGTGTGCAATTTTATTTTTGGGGGAAGTACAGAAGGGCCTACATACTATATGCAAGCGTCTATGGTTTCAGAGGCTATATTGTAAACGGCTATCGAAATTTCGACCAACTTAAATAGCTGTAACTACTTGCGGACAATAGAAATGTAATACAACTTTGGAATCATGTGTAGAACTGAATTGCTCAAGACTTTCTTGTTCATTGCGATGGTAGTTAATTTATTTTTGCTACTTGGTGAACTAAGTGAGACTCGAAAACGGCGAATACGGTCGAAAATAAATAGATTATGGGTCAAACCGGTCTTTTTAGGACCTGCGTGGATAAAAATGAAACGCACAGTTTTCGCACAACGTTATAATTATTCTCGTTCTTATATAGAGCGAGAAACGTTCAAACGTTTTCGTGTGTACGAAGAAAATTGCTTGTGTAACATAGGGCAACTCATTGGTTTTCGTAACCTTTATTTTTTTTTTTGTAAATAGGACATTTTAGTGTTTATTTAGTACATAATTGTTTAATAAATTGTTAGAATAAATCTGAAACATGCCTTTTTTTTCCGATTTCTCAGTTTACGGAATTTTTGTACACCACAAGCGTACAAGAAAACTTTTTTCAACACTTATTCAGAAATTTTCTGCATATTTCTAGTGTCAACACGATTCAAAATATATTTGTACCATTCACTTTTGAACACAACACCATCCAATCGTCTGAACACACCCATGTGACAGCTAAATTTATTTTGCAATTTTATTGAATTTGTTAAAATGTTTGCTTTTTGTTTGTTTTAATAAATTAAAAAAAATATATTATACATTTTGTGGTTTTGGTTGTCGTTTTTTGCTCTTAAATTTTTAATTTGAGATTTTTGAATGTGTCCTCTTTTTGCTGGGCGTGGATCTGGCCAGCCTCCACCTGCGTTAGATTCTACTTCTGAATTTAGAAGTTTTGACGTATTATCGGATGTTTGTTGCTTATCTGAAATCTTGCCATTTCTATATTCACATCTTATCCAACCGATGAAATGGTAGAATGTCAGCAACATTTTATTACACGTCCAGTTTATAAAAGCAAAATGTTTGTCAATTGTACGAGTATATTGTCAGTGATTTCGTTACGAGGGTGTGCGATTATTAACTGAATAACAGCAATGTAAACACTTGCTGGTGCTTTGAACTATACAGAAAATCCGGGTCTTGAAATTTAAGCCGGCGAATACATTGATCTATATCAATAAATCATATAAATTTGTATACAAAGCGTTTAAAAATATTACAGGAACGACTGAATCGCATTGCCAAATATTACGCAAGACATGCAAAAAAACACAAACGATGTGTTGCTCCTGATTGCACTTCGAATAAAAATCAGTACAGATTCTACCCAAAAATACTTAATGGCTAAATTGTGTTGGACAATGCGCCATAACAAACCCTGCTTAGTGTTGCCCAAAAACTCATCGTGTTTCCATATTTAAAAATCCAATTACCCAGATATCCCAATTTGTAATCGATAGCGATAGGCCATCTGGTCGTTCTAAGCTACATGTCATTTTGACACAGACAGTTAAAAAAAAAATTAAGAATCACCGTATACGTACATACATATGCTATAATTTGCAGGGCGAAATTAACATTTGAACGAAGTTTTGAAATATGACAGACTTACGATATATCCAAATAAATGTTGTGTTGCGGAAAAAGTGTTACGTTTGAAAAGAATTTTCGGTAAAAATATACATCACCCACTCCTTTTTTATGAACCGTTGTGAATAAAGCTGATGAGATTTGCTGCTATACGACTTACAAGCTGGGTGAATTCTGAAACGTCAATTATTTCTTTGTTGATGATGCATTACTGCCAATTTAGGGTGCAACTGCTTAAGACAGCTAATGCTTGTGCCAAGCTAACCGAATTTCTAGTTGACGTTTCAAAACTTTTTATTTTCGTCATAACGTGTGCAATGTAACAAGCTCAAAAACATACGTTTGTACAATGCTATAAGAATGCTAAGGAATTTTTAGTGAATTTGAGATTTAATAAATCTTATTTTTAACAAGCAAGAATATGTAATTCAAAGTAATTAGGCGCATTCAAAGATCTAGATATTTCAAGTCGATTAGATTGGTCTGTAATAGATGTATACCCTGAACACACTCTACGCGGTAACGTCACTTTTCCCACGTCAGCTACATATACGAACTGTCAATTGAGTCACTAGTTTTCTTAACTTAACTCGTCGGCTACTTTTCCATAAACGTCAACTCAAACATCTGCTCATTTGGGCGATTTAAGACTATCAAAACCGAGATACATCTAGTCAGACAGCTGTCAGACTTACTAAACTTGATACTTGAACGTCATCATGTCGGCGAGCTGTCAGACTTTCTGAACTAGATTCGGGAATGTCTCCACATTAGTTTAAGCAACTTTAGTAAACATTCGCCGTAAGGAACTATCTGCAAATTTTAACTTAGTAAAATTCAACCTTTTTCATTGTTAACGGTTATTCTTATTAGTATAGTGCCACACTTAGTTCAATTCAATTTTTCCCTCGGAGGAGGCGAATCGAAAACGTTTCAACACAGCCCTTGGGTTCTTTAAATTTTGTTGCTGCAAATTGTAAATATTTGTGTCATCTTCTCTGTTGGAGCGGTACGAGAAACAAATACGAGTATGCGATGTTGAGCACTTTTTTGGGTAAAGTGTTCCACATTTGTGTTGAACAACTCAAAATCATATCTCTATATTTCAGTACGACCAAAAAGGGTTTAAAATCACGCTATTAGACAATTATGTGGAATTGTTGAAGGGGCTAAGCAAAGCAGTTGGCGATTAACTAATTTTGAAGTTTTATCCGTAATAAACGAAAATGCTGAAACTTGCAGTTTGTGTGCTTATACGAATATGCTCAAAACTGAACAGTTTCATATTTTTAGGGGTATTTAAAAAACAAAAACAGCAAAAACGAGTAGTTTACGAGACTTAAAACTCATTTTCTAAAGGTTACAAATTTCATTAGATAGGTATACACAATCAGTTCATCCCTTGGATCTTAATTAACTTTCTTCAAATTATAGTTATACACGGTCATATGCAATTAGTCCCTAAAATGATGGTCAATTATGACTGTAAAAATAAAAAACTCTAAGCCACTTATCAGCTTAAAATTTCAACCATCTGTGTGATTTAAATCAAACGTTTGGAAAATCAAACAACTCACGAACCGGCTGTCAATGAACTTCAAACATGACACAGCCATTTCGTAAAAATACCAAAATGACCAAAGTATGGCCATATAATAGACGCCAGGGCCGGCATACATTCGTGATATTTGCCTGGAACCGTTAATGTTTCACTTTTTCAGCTTTCAAATTAGTGACTATAACATTTGGCATTTCCCATGAGTTAAAATTAACGTGACGTAAGTAAATAAATGTTCAACAAAAGGCTGCTAATTAAGTTATAATTACGCGTGTGTTTGTAGTAATTCTTGGAAATAAGCCCGGCGTTAAACAATCAATTAAATCAATCGTACAATGTGAAAGTCGGGCTCATGTGTGCTCCTATAATAAATGACATGTTTTTACTCTTTGAACAGCAATATTATTTGTAGCTCGTGAAACTAGCTGACTAATGACAAGAGCAGAACACAAAACAGCTTTACACAAATACAGGGTGCATACCGATCGGTACACGTGACTTTGAGCGCGCATACAAAATCAGGTATGCGCTTTAGAGGCGTTAATTCAGATTAATTAGTAAGAGTGCAGTGGCGATTTGTATAATGGAGGTAGATTTCAGGGACAGCGATTAATTGGTCGTCTTTACATAAATTACAAAATCCAACCTAATGGACCAAATGGAAGCTCTATTTTCATGTCGGTCCAGAGTGGTTTTCAATAACAAATGAGTCGAAATCTATATGTTTGCATATTTATTGTGGAGCCGGTATATAGTCAAATTATTTGTGCTTTATGACAAATACTTGTTTTGTATCTGGTGCCCAAATAATAAATAATAATGAAACAATCTTAGAAAGTGCTGTGCTGTTTGCCAATGGAAAATAGAGCCGTTGAATTGCGTACAATTTTATTTGGGACTCGAAAATTAGCTACCTACTGTCAATTAGCTGCACGTGGAAACAGTTTTAGTACATATTAACAAAGTTTTACTAAATATTTGATTTAACTTTTACAGACTTTTACAAACTTAAACATAAGTTTTCCCATACATATTTCAGTTTTCAAAACGAGTCGTCTGCACTCGTTTTCCATGAAAACGACTTTCACTCGTTGGGTTGTTGGAACAAACACACCTTTTGCAATATCCAGCAAATTCAGCAGAACAGCGGACCGAACAAATGTCACAAACAAAAACTTTAAATCATTTTCAAGAATTAGTTGATGGGCTAATATTATTTTGAAATGCACTAAATTCATTTTGTTTGCTATAATTAATGCGATCGAAATTTGTAATTTTTTTTGCATTTGTCAATGCGAATTTCTATGTATCAATTAAATTCAGCCACTTCTGTAAAATTATAGCTTGTAGGAAAAGCAAAGGAAGATCGCCCGAAGTTGGTTGTCTCAGTATTGTCTCTAGTGAACACATTTAAAAATCCAGCCTTCTTAAGTCGACCAGCTTTGGCTGAACTATAGTCACGACTACTTTTTTTTTACCCACTTGCTTAGGCCCGTTTGCTGATACTACTCATGGCGATTTAAGTTCCACTTAAAATCTTATATGTGACAGTTTCCGACAT